>CM067334.1:141911977-143221847 GCA_034376525.1 Nicotiana benthamiana | reverse complement strand
AGATCATACCTGAATAATCCCCTCGAAAATATCTCCAAAACCTCTCTCAATCGCCTCAGCCCAAAGTTCTATTGTTCTTATCCTTTTTAAATTATTAAACACTCTTTTCTCATTAAAACTGGACGATTTCCGCTTCCGCGGTTATTTTTCCGCTTCAGCGGTCCTCGCTTCCGTGTCCAGTTGACCGCTTCCGTGGTATGACCATTTCCTCAGCGGCCGCTTTTGCGGTCGATCTTCTACTTCCGCGACTACCGCGAACGCGGTCCTTTTAGACGCTTCTCCGATCTCTGACTTCCTCTTGGCCGCTTCTGCGGACACGGCTTAAGCGGTCTCCCAGCCGCTTCCGCGAAAATACCAGAAGCAGCACTCATTTATGATGCTTAACTCCAAAATTCCTCATTTAACCATCCGATATCACCCCGAGGCCCCCGGGACCTCAACCAAAAATACAATCTTTAACATCAAAAATCACCGAATTCATGGAATTTCATTCTAAGTTCAACTTAAACTTTCCAAACTCATATCTTATCGAAACGAACCAAACGAGATCCGAATGACCTGAAAACTTGCACACATACTCGAATTCGCCTAACGAAGCTAATGCAATCTCAAAATACCATTCCAACCCTCGGATCAAATTCTCACCTATCATCCGGATTTCTCTGAAATTCCAACTTCGCCAAAATAGGCTAACCTTCACACCGGACCTCCGAATTCACTTCCGTTTTCATTCCCAAGTCATATATCACTATCTCAAACTAGTCGAATCACCAGAAATCCATTCCGAGCCCTCTAACTCATAAGTCAACGTCTGGTTGACTTTTCCAACTTAAGCTTTCCTTCAAGAGCCTATTTGTCTCATATCTAACCAATCCCAACCCAAATATCTTCAAACTCACCGAACACGCATTTCAAAACACGGGGAAACATATAGCGGGGATAACGGGGCTGAAATACAAGAGACGGCGGGTCGGGTCGTCACATCCTCCACTAATTAGACAAACGCTGGTCCTCGAGCGTACCTAGAGCTGTGCTAGAAGCAACCCAATAACCAAATGACACTGCCAGGCATATGACCGGGGTAATCCCACGTCACCCTAACTCACACAGGTACCGAAAAGTCAACACAACTGAAATTCAACAATCCATCTGGCCCACAAACCGCAGAACCACACTGCATTACCTGAAATCATATACAAGATCAGAACCTCACATCTATACTCAGAATCAATCCGAACCAGCTGTAATAACCCGCACCTGCAGCCTCAGGTGAATTCATACCATATATACTACATTCTAACACTCGGAACAATAGTCTCTATTTACAGCAATTACCCACAGGAAACCTCTTATCCAGCTAAAGCCTTATTCCAACACCTTCGCATATTGCCAACGATAACAAACACATGCAACGAATAGCAGAGTTCTTCAGATCAATCATGCATGAAGTATCTTCCAAGTTGACTACTACCACAACAATTTTCGAGTCAAACCTCGACATTATCCTTCTAACCTGCTGAAATAAAAAACTGCTCATGCCCCTTAATAACCCAATGATCGCCTCGGGCCTAACAAACTACTTCTGGTGATATGATACCTCAATACAGGCCTAAGACTCAATTGCATAATACAAGTGCCAATAAGAATAAATCTAAACACTCCCCAAATCAGAGCCAATGACTCAACCGGAATAGTTATACCTCAAGCTCATCAATACCTTTACAAAACCAAGCTGAGACCCCGTCTCACATCATAGGGATAGAGTACCTAACTCATCCTAGAGAGATCTTAATTCCACGTGGCCTCGACACAACGTGCGATTCCATGCTCAAAGTAGACAACCATGCACAGATCAATGCCCGAAACTCAATCGCCCATCACACTCACTGTGAAACAAGTAATATACATCATTCCATCCTGGAAGGACACAACCAATACGCCATCCGCCAAGCAATTCTCAATACGGACATTCCCTCGAAAGCTAGGGAACAAGGAATACAAATCATCACAAGGACAACTATTCTCAGCATCACATGGTTGCGGCGCGCAACCCGATCCAGATAACATACTCGTGGCGGCGTCCCACCCAATCCACACAACATGCCTCACATAGGGAGGTACACATCGAGCCAAATTGCTCATAATAACAAAATACTAACATCGGTCGTAAGCAACTGAGTGCAGAGAGATATTCATATAAGCATTGTAAGCTACAAATTCCACTTCCACTACTATACTCATATCGGAGCCATACGATATGGTGCCCGATACCAAATAGTTACTGAAATCCACAGTCTCGCCCGGCGACATGCCCGTCCACAAGGACAGATATGAAAAGTCCCTCAATACTGGAACCGAAATCAATGGTAGAAACCTCTATTCTGACATCCACCTCGAAGGCCCAATTATGGAATGCAATCCTTCCCAGGCGATCGCTATTCTCTAGAACACAACTCTCTAGCTAGAACATAGTCTGATACATCCCGCCACGCAACCTGTGGCATTTCCCAACATGACTCATAGCACAATTGTTTAGAATAATTTGACACTAAGACAATCACTCTACATCCCCATAACATATCCAGAGTTTAATATACTAAGCACGGAAGATACGCTCGACTTCAAAATTTCCAATAGCCGGTGACAGTACCAATACAAAACACACTATCCTCAATCACCGCTTAGGCTGCACCAGAGAACTCCTAGTCTCCGACTACTCATAGCACACGAATCACTGTACCTGATGCAAATTTACACAATGCAAAATACAGATTACATCTCAAGTACCCAACTATTCCACGAGAGATACTCCAAAACTCCCTTGCCATCAAACAACTCAGATATCCGCAGTCGATCCCATAAGGAATACCGTAACACTTCTAACGTATCATTTGCAAAATTACCCTCTTTTCGAAACATAAGCTATCGTCAAATCACTTCCAATTAACAGTACCAATTCTTGATTACCCGAAGCTACTCATTGCCTAAGACATAGCAAAACCCAGCATACCTTTTAGAACTGAGTCGAAATCTCGCATACGCCCATCTCGGTTCTTTGCAACATACCGCATACACAATACCCTCCATGGATAACATGAGAACTTTCATCTCCCTTCTGCGCCGCAGCCATCATCGCACCCAACTAGTCTGGAACTTTCATTGATACCATTTAGGAGAAATATTCAAGCCTGCATATGTGCACATACATCAAAATTCAGAACAATCAATCATATGTCAAACTAAGTCTAGTTTGTTTACAGTTATCAATTTCATCTATTCTACAATCCTAAAATAGAAACTTACGGGTACTTTTACTACTTGGTTGGATCTATTACCTCTCTTTTTGTTACCACACTCGAATTGTCGAAGCCTGACAAGGTATGCGCCTTGGGTATCATTTTCTCTTGAGCTTGCATTTTCCGCAATACCCTTAGTAGTATAATATTTACAGAACTCCCTGATAAATCAACACTCGTATTAGATTAGTATAATGTACAAGTAATGATATTACGAGTGCGTTAATATGTGAGGTTATCACTATTTCGGTATCTGCATCATCGTGAAATACTTTAATTTTCTAAAACATGCCGTATCTATTTCCCGTGTGTAATTGTTACTTTAGAAATCTTGTTGGAAGCTGTGTAAGTTACGCCATAAATATCTTCTCCCCCACTTATCACATTTATTGTTCTCTTGGGTGAAGGAGGCTTTGGTGGATCTTGTCTATTTTTCATATAAGCTTTTTTACCTTTCTCACTAAATAACTCAGTGAGGTACCCTTGCTTCAATAGATGATCCACCTCACTCTGCAAGAATCTACATTCTGAAGTTTTGTGCCCCTGTTCATTGTGGAATTCGCACCAATGGTCTGGATTGCATCTATTTGGATTTGACTGCATCTTTTTTGGCCATAGTACCTTATCTCCCATACTCCTTAAAATAGCTACGAGCTCAAAATTAGTTACATTAAAAATTATATCCACCGAATCATGCCTTCAAATTCCTCTTGTCATCTCGTGGCTCTTGATTGCTTCGATCACCTCTGAACCTGGATGAAGACCCTGTCTCCCTGTTTCTTGGCCTTTGATCATATCGTTGGTTATCCTGTTTTTATCGTGAATCTCTTCCAGCAGGTCCCACATATGGATCATATCTATTCTTACCTGATCTTTTTTAAGCCTCTCGACTCCTGGATATTCTTCTTTCTTCACGATGGAATTGAGGTACGGTATCTTCTTCAATTTTGAGCTTCATACTGTACCTGTTATAAACATCATTCCAAGTGGTTGCACGAAAATCACGAAGACTTTCCTTAAGCCTTCTCATGGCTTCTGAACTTTTGTCATTCAAATTGCTTGCAAAATCCATTGCTGCCCAATTGTCTGGTACACGAGGCAGAGTCATTCTTTCACGCTGGGATTGTAGGAAATCATTCTATCCATGATATATGTGCTTTGGTTGTATTAGCATGATTTCAGGTATAGGTTTTGATGAATGACAAACAATGAAGTCAAGTGTACAACAATGTTATTACATGACAAACAATCAAGATTGAATGCCGAGAAGCATATTGATGAAGGGATTGCATGGAAAAGCCAAGACGAGCTTAAACGTTCAAGACCGAAGACCCAAGGCGTAGGTCGTTAGGTAGAACTAATGTAAGGACAACGTTTAAGTTATCTCGTCTTTTGGCTCAACATAGGTCATCATAAATATGCATTAACTCATTTTATCAAATCATATTTATCATAAACATATTTCAAATACTTCAAACAAAATGATTTTAACGTTTTCATTTTAACCAAAATGGTTTTTGAAGTAAGTTTTCAATTCTGGACAGCACAGCCAAATAATCGATTATCCTTAAGCTGATAATCGATTATGCGGAGTTTCCAGCAAAACTGGAAATTCCAGCAAGGCTGCATAATCGATTATCACCTAGAGGATAAATGATTATCTACCAATTTCCAGCTTAAACTGGAAATTCCGCAAGGGTCAATAATCGATTATCCCCTAGAGAATAATCGATTATTCACTGACCGTTGGCTTCCCAACGTTCCGTTTTATGAACGTTTAGAAGATAATCGATTATGTAAAGTGAATAATCGATTATCTTGGCATAAAATCGGCATGATTGATTGCCTATTAAGCAACAGACATACAACCTCTACCACCTATAACTAGAGGTCTTTCTGACTCATTTCATATGAACAATATCTCTCATTATTCTTGAACATATTGATAACATTTCTACATCATATTTAGAGCTTTTGTTGAGCCATTTGAGAGACAATTTTGTGTTGTTCATAGAGCTAATATTGTATCTCTTTATCTACTCTTCTTAGAGAGTTCTTGTTGTAAAAGAGAAAGGTTCTTGAGAAGACCATACCTTCTCATTGAGCGTTGGGTTTGCTAAGTACCTTCAATCTTAGTGTGTGAAGTCTTGTGGTGCGGTATCCACGAGCAAGGTGATGTCTTGAGGTGAGGTATTCTCGAGAAAGTTGAAGTCTTGTAGAGCGTACATCTACGAGCAAGTGTAACGGTTTGTTAGGCACCCGTAAGCTTAACGGAGTTAGTGTAAACTCGAGAGAGTCTCTCGGGGCTGGACTAACCACGCGTTGTGGTGAACCAGTATAAATTCGGTGTGTCCTCTCCTTACTCTTTTAATTACTGCACTTACTTTACTCCTGAAATTTTAATTCCGCAAAATTTATCGACATTCTCGTGCCTCACTATTCACCCCCCTCTAGTGAAGGGCATAAATCCTAACAGTTGGTATCAGAGCCTAACTCTCTAAAAGCCTTAACTGGTTGAGAGAACGTTCCATATATTTGTTGAGAATGTTGAACACAGGAATGATGAGCGAAGGACACTCCACCAATAGGCCTCCACTATTTGACGGAACAAATTACACATATTGAAAAGAGCGGATGAGAATTTTCATCCAATCAAATAACTTTTGCTTGTGGCAAATCATCAAGAACGGTGAACAAATGCCGACAAAGAAAGTTGGGGAAACCACGGTTCCAAAGGAGGAAGATGAATATAATGCCGAGGACATCAAGAAAGTTGAATATAATGCAAAGGCCATCAATATGTTGTATTGTGCGGTGAATCCGGATGACTATCGGAAGATTTATTGCTGCACAATCGCCAAGGAGATGTGGGATAAGCTTGAGATCACTTATGAAGGTACGCCTCAAGTCCGAGAATCAAGAGTTGATTTTCTAACACATGAATATGAACTCTTTAGAATGAAGGAGCCGGAAAGCATCGATAATATGTTTGAACGGTTTTCAATAATCATCAACGATCTCCATGCTCTCGGAAAAGTATACTCGAACAAAGATCTAGTTCAAAAAATCCTACGGAGTCTCACTCCCGAATGGCGCTCCAAAGCCAATGCCATCCAAGAGTCGATAGGAATCACGGACGTCGCAATTGATGGACTAAGAGGTAACCTCAAAACTTATGAAAGCACAATTCTTAAACCTTCATTTGGAGATGAGAAAAGTCAGGTATTGCCTTCAAAGCCTCATCGCCTAAAAGAGTAGAGGTAAGTGATTCGGAAAGCGATGATGATACTATTTCCAACGATTTAATTGAAAAGTTTTATTAGTTTATGAAGAAGGAAATGAAGAAGGAAGAACCAAGTCCTTCATGCCAAAATTGTGGAAAACTTGGGTACACCAAGTCACATTTTCCAAAACCCAAGGACAAGAAAAAGAAGAAACATCAAAAGCGCGCGACATGGGATTCGGACAGCTCGGGTGATGAAACTGCTGCCCTATGCTTCATGGGCAACGAGGGAGAAGAGGTAAGTACTCTTAACTCTTACCCTTTTGAAGAATTACAAGAAGTTTTTCATGAATTATATGGTGAATTGAAAAAGACTTCAAAAATCTCCAATGAGGCCAAGGCTAAAATTAATGTTTTAGAAGAGGAAAATAAATTTTTAGAAAATGATATTATTGATCTTAAAAATAAAATTAAGGAGATACATGAAGATTCTTCAATTGATCAAAATTCTAATTGTTCATCTTGTGATTCTTTGAAATTAGAAAACATAGAACTTAGGAACACACTAGAAAAACATAGTGTAGACAATCCTAAAATAGTTGAAGAAATTAAAAAGAAAAGGCCCAGGAAAAATTAAAGGCGTATGAATCATGTTATAAATTGCGATGCTCCACCTAGAAATAATTCTAGGAACTTCATTAATGAGTCTAGAATTAATCATTTTAGACCACCTACAAACAACTCTAGGAATTTTGTTAATGAGTCTAGAATGAATAATTTTAGACCACCTAGAAATGACTCTAGGAATCTCAATACTTCTAGGAATAACGACTTTAGATCACCTAGAACATTTTGGCTCAACCAAGACATATGCACAACCCGAATGTTATATGTCATTATTGCAACCGGGTAGGACACATAGCACCCGTATGTTTTGCAAAACATAGGGATTTATCTTTTAGCTATAATTATTATTTGCCTAACCCCCAAGGACCCAAAAGTGGTTGGGTACCTAAAACCTATTTTAGGTACATTTGCAGGTGTGCTTGAAGACTACAATAACGTAGTAGATGCACCAAGCACGAAACCTTATTGCATCGAGGGGGAATTTCGGTTAGCTATCATATTTTTGATAAAAACGTAATAGTTGATATGTGTTAACGGTTGATATGTCTATGTTAACAATTGGTATCAATTATTTTTGTTGATTCATGTTTTGATAACTTTTTATTTTTGAATAACAATGGGTATCAATTATTTGTGTTAAAAATAATGATTGATTCATGTTTTGATGAATATTATTTTTGGTTTGAATAACAGTTGGTATATTCTTGAAAAATAAATGATTCATGTTTTTAATACAACTATTGGTTTGTTAAAAATTAACAGTTGATATGTTTTTAAGTAATATGATTTGCTAAAAATAATCGTTATTATGATTGTTATGTTTTTGCTAACATTTGGTATCATTTTATGTTGGTATGATTTTTTTTAAATCGTCATCATGTATATTCCTCATTGTATTTCCTATCTTATGTTTGACACTAACAGTTGGTATTCCCAAAAGGGGGAAGTGTCAAAAGGGGAAAGTAGCCTGTGTATACTCTCTTTTTGCTAATGCCAAAAGGGGGAAGAAATTAGGCGATATGCATCTAATAAGGGGGAATGTCTCCACCTTCTAGTATGCTTTAATTGAGGGGGAATACTCAATTAAGGGGGAATGTTTTACATAACTTGTATGTTGAGATATAGCATGAACTTAGGGGGAATCCGATATGCATATCTCTTAGTGTTTGTCATTATCAAAAAGGGGGAAATTGTAGGAAATCATTCTATCCATGATATATGTGCTTTGGTTGTATTAGCATGATTTCCAGGTATATGTTTTGATGAATGACAAACAATGAAGTCAAGTGTCAAACAATGTTATTACATGACAAACAATTAAGATTGAATACCGAGAAGCATATTGATGAAGGGATTGCATGGAAAAGCCAAGACGAGCTCAAACGTTCAAGACCGAAGACCCAAGGCGTAGGTCGTTAGGTAGAACTAATGTAAGGACAACATTTAAGTTATCTCGTCTTTTGGCTCAACATAGGTCATCATAAATATGCATTAAATCATTTTATCAAATCATATTTATCATAAACATATTTCAAATACTTCAAACAAAATGATTTTAACGTTTTCATTTTAACCAAAATGGTTTTTGAAGTAAGTTTTCAATTCTGGACAGCACAGCCAGATAATCGATTATCCTTAAGCTGATAATCGATTATGCTGAGTTTCCAGCAAAACTGGAAATTCCAGCAAGGCTGCATAATCGATTATCACCTAGAGGATAACCGATTATCTGCCAATTTCCAGCTTAAACTGGAAATTCCGCAAGGGTCAATACTCGATTATCCCCTAGAGAATAATCGATTATTCACTGACCATTGGCTTCCCAACGTTCCGTTTTATGAACGTTGAGAAGATAATAGATTATGTAAAGTGAATAATCGATTATCTTGGCATAAAATCAGCATGACTGATTGCCTATTAAGCAACGGACATACAACCTCTACCACCTATAAATAGAGGTCTTTTTGACTCATTTCATATGAACTATATCTCTCATTATTCTTGAACATATTGATAACATTTCTACATCATATTTAGAGCTTTTGTTGAGCCATTTGAGAGACAATTTTGTGTTATTCATAGAGCTAATATTGTATCTCTTTATCTACTCTTCTTAGAGAGTTCTTGTTGTAAAAGAGAAAGGTTCTTGAGAAGACCATACCTTCTCATTGAGCGTTGGGTTTGCTAAGTACCTTCAATCTTAGTGTGTGAAGTCTTGTGGTGCGGTATCCACGAGCAAGGTGAAGTCTTGAGGTGAGGTATCCTCGAGCAAGTTGAAGTCTTGTAGAGCGTACATCTACGAGCAAGTGTAACGGTTTGTTAGGCACCCGTAAGCTTAACGGAGTTAGTGTAAACTCGAGAGAGTCTCTCGGGGACTGGACTAACCACACGTTGTGGTGAACCAGTATAAATTCGGTGTGTCCTCTCCTTACTCTTTTAATTACTGCACTTACTTTACTCCTGAAATTTTAATTCCGCAAAATTTATCGACATTCTCGTGCCTCACTATTCACCCCTCCTCTAGTGAAGGGCATAAATCCTAACAGGGATATATCAACAAAATCTCTAAGCAGTTTAGAGTCCCCTTTTTTATTTTGAAAATATCCTCCATTCGTTTCTCAACCTTTTGAGCTCACGAGTGTGCTTAATAAAAGAATATCCAACCTGAGCAAAAGAGTTTATAAAATTTTCAAGTAAAAGAGAATAAAAGTTTAATGCACCCTTAATGAGTGTTTCTCCAAATTTCTTATCCAACACTGATTCAATTTCTTGTTTGGTCAAGTCGTTGCCTTTCATGCCGGTTGTAAATGTAGTCACGTGGTCGCGTGGATCTGTTGTACCGTCATATTTTGGTATGTCGGGCATTTTGAACATTTTAGGAATTGGAAAAGGAGCATCAATTGGCTTCCAAAGTTGTTGCGAGTACTTATCTATATCCACTCCTTTGATTATAGGAGGAACTCCAGGAATTTGCTCGATGCGCTCATTTTGTTCCTTGAGTTGTTTCTGCAAGGTTAGTACTAAATTTTGAAAATGAGAATTACCTGAGTTACCTGGCTCTCTTTCTTTCAAATCACTGGGGGTTTCCCCATTACCAGAATTAAGTAGCCCAGAGTGGGTATTTTCCAGCGTATTATTATTCGGCGTTGTCGGTGCAGCAGGCAATCGACTAACTAAAGCTTTCAAAGCTCTGTCAATTCGTGCATCTATTTTTTTTTTGTAGAATATATATATATATATGCTCATCACCCCCTCATCGAGGTTAGGCTCAACACTTACAGAGTATATTGGGTCAGCTGTACTCGCTCTACAATATTGTACTTTTTGTGCAGATACTGGTATTGGTCTCAGCGACTTCTAGTGGTGTCCTGCTCGAATTCAGTCATATTTGGAGACTTGAGGTGTAGTTTCATGGCATCCACATCCCTGAAGTCCCGTTCTTTTACTATTTACCTAATCTCAAACAATTGTACCTTATTTTAGCCAATATTTGTATAACTGTCACGACCCTAGTTCACCAATCGTGAACCTGTCATGACGGCGCCCAATCTTCGCGACTAGGTAAGCGTAATAATTGCGGAAATTTAACAACATTTACGAAAACAATAAACAAATACTGAATATCATGATAAAATGTATAGAGTGCCGCCTAGCACATACACTTCAACTCGAATTACCGTAACAACCTCCAAGACCTGTAAACCTACGGGCAACACATGCTAAGAATAAGGCATAACATACGGCTCTAACGCCCGTAAATGTCTACAGCAACTGAATACATGAAATGGAACTGCTAACTAAAAGGTAGAATAGAAGGTGAATCCTCGTATCTGCGGACACGGCAGATGCATACCTCAAGTCTCCGGATGTAAGCCACCCTCCAAGGCTGACAAAACTGAATGAGGGTACATGTATCTGCACAAAAAAAGTGTACAGAAGAGTAGCATAAGCACACCAGAGCGGTGCCAAGTAAGTATCAAGACTAGCCTCGATGGGGTAGTGACGAGGGACAGTCAACACACCTACCGGTCAATAAATAATATAATCATCGGGATAATAGAAACGATATAATTATGTAAAGACAGCATGAATGACTAAAAGAGCTACAATCACAATAAGACTAACGGACACTAAGTAACAACGAGAAATACACAAACGATGATAATTAAGGGACGGTAGACATTACAATCCAAATACTGAAGTCACAACACAACAAGGACAAACAAGTCGCTAAGTCATTATTCTGCAATGGTTCTTACAAGAAGGTCTTTCCAACTCTCATTATTCTGCAATGGTGCTTATTCGCTAAGTCATTATTAAGTCCACCACTTGGCATCTTGTGCCCCATCTATAACATGGTCATGCTGACAAATAACTAGTCAACTAGGGTCTCTCTAACATATATAATGGGAAACGAGGGCATATCCATAATCCTAGCAAAATCAACAGGGATTCATCTCTAATAGGAGGGTCCAACTACGTATATGCTTGTGCAAGTGTATCTAACAGGAATCCTACCAACTAGTAAGTATAATAAATGGATAGACTAGTACCTGAGTTATTCACACCCGGATAGAATCAATGAAAATATATGTTCAGAACAGAATGAGTTTAAATGGGGATGTCCCGGAATCGAACCCGTAGCCCATCATACCAATAACAGATGATCTCCTGGGAATTGAACCCGTAGTCCATCATGCGATAACAGAGGATCTCCCGGGAATTTAACCCGTAGTCTATCATACCCATAACAGAGGATCTCTCGGGAATCGAACCCGTAGTCCCTCATACCAATAACAGAGGATCTCCCAAATAAATACCTCCACGGGCCTTCAAAATTCATCACAATCAGCCCCTGACATAGCCCACCTTATTTCTCCACGTGTGCAGTCAATAATAATGTAATAAGCACCGCCTTATATTGCCACACGTGCTTCACAATATTCCCACCTTATTTTGCCACATGCGCAATCCACACATCATTATATAACATATCTCGCCTTGTTAGGACGCATGTGCAAAAACATCAATAGTCACAATAACACGGCAAAGACCTCGCGCAACTCTCCACCAACAACCGCACGGCAGAGACCTCGTGCATCACAGTACGAACAACAGCTCAATAAATGACAATTTATATATATAGGAGAAAAGTAAGGGAACCAACAGTGGAAACGATAATGTCCCGGCAAGGGAATCAATAGCAGAACCAATAACGTCCCGGCAAGGTAAATCAATAACAGAAACACTAACATTTCGGCAAGGGAAATGAACAATAGAAACATTAACGTCCCGGTGAGGGAAATCAACAATACCTACTAAGGCCACGAAACACCAAGGAAAAGCACAATAACCTCAATAACAAACAAGACGTAATAAGTGCTTACCTACACCAATATTACAACTGTTGGACAGGTAATGTAATTGCACTAAGTTATAGATGAGCTTACAATCATGGAATAACCAACAGTAAGAAGTCAACATGAATCAAATAATTACAATTTAAGGAAGATATTTATCTTCTTTCCATTTACGTCTAATTAATTATATGAGATATAATATTTATGATTTCCACTTAAAGACGAGTAGTTAGGACGGGTAATATGACTATAGAAGGGTAAATGTCTTCAGTTAAGCACGTAAAGATCCAATAAGCAGCAAGAATAAATCAAGAAGGGCTAACAAATATCAAGTAAGACATGTAGAGGTGAAACTAATAACAGGGAACTCAATCGTAACAATATCATCTTCATACTCGGTGATTTCAAGGGTCTAGTAGCCTAAAAGGGACAATTTACCACAAATAAATTCGAGTGTGTACTCGTCACCTCGCATACAAGGAATACAAGCAACAGATAAGACTCCAATCCTAAGGGAAATCCCCCACACAAGGTTACGCCAGATACTTACCTCAAAACTGGCTAAAAGCAACTGCAACCACATTCTTGGCACGAGTACTCGACTCCAAATGGCCCAAATCTATTCAATTAAATTACACATTGTAAATAATATCTCAAGCAACTGATTTAATAATTTAATTCAAATCTAAAGTGCTAAATTAGATAAAATGACCAAAATGCCCCTTATGACAGTGTCTCGAAACTAGATGAATTTAATATTTTCAGAACCCTCGTACACTCACAAGTCTAACCATATAAAAATATGTCAAATCGGAGGTCAACACTGCCCCAAAATCCAATAATTCGGTATAGGAAGTTCAACCCATTTTTCATTCAAAAGGTGATATTAAAAGATGAAATTAAGAGGAGATTCATGAAAGTGGTCTAATTGAGTGACAAAAACTTACCCAAGTTGCCCAGGTGAAAACCCCTTCAAAATTTTCCAAGAACCAAGCTCTAGAGGTCAAAATGTGAATAAATAATGAAACCCTCGAATTTGGCAATTTAATCTGTCTGCCCAGTGATTTGTTCAATGGGATCGCAAGAGGGGGAATGTGATCGCGTAGTGTCAAGTTGGAAGCTAGGAAAAGAAGCCTATGCGATCGCAAGAAGGCTAATGCGATCGTAGAAGAGGGAGAAGTATAACTATGCGATCGTGAACAAGGCTATGCGATCGCATAGAAGGAATTGGAGCCCTTATGGAAAGACACTATGCGATCGCAGAGGTGATGATGTGATCGCATAGAAGAAATTCATGCTGCCACTTATTTGTGCTATGCGATTGCTTGGAGAAGCAATGCGATCGCATAGAAGGAAATACCAGATAGCAGATCAGCAGTGCAAAAAGGAGGAAAAAGGATCTGTAGCCCATCCGAAACACACCCGAGGCCCCCGGGACCCCGTCTAATCACACATACAAGTCACATAACCTAACACGAACTCGCTCAAAACTTCATAACACCTACAACATCATCGAAACGATGAATCGAACAAAAAATTCAAGCTTATGAACTTTGAAATCTTCAAATAACAAAACTCACGCCGAAGCCTACGAATTCCACTTGTAATGACGCCAAACTTTGCAGACAAGTCCAAAATGACATATCAGAGCTCTTTCAACTGTCGGAATTGCATTCGGACCCCGATTTTGCAAAATTCAACCATGAGTCAAACATTTTTACCAACTTCAACTTTCGCCGAAACACCTCAATTTACTCTACGAACCTCCAAATCTGAATCTGGACACGAGCCTAAGTCCAAGATCACCATATGAAGCTGTTGAGATCATCTACGACACATTCCGGGGTCGTTTACCTAAAATTCTAGTTCCGGTCAAATTTTCACCGTTCTAACTTCCAAAATGAGGTTTCTTCTCTAGAATTGACTCTAACCATCCGAAAACTGAATTCCACCATGCACGAAAGTCAATAATCATGTTACGAAGCTGCTCCAAACCTTATGCCGCTGAACAGAGCTTAATTTATCAAAACGACCAGTCGGGTCGTTACATCCTCCCCCTTTTAAAACCAATGTTCGTCCTCGAGCGTGCTAAGATTCATCTCGAAGTCCCCAAGTCACTGAGTGGACACTTCCAATATACACCCGTGAGTGACCTCAGGTCACCCCAATCTATTTTGGCACAATGACACCATCTCAACTAAAATTTAACCCTTCTAGCAATTGTTGGAAACACGTTCTCAATGCAATATACTAAAACGTGTGTTCTTTTGTATAGGTTTTGATGAATGACAAACGAAGCGAAAATTGATATATGACGAATTTCAAGAAACAAGCGCACAATTGATATACATCGAGATTCAAGCTCAAGACAAAGTTTTATAGTTTAATTGAGTCATTCTTAATTGTGATCTTGATCCTACAACTTGACTCGTAACATGGCTTCTCTCATAAAACTATTTTCCAAAATCATGCATATTTAATTCAATGCTAAATGATTTTAAATCATGCATATTTTCATTAGTCAAAATGATTTTTAAATGCCTCTGAAAACTGGACTAAGATAATCGATTATGTACTAATGATAATCGATTGTTTTAAGCCAAGACTGCATGACAATCGATTGTGAACTAATGACAATCGATTATGTTAAGGCAGTGAACATCAGGTTTCTTCAAACCTGCATGACAATCGATTGTGAACCTTATGACAATCGATTGTGATGAGGCAGTGTCCATCAAAGATTTTCAAAACTCAGAATAATCGATTGTGAAGCTAATGACAATCGATTGTGAAGAGACAGTGTCCTTCATATTTTTTAAAGTCACAAAATAATCGATTGTGAACTAATGACAATCGATTGTGTTGAGGCAGTGACTTCCAGTGATTTTCAAATTTATTAAATAATCGATTGTGAGTATATAACAATCGATTGTCAAGAGGCAGTGTCTAAAATATTTTTCAAAAACTGATAAGTAATTGATTGTTGACTTTGTGCAATCGATTGTGAAGCTGACCGTTGTCGTAAAGTTTTCAAATACTGTCAGGTAATCGATTATTGCTTCTGTATAATCGATTGTTGTGATTAAAATCCGGAAAAGATTTTTTGAACGTTATTTGATAATCGATTATTGATTTTGTATAATCGATTGTTTTGATTAAAATCCGGAAAAGATTTTTTGAACGTTGCTGAGTAATCGATTGTTGATTCTGAACAATCGATTGTTTGTGGTAAAATCTGGAAAGGATTTTTTGAACGTTGCCAGTAATCGATTATGGATTGTAAGTAATCGATTGTCAAGCGTAAAATCTGGGATTGAATTTTGATCTGACTGGCAGACAATCGATTGTTGGGGTTTGACAATCGATTGTCAGTGAGTAAAATCAGCAACTCTTAATTGGCAACTAGGCAACGGTAATGCCAAGTTTTTCAACTATAAATACAGCTTCATTTCAGTGTTTTAAACACAACAACATACTACAATTGATCATTACATTGCTATAAGCTTGCATACTTTTGCTTATCATTTTATATTCAATTTCATAAAGCTTTTGAGAGCCATATTCTTGTCCAAAGTTGTTGTGATCCAGAGCTTACTTCTTTTACTCATATCTACTCATTAAGGAGTATTTTGTTTGAGTGTTTAGTGTTGTATACACTTGTAAGAGAATTGTAATTCTCTTGTTGTAAGGAACTTGTGTTTCCTTGGTTGAAGTCTTGGAGTGTTGTAACTCCGAGCAAAGGTGTTGAGGCTTGCGTCCTCAAGTTGTAAAGGTTTGTTAAGCACCCGGAAGCTTGACACGTTAGTGGAAAATCTCGAGAGAGTCTCTCGGGGACTGGACTAGCCACACGTTGTGGTGAACCAGGATATATCTGTGTGTAAGTTATTATTTATCGCACTTATTTACTTCCTGCAAATTTTAATTTCCGCAAGTTTACGCTAAATTTTATTATAACGCTATTCACCCCCCCTCTAGCATTAAGCGTATTATCTAACAATTGGTATCAGAGCCCAACTCTCTGAAAACTTAACAGTTTGAGAGAACCATCCATGGCTTCTACTCGTGATTCTTTTGCAGGAATTGAAGAAGGACAGTGCTCCACACGACCACCTCTATTCAACGGTACAAATTACACGTACTGGAAGGAAAGGATGAAGATCTTCGTTCAGCCCAACAGCTTTCACCTTTGGAAGGTGATAATGAAGGGAAACCAAATTCCAACAAAGAAGGTGGAAAACGAATGGGTTCCCAAGTCCGAGGATGAGTATGACGCGGATGACATCCGAAAGGTTCAAAATAATGCTAATGCAATAAATTTATTATATTGCGCTGTGAATGCTGACGATTACAGGAAAATATCGTGTTGTACAATGGCAAAGGAGATGTGGGACAAGCTAGAAGTCACGTACGAAGGTACGGACCAGGTGAGGGAAGCAAAAATTTATTTCCTAACCCATTCTTATGAATTATTTCACATGAAGGAAGGTGAAAAGGTGGACGAAATGTTTGAGCGATTTTCAATAATCGTAAATGACTTACATGCTCTCAAGAAAACATTCACGGAAGAGAGCTTGTTCGAAAAATTCTTAGAAGTCTCACACCGGCATGGAGATCAAAGGCCGATGCAATTCAAGAATCCATTGGCGTTTCAAACGTCACCATCGACGCACTAAGAGGTAACCTTAAAACCTATGAATCTACTATTCTTAACCCTTTTGTTGATGATCAAAGGAGGCAAAGAATAGCTCTAAAGGCGAGAACAAGCCAACCGCAAATTGATGAGGAAGGAGACAACGAGTTTGGACTCGTTATCAAAAGATTTCAAAAGTTCATGCGCAAGGAGTATGAACGCAAGGGCAAAAAGCAAGGCGAACAAATCAAGTGCTATGAATGTGGTGAAACCGGGCACATCAAATCAAATTGCCCAAACATTAAAAAGGAGAAGAAACCTGTTAAAAAGCAACGTGCATACATTTCTTGGGGAGGCGACTCCGGAGATGAGTCAAGCGAAGGAGAAGAAGACGAAGCAGCAAATCTTTGCCTTATGGCACAAGAAGACAACAAAGATGAGGTATGTCAAATTTCGTCTAAAAACTTCTTTACTCTTGAAGAAATGCGAACTGCTTTTGATGAATTATATGCTGAGTTTATTAAGGCTTCAAAAACTGTTAAGGGCATAAAAGAAAATGCTTCATTAAAAGAAAAGGATTTTCAAAAACGGCTTTCTTTGAAAGAAAAGGATTTAGAAAAACTGGTTTTAGAAAATGAGAAGCTGAAAGAGGAAAACAAGTTTTTTGGAAAAAGAAGTTCCGATAAGCCCGAAAGCTCTACTAAAAATTGCACTTCTTGTTTGCTTCTTAAGAATGAAGTAAGTAGGCTTAAAGGCACATTAGATAAGTTTAATTCTTCGCACAAAAACTTGAATGATGTTCTTGCTAACTTGAAATCAACCAAGCATGGAATAGGCTTTAAGAATGAAGAAAAGGTTGCAGCTAAACCCCAACAACCTAAAGCTCAACCTAGGATTAACAATAGAAATGCTTATCTTAGAAACAACAACTCTAGAGCCAATATGCATGGTAGACAAAATGCTGAACATTTTAGAAGACCTAGGAATGACTTACCACCTAGAAATAGTAACCCTAGAAATGATGCATATTTTAGGCCAAATTTTGAACCCCTTAGAAGACCTAGCAATGGCCCTCAACCGAGAAACAATCACTCTAGAAATGCTGCCCATCCTAGAGCTCATAGTAGGAGAAATAATTCTCATGAAATGCGAAATAGTCATAGTGCTCAAAATAGAGTAAGCAATTTTCATCTGTCTAGTTACTATGAACCTAGAAGGATGCATAACCCAAATGTGACTTGTCATTATTGTAGACGTATTAGTCATATTGCTCCTGCATGCTTTACACGTCATAGACATGTTACTCAATCGCATCATTATAATATGCCTAACCCCCAAGGACCCAAGATGGCATGGGTACCTAAAGAACATTAATTTGTTTTGTAGGTGTGCTTGAAGGGATCAAGTGTACTATGGTACCTTGATAGTGGATGCTCCAAGCATATGACGGGAGATGAATCCAAATTCCTTCAATTAGAGCACAAAGAAGGAGGAAGTGTTATCTTCGGTGATAACAATAAAGGAAAGATCATCGGCATCGGCTCGGTAGGTAAGGATGAAAAATCCTCTATTAAGCATATATTACTTGTGAAAGGTTTGAAGCATAATCTCTTGAGCATAAGCCAATTATGTGACAAGGGAAATCTTGCTCTATTTGATTCGGATGAACGCCTAGTATTTAGACGTAGTGATTTCAAAATCATACTTCGTGGTTTTAGAGTTGATAATATTTATATGGTTGATCTTGCTAATTCCTCACCCGAATATGTTGATTGTCTAATGAGTAAAGAGGATGATACTTGGCTATGGCATCGTAGAGTAGCACATATCAATATGCATCTTTTGAACAAATTGATTTCTCAAAACTTAGTTGTTGGTCTTCCTTTTTTAAAATTTGAAAATGACTATTTGTGACTCGTGTCAAAAGGAGAAGCAAACAAAAGCATCTTTCAAATCTTATAACATTGTTTCAACTTCTAGACCATTGCAATTGCTTCATATGGATTTATTTGGTCCCTCTCGCATTGAAAGTCTAGGAAGAAATAAATATGCTTTTGTGATTGTTGATGATTACTCGAGATTTACTTGGACTTTATTTCTTGCCAATAAAAGTGATGCTTTTCAAAATTTTAAATTTTTTCTTAAGCATGTTCAAAATGAGAAAGAAACAACCGTCACTTCAATTAGAAGTGATCATGGGGGAGAGTTTGATCACAATCTCTTTGCGGACTTTTGTGACGAACTCGGAATCGAGCATACCTTTTCCGCTCCACGTACACCACAACAAAATAGGGTGGTGGAAAGGAAAAATAGGTGTCTCGAAGAGATGGCTAGAACCATGCTCGACGAAGCTAAGATACCCAAACATTTTTGGGCGGACGCCGTGAGTACCGCTTGCTACGTTCTAAATAGAGTAGTAATTCGGCCGATACTCATGAAAACCCCCTATGAACTTTATAAGGGAAGAAAACCAAATATTTCCCATTTTAGAGTTTTTGGTTGCAAATGTTTTGTTCATAACAATGGCAAAGACCAATTAGGAAAATTCGATGCTAAGTCGGATGAAGGTATTTTCATTGGATATTCCTCACGTAGTAAAGCATATAGGGTCTTTAATAAAAGAACCCAAATTGTGGAGGAATCCCCTCATGTTGTATTTTCCGAAAATAATGCTCGCTTGGCCAGAAAGGGTTCCGGTTTTGATCTTGCAGGTATCTTAGATAGCTTGAAAGACAAAATACAAGAGGAACCACCCAAGGAAAATAAAGATGAAACTGAGGAACAACCAACAGAAGAAGCGCCACAATTGGAAAAAGAAATGAATATGCCTAACGAGTGGAGGACAATCAAAGATCACCCTCTCGAACAGGTAATTGGCAACGTTGGAGACAAGGTAAGTACCCGAAACTCTCTCAAAAATACCTTAGAACATACTGCTTTTGTTTCTCAAATTGAACCCAAAACCATCTCAGAAGCAATTGGGGATGAATTTTGGACCTTGGCAATGCAAGAGGAGCTTAACCAATTCGAACGCAATGACGTTTGGGATTTGGTGCCAAGACCCGAAGGTCATACCATAATTGGTACGAAATGGGTTTTTCGCAATAAACTAGATGAAAATGTTATAATCACTAGAAACAAAGCTAGGCTTGTTGCAAAAGGCTATAATCAAGAAGAAGGTATTGACTATGAGGAAACATATGCTCCCGTAGCTAGATTAGAAGCTATTCGCTTATTGCTTGCATTTGCCTCTTCTATGAATTTCAATTTATATCAAATGGATGTGAAAAGTGCTTTTCTAAACGGTTTTATTCAAGAAGAAGTTTTTGTTGAACAACCCCCCTGGCTTTGAAAACTTTAAATCTCCCGACCATGTTTTCAAACTCAAAAAGGCTCTTTATGGTTTAAAACAAGCTCCCCGAGCTTGGTATGAAAGATTGAGTAAGTTTCTTTTGGAAAATGATTTCATTAGGGGAAAAGTTGACACAACTCTCTTTGTTAAGCATAAAAACAATGATATTTTTTTAGTTCAAATATATGTAGATGATATTATATTTGGTGCTACTAACAATGTTTTATGCAAGGAATTTTCCGATTTAATGACAAGCGAATTTGAGATGTCTATGATGGGTGAGTTAACATTCTTTTTGGGATTACAAGTAAAGCAAATGAAAGAAGGTACATTCATTTGTCAAGCCAAATATTGCAAAGAATTGCTGAAACGATTTGAGATGAACAATGCAAAAGAAATGGCAACTCCCATGAGCACATCCGATCATCTAGAAAAAGATGAGAAAGGTAAGGAAGTCGACACCAAAAAGTATCGAGGTATGATTGGCTCTCTTCTTTATCTTACTGCTAGTCGTCCGGACATCATGTTTAGCTTGTGCTTATGCACTCGTTATCAATCGTGTCCGAAGGAGTCTCACCTTACTGCGGTAAAACGGATTTTAAGGTATCTTGTTGGTACTACAAATGTGGGTCTATGGTACCCCAAAGGCTCTTCATGCCAACTTGTTGGCTACTCCGATTCCGATTTTGCTGGATGCAAATTGGACCGCAAGAGCACTAGTGGCACTTGCCATTTGCTCGGTAGCTCTCTCGTTTCTTGGTTTAGCAAGAAACAAGTAAGTGTTGCGTTGTCCACAACCGAGGCAGAGTATGTAGCCGCGGGGAGTTGTTGCGCTCAAATCCTATGGATGAAACAACAACTCTTGGACTATGGCCTAAGTCTTGATCATATCCCTCTTAGATGTGATTATACTAATGCCATATGCTTGACGAAGAACCCCGTTCTTCATTCGCAAATGAAACACATTGAAATTAGACATCATTTTATTAGAGATCACGTTCTCAAAGGCGATGTCGAAATTGAATTTGTTGAAACCAAAAACCAATTGGCAGACATCTTTACAAAGCCTTTAGAGAAAGAGTCCTTCTTCCGAATTCGCAGTGAACTCGGGATCCTTGACTCCACGTTGATCTAAGTCATGCATTGCAATATTTTATTACATGAGTTCTAACTTGAGCGTCGGAGACGTCTAACAATTTTTGCAGGTATCGCCCCAAAGGAAAGGGGAATTATAAAGCTTGACGTACAACAATCGGTTTCCGTCGTCTAAAAATCGATTATTTAGTATCAATAATCGATTATGTTGCTATTATTCGGGTTGATGTTGCTATTTTTTTCAATAAATAAACAAGGTTTATTTCATCTTTGGCATCTTATTATTATTTTTTTGCAAATGGCAAAAGGGGGAAGATAACGGGTATGCACTCTCAATATCTATAAGCTTAAATTAAGGGGGAATTCATATATTGAGGGGGAACAAATTGCATAATTGTTGCATGTATACACTTGTCTTGAATCGTCAATATAAATTGCTTGCATTGCATATCCCGCTTAATGTTTGCCATTATCAAAAAGGGGGAAATTGTTGGAAACACGTTCTCAATGCAATATACTAAAACGTGTGTTCTTTTGTATAGGTTTTGATGAATGACAAACGAAGCGAAAATTTATATATGACGAAGTTCAAGAAACAAGCGCACAATTGATATACATCGAGATTCAAGCTCAAGACAAAGTTTTATAGTTTAATTGAGTCATTCTTAATTGTGATCTTGATCCTACAACTTGACTCGTAACATGGCTTCTCTCATAAAACTATTTTCCAAAATCATGCATATTTAATTCAATGCTAAATGATTTTAAATCATGCATATTTTCATTAGTCAAAATGATTTTTAAATGCCTCTGAAAACTGGACTAAGATAATCGATTATGTACTAATGATAATCGATTGTTTTAAGCCAAGACTGCATGACAATCGATTGTGAACTAATGACAATCGATTGTGTTAAGGCAGTGAACATCAGGTTTCTTCAAACCTGCATGACAATCGATTGTGAACCTTATGACAATCGATTGTGATGAGGCAGTGTCCATCAAAGTTTTTCAAAACTCAGAATAATCGATTGTGAAGCTAATGACAATTGATTGTGAAGAGACAGTGTCCTTCAGATTTTTTAAAGTCACAAAATAATCGATTGTGAACTAATGACAATCGATTGTGTTGAGGCAGTGACTTCCAGTGATTTTCAAATTTATTAAATAATCAATTGTGAGTATATAACAATCGATTGTCAAGAGGCAGTGTCTAAAATGTTTTTCAAAAACTGATAAGTAATCGATTGTTGACTTTGTGCAATCGATTGTGAAGCTGACCATTGTCGTAAAGTTTTCAAATACCGTCAGGTAATCGATTATTGCTTCTGTATAATCGATTGTTGTGATTAAAATCCGGAAAAGATTTTTTGAAGGTTATTTGATAATCGATTATTGATTTTGTATAATCGATTGTTTTGATTAAAATCCGGAAAAGATTTTTTGAACGTTGCTGAGTAATCGATTGTTGATTCTGAACAATCGATTGTTTGTGGTAAAATCTGGAATGGATTTTTTGAACGTTGCCAGTAATCGATTATGGATTATAAGTAATCGATTGTCAAGCGTAAAATCTGGGATTGAATTTTGATATGACTGGCAGACAATCGATTGTTGGGGTTTGACAATCGATTGTCAGTGAGTAAAATCAGCAACTCTTAATTGGCAACTAGGCAACGGTAATGCCAAGTTTTTCAACTATAAATACAGCTTCATTTCAGTGTTTTAAACACAACAACATACTACAATTGATCATTACATTGCTATAAGCTTGCATACTTTTGCTTATCATTTTATATTCAATTTCATAAAGCTTTTGAGAGCCATATTCTTGTCCAAAGTTGTTGTGATCCAGAGCTTACTTCTTTTACTCATATCTACTCATTAAGGAGTATTTTGTTTGAGTGTTTTAGTGTTGTATACACTTGTAAGAGAATTGTATTTCTCTTGTTGTAAGGAACTTGTGTTTCCTTGGTTGAAGTCTTGGAGTGTTGTAACTCCGAGCAAAGGTGTTGAGGCTTGCGTCCTCAAGTTGTAAAGGTTTGTTAAGCACCCGGAAGCTTGACACGTTAGTGGAAAATCTCGAGAGAGTCTCTCAGGGACTGGACTAGCCACACGTTGTGGTGAACTAGGATATATCTGTGTGTAAGTTATTATTTATCGCACTTATTTACTTCCCGCAAATTTTAATTTCCGCAAGTTTACGCTAAATTTTATTATAACGCTATTCACCCCCCCCTCTAGCGTTAAGCGTATTATCTAACAGCAATACCATTAAGCCTCCAAACCAGATTTCTCAACTTTCATCCATTTCAAAAAGATCCGATTCTAAGTCCATATCCGGTACTAGTCTCAACCAGCTAATTCAACACAAGTCCACACACACAGGGTACATCCACAAAACATGACACACATCACATAGTTCCATAATAATATTGCTGATAGCAATAAATGCCTGAGATTAAATCTGCACTGGCCTTAAGCCTCATATTCAATAGGGACTCTTTTCAACCACCCATAACACTGGCGATGATACAACAACCACGAAAACCACATTAAGAAGCACCTGATTAACCCAATCTTAGCCAACACCAATGGGTACACACCCCACAAACTAAAACTCAAGGAGCATAAAACGAAAACGAATGAATATGGGAAAGGAAACACATAAGATAACTAACAAACGAATTAAACTAGCACAAAAGTCTCCTAAAACACAAATCTACAAGACATCTAACAAGAGAGAATGAAAGCATATAATGGACTCACAAAGATCTTATACTAATGTAACTCTCACTACAGTACACATCCCGGTCTCAACATATCAAATCACCTGATATCACGAGGGTCTCGCCCTCAACACTGGTCAAGTAGGGTTCGCATCAACCCATCTAGAAACTCTCACTAGATCAATTTCGTCTACAATTTACAACATAGACTAGCTCCCACACCGATGGAGCATAAAAATCACAGCTCGTAACTAAGAATGCTCGAAAATCACATCAAGCATACTAGAACACACAACAGGAAAATACCACTAGCCTCATAACTCCCGACAATGGCTAAAACAGACGATAGACACGGCTACCACTCATAAAACCTCCCAAGAGAATAATCACATAGACAGAGTGCAATCATGAAACACTCCCATAAATGGAATCAAACAAGGAACTCAACCTGATAAGTAGATTTGTGATGAACTACAGATAGTGCCTTTCTATGAAAAACTGAATCCGTATCTGAGTGACATTAGCTGGCGCAGCCTCAAACCTACTATATGAAACACACCAATGAGCTGGGCCTCCCCCTCTTGGGTTCCCTCTCCCTTTCTAAATACCTCGTTGCGACATATCGGTCTGAAGTCTTCGACAATCTCTCACCATGTGGATAATATCTCTACAATCAAAGCACCCCCTCTGCTGACGAGGTGGTGGAAACTGTGCTGTAAGGGTCCTCCGAGACCCATGAACACCTGAGTCACTATGCAAATCCTGAAGCGTGAACTGAACTGGCTGACCCGCAAAACCTCTACCGTGACTCACCCTACCTCCAAAATAAGACCCAGTATATATCACCGGCCTACGAGGCCTCCTTGCCTCCTCAGGCTCTCTCTTTTGATCTTGTCTGCTTTCTCTCTCAAGACCCTGCTTTCTCTCTCTCTCTAGCATGCATACACTCTATCCTCCTAGCAATGATAACCACTTGCTGATACGAAATATCCATCTCTAACTCACGGGCCATACTGAACTTGATGCTGGAAATAAGCCCTTCAATGAACCGGCGAACCTTGTCGCGAACAGTAGAAACCAAGGCTGAGGCATGTCTAGCCAAACTGGTACAACGGACATCATACTCTGAGATGGTCATAGAACCTTGGCACAAATGCTCAAACTCTGTGCGTCATGCATCCCTGAGGCTCTGAGGAACAAACTCTCTCAAGAACATATCTGAAAATTGGGTCCAAGTTAGTAAAGCTGCCTCCTCTGGGTTGTCTAACTCATAGGTGCGCCACCAATCATAGGCGGCCCCTCGAAGCTAGAAAGTAGTGAAAGAAACCCGCTTGACTCAGAGATATCCATAGTACGAAGAATGTGGTAAGACTCATCAAGAAACCCCAAGGCATCGTCTGATGCTAATCCACTGAACATCGGAGGACCATACTTCTTGAACCTCTCTAGTCTCATCTGCTCCTACTCGGAAGCCACTATCGTGCTCTTGGGTTGAACTGGTGCTGCAGGTGGCGCAGGAATAACCTCGAGACCCTGCTCAACATGCGCTCACTGCTCAGGAGTGCGGCCGGCGGGAGTCTGTGCTCCTCCCCCGGCCTGGGGTGTGGCTGCAGCAATGGGAAGCAATTTGGCGTGAGCCAAAGTGGTGTACATACTCATGAACTGCGCCAAAGTCTCTTGAAGGGCTGGAGTAGCAGTAGCTGTAGGCATGTCAGATACCTGGACTTCAGCTAGATCTTTTGGTGGTACCTCGGCGGCCGCACGCACAGGTGATCTCTCTGCACCATGTGCACGTCCTCAAACTTTACCTCGACCCCGACCTCCGACGGCTGATGCAGGGGGCGCGGGTGCCTGATCACCTTGCGTAGTACGTGTCTTCACCATCTGTGAGAGAGTAGGAAGCAGAAGTTTAGAATTGTGGTATTAAAGATTCTCGCATGACAGGGAAGTCAAATTAAGTGAAGATGTTTCCTAACTAGCTACATAGCCTCTCGTAGATAAGTACAAACGTCTACGTACCGATCAGCGAGACTCTAAATAACCGGCATGTGTCCCGTGACTCCTACGAACCTAGAGCTATAATACCAACTTATCACGATCCTAGTTCACCAATCTTGAACATGTCATGACGGCACCCAGTCTTCGAGACTATGTAAGCCTAATAATTTCAAATATTTAGCAACATTTATGAAAACAATAAACAAATACTGAATATCATGATAAAATGTATAGAGTGCCGCCTGGCACATACACTTCAACTCGAATTACTGTAACAACCTTCAAGACCCGGAAACGCACAAGCAACACAGGCTAAGAATAAGGCATAACATACGGCTCTAATACCCGAGCAACTGAATACATGAAATGGGACTGCTAATTAAAATGTAGAGTAGAAGGAGACTCCTCGGTTCTGCGGACGCGGTGATGCGTACCTCAAGTCTCCGGCTGTACGCCACCCTCTAAGGCTGACAAAACTGAATGAGGGTACCTGTATCTGTACAACAAAAGTGTGAGAAGAGTATTTATTTAATCCATTTTAAATCATTTCGGTTTATGTTTATTAATATATTATTTTGAATTGGTAGAATTGGTTAAATAATCTAGCTAACATTGGCTTGCCTAGCAAGTAAAATATTAGGCGTCTTCACAGTCCCTAGGGTGGGATTTTGGATCGTGACACTATGGTTAAGTTATGTAACATTTCTTATGACTCTCAACACTCCTACCTCCCCACATCCCCACCCTACCCCAGGAGGTAAAGATGTTTTTCATCTATATCTTGGATAACAAGTGGCCATGTTGCAGCCTGTCCAAACCTTTGGTGAGGAGGCCAGGTCGCTAATCAACAGTATTGACATAGACAATGTTGATTACTAATAACGAAATCCTTTCACGCACAAAGTGGCAATCGATATCGATGTATTTGGTGCGTTTGTGGAAAACAGGGTTGGGTGTAATCTGAAGTTCTGATTTGCTATCACAGAAAATGGGAACGGGAGCTTGCTACACCACCCCTAACTTCTTAAATAGTTCCACTAGCCAAACAATCTCAACGATAATAAAAGTTAGACTCATATACTTTGCTTCAGTAGAGCTCCTAGAGATTATTGATTGCTTCTCATACTTACATGAAATAAGGATCACGAAATTTCACCAAGTATGCAGTGACATAAATTATGTTGTTGGGACAAGCAACCCAATTAACATCACAAAAAGAGGACAAGAAGCCAGACCATTGAGCCATCATTAACACCCCTAGGCTAAGATAATGCTTTATATACCTAACAACCCTAAGGGAAACTTCCACGTGATAGGACTTAGGACTTTGCATGAACTGACTTAGAGTTTGGACTGCAAATGAAATGTGAGGTCTTGTGATAGTCAAATACAACAATCTACTAAGTAGCCTTTCATATGGCCCATGATCAGTTAGTAGAGTGTCATAAATTGCAGAACTTGTGTATGTATCAAACTCCAATTGGTCAGCATGGCATTCAGTTCCAAATGAGAGTTAACACGCTTGCAACCCGGCAATCCCAAATCAATAATTAGTTCCAATGCATACTTTCTCTGATGCATTATATACCTTCTGCACTTCGAGTAAATTCAATCTCTAGGAAATATTTAAGCCCTCATAAATCCTTGATCATGAAATTATCTTGCAATTGTGATTTGGTCTCTTGTATTATTTGTAAATCATCTCTAGTGATAAGGAGATCATCTACGTACACTAAGACTACTACCAACTTTCTTGAAGCTTTTTTGGTGAACAAAAGATAGTCCAGGTGACTCTATCGAAATCCTGAAGCAATAAGTGTTGTGGTGAGTATGACATTCCACCGTCGAAATGCTTGTTATAGCCCATAGAATAATGTGTTGTTAGAGCCAGCAAAACCAAGAGGAATGCACATAAATACTTCTTCCGTCAAGTTACCATGTAAAAAAAGTATTGTTGACATTCATTGGTTTATTGTCCAATGCTTGGCACAAGGTAAGGCAATCACACTCCTAACCGTCACAAATTTCACCACATATGAAAAGGTTTTTTGGTAATTTAATTCTTTTCTGATTGTATCCTTTAGCTATAAGTCTTTCCTTGAACCCTTCAACCTCTCCAATTGCTTTGTATTTAAATGTGTATACCGATTTACAACCTGTGACTCTCTTCCTTCGAGTAATGATACTATCTCCCTAAGTCTTGTTATCAAGGCATTGATGAGATCTGATTCAAAGGAACAAAAGTGATCGCAACAGAGACGACGATGACGACAGCTCAGTATAATTCAATTTGGTGGGGTTTGAGAATGATAGTGTGATGGAGCATAAAAGAGGGAAAACTGAATCTTCATTCATACTTCAGCTATACGGTTACAAGTGTACATATACAACTGTAACTAATGTAACTAACTATTTACTGCTGGTATAAACTCTAGTTAGTATTGTACATATGGTTAAGTTATATAACACTACTTATACTACTCAACAGTTTTCCCTTAAAATGAATTGTATTTTATTATTTGTGTCACCATCTTTTTTATATTAGTACCTTGCGTGTTACTTCAAGGAAAAGATACTAGAGGGCAAGAAAAGAGAAATCGTGAATCATGTTCTCTGGCTGTTGAGACAATTATATATATATATATATATATATATATATATTGAGAAATCGTGAATCATGTTCTCTGGCTGTTGAGACAAATATATATATATATATATATGTATATATATATATATATATATATATATATATATATATATATATATATATATATATATATATATATATATATATATATATGTATATATATATATATATACATATATATAAATATATAATTCAACAGTAAAAACCAAATTGGTTTCTTTTTATAATTTCTAGGAAATACCAATATTTTCAAACTGATATAAGATTGGATCTGTTGAAATAATAAAATAAATACAATGAATATACACTGAGTCTGCATTTGTTTCTTTTATATATATTTCTTCTGATTTTGATATGATGCAATAATTAGATATCCGAAAAAACCGTCAAATCATACAGACTTTATTCTTTGTATAATGACAACTTGTAATAAATAATTTCCATTCCATTCGACATGATTATTTAATTTTAATGCTGACAAAGAAAACATTGTTTGTTTGTATAATTATTACACATCACACATGATTACAACCCACCAAATTGAAACCAAGACTCTTCATATATATATTTCTTCTTGAAAAATTAAGTCCGTCAAGAAAATTAAAGGTCATTTTGATCTTTCATACAATCAAAATGTCCACTAAAATTACTTATTCAAATCCAATTTACGATCTTACATACAATCAAAATATATCCCAAATATCCTATTTTCCATATTCAAGGCCTGTGCTATATAGAAAATCTCATCTAAAGAAGACCAACAAGCTTCTCCATTTCGTCAATTCCAATGCAAAAAATGGAATACTCACGTAGGTTTATATAATTTCAGTTCCCTTTTTTAAATTTATGTTGTAAAAATTCCATTTATTAACTACTTAAATATGCAAATTTTTTTCCTTAGTGTGAAGTGCAACTCAGCCAATAGTACTGGATCAGATGCTCCACCTCCCGGCAAATCTCCATTTTTTGGATGGTAGAGTTAATTTTTTTTCCCTTTTTCTTTCTGCAAAGATAGCCTATCAGATTACGACGTGGAGAGTTGCTGTAACTAGTAAAGTTGTTTTCATGTTACCATGAGGTTACAGGTTCGAGCCGTGGAAACAACCTCTTGCAAAAATGCAAATAAAATTATGTACAATAGACCTTTGTGGTCCGGCCCTTCCTGGGCCGCTGCTCACACCAGAATGCCTTTTAGTCTAGTTTTTATCAGATATACATAGAGCATACATTAAATATACACAATAATACACTTATCCACCGGCTTGTTTTTAGTTTAAGCTATTTTATGGGAAGCTACTTCAGTTAATTCTTTTTCTGTGTGTGTGTTTGGGGGGGGGGGGGGGGGGTCTGTTCAGGAAACCTAATATTATTGGATTAAACCCTAGAAAAATGTCTAGTGAAGGATTTCTGGGGTTATCAAATTTTGAAGTTTTTATATATTATATGCAGGAAATGGTTATTGGGGTTTCTTCTACCTCTAATGCTACCTTCATTTGGGAACAAAGTCAGTCCTCTAAAACTACTCAAAAGTAGGTAAATTGTTATTTTAAGTATGTGAATCCCTATATTTAATTATCATAATATTTTTATAGGAAATAGTATATATTTATTTTCTGGATTATGCACTTGAAGATAATGTGCTACAAGCAGTAGAAACAGTGGAAAATATGAGTGAGATAGTAGAAGAAGTTGCTGAGAAAGTAGATCAAATTGTTGAAGAAATTGAAGAGAAACTTCCAGGGGATTCAAAGCTTAAAGAAAATCTTGATTCAATAGAAAATCTAGCTGAAGGGGCAGTCAAATATGCCAATCAAGCTCAAGATATTATTCAAAAGGTCAGTCTCATATTTTTCTTCTTTCTGTTTAAATTCAGTGGTATTTTTATGTGAAGAAGTTTGACCGATACACAGGTTAAGAAATTAAAAAAAAAGTTTTGTCATTTGTAAATCAAATATAAACAAAGTACAATTTATCAAGCAAAATAACTTATACCTCCCTTAAACTTGGCTTAGATTGTTAGTATTTTCCTTGAACTATGTCCAGTCTTAATTACCTCTCAATTTGGCCTTTTGAGAGCCACTACCCCTAAACGCTGATATGCAAAAATGTGTGGGTACACTCACATACCATGTGGATTTTTCTGTCTATGTGACATTTTTATAAAAAATAAAATATTTTTTTACCTTTTTAAGAATATTACTTTTTAGATAAACTTTTTTTAAATACAATTATAATAAAACTTGGAAATAACTACATTATTTAGGCTAAATATTTTTATTTGACCAAAAATAATAAAATTTCAGTTAATGTTTTTTTGAATTTGACCTGAAAATAAAGGTTCAATTGTAAAATTTTAACAGTTATTTACTGATAAATTTATACTCCTCATAAAAAATTAAAGGTTCAATTGAATCTACCACCTTAATACATACATACGTCCCCATTGCATAAGCGAAAGTTAATGAGATAGGTACGTAATAACAAATTGTGGACACTTTATAATAATAGTAATAAGAGAGTTTACATTTATGCACCGTAATATAAATATATTTACATGATTCGGCTACTTATAAATTAATTACTAATATATCTTTATGATAAGTATGGTAATATGGGTCTGTATCATAGGTTAAACTACAATGATAATGAAATTATTTTAACTTTATCAATGTGTATAATTTTAGTACATGATGATAATATTCTTTATTTTTTGGGGATATTTACAGATTAAGGATATGGACAAAGAGATGGACACATTAATTAAGACTAACAATGGAATTCAGGTTGAGAAGGTCAGCCAAGAATTAAGCGCCAAGAAAGATTAGTCGTTACTTTATTTTTCATACTTACCCAATTTCTTGTCCTTTCGAGCTTGTTAGCCATTGTATTAAACAATAGTGCGTAGTTTATTTGCATCAATTATTTTTATTTTATGTATCAACATAAATTCAACAATTGACGGAAATAAGTAGAACTAGAGTCATTATTCCAGTCCATGAACGTTCTTGATAATAGTTGCTACAAAACGAATAACAATGGATATGATTTACCTTTTTCCTTTTCCACTGTTTTAGCCTTTTAGGAGGAATTTGTGTTGTAAAAGTCTTGCTTTTATTTTAGTTAGTGTTACAAAATTGATTGTAACACAAAAAGAAGTTAATACGTAATATTTTATTTTTGTCCCTTGGCACTGTAAATCTGATTATAAGCTGATAATATTTCGATAATACATCAAAATTCTTGGTAAAGTTATTAAAAAATAACTTTATTAACCCTCAATTGTGAAGAATTATGTAAAAAGGTAAATGTGAGGGGGAAGTGCATTGATAGCCACTAATTAGGTATGTCTTTACTTTTTAGCGTGCTAATAAAGTTTTATCCGCCCGGACAAAATATTTCTGTGCTAGACATGGGTGCTGAGTAAATATTAAGGACATGATCGATGTCCTTAACTTCATGAATGATGTGTAAATACTAAGGACAAACTGTCATATCATATCCTTAATTTCATATGTGCAGTGTAGATGTTAAGAACATGGCGTTCTTAACTTCATGTGTGCAGTATAAATGTTAAGGACATAATATCCTTAACATGTATTTGCGTCGTTCGTTGTTAAACTTTAGGAGCCCACAATGTTAAGGACATAGTATCCTTAACTTTGTAAATATTAAGGATATGGTGTCCTTAATTTTATGAATGTTGTGTAAATATTTAGAATAAATGTCTTGTCACGCTCTTAATTTCATATGTGCACTGTAAATAATAAGGACATGGTGTCCTTAACTTCATGTGTGCATTGTAATTGTTAAGGATACCATGTCCTTAATATTAATAAAATAATAATTATTTTTGCTCAATATTAAAAACATTAAATAAAAACTAAATATCATGTTAAAAAGTGATTATCCCACGCTACTTTTACTAATTAGGAGCATTTAAATAGTCAAACACTTTAAAGTTACATATTCAGAGTTGTCTAATTATCTAATGAATACTATCAGCGAGTGTACTACTATAATCAGACATTTCTATAATAGATAATCTATAACGGCCTAGTTTCTTTTTGGAAACAACTTTTTATGTTACGATATAATATGTTTTTTAAATAACCTTACTTTACTAAAACATATTATAACAACCAAGACTGTTAAAAAGATGTTTGATTGTATTTTCTTAAAGAGTTATAAACAATCATACTGTAATACACAAAAAATTTATGACTATTGTGTAAACATATACGTGGAATGTGCAAAGAGCTATTATAACTTTTAGCTTATGCAAGAAATTTTTTATATATTTTTTTGGTAATTAAAAATTTTATTAATCACCAAAGATGTTTCAATACAAAATTATAGTTCAGCTTATACACAACTGACTATCTCATCTAATCTGTGTCACCAACTATCTCTATAACTAACTTTCCTATATTTACAAGAGAAATTGTTGCATATGTTGTCTAACTTTAGGGGTTCCTCTAACATTACAAATATAGGCTAGTTCCCTGAGTAAAGTATCACTGCTACGGAAGACATTCTCGAATATCCTCGAGTTTCTCTCCAGCCACAAAGTATAGAATAATTCAGTAGTCACCATTTTGAATATGTTAGCTCTACAAGATTTTCCCTTAGCTTTGCTAACTATCCACTGGAGATACTGGTCCCAGTTCTGCATTCTGGGATGGTCTTCTCTAATCCAGGACAGTGTTTGCTCCCTTAAGTCTGTTGCATATGGACAGGTATGGAACAGATGATCTGTGGATTCTGCAATATGCTGGCACAGTATATATGTCTGGTCCACATTCATTCCCCAACGTATTAGCCTATGCTTGGTTGGTAGCCTGTCATGAAGCACTAACCATAAGTTGAAAACAACTTTGCGTCTAGCATAGTTCTGAGCAGTTAGGTTCTTCCATGGGACTCTCGGGAGTTGGCCAATCTGTAATAGATAGGTTTTTCTAATGGAACATACTGGCATATTAAGGCCTTGGTGTTGTTGCAGCAGACCTCTTGCTGCTATGATCTTTCGAACCATCCAACTAGCTTCTCTGGGAATAGGGATATTCTCCAATTCGTGCAGCTTCATATAGACAGCATGAATCCATTTTACCCACAGTCTTTCTTTCTTGTGACCCAGGTCCCAGCAGAGTTTAGCAATTGCAGCCTTGTTCCACAGAGATATGTTAGTGAGGTTCAGACCACCAGCTGATTTAGGAATACACATTTTGTCCCAGGATATATAAGCTTTTTTAGTGATGACATTTGATCCAGAGCAGATGAAGCTTCTACGAATTGCTTCAATTAGCTTCAGTATCTTTGTAGGGAGGATGAAGAGTTGATCCCGGTATGCCTATATTCCAAAAACCACTGACTGCACCAGTTGCAGCCTCCCAGCATATGACACTTTCCTAGCAGTCCATGAGGTGATCCTAGCAGTGATCTTTTCCACAAGTGGTTGCCACTGGAACAATGACATCTTCTTGGTGGATAGAGGAATGCCTAGATATTTGAAAGGTAATTCTCGATAAACATAGCCAAGATAACCAGTAATCTACTGCTGTACTTCATAACTGACCCCTCTAAAGTATACTGATCTATTGCCCAGATTAGCTTTCAGTCCTGAAGCTGCAGTGAATTTGGAAAAGTACTGGAACATGGTAATGACAGACTTGATTTCACCTTTAGCAAATAGGAGTAGATCATCATCAAAGCTAATGTGAGTAATGCCCAGCTTTTTACATCCCGGATGGTATAGAAACTCTTGGTCTTTCCTTAATTCAGCCAGTGACTTGCTAAGATACTCCATGACTATTGCAAATAAGAATGGGGATACTGGATCTCCTTATATGAGGCCTTTGGCTGCTTTAAAAGGTTCAGTTGTTTCCCCATATGTCATCATTGTATAGCTTACTATTTGAAAACATTCCATAATCCAGTTAATGAATCTGGTTGGAAATCCCAATCCTCAAGTACCTGTTGCAAGAAGATCCATTCAACAGAATCATAGGTCTTCTGAAGGTCAATTTTTATCATGCATCTGGGAGTCACATGGGTTCTGGAGTAGTTTTTGATCAACTCATGAGCCAGGATGACATTATCTGCAATCTTCCTGCTTGGGATGAAACCTGCTCGGGCCTCACAAATGATGCTAGACATGACTTTCTGCGTTATGTTGGCTAAGATCTTGGAAATCATTTTATATAGAACATAGCAGCATGCAATTGGTCTATATTCTTTAACTGTGGTTGGATTAGGGACTTTGGGGATTAAAGTAAGAGGGGCACAATTTATTGGCTTATACATCTTGGTTGTCTGGAAGAACTCCTTGATTGCACCAATGATCTGCTTGCCAATGATGTTCTAGGTTTTCTTGAAAAAAAACTGCATTATATCCATCAATTCCTGGAGCTTTGTCATCCCCAATTGCCTTTGAGCTCTCCACAATTTCAAGTTTTGTAATATCAGCACTTAGCTCTTTCTTCTGTTGGTGTGTTAAGATAGGACCATTAGCCATATACAGTCGGTTTATGGATGGCAGAGAAGAAGCTGATGAGCCCATTAATGACTTATAGAAGTCAATAATCTCCTTTTTAATGTCAGCTGGTGTAGTAACCTTGAGACCCCTTGCAGTAATAAGCTCTGTGATTTGCTTATATTGGTTTCTTTCTTTCAGGACAACAGAGAAATACTTGTTGTTAGAGTCTCCAAGTTGAATCCATTTTGCTCTGGCCTTCTCCTGTAGGATACTTTCTTCAATCAAGGACCATCTTTCCATCTTCAATATTATTTCTTTCTATTTCAGTTGCAGCTCATCATTGTATGCCAGTGCCATCTGATTCTGCATGTCCTTCAATTCTTGTCTGCTATGGTCAATTCTCTAAGCAATGTTCCTAAAATCTTTAGTATCTAAAGACTTTAGAGGGACTTTCAATGACTTGAGTTTGGACCACACTTATTTCATAGAAAACAGATTGTTGCTGTGCCATTTGTCTTTAACCAGATGCTGAAAGTCTTCATGATTAGCCCATGTATTGAAGAATCTGAAAGGTATCTTCCCTTTCTTAGTAGCTTCTGCCAGTGTGATTATCATAGGATTATGATCAGAGATTAGGGGATGATCATATACATTTTGCACATGACTCCAGTTGATCATCCACCCATAGTTGCCAAAGACTCTGTCCAGTCTGCTACATACTCTATCATTGCCTGTTTGTCTATTTGTCCAGGTGAAATAATCCCCTTTCCAAGGTAGTTCTGAAAGTCCAGCCTGTTGTATGCATTGAGTAAACTCTTGAATCTCTGAATGCTTAACATGATTACTTGACTATCTATCACCGGCATATAACACAGTATTGAAATCTCCAGCAACTAACCATGCCTCAGTAATAGCAACTCAGTAATCCTGTAGATTTTTCCATAGAGATCTTCTCTGGTCCATCCCATTATAGCCATATACCACAGTTAGATAGCAAGTGACATCCCCGGTATTTCTTCTGATTCTACAGTGTATCAGTTGAGCCTCCTCCTGGATACCAGTGACTGTGATCAGCTTTGTATCCCATAAAATCCACACTCTACCATTTATAGAACCATGATAATTTCCTAGGATACCCTAACCAGGAACCAACAGCGTAGCAATTCTTCCTGCATTTTTTTCGTTAACCTTAGTTTCTACAAACCAACAATGTTAATGTTATTTCTTCTTATATACTCCCTAACTTCTTTTTGTTTATACCTTTTATTTACACCTCTAATATTCCAAACTAACCACTTCATTGACAGTTTTTAGGTCCTCCTCCATCTCCTGGAGGAATCTCAACTCTACTATTGGAAACTGCTTCAAAACGATTGCTAACAACAATAGGGGATAAAGGTGGGAAGTTGGTGAGGTTGAATTCAGGGGTTTGAACTTGCTTCCCTTTCTCTTCCTGCTTATTCTTTCCTGTCACCAGTGTTAGGGGGTCATTAGGCTCTTTATGAAATTCATTGCTCAGCCTTGTCTCATGTTGCTCGGTCTGTAGTAGTGGTACCTCATGCTGATTATTAACAATTTGCACTGGAGCCTTGGTTCTCCACTCCTGAATCACTTTAGTCTTCTTCACTTGAGGAGGCTGGTGTGGTTTTTGATTCAGCAACCAGTTATGCCCAACCATTAGACATTTCCCACATAAGATGGTTTCCAGTCATAAACCACTTCTTGTAAAAAATTCCTCCCATTAGCATCCATTGGCCATATTTCTCTCGGTAGCTCTTTGGTAACATTCATCTCTGCGAGCATTCGAGCATAGGAAACTCTAGATTGTTTGGTTGTACATTCATCCGCAAGATAGGTTTCCCTAACACACTGGCAATTCTGCTTAGGGATCTTATTCCCCAACAAGACATGGGAAGTTTAGGGAATTTGACCCATAGTGGAATATCAACAGGGAATTCCTCTGTGAAGTCAAAATCTGGCGTCCATTGCTTAAGAATCATGGGTTTGTTTGCTATAGAATAAGGACCAGCACACAAAATTTCTTTGGCATCATCAATTGTTCTGAACTTGACAATGTAGTATCATTCATCATGATAAAACAAATGGCTCTGGTACATGTGCCCAATGGAGGTTTATGAATCTCTTCATCGCATTGTGCCCAGGCCCATCCCCTAAAATATACACAATTAGGGCACATTTCCACTTATTCTCTTCCTCCTCCATATCTGCTTTGTTCAGTTGCCCTATTGGTTGACCTTCAATCATTACCGGAGGTATGTATTCTAGAGCCATACCATTAGATGCAAATCTGTTTTTCTGAAAGAGGTTAGCCCAGTTCCGCTAGCGTGCCTCTGCTTCGTTTGAAATTTCCTCCGATTGCTCCACCACTACCTTCACTGGTTGAGTTTGGGCCTGCATAGGCTTCTGCATGTATACACTTTCCCTGGTTATCTGCTTCATCGGAGCTAACGCTGCTTCAATCGAAACTGGATAGCTTCGATCTGTCTCCTTTAACCCATTAAGTTGTTGCGAAATCATACTAATTGCCTCATTCTCACCTTCGTTTGAAGTATCGACGGGTTGCTCAGCTGCAACAATGGTGGTTGGTTTCTTCGTAGATGACTGGTTAATGGTTGTTATCGCTCTCTCTATTATTGAAATCGGAATCTTCCGGGGTCGTCCCCTACCTCGACCCCTCCCTCTCGCCAATCCTACGAGCTCGGCGTATGTTAACTAACGTGCGGCGAGAGTAAACGAAGAAGAAGGGTTTTTTTTTTATTCTTGATATTTGCGGGTTTATTTTTTGAAAATATTTATATTTAGTAGTCGAAAAAGTATATAAATTTTTATAGTTTTTGTACATAATATACAAAATGTTTTGTATATTTTTTGGCTCTTATTTTTACGGCGGTTATACATTGCTATTTTTTGGTATGTAAACGTACATAAGTTGGATTTTTAAAGAAAACTACAACACAAGCATCTTTAATAATTTTGACCTACATGGCTCGCAATATCCAAAAAGCACATAATGGCTAACTTAATGGTATAATATTCCATGTACTGCAATTTATTGATTAGCACATGTTTGTTCAAATTAAATATTTCAAGCACATGAATTCCAACCAGTAAATTGCTGGCTTGTTGGATATGACCCTTTTTGTTATATAAAAAGATATATCATATCGATCTTGATCTGACTTTTCCAGTTATTGCCAACCGAAATTTGTTCGCATAATCTATTAATATAAAAAAGGAGAAGCAAATCTATATCATTATACAAAGTATCAAAATAATAATTGAATATGTGTCCACTTTTAGGACAAACCTCCAACTAATTTGGAGGTTAAAAAATAATTTAAATTAAAAATAATTTTAAATAAAGAAATATTTACAAAGAAATAGGGGAAAATCCTCCCCAAAAAATAGGAGCTATAAAATTATTTGAAAAAAAAAAATCGTTCACAACTTAAGATTTGTTATAAATAGACTTCTATTTAAGGTGAATGTCTATAATTAGAGAGATTCTAGAGTTTTATTCTTGTTAGCTAAGTCACTACCTCCCTATAAATAAAGGGGTCTTCTACCATTGTAAATAATCCCTAACAATCCCAAAGTATCAATAAGAATACTCCTCTCCCTATTCTCTCTATATTGTTCTTGTTCTTGCATTATTCTACTTGTTCTTATATTATTTCATAACACGTTATCAGCACGAGACTCTAACCACAAGCAATTTCTCGACCTCACGCCAAAGAAACAAAAAGCAACGAAAAACAGAAACAAATGGAGAAGGAAAACATAAAACAAAAGAAAGGAACGAAAAGAGAAAGAGCAGAACTGATTGGGAGAGCTAATGGTGGTTCATCCCATATTCTGAGGATTTTTGAATGATGAAGCACATGAGATGCAATCTGCTCGTAAGTCATCATGAATGATGGAGGAAACCTTGGCAACAGTCTTAAAATTAGGAGAACTTCCTTCAATATTAATTCTGGATTTAAGGTAAGTAATTTATTTTTCTCTCTCAAATTCTTGAAATTCTACGATTTGATTTCATATACAAACAAAGACAACAAAGTTTTATTATAACTCTAATGGAGTTTGTAAGAAATTATAACCACGTGAAGTGGTAAAATCTCTATGTCCTGCCATGATTAAATTCATGTATGATTGTGGGCAAAGAATTGAAAATCCGTCCCATTGAATTTGCTCAATTCCCTTTAGAGAATGTGGTAGCAGTATGTGATAAGTCTGAAAGAAGACAAAATTATTACCATGAAGGTATCAATGAATGTGGACGTGGCAAAGAATTAAAATTCCGTCCAATTGAATTTGCTCCATTCCCTTTAGAGAATGTGATAGCAGTATGTGATAAGTCTGAAAGAAGACAAAATTATTACCGTGAAGGTATCAATGGATGTGGATGTGGCAATAGACGAAATTATAATCGTCATTATTGTGATAATGAGAATAATAAAGATTCTCAAAATAATCTTTCACTTTATGAAAGTAATATTTGACATGAGATTGTGTAAAGCACATGATTATGATTCATTCCCTGAAGTGAATGTGATAATTTTAATAGAGCCCGTAAGTATGAACAAGCTCTTGATGTAAATTTGTTTTATGTCTGACATTATGAAAAGAAAGTTCGTTGCCCTTGAAATTTCGGGCAAGAACTATATGACATGGGTGTTGGATGCTGAAATTCACTTAGATGCTATGGGTCTTGGAGACGCCATTAAAGACAGAAATAATGCATCCACCCAAAACTATGCTAAGGCCTTGATTTTCTTGCGCCATCACCTTGATGAAGGTTTGAAACTACGCTAAGGCCTTGATTTTCTTGCGCCATCACCTTGATGAAGGTTTGAAAATTGAATATATCACAGTCAAAGATCCACCCATCTTGTGGAATGGCTTAAAGAAGAGATATGACAACCTGAAGTTGGTCACTCTGCCACAAGCACGATGCGATAAGAATCCAAAAGCAAATAGTTTATAAACTATATATTATCGTTGCGGTGGAAACGGGCACTGGTCAAAGGCTTGCCGTATACCATGACATTTGGTTGACCTTTATCAAGCATCTCGAAAGAGTAAACGCCCTGAAACGAATTTTGTCTCTGACGACAACTTTGACATCACCCACTTGGATGTGGCAGACTTCTTTGAGCAACCCGAGGGGAAGATAGACCACCTAATCGGTGATGGATCCGTGATGAAAGAAGATGGAGCTGTTTGATTTTATTTTACTTGTTTGTATTAGTTAATGAATAAACTAATAGCCATTAGTATTAGCTCGTATTAGTTAGTTCATGATATAATGTTAGTATTAGTTCTTTAGAATGTATCAATATGCTCAAATATCAATAATATTTTTACTTTCCAGTAGAGGTAATCGACTAACCTGAAAAACTAGTCGGTTATCTCATATTTCGCATAAAAACTGCAAAACAATCGATTGTCTTTAAAACAGTGATCTAGAATTTGTCAAAAACAGTCAACAATCGATTGTCTATGTTTAACAATCGATTGTATTGAAACAGTGTGATCTGGAATTTTTCAAAAATAGTCAACAATCGATTATCTATGTTTAACAATCGATTGTCTTAATACAGATCTGGAATTTTTCAAAATAGCCAACAATCGATTGTCTATATTTAACAATCGATTGTCTTAAGACAGTGTGCTCTGGAATTTTTCAAAATAGCCAACAATCGATTGTCTATATTTAACAATCGATTGTCTTAAGACAGTGTGCTCTGGAATTTTTCGAAATAAGCCAACAATCGATTGTCTATGTTTAACAATCAATTGTCTTAAGACAGTGTGATCTGAAGTTTTTCAAAATAGCAAATAATCTATTATGTGTGTTTAACAATCGATTATCAATGTTCAACAATCGATTGTGTGTGTTTAACAATCGATTGTTTTAAGAAAATGCTTAAACTGAAATTTTCAAACTGCATAGTAATCGATTATGGAAAACATATAATCGACTATCTGATTTATTTAGTCAACTGACATCAGCAGATTTTGAAAATATTATGTGACACAAACGAATTGAACTTGTTTATTCTTATGTGCGTGTATTTTTGTTTTGTATGTCAAACCATGGGAATTAAATTGATTGAAGGCTCCTAAGAGCAACTGTAACTCTGCCCAAAGGCACGATGTTTATCATAGAGAATGCAATGTTCTCCTCCAAGTCTAAAGAGGAACTTGTTGAGTTTTAATGATATCAACCGCAATGTTCTCTTCCAAGTCTAAAAGGAACTTGTTGAGTTTTAAAGATATCATTCAAAATGGATATCATATTGAGACAATAGATGAGAATAATCTTGAATTCTTCATGAAAACAAGGCTGCCCATTTCGGTTTGGGTTCACGCCATTTTGCATGCAGCAATACTAGTTCGTCGGCTGCCCACTTCGGTTTGGGGTCACGCCATTTTGCATGCAGCAATACTACTTCGTCGGCTGCCCACTTCGGTTTGGGGACACGCCATTTTGCATACAGCAATGCTAGTTCGTCTCTGATTGACGAATTGACACAAATATTCCCCGTTGCAATTGGTTTTGGGTCATGGACCCAATATATCCCATTTAAGAATCTTTGGATGCGCAGTATATGTGCATGTAGCACCGCCATCCCGCACCAAAATGGGTCTGCAAAGAAGGTTAGGAATATATGTTGAGGTTGAATCGCCTTCCATTATTCGCTACCTCGAAACATTGACAGGAGATTTGTTCACTGCACGATTTGCAGACTGTCAATTTGATGAGACACTTTTCCCAAAATTAGGGGGAGAAGTTGGTGAAACCAAACGGGAAATTTTGTGGAAAAATGCATCATTATCTCATCTTGATCCACATGCCTCTATTTGTGAAAGAGGCACAAAAGATTATCCATTTGCAAAGAATAGCAAATCAAATGCCTGACGCATTTATAGATTTGAAAAGGATAACAAAATCACATATCCCCGAAATGAACGTGACAACATCTGATTCACGAATACATATTCATTATTGGAAGAATATGAACATGAAATTGGTATTAAATATACCACACTCACCCCTAGAAGGAGGTTTGAGATGATACCACACTCACCCCTAGAAGGAGGTTTGAGATGATATATGGCATGAATGATCGTTGGTCACGTACCTATTGTACGCCAAAGTATTTTGGAAATATGACTATTAAAGGACAACGATAATGCAAGAAACATATCTTGCATATAAGTTTGACATGACCATAATGGTATAACTTTCTCTTTAAGAAAGATATTCACCACATGGATGTTGATGAATCTGTAGTAGTACAAAATTAATTGAGAGCTCTAGAAGAGCCAATTATTACTATGTTGGAGAAACACAATTGAGTATTCTGCTGTAGTAAGTCTCAAAGAAACTTATTCAGTTTCCAAAGTACACGCGAAAGCGATTGATTATATTGAGACTATAAATAAAGGAAGGATTTGATATCTCCTATTACTACAACTTGTAGCGGGGTAATTTGTATATGAAAAGCTACCCGCTTTGTTCTCCAGTTTGTACTACACAAACGAAAGAATGCCACAATAAAGTGGATATCTATTGGTATAAAACCCATGTCATAATAAACCTGAAGTTTATTGATAAGTGCACATGTCATGGTGTAAATTTGAAGTTTACCAATATTGATTATTTATTCAGTTGGCATTCGTGTTAGCCGTCTCATTTTAAGTATGATGTGCAAATTCACATAGGTGAATAGTAAAGAACTAGAAAGTTCTTTACGAATTCTCTTGTATCACTTGTTCTCATTAATGAACTGACCAACTAAAGAGTTCGGGTTGAAGCCCATAAATTCTGGAAATATCAAAGGTGAATATGGGCCCATTCACCTGCCATGTATACCACATATGATGCATCTATGAAATGGTTACATGCGCAATTGTTATTAACCCGCAGCCTGGCCGGTGCTTGCGAGGTAAATTGCTCAGTAATCTAACTTCGAGCATAATTTCCAGATTCTCTACTCAAGATAGTTCATCTTGATAAGTTGGTTTATATCAAAGTTGGTTTAGCAAGATAATTATTGAGTGCTTCCACTTAATAGCTAAATTGTTTCTTATGAGAACAAAGTTATATATATCAGTTTGATATAAGTTGTATACGAGAGTATATTCTCCCCTCACAAGTGGTTCAGGGTCAGGAACCAAATAATTTCATCTTATTATTAATGTGTTGTGTATATTAACATAATAATGCACAAAGATGATTTCCCAAAGTTGAGGAAACAAGTTAGCTTTACTAACATGAGGGGGAGACATGATAAACACTTGAGAAGAGGTTACATGGGATGAATTATCATTTGTATATGTAAATCCCCAAATATCATGATATGAACCTGAAGTTCATAAAGGGATAATTCAATTGCAACATATTGCAAAGCATGCTATACGCATTTGCTGACCCAAAGAAAGTAACTATATTCTCATTGCAAATGCTCATATTAAGTTCTAGAAGGACAAAGTCTTGGATACGCTTGAAGCGTATAGACAAATCGGTGTCAAAAGAAACTTCTTAATAAAGAAGATGAGCAAATGATCAAAGTGATCATAAATGGAAGAGATACAATTCAAGCAGAATTGATTCCATAAGACATGTAGTTTTGGACATATAGTTCAAATACTTGAAAGTATAAAGTCAAAGTTATGTATAATCAGTTTTCGATATCTTATTTGTTTAGCATGACATGAAAACTTGATATGCATCTAAAATCTATTATGTGATTTACATAACTTAACTTGAAAGATTTAAGTTGCTTGAAGCATACACAATTCTTGGTCCTGAAGTACCACATCCTTAGTACAATTTGTGTACATATGTATCTTGCTATAACTATAAGCATGATGGCATTGAGAATGCATCTATGGAGATATTGAAGAGTTATTCCACGACATTATATGAAGATGTTCATATCTATCAAGAATGATGATTTCAAGGTGCAGAATATTTATTCAAGTCAATATGGTTGATTTGTCAAACGTCTACCAAAGATCGTTTTGAAGATGATGCACAAGATTGGAATGCAAATGCTCAAGGATATAAATTGATGTACTCATTAGAGGGAGTTAATGCGCGTTGCACTCTTTTTCTCTTACAAGGTTTTGTCCCAATTGGGTTTTCCTTGCGAGGTTTTTAACGAGGCAACCAATAGGCGCATATTCAAACATGTGTACTCTTTTTCCTTCTCTTTAATTTTTCCCATTGGGTTTTGGTTTTAAGGTTTTAACGAGACACATTGTTGAATAGACATTCAAGGGGGAGTGTTATAAATAGACTTCTATTTAAGGTGAATGTCTATAATTAGAGAGATTCTAGAGTTTTATTCTTGGTAGCTAAGTCACTACCTCCCTATAAATAAAGGGGTCTTCTACCATTGTAAATAATCCCTAACAATCCCAAAGTATCAATAAGAATACTCCTCTCCCTATTCTCTCTATATTGTTCTTGTTCTTACATTATTCTACTTGTTCTTATATTATTTCATAACAAGATTTATTTATTTTTAAATATACTCTTTTATCTCTTTAACTTTGAACCATAAAGAGCTGTTTTTTTAATACAACTTTCTTTAATTCAAAATTTGAGCTTTATTTTTTTTTAAATTTAACTAAATTTAAAACATACATTTTAAAGAAAAAATTAACACAGCTTTATTTAACTCAAAATTTCAGCTTTATTTTTTTTAAAAGTTAACTACGTCTAAAACATACATTTTAAAAAACTATTTGATCATCTACTTTTGAACTATAAAGACAGTAAATTTTTTTTATCAAAAAGAAAAATTCTTTATTTCATTCAAATTTTGTATTTCATTAATTTTTAAAAACTAACTGTTTAAACATAGGTTATTTACTTAAAAAAGAAAACTGCTTTCCCTGAACATCCTCCGCAAACCTATATTGATAGAGGGCAGTTGCTCAACCATAACATAGGCACGATTGAAACCAAAGCCACCACTGAAATCATATGGAACTGCTCCAAACTGCATTTAACTTCTATGGTACTCGGAGTATTTTGCGAGGAAGAAATGAATCGACATTGAAAAGGCAAAAAACCTCCGTGAAAAGTTGTATTGGTGTTACCATATATTTGGGCCTCTTACATTGGTGAATGAACATGTCACTTTGGTTTATCAGACACACGCCCTTCACTACTTCACAAAATATTACTTTACTTTGTTTGTCCAGTTTTTCACTACTCTAATTCTCTCTCCTTTCCTTGCTCTTTGCAATTTTTTGTCCACTTTGCTACTTCAACAGTTCAAGGTGTAATCTTTCTTTAGATGAGTTTTTCAGTTTTTTTGGGCTTCTCTGTGTTTATATGTTTAACTTTTCTCCTTTCTTTGTTTAGATTTTTTTCATGACCTGTGTTGTTTCCTGATTCTAAACTTAATAATACAATGGATTTTTGTTTTTGTTTAGTCACTGTTATCTTTAGATCTGTGAAGTTTGTCTAGGTGTGTTGAGATATGCAAATAGGCAATGATGATACTACTCACATGTAGACCATTTTGGTCATTGAAGGAAAGAGTCATATCTGAGCCAAATAGGCTACTTCTACAATTAGGCTATTTTTGTAATTTGTTTGTCTATGTCTGTAATTAGACTAGTTGTATAAATAGGCTATACTTGCAATTAGGCCAGTCATGTAAATAGGCTATATCTGTAAAAGTGGTTATTTTGATATAAGGGGTCAGGGGTCGTTTGTAATAACCGAGGCGTCATTTTTCAGAAATAATATCTGAGTCTTCTTCGAGACTCTTCGATGCTCTCCCTTCTCTCTACTTTCTCTCTCTAAGTTTCTTCGATATTGTGCATGTTTTCATGGTATCAGAGCCAGGCCCATCCCAATTATTTGTTACCGATGTTGGACCCCCATTTATGTTGTCCACGCTCCAGAGATCTGGGCGTGAGGGGGTATTGAGTTGTCCCACATCGGAGGGATTTGAGGTTCTTGGTCTCCTTATATGGCTTGGACAATCCTCACCTCATAAGCTAGCTTTTGGGGTTGAGTTAGGCCCAAGATCCATTCTGTGTGAATCAATGATTCATTTGAACCATTCTCTGATAAAAATTCGAGGTTTTTCTGAGATCGAAAGATCGATGATTTTTTTTGGTTCTGATAGGGTTCCTTCGAGCCTCTATCTTCACGATTTGTGACCGTTCCTTCTCTATTGAACGGTTCAATTGTTTATTGTGAAATTTTCGGAGATTTTCCGGTGAGTTTTCAACCTCTAGGGTTTTCTGGTGGTCAAAACGGTTGTTTGATTGCCATCCGGTGGTTTGATACTCATTTTGCTGAGGTTTTGGTTGTCGTCACTACTGTTGCGACATCATTGACGGTATTTGCGGTAAAGTTTTGACGGTTACTTCTAGGGTTCATACCTAGGGTTTCATTTGTTGTTAAAGGCCGATCTTCTCCGGTTGCGAAGAAGGACGGTAACATCGTTCCTATTCTTTGGTTGTGATTCTTTGACTGCTTGTGCGATTATTTGATTCTATCTGTGAATAACCTGTTTGAATTGTGAATACTGGTTGTTTAGATTGTGAATATTGATTTTTGGTGATATTTATAAAAGATTTCATTCATTTGAACATGGCTGGTAACACGAGTGGTAATGGTTCTGGTGGTAACTCTGGTCCTATCGATCCTTCCAATCCTTTGTTTGTACATTCTTCTGATGTGCCTGGTGCATGCCTTGTTCCCACTCCTTTTTCAGGTAGTGGTTATGGAGGGTGGAAACGTAAGATGACAATGGCTTTATCTGCTAAAAATAAAATTTGTTTCATTGATGGTTCTTTTTCCCGACCTAGTAATAATGTGAGCTTACAGAGGTTGTGGGATAGATGTAACATGCTCGTTATGTCATGGTTAACTTCTTCTGTGTCATCTCAAATAGCTGATAGTGTACAATATTCTGACACTGCTCAAAGCATGTGGTCTCAACTTGAGAAGAGATATGGTACCCCCAATAAAACAAAAATCTTTGAGCTTAAACGGGAACTCTCTCAGACATCCCAAGGTTCCCTTGATGTAGCCTCATACTTTAATAAACTCAAGAGTTTATGGGATGAATTGGGGACAATGGTTCCAAACCATGGACAGAAGTGCACTTGTGCTGCTAAGAATGGTATTATCGAGGAAGATGATGAAAACAAGATTTATCAGTTCCTTATGGGACTGAATGAGACATATTTGGGTGTAAGGAGTAATTTGTTAATGATGCAGCAATTTCCTTCCCTTGACAGTGTTTATATTATTGTACTCAATGATGAAAAACAAAGAGAAGTCAAGTCTGTCTCTCATATGAGCCCAGACTCTATGTCTTTTAATGTTCACACTGACAGGCCCTCTGCTGGGTTCAACCAGGGTAAATTGTCTGGTTCTAACTTCAGACCTAAAGTCAATTTTGAACAAAATAGAGGAAACTTGTTTTGCAGATATTGCAAGAAGTCTGGACACTTAATTGATAAGTGTTTCAAGCTGCATGCTTTTCCTCAAAGCAATTCTTACACCAAGGGAAGGAAATCTGCTACTCATCTTTCCACTAGTACTGATTGTGTGTCTGCTGATACAGGAAATTCAGGTCTGTCTGTTCCTCTAGGGGATCCTATTGCCAGTCAACCTGTGATACCAGGGTTGAGCAGACAGCAATGTGATCAGATTATGAGCTTAATTCGACAGACTCTTTCTACTAGTGATCAAGCTCCTTCTCCCATGAGTTCTGCTAATTTTGCTGGTACTTTGATGTCTGAGAGTCTTGTTTCTGATTCCAAGTTGTGCATGCTTACAAACATAAATTCTGCTACCTGGATCATTGATTCAGGGGCTTCCAATCACATGACTTATGATAAAAATCTACTTTTTGATATTATACCCTTAACTATCCCTTACCTTGTTTCCCTTCCTAATGGTTATAAAGTAAAGGTCACTTGTACAGGATCATTTGCATTGACTCCTTCTCTTACTCTTCACAATGTACTCTTGGTTCCTTCTTTCAAACATAATTTGATTTCTGTTCATAAATTGATGAAACAATTGAATTGTTTAGTTTTGTTTACACCAACCTCATGTCTTCTTTACCTGTTACAGGACCTTTCTCTGAAGAGGCTTCTGGATCTTGGTAAAGAGGAGGCTGGTCTGTACAAGTACTCTTGGTCACCTCCTTCCTCTTTTGCCTCTTCCAAGTCTTCTTCTACTCCTGAGCATAGTGTTTCACATGTTTGTAATGATGATGTTGTTTCTGATGGCAAACATTTTAGCTCAATTGTACAATCTCCCAGTTGTAATAATGCTGCTACTGCTGATATGAACTATATTTGGCATTTGAGATTAGCACACACTTCCTTTGCTAATATGAAACATGTTTCTGGCTTACCTTTTTCTTTTGCTGCTAAACAACCTTTTCCTTGCTCTATTTGTCCTATGGCTAAACAAACCAGACTGCCTTTCCCTGATAGTACCATTAGTACTACTAAACCATTCCAACTTATACATGTAGATACTTGGGGCTCTTACCATACCCCTACTTCCCTTGGTAGTAAATACTTTCTCACCATAGTTGATGACTTTTCTAGGGCCACCTGGACAAATTTGATGGGTTCTAAAAGTAATGCCTTCCCTCTATTAAAATCTTTCATTTCCTATGTTCAGACTCAGTTCAATTCCATGGTCCAGGTTGTCAGGAGTGATAATGCCCTGGAACTGGGTTCCAGTGCAGAAGGGATTTCCTTTTTCAGTGAACTTGGGATTGTGCATCAAACAACTTGTCCTCATTCTCCTCAACAGAATGGGGTTGTTGAGAGAAAACACAGATCCTTACTTGAAACTTGTAGGGCTCTTCTTTTTCAGTCTGGTTTGCCTATATCATTTTGGGGTGATTGTTTGTTAACTGCAACATACATCATTAATAGATTGCCATCCAGAGTACTTCATTACAAATCACCTCATGAATTATTGCATGGTTCTCCCCCTTCCTACTCTCACCTAAGAACTTTGGGTTGTTTGGCTTATGCTGCTGTCCCTATCCCTCAAAGGGATAAACTGAAGTCCAGAGCTCATTCTTGTGTTTTTATTGGTTACCCTTTTGGTAAGAAAGGCTACAAATTGTATGATTTGAATTCTAAGAAATGTTTTGTTTCTAGAGATGTTGTCTTTCATGAAACTCACTTTCCCTTTAAAACTGCACCTCCATCTTCCTCTCCTCCTCCTCCTGTTCCCTTTTCTGATGACATTCTTGACCATTCTTTACTGCTACCAACTTCCAGTGATTCTTCCCCTTCTTCTCCTCTTAGTTCTTCTCCTGCCTCTCTTGTATCCATTCCTTCTCCCCTTTTCAATCATGATACTTCTCCTCCTGCTTTACCTGTCTCTCAGCCTGTTTCCTTGCCCAGAAAATCCACCAGACAACATATTCCCCCTCCTTACCTCAAAGACTATGTTTGCCAACATCCAGCCTTCTCTGGTTCCTCTTCCTCCAACTTAGAATCTGAACCTATGTTTTACTCTCAAGCTGCCTCTGTACCAGCTTGGCAGGATGCCATGAGGAAGGAATTTGATGCATTGGATGCTAACCATACTTGGGACATTGTGCATCTTCCTCCAGGCAAGAAACCTATTGGCTCCTATATTGTCCAAGTTAAAGGTGGTTTCCCCCCTTCAACTTGAGGGGGGGTGTTGAGATATGTAAATAGGCAATGATGATACTACTCACATGTAGACCATTTTGGTCATTGAAGGAAAGAGTCATATCTGAGCCAAATAGGCTACTTCTACAATTAGGCTATTTTTGTAATTTGTTTGTCTATGTCTGTAATTAGACTAGTTGTGTAAATAGGCTATACTTGCAATTAGGCCAGTCATGTAAATAGGCTATATCTGTAAAAGTGGTTATTTTGATATAACGGGTCAGGGGTCGTTTGTAATAACCGAGGCGTCATTTTTCAGAAATAATATCTGAGCCTTCTTCGAGACTCTTCGATGCTCTCCCTTCTCTCTACTTTCTCTCTCTAAGTTTCTTCGATATTGTGCATGTTTTCAAGGTGCTCTTGCACTAATTTTTTTTTTTAAATTTTTTTTTGCCTTGATGCATGCGTTGTTTACATTAATTTTATCAGAAAAAACAAAAAAATAAATCATTGTATTCAACAAAGTAGTTTTGCCAATTGTGAAGAGATAATGCGCTCATATTCCTCAATTTCTGTTAAGAAGGACTTCATTGTTTGCCCAGAGCCCCGACCTATTCTTTTATGAGATCTCTCACATGGAATGTCAGGTAATCTATTTACTCAATTTTTCGGTACGATAAATTTTCTCCCTTGTTTCTTTCTTTTGTGGATGCATTCTGGGTTTCTCTCCTGAATTTATTTGAAAGTTTTGTCCATTTTTCACTTCAGGGTTTCTTTGAAAGTTTTGTCCATTTCTTGTTATTTTCTTGAATAATTTCTTCCTAGATTTTCTACATACATATTTGGAATGTAATAATGTTCTTTATTTTTTATTTTGGTAGTATAAAATGAGGCTTTTAGTGAAAATATTATTATTTATAAGGTGCAGAATGAGGGTGAAATAAATGCGCTAACAAAGCAAATTACCCAATGTATTAAGGAGGTTAAGAACTACCAGTATAGAGTACTGTGTGAAGAAATTGAGAATACTTTTTTTTAGCAATCACGAAGAAATATTATTACTAAATTTCATTAGCATGTAGAAGCTTTTGGACTATCGCAGAGAACAAACAAGTTATATTTATTCATTTTAAAAAGACTATCATTCTTTCAAAAACTGATTAACGGCTGTGTAAATATATGAGCATGTGTATGTTTGAGTTTTTAAGTTTGTCCTTTTTTTTTATTTGTATGCGGTGTGAGGTTTCTATTGAAAAATTTATTTATGAAATTTTTTGTTTATAAATAAAAGCTGCTAAGATAAAACTTTCTTTTAAAATTTTGTGGTACCATGCTTACTATTATTTTCTTAGTTCTTATAGGTCTAGAAAGTTGAGTAAAGATCTACAATATTATCCCATAAAAGACTTAATTGATTTTGACAGTGGCAAGTTTTTGATTATGGGCAAGAAAAAAGATGTCAAATGGTATTTCGAGAGTGCCTCTAAGTTGTTTTTGAAGAATGGTAACACTTTACATGGTGAAATCATTAGAGATGGGTAGATAAAGCTTTGTATTTATGAGTTTCTTTGAATAATTGCTATTCCAAATGTGGGGATTTAGCTTTTGTGTGTTTGATTTAATTTTAAAGAGCGATATTGTGTTATGAAGTTATTCTGATCTAGAGTCTGCCATTCAAATATTTAATGAATACTTCACACAACGTCATGGAACAACAAAGTAAAATTAACCAGATAACGCCTGAACGTGCAAAATTCAAATTGTGGACAAAACTTAAGAACGCGAAAAAAGAGGTTATTTCTTATATCTTTTTAACTACATGAGCAATTTTTTAAATACATGTGAATAAACTTTCAGAATCTTATTTTACAAGGATGAGGAGGTAATTATTTTTATCATTTATCTTTTATATACACGATCAAATATTTTTCAATTACATGTCCCTTTTTTCTTTAACATATGCTTATAATTTACGGAAACAACAAATCAAATGAGTCGTATTTGGTGATGATATTCCATATTATGCTGCAAAGTTTAAGGTGCTTAAGACATATGTAGCCTCAGTTGCAATAGTTAAAGAAATACTGAATATGTTTGAAAGGCCAATACACAAATTTTACTGGGTACTTGATAAGAAAACAATAGTTGAACCTGTCGAACCATGTGCTCAGAGGGAGGCACCATTACCACCATCGACAGTCCCTTTTACTCTTTCATTGGTTTAGCTTAATACTTTGAGATGCAAAATTACAGTTTTTATTATTATTTGTTAGCGTACATGCAGATTTTGCTTCTTCCAGTGATATATTTCAGGAAGTTTAAGGAGGAAGTCTAGAAAGACGAAGAGCTAGATTGAAACATCATGCGTAGATCTCAGAGCGAATCGTAATTTCTCTACTTAAAGGTTTCTTTTAATTGTCCTTTAGTTATATATGCTATCTCATCCTCATAACTTGCAATAGTATTCTTATTGTTGGATGTATTAAATCATCTCTGATTCTGCTGAAAGTAAATAATTTATAAGTTGGTTTTAACATGTGGCTGTATGAGAAATTCATTTATGTTGGCAGAGCAAAATCTACATACGAATTGGTTAAAGATTTCTCATTATATGTTGGCCTTTATATTTCTCTTTAATCCATTAAATCAGCCTTTAGTTTGATAGAAGATGTGTGCGCGCTCACACATACACATATATCATTGCATCTATATTATATATCTACTTAAAAGGAAGAAAGTCAGCCATGAAAATTTTCCATGTGTCACGTGCATAAAATGCCATATGGCATTTTTGGAATAAATTAGTAAATTTAGGTAAAAGTAGTTTTTCCTTTTAAATATAGATTAGAAAATAATTAATTAGTTTATTTTATATTTTAAACAAAAAGTAGTTTCTAATGCTTTATTGGGAAATTAAAACGCTTCAATCCTACGTCATTAGTTAGTATAGGTGAAATTACTTTCTTTTTTAAAATTTTAAATTTAATTTAAAAACAATAAATAGGTATATTATTAAATAGTTAGTTAGTTTCTTTTTTAAGAAACTATATCTTTTATAAGAAAGAGGAATTGGTAATTCGGCGCTTCAGACCCACGCCCTTCCTTCGCATATTTTCCCTAGAAATAGCAATCCTAAAAATTCGGCTTCTATCCCACGATCTCTCACCATGATTTCAACTCCTTACCCACGCATTTCTGTCCTACATTCCTAGAAACATAATTTTACAGTTTTCTCAATTCAGTTTTCTGCTTTGATAATATATATTTTTATTCTTTCTCCCTCTTGTACGTATCAAGCAACAATTGTGGACAACAAGAGTATCGGTATGATTTGTATTTCATATACAATCTTTATTACAGTTCAAGTTGTATTTCTTGATAGATTTTTTTGTGAAGTTTGTTCACGGCGTAACGATTTTTTGTAGAATCGTTAGGAAAAAGTCAATTTATTTCACACGATCTATTACTTCATATGTATTTGTATAAGCATTTTTGTTGGAGTTTGTACTGATATTTCTTTACACCTCTGTCTATTTACAGGACTTAATGGCAGCTCAAGTAAATTTCGTTAGTGAAACTAATAGCAACTCAATGAATTGGAAATTAAAGGTTCATGTTATTAGGTTTTGAAAAATTCGGACCGCTACAGACCTGATACTAGGTAAGGCAAGCATTCCCGATTTCTTTAGTCATATAATGATAGGTGTCTGTAGTGCTGCACTTACTGAATGAATTTACTTCCTACACGCCTTAAAGCTATTTAATACCTAACTAAAGATATATCATTGTTTGATTACTTCATACTCAGGCATGGTGATACTGCCCTTGAACTGTGCATTGTACATACCCTTGTGAGTTCAACTTTTTCCTATTTTAAATAAATAAGTTTCAGAAATTTGAGACTTCGAATTCGCAAGAAAAAATATTTCAATTTGGACTTGATTTGATAAATAGTTTAGGTTCTATAATGATTTCTTGGACTTCATGATGTCTTAAGCCCCTTACAAGCCAAAGGATGGCATAAACATCAACTGGCAAACTAAAATTACACACGATTCATCATTACTAAGAGAGTTCCCCTTGGAATAGGCTTTAAGCATACAATTGAAGAATATTTGATTGTCTTGGAAGTTTCTAATGATAAAGGATGATATGCAGGTTAAAAAAATGGGTGGAAAGATTAAAGTTGTAAAGAAAAATGGACCAGGGACAGTGATGCAACTATACCTTCAACTACACTGTCTTGCACAGTCACTTGACACCACTATCAGTTCAAATTTGAAGAACATAAACTTAGGGTAAGCAGAACTATGAAATGATGTGTCTATAGTACCGCAACTACAGAATAATATATTTGTAGGAATATGTGGAGTATAACCAAATCATCTTAGGCAAACTTATTCATTTGATCATATTCATTTACGTGAGTTAGTTGCATTCTGTGTGAATGCAATAAAATCATCTCTAATCCTATATAATCTGGTATTACCCATCATAGCCTTCAAATTTCTAAGACACCAAGGTCCAGAATTTACAAACATGTGACATTGTTGGTCTTCCAATTATTCTAACAAGTCGCACTCACTTTTCTAGCTCGCAAAGCTCCTCCATTCCAGTCATCCTGTTTGAATTCTATGTATTACATCTTCATCAACCATACCGTTCTTCTAATGACTGAGCCTGGATATCTAACTTGCCTTCAATTTAAGGACGCAATTTGGTGCACCTCTACAAGTAAAGTTGGCAGTTCAAATCTTGCTGTAGATTATTTATTTGCAATTCTATTTAACAAATTCATTTGCTTCATGTTTTTAGTATTCAAATTTGACGAAGGTGATGTAAATCTTATTTTGTAGGATGAATTGCATATTGCAGTCTTATATTATTTATCATTTAATCACCTTTTAGCTTTCCATAAATTGCAGAGTATTTCTTGCAGACAAGTGCTATTCTTTTAGAGTTAGTTGATATCGTTAATGAAGTAAGGATTAAAAAGACAATTGTAAAATGTTGGATAATTTACTAGAGATTCGTCTTCTCCAGTAAATTACATCTATTCTTTAAAATCGAATACCTTCATATCCCAATAGCAGTTTTTGTACTTACAAGATTCTGAGCAGACTATAGCCTTCAATAGAGTAGGTTATAATGAATTAGTTCTTATCCAATTTAGGTACTTAAAATTTTTATTGATAGTAACTCAAGTAAGTTGGTTGATTTATTTGATAAATTAATGGAAAAGCATACTTTAAGTCCTTATGGATTAGTAGGGGTATTTATTTTGTCTCTCTTTAATTTTATTTTTATTTTCAGGTAGCTTAAAAGAAAGTGGCAAGCCGCTGGATATATTAGCAAAGCTAAACGAGTTAGTTGGTTTTTAGAATTATGAAGAAATTAAACTTTTTGAGGTTAATTCTTTTTTTCTTCTTTTTCTCTTGGTACTAAGTTTTTAACTCAGGTTTTTTTTAACAAGTCACTTGGGATTGGTAGTCATTGGCAACTATAATATAGAGACAACCCAATGAAATTTATCTATTTTTTGTCTTAATTGTTTTGATTGTGATCACTAAATTTAATTTGCAATATACATGTTTTTACTATCTCTCTTAGTTTTTTTTTCTTTGAATCGATCCGCGCATTGGGCGGGTACGTATACTAGTGACATAAAGAATATGAGTTTACCAAAACTAAACACGTCGAGTGTATGATCCCACGTTCCTCAACGTGAGCAGACGCCAAGCTAAATAAATAGGATGTTTGACTTGTTAGTTTAAATAATATTCTGAATATATAAAATTTATTTACATTTCTAGTACATATTCTGATCTGTCGCCTGTTTTCAATTTTTACTCTTTTGATTTTGGTTCTTTGTGTTAGGATATACTATAAACCATGTGTATTGTTATAGTGTGATGACCCAAAAGGTCAATATTTTTTTAGAACCCGTTTCCGTATTTCGAGGCCTTGAAAACCTCCTTTTATCTCTTTTCGATTTGTGTTCGCGATCCGAGCGCGGTACCGGAGAGCTTTTGTGTGAAAAGAATGATTTTTGGCTTAAAATAATAATTATAGTTGACTTTGATCAATATTTTAAGTAAAAGGACCTGCACCAGTATTCTGAAGGTCTCGGGAGATCCATAGTAAAATATGGGACTTGAGTGTATGCTAGGAATCGAAATCCGAGGTCCCTAGATCGAGAAATAAATTTTTGAAGAAAATTATTTGCTTGAAAATATAAGGATTTTTAGAAATGGAATAGTGTGTGATCTCATTAGAATCAGATACATGTTTTGGTTTCGGAGCCCGGTACAAGTCTGTTATGGTAATTAGACCTTATCTGTGAAATTTGGTGGAAATCGAAAGAGATTTGGTATATTTCGGATCCTTGATTGAGAAAATAGAAATTTGTACTATCTTGTGAAATTCCTGAGTTTTGGTGTTAAATTTGTTATTAAAGATGTTATTTTGGCAATTTGATCGCACGAACAAGTTCGTACGATTTTTCTAAATTCCTATGCATGTTTGGTTTAGAGGCTCGAGTACTCGGGTGAGTTTTGAATAGGCCACGAAGTGATCTTTTAACTTAGGGAATTGCTGGTATATCTCAACTGTGTAGCAGCCTCTGATCTTGCAATTGAAAGATCAGACATTGCAATTGCGATGTAGACAGTGACTGCAAATATAGGGTTTTCTTCGGAAATGCAAAGAATCCAGGGCCACCTTAGTTCTCCCAAGTGTGAAGTATGTCCAAGAAGGCCATTAGTTGCAAATGGACATAATCACTGCAAATGCAAAGGCAGCAGAAATTGTGAAGGTTTGTATTTGTGATGCCCTTCTCGCAATCGCGAGCTTCGCAACTGCGAAGCTCTAGGCGCAAGTGCGACATTTGCAGCAGTTAAGTTGGGACTTAAAAGGGAATTTTCACCCATTTTTAAATTCTCTCAAACCATAAACCTCTCTAGGAGATTTTCTAATGACCCAAACTTCTCAAAAATATAGGTAAGTGATTTCTAACTCAACTCTTCCAATATATTTTATCTTTTTGCAAGATTTCATCACAAAATCTAGGAATTTTGGAAATTGGATATTTTTAGGTAAAATTTGGGAATTTCAAAATTTGACCTCAAATTGAGGTTGGATTCCAACACTAGCTGCATATCCATGCTCGGGGGTGAATGAGTTATCAAGTTTTGGTTTGAACTTCGAGTTTTGACCAACTGGATTCGGGGTCGATTTTTGACGTTTTGGAAAAAATAATAGAAAACCTATATTTATGTATTGGATTCGAATTATTTAGCATTTATTGATGTTATTGAGTTAAATATGACTAGATACGAGTGAATTGGTGGTGAAATCGAGAGGCAAAGCGGTAATTGAGATTTGAAATACCTGTTGGCTTGAGGAAAGTGTTTGATCTAACCTGGACTTCAGGGAATAGGAATCCCCGACTTATTTGCTAACTGAAATTCAATGTGATTGGCATATAGGAGTGGTGACGAGTACCTATGCTCTACCAAATTATCATTTCTATCAGTTACCCTTCCCTGTTCCCTATTATACTATTTCTTGTCTTAATTTCTACTTGCTCAAAACTGTTTTCATATCTTAATTGCCACTTTCTCATAAATATTTCTATACGTAATTGCTTCATATTAACTGTTAATATATTTATTGAAGTATCTAATTGTTTCATGATTTCGTTTGATTGCACCGTTAGCTTATATTGGCTTGTTGGTGCCTTATGGTACACCTTGGCTGATCTTGCAGAGTAGTTTACACTTGTGAAGTTTCATTCATAGTGATATTTCATTGTGTGAATTGAGGTGTAAGTATATTGGAGGATTTGAATTTACCTGTGAAACACTTGTCTTCATTCATTTTTGATTAGTGATGTGTGTGTGTATGTATATATATATATATATATATATACACACACACACACACATCGGGTTGCACACCGCAACATGAGTAATGGTGAAATGTGATTGTTTGGTGGAATCGGGTTGTACGCTGCAACAAGGAGTAATAAGGTTGGACAGGTGAAATCGGATTGCGCACCGCAACAAGAGGAATAAGGGTGATATGTGTTGAGGAGTAATAAGGGTGGACATATGGGATCGGGTTGCACGCTGCAACAAGGAGGAATAAGGGTGAATATTGATACCATTGTTGTTTATATGAAGGGATTGAGATGTGCGCCACATCACTTGTTTTTATGTGTTCATATCTGTTGAGGTATATTATTTTGATGTTGAAACACCCTTAATGATTGGTTATAGCTGAATACTAGTAGAACAATTGGGTTCTGGATTTATTTAATGTCAGTTATTGTTTTATTACATTATGTATTTCCTTCTTGTTTAGTATAAACTGTTGCAGGTTGTATATGTTATATTTTCCGCCGTAGCCTCGTCACTACTTCGTCGAGGTTAGGCTCGGCACTTACCAATACATGGGGTCGGTTCTACTGATACTGCACTCTGCACTTCATATGTAGATTTTGGAGCTAGTGGCTGATCGAGTGGTTGGTTGTTGTTGCTGCGTTACGGAGACCCAAGGTAGTCCTGCAGGCATTCGCAAGCCATGACCACCCCTTCAACCCTATATCATTTCTGTTTTATCGACTTTCGAGAAAGATGTAAACTTTTGTTTAGACCATTATTTGAAGTACTCGTAGGTTGTTCGTCAGTTGTGACACCAGTTCTTGGTGGATTTTATTTCGGCTTTCGTTATTAGCTTAAAGATAATCTTTTAAACCGTATTCTTCTGCATTTATTTCTGTTGGTTTACTTTTGTTAAGTTTTAATTATTAAAATATAAGGAAAAGGTAAAATATTCTATAACGTTGGCTTGCCTAGCGGGTTTTAGGTGCCATTACAATCCCAACGGTGAAGCATTCGGGTCATGACATATAGTATTCTTTATGAAATAAATGTTTATTCATTTATTCAATTCAATAAAGTTTTATTTTAAAGATCATGTTTTTGTTTGTGTTGTGACGACCCGGCCGGTCTCTTTGGAATGTTTGTCCCGTTTCTCCATTAACTGCTTCCCTTAAGTTCATTTCTGCTATTTTGTCTTACCGGGATGTTCGGTAATAGAATTCTGAGTGTTTTGGGACATCCCCTGTTATTGGTATGCTGGACTACGGGTTCAATTCCCGGGAGGGCTGATGATATCGACATGACAGGCTACGGGTTCAATTCCCGGGAGATCCTCTGATATTGACATAATGGACTAAGATTCAATTCCCGGAAGATCCTCTGATATTTACATGATGGACTAGAGGTTCGATTCCCGGGAGATCCTCTAATATTGATATAACGGACTGCGGGTTCAATTCCCGAAGATCCTCTATTATTGGTATGAAGGACTGCGGGTTCAATTCCTGGAGATCCCTGTTATCGGTATGAAGGACTGGGGGTTCAATTCCCGGAGATCCTCTGTTAGTGATATGATGGACTACGGGTTCGATTCCCATGAGATCCTCCGATATTGGTATAAATGGACTACGGGTTCAATTCCCGGAGCTCCATGTGGAAATCCTGACTTTTGAGTGATTTGTCTTGTGTTCGTAGTCTGTACTTGTAGTCGTCTGTTTTAATTACTGCCTTGTTAGATATTCGGGGTTACTTCATTATCTACTGTTTATTTATTCATACATTATTTCTTATGGTAGTCTCAGTAGGGCCTCGACCTTTCCTCGTCACTGCTCCATCGAGGTTAGGCTTGGCACTTATGAGCATCACTGTGGTGTACTCATGCTACTCTTCTGCACACTTTTGTTGTGCAGATCCAGGTTCTAGACGGGCACGCTATTAGTGATCTCACAACTACACTTGGAGATTCCAGGTATGCATCTGTCGCGTCCGCATAGCAGAGGAGTCTCCTTCTATTCTACCTTTAATAGTAGTTCCGCTCATTTACTAATTGTTGTAGACACTCTTGGAAGTTAGAGCCGAATGTTACATTTTACTCTTATCTTGTGTTTTCCGTGGGTTTTCGGGTGTTGGAGGTTTTGCATTATTGGTTCGAAGTGTATGTTCCAAGCGGCATCCTATATAATTTTTTATTATAATGTTCAATTTTATTTATCGTTTCGTAAAGATTATTGAATTTCCGAAACGTGTCAGGCTTACATAGTCGCGAAGACTAAGTGCCGTCATGACAGGTTCACGATTGGTGAACTAGGGTTGTGACATGTGTGCCCATTGATTATATAGTAGATGATTTATGGAGTTTAGCTTATACACGAAAGATTAAATCATCGGTTCTTATATGTCATAAAGTTTATGTTCACAATAATGATGGAACTGGAAAGACAAACAGAGTGGTTGTAGCACACGATTAAATATAATTTATCTTGATTATGAGAATAGTTTAATTCCAACTTCTTATGCTAGTACATTTTGTATGTGTTGAACAGATCAAGTACCGATAAGTATTTTATACTGACTTAATAAATAATTTCTCTAATTAATTCAATGTACTTATACTCTTAATCTTGATATAATTATTATTAGTTGTGCGTGTCATTTATTTTTTTGATTTATTACAATGCGAGATTAGCCTGGAATTGGACAATAATGATATACATTGGAGAAGTAATAATTAGTTGAGAGAATTCATATCTCGGCTTTTGAGCTTAATGATACCCCTTTATGAAAGCTTATAGGTTTTCATGTGTAAATCTAGCCGGTCGATTTGTTTATCCGACACATGAAATAATTTTAGTGAAAGTCTAAAGAAATAAACAATAAATAAAATTATCAGTAATTTAACTTGACTGGTTAGTATCTTAATCTTAATATGGGGAGTTAAATAAGGTTTTATGAAAAAAAATTTGAAATTGAACAAAGGAGTGCAATTGCGAATTTTTAGTGGAATAATTCGTAGTTTATTATGGTAGATATTAATTCAATTTTAAAAATTAATTCCGTTGGAAGAAGCTTTGTTAATTAAATTATGTGGTCCTTACTATGTCTAAATAATAGTAAATAAAGAAATTCTTTCCTTAATGGAAGAAGAAAACCTAATAAGTTTCGAAAAAGGATTTTAACCTAAAATGTGGCTTTATATACTCCATATAGGGTGGTGGTTTTTTACACTAGTTTTACGTGTTTTTCTTCCGTGGAATTTTGCCCACACGAAATTTTATCTTTCCGGATATTATTTTGGTAACACAATAGAAGATTGTGGAGGTTGTGCGAAGGTCGCGGTCCTGCAACTTTGAAACTGGAGACCGAGATTATTCTGTTTTATTCACGCTTCAAGAGATAACTCAAATAATCTATGTGCTAATTGTTTCTTTCACACGTGAATATAATACTGCATTTGCTTCTGCTTCGATATATAATCCAACAATTGGTATCAGAGCTCACTCGCACCTAATTAAATTATTAGGATAAAATTAGAAAAGTAGTATCATATTAACATGCAGATTTTGAATTACATGCAAAGATTGTTTTCCTATAAAACTGCAGTGTTTTTAGCATCAATATTTAGTCCAAGTATTATTATGATTATTCTGAAAAATCATGTAATATCTACTTATTGTTGATGATATTTGATTAGAATAATCTTAAAAATTCTGTTAATCCGTGAAAAAACAAAAGTCACTTTTTGGCAGAATTGGCCCGAAAATCGGAGGTCAACATATTGACGGACTCTGATTGGCGAGAAACTTTACAGGTCCATGCAAAACGGTCTAGTGAATAATACTTCTCTCATGATGTTAGTCGTTTTTCGTGCTTTCAGGGTCGTTTAGATGGTGTTATGGACGTTTTTTAAATTTTCTAGAAATATTTCAAAAAGGTTTCTGAGTTTTTTTAGTCCATTGGTAGTAGGGATCATTTTAGATGGATTCCAAGGCTAAATTCTTGTGCTATTATGATTTTACATGTTGACATAGGTCTTCTTTCGTATCAGATAAACTCATTATAGATACTCACTAGGTTATACTAGTTGTTGATTAGTATTTACTCTCCATCTAAGTATGCATGTTGGTTCAATGGGACAAGTATATTGAAAGTCCACATTCCTTTGACTTAAATTAGCAGTTTACTCTCCATCTGAGTATGGCATGTTTAAATTTAGAGTAAATAATCTATCATTACATATGTATATTGCAAGAATAGCTCTTTTCCATCAAAATTTGTTGTTCATGCTGCACAGATTATATATATGTATTGTGTTTTAAATTTTAATATTCAATAATACATGACTGATGTTGATCGATTTATTTAATTGTCTCTCATATTAACAATGGTTTTTTTCAATCCCCTTACTGCTATTTTTACTCAAAACAAACTTGATGGTCTAAAATATGTCAATTGAAAATGAAACATGGATATTTTCCTAATTGCTGAAGAGTACAAATTTGTGCTCAATGAGGTGTGTCCTGAAAAATCTGGTGTTGATGCTACTGATGATGAACAGAAATCTTACCAAAAATGGGCTAAGGTTGATGAGATAACTCGGTGTTATATTCTAGTATCTATGTCTAATGTTCTGCAACATCAGCATCAGTATATGGGGTATTCTTATGACATTTTAGAAAATCTCAAAGAAAAGCTTGGAGATCACGTGTGGCTAAGACGACTACTACGAAAGCTCTTCGGAATATAAAAATGGTTCAAAGTTCATCTGTTAAGGACCATGTTCTAGAGATGATGAGTCTTCTGAATGACTGGAGGTCCTTGGAGCTTATAACATTGATAAGGATACGCAAGTTGTGTTGAAACACGTTCTCAAGTCGCTAAACTAAACGTGTGTTCATATTTGTAGGTTTTGATAAATGACAAACCGACGTGAACGGAACATTGACATATGCCGAAGTCCAAGCACAAAAGAAACAAAGATCAAGATTTAGTAAAGCAACAAAGATATACATGAGTCGTTCTATAATTGTGATCTTGATCCGACAATTGATTCAAGACTTGGCTTCTCTCTTAAAACCATTTTTATCAAACCATGCATCTTTAATTTAAAGCAAAATGATTTTCAAACATTTCATTTTAACCAAAATGAATTATAAACATGTCTTTCAAATATGGACAAAGATAATCGATTATGTACCTTATGATAGTCGATTATGTTAAGGCAGTGTACACCAGATTTTACAAAACTGCAAGATAATCGATTATGCACCTTATGATAATCAATTATGTTAAGGCAGTGTTCACCAGATTTTTCAATGCTACAAGATAATCGATTATGTACCTTATGATAATCGATTATGTTAAGGCAGTGTTCACCAGATTTTTCAAAGCTACAAGATAATCGATTATGTGCCTTAGACTAATCGATTATGTTGAGACAGTGAGCATCAGATTTTTCAAAGTAGCAAAATAATCGAATATAGCTTTCTGGTAATCGATTATATTAAAGACCGTTGCCAAAGTATTTTCAAACACTGAAAGATAATCGATTATGTACAATCAGACAATCGATTATGTTAAGCATAAAATCGGGGATTGATTTTTGAACGTTGTGAGGTAATCGATTTACGATTTGGATAATCGATTATTATGCTTAAAATCGGGGATTGATTTTTGAACGTTGTCAGGTAATCGATTATACGATTTGGATAATCGATTATTCTGCTTAAAATCTGGGAATGATTTTTAAACGATTGGCAGATAATCGATTATGCAGAATCAGATAATCGATTATCCTAGCACAAAATCAGCAATTTGTGATTGGCAATTAAGCAACGGTCTTGGGTGTCTTGAGCACTATAAATACAACTCAAATTCACTCTTCTAAGCACAACAACTGATTACATTCTTGCTAAAGCTTACACACTCTCTTTGCAATCATTTTATATTCATTTCATAAGTTTTTGAGAGCCAAACTCTTGACTAAGTTGTTGCGTTCTTGAGCGTATTTATTTACTCATATCTACTCTTCAAGAGAGTTCTGTTTAAGTGAGTGCTAAGTGTTTGTACACACTTGAAGGGATAGTCTAATCCCTTGTTGTAAGAAGGAAAAGTAGTTCCTTGGATTGAAGTCTTGAGGTGCGGTATCCTCGAGCAGGTTGAAGTCTTGTAGAGTGTATATCTACGAGAAAGTGTAACGGTTTGTTAGGCACCCGTAAGCTTAACGAAGTTAGTGTAAAACTCGAGAGAGTCTCTCGGGGACTGGACTAACCACACGTTGAGGTGAACCAGGATAAAATTCGGTGTGTTCTCTCCTTATCATTTTAATTACTGCACTTACGTTATTCCTGCAATTTTAATTCTGCAAATTTACATTGTCTTTTATTATAACGCTATTCACCCCCCCTCTAGCGTTAAGCGTATATTCTAACAATTGGTATCAGAGCCATACTCTCTGAAAGACTTAACAGTTTGAGAGAAACTTTCCATGGCTTCTACTCGTAGTGCTTATGCAGGACTAGGTGAAGGACAGTGCTTCACAAGGCCACCACTATTCGATGGCACAAACTATACTTATTGGAAGGAAAGGATGAGAATATTTATCCAATCTAATAATTTTCTACTGTGGAAAATTATCAAGAATGGAGAGCAAATTCCAACCAAAAAGGTAGAAAATGAAATGGTGCCAAAATCGGAAGATGAGTATGACTCAGACGATATTAGAAAGGTAGAGAACAACGCAAAAGCAATCAACATGATGTACTGTGCTGTAAATCCCGATGACTATCGGAAAATCTCATGTTGCACCACGGCTAAGCAAATATGGGATAAATTGGAAATTACCTATGAAGGTACGGACCAGGTAAGAGAAGCTAATATAGATTTTCTAACCCATGAATATGAACTTTTTCATATGAAGGAGAACGAGAAGATAGATGATATGTTCGAACGATTTTCAAAAATCATTAATGATCTTCATGCTCTTAAGAAGACTTTCACGGATAGGGAGCTTGTTCGTAAAATTCTTCAAAGTCTCACTCCGGAATGGCGCTCCAAAGCCGACGCTATTCAAGAGTCAATCGGCATTACAAATGTCATAATCGACGGGCTTAGAGGTAATCTTAAAACCTATGAATCAACTATTCTTAACCCTCCTTTGGATGATCAAAGGAAACGAAGAATCGCCCTTAAAGCAAGCACGGCTCAACCTCAAAATGGTGAGGATTCAAGCGACGACGATAACGAGTTCGGACTCGTTATTAAGAAATTTCACAAGTTCATGCAAAAGAAGTATGAACGAAAAGGTAAGCAACAAGGAGACCAATAGAAGTGCTATGGATGCGGAGAAATCGGGCATATCAAATCAAATTGTCCAAATATCAAAAAGGAGAAGAAACCATTCAAGAAACAAAGAGCATACATCTCTTGGGGAGGCGACTCCGGAGACGAATCAAGTGATGGAGAAGGAAACGAGACCGCAAACTTGTGTCTTATGGCACACGAAGAAACTCAAAATGAGGTATGTACCACTTCTAAGAACTATTTCACTTTAGAAGAATTGCAAGATGCATTTGATGAGTTGTATAAAGAGTTTATTAGCGCTTCTAAATCTATAAAAGATTTAAGAAAACAATTTTCTTCAAAAGAAAAGTATTTTGAAAAACTTACTCTTGAAAATGAGAAATTAAAAGAGGAAAACAAGTTTTATGGCAAAAGAAGCGCCGATAAACCCGAAAGCTCAAATAAGGATTGTACTTCTTGCAAAACTCTAAAGGAAGAAGTAGAAAGTCTTAGAAGCACTTTGCACAAATTCAATTCTTCACACAAAAATCTCAATGAAGTGCTTGTAAATTTGAAATCCACTAAGCACGGTATAGGCTTTAAACACGAGACGAAAGAAAAAGTTGAGTCCATTCCTAAACCACCTAAGACTCAACTTAGGCAAAACAAAATAAATGTCAACACTCAACCTAGAAATTTTAATCCTAGAATTGCATCTCATCCTAGAACAAATTCTAGGAGAAATATTGGAATGTATAGACCACCTAGACAAGATTTTCGAAAACCACATCAAAACTATATTTCTAAAAATGTAGTGAACACTAGAAGAAACATTGGCATGTATAGACCACCTAGACAAGATCTTCGAAAACTACATCGAAACTATTTTCCTAAAAATAGAGTGAATAAATTTAGACCTCCAAACTATTATCATCCTAGAAGAATGCACAATCCGAATGTCATTTGTCATTATTGCAATAAAATTGGACATATTGCTCCCGCATGCTTCACTAGACATAGACATTTCACTGCAGGACAATCACACCAATATGTTGCACCTAACGCACAAGGACCCAAAATGGCTTGGGTACCAAAATCTCATTAATTTGTTTTGTAGGTGTGTTTGAAGGGATCAAGTGTACTTTGGTACCTTGATAGTGGATGCTCCAAACATATGACCGGGGATGCATCAAAATTCCTTCAACTAAAACCCACGGAAGGAGGAAATGTTGTTTTTGGAGACAATAACAAAGGAAAGATTATCGGCATTGGATCAGTCTGTAAGGACGAACCCTCCTCCATTAAGCATATTTTGCTATTTAAAGGTCTTAAACATAATCTCTTGAGCATAAGTCAATTATGTGACAAGGGAAATCTTGTATTGTTTGACTCCGAAGAATGCTTAGTTATCCGTCGTAGTGATTTTAAAATTATTCTTCGTGGTTTTAGAATGGACAATATCTATATGGTTGATCTTGAAAATTCTTCATCAAGTTATGTGAATTGTCTTTTGAGTAAAGAAGACGACATGTGGTTATGGCATCGTAGAGTAGCTCATGTGAATATGAATCTTTTGAAAAAACTTGTTTCACAAGATTTAGTACTTGGTCTTCCAAACATGAAATTTGAAAAAGACTCTATTTGTGATTCATGTCAAAAAGGGAAACAAACAAAGGCTTCTTTTAAATCCAAAAATGTTGTTTCAACCACTAGACCTTTACAACTTCTACACATGGACCTTTTCGGACCTTCTAGAATTAAAAGTCATGGTGGTAATCTTTATGCTTTTGTTATTGTTGATGACTATTCTAGATTTACATGGACGTTATTTCTTGCTCATAAAAGCAATGGCTTTCAAGCTTTTAAAGTTTTCTTAAACGTGTTCAAAATGAAAAGAACACAACCGTCACTTCCATAAGAAGTGATCATGGGGGAGAGTTCGATCACAATCTCTTCGCGGACTTTTGTGACGAACTCGGTATTGAACATACCTTTTCGGCTCCATCTACACCACAACAAAATGGAGTGGTAGAACGTGAAAATCGATGTCTCGAAGAGATGGCTAGAACCATGCTCGAAGAGGTCGATATTCCCAAATATTTTTGGGCGGATGCCGTGAGTACCGCAAGCTATGTTTTAAACAGAGCTATCATTAGACCGATACTCATGAAAACTCCCTATGAACTCCATAAGGGAAGGAAACCAAATCTTTCCGATCTTAGAGTCTTCGGTTGTAAATGTTTTGTTCACAACAACGGAAAAGATAATTTAGGAAAATTTGATGCGAAATCTGATGAAGGAATTTTTCTTGGTTACTCATCACGTAGCAAAGCATATAGAGTATTTAATAATCGAACCAAAACTGTTGAGGAATCTCCTCATGTAGTATTTTGTGAAAATGATGCTCGCTTGGTGAGAAAGGATTCTTGTGTTGATCTTGCAGATGCTTTAAAGAAAATCCATCTTCAAGACGAGGTACAAAAAGAGGATCCAAAGGAAGTTCAAGATGAAGTCATGGAACAACCTTCGGAAGAAGCACCACCACAAGAAGAAGAATCGATGATGCCTAAGGCTTGGAGGACGTCTAAAGACTATCCTCTTGACAAGGTAATTGGCAACATCGAGAAAGGGGTAAGTACACGAAACCTTCTTAAAGATACTGTAGGACATATGGCTTTTGTTTCACAAATAGAACCTAAAACCATTTCTGAAGCAATTGGGGATGAGCATTGGGCCTTGGCAATGCAAGAGGAGCTTAGCCAATTCAAACGTAATGATGTTTGGGAATTGGTGCCAAGACCCGATAATCACACCATAATTGGTACGAAATGGGTTTTTCGGAATAAATTAGATGAATATGGTATAATCACTAGAAACAAAGCTAGGCTAGTTGCTAAGGGATATAATCAAGAAGAAGGCATTGACTATGAAGAAACCTATGCACCCGTTGCACGCCTAGAAGCCATTCGTTTATTACTTGCTTTTTCATCATCTATGAATTTCAAATTATTTCAAATGGATGTCAAAAGTGCCTTGCTCAATGGGTTTATTCAAGAGGAAGTGTATGTTGAACAACCCCCGGGTTTTGAAGATTTTACATCTCCCGACCATGTCTTCAAGCTTAAGAAAGCTTTATGTGGTCTTATACAAGCTCCTCGAGCTTGGTATGAACGTCTAAGTAAATTTCTCTTAGACAATGAGTTTGAAAGGGGGAAAGTTGACACCACACTTTTTATCAAAAATAAAAACAATGACATTCTATTAGTTCAAATTTATGTCGATGCTATTATTTTTGGTGCTACTAATGATTTTCTATGCGAGGAATTCTCTAAGTTAATGACTAGCGAATTCGAAATGTCGATGATGGGTGAGCTAAAATTTTTCTTGGGGATGCAAGTAAAACAAATGAAAGAGGGAATTTTCATTTGCCAATCCAAATATTGCAGGGAGTTGCTAAATCGCTTTGAAATGAGCAACGCCAAAGCAATGGCCACCCCAATGAGTACATCTTACCATCTTGACAAAGATGAGAAAGGTAAGGAAGTAGACACCAAGAAGTATCGAGGTATGATTGGATCTCTTCTCTATCTTACTGCTAGTAGACCGGACATCATGTTTAGCGTATGTTTATGCGCTCGATATCAATCATGTCCGAAGGAGTCGCACCTAACTGCGATAAAATGGATAATGAAGTATCTTGTTGGAACTATAAATGTGGGATTATGGTATCCCAAAGGTTCTTCATGCCAACTTGTTGGCTATTCCGATTCCGATTTTGCGGGTTGCAAATTGGACCGCAAGAGCACTAGTGGCACTTGCCATTTGCTCGGTAGCTCTCTAGTTTCTTGGTTTAGCAAGAAACAGGTAAGTGTTGCGTTGTCCACAACCGAGGCTGAATATGTAGCCGCGGGGAGTTGTTGCGCTCAAATCCTTTGGATGAAACAACAACTCTCGGACTATGGCCTTAGTATCGATCATATCCCTCTTCGATGTGATAATACTAGCGCCATTAGCTTGACGAAGAACCTGGTTCTTCACTCAAGAACAAAACACATAGAAATTAGGCACCACTTTATAAGAGATCACGTTCTCAAAGGTGATATCGAAATTGAGTTTGTTGAAACAAAAGATCAATTGGCCGACATCTTTACAAAGCCTTTAGAGAAAGAGTTCTTCTTCCGAATTCGTAGTGAACTCGGGATTCTTGACTCCACGTTGATCTAATTCATGCATTGCATTTTTATGTTTTAACGATTACTAACTTGAGCGTCGGAGGCGCCTAATTCTTTTTTGCAGGTATCGCCCCAAAGATAGGGGGAATTATCAGACACTGGTGCAGAATAATCGATTTCTCTAAAGTCAATAATCGATTATTCCCCATTTACGTTTTATGTTTATTATGCTGGAAAATTGACATAATCGATTATACAACACTACAATCGATTATCTAACAGTTTTGGCTTTGCAGGATTTTAGCTGTTAAATATAAAAATTGATTATCACATTTCCCTAATCGATTATGCTGACATTTATTTTCAGGTGTTAAGTCACTGTGTGACAATAATCGATTATTTAAAACAGTGCAATCGATTTTCCTATTCCGTCTCGGGTGTCCGTTACTACATTTCCTGAAATAATCGATTATCCCCCGAGTCAGAAAATCACTAGGCACACTGTGTCAGAATAATCGATTACCATAGTTCCATTATCGATTATTCTCAGTCTGTATTTCAAAATAGTTACCGTTTCTGACCGTTTGCTCCTTAAATTTTTGCAGATTTCTTCACTTTAATGCTATTTCATTCTTCACATTATAAATAGGTGCGTTATATCTTCAATGTCTTCACTCAAACATCAATCTTAGCTCCCAAATTCTCAAAAATCTCTCAAAACTCTTCAAAGGCTGTTGCTATTTATTCAAAATGACGGGCAAAACTTCCAAACGATCTCGTTCCGGCAAAAATGTTCCTCTTCCGTCACTCGTCCACTAGTTCATTGCTATAAAGATGGTTCTTATTTACGATTAAATAGTGAAGCCGAACTCATGCGCTTCATGGAAAAATTTGAAAATCGAGAAATCCTTCCTCCTCGATTTTCCATGGATCGTTTCCTTAATCAAAGCGCCCCTCCATCCATAGCAAATATGCTTATACAAAGCCAACTCCTTGAATTCCTATATCTTCACACTCCTTACATCCACCCTCCTCTAATTCGGGCCTTCTATTCAAATCTCCAGAAGGACGAAGATGGTGAAATTGTCTCGAACGTCAATGGAACTTCAATTCTTCTATCTGAGGCAAATATTCAAGCCCTCACTAAACTCCCGCGCAATGGGGAAGACATTTCTCTCTATACTAGGCAAGAAGGCGCGTTATTTGATGAACAACTTCTCTTCACCCAAATTGGCATCGGTGAATTCATTGCAACTCCGGACCATCGTCGTCCAACCATCACAAACATGCTCCCGGAATATCGCCTAATTTTTTATTTCATCACTCGTGTTCTAATACCACGAAAATTCAATCACACAACTATATCTCATGAGGATTCTAAACTCATGCATGCCATTATCACCGGGGCTCGCATCAATTGGTGCAAGTTCGTCATGACTCACTTATATGATGCAATTGGGGAAGATAAGCCACTCCCCTATGCTTTCGTCGTTATGACCATTCTTGTTGCTTCCGGTATCGACACCTCCGTCGGTCCTCACAAAAAGGCGACGAAACATTGGGAAATTCAAGAATCTTCCTTTCCCAATATTGGTGAGCATCCGCCTCCTCCTCCACTTCAAAGACGTCGTCATCCGGCCCCGTCCGATGCATCCCTCCAATCTATTTCCGAGCAACTTGCCTCCATGTCCACATCCTTAAATCGTATTGATATGAATGTCAATCGATTGACTCACGAGCTCCATGGCTATTTTAATCACGTCAATTATCCATATGCCCAAATTGTCCTTCGGGAAGATGTACCGGATGTCGAGACGGAAGTCAATGATGAAAATGATTAATGTCTTGTCACTTTGTTTTTCTAGTTTGCATAATATTCTGTCTTTTATTTTCATGTATTTGCAATATTGTTTAATCAATAAAGAGTTAGTTATTTTTTTGCTAATGTCAAAAGGGGGAAGATATGGGCTATGCACATATATACATATTGGCATGAATTGAGGGGGAATTCATAACTTGAGGAGGAACTCGTTGCATATCTATGTACTTGTCTTGGATCGTCATTATGAATTAATTAATATGCATATCCCGATATTGGTTTGCCATTATCAAAAAGGGGGAAATGGTTGAAACACGTTCTCAAGTCGCTAAACTAAACGTGTGTTCATATTTGTAGGTTTTGATAAATGACAAACCGATGTGAACGGAACATTGACATATGCCGAAGTCCAAGCACAAAAGAAACAAAGATCAAGATTTAGTAAAGCAACAAAGTTATACATGAGTCGTTCTATAATTGTGATCTTGATCCGACAATTGATTCAAGACTTGGCTTCTCTCGTAAAATCATTTTTATCAAACCATGCATCTTTAATTTAAAGAAAAATGATTTTCAAACATTTCATCTTAACCAAAATGAATTATAAACATGTCTTTCAAATCTGGACAAAGATAATCGATTATGTATCTTATGATAATCGATTATGTTAAGGCAGTGTACACCATATTTTACAAAACTGCAAGATAATCGATTATGCACCTTATGATAATCGATTATGTTAAGGCAGTGTTCACCAGATTTTTCAACGCTACAAGATAATCGATTATGTACCTTATGATAATCGATTATGTTAAGGCAGTGTTCACCAGATTTTTCAAAGCTACAAGATAATCGATTATGTGCCTTAGACTAATCGATTATGTTGAGACAGTGCGCATCAGATTTTTCAAAGTAGCAAAATAATCGACTATATTAAAGACCGTTGCCAAAGTATTTTCAAACACTGAAAGATAATCGATTATGTACAATCAGACAATCGATTATGTTAAGCTTAAAATCGGGGATTGATTTTTGAACGTTGTCAGGTAATCGATTATACGATTTGGATAATCGATTATTATGCTTAAAATCAGGGATTGATTTTTGAACGTTGTCAGGTAATCGATTATACGATTTGGATAATCGATTATTCTGCTTAAAATCTGGGAATGATTTTTAAACGATTGGCAGATAATCGATTATGCAGAATCAGATAATCGATTATCCTAGCACAAAATCAGCAATTTGTGATTGGCAATTAAGCAGCGGTCTTGGGTGTTTTGAGCACTATAAATACAACTCAAATTCACTCTTCTAAGCACAACAACTGATTACATTCTTGCTAAAGCTTACACACTCTCTTTGCAATCATTTTATATTCATTTCATAAGTTTTTGAGAGCCAAACTCTTGACTAAGTTGTTGCGTTCTTGAGTGTATTTATTTACTCATATCTACTCTTCAAGAGAGTTCTGTTTAAGTGAGTGCTAAGTGTTTGTACACACTTGAAGGGATAGTCTAATCCCTTGTTGTAAGAAGGAAAAGTAGTTCCTTGGATTGAAGTCTTGAGGTGCGGTATCCTCGAGCAGGTTGAAGTCTTGTAGAGTGTATATTTACGAGCAAGTGTAATGGTTTGTTAGGCACCCGTAAGCTTAACGAAGTTAGTGTAAAACTCGAGAGAGTCTCTCGGGGACTGGACTAACCACACGTTGTGGTGAACCAGGATAAAATCCGGTGTGTTCTCTCCTTATCATTTTAATTACTGCACTTACGTTATTCCTGCAATTTTAATTCCGCAAATTTACATTATTTTTTATTATAACGCTATTCACCCCCCCCCCCCCCTCTAGCGTTAAGCGTATATTCTAACAAGTTGAAATGATCATGCAGTAACATAAACAAAATGGATTTCTCACTTGCAAAACTATTGAATGAGATGCAGTCGGCAGCGACTATTATCAAGAAACAAGCTCCTCATGTGACTTTGAATTTTGAGGCAGGTTTTTCATATAAAACAAGAGGCGGGAAAAAGAATAAAAGGGCTAAAAAACCATCTGCTGGTGGCACAACTGCTGATGAGAAAAAGATTAAGGGAAAGTGTTATCACTGCAAGAAGCAATACCCGGCTTATCTAGCCAAGCTCAATAATAAACCATGTGATTTACATCCTTATCGTTGAAACTCTTTTTGCGGCTATTTCTACTATGTCATGGCGTGTAGATTCGGGAGCCACTAATCATGTCTGCACTTATTTGCCTGGGTTTTAGGTAAAACAATGGCTAAGCAGAGGAGAAATTGGTGTTTATCAAGAATACGGTTTGGCAGCCCCAACTTTAGCATTGGGAAATATTGGTATTTGGTTTGGCAGTGATAGAATATTAGCTTTAAAGGAGACATTATATGTACATTCTATTAGAAGGAATTTAATTCGGTTTCTAGCTCTATGAGAGATGGTTATGACATTAATTTTTATGATATTGATAAATTTGTTGTTATTTATAATAAACATTATCTCTCTTTGTCAACATTGATTAATGGTCTTTTTATTGTTCACTCTATGTCTAAGCTGTTACAACCAAAAGAAGTGAATTATATTGATTTGCCTAATAAGCGAAAGCGTTCTTCTAAATTGAGTGAAACATATTTATGGCACTTGTGTTTAGGTTATATAAATCTAAACAGAATTTCAAGGTTGGTTAAGGTCTTAGGGATAGACCTTTAAGTTCACTAAAAGTGGAGGCGCTACCAACTTGTGAATCTTGTTTAGAAGGAAAAATTACAAAACAAAATTTCCCTTCAAAAGGAAATCAAACAAGTGATAAATTAAAGTTAATTCACTCTGATTTGTGTGGTCCAATGAATGTCCAAGCAAGAGGTGGTTTTGAGTATTTTGTGGCCTTAACAGATGATTACTCAAAGTAAGGATATATCTATTTGTATGTATTAAACAGATCAAGTAGAGATAAGTATTTTATATTGGCTTAAAAAAATAATTTCTCTGGTTTATTTAATACACCTATACTCTTAATCTCGATACAATTATTATTAAATGGAAATATTCTTTCGTGCGTCAATAAGTCTGATAAATTGGATAATAATGATATGCATTGGAGAAGTAATAATTAGCTGATAGAATCCATGTCTTGATTTTTAAGATTGATGATACTTCTTTATGAAAGCTTATAAGTTTTCATGTGTAAACCCGACTGGTAAATTTTGTATCCAACACATGAAATAAGTCAAGCAAATTCTAAAAGAAGTAATCAATAAAATTAATTGTCAGTAATTTAATGTCGTGCCCCAAAAGTGAAGAGGCGTGGCTGCACCTTGTTCCATACTCGGCCTGAGCGTACCAGTTTGTAACTGTGAACTCTGAAGGGGTAACCCTCAACTTAGGCTGATGAGGCCATATTCCAAACCGTCTGAATATAATGCCTCTCTTATCTGTGGGTAAACATATCCAAAAGCTAATATAAATAAATGTGCAGGACGCCGAAGCCGCTAGGAACATCTACTGATATACAAAATATACCAAACTCATCTACAAGCCTCTAGAGATAACTAAACTGTTTCATGGTCAATATAGGGCCTTGACCTACCCATAAAACCTGTATATATAAAATGGTCTCCAAGGTCTTCACCTGGTAACTTTGAGGAAGTCGAGCTTACCAACCAAGCTGATGTTTGGCGCTGTCTGCTGGGAGGGTCTGTCAAATTGTCAGTAAGGACCTCCATGCATAAAATGCAGCATCCACAGCAAAAGGGACATTAGTACGAAATAATGTACCGAGTATGAAAGGCAATAAAATAACTGAAAGCTAAAACTGAACTGACAATATAATAACTGGGAGTCAAAGATAATTTGAAGATATGCTTACCTGCTAATACTGACTCAAATATTTCAATATAGTAAGTATAGTAGCTATTCGGCCTTATAAGGCTCGATATATGTAACTACTCTAACGTAGTAGGCTTGCTCATAGGCGCTTGGCCATACTAGGCTCTGTATCCCGGCCATTCTAGGCTAGCTTATAGGTTCTCGACCATAATAGGCTTGGTATATAACTTACCATATTATGAAAGGTTGCCCAATAGGAGTATGCCCACCGATTATAGCTCGATGGTGATAAAAATACTGTAATATTGCATATATACATATATCGAACCTCTGCTCTCTTGACTGGAAAAAGATATACTTAACTAAATATAAAGTCCCGATAAGGGGGAACACTGTAACTTATGAAACTAGGGCAATGTACATTATTTCAAGAATACGAACTTCTCTTGTAACTAGGCTAAGTCTGTAACTTAAGCTAGTAGTTCGTTCTATGTAAATTTGGGCAACATCTCCCTTGTAATAAGGGCCTCCTCCAATACTATATACAAATAATAACGACCAGCACAATAGAATAAGATCATCATTAAAAATACGTTAAAAAAATATTTCATTACCAAATCATCAACATATCACGATGAGCGGTAAGCTCAGATTGAATCCATTCAGCACCCTTCAACCCCACTATCACTCCCTATAGACTTCTTACATCAACTTACAAATATCATTAGCATGATAAAAAATTCATTCATCAATGATTCTATCTTTATACCATATTTTTATAACAAAGAAACTAATCCACAACTCCAACTATCTTCAATTAGCAACTTTATTCACTAATTCATGTCTAGTCCATCCATTTAACTTAATCAACATCAAGATAATCTTAAACTCACTCACGAACATAATACAAATACCTCCTACAGTAGCTTCAAGTCAAAATCCAAATTATATTTAGCTTACAACAGCCCTCAATGGCAATACAACACCACTGAAGTGACATAAGCTAATGAAAGTATTATCCTGTAGTTTATCCTAACAACTAAACCAACATACAAGCAAGCTTAAGAAAAACTAGTAGTTTGTTATACTCAACTTAGCCAGCAGCAAAAACTTAAAATTTCAGCCAAACACATCCCACAACTATCCTCAATGACAAAACAACCTCAAAGAGGTGTTGTTCTTCTCTAGAGCTAACTATTGATGTAATATGGTGTAATCCATTTGTAAGACATGAAATAACCTGGGTTTGATAATAAAACCTTGGGAGAGCATTTTACAGAACTTAAACAACTTAAAAAAACCTCCCATACGATTTGGAACCACCCAAAATTCAGCAACAACAAGAAGAACAAGAAACTTACTAGCACGGCGGGATTTCCCACACTCAATTTGTATTTTTTGCCCTTTATTTGAGTCTTGGATCATGAGAGAATCTTGAGAGAGTGATTTAGGTGTCTAGAGTCGGAAGATACTAAAAAATAATGAGTTAAAACGGTGTTGAGGCATCTTATATATATCAATATATACCAACCTCCATATTGAGTGATTTGTCTTGTGTTCGTAGTCTGTACATGGTTACAAATCTTGAAAAAAACCGAATATCTATCTTCTCCAATATCATACCAATAAACGGTTTAATAATTTATAAACTAGACTCATAGATCTTCAATCTAATAGTTAGATCGTCCCATAATCCAAAGGAAATTGGGAGAAATTTTCATCTACATTTGACCTAATATTTAGGACATTTATAAATGTAACTTGTGATGACCTTTGCCAACTTTTGTTCCACAACTAGCTTGACTTAAAATATAACACGCGACTATCATAGGACTAAAATAACCCATAACAGAGACTCCATATCTTGTTGAAAACCCTAGTCTCATCACAAAAGCATACGTTATAACATTCTAAACTTGTCGACATTCGATAAAACTTATTTTCTTCATTTTGTTTTGTTTCTTAGCCTTTCAACCTTCCTGATACTTGTTACCATGATCATAAAGATTTGTAATCTCCAAGATAATATGATTAGCTTACTTTATATACTCTCAAAGATGATTTCATTTGTGCGCTTACATCTATTGACTTACGAATACTTTTTCGTACAAAGATTTGAGTTGTACCATTTAATTTGATTGATAGTATTTGAATCTTAACATGGGGAATTAAATAAGGTTTATTGAAAGAATTTTGAAATTGAACTAAGAAGTCCAATTATGAATTTTTAGTGGAATAATTTATAATTTATTATGGTAGAAATTAATTTTAAATTTCAAAATTAATTTCATACTAAGAAGCCTTGTTAATTAAATTTTTTTGTCCTAACTGTGCCTAAATAATAAGAAATAAAGGAAACATTTTCTTAGTGGAAGAAGCACAAACTAACATGTTTTGGAAAATGGTTTTAACCTAATAAATGTGACTAAATATACTCCGTATAGGGATGGCCATTTTTGACACTGGTTTTACACGTTTTTCTTCCTTGGAATTTCACCCAATCGAAATTATCTCTTTTCGGATATTATTTGGATGACACAGTAGAAGACTGTCGAGGTTTTGCTAAGGTCGCGGTCTTGCGACTCCGAAAGTGGAGACCGAGATTAATCTGCTTTATTCACGCTTCAAGAAGTAATTCGAATAATATCTGTACATACTAATTGTTTAATTCACACGTGAATATGATATTGTAATTGCTTCCGTTGTGATATAGAATCCGTCATTTTAGTCAAATAGACATTATATTGAAATTTAATTTCGTATTTTGCATCGGCTAATTTATCCATGCTTATTTCTTTTTTTACTATTATGTTTTTTGAGAAATAAGACCATGGGTGTGTTTGGTATAACGAAAAATATTTTTCGCGGAAAATATTTTCCAAGAAAATATTTTCTTGGAAAACAAGTAGTAATTTTATTCATTTTTCGGTGTTTGATATGCAAATTAAGGAAAATGACTTCTCAAGAGTATTCATAAATAATTTAGATGTAATAAATATGAAGCCACAAACTTTTAAAGTAACAACCTTCTTGACCCACAAATTTCATAAACATACGAACCGCTAAACATTCAAAACCCCAAAATTTCGAACCCGTAAACTTTATAATTTCTAAACCCATAAACTTTCAAACACATAAACCTCTGAACTCATAATTTTGAAAATTGTAAAATTTTGAGCATTTAAACCGATAAATAATAAAATTAAAACTGAAAAATATATTTAAATTTTTCTTCGTGGGGGGGGGGGGGGGGGGGGGGGGCAGTAAAACCCAAAAAAAATGGAAAATTAAATTACGAAAAAAATAAAGTAAAATTTTTTTTCGAGGGGTGGGGTGGGGTGGGGGGATAGTGCAGAAAAATAAAAAAATTTAGAAATGTAAAATTGCAAAAAAAAAATGAAGGTAAAAAAAATTGGGGGGGGGGGAGGGGAGGAGTGGGGTGGAGGGGTGGTAGGGTGTGTAGTATCGGAAAAACGGAAATTTAAAAAAATATATCTTTTTTTGGAGATGGGGTGGGGTGGGTTAGTGAGAGTGAGAAGGTTGAGAAGGAGGTTTGGAAAATGTTTTCCCTTCTCTTGATAAGAAAAACATTTTCCTCCAATTAGAGGAAAATAAATTGACAAGAAAAATATTTTCCAAAATATTTAAGCTAACCAAACATGAAAAAATTAAAAAATATTTTCTGAAAATGTTTTCCTTCGTACCAAAAACACCCTATGTGTAACATAGAATAATCCTGAATCCAAATGAAAATTGTTGGGGATTTATAACTGGTTGTTAACAAATAGCCAAGTTTTAAAAGTCATCGAAATTTAGCCACTTTTTATGTAAAGAGAAATCTGAGCGAAAACACTGTTCCGAAAAATAAGCCCGCATATTTTATGGAAGTTCCAGCATAGGTAAGCTTGAACTCCTGCATATTACACTGGAGTTCCAGGATAACTATGCTGGAACTCCCGTATAATATGCGGGAGTTCAAGTATGATTATGCTGGAACTCCCGCATATTTTACGGGAGTTCCAGGAAGTATAAATGTACAGTATAATATACTGGAGTTTGGACCATTAGTGCTCCAGTCTCCCGTATATTATACAGGAGTTAGCAAAGTATATCGGTCCAGCATAATATGCTGAAGTTCATCCACAAATGCACCAGAACTCTCGTATATTATACGGGGCTGGTCTCTGTTGAAGCAAAATAGTGGCTATTTTTCATTGACTTGGTAAACGTTGGTTATTTTTAATTGACCAGTGCGAAAACTGTCTATACTATGATATTTTGTCTATTTGCAGGGTGTAGTAGACAAATAACCCTTGACATAGATGGTCTTGAATTTTTCTGTCCACTAGCCATTACGACAGAGGATCAAAAAATAAAGAATACCCTACGGGATCGTGTGACGATCCAAAGGGTCATCAACGTAATTCTTCCTTTTTCTGTGCTTCTAAAGCCTTGAAAACCTCACTTTTTAGTTGTATCGATTTGCATGCACAGCCCGGGCGTGAAGCCGAAAATATTTATGTTAAAATATGTAATATTTGTGGGAAATTCGAAGAATTTTGATTTTAATATTGATATAGTTGACTTCGGTCAATATTTTGGGTAAACGGACCCGGACCTGTGATGTGATGGTCCCTACAGGTCCGTAGAAAAATACGGGACTCAAGCACATTCTCGGAATCGAAATCTGAGGTCCCAAGCCCGCGTACGGAATTTTTGAATGAAATTGTTTATGTGAAAATGATATGACAAATTGAAATGAAAATGCGTTAGAAAATATGGAATCGGGCTCGTATTTTGGTTCCGATGCCCGGTACAATTCTTAAATGAGCGGTAAACGCTTTTTGTGAAATTTGATCAAAATCGGACGTCGTTTGACGTGTTTCGGACCTAAATATCTAAAGTTAAGGTTTATAAACTTTGAAATGGGAAATGATGATATTGGAGTTTAATTCATTGAATTTTGTGTTATTTTGGTGATTCGATCACTCGACTAAGTTTGTAGGATGTTATTGAATTGGTGTGTGTGTTTGGCTGGGAGCCCCGAGAGCTCGGGAGTGATTTCAGGGGTGGTTCGGGTTGATTTTAGACTTTGAAAAACACCAGAAATTCCAAACTATTGCAGGCCCAGTTTTTCTCTTTGCTATCGCGATAGCCCTTACGCAATCATGGTGCTGGTTGAAGTCCATTCATCGCATTCGCATCCACTGCTTTGCATAGTTACCAGCCTCCCTTTTTCTCATTCGCGAAGAAGTCACCCGCGTTCGCATAGCACAGGATTATCCTTCAACGCGTTCGCAAACCTTATCACGCGATCGGTAGGCCATTTTCCCAGGACCCCAGCTTTCTTCTACGCGTTCGCACACTACCAATTGCGAATGTGATGCACCCAGACCTTCTTCATCGCGAATGCGTCCAAGAGGTTGCGATCGCGTAGTGTAAATAATCGAGTACGGTTTATAGGCACGGTGACGAGTATCTACACACCGGTGTCTAGCATGACCTTGAGTCTTAAATGCTTTTAATTCGAAAGATATGATACAACTGTCTTGTTAAATTGATAATTTCCATGTAAAGAGTTGGATAAGAACGAAATGAACGGAAAGAGTTTGTAAAGCAATGATTCCCTTGCCGGGACGAGTAGGTTGTTACAATTGAATTCTCCCTTGCCGGGATATTTGGGCTGTTAGTTGTACCCTTGCCGGCTTTAACTGTTATACTGTTGTTCTTCTCTAATGGGACCTCCATTGGAGAGATTAATATTTTGTTATTCAATTATAATACGGGATTGTGTGGCTCGCCAACCACTTATGACCTATAATATGCGATCGTGTGGCACGTCGACCACTAATAAATGAGAATATGGGATCGTGTGGCACGCCGTCCACCAATGAAATATGAATTGGGATCGTGTGGCACGCTGACCACTTGTGCACTGATAAATGGGATCGTGTGGCGCGTCATCCACTTAGAGATATATATATTTGTTGTATTAAGATGGTTTCGTTGTTATATCTGTTGATTTGTTCTTTACTGTATCTCCCCGAGCATGTCCCTTCCCCCTTCTGATGCTAGTATTTCCTTGTTGTTATTTCCATTATTTTGTACACATATATAGATATCTGCACAGGTTGATTTTGGTAGGGCTTATCTAGCCTCGTCACTACTTCGCCAGGGTTAGGCCAGGCACTTACCAGCATATGGGGTCGGTTGTGCTGATGCTACACTCAGTGCCTTTTTGTGCGTAGATCAAGACGCAGCTTATAGCCCGCAGCAGTAGGATATTTTCGGGAGCTATCTTCTGTCCAGCGACTCTCGAGGTACCTACCTGGTGTTCGCAGGCGAAGTCCCTTTCTATACTTTTGTTTGTTCATCTTGTATCAGGCAAACACTATGTATTTTTTTCAAACTTGTTTGTAGTATTCTATATTAGTCTGTGAGTAGTGACACCAGGTACTGGGTAGAGGTGAATTGGAAAAACTTCCGCATCTTTTTCGTTGGCAATTAATTAAGCTTTTATAAGTGTTCCTCATTTGATTATCTTTCCAGTTATTTATAATTGTTTTAAAGAAAGCAGTAGAAATGTTGTATGGATTGGCTTGCCTAGTTCCGACAGTAGGCACCATCACGACTCTTGAAGGTGGAAAATTTGGATCGTGACAAGTTGGTATCGGAGCACTAAGTTACTTAGATCTCACAACTCACTCACAATCTCGGTAAAGTCTTAGGGATTGTTACAGAGACATCTGTATTTATCCCTAGGCTACGGAGTTAGGAAAAAATTTACTTTGTTCTTTCTTGTCGTGCGATTTTGTTTCTCAAATATTGATTGTCGTTCTACTATGTTCTTACGCAGATGGCAAAACACGTGCTTCATTTTCTACCATGGAGCAGCCCGAGCCTCTAGTAGCAGCTCCTATTAGGGGCAGAGGGCGAGGCCATGCTAGAGGCTGAAGTCGGGGCAAAGCTTAGCCCCGAGCAGCAGCCCCAGAGGTGGAGCCTTATGTTGCTTATGATGAGGAGGTTCCAGCACCAGCAGCTCCAGTGGGCCCAGCTCAGGTCCCAGAGGGTTTTATAGCCACTCCTGGATACCTTGGTCCGATAGGGAGGCTTTATGGAGAGTATTTCCAGAGCGGGTTTGCTTCCCGCTGCACCAGCCACATCTCAGGCTGCGGGAGGAGTTCAGACTCCCGCTATGCGTACTCCAGAGCAGTATCTCCTCAACATCAGGTTCCAGTAGTTCACACACTGTGGCAGCCCCACCGGGTATTCCATCTAAGACCGGCGATGGTGCGGCGATGTCCGTGGAGCTTGATAGGTTCACCAAGCTCTTCACCACCACCTTCAGTGGTTCTTCTACAGAGGACCCCCAGGACTTCATATTCAGCTTCCATGAGATTCTCAAGACTATCGGTATTGTGGAGACCAATAGGGTCGACTTCATCACGTTTCGGCTTGCAGGATCCGTCAAGACTTCGTGGAGGGACTATTGTTTATATAGACCAGCTGGGTCGCCATTATTGACTTGGGATCAGTTTGCAGAGTTGTTCTTTGAGATGTTTCTCCTGGTGACTGAGCCGGATGCCCTACGGAGATAGTTTGAGCTTATTCATTAGGGTACTATGACAGTCACGTAGTATGAGACTCGCTTTATTGACTTGGCACGTCATGCTATTGTTATACTTCCTACTAAAAAGGAGGGGGCGTGGAGATTCATTGATGGGTTGATTCAGTCGATCCGGCTTCAGATGGCCATGGGGGCCGGTTGTGATATGTCTTTTCAGGAGTCGACCAATACGGCCCGCATGATAGAGATGGCACTCGCACGAGGAGGTAGTTAGGGGTCAGATAAGAGGCCTCTTCATTCTGGTAGGCTCAGTGGTATCTCATCTGGAGGTAGGGATTCATATGGAAGAGGCCACCCTCAGAGGCCCTTTCTGTCCGCACTTCAGGTTTCATACGGTACTACAGGTGGGCGTGGTTCCCAGTCACATTATTTTGACTAGCAGCTTTCTAGCTCACCATCAACACCTATCAGTGCACCACCACTATGTTATTCTCAACAGCCGAGGGCTTGTTACACATGTGGCGACACAGACATATTGCCAAGTATTGCCCTTGAGCAACTGACATCTCTCAGCAGCAGGGCCCTCGCCCTATGATTTAGGCAGCAGGTGATCCCTAGGCCGCCCAACCATCTAGAGGCAGGGGTAGAGGAGCTAGAGGTGGAGAGAGGGATGCGAGATGAGGAGCTCGTACCACCAGAGGCAGGGGTAGAGGACCTAGAGGTGGAGAGAGGAATGAGAGATGAGGAGCTCGTACCACCAGAGGCAGGGGTCAGCTAGTAGCAGATCGTCTTAGAGACGCAGTTCAGAGAGGTGGGGGCTAGCCCTGTTGTTATGCTTTGCCAGCCAGGAGAGAGGCTGAGCCATCAAATATTGTGTTTATAGGTACTATTCTGGTCCGTGATAGAAGTGCTTTAGTGTTATTTGATCCGAGATCTACATATTCATATGTGTCGTCCTATTTTGCACCCTATTTGGTTATGCCTAGTGAGGCCTTGGGTATCTCTGTATATGTGTTCACTCTGGTGGGTGATTCTATAAAGGTCGACTGAGTGCATCGTTCATGTGTGGTAGTATTTGAGGGTCTCGAGACCCGCATCTAGTTATTGCTCTTAGATATGGTGGACTTCGATGTTATATTGGGAATGGATTGGTTTTCCCCGTATCATGCTATTTTGGATTGTCACGCCAAGATTATGACCTTAGCCTTTCCAAATTTTCCCTGATTTGAGTGGAGAGGGACCCTAGGTCATGCCACCTGCAATTTTATTTCGTATGTCAAGGCTCAACTTATAGTCGAGAAGGGGTGTCTAGCATATCTGGCATATGTTCGCGACTCCATCATAGGTTCCATCTATTGACTCTGTTCCTATTGTTCGGGAGTTCCCCGAGGTTACACCTTCAGAATTGTTGGGTGTGCCTCCCAATAGGGATATTGATTTCTGTATTTATTTGGCTTCGGGAACTCAGCCTATTTCCATTCATTCGTATCGCATGGCCCCGCCAGAGTTGAAAGAGTTGAAGGAGCAGCTTCAGGACTTTCTTTATAAGGGTTTCATTAGACCCAGTGTATCGCCTTGGGGTGCACCAGTGTTGTTTGTGAAGAAAAAGGATGGGTCGATGAAGATGTGCATTGATTACCGGCAGTTGAACAAGGTGATGATAAAGAACAAGTATCCACTTCTGAGGATTAACGATTTATTCGACTAGCTTCAGGGTGCTAGGGTGTTCTCGAAGATAGATTTGAGGTCTGGTTATCATCAACTAAGGATTAGGGCGTCTGATGTCCCTAAGACAACATTTCACACTCGGTACGGGCATTATGAGTTTTTGGTCATGTCATTTGGGTTGACTAATGCCCTGGCAGCATTTATGGAGTTGATGAACTGAGTGTTCAAGGCCCTATTGGATTTGTTTGTGACTGTATTCATTGGCGACATTTTGATATACTCTCATAGTTAGAAGGAGCATGAGCAGCACCTTAGAGTGGTTCTTCAGACTCTGAAGGATAATCGATTGTACGCCAAGTTCTCAAACTGCGAGTTTTGGTCGAGTTCAGTTGCATTCCTAGGTCATGTCGTATCAGCATAGGGTATTCAGGTGGACCCGAAGAAGATAGAGGCAGTCAAGAACTGGCCTCGACCAGCTTCACCTGTAGAGATCTGGAGTTTCTCAAGGTTAGCCGGTTACTACTGATGTTTCATGGAGGGGTTTTCATCCATTGCAGCCCCGATGACTAGATTGACCCAGAAGGGTGCCCAGTTCAGGTGGTCAGATGAGTGCGAGGTGAGCTTCAAGAAGCTCATGACGATGCAGGGACTTACACTGTCTATTGTGATGCTTCCCGTATTGGGCTTGGCACAGTGTTGATGCAGAATGGCAGAGTCATTGCATATGTTTTGAGGCAGTTGAAGATCCACGATAAGAATTATCCAGTTCATGACCTAGAGTTGGCAGCCATTGTTCATGCCTTAAAGATTTGGAGGCATTATTTATATGGTGTGACGTGTGAGGTGTACACGGATCACAAGAGCCCCTTTAGTAATTATTCAAATAGAAGGATTGAATTTTATGCAACAGAGGTGGTTGGAGTTGTTGAAAGACTATGATGTTTCAATCTTATTCCACCCGGGAAAAGCCAATGTGGTGGCCGATGCTTTGAGTAGGAAGTCCGCCAGCATGGGTAGTCTTCCCTATATTCCGGTCAGCAAAAGACTGCTTGCTTTGGATGTTCAGGCCTTGGCTAATCTATTTGTGACATTGGATATTTTTGAGCCTAGCAGGGTGTTAGCTTGCACGGTTGCTCGTTCGTCGTTGATGGACCATATTCGGGAGCGGCAGTTTGATGATCCCCATTTGTGTGTCCTAAGAGACACGGTACAACTGGGAGGTTCCAAGAAAATGACCTTGGGAGCTGATGGTGTATTGAGATTGTAGGGATGAGCTTGTGTGCCCAATGTTGATGGTATCCGGGAGTCAATCTTAGCGGAGCCCCACAGTTCTCGGTATTCTATTCATCCGGGCACCACGAAGATGTATCAGGATTTGAGGCAGCATTATTAGTGGCGCAAAATGAAGAAAGACATTGTTGCATATGTGGCTCGTTATTTGAATTTTCAGCAGGTTAAGTATGAGCATCAGAGGCTCGGTGGTTTATTTTCGAGGATTTAGCGTCTCGAGTGGAGTGGGAGAGAATTACCATGGATTTTGTTACTGTCCTTTCCATGAATCGGAAAAAGTTTGATACTATATGGATTATTGTCGATAGGCTGACCAAGGCAACACATTTTATTCCAGTTGCCACAACCTTTTCGTTTGAGAGATATGCTAAGATTTATATCAGAGAGATCGTTCGCCTTCATGGGGTGCCTATATATACTATTTTAGATTGGGGTCCGCAGTTTACCTCGCATTTCTGGAGAGCGCTATAGCAGAAGTTGGGCACCCAGGTTCAGTTGAGTACAACATTTCATCCCAAGACGGACGGTCAGTCTGAGAGGATTATAAATATTCTTGAGGATATGCTCTAACCCTGCGTATTTTTGATTTTTGAGGCTCGTGGGACCAGATTTTGCTTTTAGCAGAGTTTGCCTACAACAATAGCTACCAGTTCAGCATTGAGATGGCTCCGTATGAGGCGTTGTATGGTAGGCGGTGTTGGTCCCCAGTAAGATGGTTTGATCCGTGAGAGGCACAGTTAATGGGCATAGATCTAGTACAGGAGGCCTTGGATGAGGTCAAGATAATTCAGGATAGACTTCGATTAGCTCAGTCTAGACATAAGAGTTGTGCAGGTCGCAAGGTCAGGGATGTTTCTTTCATGGTTGGTGAGTGAGTATTCCTCCGTGTAACGCCTATGAAGGGCGTGCTGACATTCGGGAAGAAGGGAACGCTTAGCCCTAGGTTTATTGGACCACTTAATATTGTTGATGGCATGGGAAATGTGGCTTATAGACTTGCCTTGCCGCCTAGCTTGTCAGCCATGCATCCGATTTTTCATGTATCCATGCTTCGGAGATATCACGGCTATCCTGCCCACGTGTTAGAATTCAGCACTGTCCAATTGGACAAGGATCTATCATATGAGGAGGAGTCGGTGGCTATTTTAGACCGGCAAGTTCAATAGTTGAGGTCGAAGAGTTTTCCTTCAGTGCGTGTTCAGTGGAGAGGTAAGCCTCCTGAGGCATTGACCTGGGAGTCTGAGTCTGATATGCGGAGCCGTGATCCCCATTTTTTCCCCCACTCAAATACTTCTTTCTTTTGTCCGTTCGAGGGCGAAGTTGTTTTAGAGGTGGAGGATGTGACGACCCAAAGGGTCATCACCATAATTCTCCCTTTCTCCACTCTTTCGAGGCCTTGAAAACCTTGCTTTTAGTTGGCTCGATTTGTAAACTGGAAAATGTTTATGTTAAAATATGTGAATTTTGTGGAAACTTCGAAGAATTTTGATATTAATGTAGAAATAGTTGAGTTCAGTCAATATTTTGGGAAACAGACCCAGACCCATGATGTGACGGTCCCGGGAGGTCCATGGAAACATATGGGACTCGGGCGCACTCTCGAAATCGAATTCGAGATCCCAAGCTCGAGTACGGAATTTTTTAAAGAAATTATTTATCTGAAAATGATATGAAAAATTGAAATGAAAATGAGTTAGAAAATATGGATATCGGGCTCATATTTTGGTTCGAACACCCAGTACAGGTCTTAAATAAGCATTAAGTGCTTTCTGTGAAATTTGGTTGAAATTGGACGTTGTTTGACGTGTTTCGGGCCTAAATATCTAAAGTTAAGGTTTATGAACTTTGAAATGGGAAATGATGATTTTAGAGTTTAATTCGTTGAATTTGATATTATTTTGGCAATATGATCACTCGACTAAGTTTGTAGGATGTTATTGAGTTAGTGTGTGTGTTTGGTTGGGAGCCACGAGGCTTCGGGAGTGACTTCGGGGGTGGTTTGGGGCGATTCTAGACTTTGAAAAATACCAAAAATTCCAAACTATTGCAGGCCCAGTTTTGCTCTTCGCGATCGCGATAGCCCTTACGCGATTGCGGTGCTAGTTGAAGTCCCTTCATCGGGTTCACATCCATTACTTCGCGTTCGCGTAGTTACCAGCCTCCCTTTTTCGCGTTCCCGGACAAGTCCCCCGCGTTCGCATAGCCTAGGATTCTCCTTTAATGCATTTGCAAGCCCTATCGCACGATCGCGTAGGCCATTTTCTCAGGACCCGAGCTTTCTTCTATGTGTTCGCACACTACCAATCGCAAACACGATGCATCTCGACCTTCTTCATCACGAACACGTGCAATAGGTCGCGATTGCATAGTGTAAATTTCCTTCACCGAGTTAAATGAACACAGAACTTTGAACACGCGATTTTAACACTTTTCTCACACGGACACTTCTTCTTCACCATCCATTGACGAGTTCCAAGCTTCCCTTCCTCCATAACTCATTGGGTATGTATTCTTAACTTTATTTCCTCATTATTTCTTCATCTACATAGTAAATTCCTAGCTCTAAATCACAAATCAAGGTAGAAAATTGGGGATTTGGGTAGAACTAGGGCTTTTGGTATTTTGGGTGATTCAACCTCAATTTAGGGCCGAACCTTAAAACAAATTGTATATTTGAACTCGTGGGGTTATGGGAGATCAAGTTTTGGTCCGAGCCTTGAGATTGGACCATGTGGGCCCGGGATCAGATTTTGGTATTTTTGAAGAATGAAAGGAAATTCATTTCTAGGTTATGGAATAATATTTTTAAGCATTATTGATAATATTGAACTAATTATGGCTGGATATCGTTGTTTCAGAGTTGGATTCTAGAGGAAAGGCAGTGTTAGAGGCTTGATTGTTATTTAATCCTTATGGCTAGGTAAGTGTTTGATCTCACTCTGGCTTGAGGGAATAGGATTAGAGTGTTTTGAATGCTATTTTCCAAAAGATCGAGTATGGTGTGTAGGCATGGTGACGAGTATCTATACACCGGTGTCTAGCATGATCGTGAGTTGTAAATGCTTTTAAATCGAAAGATATGATAAAAATGTCTAGTTAAATTGATAATTTCCATGTACAGTGTTGGATAAGAACGAAATGAACCAAAAGAGTTTGTGAAGCATTGAGTCCCTTGTAGGAGCGAGTAGACTGTTACTATTGAATTCTCCCTTGCCAGGATATTTGGGATGTTAATTGTACCCTTGTCGGGTTTAACTGTTATATTGTTGTTCTTCCTTAATTATACCTCCTTTGGAGAGACTATTATTGTTTTATTCAATTATAATACGGGATCGTGTGGCGTCCCAACAACATATAAACTATAATATGGGATCGTGTGGCACGCCGACCACTTATAAATGACAATATGGGATCGTGTGGCACACCTTCCACCTATGAAATATGAATTGGGCCGACTACTTATGCACTGATAAATGGGATCGTCGCTGTCCACTTAGACATATATATATATATATATATATATATATATATATATATATATATATATATATATATATATATATATATATATTTATAGTATTAAGATGGTTACATTGTTATATCTGTTGATTTGATCTTTAATGTATCTCTCCGAGCATGTCCCTCCCTCCGCCCCGGTTGATGCTGGTATTTCCTTGCTGTTACTTCCATTGTTTTGTACATATATATAAATATCTACACAAGTTGATTTTGGTAGGTCCTGTCTAGCCTCGTCACTACTTCGCCGAGGTTAGGCCAGACACTTACCAGCACATTGGGTCGGTTGTGCTGATGCTACAGTCTGTGACTTTTTGTGCAAAGACGAGGACGCAGCTTATGGACCGCAGCGGTAGGACCTTTCCGAGAGCTATCTTCAGTCCAAGGACTCTCGAGGTCGCCTGGCTGGCGTTCGCAGACCGAAGTCCCTTTCTTTACTTTTGTTTGTTCATCGTGTATCAGGCAAACACTATGTATTTCTTTTTCCAGACTTGTTTGTAGTATTCTGTAGTAGTACGTGAGTAGTGATACAAGGTACTGGGTAGAGGTGAATTTTGAAAAGCTTCCGCATTTTTTTCGTTCGCAATTAATTAAGTATTTATAAATCTTACGCATTTGATTATCTTTTCAATTATTTATAATATTTTGAAAGAAAGCAGTAGAAATGTTGTATGGATTGGCTTGCCTAGCTCCGACAGTAGGCGCCATCACGACTATCGAAGGTGGGAAATTCGGGTCGTGACAGGTCGTTTGGTTACAATACGGCTTATGCTGGGATAAATTATGATGAGATTAGTTATCTTAGTATTATTTTTTATCCATTGTTTGATATGTTATATAAAAAATTACAATCACGTAATTCTAAGTAGAAAATATAAATTATTCAGATACTAATTACCCCACAACCTATAAGGTATAAGTTATCCCGTTACTAACTTTAATTCTGGAATAACTTATATCAGGTTTGCTAACCAAACAAAGTATTAAGGTGATATTAAATTTTTATACAAGCACTATATATACTTATACTTCATACCAAACGACCCCTAAATGTATCATATGTCTGTAATTTTCTGGTATTTGCAAATTGCACTTAACTCGGTCAATTCCTTAATTCCTTATTTTTCTCCAAAATAGAAAACTATGATATTTATGCGGACCATTAAGAACCTCTACTTTGAGCTAATGTTACTTGGGTGCCCTCTATAATCTGTGTCTAAAGGGATAAAGCTCACGGCAGCCAATGCACATAGCATTCTCAATTAACCCAAGATTCGGGGAAGAATCATACTTCAAGAGTTATGATTTAAATAGTTTACTCTGATGCAAGAATCATACTTCAAAAGTTATAATTCAATTAGTCTATTCATATGCAAGTATTAATATTGCATCCACGGTTCGAAATCGTGATCAATAAATCTCACGAAGACAATGTTACCAGTACTCCAAAGCTCCCATTCAAAACTCACATCCTTGTTTCTGGAAAATCAGCTTAAGTTGCTAATAATGAGTAGGCTTATCACATTTGGCATACGTCTAATCACATTTGGCACACGTCCAAATGACTCGTTCAATCCGTCCAAGGTATGGATGATTATTGACCCATTCATTGGTTGAATGAGCTCATCTTGATCCAATTCATCTCAACCCATTTAAAGTTGGGCTGATTTTCACCCCAAATTGGTTCATATGTAATTTTGTCAAAATATCTTATAAATAGTTTCGTTTTGTTTGATATGTTATATATGACTATAAGAAAAGAAAAAAATCTTATTTAGTAATTGTACAATTCATAAGAAAACAACTCATATTAATGGAATTTTTTCTTCCTATACTATATATGAAACCTTATTACAAAAAATGTGCATATTTTATAAATTACCCGCCTTGTGCACTGTTTTTCTATAATTTTACATTATTCATTAATTAGTAATTAATAGTAGCTGAATCTTCCTAATATGACACGCTAAAAATCAGAAAAAGAATATCCTAATTGATTTAGCGACCTTCAGTTCAAATTTGAACGTAAATCCTTTATATGATCTCTATCGATTTTATTTTCGTAATTCAACAAAAAAAAGGCTTCAGCAAACTGAAAATAAATTGTAGAAATCAGTTCGTCGAGTTTCTTCCTCAATCCAGACATCAAAAAGGTGACTAATTATTTAACAAAATCAAATCAAATTGTATAAACCAATACTGTCGATACTCTATTCTTCATTATTTTTTTTCTCAATCCACAAATCAAAAAAATAATAAATATAAAATAATACATCAACAACAACACTCAATCATGTCCAAAATCCCAATCATGCTACAATTGAATGAGAAAGTTTGATTTTAGAAAATGGGTTTCATCTCTATAGTTATTAAGAAGAAGAAGGAATGGAGAAGAGGAAGAAATGAGGGGGAAAACGGCAATGGTCTTAGGAATTAGGGGGAGCTGGTTAAAACTGTTATGTTACAAACTCTATGAAAGTCTGATTTGGTTAATATCTATAAAATTCCTACATTTATCTACAAATAAACTACAGAACAGTTTAAGTATGTATAAAGCAATATTGTTTGTAAGGATATCTATAAAATAATCACATTTATACTACAATTAAACTACGATCCATATTAAAAAAACTGACTACAAAATTTTCTCTTCATCTATAAGATTTCTATAACTATATTACAAATCAGTTTTAGTATTGTATAAAGTTGTATTATTTTTAAGAGTAGCTACAAAATTACTATATTTATACTACAATTAAACTACAATCTATGTTGGAAAAAATATTTATTATAAAATTTTCTTAATCTAAAAAATATCTTCAAAAAAATTATAAATAAACTACAAATCAGTTTAAGTATTGTATAAAACTGTATTATTTTAAGAGTATCTACAAAATTACTATATTTATACTACAATTAAACTACAATTTACATTGAAAAAAATATTAAATACAAAAGTTTCTCTTCACCTACAAAATTTCTACAAAAAAGTTGACTAAAAGTTGAATCTTTGAATCAAAAGAAGAAGGGGTAGGGGATTGATTGGTTTCAGGGGTAATTTGAGGGCAATTATTATATATAATTTTGAAATGAACATTAACATTTGATATGCCCGAGCTTATGCTTATGCTTCTCTTCTCCAACGGCAGTAGCTCTATGTCGTAAAACCATAAGAATATGATTTTGAATCCGAAAATAAATAGGAAAGCGTGGGCACTACTATTTCATTCATAACAAAACTACAATTTCCATCTCTGTATTTTTTTTAAAAAGAAGAAGGAATGGAGATGAGGAAGAAAGGGGAGGGGAAACAGTGAGGTCTTAAGAATTAAGGGGATAGACAAACGTGAGATATATGGATACCTTTAATTAAGGAGTAAATTTTTTTCATTAATTAGACCCTTAAGTAAGTATGATATATGTCACACCTCCTTTTTCCATCTATACATCCCTGCAAAAGGGCGTAAAAGAGTTTTTCCACTTAAAGGACAATCGGAACATGATTTAGGTTATTAATTATTCAGAGTCTCCACTTGGGAGATTTATGGTATCCCAAGTCACCAGTTTAATCCCGAACCGAGGAAACAATTGACTCTGTATTACAGTCGGCGAACCAGAAATTCGGATAAGGAATTCTGTTAACCCGGCAGAAGGTGTTAGGCATTCCCGGGTTCCGTGATTCTAGCACGGTCACTTAACTGCTGTATTTGATTTATTTGATTTTATTACATGCAAACTTAGGTTCTTTTATTTATAAACCGCTTTTACCAATATTTATTTTAAAAGACTTGCGATGTCGTGAAAACGTATTTCTAATCATGTCACCACCAGTGTACTCGTGATTGTCGACACGTTTCGGCTTCGTCGAGATTTGGATTTGGGTCGCATCAATGCACACCCGAGTTTAAGAAAGTAATTTAATTAAACGCATCTAAAGATTCTAGTGTATTATTTTTTGAGGAAGATCATGAAATTTGCTAGACGACTCTCCCATATTCTAAATCAATTCTTATAATTATTTATCGAGGGCCCCGCAATTATTTTTGTTTGGCGAGGCTCGTCTCAAAATTTTTTGAAAGGTCTAACCCAAGGGAACTACGTTCTCCATTTATTTGTTTTTGCCTTTAATGGCTAATAATGAAACTGTCCACCAGTCAATAAATAGGAGCGACTACAAGTCAAACTTGAGTCTCATTTATCAAACCTTGGGCCTTCAAGACCGGCCCAGGCATCTAACTCTGTCAAGTCTGACTGGTCATGGACATTCAATATTGCCCTTGGCCCAAATCTCTAAAAGATGATATTTTATGCAACTAAACCAATGAAGGTCGTTATCTAAATGTTCGAATGGCCTGTAAGGCACAAACCTTCAATTTCACTTACTAATGCATCAATTTTAAGCCATCGTTTTCAAAACACTTAAGGATCATAATGGATTATTTTCAAAATTCATTTGATACTGCTCATATTGTGACTACTAATTAATTGAAATGAACCAACTTTGAGATAATAACCTGACTTGAGAATAATTCAATAAAGAAACCTATCATCAATTACATGGAGCTTCATAGCAAGAAAGGAACATTCTAACACAACCCCTATCTTAAACCCAACAACTTTTAATTGCAACAAAGACCAACTCAAAACCTTTACCTTGATTCTACAGTTTCGAACATGTTATAAACACTTAACTTAGCACTAAACAATTATATGCATGACACTAGTGAAAATGGCACAACCAAATACTAACAGTCCACTAGTTATAGAGCAGACCAAGTTTTTCATCCACAAATTGACATTTAACTATGACAAGCCATTACATTTGAATTCTATTCAACTACCAGTATGAATAATCCAACAGTTATCCTTCAAGGTCAAGCAAATAGTAGTTTTATTCCACTCTCGAGCTCAAATTTACAACTGAGATGCAAAAATGTACCTGGAAATTGAAATGAAAGGAAAAATGATCAGGAACTCAGCAGAGGTAACAGAGCCACAGAATCAATAGCAATAGAGGTAACAACAATCGATGGGAACTCAAATCAACAACAAACCCAGAAAGTATACTCAACCCACGACCTAGACAAAGTTGAAAACCCAGCAACAACAAAAAGACAATACAAAACAGACTGAATGAACCCAAAATTTAGATTGAAATCCACTGGGAATCACCTGGAAACATCAGAAGCCAACGAAAGAACTAAAAATGCCAATTTCGAACAAGAGTATCAAATGGCCTTATAATTCTAATGAAACAGTGAATTTTTGTTGTTTTCTATTTTTAAATATATAGTTTTTTTGTGTTTTGTGTATTTCAAATGCTAAATCTAAAATTGAATTAAAAAATGGAGTCAAAAATCAGATTTGTTCTTGGTGAAAATTTTAAGGCTGAAATTGTAGACCCTTTTAAACGTCATTGCTCTTTATATAGTTAAGAGCTAGGGCAACAATCAAATTTTGGCTTTTCGTTTTAGTCCCAGACTATTTTCCACTTTAAACCCTCAATTTTCTAACTTGTTTCTCAAGTAAGTACTACCAAAAATTAAAACCTACAGTTTCACCCAAATCTAGAAGCATCTAGGATGCTCTTTTTGTTATACAATTCCTAAGTTACCCCTTTCCTTGTCTTGAATTAACAATTCTTAAAGATCCTACCTTTTCTAGCCCTAAAATGCCCTTGAAAGCTTCCCAAAATTACTGATTCTCCCAAACCTTTCTTTTTTTAGAGAATTATTTTAGCTAATTAGATGTTAATCTATTCAGCTAAGTCTAATCAACCAAACCTAATCAAATTGCAAAAGAACTGGAAATTAATTAAGCTAAACTTAAACTAATAGAATCATTAATTCAAATAAACGAAAATCAAACAATTTCAAAACGAGCTGGAAACAGAATCAAAAGCAAGAATCATGTCCAAGGAGCACATAAGACCAAATTAATCAAGAACTAATTAGAAACTAAGCTAACATCCAAACAATTGGACTTTTACACTAAGAAGGAGAGGTTTCGATTCACAATTAACTAACAATAATAAGAAGAAATTTGATTGAAAATAAAACACGTGCGAATTAACTTCAGAAAACCTAAAATGTCAAGAAAACTCACTGATTAATGCATATGAAGTGAGGGAGAAGCAAAAGAGGATTTAACTAATACAATCGGAATACTCACTTGAAATAATTCCTTAGATAGGTCAGCCCGGACAAAATCTAAATCCCCAAGCTGTACCGAAATTTAGGAAGTTGTCGCATGAAATTCATCACGAGGGAAGTACGACTGTTATTTGGTATCCCTTTGGGTAAAAGAAATGGCGCCGCTACTCTAATTTAAAGGAAGCAGCTACGTTTCTTCGATTTTGAATCAAGATTCACATCATTTAAGTTTTTTCCGAAAGACAAGAAACGAGGGTTTGGTATGGGAAAACCAAGACGATTCCAGGGAGCAATTTTAGCGGCCATTGGTGTAACTCATGCCTCGAGCTGAATCTTTAAAATGAAGATTCGAGCCTGCTGGGGCTGATTCGAGGGGAACTAGGTGCATGGCTAGAAAGAGGAAGGAGAGATGATCTGGTGGTGTAATTTTGGGAATGACTGGAAGTGGCGCCGCCACGATTTAGGGATGGAGGATTTTAGGGAGGCTAGGGTTTTTGGAGAGGGGTCTTTGAAGGTGTAAGTTGGGAGAGACGAGTTGATGGGGGGGGGGGGAGTCTCAATTCAGACATATTTATGTCCCAAACCTAGGATAGACTCCGCCGTTTAATCAAGATCTAACGGCCTGGGTTAAACAACCAAAACAATGTCGTTTCGTCATTAAGGGGGGAGAGGCCGGGTCTGGAAACAAGATTATTGGGCCTGGGTGGTTCGAGGATCTCTATTGGGCTAAAAAAATGGCCTAGAATTCCTTTCCTCTTTTTCCCCTCTCTCTAATTTCTTTTACTTCTCATTTTTGTTTATTTTTTTCGTTGTGTATTTTTTTTCATTTTTTCTAATTTTATAAATGTACAAAAAATTAAAACAATTTCCTAATATTTTGAAGATGGATTGATTAAATTCTAAAATTATTTAAAAGCCTATTTCCCGATAAATTCACACTTAATAGAATAAAAATGCAAAAGTGAACCATTTTTGATTTTTCTGATTTTGCAAATACATTAAACTCCTAATATATTTAAACTAAACTAGGTAATTCCTAAAAATTATGGTAAAATCCATTTGGAGACAAATTCCAAATAAAAAGATTAAAAGGTAAAATAAACTAATTTTTTATGATTTTCATATCTTTTCCTAAAACAAATTAACCTTTAATTAACACTAAAATATGGCCTTAATTCATAAATGAAAAATTCATATTTTTTTTTATTTTTATGAGTTATCACGCACAAATAAACTGCAATATTTATTAGAAAAATGACAAAAAAGTTGTAAAAATAAAGAAAATTATTAGTTTGATTTTTATGGGAATAATTCATATATAGGGAAAAAATCACGTGCTCACAGCTGTCCTTCTTTGCTCGGAAACATGAAACATTTTTGGGCAAAGATAAGTGAGCAAATACGAGCGATTTTTGCCCGTTTGAAAATTTCCGTTGTGAAGCATTTTGAAAAGTTTTGACCGCACCCTGCTTCGGAGGTTGCCTATATATCCCGAGCTAAACAGGAATTAGGTCACTGTAGTTTGGAGTGTCTGGTAGCTGGGACTACCAGGAGCTGTGATTTCACTGCGATTGCTGCTGCTACTGCTCGCTGGCCTACCTTATTGCACCAATCAAAAAGAAAAAAAAAGATAGCCTAAGCTATGGACTACTAATTACAAAAATCCTGTCTAAATTCTTCAAACTTGATCTTGTACTTCCTTGTTGTCTTGAAATCTTGTATTCTCTCTTGTTTCCTTGTACTTTCTCTTGTTGTGAATTCAAATCATGCACTGCGATGTTTTTCCTTCCCTCCGCGTTGCTGGACTTGAATAAACGTGAACTGGAATGTATTCCTCTATTCTCCAAGTGGGCTCCTGATTGCTAAACTTGGATTTGTATGTATCTGTTCTCTAGGCAGACTCCTAATTGCTCAATCTGAAATTGACATTATTCTTCCGCTGTCCGGGCGGGATAGTGACTTCTTGAAATAGACAAAACAAATAAAAATTTCTTCCCCAGTTTGGAGAACTGGGGTTTGTTACCGGATACTAATACGAATTTGAAAAACAAAACTTGAACTGTGATACCTTCGTTCTTCAGGCGGGCTCCTGACATCAACTGCAACTTGAAATTTAACACCTCTATTCTCCAAGCGGGCTCCTGATTGCTAAAATTTGAATTGTATGTCTCTATTCTCCAGGCGGACTCCTGACTACTGAACTTGAGATTGAATTTATTCCTTTATTAGCGAGCTCATGACTTCTAAAATTTGCACTATATGTCTCTATTCTCCAGGAGGACTCCTGACATCAAAATAAACAAGAAAATTAATCGAAAACTAAAATTGGAATTATATCACCTCTATTATTTCAGGCGGGCTTCTGACTCCAAACTTGAAATGTACGTCTCTATTCTCCAGGCGGACTCCTGACTTCTTATTTTGAATTGGGTGTCTCCATTCTCCAGGCAGACTCCTGACTTCTGAATTATGAATTGCAAACCTCTATTCTCCAGGCGGGCTCCTAATTTCCGAAACTTGCCTTGCATGCCTCTGTTCTTCAGGCGGGCTCCTGACTACTGAGATTGAAATATATGTCTCTGTTTTCCAGGCGGACTCCCGACTGCATTAATTTGAATGTAGACGTCTGTTCTCCAAGTGGGCTCCTGACTTCAACACCTCTTCATGACGCTCCTCATTTTCTTGCATTTTACCCATGCCACACTTGTGATTGAACTTGATTACTGCCAGGTTTTTCCTTCACGAAGAGTTTTTCCTGACAAACAATTTTTCTATACCTGTTTCAATCACCGAAAATTTGTTAGTTTAAAAATGGTGGTTAGTTGATGGAATTCTTCGCTGCATCCTCCTTCAATTTCCTTGCTTTGTGTTGCCTGACTTTCTCTGACCTGCCTGCCTTTCCGACCAACTTTCACATTCCCCAACTCTGATAACCTGTATACTTTTGTACTCCCACTGTTGTTGCTTCTTCCCAACTTTCTTTGCCTTTATTTCTCATTTTCCCAACATTTCCCAAGTATTCTGCCGATGAAACTTCTGGCGAATTCCCCTATCTCACTTTACACCCCATTGTTGCTGCCATGCTCTGGCCACTTTATGCTTTACCATTTTCGGAAGCTGGTAGTGGGATTTAAATCCCTTTCCCCTTTTTATTGAACAAAATTGACATTAAAACATATTAGACAAACAAATCCCCAAAAGAGAATGAAATGCAATAATTTTATGAGTCAAAGATAAGAAGAATCCAAAATCGGATGACTGTTGAAGAAGAAACAGAAAAGAAACTTATCTGAGTGAAGCAGCTGACACCGGTAGCCATGACATGCATTTTGGACGAACCGGCCCGACCAATCCAGCTAACCAGCTCTTCAGCTCTTCCATTGTTATACTTCATTTCCCAGAACTTCCATCACTTGATTATTTTATATGAGCCTTAACCTCATTTAACCTGCGATGCCAGGATACAGTTTTCACCAACAAACTTTCTCAACTTTCCATTTCTTTAACTCACTTTCGCCATAGGGTGCCCGTGAGGGTTTTCACCGCTAAAACTTCTCATTTTATTTTCTCTCAGCTCCCGTCGCCTTACGGTGCCCATGCGAATTTTCACCAATAAGACTCCCTCATTTTTTATTTGTCATGTTTCTTGTTTGCACTAGAGTGTTTCCCCCGTGGCAAATTACCTTTTCCTGCTTGACTTGACATTTCTCAAAAACTGATCAGAAGGTCTTTCTTTGGACCTTAATGTAGGTTTTTGGATGGGTTTGAAAGAATGGTATAAAAGGCTCAAAACAATTTCAAAATGGGTTAACACTACAACTTTCGGAATCCAATTTCTCAAAAGCGAACCACAACTTCTACCCCAGTTTTGCTCGGAGACTTTTGGAGTATTATTTTGGTATGACTGTACCTCAAAGTAAGGCTGTCTACGTACCCTTTCGAGATCAAGTCAAACGTAGTTCACTGTATCATAATTACTTCAGTTGTGAATTTCTTCTCTTTTTCTTCTGTTTTTCTTTCTTTTTCCTTCTTCATTTTTCTTTTTTTTCTTTCTTTTCATTTTTTTTCTTTTCATTTTCTTTTATTTTCATTTTTTCATTTTCCTTTCTTTTCTTTTCATCTTTTCATTTCCTTTCTTTTCTTTTCATCTTTTCATTTTCCTTTCTTTTCTTTTCTTTTTTCTTTCATTCATTCTTTTTCGTTTTCCTTTTCCTTTATTTTGCTCGGCACTTGTGTTGCTTAACTATGCTGTTGATTCCGAAAGAGGGGTATGAACGAAAATAATTAAGGCTCAAAGGGGTAACAAAGGATAAAAGTATTTGGATAGCCAGACAAAATGCCTTCTACATTTCAATCTTTAAAATATGCCAAATACAAGAAAGTATATTTAGAATAAAGGAATCATACATAATATCCCTTGACATCATGGGAATTGATGGCCATTTCTACACATTTTTCTTCTACATCTTTCAAATATAATGCACCATTAGACAACACCCTAGTTACTACAAATGGCCCCTGCCAATTCGGGGCGAACTTTCCTTTTGCTTCGGCCCAATTGGGCAAAATACGCCTCAGCACCAACTGTCCGACCTCGAATTTCCTCGGACGCACTTTCTTGTTATACGATCTGGCCATCCTTTGTTGGTACAGTTGGCCATGTCACACTGATGCCAACCTCTTCTCATTGATCAAACTCAATTGTTCCAGATGGGACTTTACCCTCTCATCATCTTCGATCTCAGCCTCTGAAATGATTCGAAGCTACGGGATCTCCACTTATGCGGGTATTACTGCCTCGGTGCCATACACCAATGAATAAGGAGTCGCCCCACTGAAGTATGAACGGTGGTGCGATATCCCAACAATGCAATAGGAAACTTCTCCTGCCACTGTGTAGACCCTTCAACCATTTTCCGCAGTATTTTCTTTATGTTCTTGTTGTCCGCTTCAACCGCTCCGTTTGTCTTTGGACGGTACGGAGTAGAATGAAGATGAGTAATCTTGAACGGCTCACATGTTTCCATCATCAAAAGACTATTGAAATTAGCCCTATTATCCGTAATAATCACCTTTGGTATACCAAACCGACAAATAATGTTCGCATGCACAAAATCCACCACAGCTTTCTTAGTACCCGACTTCAACGTCTTCGCTTCCACCCACTTGGTAAAGTAATCTATTGCTACCAGGATAAACTTGTGCCCATTTGATGCCACCGGATCAATTGGCCAAATAACGTCCATGCCCCAACCAACAAAAGGCCATGGCACAGACATCGTATGCAATTCTGATGGTGGTGAGTGAATCAAATCTCCATGCACTTGGCACTGATGACATTTGCGTACAAAGCTGATACAATCCCTCTCCATTATGAGCAAATAATACCCCGCTCGTAAAATGTTTTTCGCCAAAACATATCCGCTCATGTGCGTTCCACACACTCCATAATGTACCTCAGTCATGATACTGTTGGCTTGCCTCGCATCCATACACCTCAAAAATCCGAGGTCTGGTGTTCTTTTGTACAGTACTCCTCCACTCAGGAACAATCCGCTTGCCAATCGATGAATAGCCCTTTTCTAATCGCAGGTGGCCTGTGCCGGGTATACTCCCATCCTGATATGCTCCATGATGTCATGAAACCACGGCTCACCGTCAGGTTCCTCTTCTATCACATTACAATAAGCATTTTGATCGTAGACCTGAATCTTCAATGGATCTACGTAAGCCTTATCTGGATGATGCAACATTAACGCCAAAGTATCCAAACTATTGACAACATCATTATGAATCCTTGGGATGTGTCTGAACTCTATTGGCTGAAACCGTTGGCAAATCTCATGCAAGCACTATCTGTATGGTATCAATTTCAAATCCTGTGTTTCCCAGTCTCCTTGAATTTCGTGTACGAGTAGGTCCGAGTCACCCATGACCAAGACTTCCCGGACACCCATATCCATTGCTAGTCTTAACCCCATAATGCATGCTTCATATTACGCCATGTTGTTTGTACAATAGAAATGAAGCTGAGCCGTAACAGGATAGTGCTAACCTGTTTCAGAAATAAGTACGACTCATATTCCTATGCCTTTTGTATTTGCCGCTCCATCAATGAACAATTTCCATCCTGGTTTCTCTTCCTACTCCAACTCATCAATATGCATTACCCCTTCATCAGGAAAGTAAGATTTCAAAGGGTCATAGTCATCATCAACTGGGTTCTCAGCTAAGGCCTGTGCTTTCACTGCTGTCCGTGTCACATAGATAATGTCAAACTCTGTAAGCAAGATCTGCCACTTTGCAAGCCTCCCCGTGGGCATAGGCTTCTTAAAAATATATTTCAGTGGATCTAACTGAGATATGAGGTAAGTAGTGTAGGATGAAACTATAATGTTTCAACTTCTGTGCCACCCAAGTTAGGGCGCACACGTCCTTTCCAGATGAGTATAGTTAACCTCGTATGATGTAAACATCTTGCAGAGATAGTAGATTGCCTGCTCTTTTCTGCCTGTGACATCATGCTGCCCCAGTATGCATCCAAATGAATTATCCAAGACAGTCAAATACAGAATCAAAGGCCTCCGTGGTTCTGGCTGAACCAACACGGGTGGATTCGACAAATATTCCTTTATCTTATCAAAAGCTTTCTGACATTCATATGTCCATTTAACTGCATCATCTCTCTTAAGTAGCTTGAAAATGGGTTCACAAGTAGTTGAGAGCTGAGAAATGAACCTGCTAATGTAATTCAACCTTCCCAACAAACTCATCACACCGGTTTTGTTTTTCGGAAGCGAAAATTCCTGAATGGCCTTAATCTTCGACGCATCAATTTCAATGCCCCGGCGACTCACTATAAATCCCAACAACATTCCTGATGGCACACCAAAAGCACACTTCGCAGGGTTGAGCTTGAGATTGTATTGGCGTAGCCTTTGAAAGAATTTCCTAAATCCCTGACATGGTCAGACTGCTTCCTTGATTTCACAATCACGTCATCTACGTACACCTCAATCTCTTTATGTATCATATCATGGAAGATCGTTTCATAGACCTCATGTAAGTTTACCCAGCATTCTTCAAGCCAAATGTCATGACCCGATAGCAGTATGTTCCCTATGGCGTGATAAATGCCATCTTCTCTACATCCTCCTCGTCAATTAAGATCTGATGGTAACCCGCATAGCAATCCACAAAAGAACCAATCTCATGTTTGGCACAATTGTCAATCAATATGTGGATGTTTGGCAATGGAAAGTTGTCTTTTGGACTTGCCTTGTTGAGGTCTCGATAATCAACGCACATCCATATTTTGCCATCTTTCTTTGGTACATGCACACTATTAGCTAACCTGGTGGGATACCGTGTGACCCAAATGACCTTTGCATTGAACTGTTTAGTGATTTCTTCTTTGATCTTCACACTTGTGCCTGTTTTGAACTTTCTCAATTTCTGCTTAACAGGTGGGAGTGATGGATCGGTAAGCAATTTGTGGGCCGCAAGATCGGTACTCAAACCCGGCATATCATCATAGGACCAAGCAAAAATGTCATTATATTCCAACAACGTCGCGATTATTTCTTCCTTGAGCTGCGGCTCTAGATGAACACTTATTTTAGTTTCCCAGACATTATCTTGATCCCCTAGGTTAACTGCTTCTGTATCATTTAATTTCATTTTGGGTTTTTCCTCAAAGTGTTTTAATTCCTTAGTAGTTTCCTCATATGCTTCATCATCATATTCCTCTTCATCATCACATTCAGTTTCTTGTATTATTATTTCTGAGTTCGATTGGCTTATAAGACCGTGCCGAGAAGTCCTCATGCATGTCATGTCATTGATATCAGCATAAAAAGAATTATGCAGAAAAGAAAGAAAAATGGAAACAAAATTCGGAAAGAAGAAGGAAATTGCATTTTATTAAAACGTATAGATAATATGGCTTAGCTCATCCAAACGGGCGAAGCATAGTCACATAGATTACGAACTCTGGAATAATCCAGGTGAAAACAAAAAGAAAAACAAAGTCCCACTACCGCGCATCCCTCCGAACTGGCAGAGGAGTGGCTTCCCAATTATTGATCCTAGCATTCGGCCCTACATACTGAATGTCTGCATTACTGGAACCTTCAACGGCTTGGACCATGTTTACTTCTGCAAATACCCTTTCAAACACTTCATCCAAATTACCCTCTGCTCCCATAAATGAACCCGTTGCCTTTGTTGATAACTGTTTTTTGACCCTCGGCCTAACAAAGGACTTGGACAGAAACGTAATTGGTTTAGGCAGAACCGAGGCTTTCTTTTTCAACTTGCGGGCCCTTCTGATATCTGATGTTATTGGCTTGAACACCAACCCAAAGGTATCCAAATTCTTGGGCAAAGATACGGGTTGAAAAATGCCCTGAAGCTTGGCGCCAAGACCTTTTCCTGGAACAAACCCATTACTTATCATTTCTGAAACCACCATGATAGTTGCGACTGCTACTCGGGGACGTGAGATGTTTTTCCTTTCTGGTACCTTGTTCACATTGAACACATCAAAAACCTGATAGACCCATGTCCCTTTATCGTCATCAAATTCTACAAAGAACACAATATACCACCTGCAATGCTCGTGGGGTCTTCTCCGTGTAGCACCACCTCTTTCCTGTCCCATTCAAATTTGACCATTTGATGTAGTGAAGAAGGCATTGCTTTAGCTGCATGAATCCATGGCCTTCCCAATAACAGATTATATGATACCACAGCATCCAACACCTGAAACTACATGGTAATCTCAACTGTGCCAATGTTTAGCTCGAGGATAATGTCCCCCACCATGTCGGTTCTGCCCCCTTCAAAACCTCGGACGCACACACTGTTTCTGCGGATTATGTAATTATCAATGTTTAGCTTGTTATTTTCTATATCGGGAAAATGTTGGCACTAGACCCATTGTCTACCAATGCCCTGGTCACCACTGAGTCTTCACATTTAACTGTCAAGTAAAGGGCTTTATTGTGCTTGGTTCCTTCCACAGGCAACTCATCATCCGAAAACGTTATCCTGTTTACCTCGAAGATCCTATTAGCAATTGTTTCCAAGTGGTTCACTAAAATATTATCAGGTACATGGGCTTCATTTAGCATTTTCATCAAAGCTCGGCGATGTTCATTAGAGTGTATCAACAATGACAACATCGAAATCTGGGCCGGTGTTTTCTTCAACTGATAGACAATAGAATAGTCATGTACATTCATCTTTTTTAGAAACTCCTCTGCCACTTCCTCCGTAACGGCTTTGTTGACCAATGCTGGACTGTCTTTAGTAGCCCTAGCCTTTCTCAACGCCCTGATCGAGTCAACCCTTGTGCCTCACAACTCTCGTCCTCAATTTCTTTTCCTTTGTATGTTATTATCACCTTCTCATATTTCCATGGCACAAATTTTCTATCAACCACGGGTAACTGAACACCTGGCTTGATGATCACTAGCTCTATGTAAGCACCTTTTACAACAACCACGGGCGTTTAACCGGTTCTGGTTTCTTTGCAACAACAGATAATTCTTTCCCCATTACTACCACTGGTTTGTCATTTGTACCTTTCAACTTTATCCATGTCTGTTCCCCTGTCGGCTTTTCTCTTGAACTATCCTAAACAGCACGAATCATCATCACGGTTTGTGATGGCTTCTTCACTTCCCCATCCTTGTGTACTAACTCAATCATGTTAGTCTCGTGATGTGCTGGCAGCGGATTCTGATTGATATTCTGCGTCTCCAGGGCCTTTACTTCAATTCGGCGGTTGTCAATAAGCTTTTGTACTGCATTCTTCAACTTCCAACTTTTTTCAGTTTCACGCTCTAGCAATAATCACAATTGACGGACCGGTCCAGGTCTTTGGGAGGTCGGTTTGGTACTTTGGGCTCAATTGGGGTTAACATTCCCAACTGCTTCAGTCTATGGAATAAAGCGGTGTAAGATTCTCCCAATGGGGTATAAGTTCTTTTGTTTGGGGCCCTCTCATTCCTAAAGTTTTGGTTCAGGTGGAAGCCGGGCCCTGGTCTGTTAGCCCTGGGGTATGGATGGGTGCTATGTAGGGGTGTATATATGTTTTGGGGAGCCGGCGCACGCCATTGTGGATGTGCTGGGGGCTGCGCGTATGTTTGGGCATGATGGTCAGAGAAGTAGGGCTTTGGTGGTGGTTTATAGTATTGTGGTGGGCCGTATGGGGTGTATAGGTAGTTTGGATGGTGGGGTCTTGGTTGGATATAGTAGGGTGGAGGAATGCTGAGCCTGTACCAGGTGCTAGCTTCCACTGTGGCCACTTCTTCCCTCTTCTTCTTACCTAGCATACCACCACTACCTCATTGAATGATTTACCCACAGAAATCACTAAGTGACCGAAGTATGTCGGCTCCAACGTTTGTAGAAAATAATCTACCATCCTGTTTTCCCTCATTAGGGGATCCACTCTTACAGCTTGCTCTCTCCATTGAAAACAAAATTCTCTAAAACTTTCTCCTGGCTTCTTCTCAAACTTCAACACTGAAAGCCGATCAGGGACTATCTCGAGGTTATATTGAAAGTGGCGAATGAAAGCCTGTGCCAGGTCATCCCAAGTGTACCATCAGCTAGGGTCCTGTCTTGTGTACCATTCTAGTGCAGATCCTCTCAAGCTTTCCCCGAAGTAGGCTATCAATAATTCATGTTTTCCTCCGCCACCTCTCATCCTACAATAAAATCCTCGTAGGAGAGCGACCGGGTCACCTTGTCCCTCATACAAGTCAAATTTAGGCATTTTAAACCCCGCAGGCAATCGAACATCGGGAAATGGACATAGGTCTTTGTATGCCACACTGACCTAGCTTCCTAAACCATGCATATTCCTGAAGGATTGCTCCAGGATTTTGACATTACGATTTACTTCCTCTTGCTCTGCATGCTTAACTGGGTTCTAAACTTCTTCGGGAATCTTAAAATAACGGGTATAGGTTTACGGATCAGGAGTTCTGAAAGTGGGTTAAGGAGAGTAATATTGAGAGTTGTGAGCTTTGAACAGTGGCTCCCTAGATGATCTTTGTAATGTGGCTGGAGGAGGTGCCAAGAAGACTGAAGCCAAAGGTGGAGGAGGATTTTGTTTGGGTGGTGGAGCTGAAGGAGCGTATGAAGTGGTAGCATAACTTTGGGTGTGATATGGGAAAAATGGAGATGTGTTAGGAGTAGGAGGCTCCTGAGCTTGCACTAATGGTGGGATAGAGGACGCGTTGGCAGGGTACAAATGTGTCGGGTGCCCTTGAGACCAAGCTTGGTACATTTCAGCCATCTGTGCTTTAAACTTCCTCATCTCTTCTTTCATGGCAACCACATCATTCACCTCGACCTCTTTTGTAGGGTTCACAATACTGTAGTCAAATTCCTTTCCTGTCATCTTATCTATCGACTGGGTGTTGTACGGGTGAGTTTCCAGAACTGCTGATCAACTAACCACCTGCCTAGACTCACACATTTAAGCAACCACTTGGTCAATGATTATTTTTTGCAGATTTGATAACCGCATGTTGGCATCAATGCACCTATACAGTTAAGCATTTCTATTATGCATTTGCTCGACCGCATGTATCATCCAGGCATTTTGTTTCATTTTTCAATCTATCCCGCTTTTTTCTTTCTTTTTCTTATTCTCACCTTTTTTTGCTCTTGTTCTTTTTCCATTCTTATTCCTACCATTGTTCTTCCGCTTCTTCTTCTCTTTCTTTTCTTTATTCTCGCCTTTGTTTTTCCATTCTTTTCTTCCTTTCTTTTTGTCCCATTTCTTTTCTTTTCCTTTTGTTTAATATTACGGTCAAATCCTACAAAATTTGCCTACGTATCATGACGCCACACGAATCAGACCAAGCGTAGTTCGTGAAAAGCAAATGCGAAAATAAAATGAAAGCAATTTTCAAAATTTTCATTACTAACACAAATTATTACAAACTAACGTTTGCAAAAGGGAATGACAGGCACCAACTAAGACCCAACACAAACTTCCAACTAGAGACTCATTTTTAAATTAAAAGGACAAACAAACTCGAAATAGGAAAAATACAGACACAACCTACGCATACTATGACTCAAATCTAGGTGTTCGCGGGGCGTCGTTCGGCCTCGCCGAGGGCCTAGGTCCCAAGTCCCTTTCGAGATGCTATGAATCATTCATTGTTCGATTCACATAGATGTGCAATGCTTGGATATAAGCTGTATGGTTCATATCCTCACAGACCCGGCATCTCCTGAAAATATCCCAGGAGATGGCTCTAATCCGGTCCCTTGTTTTCCTCTTTTCTGTAAGCAAGCACTCTATCTGGTTAGCGCACATCTTTAATGCCCGAGAGACTTGTAGGTGCTGATCTAGAACTGTTGCACCTCTACCTCCATTCGGGTCAACAAATCATAACTCTGCCCACTCTCGATCTCGTAATCCCTGGCCTACCTGATTGCTTTACCCTCAAGGGAAGCCACTTTTCTCTTTAGATTGTCAACACCTTTCTTGTGGTCCCTTTTTAGTTGATCAAGTATTGGCGACGCTCTGCTGCTTGCCCATTATGATTTGAGCCCCTCCATGATACTCTCAGATTTTTCTAGCTCCTCCCGGCACTCCCTAACCTTACTTTTTTAACCCTTTTATCAATCGTTCATCAGATTGGCTCCTCGATTGTCTATTGATGGCTTTTTTCAACTGTTGGATTTGGGCCTTATGCTCTGTATTTTCTTGGGCCAATTTATTCTTTTCACCTTGATCTGCAGCGACTTGAACACTGTTTTCGATTTCAATGTCACAACCTGGATTTACCCACCATCGAGAGTCATAATTGCGCCTACTGTCGAAGCTAGGCAAGCCAACCCTTATAATCATTTCCAGAAAATTTAAGTCTAAAACAGGTTAAATCTCAAAATAATTAATTAAACATGCGGAAGAAGTTAAACATTAGTAACGAAAACCAATATGCGGAAAACTAACAACCAATCTCTACCCAGTATCTGGTGTCATTGCTCACCGACTACTAATAGAGTACTAAAAACAATAGTCTTAACGACATTACATAACATATATGTTCGGCATAATTAAACAAACTGAAAGAAATAGATAAAGGAGACTCGGGGCCTGCGAACACCAGCGAACTACCTCAAGCCTCTGGAATGAAGGATCACTCCTGGTCTAAAGCTGCGGTTCGTAGCCTGGGTCCTGACCTGTGCACAAAAAGGCATAGAAGCGTAATGTCAGCACAACTGACCCCATGTGCTGGTAAGTGCCCGGCCTAACCTCGGCGAGGTAGTGACGAGGCTAAACCGGACCTATCACAACCAACTTGTACAGATATATGTAATAACAAGAAGAAAACAAGAATTTAAGCAAGTAAAAGGGGGAAAGGGACATGCTGGGGGAGTCACAGTTCAATTATAACTTCTACAATCAAGGAATGAAATTGAATAAATAATAATTAAACAAGAAAACCAATAAATCAGCGGCTGCACGACATCACCCTTCGTGCTTTTACTCTCATTAAACTGTGTACGGCATCACCCTTCGTGCTTTTACTCTCCCTTCCTCTCCCAATCAGTGGTCACAGCCCAACGGGAACAAGGAAGTATATATATCAAGACAAAGCATTCATAGTGCTTGAAATAAATATTTATCACAATTGTTCACTTGCTTCACAATTTAATAGCAAATATGACATCATGGTCATGCTTGACTCGGGCGCATAGGTAACCGTCACCTTACCTATACACCGACCCCACATAGCACATAACAAATAACAATCGAATCCTATTCCCTCAAGCCAAACTTAGATCGAACACTTACCTCGAAGCTGAAAATAGCAACTCAAAGCTCAACAATTGCCTTTCCTCTAAAATTCGACTCCGAACCAACGATATCGAACATAATTCGATTCAATATTATCAATAAAAATCCAAAAACACAATCCCATAGCCTAGAAATGAATTTTCTAGCTTACTTTCAAAAATGCTAAAATGCGACACCCGGACCACGTGGTCCAAACTCTAGGCTCGGACCACAATCCAATCCCCCATATTCCCACGAGTCCAAATATATAATTAGATTTTAAATTCGACCTCAAATCGAGGTTAAAATACCCAAAATCCCATAAGGCCTAGCTAATCCCGAAAACCCTTGTTCGAGCGATCAAATCGCCAAAATAACATCAAAATAACAAAATCAACCCCCAAAACTCATGATTTTCATTTCTATGCTCAAAATTTTCAAACTTTCCACTTTTAGTCCGAAACACGTCAAACGACGTCCGTTATCAACCAAACTTTACAGATAGCGCTTAACACCCATTTAAGACTTGTACCGAGCGTCGGAAACAAAATACGATCCTGATACCATTATTTTTTGATCAATTTTCGTTTTCATTTTTTCTTAAGCATATTCATATAATAATTTCACAGAAAAGCTCCGAACTCGAGCGTGGGACCTCGACTTTCTATTCCGGGAATACGCCCAGGTCCCAAATTTCATTACGGACCCTCCGGGACCGTCGCATCATGGGTCCAGGTCCATAATCCAAAGAGTTGACCAATGTCAACCATAGCAATATTGGTATCAAAATTCATAGTTTTTAACATAGAATTCACATATTTTTACATAAAACTCTTTCGGCTTCACACTCAGACTACGCATGCAAATCGAGGCAACCCAATAAGAGGTTTTCAAGGCCTAAAAATCACAAGGAAAGGGAGCACTACAGTGATGACCTTCTGGGTCGTCACATCTTCCACCTCTAAAACAACCATTCGTCCTCGAATGGACAAAAGAAGGAAGTACCTGAGTCGGGGAATAGATGAAGATATCGGCTCCGCATATCAAACTCAGACTCCCAGGTCGACGCCTCAAGAGGCTGACCTCTCCAGTGAACACACACTGATGGAAAACTCTGCGACCTCAACTGCTGAACCTGCCGGTCTAATATAGCCACCGGCTCCTCCTCATATGACAGATCCTTGTCCAATTGGACAGTGCTGAAATCTAACACGTGGGTGGGATCACTGTGATACTTCCGAAGCACGGATACATGAAAAACCAGATGCACAGCTGCAAGCTAGGCGGCAACGCAAGCCTATAAGCCACCTTTCCCACATGGTCAAGAATATCAAATAAGCCAATATACCTAGGGCTAAGCTTGCCCTTCTTCCCAAACCTCATCACGCCCTTCATAGGCGATACATGGAGAATTACTTGCTCACCAACCATGAAAGCAACATCCCTGACCTTACGGTGTTTACCACTCTTCTGCCTGGATTGAGCTGACCGAAGTCTGTCCCGAATGATCTTGACCTTATCCAAGGCCTCCTATACCAAATCTGTACCCAATACCCGAGCCTCTTCCAGCTCAAACCATCTGACAGGGGACCGACACCGCCTACCATATAATGCCTCATACGGGGCCATTTGAATACTAGACTAGTAGCTATTATTGTAGGCAAACTCTGCTAACGGCAAGAACTAGTCCCACGAGCCTCCAAAATCAATAACGAAGGCTCGGAGCATATCCTCAAGAATCTGAATGGTCCTCTCAGACTGACCGTCCTTCTGGGGGTTAAATGTTGTACTCAAATGGACCTGGGTACCCTACTCATGCTGCACCGCTCTCCAAAAATGCGAAGTAAACTGCGTACACCGATCTAAAATAATAGTTATGGGCACCCCATGAAGGCGAACAATTTCCCTAATATAAATCTCTGCATACCTCTCGGATGAATAGGTGGTGGCAATTGGGATGAAATGCGCTGACTTAGTCAGCCTATCAACAATAACCCATATGGCATCAAACTTCTTCTGAGTCATCGGAAGGCCAGTAACAAAATCCATAGTGATCCTCTCCCACTTCCACTCGGGGAGCTCAATTCGCACTTTGAGAATTGTGCGTACAACTGGCTATCCTTCAGAGTCTGAAAAACCACTCTAAGGTACTGCTCATGCTCCTCCTGACTGTTGGAGTATACCATGATATTATCAATGAACACGATCACAAATAAATCCAAGTAAGGCCTGAACACTCCCGAGCTCCCAACCAGACACACAGTTTAACTCAATAACATCCTACAAACTTGCTCGAGCGACCAAATCGCCAAAATAACATCAAAATCACAAAATCAACCCCCAAAACTCAGAATTTCATTCCTAAGTTCAAAATTCTAAAACTTTCCACTTTTAGTCTAAAACACGTCAAACGACGTCTGTTTTCAACCAAAATTTACAGATGGTGCTTAACGCCCATTTAAGACTTGTACTAGGCGTCGGAACTAAAATATGAGCCCGATACCATTGTTGTTTTGATCAATTTCTGTTTTCATTTTTCCTTAAGCATATTCATAAAACAAATTCACAGAAAATCTCCAAACTCGGGCCTAGGACCTCGGATTTCGATTCCGGGAATATGCGCGGGTCCAAAATTTCATTACGGACCCTCCGAGACCGTCGCATCACATTTCCGGGTCTGTTTACCCAAAACATTGACCAAACTCAACCATAGCAATATTGGTATCAAAATTCATAGTTTTTAATACAAAATGCAAATATTTCCACATAAAAATCTTCCGGCTTCGCGCCCGGACTGTGCTTGCAAATCGAGGCAACCCAATAAGAGGTTTTCAAGGCCTCTGAAGCACAAGGAAAGGGAGAACTATAGTGATTACCTTCTGGGCCGTCACATTCGAACTCTCTACTTGCGGCTTCAACTTCCCGATCTCAGCCTTGTAACTTTCTTCCTTGGCTAACCAATCCCACTACTCTTGGGATGACTCGGAAAAATCTTCGAGATGAGGTCTTTTAGCAGGTTTACGGTACGCCACACCACCCTTGAACCAATCATGATACCCGGGCAACCTCCCCTTTAACCCTATCTGACACACAAGTGTTGGACTTTAAATGTTGACATTTGCACCAAATTTGGCGAACTTCATCCTCGGGAAATCAACCATCAGGACCAAATTCGACCACTTGGGTGCTCAGATCTTCATCTTTCGGTACCACTTGATATCTCCCAAGTTGCCTAAGAACCCGATACGGCGCATAAGGCTAGATGATCTTGAGTCCCATCAGCAGAAAATAAGGCTTGGCTGCTGGCATATATATGACTTCTTCAATAGGCAACCATCCAAGTGCCCACTGTATCTGGCTGGCAATGAGGGTCCGAAATAATGATACCCAAGCTGCGACTCCTTCAGGTAGGTTAGCCCCTTTGATTCTTGCATGAAATTATCCTATGACTATTTTTTTAAATGAACCATAACTCAAGAGCGGGGAGCGATGGCATAAATGCTCAATCATCCACATTTGCAACAGCAAGTTACATCCCTCAAAGAAATCGCCCCCGGCTTTGCAAGCAGTGAGAACCCGAAAGATGTCAGCCACAATCATAGGTGCCAAAGTGTTTTTTTCCATGGTTTGCAAGGTACTGACGATCCTAGCCACTTTCAAATCAACATTTCCATGTTTCATTGGGAATATTATGAGGCCCAAAAATGCTATCATAAAAGCCACTCGCCTGTGTTCCTCCCATTTTTGTCGGTTACTTCTACTACATAGTTTGAAGTCTAGCCTATTGACTCCTTCCATGTATCCGTCTCTATCATATATGAAATGGGAACTGCAGTAACCCTTTGCAAAATCTGGATGTTGAATTGTTCGGGGTATTTTCAAAGCATCCAAAAGCCGATGTGTATGGGGATGGCCCTGGGAGCAATTAAGTATCCGAACCTCAACGGGGCTTGATCACTTCCGATGTACCCCGCTATTTCTTCAAATATTGGGGTGAGATCAAAGTCTGCAAAATGAAATACATTATGTTCTGGATCCCAACAAACGGCCAATGCCTTGATAATAACCCCCCGAGGTTGGATGTCTAATAAATCCGGGAGATCTTTTAGATATTTCTTCACTTCGTCCTGCCCTTCTTTGCCTATGTCATTGTACCACAATCGCAACTCAAAGGGATCTTGGTTAATATTGAGAAGGTTTCATTTAGCATCGTGCTCTTTCTGCACATTTATTAAGGTGATTAAACAAAAGAAAAACCTTTATTCAACTAAAAATAAAACGATCTACATTCTTTCTAGATTTTAAACATAAAGGACTCGATATATAAAAAAATCAAAATTAGACTTAAAGATGGGTGTATTTGCAAATCCAGCCTTCCGGCGTCCCTTTCGGGAATGTTTGGTTATTTATGACAAAACGGCCCTACTCAACTTATTTACGACTCTTCTTGCTCCTCAAATTAAAATAAAAGACCCAGTTTGGTAAAAACCGCCTTTCGACGCCTCAGGGACGAGAATTTAAGGCTGTAAGGGTAAAAAAAATCAAAGCAGAACCAAAAGTGGCCATTTATGCAATGTCAGCCTTCCGGCGTCTCATTTGGGAACATTCGGCTATTTTTGCAAAACGACATCAACCTACTTTATGAATCTTTTTCATATTTTCAAATTAAAATAAAGGACCCCATATTGCAAACACGACCTATTAATGCCTCGAGGACGATGATTGAAGGCTGTGAGGGTCAACATGACCAAGGGTGGTTGTTTATGCAAAGTCAACCTTCCGGCGTCCCGTTTGGGAACACTTGGCTATTTTTGCAAAAACGGCATCACCCGACTTATTCATGATGCAAATTAACATTTGTTGACATTTGGCTATTTTTGAAGAAAGGATGTTGGACCTGATGAGGGTTGCCTACGTATCCCACACCCTGTGATTATCAAATCGGCGAAGTTCGGGCAAATAAAATAACCAAAAATTAAAAAGAAAAAACTCTTTTTCAAATCTTTTTGATATAAGAACCAAGTTCCTATTTTTGCAACAATTTCCAAGAACTCTTTTTCTATAAAAACAACTTCTCCTTTTTTTTTCAAATTTTCGGTAGAGTTTTGACAGTACCTGGGCATCATATTCTATCCAAACATTAACTCCCTAACTGCTATCACTCATTTTCTATTTTTTGTCTTTTCTCAAATTCCGACATTCCGGGATTCAAAACCGGTAAACATGCAGCTTTGAACATGTAAATGCACATAACAAGTAGGATGTACCAAGATAGTCGTTTCATTTCAGGTTGCTAGTCCTAGACGGACCCAACCCCTGTGTCGAGTCCCCTAATTCAAATGCAACGTGATGCAAATAAGCTTTCCTACTAGGGATCCGGCATGAAGTCAAGTTATTCTATGTACAAAACCTGGGTCGGTGTTCTAGACTGTGTACCCGAGCGGACAACTCGAGTCGAGGAGGGGGAACCTTATTCTGAACACTGAAGAAAACGTTCTGGGTTCTCTTCCCCAGCAAAGTCGCTAGAGCTGTCACACCTCCTTTTTCCATCAATACATCCCCGCAAAACTATGTAAAAGAGTTTTTTCACTTAAAGGACAATAGAAACGGTATTTAGGTTATTAATTATTAAGAGTCGCTATTTGGGAGATTTATGGTGTCCCAAGTCACCGGTTTAATCCCGAACCGAGGAAAGATTGACTCTGTATTACAGTCCGTGAATCAGAAATTCGGATAAGGAATTATGTTAACCCGGGAGAAGGTGTTAGGCATTCCCGGGTTTCGTGGTTCTAGCACGGTCGCTTAACTGCTCTATTTGATTTATATGATTTTATTACATGCTAATTTAGGTTCTTTTATTTATATACCGCTTTTACCAATATTTATTTTAAAAGACTTGCGACGTCGTGAAAACGTATTTCTAATCACGTCACCACCAGTGTACACGTGATTATTGACACGTTTGGACTTCGTCGAGATTTAGATATGGTTCACATCAATGCACACTCGAGTTTAAGTAAGTAATTTAATTAAACACGTCTAAAGATTCTAGCGTATTATTATTAGGGGAAGGCCATGAAATTTTCTAAACGGCCCTCCTATATTCTAAATCAATTCTTATAATTATTTATCGAGGGCCCTGCAATTATTTTTGTTTGGCGAGGCTCGTCTCAACATTTTTAAAAGGTCTAACCCAAACGAACTATGTTCTCTATTTATATATTTTTGCCTCTAATGGATAATAATGAAACTTTCCACCAGTCAACAAATAGGAGTGACTACAAGTCAAACTTGAGTATCATTTTTCCAACCTTGGGCCTTCAAGACCTGTCGAGGCGTGTAACTTTGTCAAGTCTGCCTGGTCATGGACATTCAATATTGCCCTTGGCCCAAATCTCTACAAGAACGCCGTTATCTAAATGTTCGAATGGCCTGTAAGGCACAAACCTTCAATTTCACTAACTAATGCATCAATTTTAAGCCATCGTTGTCAAAACACTTAAGGATCATAATGTATTATTTTCAAAATTCGTTTGATACTGCTCGTATTGCGATTACTAATTAATAGAAGTGAACCAACTTTGAGATAATAACCTGACATGAGATTAATTCAATAAAAAAAATCTATCATCAATTACATGGAGCTTCATAGCAAGAAAGGAACATTCTAACACAAGCCCAGTGATAAACCCAACAACGGTTAATCACAACATAGACCAACTCAAAACCTTTACCTTGATTCTACAGTTTCGAATACGTTTTAAACACTTAACTTAGCACTAAACAATTATATGCATGACACTAGTGAAATTGGCATAACCAAATACTAACAGTCCACAGGTTATAGAGCAAACAAAGTTTATCATCCACAAATTTACATTTAACTATGACAAGCCATTACATTTGAATTCTATTCAACTACCAGTATTAATAATCCAACAGTTATCCTTCAGGGTCAAGAAAATAGTAGTTTTATTCCAATATCGAGCTCGAACTTACAACTAAGATTAAAAAATGTACCTGGAAATTTAAATGAAAGGGAAAAATGATCAGGAACTCAACAGAGGTAACAGAGCCACAGAATGAGCAGCAATAGAGGTAACATAATTCAGTGCGAATTCAAATCAACAACAAACCCAGAAAGTATACTCAACCCACGACCTAGACAAAGTTGAAAACCCAGCAGCAACAAAAAGACCAACAAAACAGAGTGAATGAACCCAAACTTTTGTTTGAAATCCACTGGGAATCACCCGGAAACCTCAGAAGCCTACGAAAGAATCAGAAATGCCAATTTTGAACTGGAGTATCAAAATGAGCTTATAATTCTAATGAAACGGTGACTTTTTATTTTTTTCTATTTTTCTATATATATATTTTTTGTGTTTTCGGTATTTCAAATGCTAAATCTAAAATGGAATTAAAAAAATGGGAAAAATCAGATTTGTTCTTGGTGAAAGTTTTTGTGCTGAAATTGTAAACCTTTTTACAAGGCATTGAATGACTTTATATAGTCAAGAGCTAGGGCAGCAATAAGATTTTTGCTTTTCTTTTTAGTCCCTGACTATTTTCCACTTCAAACCCCCAATTTTCTATCTTGTTTCCCAAGTAAGTACTACCAAAAACTAAAAGCTACAGTTTTACCCAAATCTAGAAGCATCTAGGATGCTTTTTTAGTTATACAATTCATAAGTTACCCCTTTCCTTGTCTTGAATTAACAATTCTTAAAGATCCTACCCTTTTCTAGCCCTAAAATGCCCTTGAAAGCTTCCCAATATTACTGATTCTCCCAAACCTTTCTTTTTACCTAAGTTAGAGAATTATTTCAGCTAATTAGATATTAATTTATTCAGCTAAGTACAATCAACCAAATGTAATCAAATTGAAAACGAAAACTGGAAATTAATTAAGCCAAACATAAACTAATAGAATTATTAATAATAATAAACGAAAATCAAACTATTACAAAGCGAGTTGGAAACAGAATCAAAAGCAAGAATCATGTCCAAGGAGTACATAAGACCAAATTAATCATGAACTAATTAGAAACTAAGCTAACACCCAAACAATTGGACTTTTACACTGACAATGAGAGGTTTCGACTCAGAATTAACTAACAATAACAAGAAGAAATTCTATTGAAATTAAAACACATGCGAATTAACTTCACTAAACCTAAAATGTCAAGAAAACTCACTGATTAATACAGATGAAGTGAGGGAGAAGAAAAAGAGGATTTAACTAATACAATCGGCATACTCACTTGAAAAGATTCCTAAAATAGGTCGGCCCGGAAAAAATCTAAATCCCCAAGCTGTACAGAAATTCAGGAAGTTCTGGCATGAAATTCATCACGAGGGAAGTACGATGGTTATTTGGTATCCCTTTGGGTAAAAACAAACGGCGCCGCTACGGGAATTCAAGGGCGGCGACTAGGTTTCTTCGATCTTGAATCAAGATTCGCATCATTTAAGGTTTATTCGAAAGACAAGAAATAAGGGTTTGGTATAGGAAAACTAAAACGATTCGAGGGTGAAATTTTGGCGGCCATTGGTGTAACTCATTCCTCGACCAGAATCATTAAAATGAAGATTCGAGCCAGCGGGGGCTGATTCGAGGGGAACTGGGTGCATGGCTATATAGAGGAAGGAGAGATGATTTAGTGGTGTAAATTTGGGAACGATTGAAAGCAGCGCCGCCACGGTTTAGGGGTGGAGGATTTGAGGGCGGCTAAGGTTATTGGTGAGGGGTCTCTGAAGGTGTGAGTTGGGAGAGACGATTTGAGGGGGGGGGGGTCTCAATTTGGACATATTTATGTCCCAAACCTAGGACAATCTCCGCCGTTTTATCAAGATCTAACGGCCTGGGTTAAATCACCAAAACAATGTCGTTTCGTCTTTAAAGGGGGAGAGGCCGGGTCTGGAAATGGGATTATTAGGCCTGGGTGGTTTGAGGGTTTCTTCTATGCTAAAAAAAATGGCCCAAAATTCCTTTCCTCTTTTTCCCTTCTCTCTAATTTCTTTTAATTTTCATTTTTGTTTATTTTTTTCATTTTGTATTTTTTTAAATCATTTTTCTAATTTTATAATAGTACAAAAATTAAAATAATGTCCTAATATTCTAAAGATGGACTAATTAAATTATAAAATTATTTAAAAGCCTATTTACTGATAAATTCACAATTAAAAGAATAAAAATGCAAGAGTAAACCATTTTTGATTTTTCTGATTTTGCAAATACAGTAAACTCCTAATATATTTAAACTAAATTAGGTAATACATAAAAATTATGGTAAAATCCATTTGGAGACAAATTCCAAATAAAAAGATTAAAAGGTAAAATAAATTAATTTTTTATGATTTTTCATGTCTTATGCTAAAACAAATTAACGTGTAATTAACACTAAAATATGACATTAAATCCTAAATGCAAAATGCATATTTTTTGTATTTTTATGAGTTATCATGCACAAATAAAATGCAAAAATTATCAGAAAAATGACACAAAAAATTGTAAAAATAAAAATTATTTGTTTGATTTTTATGGGAATAATAATATATAGGGCAAATATCACGTGCTCACAGTATTTAATTGGTAATTTGGTATACTAAGTGTAATTAAATCAAACCTTTAACATTGAAAGTGATAAGATTTTCTATGTGGCATAGGAACGTAAAAATTCCTAAATCTTGGTAAGAATTGAGCGGGTTAGGTTATGATCCAAATTTTAGTCCATCTTGATCTAGTCTATCTCAACCCAAATAATTTTCTTTTCATTTATTGACTCTTTATTTTGATCTGCCAAAAATCAACCTAACCCGTCCATTCGACACCCATTAGTAATAAGTTAGAGAAGCACTTTGTTAAAGCTACTTAATATATTCAAACTTTTGAAATAAAGCATCGGTTTGGCAGGTGATTATGATTTTTATGTACATTGTTGCTTAGTTACCTAATTGATAAAGGAAGCCAGTTTGTAAACAATCATTAGTTAAAACATGCAGCTTAAATCGAGTAGTATATTATCAATTTTGGAGGTTGGGTTTCCTAATGCACCAAGCTACTTAATTACCAGTCTACCTAATTTAAAATAAAAAAATGAAACGAATTCAAATTGGTCGAGAAAAAGAACCACATTATTTGAAATATGGGGAAGATAGGGAACTCTCTAAGCTCTCGTGATCAAATTGAGAGTTTTTACGTAAAAATATTTGATTGAACATAAAATTTATGAAGAAATAAAGAATCTCAAAATAATTAGTCTAAACATGCCCTAGATATTTCTATGACTAAGAAAATCGTGCTTTTAAGATAAAATGAGAAATGTAAAGTTAATATATATCAATCTTTTTAGGACTATAAAAGAAAATGTGTTACCTTCGATGGGATGAAAGGAATAAATGTTACATAATTTAGATAGTTTTCCTTAAAGATTGAGCTTACTTATACGTAGGGCTGACAAACGAGCGAATCGGGTCGGATCGGGTCGAAAACGGATAATATAAAATAGATAAATTATCTGATCCGATTCATATTTAATAAGGACAAAATTAAGTTAACCAACAGATAATATAGATATTCATCCATGGCTTCTTCAAAATAACTACTTTTGGCAAAATTTTTAGTCTATCAAACTTGAGAAATCCCGAATTTGAAGCTTTATAAATATAAAAGTTAAACTCATTAATTATCCATTGGTTATTCGTTTTTGAAATGAATAATATGGTTCTTATTTATATTTAATTTATTTTAAAATTTTTATTATCCAATTAATTTTTTAATAAATAATATGAGCAAATAATTATTTTTTATTCATTTTTCCACCACTAATTATGAACCAAGCATTTCTTAGACTTGGACCCCATTAGCATCTCATTGTCTTCTTTTCAACTAGGACAACACCTGTCTCTTAGTAATAGAAAGAAGTTACTACTTTTTCTTTACTTTTTTTAAGTTTTGCCTTTAGACAGCACTCACAAATAGAAAATGAAAGCTGAGAAAGAAAAGCTGCCTACCATATAGGATCTATATATATACACAATAAAAGCCAACTTACTCAACCAAATCTTTTATCCCCATTATTTGCTTTTGTATTTTATATGTATTTTTTTGGTAGAAAAGATACTTATATTAAAAAATGAAGTAGTTACGTAGGAGTCAAGTAGATGCATAGATTACATTTTAGATGCATAAATTGCATCTGATTACAACTATTACTAGAAGTACTAGCTATCAAAACAAAAGTAGTAATATTTGCACGAAACCTACGACTAGGTAACATAACACTAGATTTAAGCATTCTTCTATGGAGTAAACCATCTTGATCTTGCTTATAAAAAGGGATCACAAAAGAAGGAGGTCCTGAAAAAAAAAAGACACTTAGTAAAGCATTCTTGTATATATTTTCATTCATGTATTGATTCTACCCCCACTTAGTTATAGACGAGAAGTTTTATTTTATATTTCATATAACTAACACTAATTGTATGAGATTTCTTTTTGTTTCATAAATTTGTGAATCCTAATCTTACAATTTCAAGATCGCCGAAATTAGGGTCTACAAAACTATGAAACAAAAAAATAATCTCACACAATTAGTATCAATTGTAAGAGACACAAAATAAATTTTTCCGTTATAGACCATAGGATCTGCACAAACAAAAAGATCAGTCTCTTTTTCAGTATATCAAGTGGAGGAATTCTTTTAACTTTTTCTTAAAATTTTAATAAATCAGTTACATCACTTTTGAGAAATAAACTCAGAACATTTAGTCATTATCTTCTGGAAAAATTTATAGAAGATATTCCAAGGTTGATCATGTGATCCATGCAGGTGTGACATATCAAAGTTAATTTGATAAGTATATATACTAATCAATTTTTCCATTGCTGAAACAATGTATAATTATATTATATGTACACCATCAGTAGCGAATGCAACTCTTTGACGATGATTTTATCTGAATTTAATATTTTCGATGCATAATTGTACAAAATATATATAAAAATCTACTAATATTTTAATAATTATAAATTATATTTTAATTTCTAATTTTAAACTTACAATGACTTTAACTCAATGAATCTTAAAAGACACTAAACTTCTTTGTTCTGTATATTTGATGTTTACATTTTCTTATCAAGATGCAAGTGAAATAGATCTATCCCATCATTTTATATACAATTTGTCATCCACTAATGCCAACATTTATTACCTGCTCTGCTACTATGTCCCTAGTAAATAATGGGCTTGTATAGGTAGGTATAATCAATAAGATTAGGATTTCACCTATATAGAAGATAGTAAATATAGAATTATTGCATTACGAAATCACTTTAAAACAACTATAGATAATTATAACCTGAAAAATAAAGTAGTAACTAAGTAAATTACAACAACAAAAACAAGAACAAAAAATTCAGTGAAATTTCATATATAGAGTCCGGAAAGGGTAATATGTATGCACTCCTTACTCCTATATGTAGAAACTAGAGAGACTATTTTCGGTAAACTCTCGCCTCAAAAAAGATATAAAAGTGAGGAGAAAAAAGGCTCAGGAAAGGTAAAAAGCAAAGAATAACAATAGCACCAATACGGGCAAAGCAATCAGAAAATCAAAGCGCAAGAAACAACAGATAATAATAGAAATCACAGAGCCAAAAATACAAGACTAATACTAAATAGAGCACTAAAACTACCGATATGAACGAAGATGATGCTCGGCTACCTAACATTTTACCTTAATTCTCGACCTTCCTACCTTCTTTTCAAAGGTCATGTCATCGGTGAGCTGTAGCATCGCTATGTCTTGCCTATCACCTCTCCCAATACTTCTTCTGCTTACTCCTATCTCTTCTTAGGCTTTCCAAAATCAACCTCCTCACTAGGGCATCAACGTCTCTCATCTTAACATGTCTGTACTATCTAAGTAAGTTACACTACTTTAAAATATACGAATAATGTATAAATTCTTGTACATTATTGCTCGTTTATAAGTTAAATTCATAAGATAATGATCTTGAGGATAAGATTAACAAAATGACAAGGAAGGTCAAAGATGTTGGATTTTTTATGGAACTCCTTGTTTTGTTATGAAAGGAGTGGATCCCTCTAGAGAAGATTGCCATAAGAAGTAAAAAGTGAAAGATTTTTTTAAAATTGTTTTCTAATGTTTTATAGCTGTCTAAAACAAGATAAGCGTGGAGATTTGGCTGACTGTGAACAAAATCGACAAGTGTATAATCTTTTTATTGTTTTCTTATGTTTGAAAATATTGTTAGTGGCTAAAGCTTTTCCTCCTTATTAGGATCCTATACTTTTCTTTAAAGTAAGTAATCTCTAACTGTAAAAAATAATTTAATTAGAACATGTTTTCAACATCAAAGACATAAAATCTGGTAATAACACTCTACCTTTTGCTGATTCTCAATTTTCAAGGCATAGAAATGTGAGCCCTTAATTTTGAACCATACCGTATTTTATTTGTGACGACCCGACCCGTCGTCTTATGTGTTACTTTTTTGTTTCCTCCTTATTGTGTTGTTTCATATTTCAGTATCAGTATTAGATTCGATCGGGTGTAATTGAATTGGTTTTGGTTGAAAATAAGGCACATAGCCTCTTAGAATGAAGCTTATATTAGAAAAGACAATCGGAAGTTGACTATATCGTTAGAAGGCTCGGATGTGAATTCCGATGGATCGGTTAGCTTTGGGAGGTGATTTTTACTTAGGAGAGCGATTGGAATTGAACTTGAAGGTCCGGTGAGAATTAGGCTTGAATTGGCGAAGTTTGAATTTTGGCGGATTCCGGTTGTTAGGGGAGATTTTGATCCGAGAGCCGGAATGCAATTCCGAGAGTTGTTGTAGCTTTGTTAGGTGATTTCGGAGGTGTCTGCAAAATTTCAGGTTATTCGGACGTCGTTTGGTTGGGTTTTTGATCGGATGCGCATTTCGGAAGTTCTTAATAAATTTAGACTTGGATATGAGGAATTTGGTGACTTTTGATGTTAATGATAGTGTTCTTTTGGCTCGAGCAAGTTTGAATAAGGTAATAGGTCATGTTTCTGCTTTTGGTTGAGATCCCGGGGGCCTCGGGGTGATTTCGGATGGTTATTACAGAGTTTGGAGTCGGTTGCATGTTTGAAATTTCTGGTTCTGTCATTTCCGAAGAAGCGGACAAGAGTCCGCATAAGCGGTCACGCAGAAGCGGACCATGAGGTCGCAGAAGTGGTCCTTGGGGGTTTGGCATTTTCCGTAGAAGCAGAGAGGTGTCCGCAGGAGCGGTCGCCACATGAGCGGTTTTCAACCGCAGAAGCGGTCTTAAAGATTTTAAGCTAAACCGCAGAAGCAGTTGTTGGGACGCAAAAGTGGTAGCCGCGTAAGCGGAGTTAAGGCCGCTGAAGCTGAAATCGAGCTGGGCAGAAGGGTTTAAATTATCATTTTTCATCCGCGAGTTTGGGTCATCTTTCCACCATTGTTGATGATATGGAGAGCTTTTGCGAGAAAATGAAGAGAATTTCAAAGGGAATCAAAGAGAGGTAAGTTCCTTGGCCTAATTAATCAAGTTTATGGAAGAATTAACATGGAAACTTGGTTGAATTCATTCAAAAGGGGCTAATGCTAGGGCTTGACTTTTGATATTTCAAATTGGGATTTGATAGGTCATTTAAGCTCGGATTTAAGAGTTCTTGGTATGTATGAACTCGTGGCGAAACGAGTATTCTGAAAATATAAGTTCCATAATTTTTCGAGAAGCAGGCCCAGAGCTCGGGTTTTGCTAGTTTCGAGGTTCTTGCTATAATTCGTTTGTTTTTGATTGGGTATTGTCCCATTTGCATATTGTGATGTATTCGCTATGTTTTTGGCTAGATTTGACGTGCGTGGAGGGCGATTTGAAGGGAAAAGACGTCGCGAGCTTAAGATTCTGTCGGTTCGAGGTGAGTAGTATTTCGGATTGATATCTTGGGGTTTGAAACCCCGGATTTGAACATCTTAGTGCTGTATTGTGGTAACTTCCACGCTAGACCTGAGCGTGGGGTAGAGCACCGTTTGGGATCGTGACTTGGTCCGCCCCGGTTGTTTGTTTTCACCGCGTGTTCGCAAATGATTTGTGGTTATCATTATGACTTGGGCTCATTCCCATACTTGGGGATTATTGGCGATTGTTTGAACTCTTTACGAACTATCATCATTGTTTTTCTCACTATTTGAAATATTATTTGAACTTAGTCCATGTGATTTACACCGTTTCATGAACTCAACTATATTTTTACTCAAACTTGGAGTTTTAATTGATATTTGAACTATCATTTGAGCAGAGTATAACTGTTTTACTGATGCCCGATGGGCTCTTTGACTATTTTGGACTTATTGAGGTTGAGGGCCATATGTGAGGACATGAAGATGATGTAAGGAGTCTTCAGGCCTCGAGTGTTATGTGTAAATGTGAATATACAATGCATGGATCGGGATGCACGCCGTAGCGGTGTGATCTTGGTATTGCGCTTGGGCCGTAAGAGCCCCTCCAGAGTCTGAACCTCCACAGTGACCGCGGGTACCCAAATGGATCGGGCTACGCTCCGTAGCGGTCATATGCATTGCATTGCATTCATGCATTTACTCCTTCTTGTACTACGTCGCATGACATTTAGCACTCATATATCATTGGCATACATACTGTTACTTGCCTTGTTGTCCAGATACCCTAGTGTTATTTGTTAAGGAGTGCTAAGCCCGAGAGACTGATATTGGATAATGTGAGTAGGGAGTGAGCCTGCGGGGCTGTTACTGCACGGAGAGGTTGATATTGAGCCCGAGAGGAAGGTTTTAGGTTATTTTCTACTTGTTGAAATTACCTTTGCAATTGTTGAAAAAGCTTATTTTCAATAAAGATTTTTAATTGATATTGAGATTTTCTAAAGGGATTTTTACAGTATTTCGGTTTTTCTCAAAAAGGGTTGTTCTGTCTTTTATAGCAGTTTGGTGTGCTCATACGTGTTTTCTTATCGCTCAGATATTATTCTCTCTTATTACCACTTAGTTGGAAGTACTCACTCTACTCCCTGCACCTCGTGTGCAGTTTGCAGGTACTGATCACCCGGTAGCGGGTTAGTAGCAGATTGAAGATTTTGCTATTGTAGCTAAATTAGGTGACCGCCGGCGTTCGCGGCAACGAGATTATCCTTCTCCATGATTCCTAGATTTTACTCTGTGTATTATAGACTTTTAAATTTTAATAAAGGCACTCCTAGATGCTCGTGACTTGTGACACCCTGGTCGGGTTGTGTTGGTATTCATATTGATTAATATCATCAAATTTAGATTCGATCTGTTATAAAAACTGGCTAACTGCTTTAAGTTGTGTTCTGAAATTGTTTGGATGGCCTTGTATTCACGAGAGGCGCCAGCACGACCAGGTTAGGGAATTGGGTCGTGACAGTATTAATATTTTAAGTATAATATTTATTTTAACTGTTATTTAAAGTGATTATTGTATTTTTAAATTCGTCATTAGTATACTATATGTAGCGATTAGTTCGGTGTAATTGAGTCGTTACCTTACTTTTTCTTTCATCTTGTCTTTTCATATTATTACATAATTCTACTTTATGCTTTATCATGTCTTTGTATATAATAACTTTATTCCCGTCTTCTCCCCCCGTTTTAGTAATATTGTAAGGGGACATTTGCTAGGTGTACAAGAATAGTGATAAATAGGGTGTATGAGCAATGCATGAATTAATAATGCATTGGTTAGTAATACAACTATTAGTAATGCAACGATTATTTCTTATCCAATGTTTGGTATTGCATAATTTTTAAGAAAATTAATTGTTAAAAATGTCTTTTATATTCCTTAGCTTTAAAAGGATTTAAGGATAATTTTATCTTTAATCATGCTAATGCATGTATTAATAGCTTTCGTATTACTAATACTATAATTTGCTACGTATTAGTTATATATAGGATAATATCAAATAAGTTTTATAACTAATACTTCCATTAGTAATATATAGGTGAAAAAGTGTACCCAACAAGGGATAAGTACTACCAAAAGCTAATGCTGTATTATTTTCTCTAATTCATTTGGTAATGTGTATAAGAATAATGCTGATTAGGGTGTATTAGTAATGCATGGTCTTATAATGCATGCATTAGTTATGTAAAGATTATTTTTATACATTATTTGGTGTGGTGTACTAATAATTAAAATGTATCGCATAATTTTTAAATATATCAATTATTTACAAAAATGCCCTCTATATTCTTTAACTTTAAGGGACTTTAAGGATAATTTTATCTTTAATCATGCTAATGCATGCATTAATAACCTAGGTGTTCCTAATACCTGTCACGACCCGGAATTCCCCTTCTCGAGAGTCATGATGGCGCCTACTCGTAGAAGCTAAGCAAGCCACAAATCATAAACTCCTATACTCATTTATTTTAAATCCATTTGTCAATCATAATAACAAGCGTTAAATATTTAAATAATAGCGAAAATATGAAATTAAAGCGGAAGAATTAAACAAAATAAGCTGAACAATAATGCGAAAATCAATATATGTCTCTACCCAAGAACTGGTGTTACATCACCCGCGGACTACTAAGAGTACAAAATACAACCGTTTAAAAGAATTAAAACAGTGTTTGACTTGAATACATGAGATAACAGAATAAAATATATGATAGAGGAGACGTCGGGCTTGCGGACGCCTACAAGGCTACCTCGGTGTCTCGGTGAACTGAAGGCTGGCTCTCGAACTACTTGTGTTGTCCGGTACCTGGATTTATGCAAAAGAGCACAGAGTGTAGTATCATCACAATATGCCCCATGTGCTTGTAAGAGCCTGTCCTAACCCCGACGAGGTAGTGACGTGGCTAGGACCAGACTCCTGATAAACCTGTGCAGTTGTATAACATATGGCAAAAAGGTAAACAAGTAATAAGAAATTAAAGCAGGGGAAGGAAAACATGCTTCGGGGATAGCAGTTAAAGCAGCATATCAAGAATAATATGGAAACTACAACTTAACTTTTAACACGGATAAAGGGAAATAAAGGCAACATTCACTTTCAATTTCATCTTTTCGCAGGCGTGCAACCCAATCCCATTTCTCATATCTTGTGGTAGGCGTGCTACCCGTTCCCAACTTATTAATTCTTTTGGTAGCGTATCACCCGCTCCCATTTCCTAAATCTTATGGTAGGCGTACCACCCGCTCCCATTTAATAAATCTTATGGTAGTCGTGTCACCCGCTCCCTTTTCATAAATCTTGTGGTAGGCGTATCCAACACAATATAACGATGCAATCCCGGCGAGGGAACAGAACAATTTACTAACTTTTCGGCAAGGGAACAAAGCAAAGTAATAACTTCCCGACAAGGGAAACAATAATATCAAAATCAAACGCCTCGGTAAGGAAATAAAGATAATTCAAACTATCCCAGCAGGGATGAAAAAAATAAAAAGAAACTTGTTACAACACCTAACTACCTCAGCTATATCTAAACTAGTTAACACTCCTGACTACCTCAACTAAGTCTAAACTTGTTATAACACCGAACTACCTCAGCTATTACAAAACTCATCGCCACATCTAACTACTTCAGCTATAACTAAAGTTATTACAACACCTAGATAAACGAATCATCAACCTAAACATCCGTAATATCAACTAAGAACATAATGCAAGAGCACCACAACTAAATAATATCCCGATAAGGGAACAATGTAATTATCTCTTCTCTTTCTCACGTTTACTTCACAACTCTAGCCAATACTCTAGATTTTCAATTGTGAGCATGTGATTTTTGCCCTATATATGAATTATTCGCAAAAATTCCCAACAAAATAATTTTTCTGTATTTTTACAAATTTTGTGTCATTTCTGGCAATTGTTGCATTTTATTTCTGCATTTTAATTCAAATAAAAATACAAAATTACATTTGCATTTGCCTTTAATTTTTCACTTTAGTATTAATTTGAAGTTAATTTATTTTAGGATAGAATATAAAGAAAATTTCAGAATTTATTCACTTTTACATTTTTAGTTGTTTAATTGTGAATTCGTCTCGAAACAGTTTTTAAAATAAATTTAGGGATTAATTAGTATAATTTGAAATAGATTAGGACTTTATTTTGGTTTTTTCTTAATTTTGTATTTTTAAAAAATAAAAAAATAAAACAAAATACAAAATGAAAAAAATAAAAATAAGAAAGGGAAACAAAATGAAAAAAAAGAAGCAAAGACCAAGATAATGAAGGGGGGGGGGGGGGGGTGCCAAAGTTGGGCTCAGGTCCAATTAAATTCTTTGGGACCAATCGAAAATTCAATATTCCCCAACCTCGCCCAAGCCCAATTAATCCTCTGCCCGGTCCGTTCACTAAAACCATAAAATATGACATCGTTTGGTGTCGTTCAATTGTAACCACTAGTTTCCATTAATCTAACGGCCCACGATGACTTTGGCTTCAAAATAAAACTGTACAAATTTTATAATTAACCATAATACATAATCTCATTTTCATCGTACTAGAGATTGTAACACCGCTGGAGCCGCCACCAGCAGTCAACACCACTTATGCCAATGGTTACCAAATTTACACCACCAACCCTCCTTGCTCTCCTCTTCTCATTCCCACCCTTGACTTCTCTCGAATCTGGTCGGATTTCTTCGAATCTTCATTAGAAAAGTTTCCGACCACGACGCCACTTTGTCCAAATCCCTCCAAACTCACACCACCGATTCTCCTTACCACTCTTATCCTAAAACACCAATTGGTTTCGTTCGAATCATTCTATAATTCTTCGAATTTGGATTTTTGGGTTTTCCGACCAAACCCTAAATAAACCAATCCTTATCAAATGAATACGATAGGGTTCCTAGGCTGCCCTCGTAAGGAATTTAGTGTCAATGGATCTCGAATTTCACCGGGAATGGTTGAATTAGAGAATTATTGAATTGGCCGAGCTTTTTTTTAGTATGTCCATTCCTTTCCTTTTCCTTTTCTTTTTTTAGTCACTATTCTGTCTTTGTTTTTCTTGCTGGCATGAGGATACAATCAGAGTATTGGAATAATTGTGACAGTAAATAGTTTGCATGGTTAGTTAATGTTTAGGGTTTGATTGGTTTTGGTTTTTAGTTTAATCATCATATGTTATCTATTCGTTCCGATTAGTTTAATTTGTTTGTTGTCTTTTAAATGTGTTCTGGTTTAGCTTGATTTCTATTCTCAATCAGTTAGACTAATAGTTTGTAATGGTTTATTTGTTGATCGAATTGGTTATATGACGACCCATCTGGCCGTATTTGGAATTTAAGCCTTGTTTCCACATTAACTGCTTCAGTTAAGTTCATTTATGCTATTTTAGTTTGTCGGGACATTCGGTGTTAGAATTCAGAGTGTTTTAGGACACTTAGTCCTTAAATGAGAGCTTGTGACCTGGATTTCCCACTATCAGGAGACGTGATGGCGCCTACTGTCGGAGCTAGGCAAGCCAACTTAAACATACCTTTTCAACTAATTTTCAACCAATAATAATAATAATAAAAAAATATTAATTTCAAACAGAAGTCTTAATTATAATTAATTGGAAGAAATATGCGGAAAAATTAACATAATCCTCTACCCAAGATTTAGTGTCATAGTACTCATGGACTACTATGAAATTAACATAATACACAAGGAGTCTGTTTCGATGCAACGAAAACAAACGGAAATGAAAAAGAAGAGACTCAGGGCCTGCGAACTACCTAGGAGTCTCTGGACTGAAGGCGCGCTCCCAAGCTACTGGTGTAGTCCGTAAACTGTCTCCTGACTTGTGCATAAAAGGGCGCAGAAGTGTAGCATCAACACAACCGACCCAATATGCTGGTAATTGCCTGGCCTAACCCCGGCGAAGTAGTGACAAGCCTAGACAGGACCTACTAAAATTAACCTGTGCAAATATGAAATACAAGTACGGGAAAAAAACAATAACAAAATAATACAAGTAAAGCTGGGAGGGGACATGCTATCGGGAAGCACTAGATGAAAATGGAACATCAGAAACAATAGAAGATCTATCCCGGGTTTTTGTGATACCCATATATACAGTGGACGACGCGTCACACGACCCCATAATGTATAGTCTAAGTGGTCGGTGCGCCACACGATCCTGTTATGTAATATATAAGAGGACGACGCGCCACACGATCTCGTAATGTAATATATAGGTGGATGGCGCACCACACGATCCCGTAATGTAATAAATAGGTGGACGGCGCGCAACAGGATCCCGTAATATAATATATAAGTGGAAGGCGCGCCACATGATCTCGTATTCTTTGTACAATGTCACCAGCATCTCAGGCCATTAATAATAAGTGGACGGAGTGCTAGACAATCCCGTAATATAATATATAAGTGGACGGCGCGCCACACGAACCCTTATTATAATTGACTATCTCGAATAATCTTCTCAAGGGAGGTCCCATTAGGGAAGAACAACAATATAACAATTAAACCAGGCAAGGGTACAACTAACGGCCCAAAATATCCCAACAACGGAGAATTTAATAGTAGCAGCCTACTCGTCCCGGAAAAGGAACCATTGACAAACTCTTTTAATTCATTTCGTTCTTAACCAACACTTTACATGGAACTATCAACTTATCAAGACAACTATATCATATCTTCCGACTCAAAGGCATTTACGACTCACGATCATACTAGACACCGATGAATAGATAATCGTCACCATGCGTATACACCGTACTTGATCATTTAACAATTAGCAATCAAACACTCTAATCCTATTCCCTCAAACCAAAGTTAGATCAAGCACTTACCTCGAAAGCTCCAAACTTAACTCACGCCTTTAGGATAGCTTTATCCCTTGAATTTGCCAAAAAACCGGTCGAATCTAATCACAACTTACTCAAATGTATCAACAAATGCTAGTTAAAACAATTTGAATGCATAAGAACGAATTTCCCAATGATTTACCCAAAAATTCCCAAAATGCACCTGGGCCCACGTGGTCAAAACCCAAGGTTCGAAGCAAAACCGGGCTACCCATTCCCCCACGAGTTCATATATGTAATATTTTTTGTAATCGGACTCCAAATTGAGGTCCAAATACCCAATTTTAAGAAAACCTAGGTTCTACCCCAAATCCCAAATTCTTATTTGTGAAATCCTTTGATTGAAGTTGAAATTATGATAATAGATTCGAAGGAGTAGGAAAATTAAGTTAGAAATCACTTAAAAATCATTTTGAGAAGAAAAGTTGTTTGGAAAATCGCTACTTAGGTTTTGGGTTTTTGAAATGTTGAAAAACGGCTGAAATTTTTGAATTTTTATACCTCTCTGATGACCAGACACGGACCGCAAAAAAATGTTCTGTGGCCGCGTCGAATGGAATCGAAACTTGTGCTCATCTGAAACGACCCAGTGCGGACCGCATTGATTTGGTGTGCGGCCACGCTGGTTAACCAGCACTCAGCACGATTCAGCCACGCAAACCGCACAGAAGTGCCTCGCGGCCGCATGGCTCAAGCACAGACTACACAGAAATGGCTGCAGCCGCGTTAGTGTCTGCAATACCTGAACCTTCATTTCTTTAAGCCTAATACCTCTCTCATCAAAACTCATCTGAGCGCTCGGGGCTCCAAACCAGACAGGCACAGTAACTCAGGAATATCCTACGGACTTACTAGTGCGGCCAATTCGCCAAAATCACATCACTTACATAGAATCAAACCTCAAAACATATAATTTTCATTTAAAAGTTCATAACTTCCAAATTTTCCATTTTTAGTGCAAAACACATCAAATGACGTTCGTTTTCAATCAAACTTCACAGAAAGCGCTTAACGCTCAATTAAGACCTGTATCGGGCGTCGGGACCAAAATATGAGCCAGATACCTATATTTTCTAACTCATTTTCATTTCAATTGTATTTCATATCATTTCCAGATAACAATTTCTTTCAAAAATTCCATACTCGGACCTCGGATTTCAATTCCGGGAATACGCTCGGGTCCCATATTTTTCTACGAACCCTTCGGGACCATCGCATCACGGATTCGAGTCCTTTTACCCAAAATGTTGAACAAAGTCCACTATATATTTCCACATAAAAAATATTAGGCTTCGCGCCCGGACTGCACACGCAAATTGAGGCGTCCAAATCAGAGGTTTTCAAGGCTTAGGAAGCACAAATAAAGGGAGAATTACAGTGATGACCCTTTGGGTCGTCACATCCTCCACCTCTAAAATAGCTGTTTTTCCTCAAATGGACAAAAGAAAAAGTACCCGAGTCGGGGAATAGATGGGGATAACGGCTCCGCATATCGGACTCGAACACCCAGGTCGATGCCTCGGGAGGCTGACTTCTCCACTGAACACGCACAGAAGGAAAACTCGGCGACCTCAACTGTCGAACCTGCCAGTCTAAAATAGCCACCAACTCCTCCTCATATGAAAGATCCTTGTCCAATTGAATAGTATTGAAATCTAACACGTGGGCGGGATCGCCGTGATACCTCCGAAGCATGGATACGTGAAAAAAACCGGATGCACGATTGATAAGCTATGCGGCAAGGCAAGTCTATAAGCCACCTTCCCCATGTGATCAAGAATCTCAAATGGGCCAATAAACCTAGGGCTAAGCTTACCCTTCTTTCCGAATATCATCACGCCCTTCATAGGAAATACCCGAAGCAATACTCGCTCACCAACCATGAAAGCAACTTCCCTGATTTACTATCTGCATACCTCTTTTGCCTAGACTGAGCTGACAGAAGTCTGTCCTGAAAGATCTTGAACTTATCCAAAGAATCTGTACTAGAGCTGTACAAAATAGCCGAGCCTCTCTCGGCTCAAACCATCCGACGGGTGACCGACGTCGCCTACCATACAACTCATCATACAAAGACATTTGAATATTGAACTGGTAGCTATTGTTGTAGGCAAACTCTTCTAAAGGCAAGAACTGATCCCACGAGCCTCCAACATCAATAAAGCAGGCTCGAAGCATATCCTCAAGAATTTGAATAGTCCTCTCGAACTTTTTTTTGGGTAGTCCACTAGGCAAGAGCCTAGGGCTATATTTCATTAAAAATAGGAAATTGAAAATTACAACAAGTAGGAAAAGTAAAATAAGGGGGACAATAGCACCGGTATTGTTACCCATATAACACAACTGGCGTACACCTTACCTTTCTAATCCTATTGAGGCAAACAATTAGCCTCATGAACTAGCAAGCATGTAAAAAGAAAGAACTAGCAAGAACTAAGAAATATATGATTATCACATAGTTTATAACATGCTATGTGGTAATATTACATAGAATAATACTAATGTGATGGTACAATAAAAAGATGAAAAAGCCATAAAGGAGCTCTCTTTTCTCTATTATTGCAAAAACTTCAATTTGTAGTATGTTGTCTTCGTCCACAATTTTTTTCAAAAAGACTTCAAAAATTCATTATTTGATCTTCGAGCGTTGTGACTTTGTAAGCATTCTTGAGTGACCTATTTTTGCTTTGCATTTCTCATTAGGGGGTTCCTTATGTTTGCATCTTCAAAACTTCTCCCATCCCAGCTTCGATCCCTTTGATGAGACTTCTTACTTCTTGCACTATGCATTGGTGACAAATCACCTTTTCTTGAAGCGTCTGCGCTGCATTTCTTGAATATATCCTCTTCCTCCCCTTCTTCATATAATTTTCTTCCTGCCAAAATAGGATTTTGCATTTGTTGAAAGTCGCCTTGCGTTAATAATTGTACATTACCCAAAACTGCCTTGTTTTGTAGTTGTATTTGTGATTTGTTCCTACTACAGTTACCATGAGTAGTAGTAGGATCTGTACTTACCATCGCATCCAAGAGTTTTCTTTCCTCTACAGATATTTTTGCAGCAGTTGTTACTATGTGGTGCTACTTTGGCTGTAAGGATGCTACTGTGATGCTATCAGAAGAAGGAAAATTAGATTGTGGAATTGCATTCCTTTGCTGCTGCTGTTTTGTATTCCTCTCCTCCAAATTAATGAATGGATTCGTTGTTACAGTCAAATTCTGGACAGTTGCATGCAACGCTATTTCGTTTCGATCATCAGCCGCTGTTTCGCGTGTGCATTGGTTTAGTTGAACATTATGAGTTCTTTATGGTCGAAATTTGTTGTTGTTGCATTTGGAATGACTTCTTTTGCAGTATTTCTTGGAAAAAAAAACTGGAGCATTATGGTTCAAGTTGCTGTTTGGACTTGCTGTTGGTTGCAGAATTGCACGACAGTTCTTTGTTGCATTTTCCCTTGAAATTTTTGCTTGACTGGAGCATCCATGTCCTCTCCTGCACTATCCTGATCAACCACTTGCTCTTCTTCTTCAGATGAAAAACTTGCAAGTCCGACTCCCCATCCTTCTTCATCATCAAAATCTCGTTGGTCTTTCCATAGTTTCGATTTAATGACCATGTCCCTCATGTTTTGTTGGATTAGTTCTTTATTAGTTCCAGTGGAGATTAAAGCTTCTCCATAATGTTTGATGGTATTCTCCACATGAGGACTGGAGATGGTAATGGAGGGAGAATTATGTTCTTTGGCCTTTATTTTCAAATTTGTATCATTAGCAGTAGCTTTATTCAAAGTCTCTGAGGTCGCGGAGCTATTTTAATAATAACAGTCAATCATCTGCAAATTCTCTGCATTGAGCTTTCTATCCTCATCATTCACATTGGCAAGTGCAGCAAAAGAGTTTGAATCTGTATGTAAAGCTGCTGGACTATTTTCTGCAATCTGCAGCTTTGTTTTGGATTTTGGAGTTACTTGCACTAAGGCAACATTAGATACATTTTTGCATCAACTGGACGTGTAGAGATAGAGACACTGACTTGTTGAGCCATATCATGGTGGTTATAGGTATCTTAACGAAATAATTTCTGCACAACATCATCATCTGAATGGTTTTCTGTTAATTGAAGAATTTCACTCACAGCATAGAGGTTATCATTGACAGGAACTGCTCGATCAACAGTACAATGCGAAGGAAGTGAAGAGTGTAGTTTAGAAAAAATAGAGGCTGCAACAGTTGTGTCATTATGCATTAACCAATTGGTACACTTGTTACCCTTTGTAACAGATGCTGCAAACTCCAATTCCATAACATCACATAATGATTCAATACGGCAAAGTCGATGCTTTTTCCCTTTCCGGTTAGGGTGTTGAATTGATACCTGTTAGATACGTCTATTTGTGTTCAACTGAATGAGTTGAACATAGTTCAAGGAATCCCTATTCTGTTCTTTTTCAAGCTTTGAGTGAAACGAAATGAGTTGAACGTAGTGAGACGAATCCCTATTCCGTATCTTTTCTTTTTTTTTCAGTTCAAGTTCAACTCATTCCGTTCGTTCCTCTATCTATCCCTTGAGTGTAAAGGGGATTGATCATTCACCTCTTCCTTTTATGCAGTCCATTTAAAGCCATCCAAAGCAATATTTGGCTTAAAAATTGAATGTACACTAGCTGGTACATTTACCTCCCCTGCTACTAACTGTTGCACATTGGACTTGACCTGCTGTCCTTTGCATATTTCAGTTGAGTCGGTATGCTTAGAAGTACCCAAAGATGTTTCTTTATTAAAATCATAACATCCTTGTTGTCCAGGCACTTTTGAAGCATCAAGTAGATTTGGTACTGAATTGTCCTCTAGTTGAACCGCTGTATGAGAAAGATCTGAAGAACCTTTGAAAGAATCCAAGGCCTCCAAATTTGGACCATTTCCTTGACCAAACAAAGACGTTTTTTTTGTTATCAATCTGCAATACCTGCTGCTGCTCACTGAAAATCAGTTCATTCATTTTTGGACTGTGAGATGCTACCACAACAGGTGCATCAGTGGGATTTAAATTTGACACCAAATTTTCAGATAAAACTCTCAAAGGAGCATTCGATGGAATAGTAGATGGCACTTGAAAAATCTTTGCAATAATATCATTTGGCCTTGAATGAGCTACTGTTACTGGACCAAAGGAAGCAGAAACCAACTTTTGTGTTGTATTATATATCACATTAGGTTGAACTCCTTCAATACGACATCCTGCAAAATTAGCATTCAAGTATTCCCTTGCGTCCCCTCTTAATTTAGCCAAACTACCCCGTGCTTCAAATTCTTGAACATGAACAGTATGTTCATTAAAATCCTCTGCCTTCCAACGACAAAATTTTACATAATGACCTTGATGATTACAATGCGTGCAGTATTTAGGTAAATTATCAAACACGATCTGCTGGTCCTATTCAACTATTTTTCAAGAATTCATATCTACTATTTGATCTTGATTTTTTTTGGATATTTGTCTAGTAAATTAATCAAGACTTTAACTCGTGCCGTACTAGGTCGCGTTCGATCTTTAATAGCCTTATCTACTGCAATAAGCTTTCCCACTGCAGATGCAATGGACATTAAAGATGTTTTCACGAAAAAGTTTGCTGGCAGCTCAGGAAAAGATATCCAAACCACAACTTTCGATGTTTCTTCTCGGGGGTTAAATCCCGTTGTCCACGGGAATGTCCTAAAGAAGAACTCATCCCCTTTTGCCTTAAAATACCCTGTTGTTCTTGATACCACATTAGAAAAATCTTCAAATAGATCGAATATTACCAGGATATGCCGATATTCTAGCTGTCCAATGTTACAATGACCTTTGACATCTAACTGCTTCGGCAAAATCTGTCTCAGCTCCTGAAGTTCAGGCTTTCCATATGAAAATTTAATTACAACTGCTTGTTGAAGACCTTCATCCCTGGTGAATGAATTCATTTCATCTACTGTGAATTCGACAGTTGGAATTACTTGGTCAAACATGACAGGACATAGTTCTAGTTTTGAGTTTGTTGCGGCAGATTGTTGCCCAGCAAAATGCGATGCATATGATTGTTTGAAAACGTGAGATTTATTTTCAGTATTGTTTTGAATATACTCTCCCACAGCACAAGGCTGGGGAGAGGGCGATGCTTCCATAACTGTCTTATACGTCAAGCAGAATTCATCGCAACAATAGTAGCCATAGGAAACAACGCTAGAATTTGAGGGAGCTACATTATATCGATGAATATAAGATTTAAGATGTAGGAAAATTTGTTATGGATTTGAGGAAACAATCAATTGGGGATTGTTCGCAAAGAGAGGGGGATCGTGTGACACCCAATTTGTGACAATCCACCGCCAAAATACGGAGATGTGAAAGATGAATAGTGACAGAATTACTATTCACCATTCTTCCAAGAGAGAAGGGAGAGGATTTTAGAGAGAGAAAATTGATTGAAATTGGTGTCCTCTTGAACTGACCGTCCGTCTGGGGTAAAATGTTATACTTAACTGGACCTGGGTGCCCAACTCATGCTGTACCGCTCTCCAGAAATGCAAGGTAAATTGCAGACCCCGATCCGAAATAATTATTTTGGGCACCCTATGAAGGCGAACGATCTCCCTGATATAAATATCAGCATATCTCTCGGATGAATAGGTGGTGGCAACTGGAATAAAGTGCACTGACTTGGTCAGCCAATCAGCAATAACCCATATAGCATCAAACTTCTTCCGAGTCATCGAAAGGCTAGTAACAAAGTCCATGGTGATTCTCTTCCACTTCCACTCGGGAGGCTCAATAATCTGAAAAACTCACGGGCCTCTGATGCTCGTACTTAACCTGGTGACAATTCAGACAATGAGCCACATATAAAACAATTTTTTTCTTCATCTTGCGCCACCAATAATGCTTTCTCAAATCTTGATACATCTTCGCGGTGCCTGTGTGAATAGAATACCAAGAGTTGTGGGCCTCCGCTAAGATCGACTCCCAAATACCATCAACATTAGGCACACAGACTTGCCCCTGCAATCTCAATACACCATCACCTCCCAAGGTCATTTTCTTGGCACCTACCTGTTGTACTGTGTCCCTCAAGACGCAAAAATGGGGGTTATCAAACTATCGCTCTCGAATACGCTCTATCAACGACGAACGAGCAACCATGCAAGCTAACACCTTGCTGGGCTCAGAAATATCCAATCTCACAAATCTATTGGCTAAGGCCTGAACATCCAAGGCAAGCGGTCTCTGGTTGACCGGAATATAGGCAAGACTACCCATGCTGGAGGACTTCCTACTAAATGCATCGGTCACCACATTGGCCTTCCCCGGGTGGTATATGATAGAAAAATCATAGTCCTTCAACAACTCCAACCACCTCTGCTGTCTTATATTCAGCTCTTTCTGTTTGAAGAAGTACTGAAGGCTTTTGTGTTTCGTGTACACCTCACACGTCACACCATATAAATAATGCCTCCAGATATTCAAGGGATGAACAATGGCTAGCAACTCTAGGTCATGAACTAGATAATTCTTCTCATGGATTTTTAACTACCTCGAAGCATATGCTATGACCTTGCCATTCTACATCAACACTGTGCCAAGCCCGATGCGGGAAGCATCACAATAAATAATATAAGGCCCAGATCTCGTGGGAAAAACCAATATCCGTGCCATAGTCAGAGCTGTCTTGAGCTTCTGGAAGCTCGCCTAGCACTCATCTAACCACCTGAACTGGGCACCCTTCTGGCTCGATCTAGTCGTCGGGGATGCGATGGATGAAAATCCCTCAACGAAACGTCTGTAGTAACAAGCTAACCCCAAGAAGCTCCGGATCTCTGTAGATGAAGCTGGTCGAGGCCAGTTCTTGACTGCCTCTATCTTGTTCGAGTCCACCTGTATACCCTCTGCTGATACGAAATTACCCAGGAATGCGACTGAACTCAACAAAAACTCACACATAGAGAACTTGGCGTACAACTAACTATCCCTCAGAGCCTGAAGAACCACTCTAAGGTGTTGCTCATGCTCCTCCTGACAGCGCGAGTATATCAAAATGTCGTCAATACATACAATCAAAAACAAATCCAAATACGCCCGAACACTCGGTTCCTCAACTCCGTGAATGCTGCTGGTAATCAATGCACATTCTCATCGACCCATCCTTTTTCTTCACAATAACACTGTTGCGCCCCAAGGTGAAACTCTGTGCCTAATGAAACCCTTATCAAGCAAATCCTGAAGCTACTACTCTAACTCTTTCAACTTTGGTGGGGCTATACGATACGACAAAATAGAAATAGGCTGAGTGCCCAGCGCCAGATCAGTACGAACAATCGATATCCCTGTCAGGCAACATGCCTAGTAGGTCTGAAGGAAGAATCACGTGGAAACTCCCGAATAATAGGAACGACACCAATGGAAGGGACTTCTGCGCTGGAGATGCAACCATACAAAATTGAGCTAAACACCCCTTCTTAGCCATGCGTCGAGCCTTTGCATACGATATCACATTGCGGGTCAGATGATCTAAAATCCCTCTTCACTCTAAAAGGAGCAAATCGGGTAAAGCCAAGGTTACTGTGTTTGTGCTACTATCCAAAATAGCATGGCACGGGGACAACTAATCCATCCCCAATAAAACGTCAACGTCCACCATATCTAAGAGAAATAAGTCGCTAGGGGTCTAAAGACCCTCAAATACTACCACTCATGAATAATGCACTCGGTCGACCACTACAGAATCACCCACCGGTGTAGACACATATACCGAAATACCCAAGGCCTCACTAGGCATAACCAAATAAGGTGCAAAATAAGACAATACATCTGAATATGTAGATCCATGGTCAAACAACACTGAAGCATATCTCATACAAACCAAAATTGAAGTCGTGATCACATCATCAGATGAGTCGGCCTCCGGCTTCGCCAGTAAAGCATAACAATGGGGCTAACCCCCTCTTCCCTGAACTGTATCTCTATGGCGATCTGCTGCGGGCTGACCCCTGCCTCTGGCGGTCTGATCTCCACCTCTATGCTCCCTACCTCCACCTTTATGGCCTCTACCCTCGCCTCTAGCTGGCTGCACGACCTATAGATCACCTGCTGATAGAATCATGGGACGAGAACCCTGCTGCTGTGAACTACTGGAAGCTTGAGGGCAATACTTGGCGATGTACTTCAGGTCTCCGCAAGTGAAGCAAGACCTTGGGTGCTGAGAATATCGAAGCGCCTGTGCACTGATAGGCGCCGATGGTGAACTGAAGAGCTGCTGGGCGGAATACTGCGACTGAAAACTGCGACCGCTTGGAGTACCATGAGAAGCCTGGAGGGCTGACGGGAAAGGCCTCGGGGGATGGTCTCTGTCATATGAGTCTCTAACTCTAGATGAGGTACCACTGAATCTACCAGAATGTCGAGGCCTCTTATTAAAACCCTGAAAACCTCCCTAAGAAAGCGCCATCTCTATCCAGCAGGCGCCATCCGTCGCTTCTTAAAATGTAATCTCACTCCCGGCGCTCATAACCATCTGGACACGGATCGGCTGAACCAACCCATCCACAAACCTCTGTACCCTCTATCTCTCTCGAGGGGGAGTATCACAATAGCATCATGTGCGAGATCAATATACCGAGTCTCATACTATATAACTGACATAGAGCCCTTCTAGATGCGCTCAAACTGGCTGCGAAAGACATCCTCTGAGTAATTGGGAAAAATTTTCTCCAGAAATAGCTCGGAAAACTGATCCCAGGTCAATGATGGCAACCCTGCTAGCCTGGCTAAACAGAAATCTCTTCACCAAGTCTAGGTAGATCCTGCCCGAAAAAAACTGGCGAAGTCCACCCCAATTGTCTCTAATATACCCATGGTCCGAAGGACCTCACGATAGCTGCATATGAAGTCCTAGGGGTCCTTTGTAGAAGCATCGCTGAAGTTGGTGGTGAAAAGCTTGGAGAACCGATCCAGTCTCCACAAAGCATCGGAAGACATGACTGCTCAATCACCGGCCTGAGCTGTAATACCTGTATGAGCTGCCACTACGGGCTGAACCAATAGAACCTGAGTCTGGGGAGCTACCTCCTCCGGAGTATTCGTAGCAGGAGTCTGAACTCCTCCTCCAGCCTGTGAAGTGGCTGGTGCTACTGGTAGCGGACCCGCTCTAGTAACATTGTCCTTAAAGCCTATTATACGAGCGAGAGCATCCTGGAGATGGGAAACATAACCTCTCCTGGGACCTCAGCTGTCCCACTGGAGCTGCTTGGGCTAGAACCTCCTCATCAAAGTCAATATGAGGCTACATCTCAAGAAGTACTGCCTGGGGAAGAGCTCTGCCCCTACTACAGCCTCTGGCACGACCTCGACCCCTTGCCATCGCGAGAGCTGCTTCTGGGAGCTAGGCTTGCTGCGCGGTGGATGAAGACGCACGTGTTCTTGCCATATGCGAAATAATAGAGTAGAACAACAATAAATATTTGAGGAACAAAATCGCACGACGACAATGAACAAAGGGAAATTTTCCTAACTCTGTAGCCTCTAGGGGATAAAAAAAGACGTCTCCGTACCGATCCCTCAGACTCTACCGAGCTTGTCCGTGAGTTCTGAGACCCAAGTAACCTAGTGCTCTGATATCATCTTGTGACGACCCAGATTTCCCACCATTAGGAGTAGTGATGGTGCCTACTTTGGAGCTAGCTAGCCAACTTAAACATACCTTTTCAAGTAATTTTCAACAACTAATAATAACTAAAAAAATAATAATTTCAAATGGAAGTCTTAATTGAATATTAATTGGAAGAAATATGTGAAAAAATTAACATCATCCTCTACCCAAGATTTAGTATCACAGTACTCACGGACTACTATGAAATACTACGAATAAGAGCTTGAAAGATAATAAATAAGGAGTCTGTTTCAATAAACTGAAAACAAACAAAAATTAAAAAGAAGAGACTTAGGGCCTGTGAACACCAGTGAACTACCTAGGAGTCTCTGGACTGAAGGCGTGCTCCTAAGCTACTGCTGTGGCCCGTAAGCTGTCTCCTGACCTATGCACAAAAGGGCACAGAAGCATAGCATCAACACAACCGACCCCATGGGCTGGTAAATGCCTGACCTAACCCCGGCGAAGTAGTGATAAGGCTAGATAGGACCTACTACAATTAACCTGTGCAAATATGATATACAAGTACGGGAAAGAAACAATAACAAAATAATACAATTAAAGCTGAGAGGCGACATGATATCGGGAAATACTATATGAAAATGAAACATCAGAAACAACAACAAATCTATCCCGAGTTTTTGTGATACCCATATCTACAGTGGATTGCGTGCCACACGACCCTATTATGTATAGTCTAAGTGGTCGGCGTGCCACACGATCTGTATTGTAATATATAAGTGGACCGCGAGCCAAAAAATCCCATAATGTAATATATAGGTGGACGAAACGCCACATGATCCCGTAATGTAATATATAGGTGGATGACGTGCCACATGATTCCGTAATGTAATATATAAGTGGATGGCGCGCCACATAATCCCGTATTCTCCGCGCACAATGTCATCAGCCTCTCAAGCCAATAACGATAAGTGGACGACGCAACACATGATCCCGTAATGTAATATATAAGTGGAAGGCTCGCCACACGAACCCATATTATAATAGATTATCTCGAATAATCTTCTCAAGGGAGGTGCCATTAGGGAAGAACAGCAATATAAAAACTAAATGCGGCAACGGTACAGCTAACATCCCAAAATATCCCGACAAGGGAGAATTTAATAGTAACAGCCTACTCGTCCCGGCAAGGGAACCATTGCTTCACAAACTCTTTTAATTCATTTCGTTCTTAACCAATACTTTACATGGAACTATCAACTTAACAAGACAACTATATTATATCTTCCGACTCAAAAGCATTTAGGACTTACAGTCATACTAGAATTCGATGTATAGATACTCGTCACCATGCCTATACACCGTACTCGATCATTTAGCAATTAGCAATCAAACACTCTAATCCCATTCCCTCAAACCAAAGTTAGATCAAGCACTTACCTTGATAGCTCCAAACTCAACTCCCGCCCCTAGGATAGCTTTACCCCTCGAATTCCCCACAAAACCTGTCGAATATAATCACAAGTTACTCAAAGGTATCAACAAATGCTAGTTAAAACAATGTGAATGCATAAGAATGAATGTACCTAAGTTTTAACCAAATATTCCAAAACTGCCCCAGGCTTACGTGGTCAAAACCCGAGGATCAAACCAATACTGGGGTACCCATTTCCCCACGAGTTCATATATGTAATTTGTTTTGAAATCGGACCCCAAATTGAGGTCCAAATCCCCAATTTTAAGAAAATCTAGGTTCTACCCCAAATCCCAAATTCTCATTTGTGAAAACCTTTGATTGAAGTTGAAATTATGTTTAAATATGCTAAGGAGTAGGAAAATTATGTTAGAAATGATTTACAAATTGTTTTGGAGAAGAAAAGTTTTTTGGAAAATCACTCCTTAGGTTTTGGGTTTTTGAAAAGTGGAAATATGGCTGAAATTTTCTACTTTTTATACCTCCCCGATGAACGGACGCGGACTGCGAAAAAATGTAATGCGACCGTGTCGAATGGAATTGAAATTGGGGCTCTTTAGAACCCAACCAGCACGGACCGCACTGTTTTGGTGTGCGGCCGCACAGGTTAACCAGCACTTAGCACGATTTTGCCATGCGGACCGCACAGAAGTGCTTCGCGGCTGCGTGGCTCCAATGCGGACCGCACAGAAATGGTCGCGGCTGTGCTGGTATCTGAAATACTTGAACCTGCTTTTCGTTAAGCGTAATACCTCACGGACCTCATCAAAACTCACCTGAGCCCTCGGGTCTCCAAACACGACATGCATACTAACTCAAGAACATCCTACGGACTTACCCGTGCGACCGAATCACCAAAATAACATCATTTACATAGAATCAAACCTCAAAACACATGATTTTCATTTCAAATTTCATAACTTCCAAAATTTCCATTTTTAGTCCGAAACAAGTCAAATGACGTCCGTTTTCAACCAAACTTCACAGAAAGAGCTTAACGCTCATTTAAGACCTGTATGGGGCATCGGAATTATACGAGCTTGATACCTACATTTTCTAACTCATTTTCATTTCAATTTTTTTCATATCATTTCCAGATAACAATTTCTTTCAATAATTCCGTACTCGGGCCTAGGACCTCGGATTTCGATTCCGTGAATACGCTCCCATATTTCTCTATGGACCCTTGGAGATTATCACATCACCAACCCGGGTCTGTTTACCCAAAATATTGTCTAAAGTAAACTATGTCAATATTATAATCATAATTCATAGTTTTTAACACATAATTTCATATATTTCCACATAGAAAATTTTCGGCTTCGCGATCGAACTACACATGCAAATCGAGGCGACCAAATAAGAGGTTTTCAAGGCCTTGGAAGAACAAAGAAAGGGAGAATTATGGTGATGACCCTTTGGGTCGTCACAACTTAAGTGTTGGAAAGTGGTCCGTAATCAGAACAGTGTCAAGATAAACTTGGAATACGAATCTGATGGTTGTTAGCTCTGTTAGGTGATTTCGGGGTTGGGAGTGTGTTCGAACGTATTTTGGATGTCCGTAGCTCGTGTAGGCTTGAAATGCCAAAAGTAAGAATTTGGAGGTTTTCTGTCCGGTAGTGAATTTTTGACCTGAGGGTCAAAATGGGATTCTCAAAGTTGTTGTAGCACCGTCATGTCATTTAGTACGTGCGTGCAAAATATCAGGTCAATCAGACTTCGTTTAGTTAGGTTTTTGTTCAAAATCGAGTTTGGTTGAGTTTTGGAGTTCTTAAGTTCAAATCATTAATTAGTTCGAGTTTTTAGCATTGTTTTAGGTGGTTTAAGGGTTAATACAAAATAGAATGATGTTTTGGGATATGTCCGTATGTTTGGTTGAGGTCCCGGGGGCCTTGAGTGTGTTTCGGATGCTCAACGGAGCATTTTTGGGACGAGAAGAATTGTAGAATTTCTGTTCTGTTGTTGTAGGACCTTTCTTTATTGTGATCGCATATGTATCGATGCTATCGCATAGTGCATTTTGTTTGGGGCCTTATTTTCTTGAATTCGATCGCTAGTCCTTGAATGCGATCGCATTGTTCCGCTCCCTCCTTCTCTATGTTCTCATATCTCCTTCCGTGTTAGCACTAAGCAATTCGAGCTGGTGGCCTAAAGGTCCATTTCCTCTATGCAATCGCAGGATCCCTTACGCGATCGCATAGTTCTGCCTTTTCCCGTTCCGCGATCGCAGCCTTTTCCATGCATTCCCATAGACCATTTTTCGGGCTCTCAACTCTTACTCTATGCGATCACATCGAACAAAGGGCCTGAGCAGATATAAAAATTTCAAAATGAGGGTTCTTCCATTTTTAACAAAACTCAAGCTAGAGAGCTCGGATTTGAGAGATTTTTCGAGAGCTTTTCGGAGGCAACGATTGTGTAATTATTCCTTACTCCTCTATGATTAATACCCACTAATCTAACCTCAAATTCATCCTTTAATTTTATATTCTGAATGAAAAATTGTGATAAAGTTATTAGATATAATTTTGAGGATTTGAGGAGGAAATTTTATATTCTGAATGAAAAATTGTGATAAAGTTATTAGATATAATTTTGAGGATTTGAGGAGGAAATTCCAAGCATTTCAAAATTTAGCATTATGATATTGATTGATACATGGTTGTGTTATTTTCCTTACCTAGCTTAATTGTCATTTATTTGTAGCTTCTATCCTATTTTTGTCGTTGTTTTTCCTGATTATTTTATGCCTTACACTGTTCATTATTGTTATCATGTTTATTCTCAGTAGGGCCTTGACCTTCCTCGTCACTACTCAACTAAGGTTAGGCTTAGCACTTACTGATTACCACTGTGGTGTACTCATGCCTCTTCTGCACATGTTTTTCATGTGCATATCCAGGTACTTCTGGTCGGGCACACTATTAGTGATCTAGGAACCATATTCGGAGACTTGAGGTATGCATCTGCTGTGTCCGCAGATTCGAAGAGTCTCCATCTCATACTACCTATAGTTACCTAGTTGCTATTCTGTTCTTCTTGTATTAGATTATTCTGGTGATTAGAGCATCGTATGTTCTTCTATAGCCTGTCTTGTCCGTGGGATTCCGGGTTTTGGGAGTTATTTACAACATTTTGGTATTTCAGTGTATTGTGCTAGGCATAAACTCTTTACATTTCAGTATGTTATTCGGTATTCTGTGATTATTTTTCGTAAAGATTGTATATTCCGCAACATGTTAGTCTTACCTAGTCACGAAGACTAGGTGCCTTCATGACATGTTCACAATTGGTGAACTAGGGTCGTGGCAAGTTGGTATCGGAGCTCTAGGTTCATAGGAGTCACAGGACACATGCCGATTTGTTAGAGTCTCCTTGATCGGTACAGAGACGTCTGTACTTATCTACGGGAAGCTATGTAACTACTTAGGAAAAATCTTCATTTCATTGAATTCCTTGTCGTGCTATATTTTGACATCGACTCTAAACTTCTATTTCCTATTCTTTCACATATGGTGAGGAAACGCACGACCCATGATGATCAGGCACCCGCACCCCCTCCTGCAATTGCTAGAGGAAGGGGCCGGGGCAGGGCACCTACGCGAGCTACCACCGAGGTACCACCAGCGGATCCAGTCTGGATTCAGGCACCTGACACGGCCACAACAACCACTACTCAAGCTATTTAGGGTATTGGCACAGTTTTTGAGCATGTATACAATGTTGTCATAGGCAGGGTTGCTTCCACTTCTTGTAGCCACGTCCCAGGGCGGGGTAGAAGCCTAGATTCCCGCAGCTTGCACTCTCGAGTAGAGAGTGCCTATGGGATAGATTTCAGATATTATTCCCGTCCAGCTTGCCGTACCGGTTTAGCCCAAGGATGGGGCACCTGCTTCTGAAGACGAGCAGTGTAGAATGGAGAGGTTCAAGAAGTATGACCCTCCTGTTTTCAGCGGACTATCTACAGATTATGCTTTGGGTTTGTTGGAGGATCGTCATCGCATCTTTCTATCCATGGATATTACTGCTTTAAGCCGAGTTTCTTTTGCAGCTTTCCAGCTTTGGGTAGCCGCCAATGATTTGTGGCGCACCTTCGAGTTAGGCAGTCTGGAAGAGGCTGCCTCCATGACATGGACACAGTTTTCAATTATTTTTCAGAGGGAGTTTGTTCCCAGAGCCTCCGAGATGCATGGCGTATGGAGTTTGAGCATTTGCACCAATAACCTATGACTGTCTCCGACTATGCCTTCCGTTATACTAGATTGCCCAGACAGGCACCGGCTTTGGTGGCTACTGGTCGTAAGAGTGTTCGCCGGTTTATTGAGGGACTTATTCCTCCCATCATGTCTGGCATGGCTCGAGAGTTTTAGATGGATATACCATATCAGCAGGTAGTGAGCATAGCTAGGAGAATAAAAGATATGCACGCCTGAGAGCGAGAGGAGAGAGAGGCTAAATGGTCTCGGAAGTTGGGTCATTACTCTAGTAGCCGTACATTAGCAGCAGGATGTCATGGTAGGGGCTATATGGGTCGCCCAGTTCACTTAGCTCCTCCTTCATCCAGCAGTACTCCAGCTCATCCCAGATTTCAGGAGCTTTATTATGCACCTCCGGTTTCTAGTGTGCCTCCTGCACGGGGTACTTCCAGAGGTCAGTCTAGCAGGGGTGGACCTAGTCGGTAACAACCACAACACCCTCACAGAGCTTGTTATGAGTGCAGGGATACTTGCCACATGGTTAGGTAGTTCCCCAAGCGTGGGAGGGGTGCGCCTTCGCAGACTCCACAGCCTCAGCATGCTCCACAGGGTCAGCAGGCCATCGTTCCAGCTCCAGCTCCAGATGCCACCCCACCTGCTCAGCAAGCCAGGGGCAGAGATCAGGGAGATAGAGGCCGGCCTCGAGGGAGGGGCCGGGCCAGATTTTATGCTATTCCTGATCGTGCTGAGGCAGTCGCCTACGATTCTGTTATCACAGGTATTATATTGGTTAATCCCAGAGAGGCATTAGTTCTATTCGATCCAGGCTCTACCTATTCTTACGTGTCTTCTTATTTTACTCCGTATTTGGGTGTAGCCCGAGAGGCCTTGAGCATTCTTGTTTATGTTTCTACTCCCGTGGGAGATTCCTTTGTCGTGGACCACGTATATCGGTCATGTTTGGTTACTATTCATGGTTTTGAGAACAGGGCAGATCTTTTATTACTCGATATGGTTGATTTTGATGTTATCTTGGGCATGGACTGGTTGTCGCCCCAGTATGCTATTCTTGATTGTCACGCTAAGATCATGATACTGGCTATTCCAGGTAATTCACGCATTGAGTGGAGTGGTACTTTTGATCACACTCCCGGTAGAGCTATATCTTTTCTTAAAGCTCAGCGTATGGTTGAGAAGGAGTGTGCCGCGTATCTAGCTTATGTAAGAGATGTCAGTTCAGATACCCATACTATTGACTCTGTCCTAGTGCGACGTGATTATCCGATGCGTTTCCAGCTGATATTCCGGGTATGCTGCCCGATCGGGACATTAATTTTGTTATTGATTTGTGGTCGGGCACTCAGCCTATATCCATTCCTCCTTACCATATGGCTCCTCCTGAGTTGAAGGAGTTGAAGGATCAGTTACAAGAATTTCTTGATAAGGTTTTATTCGACTCAGTGTTTCAGCGTGGGGTTCTCCTATCTTGTTCGTAAAGAATAATAATTGTTCTATGCGCATGTGTATCGATTATCATCAGCTTACCAAGGTTACAGTGAAGAACCAATATCATTTGCCTCGTATCGGTGATCTGTTTGACCAGCTTCAGGACGCACATGTGTTTTCTTAGATTGATTTGTGCTTATGTTATCACCAGCTAAAGATTCAGGAGCCGGATATTACGAAGACTGCATTAAGGACTCGGTATGGTCATTACGAGTTACTTTTCATGTTATTTGGGCTGACCAACACCCTAGCAGCTTTTATGCATTTGATGCACAATGTATTCAGGCCCTAACTTGACTCGTTTGTCATTATTTTCATAGATGATATTCTTGTATACTCCCGGAGTCGGAAAGATCGTGAGAAGCACTGAGGATAGTGCTTCAGGTCCTGAGAGAAAACAAGTTATATGTAAAGTTCTCAAAATGTGAGTTTTGGTTGAGTTCTGTGGCATTCCTAGGCCACATGGTATCGAGTGAGGGCCTTTGGGTAGATCCGAAGAAGGTGGAGGCTGTGCAGAGTTGGCCCAGGCCTTTCTCAGCTACAAACATCTGTAGTTTCTTTGGCCTAGCGGGGTATTACCGTCATTTTCTGGAGGGGTTCTCATAAATTGTAGCCCCAATGACTAGATTGACCCAGAAGGGCGCTCCCTTTAAGTGGAGAGACTAGTGCGAGGCGATCTATTAGCAACTCAAGACGGCTTTGACATCAGCCCCTATTCTTATTTTGCCTACTGGTTCGGGTCCTATACAGTTTATTGTGATGCCTCACGAGTCGGAGTTGGAGTGGTGCTGATGCAGGACAGTAGGATGATTTCTTACCAGTCCAGATAGTTGAAGGTACATGAAAAGAACTATCCTGTCCATGACCTTGAGTTAGCTGCTATTGTTCATGCCTTGAAGATCTGGAATCATTATTTGTACGGCGTGCCTTTTGAGATTTACACGAATCATCGGAGTTTACAACACTTGTTCAAGCAGAAGGATATGAACTTGCGCTAGAGAAGATGGTTGGAGCTACTGAAAGATTATGATATAATTTTTCTTTATCACCCGGGAAGGTCAATGTGGTAGCCGATGACTTTAGTCGTCGGGCGGAGAGTTTGGGGAATTTGGCATATTTACCATCTTTAGAGAGACCTATGGCGATGGATGTTCAGGCCTTAGCCAATCAGTTTGTGAGATTGGACCTTTCAGAGCCCAGTCGGGTTCCAGCCTGTGTGGTTTCTTGGTCTTCATTATTTGATCGTATCAGAGAGTGATAGTATGATGACCCTAATTTGCTTGTCCTCAGGGGCACAGTTTAGCATGGTGATGCTAGAGATGTGACAATTGTAGATGATGAGGTATTGAGGATGCTGGGTCGGATTTGTGTACCCGATATTGATGATATTTGGGAGTTGATATTTACAGAGGCCTATAGGTCGTAGTACTCCATCCATCCGGATGCTGTGAAGATGTATCAGGATCATTACTGGTGGAGGCAAATGAAGAAGGATATAGCAGAGTTTGTAGATAGATGCCTCAACTATCAGCAGGTAAAGGCTGAGCACTAGAGACCGGGAGGGCTACTCTAGCAGATGGAGATTCCAGAGTGGAAATGCGAGAAGATCACTATGGACTTACCCGGTCTCCCTGACTGCAAAGAAATTTGATTCGATTTGGGTTGTTGTGAATTGGCTGACTAAGTCCGCTAATTTCATTCCAGTGTGTACTACTTACTCAGTAGAGCGGGTAGCGGGGATTTATATCAGGGAGATTGTCCGTGTGCACGACATTCCAGTTTCTATCATCTCAGATAGGGTTTTAGCGTTTACATCACTGTTCTGGAGAGTCGTCCACTAGGAGTTGGGAACCTAGGTGACTATGACCATAACTTTTCACCCTCAGATGGACAGAAAGTCTAGGCGTACCATTCATATTCTAGAGAATATGCTCCATGTGTGCGTGATCGACTTTAAAGGGCGTTAGGATCAGATTTTGCCATTGGCTGAGTTTGCGTACAATAACAGTTATCAGTTCTGCATCCAGATGGCGACGTATGAGGCCTCATATGGTAGGAGATTCAGATGCCCCGTGGGTTAGTTCGAGCCGGATGAGGCCAGGCTTTTGGGAACTGAGTTGGTCCAGGATGCGGTAGAGAAGGTTAAGGTAATTCAGGATAGACTTTGTACGGCCCAGTCCACAAAGAAGAGTTACACAAACCGGAAGGTTGTTGATGTTCCCTTTATGGTTGGTGAGCTGGTTTTGGTTCGGGTCTCACGTATGAAAGGCATCATGAGGTTTGGGAAGAAAGGAAAGTTGAGTCCGAGGTTCAATGGCTCTTTTGATGTTTTGAAGCGAGTATGAGAGGTTGCTTATGAGCTTGCTTTGCCTCCAAATTTTTCCGGGGTTCATCCGGCATTTCATGTCTCGACTGTTGGAATTCGCTTCAGTCCAGTTGGTCAATGACTTGTCATATGTTGAGGAGCTAATGACGAAATTGGATAAGAAGGTCCGAAAGCTAAGGTAAAAGGAGATAGCATCAGTAAAGGTTTAGTAGCGGGGTCAGTCGGTCAAGGAGGCGACTTAGGAGACCGAGCGGGATATGCGCAGCCAATACCCTCATCTTTTTTCTACTTCAGGTATGTTCTCTATGCTCGTTCGAGGACGAACAAATGTTTAAGTGTAGGAGGATGTGACGACCCGGCCGGTCGTCTTCGGAATTTAAGCCCTGTTTCCCCATTAACTGCTGCCCCTAAATCCACTTCAACTAGTTTGGTTTGCCAGGACATTTGGTGTTAGAATTTGTTTTGTGACACTTAGTCCCTAAATGAGAGCTTATCTGTTAGAAAGTGCTCTGTAATCTAAACAGTATGAAGATGACCTTAAAATGGGAATTTGATGGTTTCGTTAGCTTCGTTAGGTGATTTCAGGGTTGGGAGCATGTTCAGAACGTATTTTGGATGTCCGTAGCTCATTTAGGCTAGAAATGTCGAAAGTTAAAATTTGGAGGTTTTTGGTGCGATAGTGAATTTTTGACATGAGTGTCGGAATGAGATTTCAGAAGTTTCTTTAGGACCGTCATTTCATTTGGGCCGTGCATGCAAAATTTAAGGTCAATCGGACTTTTTCTGGTTAGGTTTTTGATCGAAAGCGAGTTCGGTTGAATTTTGGAGTTCATAGGTTCAAATCATTGGTTAATTCAAGTTTTCGATGTTGTTTAAGGTTCTTTATGGATTGGTACAAGTTTGAATGATGGAATAGGATATATTCGTAGGTTTGGTTGAGGTCTCGGGGACCTCGGGTGTGTTTTGGATGCTGAACGGAGCATTTTTGGGACGTGAAGAGTTGCCGAATTTCTGTTGTGTTGTTGCAGAGCCTTTCTTCTCTGCAATCGCATAAGTATCCATGCGATCGCATAGTGCATTTTGTGGGGGACCTTATTTCCTTCAATGCGATCGTAGGTACTTGAATGTGATAGCATAGTTCTGATTCGTCCTTCTCTGCATTCGCACATCTCCTTCCGCGTTCGCACTGAGCAATTGGACCTGGTGGCCCAGAGGTGCTTTTCCTCTATGCGATCGTAGGACCCCTTACGTGATCGCATAGTTCTTCCTTTTCCTGTTCCGCGATTGTAGCCTTTTCCATGCGTTTGCATAGACCATTTTCTGGGCCCTCAAAGTTTACTCTACGCGATCGCATTGCATTTCATGCTATCGCATTGAACAAAGGGCCTGGACAAATATAAACATTTAAAAATGAGGGTTCTTCCATTTTTAACAAAACTCAAGTTAGAGAGCTCGGATTAGAGAGATCTTTCGAGGGATCTTCACAGGCAACGATAGGTAATGATTCCTTACTCCTCTATGATTTATACCCACTAATCAAACCTTAAATGCAACCTTTAATTTTGGATTTTGAATGAAAAATTGTGGTAAAGTTCTTACCCCTAATTGTGAGGATTTGAGGGGGAATTTGACCTCCTATTTGGGTGATTTTTATATGGTTAGACTCGTGAGAGTATGAGGTTTCCGAAAATGTAAAAATTATTCGATTCTTAGATATTGGCCTGAGAGGAGTTTTGGTCATTTTGCCCATTTTCACGCCGTAGCTTTAATTTTAATAGTGGAATTGGTGACTTGCAATGTTATTTACAATATGTAATTGGTTTGAATTGATTAGGGCTACACGGAGTCGGATACTCGTGGCAAGGGCATCGTTTCATAGTGATTTTTGTACTGGTTCGAGGTAAGTCTCTTATCTAACCTTGTGTGGGTGACCTCTCCCCTTAGGACTTCTGATTTGCTGAATTAAAAGCCTTGTACGCGAGGTTACGAGCGTGTACTTGTGCTAATTATTGGAAAAATTCGACGTTACTTGAATTATCTAAATTGTGTTTCTCCATTTTATTTGGCTGGGTTCAACACAAGATTTAATCTGTTATAGTTAGAAAAATATGATTAGATAGAATTAATTTCTTACATGCTTATTTGCCTAAGTTGTTCTACGTGAATCATGTTAGTTTAGTCATTCCTATATGCTATTGTTCCATATTTGATTTTTCCTGTAAATTCTTGGTTGCGGTTGCGCATTTAAATTGGGACTACGGGTTCGAGTCCCAGGAGATTCCCTGCACAATTATATGGTACTACGGCAATGCAGCCGGCAGATTCCCCCAATGCTGCGCATTGATATGATGGACTACGGGTTCGATTCCCGGGAGATCCTTCAAGGTATTGATATGATGGACCACGGGTTTGATACTCGGGAGATCCTCCAGATATTGATATGATTGACTACTGGTTCGATTCTCGGGAGATCCTCATGTGATGGACTACATGTTAGATTCCTGGGAGATCTTCCAGATATTCAAATCCGATGGACTACGGGTTAGATTCCCGAGAAGTCCACAGGATAGTTGAGGAAAAAAGACTACAGGTCGGTATCCTGGGAGGTTCACATGGCACCCTGATATTAAGTAATACTTGGTTGTGTTATTTTCCTTACCTAGCTTAATTTTTATTCACTTGCAGCTTCTATCCTTTTTTTATTATTGTTTTTCCTTATTATTCTATGCCTTACACTGTTCATTATTTTTATCATATTAATTCTTAGTAGGACCCTAACCTTCCTCTTCACTACTCAACCGAGCTTTGGCTAGGCACTTACTGAGTACCGCAGTGGTGTAATCATGCCTCTTCTGCGCATGTTTTTCATGTGCAGCTCCAAGTAATTCTTATGGGGCGCACTATCAGTGATATAAGAGCTATGCTCGGAGACTTGAGGTATGAATCTTCCGCGTCCGCAGAACCGAAGAGTCTCCCTCTCATTCTACCTATAGTTAGCTAGTTGTTATTCAGTTCTTCTTGTATTTGTTTATTCTTGTGATTAGAGCATCGTATGTTCTTCTATTGCCTGTGTAGCCCGTGGGATTTTGTGTTTTGGGAGTTATTTACAGCATTTTGGGATAGTAAAGGGTTAATTTAGGGATTTCATGTGTGGACTAAATTGAGTATCGCCTAGAAGCTTCTAGGTTGAGGTTGTAGGGGAATAGCAGTAAAAATGGGTGTTAGCTTGCAGAATAGGTTAAAAACTAATGGACTGAACTGAAAATACGCAGGGACTAAATAAGAAAAGGAAAATCTGAAGATGCCCTCATCCTTGCCTATAAAAGACATGACCACTGCCTTATGGAAGGGGGAGATCACACAAAAATTGACCCCAAAATCCAGTCTCTGGACATCTGATTTCAAGATTTTAATTTTAAAATCAAAATCTTAGATCTAATACTTCAAAACCGAAAAAACAACAAAAAACTTAAAACGAAAAACAAAAAAAAGTCATAGTTTCATTGGTAATTTGTAGGTTAATTTTGATGTTCTAGTTGTTAATTCACATCATCCAGTCCACTATTTGATTATTGATGTTCAGAAGGGTTGCTGGTTTGATTCTGAGTAATTTTAAGTTTAACTAGATTGGTTTTGAATGAGATTTGGGGCTGTGGAAAGGTGTTGATGTTTTGCTGGTGTGACTGAGTGCATTTTGGGTTGTTTTGGTTCAATTTACTAAATTCATTTGAGTTCTCAACCTTCCGGGGATTTCTGGACTCATTCTTTGGCTGGTGTGTTGTTTTGTACTGCTAAAACTTGCCTACTGCTACTACCGCTGTTCACCTTCTACTGCTGACTCTGTTATTCTTCTGTTGTAACTCAAAACCAGGTACCACTTTGAACCCATTGCAATGTGATTGTGAGCTGGAAGGAGAAATAAAGAAGTTTTGTGGGTATTAGATGTTAACGACCACCTCTTGTTGATTTCTAGTTTGTGATTAATTTTGTTATAGTTATATCGATATTACACAGGCATGTGTAATTTTTGTAGTTACAAGGTTGTATAAATAGGATTGGTAATTTGTCTGGGACTGGTTTAGTTTGTTATCATTATCAGAGTGATTAGGCTATATAAACAGGGACACTGATTTTGGATATGCTGAGTTCTGGACCTTATAGTTTCAATTGAATTCTAGTGTCCACCATGGCTAGAAAAGGGTATTGAAAGCATCAGCCTGTTATGCTATTAATAGGCCGTTGTGCACTTAGAAATATTTAGTTTCATAATGGATTGAAAGAATTTCGTAAATAAGAGAAACTTGTATGCTTACGTGAGTAGTAGGATGTAATACCATCATCACGTTTATATAATTGCAAGGATTTATGTGGCTTGATTTGAAAACAACTGCCCTATTTGTATTTGTGAATCACGCTCCAACTGGATTTTCATATTGATAATACTTGAGGATTTAATTCAAAGTCAATAGACAAATAAATGGACTTAGAAGTTTGTCACTTAAGGCTTGGTACCTTTGTACCCATTTGGAATCAATTCCAGTAGGAATTCTCACCTATTTGGTTTATTTTTCAATGACAAGTTTGGGTTTTGAGTTAAGCAGCAGGTTCAAATTAAAAGTTCCTTTCTTTGATTTGGGCTCAAACTTTATTTTTGATTAATTAGGATCCGTTTATTCCTTTTTGAGACAAAAAATTGAAAATATAGTTGTTTTTGGATTTGCCCTTCTAAAATAAAATATAAATTGATGGGACCATAGTATACGCTTAAAATACTTAAAAATCTTAGGCGTGCTATTTAGCAAATTCCATGGCCCTCGCCAAGTGCAGACGTATAGTTGCTTTATGCGCATATCAAATAATATTACTTTCCTATGCTCGGCTGTGCATTTCATGTGAGCCATATAAAATCCCAAAACGTTGAATAAAATCTGTTCAGGATTGCGGGTGCATTTCATGTGAAGCGATCCAAAGACACATTTTAAACGATGTTTAAATTTTCTTTAAAAATTTAATAAAAGCTGTTTAAAAGTAAAATCGGCACATAGGTTCATCATTTAATAAATTCGGATAAGTATGCTAAACATGGCAGTTGAGCGACCGTGCTAGAATCATGGAAGTCGGGAATGCCTAACACCTTCTCCCAGGTTAACAAAATTCCTTACTCAGATTTCTGGCTCGCAGACTGTTAAATAGTGTCATATTTTCCTTGGTTCAGGATTCAACCACTGACTTGAGACACCATTAATCTCCCAAGTGGCGACTCTAAAAGTTTAATAATAAATCCCGTTCTGGTTGTCCTTTAATTGGAAAAACTCTTTTACACCCTTGTGGGTGTAGTAAAAACGGAGGTGTGACAGCTTTAGAGACTATACTGGGAAAAGAATCCAGAACGTTTTGTTCAGGGTTCAGAATTCGATCTTAGAAAAATTGTTGTGTTTGTCTTTATCTGATTTTGTTACTTGATCTGTGCCTAATGTGCTAATTGACTGCTTTTACCACTTTGATATTTTGCGAACTGTCTATAAATTGTGCCGAAACCCATCTCCTCTCTAAGTCTTCTAGATCATGAAGAAGGGTGCTCTTCGTGTGACTTCTTTTCTGTATAGTGTCTAATTCCCAATTTAGAACGAGGTTTGGATAAGTTGCAAAGTCGAAGAAGCATCTATATTCCCGGCACGCTGCCTCCCCTTCGGCTTGAGCAGTCTGCTCGGGTAAGCCCGGTCTAGACCAAACATCCAGGTTCTGAACCTAGAATAACTCAACTTTATGTCAGATCCCTAGTAAGAACGCTTATTTTCATCATCAGCATTATTGACTTAGGGGACTCAACACAGGGGTTGGGTCCATCTAGGATAAGCAACCTGAAATGGAAAAGGCCATCTAGATGTATCCTACTTGTGATCTGTGCATTTATATTTTTTTGGACCCGCATGTTGATAGGATTCTGAACCTCTGGAATGTTAGGAATATTGGAAAGTTGAGAAAAAAAAAAAAGAGATAAAGAGAGACATACCAGTATAGAGAGTTTTTTTAAGAAATCTACTAGGCATGGCCTAGGGCTGGTTTTATAATAAGAATAAATACTAAAATAATACATTATTTTGTCCGGAGGCCTAATTAAAAGAAAAGCCTAAAACATGAACACTATACATATAAATATCTGCTCCTACGATCCTGTTATGTTCCACTCCTCCTTGATGATGTATCAATCCAATAGTTGCCCAATGAATACTCCAAATCTGCTCGCTGAATCAAACTCTCTTAATATGAATGTTTAGAATTTTCTTATTTTTACTCCTATATGACCAAGTGTCTTATTTTTGCTCTCAATTCCGCTGCTCCTTGGCCTCCTTTCATATCAAATCCTTCCTCGATTGTGCTTTTCATATGGTGTTATACGATGTGATGTTGAAATCCCAACACTATGTGCTTTAAATTGAGTCTCAAATTGTAGCCAAACAATGCCTGTGAGCTGCTTTGCCCAATGCATTTCTAAGGTAATGGTTTTGAGCAAAATGACCATTCTTGTGTGCTCCTTGTGTGTTGCATCCTGCATTGATGCATTATTCCTCAGCACATGGCTCCTGTACCATAATGCACCACAGCTGCCCTTATATGTCCGCCAAAAGATTCTGGATACATAGCATTGCAGATACATTATAACCAACAATTTGCTCTTCCATTCATAAGTTGCTAAACTTGCACTCATCCGTAGTTCCCCTGCATTGGGTTGAGTACAATGTACTAATACCACCAATAACATGTTTCTCAATGAATGAGTTATAGCCACGGTAACAAAATCTGCAAAAACACAAACAATATTAGTGAAAAACTTCCTCTTCAGGATCTCATCCAATTGGATTCGATACTGATGATTGTGAACCCCCTCCCAGGTGTTGTGAATGTCCCCAATAATTTCCTAAATCCCTATATGCATCGTCCCATCTGTGATTAGGCAAAAAGAATTGAACAACACAACAAAAAACTGTTGCATTCCAAAAATTGCATCTGTAGCTATGGACTGTGCAACTCAAAATTAATGAGCTTCTTGTATCAACTGAGTAATCTTACTTGTAGCTCCTTTTTTGTATTATTGGAGTGAGATAGGACCAACTCACACCCATCTGCTTTAGTATAAAATTGTTCAAAGGAGACTGCCTTCCATAGCCTTCCAAGTATGAGCTGTGGGAATCCTTTGCTTCTATACTATGGCTTATATGTAATTCCCTCCCAATGGAATGAGTACAAAGTACTAATACCTCCAATTGGAAGTTCCTTACAAAATAAACAATAGATAGACTAGCTGAACCTGCAAAAAAGAAAACAAAGTTAGTGAAAAAATGTATCCCCGCGCTCTCTTCTACACAGATTTGAGCATGGTGACTGCTTGATGTCGTTTCTACACCTTCAGCTCCCTCATATTCTTCACCTAGTTTTTTGCTACTTTTACTCTGATGTATGGGCATTGCATCTTATCTTCATTTACTATCCTCCTTCCATGAGAATCAAGGTCCCAAAACTCATGACACTTGATCATGCCATGGTCGAAAGCATAGTTTTCCAAGTGATCAACCAATTTATTGCCCTCTCTGAAAATATGAGATACCCTGATGTTATATTCTTCCATTCGCTGCGTAATATCTTACACAAATTCCACAATACATCAAGGAGGTTTCCATGATTTTTTCATAATGTTCCTCATCATCAAGGGATCTGTCTGCACCCGGATTTGAGAAAACTTTAGCGACCTGCACATCTTCAATACCTCTAGAACTGCAATTGCTTCAGCTTTATTGTTGGTTCCTTCAGTGATCTCTCTTCCTATTGCATATATCACATCCCCTACTATATCCCTTAAACAAAATCCAATGCTACTTCTCCCAAGATTCCCTCTCGATGCCCCATCTGTGTTTACCTTTATCCAGCCCTCTTCAGGTAACTCCCAAATCACCTTATCATATCTGAGTCGTGAAGTGTAGTTTTCCATCATAACGAGAGACTAGTCCATTTATGAGGCACTTGCAAACCAGGTTTTCGAATCTGAACTAGTTGTTGTAGAGTTGTTGACACCTGATAAATAACCCTACTAACTGATATAGCTGTACTATATTTCAGACTATTCCTTCGTTTCCAAAGCTCCCATACTATGCACGAAGGCAATAACTGCAATATTGGCTTCAATCTGGGCACCACTTCTGCTGTCCAACATTTCGTAATAGCTTGATGAAAGGTCAGACCTTGTCCAGCTAAACCTTCTCTTGGTAGGAAATACTTCCACACTGTTTGGGCAGCCTTAAAAGTAAAAACATAAATGTACCAGTGATTCCTCATTAGGATATGCACAACACCAACACTTAGATAGCATTGAATACCCCAACTTTCTCATAAATCATCCAATGATAATTTAACTTTCCACACCTTCCACATGAAGAAAGAGATATTAAATGGTAACCCCTTCACCCATATCTTCTTTTAAGAATTCTTGGGATTATCTCTACTTCTTAAATATTCCCAGGCTGTAGTAATTGAGAAGTGACCCATAGGTTCAAGAATCCAAAATGGGCTACCAATCTCATTCGCCACAAATGAAGGTCTGATCTTCTCAACAATGTGAAGTGCTAAGTCTTCAGGTAAAGTATGAAACAACTTATTCATATTCCAGGCTCCATTCTCCACCATCTCATGCACATTCTGAATATCTTCATCAACACCAAAATATTGAGGAACAAGATAGTAGAGAGCACCAAGGCCAATCCAATTATCATACCACAACAAGGAGGACCCCATCTTCAATTTCCATATTATCTGATGTTCTATCAGATCCCTGCACTCGAGCATCTTCCTCCACACATGTGACCCACCCCTCCAAGGAGCCACCACTATATTAAGTTTCTTATAATATTTTTGACTCATAAATGAGCTCCATAAGCTAGGTTTGGTCCTACAGTTCCACCAAAGTTTACAGAATAAGGCCTTGGACACATCATGGAGAGATCTGAATCCAATTCCACCTTCATCACAAGGCATACATAATGTATTCCAAGAGGCCCAATTTCTGTTGTTGCCCCCACTGAACTACTCCAAAAGAACTTAGCAAAAATTTTATGGAGCTTATTAAGAACATTATTTGGTGGGTTAACAGCAGATAATAAATGCATTGGCATGCTCTGAAGCACACTAGAAATTAGGACTGCCATGCCTCATATAGATAGAAGCTTCCCCTTCCATAACTGCAGCTTGTTAAGGATTTTTGTGATCATTGGCTGGTAATAATCGAACTTCCTTCTTGCATAGAAAATTGGATACCCTAAGTATGTAAATGGGAAATCCTGTCTTTCAATACCAGTTACCCTCTCAAATTTCCTTATCACTTCCGGATCAGTCAAGTGATGCATATAAATTGCAGATTTGCTTCTATTCACCAATTTCCCTAAAGCAGCTTCATATGCCTGCAAAACTTCCATACTCAATCTCAAAGAAGTTTCATCAGAGCAGGAGAAAATGATAGTATCATCTGCATAAGCAAGATGATTAATTTTTGGACTCTATTTGGGCAGTCCAAATCCAAAAAAAATACAAATTGTGATGCAATGCATTCAATCCCCTAGAAAGAGCCTCAACAGCTAATATGAACAAGGTTGCACATTTATAAGCATTGAATACCTGTTATTCCCTATCAAGTCATAAATCATACCAATGACCCTCTCACAAAATCCCATTTTCCTGAGCATTTTAGTTAGGAACAACCATGACAACCTATCATAGGCCTTTGTCATATCAAATTTCATGACCACATTAGGCCCAACCTTAGTCCTTAACCTGATGTCAATAATAATCTCGAGAGAGAGCAACACATTCTCTACAATACTTCTTCCTTTTAAAAAACTAGCCTGCTCATCTGAAATTAGATTAAGCAATAACTCCACCAGTCTTTCATAAATCACCCTCGAGAAAATTTTATTGATAAAGTTACTAAGACTAATTGGTCTCAGAACAGAAAATGTATTCACCTCCTTTTTCTTAGGTAGTAGTACAAGATTAGTATGTGTGACACACCTTGGAAGCTGCTGACCACGGAAGAAATCAAGTACCATATGATATATATCCTCTCCCACGATATCCCAACAACAATGATAAAATGACCTAGTAAATCCATCAGGACCTCCTACTGATTCCCCATTCAAACCATAAACTGCTTTTTTCAGTTCTTCTTTTGTTGGAAGTTCAGTTAATTTCTCATTCTGCTCCACATTCACCATAGCTGGTACATAATCAATGATGTGAAATGATGTAGGTACAACTGATTATGTGAATTGTTCTTTAACAAGTTGACTACTTCATATGCAATTTGATCCTCCTCCTCTAACTTGTTGCCACGCTATTTTGTATCCTATTCAACTGAAGCTTCTTCCTTCTACCTCGCACTTGTGCGTGAAAAATCTTTGTATTCTTATCACCATCCTTAAACAAAGACATACCGGCTTTCTGCTTCAAAAACTCCTCCTCCATGGCAAGATACCTGATCATTTCAACCTTCACTTTATGCAGCCTTTCTCTATTTAACTGTGAAGGTACGGCTTGAAATTATCTTTCATGAACTAGGACAACTTCTTCAAGGATAGCAATCTTTTGAAATATATCACCATATGTTGATTTACTCCATAGGGATAGTGCCTTCTTAAACTTTTTTAGCTTGTAATTGAACATGATGAAGGGGTTCGCAGCAAAGTCTGCACTCCAGTTCTCTCTAACTACATATTTGAATGATCTGTGATTAGTCCAAAAATTTAAGAATCGAAAAGACTTCCTAATAGGAGCAGCTTCAATGTCACATTTAAGCTGCATTGGACAGTCGTCTGATCCAATCTTGGACAAGTGAGTGATGTCAATTCATGGGAATGTTTGCTGCAGCTCTAGGTTACCCAGACATCTATCAAGCTTCTCAAAAATACAGTCATTCTCTGATCTCCTATTCCACCAAGTATAAATAATCCCTTTGAAGCCCAAGTCTGACAAATTGAAACTATTGATGCAATGACTAAAATCATCAATCTCATTCAAATGCACAGGCAGCCCACCAAAGTTTTCTTCCTCTTCCCAAATAACATTGAAATCCCCTCCTACCACCCAAGGAGATGTCATATCACCAGCCATTGCATACAATGAATCCCACAATTCTATTCTTTCTGTTGCATCACATTTAGCATACACTAATGTAAGGATGATATCTATATGTGTTTCTGTGTGGAACAACTTCAAAGTCAGTTGCTGCAGCATGTTGTACAAAATTGTCACCTCATACACTTCGTCAATAAAAGCCCAGATTTTATTAGATACATTAACCACAGCCTGAGCCAAGCCAATTCGTGCCCTATATCTATCCATTTTGTTAGATTGCTGCATAGGTTCTATTATTTCAATGAACTCAAAATTGATATGTATGTGCATTAAGATCAGTCTCTCAAATACTTGCATTGTATTGACTGAACTTACATTGCAAATAATTACATCGATTTATCAATTCTTGGTTTTAGATAGATACCTCCTTGTTTGTATACCACATGCTGGGACATTTGGTGTTTCCTTTTGTTTTTTCCTTCTACCTTTGGTTGCAGATTTTGCTTGCTCAATATGCCTGGGTGATAAATCTCCATTCCTGGCCACATTAAGAAAATTCTCAGTAGTTGACTCCTCATCCAAATCTTTTCCCATGTTGCCTGCATCAACCATGTGATCCTGAATCCCTTTTGTTGCATGTACAGTTACATGTTTGGAGCTCTGTGGAACTGTGACAGTACCATGAGCATCATGCAAATTGGTCACCTGCAACTATGTAGGATCTACTGGCACTGACTTTCCATCAACTTCTTGAAACTCCTTCTGCTTATTCACCTCTGCTGCTTCCTTCTCTTTATTTACTGCCTAAGTATTGGAGTTTTAAGTTGGAGTATCAATCTTTGCTCTTTCTTGCAACCCATTCTTTATATTTGTTGTTGCATTATCACTGCAGCTACCACCTGTAACAATTGGAGGCTGTATTGTTCCTCCTGGATCTTTGCTGTGCTCATCCACCTTTTTAGCTGCAGCTTCCTCAACCACAGTTCCTTCCTTGTTACCTACTTTTTCCTTATTTTTATGCGGCATATCATTCTCACATTGATCTTCCCCATCAATTTTGTCTCTTCCAATTTCTTCATCACTTTGCATCATGTCAGGAATTACCCCTTCCTCTTTGTCTTCTTTTTCTTGATCCGACCATAGTTTGCCTCCCTTCCATTGTGGCTCCTCCTTGATTTGAAAAATTTTGAATTCTGAGTCTTCCATGTTCTCATTATCATTAACATCTTGAAGTGCCATGTTTACTCTAGTATCATGTGATGGTACAACTTGGGCTGAGATGTTGATAGCAACCCTGTTACCCTTGAAAGTCTTTTGAACCCATGTTGCAGTGGACTCCTTAACTTGTTGTTCATATGCCAACTTCTCCTTACTCTTTGATTCCTCACATTCCCTTTGTTTTGTGTTGCCTGCAGAATTAGTACTAATAGCTGGTACTCTTAAATCCTTCTTCTTTTCAGCCTTCTTACTATTCTGAGATCCAGGTGACTTAATGCAAGTGCTGCAGCATTTAGTATTGCATTTTTGTTTGCACTAATCATCTCTGCTTGCTCTTCTTTTTGCTCCACCAGTGCCAATTATCTATTATCATTCTGATCACCATTCTTAATCTCCAGAACTGCAAACTTGTTAGTTGACTGTACTTGACTGGATTCCATTGCCTTTTGATTTTCCGCAGGAACCAATTCTTTCCCAGTTCTTGTTCCTTCTTCTAGTTGTTTGTTCTTAGCTTGATTTCTTCTATCCTTCACTTCTTTCCATTGTGCATTAGCAGCCTTTGGCCCTCCTATATTACCAACAACATTACCACTATACAAGATCATCAATGGACCAGTGTTCTTGCCCTTTTCCTGCATAACACCATCTGCAACCTTCTGCTTTTGTTCAGATCTATCAACCATATGTTCTGGATGAATCCTCCAACACTCTGTCATATCATGCCCTTGTAGTTTGGATGCTTTACAATATTTTGGAAGATAATCATACTTTCAATTGACCCATTCAGTTCGAACTTCACTTGCAACTTCATCAATTATGTCCATACAAACGTTTTTGGGAAGATCAACTAAAAGGTCCACAAGAACCCTAACACGAGCACAGCTGGGGCGTGTCTTATTCACAGTAGGTTGATCCAGTTTCATTGGTTGTCCCACAGCTGAGGCTAACGAGAATAGACATTCCTTAAAAAAGTAAGTAGGCAGTAAATTTGGGAATGAAATCCGAGTCATCACTCTTGGCGTTTCCTCTCCAACTTTGAATTTACTATCATACTACAGAGTTCTCAACTGATAATCCTCCCCATACTTGTCCTTAATATAGTAAACACTTTTTGACGTAAAGTCTAACTAATCTTGCCTCAATGTAAATTGAATCGAAATATGACTATACCTTAAGACTCCAATCAAACACTCACCTTTGATTCCATATTGAATAGGAACAATTCTCCGCAATTCATTGATTTCAGGCCACCCATAAGAAAATTTACACACAACTGCATAATGTAAACCTTCAATGATATTCATATGTTGCACTTCAGATTCCATAAAACACACAGTAAGTTGCCCCTGAAACCGGTTTGCTCATCTAAACGCAATGGGTTCTACTTGCGATCGATTCTGCATGCAACTGTTTGTCGATGGCTTGAGTGCTACTGCGTAGTTCATATATTGTTGCTTGTTTGGATTATTAGAGGATTGGGGATTGTTTTTTTTGGTAGTAGGGGGAAGGGCGGGGGTGAGAGGAGGCAGACCATTTCAGAAAGAAAAATCAATGCCCAAATACTGTCAAAACTCAACCGAAATTTTGAAAAATGAAATAGAAAAATATTTTTTTTATTGTTTGTTTTACTAAAAAAAGCAAAACAAAGTGAAAAAAGAGTATTTTATTTTAGTTTGTCTTGTTTTCAAACATAGAACAGAAAAAATAGTTTGTTTTGCCATGGAAAATGAAAAAAGAAAAAGAGTCTTTATTTTTTGTTTTCAAAATAGCGTATTTGCCAACAGAAAAGAAAATAGGTTGTTTTCTTGATTTTCGAAAAAAAAGAAAAAGTGTTATAAATAGAACTCTATTAGAGTGAATGTCTATCTTATAGAAGAGTTCTACTTTGAGGCTAAGTCTTGTCTCTTCCTATAAATAGAGGGGTCTTACCCCATTGTAAATCATCCCAAAGTATCAATAAGAATACTCCTCTATCTACTTTTCTCTCTATTGTTCTTCTTCTTATATTATTTCATAACACGTTATCAGCACGAGTCTCTAACCAATTGAATTTAATATTCAGCAATTATCGCTCTCAGAATCTCGAGTTGCAATCAGATTCATCCACTCTAATTCGTGTTCCGTCATTTGGATTTTTCTATTTGAGTGAAACGAGATTTGTGATATTTTGGTTTCTGAAATTCTTCAATTTGTTTTTTCTTTCTCGTTGTTTACTTTTGTTTTCTTTTTGAAGGTGAATTTCCAAGCAAAAGAGTGTAATAACGATTGCTACTGCTCCATATGAGAATTTTAATACGGAAAAATAGAAGAGATGGTATCATCGTAAAATAACACAACGGGATGGAAACTCAAGAGATATATTTGATATCACAACATTTATTGGTATACCTTAAAGGTAAGTAATTTACTTTTCCCTTTCAAACTCTTGAAATTCTACGATTTGATTTCATATACAAACATAGACAACAAAGTTTGATTATAACTCTAATGGAGTTTGTAAGGAATTATAACCACGTGAAGTGGTAAAAGTTCTATGTCTTTCCATGATTAAATTCATGTATGATTGTGGGCAAAGAATTGAAAATCCGTCCCATTGAATTTGCTTCATTCTCATTCCCTTTAGAGAATGTGATAGCAGTATGTGATAAGTCTGAAAGAAGACAAAATTATTACCCTGAATGTATCAATGAATATGGACGTGGCAATAGACGAAATTATAATCGTCATCATTATGATAATGAGAATAATAAAGATTCTCAAAATAATCTTTCACTTTATGAAAGCAATATTTGACATGAGAGTATATATAGCACATACAGATGATTATGATCCATTCCCTGAAGTGAATGTGATAATTGTAATAAAGCCCGTAAGTATCGACACGCTCTTGATGTAATTTTGTTTATGTCTGACATTATGAAAAGAAAGTTCGTTGCCCTTGAAATTTCGGGCAAGAACTATATGACATGGGTGTTGGATGCTGAAATCCATTTGGATGCAATGGGTCTTAGAGACGCCATTAAAGATAGAAATAATGCATCCACCCAAGACTATGCAAAGGCCTTGATTTTCTTGCGCCATCACCTTGATGAAGGTGTGAAACTGCGCTAAGGCCATGATTTTCTTGCACCATCACCTTGATGAAGGTTTGAAACTGTGCTAAGGCCTTGATTTTCTTGCGCCATCACCTTGATGAAGGTTTGAAACTGTGCTAAGGCCTTGATTTTCTTGCACCATCACCTTGATGAAGGTTTGAAACTGTGCTAAGGCCTTGATTTTCTTGCGCCATTGAATATATCACAGTCAAAGATCCACCTATCTTGTGGAATGGCTTAAAGGAGAGATATGACAACCTGAAGTTGGTCGCTCTGCCACAAGCACGATGCGATGAGAATTCAAAAGCAAATAGTTCATAAACTATATATTATCGTTGCAGTGGAAAAGGGCACTGGGCGAAAATTTGCCGTGTACCAAGACATTTGGTTGAGCTTTATCAAGCATCTCTTAAAGGTAAATGCCCTGAAACCAATTCTGTCTCAGACGACAATTTTGACATCACCCACTTGGATGTGGCAGACTTCTTTGAGCACCCTGAGGGGAAAATAGACCACTTAATTGGTGATGGATCTATGATGAAGGAAGATGGAATTGTTTGATTTTATTTTACTTATTTGTATTAGTTAGTGAATAAACTAGTAGTCATTAGTATCAGCTCGTATTAGTTAGCTTATGATATAATGTTAGTATTAGTTCTTTAGAATGTTTCAATATGCTTATATTTCAAAGATATTTTTATTTTCTAGTAGAGTTAATCGACTAACCTAACAGTTGGTCGATTATCTAATATTTCGCATTAAAACTGGATTTTTCCGCAAGGCAAGATAGTCGACTATCTGATTTAGATAGTCGACTAACCTGATGACTGTTTACTAAGTTAGTCGACTATCAACTTAGTTAGTCGACTAACTAATATTTCGCATTAAAACTGGACTTTTCCGCAAGGCAAGATAGTCGACTATCTGATTTAGATAGTCGACTAACCAAATGACTGCTTCCCAAGAGAGTCGACTATCAACTAAGTTAGTCGACTAACCTCAGCAGATTTTGAAAATATTGTTTTAAATGGGAAACAAACGGATTGAATTTGTTTATTCTCATGTTCGTATATCTCTTTTGATTAATTGATTCATGTACCACACATACGATATTCAAAGAGAAGAAATATTACTCTCATTTAAGTATGCGTAAGGCAGATGTTACTACAATTTCTGGTAGTAGTAAATTGATTAAAGGCTCCGGAAGAGCAACTATAACTCTGCCTAAAGGAACAACATTTTAGAGAATGCAATGTTCTCCTCCAAGTCTAAAAGGAACTTGTTGAGTTTTAAAGATATCATTCAAAATGGATATCATATTGAGACAATAGATGAGAATAATCTTGAATTCCTCATTTACTCATGAAAACGAGGCTGCCCACTTCGGTTTGGGGTCACGCCATTTTGCATGCAGCAATGCTAGTTCGTCTCAGAACGACGAATTATCACAAATATTCCCCGTTGCAATGAGTTTTAGGTCATGAACCTAATATATCCCACTTAAGAATTTTTGGATGTGTAGTATATGTGCCTGTCGCACCGCCATATTGCACCAAAATGGGTCTGCAAAGAAGGTTAGGAATATATGTTGAGTTTGAATCGCCCTCCATTATTCGCTACCTCGAAACATTGACAGGTGATTTGTTCACTGCACGATTTGCAGACTGTCAATTCGATGAGACACTTTTCCCAAAATTAGGGGGAGAAGTTGGTGAAACCAAATGGGAAATTTTGTGGAAAAATACATCATTATCTCATCTTGATCCACATACCTCTATTTGTGAAAAAGAGGTGCAAAATATTATCCATTTGCAAAGAATAGCAAATCGAATGCCAGACGCATTTACATATTTGAAAAGGATAACAAAATCACATATCCCCGCAGTGAATGTGACAACATCTGATTCACGAATACATATTCATTATTGGAAGAATATGAACATGAAATTGGTAATGAATATACCACACTCACCCCTAGAAGGAGGTTTGAGATGATATATGAAAATAATGTCATTGATATGGCATGAATAGTCATTGGTCACGTACCTATTATACGCCAAAATAATTTGTCAATGTGATTATCAAAGGACAATAATAATGCAAGAAACATATCTTGCATATAATTTTGACATGACCATAATGGTATAACTTTCTCTTTAAAAGAGATATTCACCACATGGATGTTGATGAATTTGTGGTAGTACAAAATTAATTGAGAGCTCTAGAAGAGCCAATTATTACTGTGTTGGAGAAACACAATTGATTACCAATAAGGTATTGTGTTGTAGTAAGTCTCAAAGAAACTTATTCAGTTTCCAAAGTATATGCGAAAGCGATTGATTATATTGAGACTATAAATAAAGGAAAGATTTGATATCTTCTATTACTACAACTTTTAGCGGGATAATCTGTATGTGAAAAACTACCCGCTTTATTCTCCAGTTTGTACTACACAAGAATACCACAATAAAGTGGACGTTTATTGATATAAAAACCCATATCATAATAAACTTGAAGTTTATTGATAATTGCACATGTCATGGTGTAAATTTGAAGTTTATAAATATTGATAATTTATTCAATTGGCAATCGGGTTAGCCATATCATTTTAAGTATGATGTGCAGTAATAGAGAATTCACATGGGTAAATATTAAAGAACTAGAAAGTTCTTCACGAATTCTCTTGTATTACTTGTTCTCATTAATTAATTGACCAACTAAAGAGTTCGGGTTGAATCCCATAAATTCTGGAAATATCAAAGGTGAATATGGGCCCATTCACCTGCCATGTATACCACATATGATGCATCTATAATATTGTTACATGTGCGATTAATATTAACCCGCAACCTGGCCGGTGCTTGCGAGGTAAATTGCTCAGTAATATAACTTCGAGCATAATTTCCAGATTTTCTATTCATGATAGTTCATCTTGATAAGTTGGTTTATATCATAGTTGGTTTAGCAAGATAATTATTGAGTGCCTCCACTTAATAGCTAAACTATTTCTTATGAGAACAAAGTTATATATATCAGTTTGATATACGTTGTATACGAGAGTATATTATATTCTCCCCTCACAAGTGGTTCAGGGTCAGGAACCAAATAATTTCATCTTATTATTATTGATGTGGGGTGTATATTTTCATTAACAGCACAAAGATGGACTCTCAAAGTTGAGGAAACAAGTTAGCTTTTCTAACATGAGGGGGAGACATGATAAACACTTGAGAAAAGGTTACATGGGATGAATTATCATTTGTATATATAGATCCTCGAATATCATAATATGAACCTGAAGTTCATAAAAGGATAATTCAATTGCAACATATTGCAAAGCATGCTATACGCATTTGCTGACCCAAAGAAAGTAACTATATTCTCAGTGCAAATGCTCATATTAAGTCCCAGAAGGACAAAGTCTTTGATACGCTTAAAGCGTATAGACAAATCGGTTTCAAAATAACTTCTTAATAAAGAAGATGAGCAAATGATCAAAGTGATCATAATGGGGAGGCAAGTGATCTAGAAGATCACATGACATAACACTTCATAAAATCTCATGAGAGATTCAGGTACCTGAATATATGAATAAAGAGATCTCCATGTTATGTCTTTATGAAAATTTACTGGAACCGATATAAAATGTTCGTCGACGACATCTATGATAGCGCTAAATATCGATGAGGATCTTATGTTTGTCGAATACAAACAAAAATATTGGCTAAATGGAAGAGATACAATTCAAGCAGAATTGATTCCATATGAAAGACATGTAGTTTTGGACATGTAGTTCAAATACTTACAAGTATAAAGTCAATGGTATGTGTAACCAGTTTTCAATATCTTATTTGTTTAGCATGACATGAAAACTTGATATGCATCTAAAGTCTATTATATGGCTTATATGACTTAACTTATATGTCAATCCATGAAAGATTGAAGTTGCTTGAAGCATATACAATTCTTGGTCCTGAAGTACCACATCCTAAGTGCAACTTGTGTACATATGTATCTTGCTATAACTATAAGCATGATGGCATCGAGAATACGTCTATGGAGATATTGAAGAGTCATTCCACGACATTATATGAAGATGTTCATATCTATCAAGAATGATAATTTCAAGATGGTGCACAAGATTGGAATGCAAATGCTCAAGGATGTGAATTGATGCTCTTTTCAGGGGGAGTTAATGCGCGTTGCACTCTTTTTCCCTTACAAGGTTTTGTCCCACTGGGTTTTCCTTGCAAGGTTTTTAACGAGGCAACCAATAGGAGCATATTCAAACATGTGTACTCTTTTTCCTTTTCTTTAATTTTTTCCCATTGGGTTTTGTTTTAGTTAAGGTTTTAACGAGGCACATTATTGAATAGACATTCAAGGGGAAGTGTTATAAATAGAACTCTAATTAGAGTGAATGTCTATCTTATAGAAGAGTTCTACTTTGAGGCTAAGTCTTTTCTCTTCCTATAAATAGAGGGGTCTTACCCCATTGTAAATCATCCCAAAGTATCAATAACAATACTCCTCCCTCTACTTTTCTCTCTATTGTTCTTGTTCTTATATTATTTCATAACAAAAAGTGTCTTTTATTTTTAGTTTGGAAAAATAGGTTGTTTGTTGAAAAGGAAAAGGAAAAAGAGTCTTGTTTTTAAAAGTAGAAAAATTAAAATGAAAAAGAGTCTTGTTTTAAAATAGTTAAGTTTATTCGCCCAAATTACGCAGGTTTGATTCTAACCGGATGTGAGATACGTAGTCAACCCTCATCGGGTCCAACCTCCCGTTTGCAAAATAGCCAAAAAAAATCTCAAAATTTTAATTTCATCATGAAAAAGTTGGGTGATGTCATTTTCATCAAAAATAGCCGAATGTTCCCGAAAGGGACACCGGAAGGCTAACCTTGCATAAACTGCCACATTTAGTCATTTTTTTTAGATTTTTTACTAATTGACCCATACAATCGTAAAATCTTCATCCCTGAGGCGCTGAAAGGTCGTGTTTTTAGTACCGGGTCTTTATTTTAATTTGAAAACCAAGAAAAAAATCATAAATAAGTATGGTGATGCTATTTTGTTAAAAATAGCCGATTGTTCCCAAAAGGGATGTCGGAAGGCGGACTTTGAATAAACATCCGCCTTTGTCCTTTTTTAAGATTTAGGACGGTTAGCTAACTCAGCCTTAAAATCTTCGTCCCCGAGGTGCTGAAAGGCCATGTTTGCAAAGCCAGTTTTTTATTTATTTGAAAAACAAGAAAAAGAGTCAATGGTCAAGTGAGTACTGTTTTGATTTCTGGTCAAAATAAGCCGAGCCAGCCTTAGAGTATACTTCAGTTGTCGAAAGGCTATTTTAGTAAAAGAACGAACAAGTTTGTGAAATGTACTAAAATAGTCCTCCCCAGCTTCAAAATTTATGTGAAATTGGCAAAGGTCCGCATTTGCAAAAATAGCCGCTTGTCCTTTTGATTGTCGAGTCTGTATTTCATCATTAAGTTTGTCCGTTTTGTTATGAAAATTGAAAAGTCCAAAAATAGATTTTATGTTGTTTATATTTTATTTGCACGAACTACGCTCGGTTTGATTCATGCAGGGTCATGATACGTAGAAAATACACATGGGATTCGACCATAATTAAATAAAAAAAGAAAACAATAGAGAAAAGGAAAAGAGCGAGAAGAAAAGAAAAGAAAGTAGAAGGAACATAAGGCAAAATCAAAAAGCGGAAAGAAAAGAACTGAAAATCAAGAAAAGAAAAAATAAAAGGAAAGAAAATGAGAGAAGAAAGACAGAAAATAAGAGAAGAAAGTAAGAGAAGAAAGAAAGAAAAAGAGAGAAAGGTTTTCAATCATAAAATGAGAAAAAGGCCGGGATGATGCATACGCTAGCAAATCGAACTTTCATACAATCCCAGGGGCCCATTTACTTCAATCATTTGATTTCTGCCATGCGCAAGACCTTTCGATGATGTGTTAAGAATGGGAGAATTAGTAGAAAAAGGAATCGAATCAAGCAAAATAATTAGTTGCTCGAAAGACATTCAGGATATCTCGGCAAGCTCGGAAGGGAGAAAGAAAAATAGAGAAGATGATCCAAAGGGCTCTCTTGATGAACATGTCCAACCCTGATATCATGCCTATGAATATCCTCGGGCACCAGATGACCCTCCCAATTGCTAGTTCTCTCCATGGAACTTCTAAAGACAGACTACATTTTCAAAATACCCAGCTCCACAACATGCTTATCCACCCCCACGAGCATACCAGAAACTCCCTGGGTCAGGTTTTAAGTTACTAAAAAGAGTAATGTCTTTCACCCCTATTGGAGAATCATGTGCCAGTTTGTTGCAGAAGTTGAAGCAAGTACGCATGCTAAAGCCTATTCAGATAAAAATGCCAAACCCTCTGAAATGTGATTCTTCTCTAATGTGTGCATATTGATCAGATGCTCCAGGGCATGACATAGAAAAATGCTGGAAGCTAAATAAAGCAAATCAGGAGCTTATTAATATCGGTAACTTCGTCGTACAAAGTCCGGATGTACTGGACACCAGTCAAAAACAGTCGCCTGTGCATAATGAGGTAGACATGGTGGGTATGATTTGTTTTGAAATGGAATGTAAGAATTCTATGAGAGCCTCGGAGTCCAAAAAATAACTCGTTGAGGATGATGTCATAAAAGTTTGTAAAGTGCCTAATATTGGTGATGCATAATTCAGTGGCTAAAATGATGTTCTTGGTAATTGGAAAGACGCTCCATTCCTAGTTCAGCCGGGGAGGAGCTTTGGTGGTCCATTTTGCTGTCATTTCTGTTGTTCGGGTTATTTGCAGGGTTATAATCTAAATATTATCTTGTAATCAAAACTTTTTATCCTTTTATTTTTTTAGCTTGTTTAGTCGTAGTGGTTTGTTTAGTTTTGTTTTAGTTCATTCTAGGATTGTAATACAGTTTGTTTTGTTTTGTTATTCGAACTATTTCATAATTTGTCTAATGCTAATTCTGATCTGTTGTTGCTCTCAATCGTTTTCTTTGTTTAGTTCTTTTTTATTTTTTTTATTTTTTTTGCATTTTTACCGGTTCCCGTGACATGACATGCATGCATAATTCTCAATTTGATCTTCAAAAGTTTTGAAGCAATGAGACCATTTGAACCATGTGAAACTGGGGCAGATAGAATATAAAGAAACCCTAAAAGCAAGTTGTCCAAGTTGATAGGGGGCTGTCGTGGTAGTAAAAGTGAGTGTTGCCCAATGATGCATTATATTTGACAGTTGTAGCATGAAAATGTGTGAAAATGACCATCAACTCCGAGGCGGTCAAGAGATACCATGTCTAATTTCTATGCATTAATCACATTGGTTTACATTTGGCATATCTTGAGGATTGAAATGACGAAGGTGTTTTGTTCTGCTATCCAAATACGTTTTTCCATTGTCACCCCTTTGAGCCATGTTTATTTTCTTTCATAACTCTCTTTCGGAGTCAATGACACAATTAAGAAATGCAAGTGCCGCAATTAAGCAAATGAAAAGAAAAAGAATAAGAAGAAGAAAGGAAGGAAAGATTAAAAGAAAAAGAAAATAAAAGAAAAGATAGAAAAGAAAGAAAAGGAAGAAAACAAAAAAAGGAAGAAGGAAAAACAGAAGAAAAAGAGAAGAAAATTCACAACAAAAGTAATTTCTATGACCTGAACGACATTTGACTTGATCCCGAAAAGGTACGGAGGCAGCCTCCCTGAGATTTAGGCATACCAAAATAAAAATCCAAAATCCCCAAGCAAGAAAGTAGGGCGGAAGTTGTGATTGTTGTGAGAAATTGGATTCCGACAGTTGTAATTTTAATCCGTTTTGAAATTATTTTTTTAGCCTTTTTACCCTTCTTGCTAACCCATTCAAAAGCCTATATTACGGTCCAAAGAAAGACATTCTGATCACTTTTTGAGAAATGTCAAGTTGAGCAGGTAAAAGTAATTCATGAGGGGAGCAACACTTTGGTTCAAGCAAGGAAAACAGATTAAAAAATGAGAGGGTCTATTTGGTGAAAATACTCACGGGCACCATAAGGCGATGGAACCTGAGAGAAATAAAAAAAGAGAGAGTCTTATCAGTGAAAATCTTCACGGGCACCTTCGGGCGACAATAAGTTGAGAGAAAGAACAAAATGAGAGAGGCTTGATGGTGAAAACACTTCGGGCACTACAAGTTGAATAAGGAATGTAAATCGGATTAGATAAGTGGAGCATTAAACCATAGATTCATAGCAAAAAGGTACACCAATAGTTTAACATCAACTTTGATTGATAGAATATCTATAACTGCATGTTATGGTCATTAGAGTTGGTATCCTCATCTGATAGGTTTCTACTTCATAGTTTTCCCTTTAGGATTCATTTTTTTCTGTTTCCTTCATTCCGTTCCTCTGTTTTATTCATTTCCCATTTCTCAGTCTTTTTGGTCATAACAAGTGAGAAATGATTTCAAAATTTGCCACTATATTCCCATGTGTGTGTTGATTATCGAGACTTGAACCGTGCGAGTCCCAAGGACAACTTCCTTTTGCCCAACATTCACATCCTTATAGATAACTGTGCCAAACACGAGATACAGTCATTCGTGGTTTGTTACGCACGATATCACCAAGTGTTGATAGATGAAGAAGATGCCGAGAAAACATCATTCACTACACCCTGGGGTACCTACTGTTACCGGGTCATGCCATTTGGTCTAAAAAACACTGTGGCAACATATATGAGAGCCATGACCACCATTTTTCATGATATGATGCATCAAGAGAATAGAGATGTATGTGGATGATGTGATCATTAAGTCTAAAACTCGGGACGATCATGTAAGAGATTCGAGGAAGTTTTTTGAAAGGCTGCGGAGAAATGATCTGAAGCTGAATCCAGCTAAATGTGCGTTTGGGGTCCCATCCAGAAAACTTTTGGGTTTCATTGTCAGCAGGAGAGGTATTGAATTCGACCATACAAAAATAAATGCCATCCGAGATTTACCTCCTCCAAAAACAAAGAAAGATGTGCTGAGTCTGAGATTTAATCCGAGATTTAATTAGATTGGTTTTGAATGAGATTTAGGGCTATGGAGAGGTGCTGATGTTTTGCTGGTGTGACTGAGTGCATTTAGGGTTGTTTTGGTGCAATTTACTGGTTTCATTTGAGATATCAACCTTTCGAGGATTTCTGGATTCAATCTATGGGATGTGTGTTGTTTTGTTCTGCTAAAACTTTCCTACTGCTACTGCTGCTGTTCACCTGCTTCTACTAACTCTTTTCTTCTTCTGTTGTAATTCAAAACCAGTTACCACTATGAACCCATTGCAATGTGATTGTGAGCTGGAAGGTGAAATAAAGAAGTTTCGTGGGTTTTAGATGTTAATGACTGCCTCTTGTTGATTGCTAGTTTGTGATTAATTTTGTTATAGTTATATCGATATTACACAGGGATGTGTGATTTTTTTAGTTACAAGTTTGTATAAATAGGATTGGTAATTTGTATGGGACTGGTCTAGATTGGAATTATCGGACTGATTAAGCTATATTAACATGGACACTGATTTTGGATTGGCTGAGTTCTGGACCTTATAGTTTCAATTGAATTCTTGTGTTCATCATGGCTAGATAAGGGTATAGAAATCATCAGCCTATTATGTTATTTCTAGATCGTTGTGAACTTAGAGAAATAGTTAGCTTCATAATGGATTGAAAGAATTTCATAAATAAGAAAAACCTGTATGGTTTACGTGAGTAGTAGGATGTAATGGCTTGATTTGAAAACAACTGCTCCATTTGTATTTGCGAATCATGCTCCAATTGGATTTTCACATTGATAATATTTGAGGATTTAATTAAAAGTTAATAGAGAAATAATTGGACTTAGAAGTTCGTCACTTAAGGCTTGATACCTATATGCCCGTTTGGAAGAAATTCTAGTAGGCATTCTCACCTATTTGGGTTATCAGATTTCCGAGGTGCCTTTGGGCATTGGGATATGAATTGAAGGCATGATCCTATTGTAAGTATTTGTTGAACTGGACATGGGCCAAGCGTTATTAGTCTGCCCTCTGCCTATCATGGACTAATGTCAGGCCCAATATCTTGGTTGATGGTAATATTGTCTTACCTGCACATGTCGCTGGATTTGGGTTCTTTGGGTCTACGATTAAATAATAATTAGTGATTCGTTAGTTCTTTTTTTAAATGACAAGTTTGGGTTTTGAGTAAAGTAGCGGGTTCAAATTAAAAGGTCCTTCCTTTTGTTTGGGCCCGGGCTTGAACTTGAAGCCTGAAATTTATTTTTTTTAATTAGGATCCGTTCTTTTCTTTTAGAGACAAAACAAAAATAGAAAATATAATTACTTTTAGGTTTTCCCTTCTAAAATAAAATGAGACGAGCCTCACACAGCATAATATAAATTGTGGGGCCCACAGTAAAAGCTAATAATACTTAGACATCAGAGGCGTGCTATTTGGAAAATTCCATGGCCTTCGCAAAGTGTAGACGCATAGTTGCTTTAGGCGCGTATTTAAAAATATTACATTCGTAAACTCGGGGTGCACTTCATGTGACCCTAATCAAATCCCAAAACGTTGAATAAAATGTGTTCATGATTGCGGGTGCATTTCATGTGATACGATCCAATGACGCATTTTAAACGACGTTCAAATTTTCATTAAAAATTGGTTTAAACGTAAAATCGATACATAGGTTAATCATGTAATAAATTCATATAAGTATGCTAAACATGACAGTTGAGCGACCGCACTAGAACCACGGAACCCAGGAATACCTAACACCTTCTCCCGGGTTAACTAAATTCCTTACTCAGATTTCTGGCTCGCAGACGGTTAAACAGAGTCATATTTTCCTCGTTTCGGGATTCAACCGGTAACTTGGGACACCATTAATCTCCCAAGTGGAAACTCTAAAATTTTAATAATAAATCAGGATATGGTTGTCCTTTAATTGAAAAAACTCCTTTACACCCTTGCGGGTCTATTGAAAAAGGAGGTGTGACATCAATTATCACTTAAAATTTCACAATTCGTTATACAACTGGAGCCAACGCTCCTCAATGTTCATAGGTCACAATTTTTTCCAAAACTTTACACAACAAAATAGAAATTTTCAACAACGCATGAATAATACAACGAAATCATGAAAATCACGATATAAGACTCACGTTCATGCATGACACCAACGTATAGATACTCGTCACCATGCCTATACGTTGTACTCAACAAGAAGCAAAAAGAAAATAGGACGCAACTCATAATCCCTCAAGCTAAGCTTAGACCGAATACTTACCTCGATGCTTTGAATTCAACTCAAGTCTCAATTATAGATTTACCCTTTGATTCCACCGCAAATCTGCTTAAATCTAGTCACAAATTACTTAAATACATCAACAAATTCTAAATGAATCAATTTGTATGCATAAAAATGAATTTCCCAAAGTTTTGCCCAAAATATCCAAAAACGACCTCGGGCCCACGTGGTCAAAACCCGAGATTCGAACCATAACTCGATTACTCATTCCCTTATGAACTCACATAATTTGTTTTGAAATCGGGCCTCAAATAGAGGTCCAAACCCCCAATTTTGAAAAATATAGGTTTTACCCAAAACACACATTTCCCCCCATAAAACTCATTGATTTTAAGTTGAAATTATATTAAAAGATGATAAGAATTAATAAAGTTGATTAAAAACAACTTACAACTTATTTGGAGACGAAAGGATTCTTGAAAAATCGCCTAAGTGTGTTTGGGTTTGAGAAAATATGGAAAAACAATTGGCTGCTGCCTGAGTTGATTCTGAGATTTTTTTTTTTGGAAGAAATAGTGTTGAGCACCAGTGCACCACAATCGGCTATGACAATTGAATTTCTATGACTCTTCACAAGTCTAAACCGTTACGAAACACTCCCTAGCCCTTGGGATCCTAATCAAACACATGTACTAACTCATCAAAATCATACGAACTTATCTGTGCGATCAAATCGCCTAAAAAACCTCAAAAACAATTAATCCAACCTCATAATCAATAATTTTTCTCAAACTTAATAAAATATAAATTTTTGCAATTTAGATCCGAAACAGGTCAAACGACATCCGTTTTTTACAAATTTTGCAGATATGTCTTAAATCATATATAAGACCTATACGGAGCGCCGGAACAAAAATACGAGCCAGATACCACCATGTTCTAATTAAGTTTCATTTTATATTTCCTTAAATATTTTCAGAAAATAATTTTACAAATCGAAATTCGATTCGGAGCATATGCCGAAGTCCTATATTTTCCTACGGACACTTTGAGACCGTCAAATCACGATTCTAGGTCAATTTACCTAAAATATTGACTGAAGTCGAATTTACTCATTTTATATCCAAATTTTATCATTTTTTATACAATTTCATATTTAAGCTTTCCATCTACTCGTCCGTACTGTGCACGTAAATCGAGGCAGCTTTGAATGAGGATTTTCAAGGCCTTAGAAGAATAGAATTCAATTTGAAATAGGTGATAACCCTTTGGGTCGTCACATTCTCCACCTTTAAAATAATCGTTCGTCTTCGAACGAAGAAAAGAAAGAAGTACCTGAGTTGGGAAATAGATGAGGATAACAGCTCTGCATATCAGACTCGAACTCCTAGGTCGATGCCTCAGGATGCTGACCTCTCCAATGAACATGCACAGAAGAAAAACTCTTTGACCTCAACTGTCAAACCTACCAGTCTAGAAAAGCCACCGGCTCCTCCTTATAAGACAGATCCTCGTCCAACTAGACAATGCTGAAATCTAACATGTAGGAAGGATGGTCGTGATACATCCGAAGCATGGACATATGAAATATTGGATGCACGGGTGACAAGCTAGGTGGAAATGTAAGTCTATAAACCACCTCTCCCACACGATTTAGAATCTCAAATGGACCAATGAACCTAGGGTTAAGCTTCCCCTTCTTACTGAACCTCATCACGCCCTTCATAGGCGACACTAAGAGGAATACGCGCCCACAATCCATAAAAGCCGCATCTCGAACCTTGCAGTTTGTATAACTCTTTTGCCTGGTCTGAGCTGCACCAAGCCTATCCTAATTGATCCTGACCTTGTCCAAGGATTCATGAACCAAATCTTTGCCCAACAACCTAGCCTCCCGGGGCTCAAACTATCCAACCGGAGATCGATATCGCCAACCATATAAAGCCTCATAAGGTGCCATCTAGATACTCTATTGGTAGTTGTTGTTGTAGGTAAACTCTGTTAAAGGAAAGAACTGATCCCACAAACCACCGAAGTCAATCACATAAGCTCGAAGCATATTCTCAAATATCTGAATAGTCCGCTCGGACTGGCCGTCCGTCTGGGAATGAAATGATGTACTAAACTACACTTGGGTGCCCAACTCTCACTAAATTGCTTTCCAGAAACACGAGGTAAACTACAAACCTTGGTCTGAAAGGATAGATACTGGCACGCCATGAAGGCGAACAATCTCCCGGATATAGATCTCAGCTAACATCTTGGATGAATAGCCTATCAACAATGATCCAAACTGCATCGAACTTCTTCCGGGTCAACGGAAGTCCATTAATGAAATCTATAGTAATACTCTCCCACTTCCACTCGGGAAACTCAATCCTCTGCAACAATCAGCCAGGCCTCTAGTGCCCATACTTAACCTGCTGACAGTTCAAACATCGAGCCACATATGCAACAATATCTTTCTTCATTCTACGCCACCAATAATGCTGCCTGAGATCCTGATACATCTTCGCGGTGCTCGGGTGAATAGAACACTGGGAACTATGGACCCGCTAAGATCAACTCTCGAATCCTATCAATATTTGGGCACATAAACTCGCCCCTTCAATCTCAAAACACCATCCTCATCTAAGGTTTCCCTCTTCGCACCTCCACACTGCATTGTGTCTCTAAGGACACCCAAATAGGGATTATCAAACATCCAATCACAAATGCGCTCCAATAATGAAGAACGCATGACCGTGCAAGCTAACACCTGACTAGGCTCTGAAATATCCAACCTCACAAATCGATTGGCCAAGGCCTGAACATCCAAAGCAAGCGATCTCTAACTGGCTGAAATATAAGCAAGACTTGCCATGATGGCTAAATCCTACTCAAAGCATTGGCCACCATATTGGCCTCCCACAGGTGACACAAGATAACAACATCATAATCCTTTAACAACTCCAACCACCTTCTCTAGCTCAAATTCAACTCATTTTGCTCGAATTGAAGACTCTTGTGATCGGTGTACACCTCACACGTCACACTTTACAGATAATGCCTCCAAATCTTAATGCATGAACAATGGCTGCAAACTCTAGATCATGAACAAGATAATTCTTTCTGTGAATCTTCAACTACCTCTAAGCATAGGCAATCACTATGTCATCATGTAACCAAGCCCAATACGGGAAGAATCACAATAGACTGTATAAGGCCCTGAACCTGTGGGCAAAACCAATACTGGTGCCATAGTCAAAACTGTCTTTAGCTTCCGAAAGATCACCTTACACTCTTCCGACCATCTGAACTGGGCACCATTCTAGGTCAACCTGATCATGGGGGCTGCATTAGATGAAAACCCATCCACGAACCGACGATAGTATCCTACCAATCCTAAAAAACACTTAATGTATGTAGTTAATGCCGGCCTAGGTCAGTTCTTGACTTCCTAAATCTTCTTCGGGCCAACCTAAATACCCTGTAATGATACGACGTGACCCGGGAAGGCAACTGAACTCAACCAGAACTCACACTTCGAGAACTTCACATATAGCTGATTATCCTTTAGATTCTGGAGAACTACTCTGAGATGCTGCTCGTGATCCTCCTGGGTGTGGGAATAGATAAAAATATCATGAATGAAGACTATCACGAATGAGTCCAAATAAGGCCGGAACACTCGGTTCGTCAAATCCATAAAAGCTACTCGGGAATTTCTCAACCCGAATGACATAACCAAGAACTCATAATGCCCTAATCGAGTGTGAAAACTATTTTAGGGCCATCGGATGCCCAAATCCTCAACTGAATGGTAGCTAGATCTCAAGTCTACCTTTGAATATACCTTGGCATCCTAAAGCTGATCGAACAAATCGTAAATCATCGACAGTGGATATTTATTCATTATTGTAACTTTGCTCATTTACTAGTAATCAATGCACATCCTCATTGAACCATCCTTTTTCTTCACAAAAAACACCGCCGCACCACAAATAGAAACGTTGGGTCTAGTGAAACCCTTCTCAAGTAAATCCTTCTACTTATCCTTCAACTCTTTCAACTCTGGCGGAGCCATGCGATATGGCGAGATAGAAGTGGTCTGGGTGCCTGATGCCATATTAATGCAAAGGTCGATATCTCTATTGGGCGGCATGCCTGGTAAGACTGAAGGGAAAACCTCATGGAACTTTCGAACTATGGGAACAGAATCAATAGAGGAGACCTCAGCACTAGACAAAAGTGGTCAATATTTCTTTATGCTTGTTCCTGAAGTATAAAACGGTCCATTTGTTCCTGAATAGCTTCTTTCAAAAGGGCTTTTGCTTCCTCGGTAAATGTCTTGGTTGAAGATATGAATTCTTGGAACTGAGGTTTATTAGTTTTTAAGTAAGTACATAGCTCAAAGAATGGGACCTATTATGGGACATACAATGCATTACAGACGTATGATCATTACGCTTCAACCGGGTTATTCTATTCCACCTCTTAGAAAGAAAAGAACTTATAAAAAATACTTAATAGCATGGCGATACATTTATACAAAACTTCTACCCCGAGCACACGCAATGGAACCGTAGACAGTCAAGTGAAATCCAATCCACGAAATAATTTGATCTATGGACAGCATCATTGTGGTAATGGTCGTAATGCCAGAGGAATCGTTACCGCAAGGCATAGATCACGAACATAAGCTAAATGGGCCAAACACCCATTCTCGACCATACATCGACCCTTTACATACAAGATAATCGCGAGTGGAATGACCAGGAGTCCCTCTCCACTCTAGTGAGGCAAATCTTGTAAGGCTAAGGTCACGGTCTTAGCATGGCAATCCCAGATAGCATGATACGGGGACAACCCATCCATTCCTAATATGACATCGAAGTTGACTACGTTTAAAAGCAACAAATCAACAAATCAACACGGGTCTCAAGACCCCCAATCACTACAATACAGGAACGATGAACCTGGTCGACCATGATAGAATCACACACCAGTGTGTTGATACTCAATTTTTTCTATATATTTTTGTACCCAAACTACTTACAGAATAGCATATATGTGTGTGTATATAAGCAAACTCATGAATATTTGCATTTTTAAACCAAATTATTGCTTATTTTATATCATATAATCCAATAATTATTCTCAAAATTATTATGTTTGGTGAATTACTTATTTTATCCACATATTTACCCAAAATACAATTAAGGCAATTTTGTTCATATTTTTACATATTCATTTGGTATTTTTAAAGCTAGATTGCATATAACTACAATTGTAGCCTATCTTCTCATTTATAATATTTTATAATTATAAAATTAATCCTAGTATTTTTAAATTAGTTTTTATATAATAATTGTGTAGACAATACTCTTAATTTGCTTTTAAAACTGTATTATTATTTTTATAAAAATATTAAAAGGAAAAATTAGCTATTTATGATTTAGCCTCAATTATATTACAATTATAGCCCAATTTCACTCCAACTCAACCCAAATCAAACCCAAAATTTCCTAACCCAATTACTTATTTACCCGATCTAGTATCCACTTAATCAAACCAGCTCGTGGTCCCTTTAATCTGAGCCATTGATCTTTTTGATCAATAGTCCAGATTCCCCCTACCTTTTTAATTCTAAACGACCCCTAACCCTATCTCACTTTCTCAATCCGATTTTCTAAGTCTACATGTTAGTGCTCGTTTGATTTACTCCTTAAGTGTGAAAGCCCTAATTTTAGGGTTTATTTGAGACTTTGGGACTTTTGGTGTGCTTATCTGCCTATTTTCTCTAAATCTGATAGATTCTGCAAAAACCCTAGTTCTTTGGGGGTCTATTTGAGTTCCTGAAGTTCTTCGTCTGTTCGTTATTGCTCAATATAATTCTTTTACTTTAGCATGTAGTTATTTGGTTCTGAGCTCTTGCTACTTGTCAAACTCGTCTGTTATTTTCACTCGACTCCTCGCATGCTCCTAATCCTTTCTCTGTCACAGAAACCTGAATTATGTAACTATCATATGATTATAATCTTTTTCATGAGTACATCCTCACATGCCTAAAGCTATGAACTCTTTTATACGTTATAGTTCCCTCTCGAAGTAGCCCTTGATTATGGACTGATTTCAAATATGTTTGTGTGATTTTTATTGAACTCTTGAAATTGATTCTTTCCTTATTGCACTGAATTCCCTGCTTTTCAAACCTATTTGAATGCTTGCCTTTGAAATCTCGACCCCTGCCTTTCCTACTCAAGTTGATTGATCCCTTACCTTTGACTATATTGGTATTGGATTCTTATAGACCTTTCCTTGATTAGAATATGACGAACCAAGCCTCCATTACCTACTATGTACATGTACTGTGCTTGAAATACTTCCTTATTAGTCATATACAGCCTATGTGATTTTTTTCCTTATTCTGCACTTACATGTTACCATTTGATTTTAATTCCTTAAATAAAGGAAGTGTTTGAGATTGATTTGATTTTAATTGATACTTCTTTCATTAAATATTGCTGAACTACAATCTTTACCTTATTTTTTGCCTATTTTTACGCTATAAATACTTGGTTTTCTCATTAATAAAAACACATGAACACACACAGACAAGTCCTGATACAACACACTATTTCTCTTTCTCTTTCTCAAATACTTCAAAGTTTTCTACAAAGTATTCGACTTTGTTCTCGTGAAGTCCTCAGTTGATTGTTTCTCTATTTTCCTAGGGCTATAAGTGTTCTTCTCCTCTTTGTTTTTATTTTTTAACTTCTACGTCCCTTTAGTTTAATAATGCCTCTCCTCTATGTGATTATGCTTCAGCACTTTTCATGTGCTTACTTTACTACTTCTGTATATTTTCTATTCCGCTCTTGACTGAATTCCCTCTCTCTCAACACCTTTGTGAGTGAGTTATGGTTCATAAAGCATGAAAATACTTTAACATTATTGTTCATGTGTCCGGAATGCATTCTTTGAATGCCAAACTCAATCAATTCTCACTCCATTTCCCCTTATGTATGCTTGAGCTTTTAGACCTTCGTCTGGCAGTTCCCTAATCACTGTCTAGACCCTGGTCTGACCTTCAATGGGACTAGTATTATTTGTTTAACCAAATAGGTTTGTCAGGGGTATGCCAGCCTATTTTGTGTCTGGGCATGACCACCAGCTATTATGGCTTCCCCAATCCCTTTCACACTTACACTTATTCTTAGCGATTAAGTTTTTCTCCTCTTTTGCAAGCGTTTCTTTTGGACCCTTGAGCTCCCTCTGAATTTGGATGCCAGAGAGCTAGCTATTTCACACAATACTATTTCTATTCTAATGGTATCTTGGGTGTAATAAATTCCAGGAATTCCTGAAATTCCTTTGAACTTTGAAATACCCTAGATAAAGAGAAGGCTTTGGAAAGTTGGATCCCGAAAATGGTTCAATCACATATTATTAGACACTAAGTCTGAATTAGCTTTCTTGGATATAGCTGTTAGCCTCTGATGTATTTTGTCTATTTTTTTGGTTTGTAATAACTAGCATAAACCCGGGAAATATAGTAAAAGGGTGGGGGGGTCTTTACTTTCCTGCATTAAAGGGTAGAAATCATGTTTCTAGGATTTTACTGTTGAATCACATAGAAATCAGGCCTATATGGTTGTTTATTGTTAATGCAACATAGAGACCATTCCAATAGGAGTCAATATTTTAACTTCTAGCCTATAAATATCATGCCTATGAGAATGTGCATATTCATGACATTAGGCAAATTCTTAGGATTAATCAAATAAGCATATGTTCACAAGTTATTAACAAGGTTCAAAATCAATAACTCGTAGAAATCATGCCTATAGGGGCTTTTGAATAGAACTCACTCGTCTAAAAGCAGTAACAATCGATCAATTGATTGATTCATGCCTAGGTCAGCTTATATTTTCCAAAAATTAATCTTTTGATAAAACCTCTCTCAAATCAACGTCCATATTTTAAAATCCAGTGTTTAAATTTGTATGGCTTTCTGAAACTACATTTTCAAATAATTTGGCCAAATGTGTTTTCCAGTTCAATTCCTTTCTTTTAAAATTGTCGTCTTTAAATAAGTTATGCAATTCACCAATTTTGTTTAAATAAACCTTCCTTCTCCGAAACATTTTTATTTACCTTTTTTGTGTTTAATTACAACTAGGCAGTCTGCTTTAAAACCATTTTCTGTCTGCAACATACCTTTTCCTAAAAACTTCTATACCAGTTATTTTCTAAAGTCGATATTTTTAATCAATTAGCGTTAATCAAGTGCCTTAATCTTTGAAAATTGTATCTGAGTGGCCTAATGTAGACTTTCTGTCTAAATATATATGTTGAACTAGTCCCCTCATTGTTTAATATAATTGAAAAACTAAAACAATATTTACAAAGGTGTGCTAAACTATATGACTATCTGCTTTCAGGGATTTATCTGAACTTTACTTCCTTGCTTGCTCTCCCCTTTTTTGATTCATGTTTTTGAATGTCGAACTAATTTTGTGATTTAAACTTCATAATGGCCCCATCCTTTTCTCCCCTTTAGGATTAGAAGTCCTAATACCCCAGGACAGATAGGATTGGGACGGGTACTAGCATGCAATAAGTAAATGAGACTAAGTGTGCTTTAATACCTTAACAGGGTAGAAAGGATATAATATGGACATACTGACTGGTACGCTAATATCACGTGCGACCCCTCTTTTGAGGAGTGTGCACTGAGTATTGCATTGATGTGATCCATATTACATATAAACCTTGAACCCTTTTTCCTTTTACTTGTAATGTTTTCTTTTAATTTTGTTTCTTTTAATTAACTCTTCTAAAACCTACCATTTTTCTCTTTTATACTTTTGAAATTTCTTGCAATAATTATGTGAAAACCTTGCTTGTTTTTCTATCTTCTAATGTCAAAATAGTAGTATGGTCGAGAACCACACTAGTGGATCTTAAGGGGTGCCTAACACCTTCCCCTCGAAATAAGCTCAAACGCTTACCCAAACTCTTGTTCTTCCTCTCAAATTCTTTTATTTAAAAGTGTCCTAATGTACTATAATCATTAGGTGGCAACTCTCCAAATTCCAAAACCCAATTCTCAAAAGGGAAAAAGAGTTTTCCTCTCATAATGTCGTGTACCCAATTTTGACCCACTAGAAAAAGGGAGCGTCGACAGCATGGCGACTCTGTTGGGGATCTCTTTAAGGCTTTTACCTTTGAATGCTACTTGTGACTTCACTATCTTTTTAATTGCCTTTACTTACTGTCTTTATTTCCTCCACTATGAGACAAACATGGCTCTTCATGTCTATTTTTTCCTTACTTCTTTCTTTACTGCTTTATTATTTCAATACCGTTGTAATTTTGAGCATTTACTGTAATTAGTTATCTTATGTACGTGAAAATACATTTCAATTTGTTTCATTCTTGTAATTTGCGTCTTCAACATCATATTCGATTCGTACCCAAACAAATCATATAGCAACGCTTATAACAAGTGGTTGCGCTCTTCCTATATTATCACCCCCTAAATTTGGCAAAGGTGTATTTGCGGTAAAACCAGTCGATTAACGGTGTAGTCGACGGTTCCGTGCCTTTCCCACTTGAGTTGTCCGATCAAGGGTACCAGTCTAATAGCTCAAATATAAGCCTTACTCTGTTAACTTTAGATGCATCATTGTCAAACCTAGCCGAGTCAGTTATGTCATCCGCATATTGACTCATTAAGATTGACTAGTCCAAAGTGCCCCGGATTTCCCTGAAACCCAAATGGACACCTCCATGTTCTGTGCATTTATTTGGAGAACTAAATGCCTATCATGATAATTGTTGGATTAAATAGTCGAGTCTAGTGGGGTAAGGGTCTAACACTTTGTTTTGCCAAAAATAAGGCACGCAGTCCCCTGATTCGGTATGGTAACCAACATTTACCTAAGGCTGCTAAGCTGGTGGGAGGATCTTCATGCCAGTGATCGGACCCTTGTCCACAAATACTTATGGAATTTGCTTTTGCCTTTGGAAATACAGCCTGACAACGAAATAGTAGAGGCTGCAACTTTGTTATGGGATAGTGACCAGTCGGTATTTCGCTTCGGGGGCCTTGAAATGACCCCTTTAGTTGAGGAAACGGGGGGGTTAGCTGGTATTCCTTGGGAGACTACGGGTCTGCTTATGCTGGAAAATCGCAAAGGTAGGGGCTTCCTTAAAATGATGGGACTCAAGAAAAACCTAGACTTGACATGCTTGATAGATTCCTACATCCCATTTGATTACTTATGCGAGAGGTACCGCCATAAAAAGTCACACCGCACCTACTTCGATGAATTTTCTCTCACCTCCTTAGGGAATATCTACAGAAGGGTTTTCATCTTCATGTTCAGTTTTTTGGGGATAATAATCTTTCCTATCAAGAAGGCTAGGATCCACACCAGACTAGCCATGGTAACCAAGACCCTGATGGAAGGGATTGACGGACAATCTTTCAGCATAGTACCTATGATTGTCACCGAGATATATTGAGTCTTGCAAAAATGTCAACAACGGGCCAAACATTTCGAAGGTTGTAACATGTTGCTTCAACTTCGGCTTATAGAACAGCTACAAAAGAGAGACCATCGACAATAAATTATACTTAGAGATGGGATGATCATATCACTTTCCACCACCCAAAGCGAATGAATTTCATGCCTAACATGTTCGCTCAGCCAGAGGACACTTGAGGATGAGTAGAGTTATTTGAGAATATGAAGGAGTATCAAGTGCAATGGATGTATGAGAGGTTCCCAACTGGGGAGTTTATTGTCCGTTCTCGAGATGCACCATTCCGCATACTCATTGGTCTGAGGGGAACCTATCCCTATGTCCCTCTCCAAGCCATGAGGTAGGCAGGAAGAAAGCAAATCATACCAAGGGTGGACAAAATGAGTCACTTCAGGGCTGACTTCCAGGACAATGATAGCCCTCACAGGTGTCAAATTCAGCACATGTGGCATTGCAAACTCATCTTGGGAAGAGAATCTATTGAGCCAGACAGGTATCACATCGGGTGTGTGCGACACTACTCGGGTTGGTTGAAAGAAAATCACACTGGTTTTGGTCATCATGGGTTCATCCGAGGTCATAGGCTTATTGATGAAAAGGCAGAAGCGCAAGTTAAGTACATTCAATTGCGCAAAAGAATTCGAGAATGTGAAAATGAGAACCGATAAATACAAGAAGCTCATCATAAATTGATTGATGAATAGAAGGATATGGTCGTCAATGCCAACAAGCGTCTAGGGTATCTGCAATGAGGTCTAGTAGAGCTGGAGGGGAAGCTCTTGAAAAGGATTGAAGACTGCCATAATGCTAAGAGAAATACAGGCGGACATATGGCCCCAGCCTACTTGCTGCTAGGACTGCGCTAGCTGATGAAGCTTTACAAGGGAGACTAGAATACCGAATCTGGCGAAGGTCCTTCTGGGACCAAGTAGATAGGATCTTTTATTTATTTCCTGCTTTCACAATGTAATAAGGCCTCCGGCCATTAATGATAGTTTCATTTCCCGTTATTTAGTTGTTTTAAAACTCATCTTATTTTCATCAATAAAATGAGGCATTTAGCATTATAAGTTCTCCAAAGTTAATTTATCGCTAGGCCTACCTCGGGCACAACGAGGCACCCAAATTAGGACACGACTTATATTCTTGCACAATGCGTTTAAATATTGCAAAAAAAAATTCTCAGAATCCTCACTAACTTTTAACTTTTTTTTTCTGTTTTTTTATTCCCCTCCCCAAAGGTTACTTTGTGCATTCTGGTACCATTAGCATACTTTACAAGATCCAAGGTCCCTCCACATCCTCCTCCTTCGAGTCCTATCAGAAACAATAATAAAGGTAGAATGGGAGACGCACGTGCTAGAAATGAGATTAAAAGAGAGGAAACTTCTTAGGGTGCCTCAATTGCTAAAGGAACTAGTGCTCAGCTTGAACAAAAACTTCTGGAATTCCAGGAGAAGTTGAACCTAGTTCGAAACTTGGAAAGCCTATCATTCTCTCTTGATGCTCCTGATGCCAACACCCAAAACCCCGTACCTCCACAAAACATCCCACAACAACAAATGCAACCCACTAAGTCTCAGACCTGTTACACAAGCAACAACACTCCATTACTCAGCCCCGAACCACCAAACACTACAAACGACCACCTCCACAACACTCTATCTTTGTTGACACTATACCCCACTACAGTAAACCAATCTCAAGTGCTTGTGAATCAGACAATAAATACTCCCTCATCAGAAACTTCACCACAAAACTCAAGAAATTAACTAGCCGGGTCCAGGGTGTCGAAGTTAGCAAAGGTATCGAGGGGCTGAATTATGAAGACCTTTGCTTTCAAGCAGATGTTGAACTTTCGGAGGGGTAAACACCCCCTAACTTCTAGATGTTTGATGGAACAGATGATCCCAAGGTCCACTTAAGGCATATTTTGATAACTTGGTAGGAGTTGGAAGAGATGATAAAATCCGCATGAAGCTTTTCATGAGGAATCTGAAGGGAGATGCCTTGTCTTGGTACATCATCCAAGATTCAAAGAAATGCACAAATTGGGTAAGTATGGCATCCGATTGTTTTGATTGATTCAGGTTTAGCATAGAGAACGCACCAGATGTATTCTATATCAAAAATTTGAAGAAGAAAACCACAAAAACCTTTCGCGAATATGCTACTCGTTGGGGGTCAGAAGTAGCGAAGGTTAGGCCGGCCCTAGAAGAAGAGAAAATGAATAGGTTCTTTGTTCGTGATCAGGACCTGCAATTTTACGAAAGATTAATGCTGATAGAAGGCCAGAAGTTCTCCGATAACATCAAGCTAGGAGAAAGAATTGAAGAAGGTATCAAAACCGGTATGGTTACTAATCTTTAGGCGTTGCAGGCTACAACAAAGCCGTACAGTCTGGTGGAACGTCAAAGAAGAAAGATGTGAATTCCGTAATGGCTGTGCTAAGAACCAAATCTCCAATGACTTACCAAACAAACCATAAGTCCACTCATATATCAGCCTTCCCCGAATTACCAAGCACCCTCACCCACATATCAAATTCCACCATCCGCCTACCAATCATCTTCACCTCCCACATATCAACCCACTTCACTAAGATATTCTCAACTCATATCCGTGTACCAAGCTTACAACGCCCAACGTTCTCGCTACCAATCACCACCCATTCGCCAAACCTTTCCTCGACCCAAACAAAATTTCAACCGCAGACCAACCAAGACAATATGCAGCCATCGCTGAACCAACCGACCAGCTATATGAAAGACTCAAAGTAGTTGGTCATGTTACTGTTATCCCGGCCATAACTCCAGAAAATCTCTCCCAATGGATCAATTCCAACAAAACCTGTGCATACCATTCCATAATGAAAGGTCAAAGCATCAACGAGTATAGCTCGTTGAAAGTTAAGATACAGACCTTAATTGACAATAAGGTCATTATAGCAAAGAAGCTCGATCCCAATGTCTGCAACAACCCTCTACCTAATCACAAGGGTGGAGGCATTCACATGATTGAGATCAAGGATTATTGGGACCCTAAATTGTCGATTGGATTAATTGCCGAAGGGGATTTTACCAAAGAAGCCGAAAGTCATACTCAAGCCTATTTTCGTCCAGATCCAAATAAGGGGAATATGCCCATACCGCTCGAGTTCGAAGGGCCTCCTTCAAGGGCACCGTGGCCAATTGAGGTCGAGTTGGGAATTTCAAAGGCACCTGGGCCGGTTGAAGTTGTTGTGTGCTTCCAAGAATGCTTATTCCAGTTACGATGAAAAATGTGGCCCTATCAACTCAAACGACATACCATGGGATTACAAAGCTGAAGCTAGGAGAAAAGGAAAAACCAAAACCGGAGAAACAATTGCTGCAGAGGGTATGACCAGAACAAACAGGGTGTACACTCAGGAACACTTAGCTGATTTAAACAAGCAAGTCTTTTGAAGGCCTATTGAAATTGGGGCCACATGATCTTTGGAGAAAAATACAAGTGAAAGAATTCTCGGTCGTTGAGCAGTTGAACAAAACACTAGCGCAGATCTCCATCATGGCTCTTCTACAAAGCTCCAACGCAGACAAAATGACTTGATGAAGATATTGAGCGAAACTTATGTTCCCAGCAACATAACTGGAGGGAGATGGCAAATATGGTGGGAAAAGTGTTGGAGAGTAATTAGATTACCTTCCACGAGGATGAACTACAACCGGAAGGACTTAGTTACAACAAGGTGTTGCACATCACCGTACAATGCATAGATTACTCCATCACTAGAATCTTGGTTGACGTGGAATCCAGCCTCAATATTTGTCCACTGATAACTCTAAATACATTGGGGAAAGGCTTGCATGAAATCAAAGACGGGGCTATCAATGTTAAAGCCTTCGATTGGTCTCAAAGATCCACTATTGGAGAAATCAGCTTATGCCTATAAATGGGGCCAACCTGGTTCGATGTTGACTTTCAAGTGATAGACGTCCCAGCATCATACAACTTGTTGTTGGGACGACTCAGGATCCATGCTGCTTGAGCTGTAGCATCAACCCTACATCAGGCTGTAATGTTCGAATGGAATCATCAAGAGGTGATCATTTATGGCGACGCTAGCAAATGCATATACACTCGCCAGACCATCCCAATGGTTGGGCGAAGAAGGAGAATTGGCGGAGAAACATACCACCATATTGAGCAGGTCAGTGGTGTGGATAAGGATAAATGGTGGGACAACAAGATCGAAAGTATCCTGAACTTGTGTGGGTACGAACCTCATAAAGGGATTGGGAAGAACCTCGAGGGAATTTTCAAACCCATCAAGGTTAAGAAACATGGTGCTACTTTTGGTTTGGGGTATGAGTACCCTTGGGAGGAATTCAACCATTAGTCACCACCAGGGCGCGGTACCTACTATCCACTGGTGCACCATGTACTCGTCTAGAGCAGACCTTTCAACCGGAAAATATCGTATATGGATCAGAGGAAGACGAGGCATTAGCTGCAATGAAGAACTTATTTCTGGAAGATGATATGGACTGTTGTGTTATCTTCGAGGAGGAAGGGAAGGAAATCTCTTCCATATAAACTGTGAAACGAGGGGGTCGCCTCATTAATTGGTCGATCAGGACCATCAGGACCCGGAGAGCTTTCGGGTAGTAAGACTAAACAGCGCACCATGAATCGCATATTTACTTTTCACTAGTTAATTTATTTTTCCTTTCCTCACTATCTTTAATTTCGAAAAGAGCTCTGATGTTCCAAATTATTATGAATTTAGTAAATGCATTTTTAGTTTATTATATATTGCGTTCTTATTATTTTACCGATCATTTACTTTATTTAAATAGCATTACCATTACCTATCTTGATGATGAACCGACGATTGTGACTTGCAACGAGATAACGCAACAAACAGACACAGATTTAGAACAGGATGATATACCAAAAGAGTTCATCAGAGAGGTTGAGTATTTTGAGAATAGGCCTATGGCCAAAGTCTAACCTGGATGAAACAGAGGTCATTAATTTGGGAGATACGGAGAATGTTAAAGAAATGTGCATCACTGTGAATTTGTCACTGTCAAAAAAGAAGATGTACACAGAGTTCTCATAAGAGTATGAGGACATCTTTGCCTGGTCTTATGATGATATGACTGGTCTGAGTACATCCATTGTAGCTCACAAATTGCCAACAGATCCAACATGTCCACCGGTAAAATAGAAGCTCAGAAAGTTCGAACCTGACATGAGTTTGAAAATCAAAGAAGAGGTTACCAAGAAGTCAAAGCCATGGTTCTCAGGGTGGTGGTAACCAACATGGTTAGCCAACATCGTGTCGGTACTGAAGAAAGATGGGAAGGTTAGAGTTTATATCGACTACCGGGATCTCAACCGGGCCAGTTCAAAATGATGACTTCCATTTGCTAAACATGCATATCCTAATTGACAACTGTGCCAAGCATGACTTGCAGTCACTCGTCGATTATTATGTTGGGTACCATCAAATATGGATGGATGCAGAAAATGCAGAGAACACATCTTTTATCACGCCATGGGGAATGTATTGCTACATAATGATGTCGTTTGATTTGAAGAATGCTGGTGCTACCTATATGAGGGCCATAACTACTATATTTCATGACATGATACATAAAAAAATCGAGCTATATGTGGACAACGTCATCATCAAATCCAAGAAGGTCACAGATCATATGGAAGGCTTGAGGAATTCTTCAACAGAAGATACGATCTTAAATTTAATCCCGCCAAGTGTGCATTCGGGGTTCGTGCTGGAAAATTACTAGGTTTTATCGTGAGTCGTCGAGGAATAGAATTGGATCCGGCATAGGTCTAGGCCATTCAAGAGTTGCTACCACTGAAGAACAAGAAGGACGTGATGATTTTCCTGGGGAGACTCAACTATATCAGCTAGTTTATCTCAGTTCACTGTCATCTGTGAACCTATCTTCAAGATGCTGAAGGAGGATGTTTCACCAAATGGACTGACGATTGTCAGAAAGCTTTTGACAGAATTAAGGAACACATGTCACCGATGCCAGTCTTGGTTCCGCTTGAACCAGGAAGACCTTTATTTCTCTACCTTGCTGTATTGGATGGAGCGTTCGGTTGTACTCTGGGACAACATAATGAAACACGGAGAAATGAGCAAGACATCTACTATCTCAGTTAGAGTTTCACACCATATGAGGCTCGGTATTCTCTATTAGAGCGCACTTGTTGTGCTCTGACTTGGGTAGCGCAGAAACTGAGGCATTATTTCTATGCCTACTCCACTTATCTTATCTCCAGAATGCACCAGCAAAAGTATACCTTCCATAAGCCTATGCCCACTGGCAAGCTCGTCAAGTGGCAGATCCGGCTAAGTTAATTCGACATTGTCTACATAACTCAGAAAGCAGTCAAAGGGCAAGCTTTGGTAGATCGTCGCACCGAGAATCCTGTGGGAGGAGAATATGAGTCTCTAAGGATGTATTTTCCCGATGAAGAAGTATCTTTCATTGGAGAGGACATTGCAAGATCCTATGATGGTTGGAGGATGTCTATTGACGAAGTTGCAAATTTCAATGGAGTTGGCATAGGAGCAGTCAGTAATACCCATTATTCACTAAGCTCAGGTTCCTGTGAACCAACAACATGGTCGAATATGAAGCTTGTATTTTGGGGCTTAAAATGGCCTTTGATATGAACACTCAGGAGTTGCTAATGATCAAGGATTCAGACTTGATTATACATCAGGTTTGAAAAGAGTGGGAAACGAAGAACTCCAAGATACTTCCCTACTTGCATCACATACAGGAGTTGAGGAAAAGATTCACAAAGATAGAATTTCAGCACGTCCCTAGAGTGAGAATGAGTTCGTTGACGCATTAGCTACTTTGTCATCCATGATCCAACATCCACACACCAAATTCATTGATCCGATCCCAGTAAATATTAATGATCAGCCAACTTATTGTGCTCACGTTGAGAAAGAAGCAGATGGGAAACCCTGGTTTTATGACATCAAAGAATATTTGACCACAGGAGAATACCCAGAGCTTTCCAATGCTACTCAAAAGCGCACACTTCGAAGGTTATCTAACAACTTCTTTCACAGTGGAGGACTCCTGATTTGGGATTATTACGATGTGTCGAAGCAAGAGAAGCAACCAAGCTATTGGATGAAGTGCACGCAGGAACCTATGGACCGCACATGAGTGGTTTTGTCTTAGCAAAGAAGATACTCCGAGCATGATATTTTTGGATGACTATGGAAACAGAGTGTATCCGGTATGTTCGCAAATGTCATCGCTATCAGATACATATAGACATAATAAAGATGCACCCAAACGAGATTACCACAACAAGCTTACCACGGCCATTCGCCGCTTGGGGAATGGATCTTATCAGACCAATCGAGCCTACCATATCAAACGGACACTAGTTCATCTTAGTGGCAATTAATTACTTTACAAAATGGGTCGAAGCAGCGTCATACAAGGAGTGACCAAGAAATTTGTGGCAGATTTTGTCCACAACCATTTCATTGTCTGTTCAAAATTCTGGAGTCATAATCATTGATAATGGTTCCAATATCAGTAGCGACCTGATGAAAGCAATGTGCAAGAAATTTAAGATCAAACACAAGAACTCTTCAGCCTACGGGCCTTAGATGAGTGGAGTTGTAGAAGCGGCGAACGAGAATATCAAGAAGATACTAAGGAAGATGATTGAAAGGCACAGACAATGGCATGATTATCTTTTTCTTTATTGCGATACCGTACCGTAGTCCGTACATCAACCCGGGAAATACCCTACATGCCGGTTTATGGCGCAGACGTGTTCATTCCCGCCGAGGCAGAAATTCCCTCTTTAAGAATCATACAAGAAGCGGAATTGGACGAAACAGAATGGGTAAAATGTCGCTACGAGCAATTAGCCCTTATAGATGGTAAAAGGATGAATGCAGTTTTCCACGATCAGTTGTATCAGAACAAAATGTCAAAGCCTTCAACAAAAGAGTTAATCAAAGGAAGTTTACACCAGGGCAGCTGGTGGTGAAGAAAATATTTCCGCATCAAGACAAAGCCAAAGGGAAGTTCTCTCTCGATTGGTAGTGTCCGTACATGGTTCACCAGGTCCTGACCGGAGAATCCCTTATTCTTGCAGAGCTAGATGGAGAAGTATGGCCAAAGCCAATCAATTTAGACGCACAAAAACGATACTATGTGTAATCATACGCTTTCCCTTCATGATGTAATTTAAACTACGCCTAACATGATTCTCGTTTAAGATGGGATACGTAGGCAGCTCTATAGGTTCGGTCACAAGTAAATAAAAATCCATTTTCACCACTATTGAAACTCGGGTAGATTTATTAGGAGGACCCACAAAGTTCCAAAGTTGATTTTCAATCCTTGCCAGAAGCACCAGCCCAGTAAACTTGGGCAAAATTTTTCGGAGGACCCTCAAAATTCCGAGTTGATTGTTTTTAGTCATTCCACGCAGCCGTCAAAAGTGTCACCCCAGTAAACAAAACCAGAATTTTGAGGAGGAACCTTAAAATTCCATAGCAATAGAGGTTGCAATGTCTTGGAGAACGTTGCACTCATTGGCTCATTCAAAGAAAATTTTTTCGATTATATATTTTTAATATATTTACTAAATCATGCATAACTGTCTTTTGAATCGCTCTTGTTTAGAAACACTATCCCAATGGTACAGGACGTCTGGATCCAAAAAGATGAACTAAACTTTCCCCCTCTACAGAACTCACAATTTTTCTTTAGATGTAGGCGCCCAAGTCGAAAATCATGGAATACGTCCATAGACACGTACTTTCCAGGGGTGAAACTTTTGGAACAATCGCTTATTCACAAATTACTATCCGCACCCAACATCCCAGCAGTCACGATATCGTAATCGACAATAAGCTAAGAAATTTTACAGTTATTCGCCCTTTACATTATTGCATTGCATAAGGCTACTTATCTGCCTTAGGAGGTTAAGGTCAACCTCTATATGCTTTTCTACATAAGGTTACTCATCTGCCTTTAGAGACTAACCTCCGTCTCCATCTATATTTCTGCCTAAGGTTACCTATCTGCCTTCCGATGTTAAGCTCTACCTCCATCTGCATTAGGCTACTTATCTACCTTTAGACAAAGCCCTGTCTCCATCTGCATTTCCGCATAAGGCTACCTATCTGCCTTCTAAGGTTAAGCTCTACCTCCATCTGTATAAGGCTACTTATCTGCCTTTCGGGACCAAGCTCTGTCTCCATCTCTATATGCATACGGCTACTTTTCTGTCTTTGGAGACTAAGCATAAGGCTACCTATCTGCTTTTCATCTGCATCTCTGCATAAGGCTACCTATCTGCCTTCCGAGGTTAATCTCTACCTCCATTTGCATAAGGCTACTTCTCTGCCTTCTGATACTAAACATTGTGTCTATTCTGCACAAGGCTACTTATCTTCCTTTTGAGACTAAGCATTGTCTCCATCCTGCATAAGGCTACTTATCTTCCTTTTGAGACTATGCATTGTCTCCAACCTACATAGCTGAAATAACTCCACTTTATTTTTCCCGTACGGCTGCAATATCGTCGCCGCATTTAAATTTTCACTTTGGCTGAAAGATCACCATCCTTTGCATTCATCGGCTAAAAGATTGACACCTTCTCATGGGCTGAAAGATCGCCAACTTATTCAAAGGCGTCATAGTTCGAAGGCATCATCTTCAAAGACCGAGAACACCATTTCATTGCATGCGAATCTCTCTTTATTTATGCTCTTCATTTCCCAAGACATCATAATCTGAGGACATTATCCAAACCGTCCAAAGACAGCATTCATGGTCAAATAGAAATTTTCATCACATTTAATTATTGTCACGACCCCAAACTAGGTCGTGATGGCGCCTGGCCGCGAGGCTGGGCAAGCCCGACCAATCAAACCACAAATATCTTAAATTATATATAAAACCTACACCGGGAGCCGAAACCAAAATACGGGCTCGATACCATCATGTTCTAATCAAATTTAATTTCAAATTTCTACAAATATTTTCAGAAAACAATTTTATAAAAAAATTCATTTCTTGGGCTTGTGACCTCGGAATTTGATTCCGCGCATATGCCCAAGTCCCATATTTTCCTACGGACCCTCCAAGATTGTCAAATCACAGATCCGGGTTCGTTTACTATGTGCGCAAATCAAGGCGGTTCTAAATTAGGTTTTCAAGGCCATGGAAGCATAGAAATCAATTAAAATAGGTAATTCCCTTTTGGGTCGTCACAATACCATGGTTTTCTATGAATTAGCTATACATAGAATAATACAAAATAGGGTGTATAAGTAATGCTTGTATTTATACATAGGTTGAAAAAGTTTACCAAACAACTTATTACTAATACACAAAGCTAATGCATGCATTACTTTCTCTAATGCCCTCTACCAAACGACCTCTAAGAGTTATTCTTCATATTTCTAGTGCATGACATCATGAGTCGACAGTAAACAGTACAATCTATTCAAATATTGTATTTATCAAAACAATACCACAGGTACAATATTATATTCATCAAAAAAATACAATATAATATAATATAATACGATACACTATGAAATAATACAAAACCATCGTTCTAATAAGGTGTAAGTCATAGATTTGGTAAAATTTATTTTAAATTTTTTAAATATTTATAAGAGTCTATATGACAGTCAATTTGTAGGCTAAAGTTGCTTTGAGGTTTAGGACCCGTTTGGCCATAGATTTTGTCAAAATAAACTTGGGTTTTATTTGGCAAACAGGTGCTTCGCCATAGATTTTGCTTATATTTTGGTAAAATCTCAAATTTAGCTGGTTTTGGGATAAATCCCTAATAGTACACCTATTTTTTATAAATTGATTTTGCAAATATATTTTGAAAATGTATGTCCAAATATATTTTAATCTTCAAACCAAACCCAAACTAATTTTTTAAAAATATATGACCAAACGCTAGCTTAGTGTTTAGGAGTATAAAATTGATTGAAATTCATTTGATGATTTTGACGCATTGGAATGTGTCAATGTAATATAAAGTTATGGCAAGTAGCTGAACAAATTTTAGAAAGAGAATGTCCAACCTCTCACTACAAGAATCACCATCTACTACCACCAATATCCCACCAAAGCCACCGGATAAATCTAGACACCCACTACAAAACTCTACTTCATATAAGGAAGCCCTCCTTAGAGATAAATTCACTACCAAAGTAGTAAATCCTCCACCCCAAGATTTAGAAAATCATATAGATATGGACATTACCTAAATCCAAGATGATGATCTAAGCCAAAATGATTTAACTAGCTCATTAAGACAAATAATCCTCAGCCAAGATGACCTTCATCGAATATGCATGCCTTGGAAAAATTCGATCATCATCAAACTAATAAGGAAGAGGCTTATGTACCACTACCTCAAAAAGAAACTATAAGACCTTTGGAAGCTCAAGCGAAAATTTCCCTCTAATTGATCTTGGAGAAGACTACTATACAGTCAAATTAATTAGTGAGGAAAACATGACAAAAATCCTACATAATGGACCTTGGTTCGTTAATAGTTTTTTTCTATCCACTAAAAAATGGGTTCCAAACTTTGTTGCAAACAAAGCACAACACAACTTCACTTCCATTAGGATCCGATTACCACAATTACACACTGCGTTTGATGATGAAATAGTCCTTGCAAAAATAGGTAACTCAATTGGCAAACTTCTCAAAGTAGATGCATGCACCTCACCTACACTTAGGGGACGTTATGCAAGACTATGTGTTGAACTTCCTCTTGACCAACCTGTCCAGCACCACATACTCATTGGGCAACATAAACAACCAATCGTTTTTTAGGAAGTTATATATTGTGCAAATCATGTGGCAGACTAGGACACACGACTCAATATTGCACACAAAGAAAGCTGCCAATCACGGCAAGAGTAACCAATGCAAAGGAAATCCATGCAGAAAAGCAAGGTAACAGCCAACAAAATTTAGAAGAAGAAGGAGAATGGATGACAGTCAAGTTCCCAAGAAAAGGTAAAGCCAATATGGCCAATGCCCCTACTGCCACAACTGAACCAAATCCTCTTCCAGGTATGAATGTCCGCTTGTTTGATGCAAGATCAGGTAAGTATCTCAAAACTCAATACTTATACTATATAACAAGAAACTATTAAACAACCCTCCAAAAGCCCTACCAATAATTGCTAATTCATCTGCTAGCAGTGATCAAAGTTTATTCAATAATTACTCATATTTGGACAAATTGAGGAAGACAAAAGCAGTTTCAAAAACCCTCAAAACTAGCCCATGCTTTTGAATGATCTACAACAAAAGGAATTTTTTAAAAATAATACTAATATTTTGCATACGAGTCAAGTGAAAAATGGCACAAGAATGCCCACCCACCCGGCTAACAAAGTGTCTAACAAGAAAATGCTCAATAACTTGGTAATAGACTCCACCCCCAACCCATCCTATAAGATTGATTATAACACTATCATTACCCCTAATAATACTAACCTATCTCCTAATGATCATCTTACCCCTATGCATGCATGCCCGTTAATCACTACCTAATCAAATGACAAACATTTGGATGATCTCCAAGGCCAAGTGGCAAATGACATCTCCATGGGAGATTTTGCTATAAGAAACACGCAAGTATATACCTCCCAATCATAAATAGAGCCAATCATTAGCACTACATCTACTTCGTCCACTACTCCACACCATATAAACACTATCCCATCTTCAAAAAATGGCCAAAACCTCCCTACCCCTCAGGAGAAAATAATGACTCCTCCAACTATTCCACCTATCACGCAATAAAAATATGAACAACCTTCCCAACTTCCCTCCCCATCCCCAACAAAATCTGGCAATCTATTCACAACCACCAACACCACCAAATCACCTTGCCCGGTCGTGGGTAGAATTGGAACTTCAAGGCCATACAGTGACTTTCAATATGGAAATCAATGGCCAGGAATCGATCCTAGTGATACAAAACACTCACTTCCTTGTCTAACTCATATCGGAAAGCATGAACTTAGTAATGAACAATTATGTGAACCAAATGTGGTTAAAAAATATTCTCCAACCATTAGCTCCCAATATGAACCAAAACTTGGTAAACAACATGCAGAAAATGTGAAACATTCCACATCACCCGAACCAACAAGTCTTACAGAACCCTCCCCTCAATCTACCCTTATTTGCCCTGGAGGACATGATGCTTCTCAACCCAGTCTTCATCCAATGGAATGCTCCAGTCTTCCCCAACCATCCAGACCCACAACCAGATCCCATGGAAGAGCAAATTCAACAAATGAACGTACCAAATCACGTAGGGAACCAAGAGGGAGACGAGGCAGTGGCCGACTTAGCACACTTGGTGGAACCAGCTGTGACTCTTTCAAGTCTAAACGAGGTAAGAATATTGATATTCAGGGAGATGCTTGACAGGAATTATATCTCCAGCTGCTCGATGACATTGTACAAGTGCTCGTTGGACATCCGTCCACCTAATGATCCAACAGTGGGAAAAAATGTAGTGATCATGATTCCACCCCAAAGAGTGATGCAAAACACCAATCCACCGAATAATATGCCCATGCACCAATAACGTAGTCATTTGGAATGTTAGAGGTGCAAATAATGAAAATTTCACCGGAAACTTTAGGGAACTAATGGAATCACATAGGCCGTGTCTGGTTGCTCTTCTAGAAACAAGAATGGAAAGCCACCTCTCAATATTGGAAGCTTTTAGTTTTACAGAGATGATAGAGGTGTCTTCCAATGGACAAAGTGGAGGTTTTGTGATCTTTTGGAACAACGAGGTGGTCACTGTCAAAAACATCTACAGAAATGGACAAGCTATTCATGCCATGATTGAGGTTAGGCCTAAAAACTTATCTTGGCTAATTAGAATTATATATGCTAGTAATGATTTTAGCAAGGTGGGAAGTTCTTGGAGGGAAGTATGACGGGGGTCTATTTGGAAACAGCATCTCTACCCAAAGGTAGGGGTAAGGTCTGCGTACACACTACCCTCCCCATACACTACTAAGTTGGATTATACTGGGTTGTTGTTGTTATTGTTGTTATGCTAGTAATGATGTTAACTATATATATGCTTTGGGATAACCTAAGGAAAATTTATGATAGTTACAAAGGGCCTTGGCTAGTAGGCGGGGAATTTAATGAAATTACTAACACATCGGATAAGTTGGTGGTAGGTCTATTAATCAAAGGAGAGCAAAACCCCTCCGAAATTGCCTAGACTATTGTATCCTATTAGATTTAGGTTTTATAGGGTGCAAATACACTTGGACAAATTTTAGGAAAAATAATAATGGGTTGATCATGGAAAGACTTGATAGGGTCTATTCAAATGAAGGTTGGCTAGAAGCCTACCCCAACGCCACTGTCACTCACCTCCCTAAAGTCCATTCGGACCATAATCCCATTTTGATAAACTTGAACAACACCATTAATTCAACTAGAAATAAACCTTTCCGGCTAGAAAGTTTTTGGTGTAATCATCCAGAATTTAGCAACTTAATATCCATCTATTGGGATGATAAAGACTTACTAGAAGGCTTGGAGAGTTTCAGAGATATGGTGATAAATTGGAAAAACCAAACCTTTGGAAACATCTTTACTAGGAAAAAGAAGCTCCTAAATAGAATCAATGGCATCCAAAATTCCCCAAACTACCAAATAAAGAGTTTCCACAGGAATTTGGAAACCAAACTAGTTGAGGAATTTAATTCAATCCTGAGACTAGAGGAGAACTATTGGAAAATAAGATCAAGAGTGGATTGGTTACGCGAAGGGGATGCTAACACTAGATTTTTCCACATCAAGGCCACAAATAGAAGACGAAGAAACAACATAGTCTTCGTTAAGGATGACTTAGGAAAATGGATAGAAAACCCTTGACAAATAAGAAATCATGTCACAAATTACTTTAAAAGGTTATTCACCACCTCCCATTAGTGCTCTACCAAATGCAATGACACTTCTTATTACTCACACAATTGTGACCTATCAATCCTTGATAGACCCCTCAATAACCACGAAATTAGAAAAGCTATTTTTCTTTTAAACCATTCAAAGCACCAGGACCGAATGGCTTTCATCCTTTCTTCTTCCAAAAATTTTGGCATCTATTAGGAGGGAAAATAATCAAGCTTTGTCACAGTATATTTGCTACTAAAAAAATTTCTCCAGAGATAAACCACACGTACATCTGCTTAATCCCAAAATAAACAATGCTAACCTATTAAAAAACTTTCGTCCTATAGGTTTATGCAATGTTATTTACAAAACCATTACCAAGATAATTGCAAATAGAATAAAGCCCTTCCAAGACCACCTTATAAACATTGAGCAATCCAGTTTTGTAAAGGGAAGGAGAGGAAATGACAATGCTATTATAATTCATGAAATCCTGAGATACTTCAACAAATCAAAGGGAAAAGGAAAAATGATCCTAAAGCTTGATTTAGAGAAAGCCTTCGATGAGCTCGAGTGGTCCTATATCTATCAAACACTTAGGTACTATAATTTCCCTTAAAACATTACAAATCTCATAATGAACGCTGTCACAAGTAGCTCATTCTCAATCCTAGTCAATGGAAATAAAACTGAAGAATTTACCCCTTCTCGAGGAATCAGGCAGGGTGACCCCCTATCTCCTTACCTTTTTATTCTATGTATGAACATGTTATCTAACAATATTAATCATGAGGTGGATATCAAGAACTGGACTCCACTTAGACTTAATTCCTTGGCACCTAGTATATCCCACCTTTTTTCGCGGATGATATAACTCTTATGGGAGAAACAAACTATAAGACCATCACCAGCATTAACCAATGCCTAGAAAATTTTAGTAAGCTTTCAGGCCTAAGAGTAAACAAAGCCAAATCTAAATTAATAATGTCCAATAATTGTTGCAATGACACAAGGAGTCTTTTAACAAATACTCTAGGAATAACATCAGTACTAGCTTTGGGAACTACTTAGGCTTTCCCATGCTAAATGACATCCCAAGGCATACAGACTACCTTCATCTTCTTGATAAAATGAGAGCTAAACTCAACAACTAGAATGCTAAATATGGATCAGTATGGCTGGTAGATGTACTCTCATAAAGTCTACCCTTAATACTCTTCCCAATCACCTAATGAAAACATCCATTCTTCCCAAAACAACTTTAAAGGAAATCGACAAAATCCAAAGGAATTTCTTATGGGGTACCACCCAGGACTAGAAGAAATTACACCTTATTAACTGAGACATTGTCACTAAGGAAGTTTCCAAAGGGGGGTTAGGTATAAGAAAAGGATACCAAAAAAACCAAGCCCTAATCACATGCCTAGCTTGGAGAATCTTCAACAATACTCACTCCCTATGGGCAAAGGTACTAATTACCATTTATGGGAGAAAAAAAAAACAATTGGCTCATCAATCACTTGGAAAAGTTTGTTAGAAGGATGGAATATCTGTAAAAAAAGGTATTAGACGGCCTGTTCATAACAACTCATGTCACAACATTTGGGACACAAATTGGATCCCTAATTATAATAACCTTAGGAGCAGTATACAAGGGCCCCTTCCAAAAGGAGAGGAAAAACTTCAAATTAAAAATATTAGGGATAATAATACATGGTGCTTAGAAAAAATATCCTTTGAACTGCCAACCCCTTTAAAGAACTTTATCAATCCCATTCCCTGTAATAATGAAAACGCATTTGTCCTAAGTAATATATGTTGGAGTCTCACCTCAAATGAACGGTTTACAACATCTTCATCCTACCAGCTAATTGACAATAACAACAACGATACATTAAATAGCATCTGGTAAAATATACAATGGACGCCTTCCCGCAAGAAGCTTATTATCAACAATTGGTATAAACATTGATCCTTTATGCCCAAGTTGTAAAAACAACAAGGAAACTATTCGCCAAATATTTTAGGAATGCCATATAGCCAAACTCCTTTGGCACAACTTTGGTATAAACACTGTTGATAACCCTAGCAATAAACCATGGATGGACTTCCTCTCGAATACTCAACCAAAAATAAGCCCTAAATATGTATATTTTTTTTAACCAAATATGCACTCAACCAAAAGTGCGCCTCCGTGCAGGAGACGCACTGGAAACCGGGGGTGCATAATAAGGCTCCTGAGATCTGGTAGGAGCTGGGGTACTGCTGGGTGAAGGAAGAGATGAGTGAAATGGGCGACCGGTATATCCCCTACCATGACGTCCTGATCCTGAATTATGGGTACCAGAGAAATGATTAGACTCTCGAGACCTCTTGGCCTCTCTCTCCTCTCGCTCTCTGGCATGCATACCCTTTATCCTTCTGGTTATGTCCACTACCTGCTGATAGGGTATATCCATCTCCAACTCTCACGCCATGCTAGACCTGATGGAAAGAAAGAGACCCTTGATAAACCAACGAACCCTCTCACGAATAGTAGCCACCAATTCAAGCGCATAACTGGCCAACCTAGTATAACGGATGGCATACGTAGAGAGAGTTATGGTGCCCTGGCGCAAGTGCTCAAACTCCATGTGCTATGCATCTAGGAGGCTCTGGGGAACAAACTCCCTCAAAAACATATCTGAAAACTTAGTCCAAGTCAGGGAGGCAGCCTCGTCCAGACTATCTAACGCAAAGGTGCGCCACCAATCATAGGGGGTTCACCAAAGCTGGAAAGCTGCGTAAGAAACCCCGCTCGAGGCAGTAATACCTATGGTGCAAATGATGCGGTGACAATCCTCCAAGAACCCCAAAGCATCATCTGTAGCTAGCCCGCTGAAAATAGGGGGGTCATACTTCTTAAACCTCTTCAATCTACGCTGCTCATCCTCCTAAGCAGGTGCCCCATCCTCGGGCTAAACTGGTACTATAGGCTGGGCAGGGATAATATCTGGAATCTATCCTATATGCACCCTTTGTTCCGGGGTGCGGGCTGCGCGAGTCTAGGCTCCTCCCTCGGCCTGGGACGTGGCTGCAGAAAGTGGAAGTAACCCTTCCTGCGAAAGTGTAGTATACATGCTCATAAAATGCGCCAATGCCTCCTTAACAGTTGGAGTAGTGGCGGCTGTGGGCGTGTCCCGTGCTTGAGTCCTAGATGGATCCGCTGGTGGTACCTCGGCTACTGCTCGCGCAGGTGCCTGGCTGCACCCCGTGCGCGTCTATGACCCCTGTCCCAGCCTCTGCCTCTAGCGGCTACAGGAGGGGGTGCGGGTGCCTGATCATCCCGGGTCGTGCGTGTCCTCACCATCTGTGAGAGAATAGAAGACAGAAGTTTAGAATTGACGCAAAATATACAGCACGACAAAGGATTCAATGAAGTGAAGATTCTTCCTAAATAGTTACATAGCCTCCCGTAGATAACTACAAACATCTCTGTACTAAACTGCGAGACTCTAAATAACCGGCCTGTGTCCCATGACTCCTATGAACCTAGAGGTCTGATACCAACTTCTCACGACCCTCGTTTACCAATTGTGAACCTGTCATGACGGCATCCAGTCTTCGCGACTAGGTAAGCCAAACACATTGCGGAATTTAACAGTTCGAGATAAAGACAAGAAACAAACATTAAGTACAGAAGAAAATGTGTAATGATGACGCTTTGCACATACATTGAATACACAATTCCTGAAATTTAACATCCCAAAACCCGGAATCCCACGGGCAACATAGGCTACAAGAAGTCTAACACTTCTCTAGTCACTAGAAGTTGTCTAATACTAAGAGAGGAATCGAACTAGGGATGGAATAAGAAGGAGACTCTGCGGATCTGCGGACGTAGTAGATGTATACCTCAAGTCTCCAATTATTCTCCTTGACAGCTACTGGCAGTATGCCTGCTCAGATGTACCTGGATCTGCACAACAAAAGTGTACAGAAGAGTAGGATGAGTACAACACAGCGGTACTCAGTAAGAGCCAAGCCTAACCTCGGTTGGGTTGTGAAGAGGAAGGTCGAGACCCTACTGAGATAAACAAAATAATAAATATGAAATTAATAGATAGAAGGAAGTACAGTAAATCTTGAGTATCTAGAATAAACCATAAGTAAAGCTGAACAGGCTACAAATGCAAATCTACATTACAAGAACGATCACTACAGCCTATTTATCATTGGGGATCTCCTAGTATCCCGAGGATCTCCTGGTATCCTCATCATATACATAAGGAATCTCCAAGTATCCCGAGGATCTCCTAGTATCCTCATCATATATACAAGGCATCTTCAAGTATCCTGAGGATCTCTTAGTATCCTCCAGTTAATTAGTCCTGTGCTAGGGATCTCTTAGTATCCGCCGGTTCATTAATCCTGAGCGTGGGATCTTTTTTTATACCGCACTTCCAAATCTCGGAACAAAATACGAACAAGGGGAGCTCTTGGGATTTCGTCCCGTAGTCCCAAAAGTAAACACATCATAACAAATCAATATTTAATAGAAAGAAGCTAAGTGTGGACAACAAGAAAAAAATCTAAATATGTGAAGAAAAATCGTTTAAATAAACCAAGTAAGGTAAATTTTTAACAACTAGCACAAGTCACGCCCATCACCTCACGCATAAGGAATTTAAACCAAAGAAAAGATATACTAAGGGGAGAGGTCCCCCACACAAAGTTAGACAAGCCACTTACTTCGAACCGGTACAAAAATCGCTAAGAAAAAATGTCCTTGCCACGACTATCCGACTCCGAACGGCCCAAATCTATTCAAACCAATTAAATGTTGTAAATAACATCCCAAGTAACTAATTCCACTGTTAATATTAAAGCTAATGCGCGAAAATAGGTAAAATAACCAAAATGCCCCTTAGGCCAATATCACGGAATTGAATAATTTATACATTTTCAAAAACCTCGTACTCTTATGAGTCTAACCATATAAACATCTCCCAAATCAGAGGTCAAATATCCCTTCAAATCCTCACAATTAGGTCTAAGAAATTTACCCCAATTTTCATTCAAAAATTCAAAATTAAAGGTTGAATTCACGATTAGATTAGTGGGTTTTAGTCATAGAGGATTAAAGAATAATTACCCATTAGTTGCCTCTGAAATCCTTAAAAAATATCCCAAAATCGAGCTCTCTAGATTGAGTCTAATAAAAATGGAAGAACCCTCGTTTTTGAAAAGTTTATAACTGTTCTGATACATTGTTCAATGCGAACGCATGAAGGGTGATGCGATCGCATAGAGTAAAATGGGAAGGCCCAGAAGCTTGGCCTATGCGAATGCAGGGCAAGTCCTACGATTGCAGAAGGGAAAAAGCTGGACATATGCGATCGCAACATGGTCTCTGCAATCGCGTAGAGAAAATTAGGCCTTGAGGCACCAGCCCAAATTACTCAGTGCGAACGTGTGAAAAGGAGTGAGAATGCGAAGAAGGAGGAGACAAAACTATGCGATCGCATAAAGAGTTCTGCGATCACATTGATGGAATTATGGCCCTCCCACAAAAGCACTATGCGATCGCATGGGAGTTCATGCGATCGCAGCGAAGAAAGTTCTGCAACTGATACAGCAGAAAATCTGCTATAATCTAAGTTCTAAAATTGCTCTATTGAGCATCCGAAACACACCTGAGGCCCCCGGGTACCTCAACCAAACCTACTAACATATCCCATAAAATCATTCAAACTTGCTCCAATCCTTAAACCACCTAAAACAACGCCGAAAACTCGAATTAATCAATGATTTGAACTTAAAACTTCAAAACTTAACCAAACTCGTTTTCGATTCAAAACCTAACCAAAAGACATCCGATTGGCATGAAATTTTTCAGACACAATCCAAATGACATGACGGTGCTACAGCAAATTCCAGAATCCCGTTTCGACCCTCGGATCAAAAATTCACTATTGGACCGGAAACTTCAAAATTCTAACTTTCGGTATTTCTAGCCTAGATGAGCTACGGGCATCCAAAATATATTCTGAACATGCTCTCAACCCCGAAATCACCAAATGGAGCTAACGGAACCATCGGATTTCCATTCCAAGGTCGTCTTCACATTGTTCAGATTAGGGACCATTTTCCAACACTTAAGCTCTCATTTAAGGACTAAGCGTCCCAAAACTCTCCGAATTCTATACCGAACATCCCGGCAAACCAAAATAGCATAAATGAACTTAGGGGAAGCAGTTAATGAGAAAACTGGGCATAACTCAAAGATGACCGGCCGTATCGTCACAATACACCCATCCTACTTAACTATAACCAAGCCTATATTCTTTTGTAAAAATTTCACGAGACGCCCTATTGGGTGCCCCCTTTTAACCTGTAGCCACTTTGTCTTTTTATTTGCACTCGTACCCACTTTTTAAAAACTTCAGCTTCCCATTCTCCTCCAAAAACTTCAGCTCTAGACCAGAAGTTTTCTAGTTACAACACAAAAACTTCAGCTTTAGAGCTGAAGTTTTTATTTTATAACTGGCAGACATAAGCTCTAGAGCTTAAGTTTTTATAACTGGAGCTTAAGTTTTAAATTTATAACCAATAACTTAAGCTGGAAAACTTCTTAAGTTTTTATTTTATAACTGGAAAACTTAAGCTGGAAAATTACTTAAATTTTATTTAATAACTGAAAACGTAAGCTGGTAAACTGCTTAAGTTTTTGTTTTATAACTGTAAACTTAAGCTCTAGAGCTTAAGTTTTTATTTTAAACAGGAAAACTTAAGGTGGAAAACTACTTAAGTCTTTATTTTATAACTAAAAAACTTAAGCTGAAAAACTGCTTAAGTTTTTATTTTATAACAGGAAAACTTAAGCTCTAGAGCTTAAGTTTTTATTTTAAACTGGAAAACTACTTAAGTTTTCATTTTATAAATGAAAAACTTAAGCTGGTAAACTGCTTAAGTTTTTAATTTATAACTGAAAACTTAAGCTCTAGAGCTTAAGTTTTTCGGTTACAAAGACAAAAACTTCAATTGAAATTTTCCAGTACAAAAGAAAAACTTCAGCCCCCTGTGGGCTGAAGTTATGTGAAAAGCGGATACGCTTGAAATTTTTTTGCAAAACGGGTACAAGTTAAAACGTGGCACAAAAAATAGATATAGATGCAAATGCCCCTATTTTTTTGTTTATTGTTTTATAATTTGTTTACTTACCAAACAAAATAAATAATTTTCTTCCTTTATTATGACTATATCTAACATGTTGGGATACATATTTAGCTCCAATATTATTTTTAAAAACAATATTATTTATATGTATATATGAAATATTTTTCGAAATGCGGTGTCGGACATTAGAGTGGATAAGATACTATGATTAATGAAATGCTACATGATTGTTCGTAGTAAGAAGTGCAATAAATAATTAAATCGGATATCAGATTTCGAATAATATCAATCATATCAAATGCTCATTTTTTACCCAAGATGCGGCCATATGGACAGCTTTTGCTTTGCGTTATATGTCCTCCTAGAGCCAAACAAAGGCTCTTTTATCCTCCAATTTTTATATTGTTGAATGATTAAAGCACATGCACACAACTCATCAATTGCCCTTTTTCTGTGGGGTTTCTGTTGAGACGATGGGAAACTTGGGAATAAAAGAAACCCTTGAGTTGAAAGTGTAATGAGTTTAATAACTGGAATATAAAAATTAAATGCATAAAATTCAGATTTTGAATTCGTCGTATTTAGACGTGATTTTCTGCAAGGAATACTCCTAGACGACAAACAAAATTCCACTTAAACATTTCTTGGATTCCACAGCTTGAAAATGCTAGTATTCCACTTATCCAACAAAAACTTGGCTGGAGTTAGGGTTTTAAAATCCAGATCTTATTCGTAGATATTTTAGGTTTACTCTTACAAGAATCAGTATAACAGATGACTGGCTAGTCCAAAGAGACGCAAAACGCTATTGTCGAAAGTTCATTATTTTATTTGTATTGGTAAAATTCTACTCATGAAACGTGGATAAATTGCATGATGATCCGATATCACTTCAAATAAGTTTCATCCCTGGGACAAGATGGTAGCGGAATTTGGCACTCATGTGAAGTATATATGGTTCGGCAGTATGTTGAAGTGTTAAGGGTGTTGGTTATAGTGTTAGAATGCACAGTTGTATATATGTCAGCTATGTTAAGTTAGTAGAGCATTAATTAGTTAAGTAGGTACTTAATAAATAAATAAATATATACACACACCAATGTAAAGTGTAATAATTGATTTTAACATAACTGAAAAGAATCACTTTTTTCTATGTGTATGCGTAACTGTTTTTCAACTCCATAGCTAAGCAGCTTAGTCTAGATCTAGAATTTTATCATGGTACCAGAGCACATACGCGTTGAAGATCCACACCTCGTTATTGAGTTCGTAGAGCCTTAGCTGCATTCAGTAATTGAGTTGGAGCAAGTTGGAGCAATTTTCGATATCTTTGAAGCTAGGGCTTAATCGACAGTCAACAATTGTATATTCTCTGTTCTTCTTCATCTAAGATTGATTATTGTTCAACAATGGCGATCGAGAGTGAAGAAATTGATACAAGTGCAGCAACAGTCGGAGGAGGTCCTATTGTAATCGATCAACATCATCCACTGTTCCTTCAAACATGCGATACTCCAAGTAGTTCTTTAATTTCAGTCAAATTAACTGGACCTGCGAATTATACAATCTGGAGTAGTACAATGCATGTGAGTTTACTAGGAAAAAGTAAGCTAGGATTTGTGCATGACAGATACCCTAAGGAGAAATTTGATATAACTCTTCATGAATTGTGGGAAAATTGTAATGCCATAGTACCCTCATGGATCATGAATTCAATAAGCGTTGAATTGTTTAGTGGAACGGTGTATGCCTCAAGTGCTCACAAAGTGTGGATGGACCTCAAAGAGAGGTTTGATAAGGTTAATGTCTCTCGTGTGTTGTATCTTCACAAACAGATGCTACTTTGACTCGAGGAATATCTTGTATGTCAATTTACTTTTCTAAGTTGAAGGAATTTTGGGTAGAGTTTGTTGCTTTTATGCCTTGCCTTGGGTGTGGCTATGAGGAGTCAAAGAAGTATGCTGAGCATTTCCAATACCAAAGGTTATTGCAGTTTTTGATGGGGTTGAATGAGTCCTATTCATAATCTAGCAACCAAATAATAAACATGCTGCACATACCTTCTATTAATAAAGTCTATTCCATAACCATCTCTGAAGCAGAAGATTAATGTGTCAGACATCCCAAATTGCTGAAGTAGAAGAGGAAACTGCTTATGGCACATGTCTATTCAGTGGGAAAGGTCATAATAACTCAGGAGGCTCTAGAGGAGGAAACAACTACTCTGATAGACAGTTCTATGCTGGAGGAAACAATTATAGATAGAAAAGGAACTCCATATATTGTGATTATTGCAATTTTATGGGATACACTAGAGAGAACTGCTAACAAGATAAATGGATATCCTCTCGACTTTAAGACTAAGAAGAAGTTTGGCTCAAGGAATGTAGTTCATCATGCTCAGGATGCATCAGATGATATAGGAAATAGTTAAGATGTTATTGCTGCTAATTTTGCAGGTTCTTCATACGTACAACATAGTGCTACAACTGGACAGGAAACTCAGAATGTGATGCTGAACATTCCTTAATTCACTCAGGAGGAGTATCTGTTGGAAACACGTTCTCAATGCAATATACTAAAACGTGTGTTCTTTTGTATAGGTTTTGATGAATGACAAACGAAGCGAAAATTGATATATGACGAAGTTCAAGAAACAAGCGCACAATTGATATACAGCGAGATTCAAGCTCAAAACAAAGTTTTATAGTTTAATTGAGTCACTCTTAATTGTGATCTTGATCCTACAACTTGACTCGTAACATGGCTTCTCTCATAAAACTATTTTCCAAAATCATGCATATTTAATTTAATGTCTAATGATTTTAAATCATGCATATTTACAGTAGTCAAAATAATTTTTAGACATGCCTTAAAAATCTGGACTAAGATAATCGATTATGTACTTATGATAATCGATTGTTTTAAGCCAAGACTGCATGACAATCGATTGTGAACTAATGACAATCGATTGTGAGTAAGACAGTGAGCATCAGGTTTCTCAAACATGCATGACAATTGATTGTGAACTAATCAATCGATTGTAACTGAGGCAGTGTCCATCAAAGTTTTTCAAAACTCAGAATAATCGATTATGAACTAATGGTAATTGATTATGTTGAGACAGTGTCTTCCAGTGATTTTCAAATTTATTAAATAATCGATTGTTACATTGGACAATCGATTGTCAAAGAGACAGTGTCTAAAATATTTTTCAAAAACTGATAAGTAATCGATTGTTGACTTTGTGCAATCGATTGTGAAGCTGACCGTTGTCGTAAACTTTTCAAATACCGTCAGGTAATCGATTATTGATTCTGTATAATCGATTATTTTGATTAAAATCCGGAAAAGATTTTTTGAACGTTATTGGGTAATCGATTATTGATTCCGTATAATTGATTGTTTTGATTAAAATCTGAAAAAGATTTTTTGAACGTTGCTGAGTAATCGATTGTTGATTCTGGACAATCGATTGTTTGTGGTAAAATCTGGAAAGGATTTTTTGAACGTTGCCTGTAATCGATTATGGATTGTAAGTAATCGATTATCAAGCGTAAAATCTGGGATTGAATTTTGATCTGACTGGCAGACAATCGATTGTTGGGGTTTGATAATCGATTGTCAGTGAGTAAAATCAGCAACTCTTAATTGGCAATTAGGCAACAGTAATGCCAAGTTTTTCAACTATAAATACAGCTTCATTTCAGTGTTTTAAACACAACAACATACTACAACTGATCATTACATTGCTATAAGCTTGCATACTTTTGTTTATCATTTTATATTCAATTTCATAAAGCTTTTGAGAGCCATATTCTTGTCCAAAGTTGTTGTGATCTAGAGCTTATTTCTTTTTACTCATACCTACTCATAAAGGAGTATATTGTTTGTACACTTGGAAGAGAATTGTGATTCTCTTGTTGTAAGGAACTTGTGTTTCCTTGGTTGAAGTCTTGGAGTGTTGTAACTCCGAGCAAAGGTGTTGAGGCTTGCGTCCTCAAGTTGTAAAGGTTTGTTAAGCACCCGGAAGCTTGACAAGTTAGTGGAAAATCTCGAGAGAGTCTCTCGGGGACTGGACTAGCCACACGTTGTGGTAAACCAGGATATATCAGTGCGTTCTTTCCTTTTTGTTTATTTAACGCACTTATTTATTTCCTGCAAATTTTAATTTCTGCAAGTTTATGCTAAATTTTATTATAACGCTATTCACCCCCCTCTAGCGTTAAGCGTATTTTCTAACAATTGGTATCAGAGCCATACTCTCTGAAGACTTAACAGTTTGAGAGAACCATCCATGGCTTCTACTCGTGACTCTTTTGCAGGAATTGATGAAGGACAGTGCTCCACACGACCACCTCTATTCAATGGTACAAATTACACGTACTGGAAGGAGAGGATGAAGATCTTCGTTCAGTCCAACAGCTTTCACCTTTGGAAGGTGATAATGAAGGGAAACCAAATTCCAACAAACAAGGTGGAAAACGAATGGGTTCCCAAGTCCGACGATGAGTATGACGCGGATGACATCCGAAAGGTTCAAAATAATGCTAAAGCAATTAATTTATTATATTGTGCTGTTAATGCTGACGATTACAGGAAAATATCGTGTTGCACAACGGCAAAGGAGATGTGGGACAAGCTAGAAGTTACGTACGAAGGTACGGACCAGGTAAGGGAAGCAAAAATTGATTTCCTAGCCCATTCTTATGAATTATTTCACATGAAGGAAGGTGAAAAGGTGGACGAAATGTTTGAGCGATTTTCAATAACCTTAAATGACCTACATGCTCTCAAGAAAACATTCACGGATAGAGAGCTCGTTCGAAAAATTATTAGAAGTCTCACACCGGCATGGAGATCAAAGGCCGATGCAATTCAAGAATCCATTGGCGTTTCAAACGTCACCATCGACGCACTAAGAGGTAACCTTAAGACCTATGAATCTACTATTCTTAACCCTTTTGTTGATGATCAAAGGAGGCAAAGAATAGCTCTAAAGGCGAGCACAAGCCAACCGCAAATTGATGAGGAAGGAGACAACAAGTTTGGACTCGTTATCAAAAGATTTCAAAAGTTCATGCGCAAGGAGTATGAACGCAAGGGCAAAAAGCAAGGCGAACAAATCAAGTGCTATGAATGTGGTGAAACCGGGCACATCAAATCAAATTGCCCAAACATCAAAAAGGAGAAGAAACCTTTTAAAAAGCAACGTGCATACATTTCTTGGGGAGGCGACTCCGGAGATGAGTCAAGCAAAGGAGAAGAAGACGAAGCAGCAAATCTTTGCCTTATGGCACAAGAAGACAACAAAGATGAGGTATGTCAAATTTCGTCTAAAAACTTCTTTACTCTTGAAGAAATGCGAACTGCTTTTGATGAATTATATGCTGAGTTTATTAAGGCTTCAAAAACTGTTAAGGGCATAAAAGAAAATGCTTCATTAAAAGAAAAGGATTTTCAAAAACAGCTTTCTTTGAAAGAAAAGGATTTAGAAAAACTGGTTTTAGAAAATGAAAAGCTGAAAGAGGAAAACAAGTTTTTTGGAAAAAGAAGCGCCGATAAGCCCGAAAGTTCTACAAAAAATTGTTCTTCTTGCTTGCATCTCAAAAATGAGGTAGATAGACTCAAAGGTACCTTAGATAAGTTTAGTTCTTCCCACAAGAATTTGAATGAGGTCCTTGTAAATTTGAAATCAACCAAGCATGGCATAGGATTTAAGAATGAGGTTAAAGAAAAGGTTGAAGCCAAACCCCAACAACCTAAGGCTCAACCTAGGACTAATAAAACAAATGCTTATCCTAGAAATAGCAATCCTAGAACCAATATGCATGCTAGAGAAAATGTTGAACATTTTAGGAGACCTAGAAATGACTTACCACCTAGAAATAGTTACCTTAGAAATGATGCATATTATAGGCCAAATGTTGAACCTTTGAGAAGACCTAGAATGGCCTTCAACCGAGAAACAATCACTCTAGAAATGCTGCCCATCCTAGAGCTCATAGTAGGAGAAATAATTCTCCTGAAATGCGAAATAGTCATAGTGTAAAAATTTTCATCCGTCTAGTTACTATGAACCTAGAAGGATGTATAACCCAAATGTGACTTGTCATTATTGTAGGCGTATCGGTCATATTGCTCCTGCATGCTTTACACGTCATAGACATATTACTCAATCGCATCATTATAATATGCCTAACCACCAAGGACCCAAGATGGCATGGGTACCTAAAGAACATTAATTTGTTTTATAGGTGTGCTTGAAGGGATCAAGTGTACTATGGTACCTTGATAGTGGATGCTCCAAGCATATGACGGGAGATGAATCCAAATTCCTTCAATTAGAGCACAAAGAAGGAGGAAGTGTTATCTTCGATGATAACAATAAAGGAAAGATCATCGGCATCGGCTCGGTCGGTAAGGATGAAAATTCCTCTATTAAGCATATGTTACTTGTTAAAGGATTAAAGCATAATCTCTTGAGCATAAGCCAATTGTGTGACAAGGGAAATCTTGCTTTATTTGATTCGGATGAATGCTTAGTGTTCAGACGTAGTAATTTCAAAATTATCCTCCGTGGTTTTAGAGTGGATAATATTTATATGGTTGATCTTGCTAATTCCTCACCCGATTATGTTGATTGTTAATGAGTAAAGAGGATGATACTTGGCTATGGCATCGTAGAGTAGCACATATCAATATGCATCTTTTGAACAAATTGATTTCTCAAAACTTAGTTGTTGGTCTTCCCAATTTAAAATTTGAAAATGACTCTATTTGTGACTCGTGTCAAAAGGGGAAGCAAACAAAAGCATCTTTCAAATCTAAAAACATTGCTTCAACTTCTAGACCATTGCAATTGCTTCATATGGATTTATTTGGTCCCTCTCGCATTGAAAGTCTAGGAAGAAATAAATATGCTTTTGTGATTGTTGATGATTACTCGAGATTTACTTGGACTTTATTTCTTGCCAATAAAAGTGATACTTTTTAAAATTTTAAATATTTTCTTAAGCGTGCTCAAAATGAGAAAGAAACAACCGTCACTTCAATTAGAAGTGATCATGGGGGAGAGTTTGATCACAATCTCTTTGCGGACTTTTGTGACGAACTCGGAATCGAGCATACCTTTTCCGCTCCACGTACACCACAACAAAATGGGGTGGTGGAAATGAAAAATAGGTGTCTCGAAGAGATGGCTAGAACCATGCTCGACGAAGCTAAGATACCCAAACATTTTTGGGCGGACGCCGTGAGTACCGCTTGCTATGTTCTAAATAGAGTAGTAATTCGGCCGATACTCATGAAAACCCCCTATGAACTTTATAAGGGTAGAAAACCAAATATTTCCTATTTTAGAGTTTTTTGTTGCAAATGTTTTGTTCATAACAATGGCAAAGACCAATTGGGTAAATTTGATGCTAAATCGGATGAAGGTATTTTCATTGGATATTCCGCACGTAGTAAAGCATATAGGGTCTTTAATAAAAGAACCCAAATTGTGAAGAATCCCCTCATGTTGTATTTTCCGAAAATAATGCTTGCTTGGCGAGAAAGGATTCCGGTTTTGATCTTGCAGGTATCTTAGATAGCTTGAAAGACAAAATACAAGAGGAACCACCCAAGGAAAATAAAGATGAAACTGAGGAACAACCAACGGAAGAAGCGCCACAATTGGAAAAAGAAACAAAAGTGCCAAATGAGTGGAGGACGATCAAAGATCACCCTCTTGAACAGGTAATTGGAGATGTCGAAGGAAAGGTAAGTACCCGAAACTCTCTTAAGAACACTTTAGGACACACTTCTTAAGAGCTCACGTTCTCACTTGGCAACACTAGTTTAAGTTGTTACTTCTTTACAAATTACTGACTTGAGCGTCGGAGACGTTTAATTCTATTTTGCAGGTATCGCCCTAAAAGATAGGGGGAATTATAAAGTTTTGGCACAGAACAATCGATTGTTCCAAGCAAATAATCGATTATTTTACTGTGCTGAAAATCGATTAGCAGTATCACTAATCGATTGTTTATGGTTTAGGTTCATTATGCAGCTTTGTTTAAAAATTGATTCCTTAAATTGCATAATCGATTTCTGTCTCAGCCATTCAGCAATGCTTGTCCAAAACAATCGATTATTCCACATATATAATCGATTATTTCATGTCAGTAACTCAAAAGTTTGTTACCGTTTGGCTCCTCAATCGATTTGTGTCATTTCCAAGTCAGGTCATAACTCCTCAACAATCAATTATTCCATCTCAACAATCGATTGTCTAACGGTCAGTGAATTTATTTTACCGTTTCTGACTTATTTGGCTTTAAATTCTCAGCAGAATTCTTCCATAAATGATAAGCCACTCTCCCCTCTATAAATAGGCTTCATATATGTTCATATTCATTCACTCAAGCATCAATTTTAGCTTTCAAAATATCAAATTCTCTCTAATCTTTAGCAAAATCCAGCAGCTTCCATTAAAAATGTCGGGCCGTCACTCAAAACGTTCCCGTTCTGCTAGGCACGGCGCATCCGCCTCTGCTGCCCCTCCTCGTCCGAACTATCCCTATCAAGATGGTTCCGTTCTATATTTTAATTCCGACATCGAGCTTACTCGATTCTTAACCAAATTTGAAAAGCGCGACATTCTTCCACCCCGCTTCTCAACCCACAAGTATCTTGAATCATTTGGCCCTGCTGCAAATATGCTCAAAAATTCTCAACTTCTTGACTTTTTACTCCTTACCCATCCTTACATCAATACTACATTGGTTCAAGCATTTTATTCCAACCTCCATGAGGATGATGATGGTGAGCTTGTCACCAACATTAATGGTGTTCAAATTCTTCTTTCCGATGAAAATCTTCATACCATTGCCCGTCTTCCTCATAATGGTGAAGACATTTTTCGGTACACCGGAGAGGCCGGAGCCCTTTTTGATGAAACAGCCCTCTTACACCAAATCGGTCTTACTTCCTATGATCCAAATCTCTCCTCCCGTCGTCCTACAATTACGGGAATGGATCCAAATTACCGGTTAATTTTCTATTTCGTCACCCGAGTCCTCAAGCCTCGTAAGCACAACATTACCACCATTTCCCAAGAGGACACCAAGCTCATGCATGCCATAGTTACCGGAGCTAACATCAATTGGTGTCGGCTTATCAAAATTCACATGCGTGACGCTATCGGAGATGATAGGCCTCTTCCTTATGCTCTCCTCATCATGAATTTTCTTGAAGCCACCGGATTCGTAACTGGAAATGGTCCTCTCAAAAAGAGTACCAAAAAGTGGGAAATTTCGGAATCCTCCTTTCATCATGACGGTGATCATGTAGCGCCTGCTCCTCCTCCAACCCGTCGTGCTCCTCCGCCTCAAGAGCCTTCCCTCCAATTCATTTCCGACCAAATTGCTTCATTGACCTCTTCTTTCGGTCAATTAACTCACGAGATCCATTGATATTTTGACCACGTTCATTATCCATATGCGGGTCTTGTTCCATATGGAGCAGCGCCGGATGATGAGGCGGAAAATGATGAATGAATAATTGTAGTTTTTAAGTTTGTTTTTGTCTTCCCTATTGCTGTAATTCTTTCCAATAAATAAACAAGGTTTATTTCATCTTTGGCATCTTATTTTTATTTTTGCTAATGGCAAAAGGGGAAAGATAACGGGTATGATGCACTCTCAAGTTATAAGCTTAAATTGAGGGGGAATTCTCAAATTGCGGGGGAACAAATTGCATACTTGGTGCATGTATATACTTGTCTTGAATCGTCAATATAAATTGCTTGTCTTGCATATCCCGCTTAATGTTTGCCATTATCAAAAAGGGGGAAATTGTTGGAAACACGTTCTCAATGCAATATACTAAAACATGTGTTCTTTTGTATAGGTTTTGATGAATGACAAACGAAGCGAAAATTGATATATGACGAAGTTCATGAAACAAACGCACAATTGATATACAACGAGATTCAAGCTCAAGACAAAGTTTTATAGTTTTATTGAGTCATTCTTAATTGTGATCTTGATCCTACAACTTGACTCGTAACATGGCTTCTCTCATAAAAATATTTTCCAAAATCATGCATATTTAATTTAATGTCAAATGATTTTAAATCATGCATATTTACAGTAGTCAAAATAATTTTTAGACATGCCTTAAAAATCTGGACTAAGATAATCGATTATGTACTTATGATAATCGATTGTTTTAAGCCAAGACTGCATGAAATCGATTGTGAACTAATGACAATCGATTGTGAGTAAGACAGTGAGCATCAGGTTTTTCAAACCTGCATGACAATCGATTGTGAACAAATGACAATCGATTGTAACTGAGGCAGTGTCCATCAAAGTTTTTCAAAACTCAGAATAATCGATTATGAACTAATGGTAATCGATTACGTTGAGACAGTGTCTTCCAGTGATTTTCAAATTTATTAAATAATCGATTGTTACATTGGACAATCGATTGTCAAAGAGACAGTGTCTAAAATGTTTTTCAAAAACTGATAAGTAATCGATTGTTGACTTTGTGCAATCGATTGTGAAGCTGACCGTTGTCGTAAAGTTTTCAAATACCGTCAGGTAATCGATTATTGATTCTGTATAATCGATTGTTTTGATTAAAATCCGGAAAAGATATTTTGAACGTTATTGGGTAATCGATTATTGATTTCGTATAATCGATTGTTTTGATTAAAATGCGGAAAATATTTTTTGAACGTTGCTGAGTAATCGATTGTTGATTCTGGACAATCGATTGTTTGTGGTAAAATCTGGAAAGGATTTTTTGAACGTTGCCAGTAATCGATTATGGATTGTAAGTAATCGATTATCAAGCGTAAAATCTGGGATTGAATTTTGATCTGACTGGCAGACAATCGATTGTTGGGGTTTGACAATCGATTGTCAGTGAGTAAAATCAGCAACTCTTAATTGGCAATTAGGCAACGGTAATGACATGTTTTTCAACTATAAATACAGCTTCATTTCAGTGTTTTAAACACAACAACATACTACAACTGATCATTACATTGCTAAAAGCTTGCATACTTTTGTTTATCATTTTATATTCAATTTCATAAAGTTTTTGAGAGCCATATTCTTGTCCAAAGTTGTTGTGATCTAGAGCTTACTTCTTCTACTCATATCTACTCATTAAGGAGTATTGTGTTTGAGTGTTTAGTGTTTTATACACTTGTGAGAGAATTGTGATTCTCTTGTTGTAAGGAACTTGTGTTTCCTTGGTTGAAGTCTTGGAGTGTTGTATCTCCGAGCAAAGGTGTTAAGGCTTGTGTCCTTAAGTTGTAAAGGTTTGTTGAGCACCCGTAAGCTTAACAAGTTAGTGGAAAATCTCGAGAGAGTCTCTCGGGGGACTGGACTAGCCACGTGTTGTGGTGAACAAGAATATATCGGTGCGTTCTTTCCTTTTTGTTTATTTAACGCACTTATTTATTTCCTGAAAATTTTAATTTCCGCAAGTTTACGCTAAATTTTATTATAACGCTATTCACCCCCCCTCTAGCGTTAAGCGTATTTTCTAACAGTATCAACAGATAATTTAGTTATGGGGAAAATGGAGTGAAGGCAATAGTATAAGTACATCAGGGTCAGCAGTTATAGCATCTTGTGCAATAAACTCAGAAGTGTTGGCTAAGTGGATAGTACATTCAGGTGCTTCAAGTCACATGGTGCATAGCCTTAATCTTTTGATTAATCCAATGTTTATTGATAATAATAAAGGTGGTATAGTTTAACCTCCAAGGAAATATAGCTCACATCAGCCATATAGGATCCTCCTACATTTTTCATGGTCAAAGGAATAGTAATTAATGTCCTAAACCTACATGGTTTATAATACAAATTACACTCTCTCTCAAAGCGAATAAAAGGAGATGAGATGGGTAATGAGTTCTTTCCTAAATTCTATTTTTCTTAGGAACTTTTCAGTGGACAGGTGAAGGGAATTTGTAGAGAAGATGATGGGTTGTATGTGTTCTACTCTGGAGATGTCAGTATAATTAGATTCAAATTCCTAGAGCAATTCCTAAACCTTTAGTTTCCAAACCACCACCTACTGCAAATATGATCAAAAATCACAGAATAATGGATGTAGCCTCATCGTATAAGATATTAGGGCATACACCTGAAAAGACTTTGAGGAACGTAGCTGTATTTCAGGATTGTAAATGCAAGAATACTATTGAGTCTTGTATTGTATGTCCTTTAGCTAAACAAACCAGGCTTTCTTTTCCTTTAAGCACTACTAACACTAATGTTTATTTTCATACATTGCATGGTGATGTGTGGAGACCATACAGAGTTCCTACCTATGATGACAAGAAATATTTCATTACTCTTTAAGATGACTACTCTAGATATTGTTGGATATTCTTGTTGCCTACTAAGGTAGAAATGATTTTTTCTCTTAGATCTTCCTTCTATTGATTATGAATGTTTATTCTGCTTATGTGAAGATCTATAAGTCAGAAAATGTGAGTGAATTTCTTAACTCTCAAGTGGCTGAGTTATTGAAGTCTAAGGGAATTATTCGTCAAACCTCTTGCATATATACTCCATAGCAGAATAGAGTTGCAGAGAGGAGACACATATATATTTTAGATGTTGCCAGGTCTCTAAGGTTACAGGCGGTTGTTCCTCTTTGATTTTTGGGGAAGTGTATTACCACAGCTGTATATACCATCAATAGACTTCCCTCAGCTATGATTCAAGGTAAATCTCCCTTTGAAGTTTTACTTGGTCATGCTCCTTTATTAGATCATATGAGAGTGTTTGACTGTCTTGGTTATATTACATAGGTGAGGAAGTCTAATAAATTTTCTCCCATAGCAATCTTAGTTGTATTCTTAGGCTATTCTATGACACAAAAGAGTTACAAAATATATGGTCTTCACCTCAGGACCTTCAGTGTCAGTCGAGATGTAGTGTTCATGGAAGAAGTATTTCCGTTCAAGTATGCTTATACTACCTCTTCTATATTTCCTATCTTGGATCTTGCTTTTTCTATTCTCTCTTCACATGAAAATAAGTCATTATCTCAGCACTCTCAGTTTATTCTTTCTACTAATTCTTCACCTGGTGATGAGATTCCTCTCAACAAGACAACAAGTGAAACTGCAGCAGACACTGGTGAAGCTTGAACTACTGGTGATCTTGATGTCTTAGTGTCTCTACCAACTGAGCCAAGCTTTCTATTATCTTCACCACTACCTTTTCCTAAGGCTCCTCATACTAGAAGGTCCAGCAGAGATAACAGACCTCTCATTTGGATAAAGGACTATGTCACTCACAACAGATAGAAGGCTCATTGCTGCTATCCTATCTCCACCTGTGTCAGCTATGATAATGTCCCATCATCTTGTGGCAGTGCCTTGGAAGGTTATTCTGTCATTGTTGAACCAAAGACGTTTGCTGAAACTGTCAACAATCCTAAGTGGATTCCTACAATGAAAGATGAAATCTTAGCTTTGGAGGATAATAACACCTGGAATATAGCAGCTTTGCCTCTGGGAAATATGCCCATTGGCTTCAAATGGGTCTTTAAAGTTAAGTACCCTTCCACATGAGAGGTAGAAATATATAAGTTAATGCTTGTACCAAAAGGCTAAAGTCAATAGGAAGGTCTAGGTTACACCAAAACCTTTTCTTCAATGGCTAAAATGATTACTATGAGGTCTGTTATGGCCATAGTTACTTCCAAGTAGTGGTTCATCTAGGAGATGAATGTCCACAATGCCTTTTTCATGGAGAGTTGATTAAAGAAGTGTACATGGAGTTTCCTCCTGGTTTTCTAAGTCAGGGAGGGAAATAGATGGCTTGAAAACTTCATAAGTCCTTGTATGGACTTAAACAGCCCCCTAGACAGTGGAACAAGAAGCTTACAGACGTATTGGTTCAGCTTGGATTCACTCAAAGTCATTTTTGACTATTCACTATTTACAACAATTGGTGCAGATAGAATTGGTACTAGTACTAGTCTACGTTGATGATCTGCTGATGACATGAAGCAGTCCAAGTCTGATCTTACAAACTAGAAATGATTTAATGCTCAAGTTTAAAATGAAGGATCTGGGCGAACATAAGTTCTTCCTAGGGATAGAGTTTTCCGGTCAAAGCAAGGGATTATGATGAGCCAAAGAAAGTATGCATTAGATTTAATTGCTGAACTAGAGTTGGTGGTGCCAAACCTGCTGGCACACTCCTGGAGGCCAGCTCTAAACTCACTTCTATTAAGTTTTATAGTTTCATGAGCAAAACTCTTCTAATGATGCTGATACAGAAGACAAAGAACTGGAGAATACGTGTCATTAAAGGTTGATAGGCAGACTTACGTATCTTACTATGACAAGAATTGACATCCCATATGTAGTTCAAGTACTTAGTTAGTTTATGCACGAACCTAAGCAGTCTTATATGAATGTTTCTCTAAGAGTTGTCAGGTACATCAAAACAGCTCCAAGACTTGGTATGTTTATGCCCTCAGAAGGATCTGAACACTTGAAGCTTATTATGACTCAGATTGGGTTGGTTTCTTACAAATGACAAGATCAGTAACAGGATATGTGGTTAAGATTGGTTATAGATTGATATCTTGGAAGTCCAAGAAGCAGGAAACATTTGCTACAAGTTCAGCTGAAGCCGAATTTAGAAGCATGTCTTCAACTGTTACGGAATTAACTTGGCTTACTGTATTTATTCCTTTGATTCTAAATTACATCCAGTATATTACTGGTCTTGTACTCATATTTAAACTTTTTAGATGCTCGTGACTTGTGACACCCCGATTTGGGCTGTGTTTGGGTTTTGTTTCCGCTAATTATTTATAATAAATCATTTTTGGACTATTTACTAATGTTTAACTATTTTTGGTGAGGCAATTGACAAGTTGGTTGGCTGGCCTTGTCTTCACGACAGGCGCTATCACGACCCGAGCGGGGTTTGGGTCGTGATAAGTTGGTATCAGAGCTCATGTTACATAGGTCTCACGAGTCATGAGCAGGTTTAGTAGAGTCTCGTGGATCGGTAGAACCTTTAGGAAAACTTCACATTCTTGAATTCTTATTGTGCGTTCTTGATTCAGCTTGAGAAGTAACTCTTGAAATTTCTTCCACACATTTGCCTATAGACCTATACGCGGTTGCTAGATTGTTCTCAGAGTTGGGAATGAAGGTCACTTTGCCTATAGACCTAGACTGTGACAGCAAAGCTTCAATTCAGATTGTAGCTAATCTCATCTTCCATGAACGAACCAAACATATTAATATTGATTACCACTTTGTGAGGGAAAAAATTGTACAAGGGTTGATCAAGACTCATCATGTTTCCAAAGAACAACAAGCTAATTTGCTTACTAAGATCCTTATTAAAGCAGAACACGGCTATCTGATGTCCAAGTTGATGTTGATAGATATGTTTCAACAATTAGCTTGAGGGAGGGTGTTGAAATATTAGTTAGAGTGTTAGTTATAGTGTTAAAATGTATAGTTGTATTGCCAGCTATGCTAAGTTAGTGGAGCATTAGTTAGTTAAGTAGGTGCTTAACAAATAGCTTAAGTCGTATATATATACACACCAATGTACAATGTAATAACTGATTTTAACATAAATGAAGAGAATCACTTTCTTCTCCGTCTCTGTGTAACTGCTTTTTCACCTCCATAGTTTAGAAGCTCGGTCTAGATATATGATTTCATCACACTCCTCCCCGAGAAGACAAATGTCGTGTTCGAGTGAAGCACCCCAAAGTTGATTCCAGAGATCCATCGATGAAGTCATGACCCGAAATTTGACTAGGTCCCGAACCATCTCCGAGATATTAGGAGCTCACTCATACCCATTATGCCAGATTTGCCACCCACAACTGACTAATATGAGCACCTGAACGTTAGGCTTAGGCTATAAATACTCTCACTCTATTTACTTGTAGGGTAGTATTCACAATCTATTGAACTTACTCTTTACTAAAGGCTATTGTACTCTCATTGCGCAATCTCTTTTTACTTTTCAAACTCATGAATCACAACAAAGATTAATATGATCATTCTTATTTCATTTATTCGTAGCTCTATTAGGCTAATATTACGATTCATTAGATTAAGCTTTGATTCGAACCGGTTACTAATGACCTCATTAAAAATAAATTTAATTTTTTATTTCAGAAATTATTTTTGGGTAAAATATTACTCCTAATGAAGTAGAGACTATATTTAGAGAAAACTCTTGAAGAAATAAATGTTCTAAAATAATAATAACGAAAACTGATGCAGAAACTATATTTAGAGAAGGCGGAATACATAATTGGACCATTAAACTTGCCCTGTTTTGTCACTTGGACACTTATAGAGTTGTTCCTATCAGGCCCTTCAACTAAACCACATCTGTGCCAATTAGACCATATGAGAAAAATTATTATAAAAATTAAATGTGTGTATTACAGTTGCCTCTGATACCTTAAAATATTTTACCATATAGAATTATCCCCCAAAACAAATTGAAACTCATTTTCAGAAAATAAAAAACCTGACTGTCAGTTCTGGCAACTTAGTGGCCTAAAAAGCTTACTGAAAATTTTCTCCGTTCAACTTCATCTCACTTCTTCGTGTTTTGATTGCACTGAAATATCATGCTATTCTTTCAATTCCTCGTCTAAGTTGGTGTAGCTTACAAGTGTCATGTAAAGAGCACAAGCATGCCAAATGAGAATAGTCAAATCCATGTATACTAAACTTTCTTTTAAAAAACATTAAGAGGAAAAATGATGGGTTCACGGGAAGAAGAAGATAAATAGAATGTAGGGTAAAAGCTAGCTTTAATTGGAATAATATATTAGTGTTATGAAACAATAAAAGAAGAAGAGTGTTGTAGAGCAAAGTAGAGAGAGAGAGAGAGAGAAAGAATTCTTATTGATATTTTGGGATGGTTTACAATGAGGTAATACCCCTATATTTATAGGAATAAAAATGACTTAGCCTCAAAGTAAAATTCTCTAGAAGATAGACATTCACTCCAAATAGAATTCTATTCTTATCACTCTCCCTTGAATGTCTACTCAATAAGTAATGTGCCTCATTAAAATCTTAAGTAAAATAAAATCCAATGGGAGAAAAAATTCCAGAAAAGAAAAAAAAGCACACATGTTTTGCGCTTATTGGTTGCCTCGTTAAAAACCTTGCAAGGAAAACCCTGTGGGACAAAAACCTTGTAAGGGAAAAAGAGTGCAACGCGCATTAACTCCCCCTGATGAGAGCATCAATTCACATCCTTGAGCCTTCACATTCCAATCTTGTGCACCATCTTCAAGAGATCGTTGGTAGAGATTTGATAAATAAATCAGCCATATTAACTAAAATGAATATTTGCACCTTGAAATCATAACTCGTGATAGATATATAATTTCTTCACAAATATCGTTGAATGGCTCTTCAATATCTCCATAAAAATATCCTCGCTATCACATTATCATGCTTATAGTTATAGCAAGATACATTTGTGCATAAATTACAATGAGGAAGTGGTACCTCAAGATCAAGAATTATAGATGCTTCAAGCAACATAAATCCTTCATGGATTATCATATAAGTTAAGTCATATAAGCCATATTATAGACTTTAGATGCATATCAAGTTTTCATGTCATTCTAGACAAATAAAATATCGAAAATTGATTGCACATACCATTGAATTTATACTTTTAGGTATTTGAACTACATGTCCAAAACTACATGCCTTTGCCTTTCATATGAAATCAATTCTACTTGAATTGTGTCTCTTCCATTTGGTCAATACTTTTCTGTCTATATTCGATAGACTTAAAATCCTCATATATACTTAGAGCTATAATAGATGTCGTCGACGAACATGCTATATCGGTTCAAATAAATTTTCATAAAGACATAACGTAGAGATCCCTTCATTCATATATTCAGGTACCTGGATCTCTCATGAGATTTTATGAAGTGTTATGTCATGTTACCTTCTAGATCACCTGCCTCCTTTATTATGATCACTTTGATAATTTGCTCATCTTCTTTATCAAGAAGTTTATATGAAATCGATTTGTCTATACGCTTTAACCGTACCATAAACTTTATCCTTCTAGGACTGAATATGAGCATTTGCAATGAGAATATAGTTACTTTCTTTGGGTCAATAAATGCATATGGCATGCTTCGCAATATGTTGCACATGAATTATTTTTTTATGAACTTCAAGTTCATATTATCCTATTCGAGGATCTTGATGTACAAATGATAATCCGTTCGACGTAACTTTTTCTTAATTGTTTATCATATCTCCCCATCATGTTAGAAAACCGAACTTGTTTCCTCAACTTTGAGAACCCATCTTTGTGCGTTATGGTGTTAATTATAGTGTACACCGCACATAAATGATAATAAGATAGAATTATTTGGTTCCTGACCCTGAACCATTTGTGAGGGAAAATATAATATACTTTTGTATATAACCTATATCAAACTGATATAAATAAGTTTGTTCTCGTAAGCAAGAGTTTAGTTATTAAGTGGAGGCACTCAATAAATTATTTTGCTAAACCAACTATGATATAAACCAACTTATCAAGATGAACTATCTTGAATAGAAAATCTGAAAATTGTGCTCTAAATTGAATTATTGAGCAAGTTACCTCGCAAAACACCATGTTGCGGGTTAATAATAATCGCACATGTAACAATCTCATAGATGCATCTTATGTGGTGTACATGGCAGGTGAATGAGCTCATATTCACCTTTGATATTTCCAGAATTTATGGGATTCAATCCCAACTTTAGTTGGTCAATTAATTAATGAGAACAAGCAATATAAGAGAATCCGTAAAGAACTTTCTAGTTATTTAATATTTACTCATGTGAATGCTCTATTATTTTTGTACATCATATTTAAATTTATATGACTAAACAGACTATGCCAACTGAATAAATTATCAATATTGATAAGTTCATGTTTATACCATGACATGTGCAATTATCAATAAACTCCATGTTTATTATGATATGGGTTTTTATATCAATAAACATCCACTTTATTGTGGCATTCTTTTATTTGTGTAGTACAAATTGGAGAATAAAGCGGGTAGCTTTTCACATACAAATTATCCCGCTACAAGTTGTAGTAATAGAAGATGTCAAATATTTCCTTTATTTATTATCTCAATATAATCAACCGCTTTCGCGTATCTTTTGAAACTGAATAAGTTTCTTTAACACTTACTACAATAATATCTTATTGGTAATCAATTGTGTTTCTCCAAAATATTATAATTGGCTCTTGTAGAGTTCTCAATTAATTTGGTACTACCACATATTCATGAAGATCCATATGGTGAATATCTCTTTTAAAGAGAAAGTTATACTATTATGGTCATGGTCAAAATTATATGCAAGATATGTTTCTTGCATTATTGTTGTCCTTTAATAATCACATTGCCAAAATATTTTGGCGTACAATAGGTACATGACCAATGACTATTCATGCCATTATAAAGACATTATTTATTTTTTTCATCTCAAACCCCCTTCTAAACGTGAGTGTGGTATATTAAATACCAATAGCACGTTTATATTCTTCAAAATATGAATATGTCTTCATAAATTAGATGTTGTCACATTCCCATCGGGAATGGACCATACTCATAGTGCTATATAAAATATCATGTCAAATCGATGACAGATATTACTTTCACAGAGTGAGTGATTATTTTGAGAATCCTTATTGTTCTCAATATCACAATAATGACGATTATAATTTCGTCTATTATCAAGTCCATATCCATTGATGCATTAATAGTAGTAGTTTTGTCTTCTTTCAGACTCATCACATACTGCTATCATATTCTCTAAAGGGAATGACAATTGAGCAAATTCAATTGGACGGGTTTTCAATTCTTTGCCCATAATCATCATGAATTTAATCATGGAAAGGCAAAGAAATTTTACCACGTTGGGTGGTTATAATATCTTTCAAGCTACCTTAAAGTTGCAATCAAAATTTACCATCTATTCTTGTATTAAAATCAAATTATAGAATTACAATAATTTGAAAGAGAAAATTAAAATACTTACCTTAAATAGAAGAATTCGTCATCGAAATTGCATGGGAGAGTAAAATTAGGCAACAGATCGTTCGAAGATTTTTTACTTGATGTAGGAATCATAGGGAGATGGAGCCAATTTTTGAGCAATTTGGCAAAAGATGTTGAAGGATCAAAACTTTGACTATTTTAGCCAACTCGCAAAGATTGAGAAAGAATAAGGAAAGATCAAAACTTTGTAAAGGCTAGGAATAGCATCAGGTTCGTGACCTGGATCTACAAGGGCAAACCCAGCACGATTAAAACTCAGAAAAACCAATGACCGAAGAACTCAAACATTAGAACGCAAGACGAAATTCAAATCGGGAATCAACCAGATGGTACCTCAACGCACGATACAAACAGAGCCCCCGCTAGACAACGACCATCGACGACCTCAAAGCTTGTCGGAATACTGGAACTAAGCTAGTGACCAACGAACATAACATAAACTGTTGTTGCGTTTTCTTCACTTCTAGCTCTAGGTTTTCTGTTTCTTTTGTTCAAGAGGAAGAAGAAAGGTGGATATGGCTGAAGCTGGTCATTTGGCGTGGCAGTTTGACGGGCAGCCGTCGGTGATATGGTGGTGCTAGCTCGTTTTTGGTCTTGTTCTTTCGAAGAAGAAGAGAGGTCGACATACTGGTGTGCTTGGAGGGGTGACAGCGGAACCGTGGTGTTTGGCTGTTGTTCGCTGGTTGAGGGGACGGGGACAGCTGCAGCGACGGGACATCGACAGTGGGTGGTCGACTTGCTTGGGGTCGTTTGGATGGATAACGACGGGTGGTCGTTTAGCTATGGAGTCAAGGCTGGAACGTTTTTCGTTTGGTTTTTTTTCTTTTTGGTTTTTGGAGAAGATGAATAGTAACTCTAAGGTGTGCAAAAAATGACGTTATCTTTCTTGTTGTTCGTGCTGATAACATGTTATGAAACAATAAAAAAATAAGAGTATTGTAGAGAAAAGTAGAGAGGGGGAATTCTTATTGATATTTTGGGATGGTTTACAATGGGGTAATACCCCTCTATTTATAGGAGGAAAAATGACTTAGCATCAAAGTAAAATTCTCTACAAGATAGACATTCACTCCATATAGATACAGGAGCTGGAACTAATATATGTAGAAGAAAAGTATTACCAGAAGAATATTGGAAGGAATTAAAAAATCCAATTATAATTGCTGGATTTAACCAAGAAGGAAATCTAGTCCGACACAAAGCTACAAATATAACAATACAAATATGGGATAAAGAACTAGTACTAAATGAATTATACCCATGTGAGGAAATATTTCATGATATAATATTAGGTTATAAAAAATTCTTAAAAAATTATGAACCCTTTACAATCACAAGAAATATATCATTCTATCACAGCAGTGAAGCTAGGACTAACAAGAACAATTATGTGTGAAGAACCTATGGAACAACCTGATTTAACCATTCAAGAAATAGTAGAATTTCTACAAAACAAAAGAGCTATTATGACCAAAGTCATTATTCAAGAGCTAATAAGCAGCTATGAAGAAGGAGGAAAGTGGATCTACAACAGCAAAAATAGCACAATCATCTACTCAAATGCCAAGACAACAAAAGACATAGAAGAACTACCAAGATGGATCACTACCCTGGCAAATTGGGAAGCTACACCAACAACTAATGCATTAAGAACATATCCAAAGCAGCTGACAGAAAAAACAAAATATCTACTATGTCAACAACTAAAGGATTTATTCAACCTACACCATTGCAAATATTGCAATAAAAAAGAAGACATTCCCAAAGTTTATCTTCCACCAACTATGGCAAAAGAAAAAGAAGAAGAAGACAAGCAAATTGAAGACAAGAAAAGTGAAAACTAAACTTTCGTATAAGTCTTGCAAACAAGTTTCAAGACAAATGTAGTATTTAGGCTAACATTTTTCAATGTTTTTGTTTTTTAGTTTTGTTTTTTAGTTTTGATTAATGATTTTGTTTTCTAGTCTTGATTAAGAGTTTTGTTTTTTAGTATTGATTAAAAGTTTTGTTTTTTAGTCATGTATTATTTCAAGAAGTGTAGTATTTTTAGGATAGATTTTAGTCTTATTAGGAAAAGTTTCTTTTGTCTTGGTAGTGTAGTATTCATTCCTTGCCTATATATGTAAGGCTTTGTAATTTAGAGAAGAGTTATCAGCTCTTCTTACTCTTGTATAATAAAATTCTCCCTCTTTGAAAAACACTCTCTCTCACATACTCTTACTCTTGCAAAAATATAGCATCAACTAAGGAAATAATAGAGCAAAATAAGGTACGTAATACTATGACTAGCTAAATTTTCTTTGGCAAGATTTTAGGAAAGTAGTAATAATACTAAAATGATAATGATCCTGTGAACACCGGGAGTTCGGCGTAACATCGATTAAAGGTTTAATAACAGCCAGTATTTAAAGCTAAAGTGGATTTAGCCGTGCACTTTATCCGCTCCAGGCAGGTGGCCGTTATGCGGTGTTGTGGTGCTTAAATTGGCTTGGGATCCTTACCTGCTTTACTTACTGCCACTAATATTGTACCTTTAGCCCACTGTTATTCCGTCCCCTTCCCCTTTTGGTACAAATGGGATTTCGTTGAAGGTCCTGATAAGAACAACTCTATGTTTACGTGTTCAAATGGCGAAAAATACCAAGTTTAAGATTCTGCCTTTAGAGAAATTGTTGATTTAATAAATGGTCTAAAATAATCAAAAACTGATAGATGTAGACAAGACAGATAATTCATTTGTTTAAATGTACGATGGACCCGAAATTTAAGCTAGTTTCTGCATGTCAATGGCTAGCATTTAATTTGGATCGTCATTTTTCCATATCTTTATTGTTCAGTGCAACCAAATTGGATTAGGTGTATTCAGATTTCAGGCATGCGGTAATATTTTTACCGCACATCCTTAAATTATTGCAAAATATATAATCTATCCATCTAATTTTGGAACAAATCCATGTTACACACTTGTTTTATATGGATTTTATTTTACACATCAAATTTTTTAACAATGTAACAATTATACATTACTTTATCTATGTGTCATTCACGTGTTACACACATAAAAACAAGCGTGTTAACGATTAAACTTTCATGTTACAAATTTTACAGAGTATCCACGTGTCTAACATTTAAGAATTTTCCTTTTTACACCAATTAATAAATTAATAAAAAGAAAAAAATAAACCTCCCTCTCTTTGTCTTCTTCCCCAGACCTAACCCCCGATCCACATTAACGATCATCCATCGGACCTCTCCTACCACGCTTACAGCAAACATAATACCCATCGCCCTCAACCTCCTCAAAATCCGCCGCTGCCGGAGTCGCCGGGAAATTCCCAAAAGTTGTTGAAATAACTAAAATATCCAATCTAGCCGAAGAATTTGAAATTGTAAAGACGGAGAAGGAGAAGAAGAAGAAGAAGAAGAAGAAGAAGAAGAAGAAGAAGAAGAAGCAGAAGAAGGAGAAAAAGGAGTAGAAGAAGAAGAAGAAGAAAAGAAGTAAAGGAAGGGAAATTCGTCAGGATTTTAGATTAATTAGGAGAAGAAGAATAAGAAAATGAAGCTGATTTACTAAGGAGAGATTTGGTGACCGGAATACTTAGACTCAAATTAATAAATGAACTAGACTAATTAATAAATTTCATGATTTCCTCTACTGTGGATTGTAACAAATTTGACAAAATTCTGGTGGGTTTAGAGGAGGAGGTCAATGGGTAGGGGTGTTCTTTTTTGTTTTTTTTTCCTTTTAAATATTATTAATTTGTGTAAATTTAATATAGTTTTTTTTTTGAGTTAGGACACATGTCATGACCTTATTGGCGCGTGACTTCACACATATTCTGAAAAGCTGGTATAGAAAAAATTAGTGTGTAATTGACACTTTTAAAAGGTTTGATATGTAAAATAAAATCCGCATAAAACAGGTATATAATAGAGATTTGGTCCAAAATTTGATGGGTAGATTATGTATTTTCCAGGTCCAAGTTCTTGGTAATTTTCCTCTCGTACGAATCTGTAAACCCCTTCAAAATGTCAGAGGATTTGGATAATACAATCAAAAAGTGAAAAATCACTAAATGAAATGACGTTTTTACCATTTCACAACGTGCTTTATTATGAGTAGTACCTTTTGTTATGAAATTTTTGTGCTTTGGATGGGGGACGATTATGACAATATAGTAGGAAAAAATTACTCAAATGGTTAATCGGCTTTAGTTATAATAAAAAATTCAATCTACCTTTCTGTGTCAAATTCAATTGGTTTTACATTTTATTGCAGTATTGGGTAATCTTTACCGCTTTAATTTTCTTTGATAATGAGTTTGAGCTAACGGCCATTTTTGTTCATAGTGGTTGAGAGATTTCTCTTCATGTCACTAGGTCAAGAGTTCGAGGCCGGTACACTCGTAAACAAAATTATTTGAGCCGATAACTGTGAAATATTTTTTATATAGGTTTATATGTGTACAAATATCGAAACAGCATACGTAAGCTGAACCAAAAGCTCAAAGATTATCTGGTACTCCTATCATAGAATTACGTTAAGTACTACTTATATGAATATAGACCGAGAAATGGGGGTTTTTACCCAAGATAATTTGTGGAAGTTATTGCACATTCATGTTTCACCTAAGTTCGTCAAAGTCATTGCACACTCATAATTAAAAGCTAGTAAATCAATAAATCCCTAGCAGTGAATTAGAAGAACTTTGTTTGTTTAGTTGCTGGAACTATTGTCTGTTTGAAACATTCATATGTAATGTAATATAGTGACTGATTTTCAAGAAATAAAATCAAAAGCTTACTACAGAAGTACATATCAAAGATCAATTGAGAAGCTCATGGGTATGAAATCACCTTTATCAGGGGTTGCTTTATCCTATAGTGTGGGATTTGTCGATGCGTATTCGAACAGATCCTAGTGTGAGAACCGAACACCGCGGCTCCGACTTCTAATCTTAAAAGAAGAAGTTTGGTATGGAAACTTTTTGAAATAATAGAAGGTACTAATAGAGTTAAGTGCAAACTTTGAAACGAAACTTTTAAACATTTGACTGGAGGAAATTTAGGGGGGACTGGGACACTTACAAGACATATGAGAGCTGACCATCCCATAGATGGGGCAATAATGGGGATGAAAATCAAACAACTATTAACCCTACTACTAGAGGTCTAGTAAAATATGATAAAATGAGGGATCGAGAGGAATTAGCAAAAATGATTGCTTTGGGTTGTCTACCTTTTTCTTTTGCTTTTTCATCGTATCTTATTATGTATATTCAAAGAATTTACAATCCTTTATTTAAAGGTATCCCTAGAAATACTTGTAAAGCAGATATCTTTAGACTTCATGGACAATATCAAACATACATACTTTATTTGTTTAGCCACCTTCCTTCTAGAGTATGTCTAACTTCTGATATTGGCCATGCTGTTAATGGAAATGATTATTTGACAATTACATGCCATTGGATAGATGATAATACTTGTATGCAAAAACGTATTATCACTTTTAAATATGATAAAGATCAGAGTCATACTGCTATGTTTATAAGTAGTACAATTGTTGAAGTTGTTGAATTTTATAATCTAAACCAAAAAGTTTTGTGTATGTCTTTTGATAATGCTTCAAACAATAATGCCGCAGTTTCAATTTTAAAATTGCATTTGCAACCATCTCTTGATGATATTTTTCATGTTAGGTGTGCATGTCATGTTTCTAATTTAATTGTTAAAAGTGGCCTTGGTTTATTTTCAATTGAGATTACTCATGTTAGAAGAGTTGTTGGTGTTATTCAGGGAAATAATAGAAAATCTAGAATAAAAGAATTTAAGACTAAATGTATGCAGTATAACCTTACACCTACATTCATGCCAGACGAAATTGTTACTAGATGGAATTATACATATATATTTTAAAAATGTTGCTATAAATATAGATTTCTTATAACTGAAGTTGCTAATGCACATTGTACTGATCCTAGGCGTATGTTAACAAGTGATACTTGGGAGGTCATTAATGATATTGTTAAATTTTTGCATAAATTTTGTACTACTGCTGTTGTATTTTCTAGAGCCTATTACCCCATTGTTTCTATGGCTTTAGTACATATAGCTGAAATTTCTTTTCTACTATTTGAATTCAAGAAGAAAGAAAAATATAAGGATGTTGTTGAAAAAATGCAAGCAAAATTCAAAAAATATTTTTTTCCAATTCCTCCGATTTACTTAATTGGTGCAGTTTTAAATCCTTCTATTAAAATGTCTGATTGTCACCAATTAATGAATGCTTTATATACTTATATGGAGATTGGAGAAACTGAAACGCCAAATTTATATAATTCCATGAACAAGCTGAATGAATATTTACAATAACTATATAATTATAATGCAAATGAATGTGATAATACTGCTCGTGCTTCTGACAATGTTAATCCCGCTATGCAATGTAGCAGTTCTGCTAATGTGGATGATGAAGGCCTTGATAGTTTTAATATTTTTTCTATATTTTCTAACAGTCAAACCAGTAGCAGGAATATTGACGAGCTTCAATTCTACTTGCAGAAGCAAAAGGAGCCTCACACAAAGGAATTTTCACCGTTGGGATGGTGGCATGAAAATGAAAAGCAATTTCCTATTCTTTTCGCTATGGCTCGTGACGTGCTGAATGTGCCAATTTTCACTGTTGCAACGGAGAGTGCATTTAGCCAAGAAAGACAACAGCTTGGAGACACCCGCCACTCATTGGAAAGCAATGCTTTGGAAGTTTTAGTATGTTTTAAAGATTGGATTATATTGGAACGAAGAAATCAAGGAAAGGAAGATGTTGATAGCCCAGAAGACGAGGAACTTGGAGATATATTAACCCATGGAACCCATCCGAATTTAACTCCCCAGAAGAAGGTAAATCGGTTCATATTGATTATGATGAACTTTCTAGGGCGATGCAAAACATTTGAAATTACTACTTTACTAGTTTACTTGTTAGAAAAAATGTAAACATTTCATTCTCTACTTTTTCAATTTGAAATTAAGAAATAAAGTAGCACTTGCAATAAGTGCAATTTTTCCCATCTTACTTTTATTCATTCAACTATTACAAAGTATTAATATAACTTAATAGTTATACTACACATAATTCCATAAAAAAAGTAAAAATATACTAATCCCGGCCCGGCCCCCTCAACCCGTAACCCGTATAGTTCAATTTTAACCCGAACTAATCCAGCTTGCTACGAACCTATCACTGTGCAACCCGGACCGGACCGGCCCGGAACCCGGACGGGTCAAAAAAATTTTGACCCGGACCTGCCCGGTTGGCCCGTTAGACAGGGTTATCAAGAACTCGTCGCTTTTACTTCCAATTAATTTATTGAAAGTTTTGTATAGGGTCAAATACGACCAATTGTGTCTGCATGCTGACAGGAACGACCAACGAATATACACTAACTGGAGTAAGGTTACAACCTAAGAATGTCAGGGTGAAGTGTATCATCGGTTTCGTCTTCGCCTCGAAGGAACAAGACCAAGCTCTGTATTATTTTATTATTTCAATGAGGGTTTCCTATTATATAAGGAGCATCCCAATGTTGTAAAGGGACATCTTTTCATGTATTTAACAAGTCTAAAACTCTCTATCTATCTATCGCTAGAAAATCTCTCTCTCTCCCTCTCTCTCTCTCTCTTGAATATCCGATCTCTTGGAAGCAATAAGTAAGATAATACATATTTCTAGGTCTCATTATATTCGATTATGATTTATCGTTAATTTACTTTTATTGTTTTCACTTATAAAGTATATAGTATCTTTTGAGTTAAACAATTTGGCGCCGTCTGTGGTGATTTCGACAATCGAAAATATAGTTTGCACCTAGAATATAAAAAAGAACAACGAACCACTGTTCTTCACACCCTACAGGAGTCGAAGATGACAGAAAATGATGCAAGAATGAAAGCAATAGCAGGCGTCACAACTAATCTCATAGGCCCTTTCAACGAGGCCAGGTAGAGAATATATCTCGAGTACAACACCTGGTAGTGCACAAGATGGAGAGATCTAACCCTCTCCGTCTGAAGATCTGACAATATTGCACGAAAAAGGAGCCTCTACTTCTGCAGTCAAAGAAACACCGCCTCCGGTGGTCAAGAAACTACTGGAGGAGTGGTTGACAAACATTTTAGGTAGTTTGCTTGAAACGTCACAACAAAGCAACAACAGAAATTCATCAGTGGCAGACGTCGTTACTACCATTGGTGAACCCGATATTGCACGAACAAGTAACACTCACATCGACATCCAAGCCAATGATGGTGCACTCGAACCATCCTCAAGAAGATGGAAGAAATGGAGAACGAGAACATGGCACTTTGAGATCAAATGAAAGAGCGTCAGGAAAGAGTAGACAAAATTTCCAGTGCTCCTAAGTTACTGCCAAAATGTGATGTAGGAAGGTGTATCGAACAGTCGTACAACGAGGAGGTTTCCCCTTACCCAATCCCGAAAAACTTCAAAATGCCACCCTACCTGAGGATATATGACAGGACAATGGATCCCGAGGACCATCTAATTCACTATGTGACCGCTGTAAAGGGCATCGATTTGTGGAAAGAGCAAGTACCATCCATACTCCTGAAAATGTTTGTATAAATGTTGATAGGAGGGGACCTGACATGGTACTCTCAACTACCAGCTAGGACAATATCAACATTCAAAGAAATGGCTGATAAGTTCGCCACCGCCCATGCATGAGCAAAGAGAGCAGAGACCTGGGTCAACGATATCTTCGCTTTCATGCAAACCGTAAGAGAGAGACTTAGGGACTTCCTGGCCAGATTCAATAGGGTAAGGATGAGTCTACCGAATGTATCGGAAGGCATGGCAGTAGCAGCTTTCCAAAACGGGTTGAACAGAGATGGTTCAAGGGCGACCAAAAAGCTACTAAGCTGACTTATGAAGTATCCCATAGCATATGGGAGGAGACCCACAATGCCTATTGCGCCGAAGTACGAGCAGATGAGGATGACCTCAATGGGCCGACTCAACGGCTAACGATAATACAATCAGAAACAAGAAGGGATCGACGCAACGACAGACGACGGGAACAACTCCCATGCTTCAACAAAGAAAGGAATCAGCCCTACGTTAGATCTTCCCATCCACCACCGCCAAGGCACACAGAGGAATTGCAACGACATGTCAATCCACTCCGGAATGAAAAAGGTATGTTCCGTTTATTATCTACTCATAACTTTTATGTGTCTCCTACAGAAATAGTGTACGCACTAGAGAAGCTGGGCACCAAGGTGCAATGGCCGCTGAAAATGAAATCAGATCCTACCACGAGGGGATCGAGCGTCCTGTGCGAACTCCATCTGGAAAGAGGACACAAAATCGAAGACTGCATAGGTCTACGACAAAAGGTAGTTGGGATGCTAAACCAAGGATACTTGAGGGAGATACTTAGCGATAAGGGGAAAACCAACTTCGCACCAGGGTGGGAACAACCCCAAAGGCCGCCGAAACCATCTTCGCCATCACGCACCATAAACATGATCATTGGAGGCGGTGATGATTCAGCAATCAACCACGTAAATTTCACCACCACGCACAAATTGAAACGAACAATTGCCCACGAATGGTATGATGACTTCGAAGATAGAATCACCTTCGGTAAGTCCGATGCCGACGGTTCGTCTTTTCTTATTATGATGATTTGGTCATAACTTTACGCATTTCCGACACTGATGTTAAGAGAATCATGGTTGACGATAGAAGCGGTGCCGATATTATCCATCCAAGAGTCCTCGTGCAAATGAGACTCAAAGATAAGATATTACCGCGTTGCATAACACTAATAGGTTTTAACAATGCAGTGGAACGGACCTTCGGGAAGAAATCATTGTCGGTATTAACGGGGGGAGTCACGCTAGAAATAAATTTCCACGTCACGAACCAAGAGACAGCCTACAACGCCATCATAGGATGCCCTTGGATACATGCCATGTGAGCAGTCCCCCCAAGCTTTTACCAAGTGATCAATTTCCCCATCTCATGGGGAGTATATAGAATTCGGGGCGACCCGCGCACTGCACAAGAAATGCTACAGAATCGCTTAAGACTGTTCCCATACCAAATAGTTGAAAGGAGAAAGTGTGGAGGCATAGCAATCAGCTATGTTGGGGACCAAGGTCTACCCGACAGTGGAAGCCATCAAAGATCAAGACGTCATAGAGGCCTGCAAAGCAATGGTCGAGGATCTCGACCTAGTCTAAGTTTCGATCACACAAAGAAAGCCCACATCGGGCACAGCCTCTGCAACCCAAGTAAGTACCGTGAATTTCTAACTAACCACGCAGATTTATTTGCTTTTTCTTATTCGGATATGCTGGGAATCCCGAAAGACATCGCCATTCACAAACTGAACGTCGACCCACTATATCCGCCTGTGCGAAAAATTAGAAGGAAGTTCAATACCGCAATCAACGAAGTGGCCAGAGAAGAAGTAGATAAGTTACTAGCCAACGGGTCCGTCAGAAAATTGAAGTACCCCCAGTGGGTCGCCAATGTCATCATGTTCAAAAAGAAAAACGGGAAATAGAGAATGTGAATGGATTTCACCGACCTTAACAAGGCATGCTCGAAAGATTCGTTCCCATTACCCCCACATCAATCAGTTGATCAACGCCAGCGCAGGACATGAACTGCTAAGCTTCTTAGATGCCTACTCCAGCTACAACCAGATCATGATGGCCGATGAGGACCAAGAAAAAAAACTTTTATCACCCACCAAGGAACGTATTTCTATAAGGTAATTCCATTCGAACTCAAAAATGCATTGGTAACGTATCAGAGACTAATTATCAAAATGTACAAGGAACATCTTGGCAAGACCATGGAGGTCTATATCGACGATATGCTAGTAAAATCCACAAATAAAGAAGACCACACCAACCATCTGAAAGAGGCCTTCGAGATACTAAGGCGATACGGGATGAAGTTGAACCTGGAAAAGTGCACCTTCGGCTTGGCCTCGGGAAATTGTTTGGGCTTCCTCGTATCACAGCGAGGAATCGAGGTCAACTCAGACCAGATCAAGGTAATAGATGCAATACCCGAGACTTTGAAGAGCAAAAAGCAAGTACAAAAGCTAACAGGATGAACAGCCGCCCTATCCAGGTTTATCTCGCGGTCCTCCGATAGGTTCCACTAATTTTTCAACGTGTTGATAAATGATCACGGATTATAATAGAACAAGTGTCGAGGCCTTGAGGAAATTAAAAGCATATTTATCTTTGCCACAGTTGTTAGTCAAAGCAAACCTAGATGAACCTTTGTTGGTGTTTTGGCGGTGTCCCGAGTTGCCGTCAGCTTAGCGTTGGTCCGCGAAAATAAAGGTATGCAATCTCCTATTTATTATGTCAGAAAAACCCTAGTGTATGTCGAAACACGGTACCCACACCTCGAGAAGTCAGTCGTAGCTCTGGTCGTAGCTTCACAAAATCTTAGACCCTATTTTGAGTGCCCCTCCCCGGCCATAAAAGGCAATAACGACCTTCCCCATGAGAAGCATCCTACACAAGCCTAAACTGTCAGGTAGGCTCGCAAGATGGGCCATAGAGCACAGCGAGCATGACATATCTTATCACCCAAGTAATGCCAACAAGTATCTAGTACTTACCGACTTTGTCACAGACTTCAGCACAGAGATATTGCCAGAGGCGGAATTAGAGGCCATTCGTGCCTTCTCAAGTACCGACCTTTGGTCCCTTTAAACTGACGGTGTCGCTAATGCCTCAGGATCGGGACTGCGACTAGTTCTCAAAGTCTACACGGGCGAAATAATTCATTAGTCCATACAATGCACCGAGATGACTAATAATGAGGCCAAATATGAGGTAGTAATTGCAGGTAAGAAGTTAGCTATCAAATGCAGAGGTCGACGACTCATCCTCCATTGTGAATCGTACCAGGTCACTAGGACTTACCAAATCAAGGAACAGAGACAACAAAATACAAATCAGAAATCCACAAGTTAATACCCGAGTTCGACGAGTGCCGCTTTGAGAAAATCCCACGGGCACAAGATGTTGAGGCAGACGGCTTAGAAAAACAGGCCGCAACCACCAAAAATAACAACATGGAGAGCGTAGTCACCTTTCTTCATTCAGTCATCGATACTATCTTTAAATTTGACTTGGGACGCGCAACCACTTTGCATCCTATTTGCAGGACGGGACACTCCCACTCGACAAAAAAGAAGCCAAGAAACTCCGCGTACAAGCCTCCCAATACCGCCTAATAAACCACGATCTCTACAAAAGGACGTTTGGCGGACCCCTCGCTAAGTGCCTAAGGACGAACCAAACGAGGCAAGTACTCGAAGAGGTGCACGGGGGTCACTGTAGTGCCCATACATGTAATCGTGCCCTCGTCCGTTGCATCATTCGAGCTGGTTATTACTGGCCTACTCTGAAAAAAGAGGTAGCAGAATACATTCGCAGGTGCGAAAAGTGCCAAAAGTATGTCCCCATGATACATCAACCAGGAGAGACCTTCCCTTCAGTAACCTCGTCGTGGCCCTTTATCAAGTGGGGAATGGAAATAATTGGTCCCCTACAACGGGACAAGAAAACGTACAATTTTTGTTAGTTTTAACTAACTACTGCTCCAAGTGGATGGAAGCGGGTGTGTATGATCAGATACACGAACAAGAAGTCATCGCCTTCATATGGAAGAACATCATATTCTGTTTTGGCATCCCCAAGGAAATCAGCTGCTACAATGGCCCACAACTCATTGGCAAAAAGACAATTGAGCTCTTCGAGAAATGGCACATTAAACAAATACTCTCCACGCTATATCACCCGCTGCCAACGGCCAAGCACAATCTTCCAACAAAACGATACTGAATATACTGAAAATGAAACTCGAAGAAGCCAAAGGGTTGTGGCCCAAATTATTACCAAAAGTGTTTTGGGCGTATCAGACCACTCCCAAATCCAGCACGGGAGAAACACCATACTCAGTATTCTACGGAACCGATGCAATCATACCCGTCAAAATCCGAGAACCAAGCCTAAGGTATTCACATAGCAGTGAAGCAGATAACGACATTAATAGATTCCAAGACCTCGACGAGGCCGAAGAATGAAGGGACATAGACTACATAAGAATGACTGCTCGAAAGGTATCACAACAAAAAAGCCAAAATAAGACCACTCAAAGTGGGTTATTACCTCCCCAAAGCCAAAACATTAGCGTCAAAAAACCTGAGCAAAGTAAAATTGGGCACCAATTAGGACGGACCATATAAAATCACAGCAGCGGCGAGAAAACGAGCATTTAGTTGGAAACAATAAAAGGAAAAATACTCCAAAACAACTGGAACATCGCCCACCTCAAGTACTTCCATTTCTAAAAGGCATCTCCCAAGTCGTACTCTTTTTCTCTTACCCGAATTTTGTCCAAAATGGATTTTCTCGGGAAGGTTTTTAACGAGGCGACGGAGGGGACACCTAGGGGTATCTGAGTACAAAGTTTATCATATCAGCCACTCGACATGCTCTCCAGGCCGATATAATAAAGGGACTAGCCTAGTTGAATCTGTTGGAAACACGTTCTCAAGGCTTTATACTAAAACGTGTGTTCTTATGTGTAGGTTTTGATGAATGACAAACGAAGCGCAAAGTGATATATGACGAAGTTCAAGTACAAGCGCACAATTGGTGGATAACGAGATTCAAGCACAAGACAAAGTTTTATAGTTTAAATGAGTCGTTCTTAATTGTGATCTTGATCCGACAACTTGACTCATGACATGGCTTCTCTCGTAAAATTATTTTTACAAAATCATGCATATTTAATTTAATGCTTAACGATTTTAAATCATGCATATTTACTTTAGTCAAAATGATTTTTAAACATGCCTCTAAAATCTGGACAAAGATAATCGATTATGTACTTATGATAATCGATTATGTTAAGCCAAGACTGCATGACAATCGATTGTGAACTAATGACAATCGATTGTGTTAAGGCAGTGAACATCAGGTTTTTCAAAACCTGCATGACAATCGATTGTGAACCTTATGACAATCGATTGTGATGAGGCAGTGTCCATCAAAGTTTTTCAAAACTCAGAATAATCGATTGTGAAGTTAATGACAATCGATTGTGAAGAGACAGTGTCCTTCAGATTTTTCAAAGTCACAAAATAATCGATTGTGAACTTATGACAATCGATTGTGTTGAGGCAGTGGCTTCCAGACTTTTTCAAAATTATTAAATAATCGATTGTGAGTATATATCAATCGATTGTCACGAGGCAGTGTCTAAAATGATTTTCAAAGTCTGATAAATAATCGATTATTAACATTGCACAATCGATTGTGAAGCTGACCGTTGTCGTAAAATTTTCAAATACCGTCAGGTAATTGATTGTTGATTTTGTACAATCGATTGTTGATATTGAAATCTGAAAAAGATTTTTTGAACGTTGCTGAATAATCGATTATTGATTTGGTATAATCGATTATTTTACGTAAAATCTGGAAATGATTTTTTGAACGTTGCCAATAATCGATTGTTGATCTTGGACAATCGATTGTTAAGCATAAAATCTGGGATTGATTTTTGGTACGATTGGCAAACAATCGATTGTGGCTTCCTGACAATCGATTGTCACAGAGTAATATCAGCAACTCTTAATTGGCAATTAGGCAACGGTAATGCCAAGTTTTTCAACTATAAATACAGCTTCATTTCAGTGTTTTAAACACAACAACACACAACAACTGATCATTCTATTGCTATAAGCTTGCATATTATTGTTTATCATTTTATATTCATTTCATAAAGCTTTTGAGAGCCAAAGTCTTGTCCATAGTTGTTGTAATCTTGAGCCTACTTCTTTTACTCATATCTACTCATTAAGGAGTGTTTTGTTTGAGTGCTTAGTGTTTTGTACACTTGTAAGAGAATTGTGATTCTCTTGTTGTAAGGAACTTGTGTTTCCTTGGTTGAAGTCTTGGAGTGTTGTATCTCCGAGCAAAGGTGTTAAGGCTTGTGTCCTTAAGTTGTAAAGGTTTGTTGAGCACCCGTAAGCTTGACAAGTTAGTGTAAAATCTCGAGAGAGTCTCTCGGGGACTGGACTAGCCACGTGTTGTGGTGAACCAGAATACATCGGTGCGTTCTTTCTTTTTGTTTATTTAACGCACTTAATTATTTCCTGCAAATTTTAATTTCCGCAAGTTTACGCTAAATTTTATTATAACGCTATTCACCCCCCCCTCTAGCGTTAAGCGTATTATCTAACAATTGGTATCAGAGCCCAACTCTCTGAAGACTTAACAGTTTGAGAGAACCATCCATGGCTTCTACTCATGACTCTTTTGCAGGAATTGATGAAGGACAATGCTCCACACGACCACCTCTATTCAACGGTACAAACTACACGTACTCGAAGGAGAGGATGAAAATTTTCGTTCAAGCAAACAACTTTCATCTCTGGAAGGTGATAACGAAGGGAAATCAAATTCCAACCAAAAAGGTTGAAAACGAATGGGTTCCCAAGTCCGAAGAAGAATATGACGCGGATGATATCCGAAAGGTTCAAAATAATGCTAAAGCAATTAATTTATTATATTGTGCTGTAAATGCTGACGATTACAGGAAAATATCGTGTTGCACAACGGCAAAGAAAATGTGGGACAAGCTGGAAATTACGTACGAAGGTACGGACCAGGTAAGGGAAGCTAAAATTGATTTCCTAACCCATGCTTATGAATTATTTCACATGAAGGAAGGTGAAAAGGTGGATGAAATGTTCGAACGATTTTCAATAATCGTAAATGACCTACATGCCCTCAAGAAGACGTTCACGGACAGAGAACTGGTTCAAAAAATTTTTAGATGTCTCACTCTGGCATGGCGATCAAAGGCCGACGCAATTCAAGAATTCATTAGCGTCTCAAATGTCACAATCGACGTATTAAGAGGTAACCTTAAGACTTATGAATCTACAATACTTAACCCTCTTGTTGATGATCAAAGGAGGCAAGGAATAGCGCTTAAGGAAAGCACAAGCCAACCTCAAGTTGATGAGGACGGAGACAACGAGTTTGGACTCGTTATCAAAAGATTTCAAAAGTTCATGCGAAAGGAGTATGAACGAAAGGGCAAAAATCAAGGCGAGCAAATAAAGTGCTATGAATGCGGTGAAACCAGGCACATCAAATCAAATTGCCCAAACACCAAAAAGGAGAAGAAACCTTTTAAGAAGCAACGTGCATACATTTCTTGGGGAGGAGACTCCGGAGATGAGTCAAGCAAAGAAGAAGAAGACGAAGCCGCAAACCTTTGTCTTACGGCGCAAGAAGACAAGCAAGATGAGGTATGTCAAATCTCTTCTAAAAACTTCTTTACTCTTGAAGAAATGCGAACTGCTTTTGATGAGCTATATACTAAATTTATTAAAGCTTCAAAAACCGTCAAGAGCATAAAAGAAAATGCTTCTCTAAAAGAAAAAGATTTTCAAAAACAGCTTTCTTTAAAAGAAAAGGATTTAGAAAAACTGGTTTTAGAAAATGAAAAGCTGAAAGAGGAAAACAAGTTTTTCGGAAAAAGAAGCGCCGACAAGCCCGAAAGTTCTATTAAAAATTGCTCTTCTTGCATGCATCTTGAAAATGAGGTAGATAGACTTAAAAGTACCTTAGATAAGTTTAATTCTTCTCACAAAAACTTGAATGAGGTCCTTGTTAATTTGAAGTCAACCAAGCATGGCATAGGTTTTAAGAATGAGCCTAAAGAAAAGGTTGAAGCCAAACCCCAACCACCTAAGGCTCAACCTAAGATTAATAAAACAAATGCTTATCCTAGAAATAGCAATCCTAGAACAAATATACATGTTAGACCGAATGTTGAACATTTTAGAAGACCTAGAAATGACTTACCACCTAGAAAAGACTACCCTAGAAATGATGCATATTTTAGGCCAAACACTAGAGGAGTTTTGAACCTCCTAGAACATCTACACATGACCATTACTCTAGAAACGCTGCTCATTTTAGAACTAATAGTAGGAGAAATATCCTCATGAAATGTGCAATAGTCATAATGAAAATAGAGTAATTCATTTTCGTCCATCAAGTTATTATGAACCTAGAAGGATGCATAACCCCAATGTGACTTGTCATTATTGTAGACGCATTGGTCATATTGTTAGAAAATACGCTTAATGCTAGAGGGGGGGTGAATAGCGTTATAATAAAATTTAGCGTAAACTTGCGGAAATTAAAATTTGCAGGAAGTAAATAAGTGCGATGAATAATAACTTACACACAGATATATCCTGGTTTACCACAACGTGTGGCTAGTCCTGTCCCCGAGAGACTCTCTCGAGATTTTCCACTAACTTGTCAAGATTCCGGGTGCTTAACAAACCATTACAACTTGAGGACGCAAGCCTCAACACCTTTGCTCGGAGTTACAACACTCCAAGACTTCAACCAAGAAAACACAAGTTCCTTACAACAAGAGAATCACAATTCTCTTCCAAGTATACAAACACTAAAACACTCAAACAATATACTCCTTTATGAGTAGGTATGACTAAAAAGAAATCAGCTCTAGATCACAACAACTTTGGACAAGAATATGGCTCTCACAAGCTTTATGAAATTGAATATAAAATGATAAACAAAAGTATGCAAGCTTACATCAATGTAATGACCAGTTGTAGTATGTTGTTGTGTTTAATACACTGAAATGAAGTTGTATTTATAGTTGAAAAACTTGGCATTACCGTTGCCTAATTGCCAATTAAGAGTTGCTGATTTTACTCACTGACAATCGATTGTCAAACCCCAACAATCGATTGTCTGCCAGTCAGACCAAAATTCTATCCCAGATTTTACGCTTGATAATCGATTACTTACAATCCATAATCGATTACTGGCAACGTTCAAAAAATCCTTTCCAGATTCTACCACAAACAATCGATTGTCCAGAATCAACAATCGATTACTCAGCAACGTTCAAAAAATCTTTTCCGGATTTTAATCAAAACAATCGATTATAAAAAATCAATAATCGATTACCCAATAACGTTCAAAAAATCTTTTCCGGATTTTAATCAAAACAATCGATTATACAGAATCAATAATCGATTACCTGACGGTATTGAAAACTTTACGACAACGATCAGCTTCACAATCGATTGCACAAAGTCAACAATCGATTACTTATCAGTTTTTGAAAAACATTTTAGACACTGTCTCTTTAACAATCGATTGTCCAATGTAACAATCGATTATTTAATAAATTTGAAAATCACTGGAAGACACTGTCTCAACATAATCGATTACCATTAGTTCATAATCGATTATTCTGAGTTTTGAAAAACTTTGATGGACACTGCCTCAGTCACAATCGATTGTCATTAGTTCACAATCGATTGTCATGCAGGTTTGAAAAACCTGATGCTCACTGTCTTACTCACAATCGATTGTCATTAGTTCACAATCGATTGTCATGCAGTCTTGGCTTAAAACAATCGATTATCATAAGTACATAATCGATTATCTTAGTCCAGATTTTTAAGGCATGTCTAAAAATTATTTTGACTACTATAAATATGCATGATTTAAAAATCATTTGACATTAAATTAAATATGCATGATTTTGGAAAATAGTTTTATGAGAGAAGCCATGTTACGAGTCAAGTTGTAGGATCAAGATCACAATTAAGAATGACTCAATTAAACTATAAAACTTTGTCTTGAGCTTGAATCTCGTTGTATATCAATTGTGCGCTTGTTTCTTGAACTTCGTCATATATCAATTTTCGCTTTGTTGTCATTCATCAAAACCTATACAAAAGAACACACGTTTTAGTATATTGCATTGAGAACGTGTCAACAATTTCTCCCTTTTTGATAATGGCAAACATTAAGCGGGATATGCAAGACAAGCAATTTATATTGACGATTCAAGACAAGTATATACATGCAACAAGTATGTAATTTGTTCCCCCTCAATTTGAGAATTCCCCCTCAATTTAAGCTTATAATTTGAGAGTGCATCATACCCGTTATCTTCCCCCTTTTGCCATTAGCAAAAATAATAATAAGATGCCAAAGATGAAATAAACCTTGTTTATTTATTAAAAGAATTACAGCAACAGGGAAGAGAATACAACATATAAAAACAAACTTAAAAGAACTACAATTATTCATTCATCATCTTCCGCCTCATCATCCAGCGCTGCTTCATATGGAACAAGACCCGCATATGGATAATGAACGTGGTCAAAATATCCATGGATCCCGTGAGTTACTTGACCAAAAGAAGAGGTCAATGAAGCAATTTGGTCGGAAATGAATTGGAGGGAAGGCTCTTGAGGCGGAGGAGCACGCGGGTTGGAGGAGGGCAGGCGCTACATGATCACCGTCATGATGAAAGGAGGATTCCGAAATTTCCCACTTTTTGGTACTCTTTTTGAGAGGACCATTTCCAATGACGAATCCGGTGGCTTCAAGAAAGTTCATGATGAGGAGAGTATAAGGAAAAGGCCTATCATCTCCGATAGCGTCACGCATGTGAATTTTGATAAGCCGACACCAATTGATGTTAGTTCCGGTAACTATGGCATGCATGAGCTTGGTGTCCTCTTGGGAAATGGTGGTATGGTTGTGCTTACGAGGCTTGAGGACTCGGGTGACGAAATAGAAAATTAACCGGTAATTTGGATCCATTCCCGTAATTGTAGGACGACGGGAGGAGAGATTTGGATCATAAGAAGTAAGACCGATTTGGTGTAAGAGGGCTGTTTCAACAAAAAGGGCTCCGGCCTCTCCGGTGTACCAAAAAATGTCTTCACCATTATGAGGAAGACGGGCAATGGTATGAAGATTTTCATCGGAAAGAAGAATTTGAACACCATTAATGTTGGTGACAAGCTCACCATCATCATCCTCATGGAGGTTGGAATAAAATGCTTGAACCAATGTAGTATTGATGTAAGGATGGGCAAGGAGTAAAAAGTCAAGAAGTTGAGATTTTTTTGAGCATATTTGCAGCAGGCCCAAATGATTCAAGATACTTATGGGTTGAAAAGCGGGGTGGAAGAATGTCGCGCTTTTCAAATTTGGTTAAGAATCGAGTAAGCTCGATGTCGGAATTAAAATATAGAACGGAACCATCTTGATAGGGATAGTTCGGACGAGGAGGGGCAGCAGAGGCGGATGCGCCGTGCCTAGCAGAACGGGAACGTTTTGAGTGACGGCCCGACATTTTTAATGAAAGCTGCTGGATTTTGCAAAGGATTAGAGGGAATTTGATATTTTGAAAGCTAAAATTGATGCTTGAGTGAATGAATATGAACATATATGAAGCCTATTTATAGAGGGGAGAGTGGCTTATCATTTATGGAAGAAATCTGCTGAGAATTTAAAGCCAAATCAGTCAGAAACGGTAAAATAAATTCACTGACCGTAAGACAATCGATTGTTGAGATGCAATAATCGATTGTTGAAGAGTTATGACCTGACTTGGAACTGACACAAATCGATTGAGGAGCCAAACGGTATCAAGAGTTTAAATTTCTGACATGAAATAATAGATTGTCAAATGTGGAATAATCGATTGTTTTGGAAAAGCATTGCTGAATGGCTGAGACAGAAATCGATTATGCAATTTAAGGAATCAATTATTAAACAAAACTGCATAATGAACATAAACCATAAACAATCGATTAGTGATACTGCTAATCGATTTTCAGCACAGTAAAATAATCGAGTATTTTCTTGGAACAATCGATTGTTCTGTGCCAAAACTTTATAATTCACCCTATCTTTTAGGCGATACCTGCAAAATAGAATTAAACGTCTCCGACGCTCAAGTCAGTAATTTTTAAAGAAGTAATGACTTAAACTAGTGTTGCCAAGTGAGAACGTGAGCTCTTAAGAAGTGTGTCCTAAAGTGTTCTTAAGAGAGTTTCGGGTACTTACCTTTCCTCCGACGTCTCCAATTACTTGTTCAAGAGGGTGATCTTTGATCGTCCTCCACTCATTTGGCACTTTTGATTTTTTTTCCAATTGTGGCGCTTCTTCCGTTGGTTGTTCCTCAGTTTCATCTTTATTTTCCTTGGGTGGTTCCTTTTGTATTTTGTTTTTCAAGCTATCTAAGATACCTGCAAGATCAAAACCGGAATCCTTTCTCGCCAAGCAAGCATTATTTTCAGAAAATACAACATGAGGGGATTCCTCCACAATTTGGGTTCTTTTATTAAAGACCCTATATGCTTTACTACGTGAGGAATATCCAATGAAAATACCTTCATCCGACTTAGCATCAAATTTACCCAATTGGTCTTTGCCATTGTTATGAACAAAACATTTGCAACCAAAAACTCTAAAATGGGAAATATTTGGTTTTCTACCCTTATAAAGTTCATAGGGGGTTTTCATGAGTATCAGCCGAATTACTACTCTATTTAGAACATAGCAAGCGGTACTCACGGCGTCCGCCCAAAAATGTTTGGGTATCTTAGCTTCGTCGAGCATGGTTCTAGCCATCTCTTCGAGACACCTATTTTTCCTTTCCACCACCCCATTTTGTTGTGGTGTACATGGAGCGGAAAAGGTATGCTCGATTCCGAGTTCGTCACAAAAGTCCGCAAAGAGATTGTGATCAAACTCTCCCCCATGATCACTTCTAATTGAAGTGACGGTTGTTTCTTTCTCATTTTGAACACGCTTAAGAAAATATTTAAAATTTTGAAAAGCATCACTTTTATTGGCAAGAAATAAAGTCCAAGTAAATCTCGAGTAATCATCAACAATCACAAAAGCATATCTATTTCTTCCTAGACTTTCAATGCGAGAAGGACCAAATAAATCCATATGAAGCAATTGCAATGGTCTAGAAGTTGAAATAATGTTTTTAGATTTGAAAGATGCTTTTGTTTGCTTCCCCTTTTGACACGAGTCACAAATAGAGTCATTTTCAAATTTTAAATTGGGAAGACCAACAACTAAGTTTTGAGAAATCAATTTGTTCAAAAGATGCATATTGATATGTGCTACTCTACGATTCCATAGCCAAGTATCATCCTCTTTACTCATTAGACAATCAACATAATCGGGTGAGGATTTAGCAAGATCAACCATATAAATGTTATCTACTCTAAAACCACGGAGGATAATTTTGAAATCACTACGTCTGAACACTAAACATTCATCCGAATCAAATAAAGCAAGATTTCCCTTGTCACACAATTGGCTTATGCTCAAGAGATTATGCTTTAATCCTTTAACAAGAAATATATGCTAAATAGAGGATTTTTCATCCTTACCGATCGAGCCGATGCCGATGATCTTTCCTTTATTGGTATCACCGAAGATAACACTTCCTCCTTCTTTGTGCTCTAATTGAAGGAATTTGGATTCATCTCCCGTCATATGCTTGGAGCATCCACTATAAGGTACCATAGTACACTTGATCCCTTCAAGCACACCTACAAAACAAATTAATGTTCTTTAGGTACCCATGCCATCTTGGGTCCTTGGGGGTTAGGCATATTATAATGATGCGATTGAGTAATATGTCTATGACGTGTAAAGCATGCCGGAGCAATATGACCAATACGTCTATAATAATGACAAGTCACATTTGGGTTATGCATCCTTCTAGGTTCATAGTAACTAGACGGATGAAAATTTCTTACTCTATTTTGAACACTATGACTATTTCGCATTTCATGAGAGTTATTTCTCCTACTATGAGCTCTAGGATGGGCAGCCTTTCTAGAGTGATTGTTTCTCGGTTGAGAGCCATTGCTAGGTCTTCTAAGGGGTTCAAAATTTGGCCTAAAGTATGCATCATTTCTAGGGTGACTATTTCTAGGTGGTAAGTCATTCCTAGGTCTTCTAAAACGTTCAGCATTTTGTCTAGCATGCATATTGGCTCTAGAGTTGTTGTTTCTAGGATAAGCATTTCTATTGTTAATCCTAGGTTGAGCTTTAGGTTGTTGGGGTTTAGCTTCAACCTTTTCTTCATTCTTAAAGCTTATTCCATGGTTGGTTGATTTCAAGTTAACAAGAACATCATTCAAGTTTTTGTGCGAAGAATTAAACTTATCTAATGTGCCTTTAAGCCTACTTACTTCATTTTTAAGATGCAAACAAGAAGTGCAATTTCTAGTAGAGCTTTCGGGCTTATCGGAACTTCTTTTTCCAAAAAACTTGTTTTCCTCTTTCGGCTTCTCATTTTCTAAAACCAGTTTTTCTAAATCCTTTTCTTTTAAAGAAAGCTGTTTTTGAAAATCTTTTTCTTTTAGAGAAGCATTTTCTTTTACGCTTTTGACTGTTTTTGAAGCTTTAATAAATTCAGTATATAATTCATCAAAAGCAGTTCGCATTTAATCAAGAGTAAAGAAGTTTTGAGACGAAATTTGACATACCTCGTCTTTGTTATCTTCTTGTGCCATGAGGCAAAGATTTGCTGCTTCGTCTTCTTCTCCTTCGCTTGACTCATCTCTGGAGTCACCTCCCCAAGAAATATATGCGCGTTGCTTTTTAAAAGGTTTCTTTTCCTTTTTGAGGTTTGGGCAATTTGACTTGATGTGCCCGGTTTCTCCGCATTCGTAGCATTTTATTTCTCCTTGCTTTTTCCCTTTGCGTTCATACTCCTTGCGCATGAACTTTTGAAATCTTTTGATAACGAGTCCAAGCTCGTTGTCTCCTTCCTCATCAATTTGCGGTTGACTTGTGCTCGCCTTTAGAGCTATTCTTTGCCTCCTTTGATCATCAACAAGAGGGTTAAGAATAGTAGATTCATAGGTCTTGAGATTACCTCTTAATGCGTCAATTGTGACATTTGAGACGCCGATGGATTCTTAGATTGCGTCGGCCTTTGATCGCCATGCCGGAGTGAGACTTCTAAGGATCTTCCGTACAAGTTCTCTATCCGTGAATGTCTTTTTGAGGGCATGTAGGTCATTTACGATTATTGAAAATCGTTCAAACATTTCATCCACCTTTTCTCCTTCCTTCATGTGAAATAATTCATAAGCATGGGTTAGGAAATCAATTTCTGCTTCCCTTACCTGATCCGTTCCTTCGTATGTAACTTCTAGCTTGTCCCACATCTCCTTTGCTGTTGTGCAACACGATATTTTTCAGTAATCGTCAGCATTAACAGCACAATATAATAAGTTTATTACTTTAGCATTATTTGGACCTTTCGGATGTCATCCGCGTCATACTCATCCTCGGACTTGGGAACCCATTCATTTTCCACCTTCTTGGTTGGAATTTGATTTCCCTTTGTAAACACCTTCCAAAGGTGAAAACTGTTGGATTGAACGAAGATCATCATCCTCTCCTTCCAGTACGTGTAATTTGTACCATTGAATAGAGGTGGTCGCGTGGAGCACTGTCCTTCATCAATTCCTGCAAAAGAGTCACGAGTAGAAGCCATGGATGGTTCTCTCAAACTGTTAAGTCTTCAGAGAGTATGGCTCTGATACCAATTGTTAGAAAATACGCTTAACGCTAGAGGGGGGGGTGAATAGCATTATAATAAAATTTAGCGTAAACTTGCGGAAATTAAAATTTGCAGGAAGTAAATAAGTGCGATGAATAATAACTTACACACAGATATATCCTGGTTTACCACAACGTGTGGCTAGTCCAGTCCCCGAGAGACTCTCTCGAGATTTTCCACTAACTTGTCAAGCTTCCAGGTGCTTAACAAACCTTTACAACTTGAGGACGCAAGCCTCAACACCTTTGCTCGGAGTTACAACACTCCAAGACTTCAACCAAGGAAACACAAGTTCCTTACAACAAGAGAATCACAATTCTCTTCCAAGTGTACAAACACTAAAAAACTCAAACAATATACTCCTTTATGAGTAGGTATGAGTAAAAAGAAATAAGCTCTAGATCACAACAACTTTGGACAAGAATATGGCTCTCACAAGCTTTATGAAATTGAATATAAAATGATAAACAAAAGTATGCAAGCTTATAGCAATGTAATGATCAGTTGTAGTATGTTGTTGTGTTTAAAACATTGAAATGAAGCTGTATTTATAGTTGAAAAACTTGGCATTACCGTTGCCTAATTGCCAATTAAGAGTTGCTGATTTTACTCACTGACAATCGATTGTCAAACCCCAACAATCGATTGTCTGCCAGTCGACCAAAATTCAATCCCAGATTTTACGCTTGATAATCGATTACTTACAATCCATAATCGATTACTGGCAACGTTCAAAAAATCCTTTCCAGATTTTACCACAAACAATTGATTGTCCAGAATCAACAATCGATTACTCAGCAACGTTCAAAAAATCTTTTCCGGATTTTAATCAAAACAATCGATTATACAAAATCAATAACCGATTACCCAATAACGTTCAAAAAATCTTTCCGGATTTTAATCAAAACAATCGATTATACAGAATCAATAATCGATTACCTGACGGTATTGAAAACTTTACGACAACGGTCAGCTTCACAATCGATTGCACAAAGTCAACAATCGATTACTTATCAGTTTTTGAAAAACATTTTAGACACTGTCTCTTTGACAATCGATTGTCCAATGTAACAATCGATTATTTAATAAATTTGAAAATCACTAGAAGACACTGTCTCAACATAATCGATTACCATTAGTTCATAATCGATTATTCTGAGTTTTGAAAAACTTTGATGGACACTGCCTCAGTCACAATCGATTGTCATTAGTTCACAATCGATTGTCATGCAGGTTTGAAAAACCTGATGCTCACTGTCTTACTCACAATCGATTGTCATTAGTTCACAATCGATTGTCATGCAGTCTTGGCTTAAAATAATCGATTATCATAAGTACATAATCGATTATCTTAGTCCGAATTTTTAAGGCATGTCTAAAAATTATTTTGACTACTGTAAATATGCATGATTTAAAATCATTTGACATTAAATTAAATATGCATGATGTTGGAAAATAGTTTTATGAGAGAAGCCATGTTACGAGTCAAGTTGTAGGATCAAGATCACAATTAAGAATGACTCAATTAAACTATAAAACTTTGTCTTGAGCTTGAATCTCGTTGTATATCAATTGTGCGCTTGTTTCTTGAACTTCGTCATATATCAATTTTCGCTTCGTTTGTCATTCATCAAAACCTATACAAAAGAACACACGTTTTAGTATATTGCATTGAGAACGTGTTTCCAACACATATTGCCCCTGCATGCTTTACACGACATAGACATATCACTCAATCGCATCATTATAATATGCCTAACCCTCAAGGACCCAAAATGGCATGGGTACCTAAAACGCATTAACTTGTTTTGTAGGTATGTTTGAAGGGATCAAGTGTACTATGGTACCTTGATAGTGGATGCTCCAAACATATGACGGGAGACGAATCCAAATTCCTTCAACTAGAACACAAAGAAGGAGGAAGTGTGATTTTTGGGGATAACAATAAAGGAAAGATCATTGGCATCGGATCGGTCGGTAAGGATGAAAATTCCTCTATTAAGCATATATACTTGTGAAAGGTTTAAAGCATAATCTCTTGAGCATAAGTCAATTATGTGACAAGGGAAATCTTGCCCTATTTGATTCGGATGAATGCTTAGTGTTTAGACGTAGTGATTTCAAAATTATCCTTCGTGGTTTTAGAGTGGATAATATTTACATGGTTGATCTTGCTAATTCCTCACCCGAATATGTGGATTGCCTTATGAGCAAAGAGGATGATACTTGGCTATGGCATCGTAGAGTTGCTCATATAAACATGCATCTTTTGAACAAATTAATTTCTCAAAACTTAGTTATTAGCCTTCCCAATTTGAAATTTGAAAATGACTGTATCTGTGATTCTTGTCAAAAAGGGAAGCAAACAAAAGCATCTTTCAAATCCAAAAATATTGTTTCAACTTCTAGACCATTGCAATTGCTTCACATGGATTTATTTGGACCATCTCGCATTGAAAGTCTAGGAAGAAATCATTATGCTTTTGTGATTGTTGATGATTATTCTAGATTTACTTGGACTTTATTTCTTGCCAATAAAAGTGATGCTTTTTAGAATTTTAAATATTTTCTTTAGCGTGTTCAAAACGAGAAGGAAACAACCGTCACTTCAATTAGAAGTGATCATGGGGGAGAGTTTGATCAAAATCTCTTTGCGGACTTTTGTGACGAACTCGGTATCGAGCATACCTTTTCCGCTCCACGTACACCACAACAAAATGGGGTGGTTGAAAGGAAAAATAGGTGTCTCGAAGAGATGGCTAGAACCATGCTCGAAGAGGCTAAGATTCCCAAACATTTTTGGGCGGATGCCGTGAGTACCGCATGCTACATCTTAAATAGAGTAGTCATAAGGCCAATACTCATGAAGACCCCTTATGAACTCTACAAGGGAAGGAAACCAAATATCTCCCATTTTAGAGTATTCGGTTGTAAATGTTTTATTCATAGCAATGGCAAAGATCAATTGAGAAAGTTTGATGCTAAGTCCGATGAGGGAATTTTCATTGGTTATTCCTCACGTAGCAAAGCATATAAGGTTTTTAATAAAAGAACCAAAACTGTGGAGGAATCCCCTCATGTTGTATTTGCCGAAAATAATGCTTGCTTGGCGAGAAAGGATTCCGGTTTTGATCTTGCAGGTATTTTAGATAGCTTGAAAGACAAAATACAAGTGGAAACGCCTAAGGAAAATAAAGATGAAATCTTGGAACAACCAACGGAGGAAGCGCCACAATTGGAGAATGAAACGAAAATGCCTAACGAGTGGAGAACAATTAAAGATCACCCTCTCGAACAGGTAATTGGCGACGTCGTAGAAAAGGTAAGTACCCGAAACTCCCTTAAGAACACCTTAGGACATACTGCTTTTGTGTCTCAAATTGAACCAACAACCATCTCCGAAGCAATTGGGGATGAATTTTGGACCTTGGCAATGCAAGAGGAGCTTACCCAATTCAAACGGAATGACGTTTGGGATTTGGTGCCAAGACCCGAAAATCATACCATAATTGGTACGAAATGGGTTTTTCGAAACAAACTAGATGAAAATGGTGTAATCACTAGAAACAAAGCTAGGCTTGTAGCAAAAGGCTATAATCAAGAAGAGGGTATTGACTATGAAGAAACATATGCTCCCGTAGCTAGATTAGAAGCTATTCGTCTATTGCTCGCTTTTTCCTCTTCTATGAATTTCAATTTATATCAAATGGATGTGAAAAGTGCTTTTCTAAATGGTGTTATACAAGAAGAAGTTTATGTTGAACAACCCCCCGGTTTTGAAGATTTTAAATCTCCCGATCATGTTTTCAAACTCAAAAATGCTCTCTATGGTTTAAAACAAGCTCCCCGAGCTTGGTATGAAAGATTGAGTAAATTTCTATAGGAAAATTATTTCATTAGGGGGAAAGTTGACACCACCCTTTTTGTTAAGCATAAAAACAATGATATTTTATTAGTTCAAATATATGTGGATGATATCATATTTGGTGCTACTAACAATGTCTTATGCAAGGAATTTTCCGACTTAATGACAAGCGAATTTGAGATGTCTATGATGGGTGAGTTAACATTCTTTTTGGGATTACAAGTAAAGCAAATGAAAGAAGGTACGTTCATTTGCCAAGCCAAATATTGCAAAGAATTGCTGAAACGATTTGAAATGAACAATGCAAAAGCAATGGCGACTCCCATGAGCACATCCGATCATCTAGACAAAGATGAGAAAGGTAAGGAAGTCGACACTAAGAAGTATCGAGGTATGATTGGCTCTCTTCTCTATCTTACTGCTAGTCGTCCGGACATCATGTTTAGCGTGTGTTTATGTGCCCGTTATCAATCGTGTCCGAAGGAGTCTCACCTTACTGCGGTAAAATGGATTTTGAAGTACCTTGTTGATACTACAAATGTGGGTCTATGGTACCCCCAAAGGTTCTTCATGCCAACTCGTTGGCTATTCCGACTCCGATTTTGCTGGATGCAAATTGGACCGCAAGAGCACTAGTGGCACTTTCCATTTGCTCGGTAGCTCTCTCGTTTCTTGGTTTATCAAGAAACAAGTAACTGTTGCGTTGTCCACAATCGAGGCTGAATATGTAGCCGCGGGGAGTTGTTGCGCTCAAATCCTATGGATGAAACAACAACTCTTGGACTATGGCCTAAGTCTTGATCATATCCCGCTTAGATGTGATAATACTAGTGCCATATGCTTGACGAAGAACCCCGTTCTTCATTCGCGAACAAAACACATTGAAATTAGACATCATTTTATAAGAGATCACGTTCTCAAGGGCGATGTCGAAATCGAATTTGTTGAAACCAAAGACCGATTGGCCGACATCTTTACTAAGCCCTTAGAGAAAGAGTCCTTTTTCCGAATTCGTAGTGAACTCGGGATTGTTGACTCCACGTTGATCTAAGTCATGCATTGCATCTTTTTATCTTACATGATTTCTAACTTGCGCGTCGGAGACGTCTAACAAATTTTTGCAGGTATCGCCCTAAAGGTAGGGGGAATTATAAAGCATGACGCGCAATAATCAAGTCTTCTTCAGAAAATTCGGTCTCTGTCGTCTAAATAATCGATTATCTCGTATCAATAATCGATTGTTCTGCTATTACTTGAGTTATTGTACGCTCTTTAAGTAATCACGTTTTCTTTCCAATAAATAAACAAGTTTTATTTACATTTTTGGCATCTTCTTATATTATTTTTGCTAATGGCAAAAGGGGGAAGATAACGGGTATGCACTCTCAATATTTATAAGCTTAAATTGAGGAGGAATTCATATATTGAGGGGGAACTAATCGCATACATATTGCATATCTTTACTTGTCTTGAATCGTCATTATAAATTGTTTAAGTTGCATATCCCGCTTAAAGTTTGCCATTATCAAAAAGGGGGAAATTGTTGGAAACACGTTCTTAAGGCTTTATACTAAAACGTGTGTTCTTATGTGTAGGTTTTGATGAATGACAAACGAAGCGCAAAGTGATATATGACGAAGTTCAAGTACAAGCACACAATTGGTGGATAACGAGATTCAAGCACAAGACAAAGTTTTATAGTTTAAATGAGTCGTTCTTAATTGTGATCTTGATCCGACAACTTGACTCATGACATGGCTTCTCTCGTAAAATTATTTTTACAAAATCATGCATATTTAATTTAATGCTAAGCGACATTAAATCATGCATATTTACTTTAGTCAAAATGATTTTTAAACATGCCTCTAAAATCTGGACTAAGATAATCGATTATGTACTTATGATAATCGATTATGTTAAGCCAAGACTGCATGACAATCGATTGTGTTAAGGCAGTGAACATCAGGTTTTTCAAAACCTGCATGACAATCGATTGTGAACCTTATGACAATCGATTGTGATGAGGCGGTGTCCATCAAAGTTTTTCAAAACTCAGAATAATCGATTGTGAAGCTAATGACAATCGATTGTGAAGAGACAGTGTCCTTCAGATTTTTCAAAGTCACAAAATAATCGATTGTGAACTTATGACAATCGATTGTGTTGAGGCAGTGACTTCCAGACTTTTTCAATATTATTAAATAATCGATTGTGAGTGCATAACAATCGATTGTCACGAGGCAGTGTCTAAAATGATTTTCAAAGTCTGATAAATAATCGATTGTTAACATTGCACAATCGATTGTGAAGCTGACCGTTGTCGTAAAATTTTCAAATACCGTCAGGTAATCGATTGTTGATTTTGTATATTCGATTGTTGATATTGAAATCTGAAAAAGATTTTTTGAACGTTGCTGAATAATCGATTATTGATTTGGTATAATCGATTGTTTTAGGTAAAGTCTGGAAATGATTTTTTGAACGTTGCCAATAATCGATTGTTGATCTTGGACAATCGATTGTTAAGCGTAAAATCTGGGATTGATTTTTGGTACGATTGGCAAACAATCGATTGTGGCTTCTTGACAATCGATTGTCACAGAGTAAAATCAGCAACTCTTAATTGGCAATTAGGCAACGGTAATGCCAAGTTTTTCAACTATAAATACAGCTTCATTTCAGTGTTTTAAACACAACAACACACAACAACTGATCATTCTATTGCTATAAGCTTGCATATTATTGTTTATCATTTTATATTCATTTCATAAAGCTTTTGAGAGCCAAAGTCTTGTCCATAGTTGTTGTAATCTTGAGCCTACTTCTTTTACTCATATCTACTCATTAAGGAGTGTTTTGTTTGAGTGCTTAGTGTTTTGTACACTTGTAAGAGAATTGTGATTCTCTTTGTTGTAAGGAACTTGTGTTTCCTTGGTTGAAGTCTTGGAGTGTTGTATCTCCGAGCAAAGGTGTTAAGGCTTGTGTCCTTAAGTTGTAAAGGTTTGTTGAGCACCCGTAAGCTTGACAAGTTAGTGGAAAATCTCGAGAGAGTCTCTCGAGGACTGGACTAGCCACGTGTTGTGGTGAACCAGAATACATCGGTGCGTTCTTTCCTTTTGTTTATTTAACGCACTTAATTATTTCCTGCAAATTTTAATTTCCGCAAGTTTACACTAAATTTTATTATAACGCTATTCACCCCCCTCTAGCGTTAAGCGTATTATCTAACAGAATCTCCATTGTGTAAATGGCGAAGGCCACCTTCTACATTGTGAAAATGGCTAAGGCCACCTTCTCCATTGTGAAAAAGGCTAGGGCCACCATCTCCATTATGTAAACGGCTAAGGCCACCTTCTCCATTGCGTAAGCAACTAAGTCCACCATCTCCTTTGTATAAAAGGCTAAACCCACCATCTCCATTGTGTAAACGACTAATGCCAGCATCTCCGTTGTATAATTGGCTAAGTCATCGCCATTAAACGTCGACAATACTCGATGAGGACGGATAACGCTTTGACAACATTCGAAGTTACATCCTATTGGCTAAGGCCATCGCCATTAAACGTCGACCCTGCTCAACGATGACGGATAACAATTTCATAACAGTTGAAGTTACATCCAATTGGCTAAGGCCATCGCCATTAACGACCCTGTTCGACGATGACGGATAACGCTTTGACAACAGTCAAATTTACATCCTATTGGCTAAGGACATCGCTATTAAATGTCGACTCTGCTCAAGACGACGGATAAAGCTTCGACAATAGTCGAACATCCTATTGGCTAAGGCCATCACCATTAAATGTTGACCCTGCTCGACGACGACGGATAAATCCTATTGGCTAAGGCCATTGCCGTTAAACGTCGATCCTGCTGGACGACGATGGATAATACTTCAATGAAAGTTGAAATTACATCATATTGGCTAAGGCCATCATCATTAAACGTCGACCCTCCTCGACGATGACGGATAACGCTTTGACAACGGTTGAAGTTACATCCTATTAGCTAAACCCATCGCCATTAAATGTCAACCCTGCTTGACAACAACGGATAACACTTCGACGAAAGTTGAAGTTACATCCTATTGGCTAAGGCCATAGCCATTAACTGTCGACCCTACTCGACGATGACGGATAAAACTTCATTGACAATCGAAGATACATCCTATTAGCTAAGTCCATCGCCACTAATTATTGACACAGCTCGACGATGGTGGATAACGTTTCGACAACAGTCGAAGTTATATCCTATTGACTAAGGCCATCGCCATTAAACGTCGATCATGCTCGACGACGACGGATAATTCTACGATAACATTCGAAGTTACATCCTATTGGCTAAGGCCATCGCCATTAAATATCGACCCTGCTCGACGACGGCGGATAAAACTTCGACGATAGTTAAAGTTACATCCTATTGGCTAAGAGCACTGCCATTAAACATCGACCCTGCTCGACGATGAAGGATAACACTTCGACCACAGTCCTAGTTACTTCCTATTAGCTACGGCCATTGCCATTAAACATCGACCCTGCTCGATGATTATGGATAACGCTTCGACAACAGTCAAAGTTACATCCAATTGGCATGGGCCATCGCCATTAAATGTCAATCCTACTCGGCGATGATGGATAACGCTTCTACAACAATCGAAGTTATATCCTATTGGCTAAGGCCATCTCCATTAAATGTCGACCCTGCTCGACGATGATGGATAACACTTCGAAAATAGTCAAAGTCGTATTAGCTAAGGCCATCACCATTAAATATCGGCCCTGCTCGATGATGACGGACAACACTTCAACGACAGTCGAAGTTACATCCTATTAGCTAAGGCCATCTCCATTAAGAGTCGACCTTGATTGACGATGATGGATAACACTTCGACAACAGTTGAAGTTACATCCTATTGGCTAAAGCCATAGCCTTTAAATGTCGACCCTGCTCAATTACGACAGATAACACTTCGATAACAGTCGAAGTTATATCCTATTGGCTAAGGCCATCACCGTTAAACGTCGAACCAGTTCGACAACGATGGATGAAACTTCGACGATAGTCAAAGTTACATCCTTCTGGCAAATCCCTCACCATTAAACGTCAGTCAAGCTCGATTACGACGAACATCATTCAGACAACGGTTAAAATTTCTTCTCATTTATTCAATAAGGTCGGGCTTTGACTCATCTACGAATATTAGCTTTGCGGGGGTATAGCTCCAAAAAACAATACAAAAAAATAACATCAAAAGAATTATTCATATATCATGACAAAAAGGTATATACATTCGGTTCCAAAAAGGGCCCCCATTATATTTCTACAAAAAGCAAAAAACATACAAATTTTAAGGAGCCTCACCATCTTACCTATCGCCCCCCATCTATTCGCCATCTCGATAGTCACCACCAGGGCGGTAAGCTTCGTTGTACCAGGATTCAGAATCCAGCCGGTTAACGTCCTCTGAAGCATATCCCTCCCGATCAGGGGAGTCGGAACTATACCCACAGACTGCTCGAGCGGCACAAGCCTCGCGCCACTGCTCCTGAACCTACTCCTACGACCCGTAACAAGAAGTTTCTTGTATACGTCCAATCTGGACTCCGCATAAACCCATATCTTATGCGCTTCATGACGCCCATTCTCGTCAAACAAGAGCTAGGAAGATGAAGAAGGATGAGTCACGTCTCCAGGCCTTCGTGGGATAGTCCGCCTGATAACATCGACCTCTGCCACCATGGGTTTGACTTCGGAGGTCAAGGCCGCAACCCTACGGTGCAAAACGATGACCTCTGACGCCACCCCTCGGCTAAGCTCCAACTCCTCTTCCCTCAATTTGAGAAATTATTCCAGCTCGCTATTACGAGCTACAGCCTTCTCCAACTCCTCATTTGTTTTCTCCATCTCAGCTACCCTACGCTTCAATTGCACCTCCTTCTGCTCAAGACCTTCCCTCAAGACTCAAAATTTGGGGTCCTGTTTGAAAAGATCCATCGCCACTAGATGCTTGGAGCAGAATCTCTTATACTTCTTCATCATTTTATTAAAAAGGGTCACTTTCTTCTGCTCGCGATGCCTACTCTCTACCTCCATATGAAGGGCCTAAGGAGAAAACATGAGTTAGTACACATCAAAGCTAACCTCACAACACGAGGAAGAACAGAAGTTTACCTGTAAAGTCTTGTCGACGACCCTTTAAGATAGCTTAGTGTCACTTACATATTTTAGCATTTTATGCTCCGGGAGCCACACAACAAAGCCATCTCCAATGCAGCTTGCTCACTATGTTGTGATAAATTATAGGCCCCCGAAATCCCGATTCAGAGGTCGTACCCATCTGCCCGACATCTCCATACGCATGAGACCTTCCGCCAACCCGTCCATATCTTCTTGGGCAATGTCAGGGTCTGATCCCTCTGCATCCCCGCCAACAATGGATGTTGAGCCACCCTCAATGGCACGAACTGAGTTGGCACCAACAACAGCACTCACTTGATGAGTCGGTCTCCCCAAACGAATAACGTCGGCCATGAAGGCAGATCTAGGCGTTTGACGAGGCACGTTACTCCTCTCATCCGCAGCATTCGAGCCGATATCCAATCAAGCGGAGGTAGATACCATTGGCGTCTTCTTGAATGTTGTGACCTGTCGACACGAATAGCTCAGCTGATGCTTTTGTGGAAACAATCGCTAAAGTTGAAAAATTACCTGAAGGGCCTACGGGGCCGTAGCATTGAAGAATGCGGACCATGTACAGATTTCTTCCGCGTAACGCAGAAAATCGGTTACCCATTGCTTAATACCCGTGATGAACCGGGGTGTGTGAGCTATTGTTGCAAAATAAAAGGGAAAATCATAATGATGGTACGACTAGAACTGCCAAGGTCACTTATGAAAAAGAATTCAACGAATAGAAACGCTTACATTTTGCATTCCACCTCTCTGGGAACCCGGCAGGTTCAGACACCATGTGCTCCATTTTGATAAAGAAGTACCTACACCAATAACTGCGGCTGGCTCGGTCGTCGGTCCTGACGACCAACCTCTTTGAACCATGATTCTTCAGATGCAACATGGTACCCCTTAGATAACTGGCGCTGAATAACTGCAACAGGTGGTGGACGGAGACCTCGCACCTAGACAACTCTGTGTATATAGACAGTATCCTACATACTTTCAAAGTGTACAGAGTAAGTTAAGATGGGCACATATTGTAAAAGTAGAAAAGTTCCTCCGCCAAAGGAAGTATGGGAAGGCCATAACCAATTAAAAATGGATATTCATAAAACGTGCAATATCCCGGTCGGTGGACATTCCATAGTCCATTTCTGCTAGGACCATCTCCGCATGAGCAGGAATGCCGAACGACGTGCGAAAACCATCTATGTGATCCTCCATTAACTCAAAATTCTCTAAAGGTTGTGCGGGGGAGTCCTTTTGGAAACTTTTTCTAACAAGAAGTTTCTTCGGTAGCACGTTGTCCACAGTAAGAGGGGTAAGGTCTTCTTCCCCTTCTCCCTCATCACTACCAGATGAATGCGGTACATCGTATGGCGTATTATCTCGATCCCTCAAATTATTATCCCATCGGGGTTTTGCCCTAATTTCTGTTCAAGGAGCGGTGTACGACACAAATGTAAGTGTGATTTATGAGAAACAGTGGGGGTTCAAAGAAGGAAGAGTTTCCTTAGAAGGTCAGAAAATGCTTGCAAGTGATCAAAAGTTGATCAAGTTAAACCCTTTCCCTATTTATAGGGATGGGTGGCGTTGAAATCGAAGAGACGGAGTTCGAACGGGCGCGAGAAACTGAGCATCAGAACGCCTTTTGTGTATCCTCGGGAATACGCGTAATGATGATGCATGTGTGTGATGATGTCACTCTAAGAAAGAGATTGCGCATCAGCGTTTCAATAAACTCAAACGTTCGCTTGTTCATTCTCATTCACGCTGTCGTCTTCAAGCATGGTCAAATTCTCCCAGAACAAGGTTCATGGTTCCGTCCATCGGGATGCATCTCAATGCATCATCGACCAACGGAGGGACTAACTGTATAGGGTAAAATTCGACCCATTTCGCCTCTACGCTGGCATTAACGACCAACGAATATATACGAACCGAAGTAAGGGTACGACCTAAGAATGTCGGGGTGAAGTGCATCATCGGTTTCGTCTTCGCCTCAAAGGAACGAGACCAAGCTCTGTATTATTTTATTGTTTCAAGGAGGGTCTCCTATTATATAAATGAGGATCCCAATGTTGTAAAGGGGCATCTTTTCATGTATTGAACAAGTCTAAAACTCTCTCTCTATCTCTAGAATATCTCTTTCTCTCTCTTAAATATTCTATCTCTTGGAAGTAATAAGTAAGATAATACATATTTCTACGTCTCATTATATTCGATTACGATTTACCTTTAATTTACTTTGATTGTTTTCACTTATAAAGTATTTAGTATCTTTTTGAATCAATAAAGTTTGAGCACCTAAATGCATAAAGCAAAGAGTTCCCAATCCCATTTTCAAGAGCAAAGAACACCTTGCTTTTTACTCCAAAAATATGTAAATCCTACGTCACAAATATATTTATAAAAACAAATTTGAGAACGAGGGCAAGTCTCAAATACAATTTACGGGTTTGATTAAACCCAATAACTTTTGTTCAAATTTTATATTTATTTTAAAATTTTTAATATATATATATATATATATAAAATTTTAAAAATCAATAACTTAAAATGACAAAAAATCCAAACTCACAGCTTCAAATCCATGTTCCGTCTCCTTTATATTGAACACAATTCTCCAAAAACCAATATGCTAAAAAAATATTCATTTGGACTAGAAAATGGGTTGTTTGTCCTTTTTTTTTTGTATGTTCATTTTGTTTAATTTTCTTTGTTTTAATTTTTCTTGTTAGTATTTGGATTTAGTACTTGGAAAAAAATGTCTAAACACAAATTTAAGTGAGTATTTGGACGTGAGTGCCGTCATTTTAAGAGTGAAAAGCAAGATTTTATTGTTTATTTTTTCCATTTCATTCTTTTTACGTAACTGTTTTCTTAAAAACAAGAAAAATAATGAAAACTCGGCCTTCTATACAGTAACTTTTCCATGGTGCAATTTTGACCTCAGTGAAAAAGATCTCCTCGGAAAAAAATCAAATTTACTGGGGTAAAGCCTGTAACACAAATCAAGTTGCATTTACACTGAATTTAAAGTTCATTTCATTTGCCAAAAAATACAAATGTGTGTACACCTAACCCAAGTCAGATCCTAACCCTACATCTGACCCCAGATTTAGTTTTATTTAAAGAGAGAAAAAATGAGCTAGGCCAGCTGTGTTGTGAATTGATCTCTATATTTCTTCTTCCTCCACTCTTTGTCTCTCCCAAAATTTTTCCTTTATACCATTGTCTTCTAAAATTGATTGAGATATAATGAAAGTGTGGAATTTGCCATAGTTCTTGATTTTACTTTTATTAGTTTTCTTATTAATTTTTTTTTCACTTCTTGGTTTTGCTAGTACTTCTTATGATGGGTTCAGAAGTGGATGAATTAATTAAAAAGGAAAAATATGGAGTTATACCCAATGAGGGTTTGTACAATTTCTGTAAATTCACCAAAATCTGTGCCATTTTGGTTGGTTTGGTGGTGCAAGTTTTTCTTGTCATGTATTGTTATAAGTGAAAAAATATAAGTTAAAACTAAGGAGTTCAAATCAATTCACCAGCTCTCTTCCACTCAATTTCTGTACAATTTTTCCCGCTGAAAACTAAGGAGTTCAAATCCACAATAATAGTGAATTTTCAGGAAACTTGCAACAATGAAGAGAGTTCGTAGCTCTGATTCTTTGGGTGTGCCATTGATGTCCATGTGTCAAAATACTACAGGTGCTTTGCTAATTACTTGGTTAAATATATTATCTTCACCTTTATTCCTTTTTTATGTTTTCATGAAATTCTGTTCTTTTTCTAGATAACATGTCCAATAAAATTCCTCTTGTCACTTGCCTTTTCTATGCTCTAATCCCCCCCCCCCCCCCCCCGTCTTGAAAGTTTCAAAAAATTCATGGAATTTGGTTTTTTGTTAAATCAAGATTAAAGCTTTAGTACTACTTACCCTTTTTAGTTAGTTTTACACTTTCACTCTTACCTATAAATTTAGCTAGTATTTGTGATGCAAATATCTTTACACAATTGAAGTTGATGGTGTAAAAATACAGTAGAATGTAGGATATATTTATCCTAATACTTTTAACATGAAAAGTTACTTATTATTGTCTTCAATTTTACATGATGGTATAAAATCTTGGTAAAAAAGGCTTTCTCGTGCACAAACTATACTATCTCGTATTTGCATCAGGAAAAGGCCGCAGCCCGCAAGCATCTGATATTGATTTTGTTTCCACGACTCAGATGATTTATTGGTCATACAGTGACAACTTTATCATTACTCCAAACTCCGATTTAATATACAATTTTGATAGAGATACATAAAAATCAACTAACACTTTTTTATTACTTACATGCATGTGCTCTCCTTTTTTGTCTTTCTCATGTTCTTTTGTCCTTGTTCTAGATGACCACAACCAATGGAACAGCCAAGTATATTCAAGGGATTTTCAATCCATGTTAGAATTAGGGTTAGCAGATGAACCCTGTGTGGAAGAATCCGGCCATGGATCGGAGAAGAAAGGGCGGCTAAGGGTGGATCAAGTGAAGGCTTTAGAGAAGAATTTTGAAGTGGATAACAAGCTTGAACCTGAGAGGAAAGTGAAGTTAGCTCAAGAACTTGGTTTGCAACCAAGACAAGTGGCTATTTGGTTCCAGAACCGCCGCGCACGGTGGAAGACAAAGCAATTGGAGAGAGATTACAATGTTCTTAAAGCTAGTTTTGATTCTCTCAAACATAACTATGAATCTCTCCAACATGACAATGTAGCTCTCTTGAAAGAGGTAAAACTGGTTTTTAAATCATAATTTCAATGTTTTATTCAAGAATATAGGAAAGCCTGTACACTGAGCTCTCGCTATGCATGGGGTCCTGGAAAGGGTCGAATCACAATAGTTTATTGTACGCAGTCTTACCCTATATCTCTACAAGAGGTTGTTTTCCCGACCCGAACCATGATTTTTTGGTCACATAATAACTTTATCATTTACGCCAAGGCTCCTCTTCGTTTTATTGATCAAGAACATCGCTAGTTAAAAAAATTTAAGGCTTGTGACATGTTGTAGACCAAATAAAAAAAAAAGATACTTTGGTGCAGAAAGCATTCCTCGTTCAAGTAGGTTCATGGAAAGACGGCATCCAGAGATGTGATGTAGACAATCTATCTTAATACAAACATTAGTGGGTTTTTTCACCGTTCGAACCCATGAAGATAAATGTGTAGATAAATTATTGTTTAGGAAAATGTTAATTTTAAAAAATGCTTATCTAGTGCACTAAACTTTTGATATGCACGAACAAAATAGAAGGGTTGCAATTTTACTTTACATATATGCAAACGTCCATTTTGATAACTTGAATTTGTTACCATTGTGATGGCATGTCAACAACTTTTATCATCTATTTAGACATCCATTCATAAACTACAAAAGAGTAAATTTATTTTATATTTGCAATATAGGTATTTATTTTGTTTTCACTTTGACATATTTTAGATTCTTGAGCTGAAATCAAAGCTAAATGGGGAATAATGAAAGCAAAGCTGATGTGAAAGAAGAGGCTATAGAATCTGAAACTGATGACAAAGATATTGACCAAAGCAAGCCAAACAACAGTACTACTTCTCTTGGAGAAGATGATAGTACAGAACTCAACTTTGAGAGCTTTAATGGTGGAAATGGAATGATAAATGGCTCCAATATTTTTGCTGATTTCAAAGATGGGTCATCAGATAGTGACTCAAGTGCAATATTGAATGAAGAAAACAGTCCAAATTATGCTGCCATTTCATCGTCTGGAGCTTTCTTGATTTCCAACAATGGAAGATCAAATTCTTCCTCTTCAAATTCTTCATTGAATTGCTTCCAATTCTTTGACTCAAACCCAAAACCAATTCTTGGGGATGGCGAGGACAAAGTTGTTTATAATAATCAGCCACAGTTTGTGAAAATGGAGGAGCACAACTTTTCCAGTAGTGAGGAATCATGTAGTACTCTGTTCATAGATGAACAAGCTCCTACACTTCAATGGTACTGCTGTGAGGACTGGAATTAATTGGAAAGATTCCTAATTTTATGAAACCCTTGAAAAAATAAAGAAGAGAGTCTCAAGAGCGTATGTTGTGGAACAAATTTTGTATAGTGGGTTAAAATTTATCAGAATCCTTTTGCAAAATAATTTTAATAGGCGATGAAATATTGTAAATGAGTGACCCTTCTCTCTCTGTTCATCGAGTGACCGATAAAATACAATTTAAATACACGATGAAATATTGTGAATGAGTGACATCTCTTTTTGTTCATCAAGTGACGGATAAAATCCTGTGCAAGCTGAGCGTCTATTAGAAACAATCTCTGAAACTTTAATGAGTTATTTGTATTGAGAAAAAATTAAGTTTTTATTAAAGGTGACATGGCATGATACGTGGATTGGTCAAACAGTCAAAAAGCAATAAATAATTAAAAGACACGGAAGACAATAGGCACGGTTGGAGAAAAGAAAATAGATACGAGAGAAAATCTTAAATACGATTCTCATATCTATCCAAATCATTCAATATCAATGGATAAAAAGGACATTGAAGACACGAACCTGATGACAAAAAGTAGTCTACATTCATTATTAAATACCTGATACGTTAGATATTCAGTATTTAATAACAATGATTATGTAACGTCCCATTAAATGTGTATTATTACTTAGAATAATCCGTTACTCCTGGTCAACTATTAAAGGAAGAAATTTTATCATTTGTAGTCATATAGAACTTTCTTAATATCATAGTGGAATACAACTTTCTTATTGTTTTATTCTTATTCTTTGAAAGCCAATTATATTTCGGTCTCTTTGATTATCGATAACCCGATTCTTTTTAAATTCAAGTTTTAACCAAATTATATTTTTTTATTAAATATTATTGTTATTGTTGTTTTGTGTTCATTTAAGTTTCGAGGGTGGGGGTGGTGTTCACGTGGGTGTATTATAGACTGGTTGGGTGGTTGGGGGACGAGGGAAGTGTGTGAGTTTGTAAAGGCTAGCTTTTGCAGGGATGATTAGGTAAGTACAACTTTGAAGTCTCTCACACATCTGCTTTTAATTTTTCAGTTTAAAAAAGGGGTTCAAGAGAATCTACGATGATTATAAAAAAGCTGCTAATGGTAAATAAATGTGGCTAGCTAAAGTATTCATGTATCAGAATTTTGAACGATTTTGCATAAAAATTAAAATGGAGGATAAATAAATGTCATACGAGTAGAGGTCATGGTACCAAAAATTTGCAAAAATTTACATTGTGTGCACATTATATTGGTCCAACACCTCCACTAATTTGCCAAGGGGTTGTTTGGTACGAAAAATAAGGAATAATTAACTTCGGAACTAAATTTAAAAAGAGTTTATTCCATATTTAATTGGGAAAAAATTATGATATAATTAGTCCCATAATTAGTTATTTCGAAATTATAGTATTTTTTTATCCCCGTAGAATGGTGAAATAAGTAACCCTGGGATAACTTCTTTCCAACCAAACGATCCCTAACACTCTGTTTGGATCATTGTTCCCCATCATTTTATAATGTACTTATATTATAGTGTATCGTTTTATGAATCCGATGTTTGGATAAATTGTATTGTTTGTAAGTGATAAATAATGTTTTGATATTTGGTTTGACTGTATCGTACTGTACTATAACTGATATGTTTACTAAAATACCTATAATTATTCAAATATTATATTTATTAAAAAATATTCATAAAAATAATTTTAAAAAATAAAACAAAAGAAGGCTAAACACCTTAAGAAAGCAAAACAAAGGAGCGAGACAGAAAAAGGAAAAATAAAGACCACAACTAATTAGAATTGAGTTAATAGTAAATTAAGAGAAAAATAAAATAGAAGGCGACAAAACACCTTTAACGTTGGCGGCAGAAGTTCTAGGAAAAATAAAGTAGGTCATAGGTTGGAGATTTGGAGTTAAAATAGCAAACAAAACTAAAGGATAAAATAGAATTGTGGAGTAATAAGTTAGAGCATAATTGGAACGAAAAATAGGAAACAATCTCACCTTACTAAAATGATTGTTTCAAAAAAGGAGACTTTTCATTGTTCCGAAACAATGAATTTAACAATACAATACAATCAATTTTAATGAAATAATTAAAACAAATATTATTTAACAATAATAATATAATCCGATATAATGGGAAACAATCATCCAAACAAGCTGTAAGAGTATTAGTACAATAAACTACACGTTAGTGATCATATTATATAAGCCTGCCTAGTTTGATAATAGTATGCTAGACATAGTCTAAAATGTGAGAATGAGTAGAATATTACCCCTTTTAATGTTGATTCGTATTAAGATGACAATATGGTTGGTGGGTACCAAAAAGTGATTCCCATTTACTTTTTTTTTTTAAATTACTCTCACTTGTGAGATTAAATTGCATTTGTTGTTGCTATTGTTAAATTATTCATACTCTGTATTTGATTATATTGAAGAGCTAATTCGAATTCATATTGCATGAAACCCAAAAATTTTCTTATCAAGATCTTTTAAAGAAATAACTCTCATTTGTGGGATTAAAATGTGTTTGTTGTTATTATTGTTAAATCTCACTCTGTATTTTATCACATTGACGAGGCATTTCGAATTTGTGTCGCATAAGACCCTTGGCACTTTTAAAGGGAATAAAAAATTATATACTACTCCCTCTGTTTCAGTTTATATAAACTTATTTTTTTTAGTATGTTTTTAGAAAAAAAATTTATAAATTTAATAATAATTTAGCTAAAAGTTACAAGTTTATTATTAACGAGAAGCTTTTATAATCATACAAATACTTTGAGCCCTATTTAAATTTATTTAGGATCACAAATTCCAAATATCTTCATTTTTTCTTAAAATTCGTACCTACGTATTATCACAATACTGATTTAAAAGAACACTTTGGCATTGCTTTTCTTTCTACAACATCAAGAAGGCATAGTTGAGGTTTTAGAGATGGTCCCCTGCATCTAGCGGGGCCCAATGCCTACTACTATGACAAACCCTAGTGGTCTTGTATCGTGGGGGCCATGTGGGTGGGGACCAAATTCGATCAAGTTCAATGGAATTGATTTTTAAAAGGATAAGAATGTGTGTAGAGTCTCTTGTTTACACACTTTTATTGGTGACAGCTGAACTACTACATTTAGGGGTCTGTTTGGTTATAATATTGTTTGTGCTCGGAAAAATTATATTAGAATTAGTTATTTTGGTAATATTTTTATTCACTTTTTAGTATGTTATATTAATAATGACAATTGCATAATTTCTGATAAGAAGATATTAGTTATCCCCTCACTAATTACTTTACCCTACAAGGTATAAGTTATTCTAGTACTAATTTTAATTTCGGAATAACTTATAGCAAATTTTTTAACCAAATAAAGTTTAAAGGTGATATTAAATTTTTATACTAATCTACTGGGTATAAACAAGAGACTCTACATACATTCTTATTCTTTTAAAATCAATTCCATTGAAATTTGATCGAATTGGGTCCCACACCTATATTTACTTATACCTCATGCTAAATGGCTCTTTACCATATAGAGTTTTTGTTTTTGGTAATTAAAGTTTTATTAATCACCAATGTATATGCTTTACAAACTCATAGTCTAGCTTATACTCAGCTGACTATCTCTAATTCATCAAACCTCATTACATAGACTCAACACTATGTCCTAATGATACTAAATGCTAAATTGCTGCAATACTTTCCGAATTATAGGGGTACCTCAAACATTACAGATGTATGGTATCTCCCTCACTAAGACTACACAGTTACGAAAAGTGTTGTTAAAAATGTTGAATTCCTCTCCATCTAGATAGCATAAGTGACTTCAACAATTACCATTTTGAAAATATTTTCTCGACAAGATTTCCCTTTTGCTTTACTTATGAGCTAGTGTAATTTTTTATCCAAAGTACAAGCTGGAGGATAACTCTCATGTAACCACTGCATAACTTGCCCCCAAAGTTCAGCAGAGAAAGGGCATGATTGCATAAGATGGTCTCTGATCTCTCTGTGATTATGGTATAATATGCACTCTTGATCTACATTCATTCCCCATCTTACCAATCTGTCTTTAGTTGGTAGTCTGTCTTGTAGAGCCAGCTGCAAATTGAAGACTGTTTTTGATCTTGCCTGATTGTTGATGATCAGATTTTTCCATGGAATTCTCGTCAGATCACCTAGCTGCAAGCTGTATAGCTGTCTAATGGAACAAATCTGACTCCTCTAGTGTTGGAAATTCTGCAGTATATCTCTTGAGGCTATAATTTTCCTGACCATCCAGCTGGTTTGTGTAGGAATTGGCATATCCTCTATCAACTTATCTTTTATGTAATAAGCAGCAATCCATCTTATCCATAGTTTGTCCTTTTTGTGAGCAAGATCCCAGCAAGTCTTTGCAATTGCAGCTTTGTTTCAGAGCATGAGATTAATAAGGTTCATCCCTCCTGCTGATTTGGGGGTACATATTCTATCCCAGGAGACATAGGCTTTCTTAGTGATGGAATATACCCCAGACCAGATAAAACTCCTGCAAACAGCTTCAATCATCTTAAGTATTTTAGCAGGAAGAATAAATATCTGCGCCCAGTAAGCTTGAATGCCAAATAGGACAGATTGGACAAGTTGATTCCTTCCACTGCAAGATAGTTTGTTGGCAGTCCAAGAAGTAATCTTGGCAGTAATCCTCTCCACAAGAGGCTGCCATTGAATCAAGGAAATCTTCTTGTGGAAAGAGGCACACCTAGATATTTGAAAGGAAGTTCCCCATGAACAAAACCCAGTGATCTATAATCTGTTTCTACATTACCAGTGACACACCTCCAAAATATACTGAGCTTTTCCTCAGGTTTGCCTGCAACCCAGATGCTTCAGAGAACTGTGAGAAACATGTAAATATGGCTCTGATAGATGCAATCTCCCCTTTAGCAAACAGTAATAGGTCATCAGCAAAACACATGTGAGTAACTCCTAGCTTTTTGCATCAAGGATGGAACTGGAAAGCTGGGCCTTTCTTTAGTTCATTGCAAGATCTACTCAAGTACTCTATGACTAAGGCAAATAAAAAGGGGGAACCAGATCCCCTTGCCTAAGTCCTCTAGCAGCATCAAAGGGTTCTGTTTCCTCTCCATTGACCAGTACTGAATATCTCATTGTCTTAATACATTCCATAATCCAGTTGGTAAATCTGCTTGGGAAGCCAATCTTCTCCATAATCTGTTGTAGGAAGATCCATTCAACTGAATCATAGGCTTTTTGGAGATCAATCTTAATCATGCATCTAGGAGTCACATGTGCTCTGGTGTAGCTTTTGACTAACTCATGTGCCAGGATGACATTATCAGCTATCTTTCTACTTGGGATAAACCCTGCTTGGGCTGCACTGATGATGCTCGAGATTACTTTTTGCAATCTGTTGGCCAAAATTTTGGAAATAAGTTTGTAGAGGACTGAGCAGTAAGCAATTGGCCTATACTCTTTAATTGTACTACGCTTGGATACTTTAGAAATTAAAGTGATAGTTGCACAGTTGACAGACCTGTACATCTTGGATGTTAAGAAAAATTCTTTGATGGAACATATAATTTCAGCATCAGTGATATCCATACATAAATCCTTTCTTTGCTGCTGTGTTAAGACTTGACCATTTGCCATGTACCTTCTATTTATTGCTGGAAGGACAGAAGCTGATGATCCCATAATATTCTTATAGAAGCCAGTGATTTCATTTCTTATACCTGCTGCTGTGGTGACTTTGTCTCCCATTACATTTATAAGTGCTGTGATATGTTTATTCAGAGTTCTCTCCTTCAGGACTACAGTAAAGTACTTGGTGTTAGCATCTCCAAGTTGTATCCATTTTGATCTGGCATTCTGCTGTAGGACACTTTCTTCTATTAGTGACCACTTTTCCAGTTTCAGAACTATCTCTTTCTCTTTCTGCTACAACTCATCAGAATAAGCCTTTGTCATTTGTTTTTGTACTTCTATCAGTTCTCTTCTGCAAAGTTCTATCCTCTGAGAGATGGTCTTGAACTCCTAAGGACTTTAAGGGACCTTTCAATGTTTTGAGTTTGCACCACACTGACTTCATAGTTCCTGGATTATCAGAACACCAGACACTAGCTACAATCTGGTAAAACTCCTCATGCTCAATCCAGACACTGAAAAAATTGAAAAGAATCTTACCTTTCCAGGAAGAAGATGCCAATGCCATTATCATGGAATTATGATCAGAAAATAGTGGTTGATCATATAAGGTTTCCACTTGGCTCCTTTAAGCATCCACTCAAAATTTCTAAAAACTCTATACAGTCTGCTAGAAACTCTGTCTGTGCCAATCTGCTTGTTTGTCCATGTATAGTAGTCACCCTTCCAAGGTAGTTCTGACAGGCCGACTTGTTGAATACACTGACTAAATTCTTGAATTTCAGCATATCTGACAGGATTACAGGATTGTCTATCCTTATCACATAAAACAGTATTGAAATCCCCTGCAACTACCCATGCTTCTGTTATCCCTGATGATAGTATCTGTAAATTACTCCATTCTGATCTTCTTTGTTCCAGTCCATTATATCCATATACCACAGTAACGAAGCAAGTAATATCTCCTGTTCTGCTACTTACCTTACTATGTATCAATTGACCTTCCGCCTGGATACCCTCAAATTCAAATATGATTGGATCCCATAAAATCCAAACTCTACCATTTTGAGCAGACATATAGTTTGTTAAAGTACCCCATCCAGGTGCCAGTAGCTTAGCAATTCTACTAGCATTTATTTGTTTAACCTTGGTTTCTACCAAACCAACAAGACTAATTTTATTTCTCCTAATATACTCCCTAACTTCTTTCTGCTTGTATCTTTTATTTACTCCTCGGGTGTTCCAGAATAACCACTTCATTGATGGGAACTTGTACCCCCTTTTTCTCCAGGTGGATCATCATGCTTACTACCAGCGACTGCCTCAAATCTATTACTAACGGTGATGGGGGTTAGTGGTGGAAAATTAAAGTAGTTGAAAATTGGACTCTGAGGTTGCTTCCCTTGTCTTCTTGCTTATCTTTCTCTGTCACCGGATGTTGAGGTACATTAACCTCTATAGGAGCTTCATTTGGCACAATCTATTTAACTATTGTCTCCCCTTGAATGGGCTCAGTTTGGACAGGGAGTTTAGTCCTCCATTCCTGAACCACCTTGGCCTTCCTCAATTGATTAGGTTGGTTGAAGTTCTGCTTTGCTGAACAACAATGGCCAACCAGTTGACACTTTTCACAGTAGGAAGGTTTCCAATCATACATCACCTCCTACAACAACTTCCTTCCATTTGGATCCATGACCCATATCTCCCTTGGTAACTCTTTTCTGACATTAACCTCAATAAGCATTCGAGCGTAGGAAATTCTTGTCTGTTTAGCTGTACACTCAGCTGGAAAAATATGTTTTCCTAAGACACTAGCAATCGTGCTTAGTGAGCTCATTCCCCAGCAAGACATTGGAAGCTTCGGAAATTTTACCCATAGAGGAATGTCAGAAGAGAATTCCTCAGTAAAATCAAAATCTGGTGACCATTGCTTCAGGATCATAGGTCTATTCGCAATAGAGTAAGGCCCTGCACATAGGATCTCCTTAGCATCTTACATCGTTCTGAATTTAACAATATAATACCCTTCCTCATCTATTTTTCTGAAATAAAGTAGACCAAACCCTTTGGGGTTTCTCCACACTGTTTCTGCTGGTTTTCAGGTTCTCCTTTACTTCCACAGCTGATTGACCTTGAATAGGTTGCTGCATGGCTGCTATTCCACTGGTTGATGCTTTCAATGGGTCTGAAATCACCTCAATCGGAACTAATTGAGCCAGACCAACTTCACTCGGCACTATTGAAGGCAAATAAAGCTTCCTTGTGACTATATCTTGGTGCGATGTCTGCGCATTTGCATCTAACTCAGCTACTACTCCGGTATCGACGGTCTGTACAGAAGGGTTCTGTACATCGTTGGTATCTGATTTCTCCACAATCGGTTGTTTGATTGTTGTTAACAGCTTCTCAAACATTGCTAGAGGTATTTTCCTTGGTCTTCCACGCCCTCGCCTTTTTCCTCTCGCCATTGTCACGAGCTCGGCATACGTTTACCTAACTTGCGCCGAGAGAAAAACGGAGAAGAAGAAATTTTCAAAAGTACCATATAGAGATCTTTACAACCGAGTTGGACAACTTTATCACTTTGCATTTAATTCAAATTTTCTTACCTTCAAAACAGCTCAAAAATGTATTACTTTTTTAATTTTAGTAGATGAAATAATTTTTATTCGTCGTGTAAAATTAATATTTGACATTATTTTTATCTCCCATCTGATGAATATTTGACTTTATTTTACTGATAATATTACTTTATATTAGTGAAATAGTATAATTACTAACTCATATAAATATTCTACTGATATTTTATTGAGTAAACATCATCATATAATATGAAACAAAAAGATTAATTTCAATTATCAATTCTATATAGCATAAATCCGTGGTGTTAGTTTGAACTTTCCAAAAATTGAGGTTGAAAATTGAAAAAGATATATGTCTTCGCTTTGAGATCAACGAATATTTTACACATCTAATTAGAAAGTTCGGTTCGCTTCGTAAAAACCAAAAGAAAATTCCGATATAAAATGTTCCCCTTTAATTAACTCTATGTGGTGCGAAGTAAATATCAAATTGTTTAAAATTATAGAAATACATGTCTCAAAGATAATCTCGTTACTTTTTCCTACTTCTTAGGTAAGGTGCTTCACATAGGTTTGCTTTAATGGTGGTCTCTGCCTCCACTTAATTAAAGGTGTAATCAGTTAATTAAGAATACCCAACACTTTATCACCTTTTATATGAATATCTTGAATTGTGTAGATTCCTAATACTAGTTAACACCCATGGTGGCATGCTCCACTTTGTTCCTTCAATCTCCATATGCTTAATACTATATTGGGAGTTTTATAATAGGTAATGTGTTATGAAATAGAAGATTCTTACACTTCTATTTAAGGTGAATGTCTTTAATGTATCTAATTAGAGAGATTTTAGAGTTCTATTAGTGGTAGCTAAGTCTTCCTCTCCCCTATAAATAGAGGTGCCCCCTACCATTGTAAATCATCCCTTGAGACCCCTCTCAACTCAATAAGAAGAACTATCTCTACTCTTCTCTCTATTGCTATTGTTCTTGTTCTATTGTTCTTGTCTTTTGCTTTAGTTTATAACACGTTATCAGCACGAGTCTCTAACCAATTGAAATTTTCGATTGTCTTAACTTTTGTTTGTGTAGGGTTTTGCTTCAAAGAAGGAAAAAAAAAAAAAAAAAAGGGGACAAACGAAAAAAAAAAAAAAAAAAGAAAAGAAACAGAAAGCAAGACACTGGAAGCCAAGAAGAAAAAAAGAACGAAAAAGTTGAAAAGAAAAAGGAAAGAAAGAAAGGAAAGGAAGAAAGAAAGAAACATAGAAAATATATTTGGTATACCTTAAAGGTAAGTAATTTACTTTTCCCTTTCAAATTCTTGGAATTCTATAAATTTTATATACAAAGTTTGATTATAACTCTAATGAAGTTTGTGAGAAATTATAACCACACGAAGTGGTAAAATCTCTATGTCCTGCCATGATTAAATTCATGTATGATTGTGGACGTGATAAAGAATTCCGTCCAATTGAATTTGCTCCATTCCCTTTAGAGAATGTGGTAGCAGCTTGTGTAAAGCACATGATTTTGATCCATTCCCTGAAGTGAATGTGATAATTGTAATAGAGCCCGCAAGTATGAACACGCTCTTGATGTAATTGTGTCATATGAAAAGAAAGTTCGTTGCCCTCGAAATTTCGGGCAAGAACTATATGACATGGGTGTTGGATGATGAAATCCACTTAGATGCTATGGGTCTTGGAGACGCCATTAAAGACAGAAATAATGCATCCACCCAAAACTATACGAAGGCCTTGATTTACTTGCGCCATCACCTTGATGAAAGTTTGAAGATTGAACATCTCAACATCAAGGATTCACCCATCTTGTGGAAAGGCTTAAAGAAGAGAGATGACAAACCTGAAGTTGGTCACTCTGCCACAAGCACGATACGATAAGAATCCAAAAGCAAATAGTTTATAAACTATATATTATCGTTGCGGTGAAAACGGGCACTGGTCTAAGTCTTGCCGTATACCATAAAATTTGGTTGACCTTTATTAAGCATCTCGAAAGAGTAAACGCCCTGAAACGAATTTTGTCTCTGACGACAACTTTGACTTCACCCACCTGGATGTGGCAGACTTCTTTAAGCAACCCGATGGGAAGATAGACCACCTAATCGATGATGGATCGGTGATGAAAGAAGATGGAGCTGTTTGATTTATTTGTATTAGTTAATGAATAAACTAATAGTCATTAGTATTAGCTCGTATTAGCTAGTTCATGATATGATATTTGTATTAGTTCTTCAATATGCTCAAATATCAATAAAACTTTTATTTTCCAGTGGGGGTAATCGACTAGCCTGAAAAACTAGTCGATTATCAACTATTTTCGCATTAAAGTTGAAAAACAATTGATCAACAATCGATTGTCGTTGACTAACAATCGATTGTCTTGAAACAGTGAGGTCTGGAATTTTTCAAAAATCACCCACAATCGATTGTCTATATCTAACAATCGATTGTCGTTAGGCAGTGTAATCTGGAATTTTTCAAAAATCATCCACAATCGATTGTCTATGTATAACAATCGATTGTCTATGTTCCAACAATCGATTGTGTGGGTTTAATAATCGATTGTCTTATGAAAAACGCTGAAATTTTCAAACTGCAAAGTAATTGATTATGGACAACATATCTGATTTTGTTTGTCAATTGTTAGTAGCAGATTTTGAAAATATTATGTGACACAAAAGGAATTGAACTTGCTTATTCTTATGTTCCTGTATTTCTTTTGTATGTCATACCATGGAAAGTAAATTGATCGAAGGCTCCGGAAGAGCCAATGTAACTCTGCCCAAGGGCACGACGTTAATCATAGAGAATGCTATGTTCTCCTCCAAGTCTATGAGAAACTTGTTGAGTTTTAAAGATGTACGCCGGAATGGCTACAATATTGAGACAATGGATGAAGATAATCTTGAATATCTCGTCCTCACTTTAAAGAATGTCTCCGGCCAAAAGAGGGTTATTGAGAAATTCCCGTCTTTATCTTGTGGCCTGTATTGGACAAGAATTAGTGCAATTGAGGCACATTCAACAGTAAATCTAAAGAATACTGAGTCCAATACATTTGTACTTTGGCATGATCGACTGGGTCACCCAGGATCAACCATGATGAGACGGATTATAGAAAGCTCATATGGGCATTCGTTAAAGAATTTCAAAATTCTCTCAGGTAATGAATATCCTTGCACTTCGTGTTATCAAGGCAAGCTGATTATCAGACCATCCCCAACAAAGGTTGGGACTGAGTCACCCCAGTTTCTGGAACGTATACAAGGGGACATTTGTGGACCTATTCACCCACCTAGTGGGTAGTTTAGGTATTTCATGGTCTTGATAGACGCATCCTGTAGATGGTCTAATGTGTGCTTGTTGCCATCACGCAACCTTGCGTTTGCAAAGTTAATGGATAATAGATGAGAATAATCTTGAATTCTTCATGAAAACGTGGCTGCCCATTTCGGTTTGGGTTCACGCCATTTTTGCATGCAACAATACTAGTTTGTCGGCTGCCCACTTCGGTTTGGGGTCACGCCATTTTGCATGAAGCAATACTAGTTCGTCGGCTGCCCACTTCATTTTGGGGTCACGCCATGTTGCATGCAGCAATGCTAGTTCGTCTCTGACTGACGAATTGACACAAATATTCCCCATTGCAATTGGTTTTGGGTCATGAACCCAATATATCCCATTTAAGAAGCTTTGGATGCGCAGTATATGTGCCTGTAGCACCGCCATCCCGCACCAAAATGGGTTTGCAAAGGAGGTTAGGAATATATGTTGAGTTTGACGCGTCCTCCATTATTCGCTACCTCGAAACATTGACAGGAGATTTGTTCACTGCACTATTTGCAGACTGTCAATTGGATGAGACACTTTTCCCAAAATTAGGGGGAGAAGTTGGTGAAACCAAACGGGAAATTTTGTGGAAAAATGCATCATTATCTCATCTTGATCCACATACCTCTATTTGAAAGAAAGAGGTACAAAAGATTATCCATTTGCAAAGAATAGCAAATCAAATGCCTGACGCATTTACGGACTTGAAGAGGATAACGAAATCCCACATTCACGCGGAAAATGTTCCGATCCGTATTGAAGTCCCTATTGGACGAATATCTAGTGTCATATCCAATGAGTCAAATGCACGCCAGAAGCGTGGCAGACCATTAGGTTCCAAAAGATCGAAATCCTAGAAAGAGGAAAAAGAACGATCTAAATGACACTATGAAAGAATCACATGAGGACGCTCATGATTTGATTAATTCCGAGATTCACGAAGAATCTATTGAGCCTGAGACTCTTGAAAATACGGAATGCAAGAATGTGAGGATCTCGAACCTCAGTCTGTGGTAGTACAAAATTAATTGAGAGCTCTCGAAGAGCCAATTATTACTATATTGGAGAAACACAATTGAGTATTGTGCTGTAGTAAGTCTCAAAGAAACTTATTCAGTTTCCAAAGTACACGCGAAAGCGATTGATTATATTGAGACTATAAATAAAGGAAGGCTTTGATTCTCCTATTACTACAACTTGTAGCGGGGTAATTTGTATATGAAAAGCTACCCGCTTTGTTCTCCAGTTTGTACTACACAAACGAAAGAATGCCACAATAAAGTGGATATCTATTGGTATATAAAGCCATGTCATAATAAACTCGAAGTTTATGATAAGTGCACATGTCATGGTGTAAATTTGAAGTTTACCAATATTGATAATTTATGTTAGCCATCTCATTTTAAGTATGATGTGCAAATTCACATAGGTGAATATTAAAGAACTAGAAAGTTCTTTACGAATACTCTTGTATCACTTGTTCTCAGTAATGAACTGACCAACTAAAGAGTTCGGGTTGAAGCCCATAAATTCTGGAAATATGAAAGGTGAATATGGGCCCATTCACCTGCCATGTATACCACATATGATGCATCTATGATATGGTTACATGCGCCATTGTTATTAACCCGCAGCCTGGCAGTGCTTGCGAGGTAAATCGCTCAGTAATCTAACTTCGAGCATAGTTTCCAGATTCTCTACTCAAGACAGTTCATCTTGATAAGTTGGTTTATATCAAAGTTGGTTTAGCAAGATAATTATTGAGTGCTTCCACTTAATAGCTAAACTGTTCCTTATGAGAACGAAGTTATATATATATCAGTTTGATATAAGTTGTATACGAGAGTATATTCTCCCCTCACAAGTGGTTCAAGGTCAGGAACCAAATAATTTCATCTTATTACTAAGGTGCTGTGTATATTGACATAATGAACAAAGATGATTTCCCAAAGTTGAGGAAACATGTTAGCTTTACTAACATGAGGGGGAGACATGATAAACATTTGAGAAAGTGTTACATGGGATGAATTTTCATTTGTATATGTATATCCCCGAATATCATGATATGAACCTGTAGTTCATAAAAAGGAAATGCAATTGCAACATATTGCAAAGCATGCTATACGCATTTGCTGACTCAAAGAAAGTAACTAAATGGAAGAGATACAATTCAAGAAGAATTGATTCCATATGAAAGACATGTAGCTTTGAACCTATAGTTCATATGCTTGAAACTATAAAGTCAAAGGTATGTATAATCAATTTTCGATACCTTATTTGTTTAGCATGACATGAAACTTTGATATGCAGCTAAAGTCTATTATGTGACTTACATGACTTAACTTGAAAGATTTAAGTTGCTTGAAGCATATGCAATTCTTGGTCCTGAAGTACCGCATCCTAAGTACAATTTGTGTATATATGAATCTTGCCATAACTATAAGCATGATGGATTTGAGAATGCATCTATGGAGATATTGAAGAGCTATTCCACGACATTATATGAAGATGTTCATATCTATCAAGAGTGATGATTTCAAGGTGCGGAATATTTATTCAAGTCAATATGGTTGATTTATTTATCAAGCATCTACCAAAGATCGTTTTGAAGATGATGCACAAAGATTGGAATGCAAATGCACAAGGCTTAAATTGATGTACTCATTAGGAGGAGTCAATGCGCGTTGCACTCTTTTTCCCTTACAAGGTTTTGTCCCACTGGGTTTTCCTTGCAAGGTTTTTAACGAGGCAACCAATAGGCGCATATTCAAACATGTGTACTCTTTTTCCTTACTTTAATTTTTCCCATTGGGTTTTGGTTTTAAGGTTTTATGAGGCACATCATTGAATAGACATTCAAGGGGGAGTGTTATGAAATAGAAGATTCTTACACTTCTATTTAAGGTGAATGTCTTTAATGTATCTAATTAGAGAGATTTTAGAGTTCTATTAGTGGTAGCTAAGTCTTCCTCTCCCCTATAAATAGAGGTGCCCCCTACCATTGTAAATCATCCCTTGAGACCCCTCTCAACTCAATAAGAAGAACTATCTCTACTCTTCTCTCTATTGCTATTGTTCTTGTTCTATTGTTCTTGTCTTTTGCTTTAGTTTATAACATAATGCACGTAATGAGTGTTTTGCTTTTTTATCTTACCATTTTTTTAGTATTTGATATAGTTTAAAGTATATATTTATATGTATATCATCTCATATTTTATTTGTGTTTTCTGAATTTCGAATGTGAAATGTATTGATTTATGTTAATTCGTGGTATTTTTATATATAGGAATCATCTCGAGACAATATGAGGCAAAAGGTGCGAGAGTAGAGCCAAAAAGGGGAAAAAGTAAAAAATGGCTATTTGTAGCTTCACAGGCAGCGTGGAGCACTACATTTGGCATAGTTTCGAGAATCAAAAAAATTTCCAGCGCCAGGGATAATGCTCTACACTACCCTGGGCGTTGGTGACGGGAAACCTCTCCTACTTTGTCTGCGACAAGGTTATTTCAACCCAAGACCTACCAAACACTAATAAAAGCAATACTAAGCCTATTTTGAGGGGAGGAGACACCACTTTGAGAGAAAAATACACACACGGACCACTCGGGATTAAGGATTCTCGAATTTTCTTCTCTTCTCTTCCTTTAATCTCATACTTTATTAGTTCTAGAATTTTGGTACTATATGAACTTTGTAGTTTGAAGCTTGAATAGTTCTTATAATTTTATAAGATTGGTTTATTTATTCAATCTTGTGCTTAATTATTTGATTGCCTTATCACCAATAAAATACTATCTAAGAATCTAAGATTGAACTCGGGAGAAGGAATTCTAGATTGCATATAACATTGAGTATAGGAAGATCTTGAACTCGAGTATCGGGAACGAATTTGCGGTTCGGAAAGGGATATAGCTAATCATCTTGCTTGATTACTATACAGGAAATATTAATGTGTTCTTATAGACAAGAGGGGTTGCTCTGATGGTACGCAACCCCCACTTTTAACCAAGAGCTTGTGAGTTCGAGTCACCCCAAGAGTAAGGCGGAGAGTTCTTGGTGGGAAGGATGCCGAGGGTTTATTTGGAAATAGCCTCTCTACACATAGTAGAGGTAAGGTCTGCGTACACACTACCCTCCCCAGACCTTTTAGTGGGATTATACTGGATTATTGTTGTTGTTGTTGTTGTTGTTGTTGTTGTTGCAGTTGTTGTTATTAATTCTGATTCCATAGGAATATAGGCATTATGTTAGCTTGAATAAGCGAGTACTTCGGAAGAAGGTTACGAGTAGTATTAGCTATGTCAACGAATAAATTTGATAAATTAGTTAGACAATTTAAGTAGAAACCCCAATGGGATTTTTAATTATATGCCAGGATCTGGAATATTCTTTCTCATTGAATTTGTCTTTAAGCGTCAACTTGTTTTCATTAATTTCATAGTTACTATTCTAGATTAGGTTTAGCTAAATGTTCATATTTTAGAAAATCGCTTGAATAGATTAGTTGTCTTAGTTTAATTAGTTGATAGTTAATCACAAGTCCACGTGGATACTGTATGGGTCGGAATTCGATCCCACGATAATTAACAAAGTTAATCTCGGTTTTAGCTAAGTCATGATTTATAAGTTGTAAGACCACTCAGAACCAACAGTATTTAGCCCTTATCTGATGTGACCAATCAGGTGACGGCCTGTTCACCATCTTGAAGGCGAACGCACAACGTGGTCACGACTACTTATTTACACGTCATGTAGCTCACAGCTATAAATATTAAGAGAGAGAACCCTAAAAGAGGGGTTGCTTCATCGCCACTATTCATGAGAGAGAAAAACGATACTATGATACCCATATTATGGGAAAGTGGAACATCATTGTTAGGCTCTGAACCTCTCCATAGAGAGGCAGACCAAATCAATATTATCAATAAAAGCTTTTAATATTTCCTCTCCTAAATCTGATACTTATTTTCGCTTCTTTCATTTGGTCTAATGGATTAGTACGGTTTGCTATGATTTTTCCTCGATTTACTTGTATTGTTTCATACTCATAAAGTATATGCCAACTTGTGAGCAAACAATTTGGCGCCATCGGTAGAGATTTCATAGAAAAATCGCGTAGTTCTGCCTTAGACCAGAAGAAAAGAAACGCCAAAAAATAACCCTGCTCAAACAAGCCTAAGTGGCATATCGGACAGGAGGAACTCGAAGATCTAGAATCAAGATCCAACTCCTTTGTCTCTCCTCTCTCGGATAGTGAAAATAAGAAGAAGAAGTCCCCTACGGGAGGATCTCTGTAAGGCATCTCCCGCATCCTTGATATGGGCTCCAGGCGAAAACTAGCATAAAGATATCTCGAGCTGAGAATCACCTCAAGCCAGCCTACATACTCTGATTGGGAAAACGTTTAAGCTACTTGAGATCACGAATCAAAACCGAGCCTCAGCTCTCAAACGCTGACAAAGAAAGACTCAGGCAATGCGCCTTCCTCATCAAAATCGACAAAGTTCAACGATAGTTGAACTGGAAGACATGTTATGCGCCTTTGCCATCAAAATCGATAAAGTTCAACAACAGTTGAGATGGGACTTAGGCTATGCGACTTCGCCATCAAAATCGATAAAGTTCAACAATAGTTGAGCTGGGCCTCAAACTATATGCCTTCGTCATCAAAATTGATAAAGTTGAACAACAGATGAACTGGGACTTAGGCTATGTGCCTTCGCTATCAATTTTACCAAAGTTCAACTACGGTTGAACCAAGACTCAGGCTATGTGCCTTTGCCATCAAAATCTATTAAAGTTCAACCATAGTAGAGCTGTGACTCAAGCTATGGGCCTTCGCCATCAATGTCGATAAAGTTCAACAATGGTTGAAATGTGACTCAGGCTATGTGCCTTCGCCATCATTTTTACCAAAGTTCAACTACGGTTGAACAAAGACTCAGGCTATGCGCCTTTGCCATCAATTTTACAAAAGTTCAACTACGGTTGAACAAAGACGCAGGCTATGCGCCTTCGCCATCAATTTTACCAAAGTTCAACTACGGTGGAACCAAGACTCAGTCTATTCACCTTCGCCATCAAAATCGATAAAGTTCAACAATAGTTGAGCTGGGACTCAGGCTATGTGCCTTAGCTATCAAAATTGATAAAGTTCAACAATAGTTGAGCTGGGACTTAGGCTGCCATAAATTTTACCAAATTTCAACTACGGTTGAACCAAGACTCAGGCGATGCGCCTTCGCCATCAAAATCGATAAAGTTCAACAACGGTTGATCTGGGACTCAAGCTATGCGCCTTCGCTATCAAAATCGATAAAGTTCAACAACACTTGAACTGGGACTCAAGCTATGCACCTTCGCCATCAATTTTACCAAATTTCAACTACGATTTAACCAAGCTTAAGCTATGCGCCTTCGCCATCAAAATCGATAAAGTTCAACAATTGTTGTGCTGGGACTCAGGATATGCTCCTTGTCCATCAAAATCGATAAAGTTCAACTACGGTTGAACCAAGACTCAGGTTATGCGCCTTCGCCATCAAAACTGACAAAGTTCAAAACCAGTTGAACTGGACTCAGGCTATGCGCCTTCGCCATTGAATCTAACAAGTAGGACCCTGTTTGAACTACAATGATAGATGCCGCCGTCCTCAAATTTAACAAGTTCAACCACAGTCGAACAACATCCCAGGATAAACCCCTTCATCATAGAACTCAGCAAAACCCGACCTCCAATGAATGGAGGCGCAGACTAGGCTTCCTCGGCAGTCAAGTAAGTAATTCCAACTTGAACTAAAGACTCAGGCCATGTAATGTTTGGCCCAGTAAAACTACCAGGCCCCACTTTTTATTATCACGGCCGATAGTTCGACCACTCCCGAACTGGGACTAGGGTTATGTGCCGCTATCGCCAAGTAACATTTCTGACTTGCTCACCTCGAGTCAAAGAAAAAAGTTGTCAACAATCAAAAATAAACATACCCACCAGAGTCAAACTAAAAGGTAAATCTCCCTTCCGAACGCGTGTAAAGAAAGGTCTACGTGTGAAGAAGGGAAGGTACAGAAATAAATGCAAAGGAAATAACGGAAAAGGAATTTCACTTATCTAAAAAGTTAATTGCATGTCATCCCCGCTTACACCCGTCCACGCCCGGTCAGTACAAAGAAAAAGAAGAAGGAAAAACAAAAAGCACCTAAATGCCAAACGGTGAATTAAACAAAAAAACACAACAAATACTTTTATTCGGCGTCGTCCACGTCACCACCTACACCATTATCAACCTATGGCGTCGCCTCTTCAAGATCACAGTCAATACGAGCCTCACGAGCCTTTTGATGCGCTTCCTTGAAAGCTGCTTCAGTCACAATTCCGGCCTCTCACAAATTCTTATATAAATCACATTAGGTGCAAATACCCAAATATCACGAGCCTGGGTTGAAGCGGCGGCTTGGTCCTGTAGCCCCTGGTTCTCTTTTTCCAAGGCAGCAACCTGATCTGACATAACATAGGCCTCCAGCTCAAGAAGGTCGATCCGCTCCTCGATCCCTACTTCCCTATCGGCCATTGTAGTCCTCTCCGACTTACGCTGAGATTCACGCACGCAGATTGCCTCCTCCAACCCTGCAACTCTCGACGAGGTAGCACTTGCTTGAAGTCTTAGAGCCTCAACCTCATTCTCCAAAGCATCCACTTTCCCGCTCGAGGCCGCTGCAACCTCTGCCTCCTTATCCTGGCTCCGACGCTCGCTCTCAGCCACATCCCTCCTTCACGCCTCGAGTTCCTCATCCTTCTGACGAAGCTGCTCCTCGAGGATGCTCGTTCTACCAAGTAATTACTACAATTGAAGGTCCCGCCTCATGAGCTCCTCGACCAAGTCCCGGTTATGGGGGTCGGCCCTCAAGCACCCACGAAACTCTTATGCAGCACCCGCAAAAATATCCCCGAGCGGATATTGGCTTGGCGGATGCCCTCCACATCCAAAAGATAAGGTTGTTAACAAAAATAAAAAGTAAGATAAAGAAAAAACTAAGGCACGAAAAAATGGATCAAGGTCATAATACGTACCCTCAGGCCCATCACGGCCACCTCATTCGTCAGTCTGATATCTGTTACGTCCCTCTACGACGCATTCTCGGCCTCAAAGCATAGAACCTCATACAACGACACCAAGCTATTCCCTTGGAGCAATAAGTTTGACTCCATGGGAAGCTCAATGAAGCGAGATTGCCCCTCTGCACCCACCGTTAAATTGGTGAAGCCTTCTCAGAACGTATGAACATCATCGGGGTCAAAGTCGGATTCGGACCCATACTCATCTGCAGCGTCCCTCCCACCTTCCGCCGCCTAAAAAGATCTTGATTCACAAATAATAGTAGCCACTGAGGAACTGCCTCCCATCTCAGTGACTGGAACCACCAACTGAGTCGCCGAAGCGACGATATCATCACGGGTTCGCCCTCACGAGCAGGCGTAGCGGCCACACTCCTCTTTGTATCTGCTGGGGGAGTCCAAATGAATCACCATAGGTAGAGCCGCTATGAACACGACCCTCCGTCTCACCAATGGCCTCTCCTCCTCCTCCTCCTCAGGCGAGGGAGATTATGCTCTGGTGCACAACCCTTGATGACCCCTCGTCCCGAAGTGTGGCCCGTGCTGGGGAAGGAGCCGCTGAAGACTAAACGGATGCCTCCCTCGGTACTGGGCGCTGCACCGATGCTGCAGTAAATAGAGCAATTGCACCAGATTGACGGAACTCCAACTGAGGGGCTCTGACTCGGCTTTCCCTCCCTGATCCCAAAAAAAAAAAAGAATTGAATAAAGAGGGACATAAGAAGAAGTCAACTTTTTATCTGTCATTGGTTTTCGGCCATGCCTCTCCCAGAAAGATGCCCACGTGTGTATCCCCACCGTATGGGGAAGCACGGCCTCTACCCACTCACGTATCCCAACTAGCAGAGCTAGCGGTGACTTTTTAGCTACAAAATTGACACAAGTTAACGCTTACAAGCGCAAGACATAAAGATGGGAAAAAAAGAGAATTCGACGATTAAATAACTTATGTGCATGGTTCCAAGCCTCTGCGAACCTAGATAGGGACGCCACTAAGTGATTAGTCCTGATATAAAAGAAGTGCTCAAAATAACGAAGCCTGGCCTCGTCATCCAGTTCTGCAGACAGGCCTCTCGACCCACGAGGGCGTACTTGAATCATGGTACTACGGACTCTCTGGGGGGCATAGAGACTAAGCACCTGCTGCAGTGTGACCTCCCTACCATCCAACTCCGCATACTTAATAAACATCGCCAGCAATTTATAAAGAGAAGAAGCAAACTGACCCGATCACACCCCGTAGTAACGGCAAAAATCAACTACCAATATAGGGAGTGGAAGCTTAAATCCCAACTTAAAGGGATAGGCATAGAAAATGCAGTATCTCCTACGGCCGGTATGTACCCTCTCTTCGTTCCTAGCGAGAATGATATCGGCAAAGCTGGGGTTGCTCCACTTCTATCGTAGTTGAGCCATCCCAACGTCCCCGATTAACGGTGATTCATTCACCTTATCCTCTCCACCATCGACGGTAAAGTCAATCATTAGGCTTCCGGGCAGAGACACTATATCATTAACCAACAGAACTTCATCGATCTTCGCCGCTCCTGCACCTCCTATTGCCTGAGATGGTCCCTCTACCACCGGAAAGCTAACCGGAAAATTCGTCGGGATAACATTTTGAGAAGAACTGCCTGCCATAACTAATTCAGTGACAAGAACAAAACAATATTTGATGGGCAAGATGGAAGTTTCATCAATCGAAGAACAAAGAAGAAGATGAATTATCAAGAAGGAAAGTTTCTCCAAAATCTCTCTCAGACCAACAATAAGAATATGAGAAATAAATGTCTCAAACCCTTTATTTATAAGCACACAAGTGGCTTTCACGAACCCCAATAGCCATCATTAACTACATGACCAATCGCAAAACGGTTCATTTTAATAGAAACATTCATCATTATGATAGGCTCCATGAAGCGACTTTTCAGTTACCAACCGTTGCCTCGCCGTCAAAACGGTCATAAAGACCTACGGACGTTGAGGAAATGTTCCGTACGTCCTAGAAATTTTGGATGTCGCCAAAAGCGTATCAAGCGTACTCTCGCCCTCCTCGGCCGCACAACATACTGCACTTCTACCGTGATCGACGACTACGCCCCCAAGCAAACGTAAGATTCAAAGCACAATAAAGCACGATCTTACTCGAACTAATGTAAAAATCTAAATGTCTTCGCCAAAAAGAAGAGTTCGACCTTGATCGAATGATGACCAAACATAAACAAAACACTAACACTCTACAAGGCCGTCGGCAGTAGTAAGGCTAAGTCCATGTCCAGTGTGTAAACGGCTAAGGCCGTCAACAGTAGTAAGGCTATGGCCATCTCCGGTGTGTGAACCGCTAAGGTCGTCGACAGTAGTAAGGCTAAGGCCATCTCTAGTGTGTAAATGGCTAAGGTCGTCGATAGTAGTAAGGCTAAGGCCATCTCCAGTGTGTAAACGACTAAGCCCGTCGACAGTAGTAAGGCTACGACCATCTCCAGTGTGTGAATGTCTAAGGCCGTCAACAGTAGTAAGGTAAAGTCATCTCCAGTATGTAAACGACTAAGGTCGTCCACGATATTAAGGTTAGAAATCATCGCCAATGAGAATTCGGTCTCGACCGAATCAATAGTTGACCTCCCTACCCGAATTGTTCGAACTAAATTCGACGAAGTCCGCTCATCGAGCCCGGCCAAGGAACGACCTCAATAAGCAGAGGGACTAACTAAATGGGTCGGAATCTGACCCCATGATAATTAACAAAGTTAATCCCTGGTTAAGCTAAGTCATGATTAATAAGTTGTATGACCACCCAAAACCAACAGTATTCAACCCTTATCTGATGCAACCCAATCAGGCGAGGACCTATTCACCATCATGAAGGCGAACCAACAACATGGTCACAACCACTTATTGACAGCTCATGAAGCTCACAACTATAAATACTAAGAGAGGAAACCCTAAAAAGGGGGCTACTTCTTCGCCACTATTCACGAGAGAGAAAAAAGATACAATGATACCCATATTATGGGAAAGTGAAACACCATTGTTTCGCTCTGAGCCTCTCCATGGAGAGGTAGACCAAATCAATATTATCAATAAAAGCCTTTAATATTTCATCTCCTAATTCTGAGTACTTATTTTCGTTTCTTTCATTTAGTCCAATGGAATATTACGGTTTGCTATGATTTTTCCTCGATTTATTTGTATTGTTTCACACTCATAAAGTATATGACAACTTTTGAGCAAACATATACGATATTTGAACTTATAATCATATTTACTTGTCGACCGCGTATACTTGCATGTGCGTTTGGGAGCAACAATATTCTTTTCAATGGGTAGAAACTCCCCTTTAATTAATTTTGCATGAATTCTTTAAACCGTACATTATTTGTGCACGTCAAAAAACCATTTGATTTGTATATTTACCTCTTGGTTATTGATATTGCTACATAATTTAAAGAATTAATGTGATTTAATAAATAATCTTGACAACTACAAATCCAATTCGTAATATTTTTTACTAATCTTTTGTGCATAATTAGGTGCTCTTTCTTTTCCTTTTCTTCTCCATTTTTTTTTGTGGGATTTTGGTTGTGTAACTGCAATGAAAAGCCATTTGGTAGTCCACTACAGAGATAATCGATCTTCTAAAACTATGAACTATCGAGTGTCTACTATTGAATAACCATGGCAATATAATTGGCATGTAATATTGTTAATTATATTGTATAATATACTTTCCTTTTGAACCAAAGAAGAGGCATTTAGTAGGGGATTTGCTCTAGGAAAAGAGATAAAATTAGGGATCAAACTAGCGAGGAGAATGAGCATAAAATAACTAGGTTTTTGTTTCATAAAGTTAGTGAGGTTTGGCTTTTTCTTGGTTTTTAGGGATTGCCTTGTCTCTTTTGGCTCACTTCTAGATGATAATTGGGTTGTAGGACTTTGTCAAGCTCCAAACACGAGAGAACGGCGGTCCGTATAACCTAAAGTTATTTTTGTAATTTTACTCTCTTTAAAATATTAAGATTAAGTTGAAAAACATAATTGAAAATCAAAAGAATCCAGCTTTAAAGAATAGTAATACTTTGATAATATATATATATATATATATATATATATATATATATATATATATATTTTAAACTACGGCTTTAACGTGTACGATTACTTGTTTGTACGTGATTGTCAAAGGTTAAGTAGCGTGTGCGGCACACCTCTGAGTATGTCGGTCAAAGGATGATAAAAAAGAATAATATTTTGAGATAAAACTAATACTAACATAAATATGTAACAACAATAGAATATACGCTTTAAAATGTTAAGTTATTTTCTACCTAATCTTATTTTAAATTAAACTTACAAGTACTTGTCCGGTAATGACTTACGCATGCTAAGTGAGTGAAATAGCTTACCTTAAAACGTAAGCTACAAAAATAACCTATCACCAAATTCACTTAAATTCAAGAAATAATAATAATAATAATAATAATAATAATAATAATAATAATAATGTTATCATGATTATTACAGTTGTTTTAGTATTTTTAAAATTTTTTATTTATATTGTTATTCGAGTAAAGAGCCATGAAATCTTATTTCACCAAGTTAGAACGTGCAATTTCGATATGCATCAAAATTTAAATCATTTGGAGATATAAATGACTTTTGGGGTGTATTTGGTACGAAGGAAAATATTTTTCGAAAAATATTTTTCAATTTTCTCATGTTTGGTTGGCTTAAATGTCTTAGAAAATATTTTTTTTGTGAACTTATTTTTCACTAATTGGAGGAAATTATTTTCCTTATCAAGAGAAGGGAAAATATTTTTCAAAACTCATTCTTAACCTTCCCACCCTATTTCCCACCCTCACCAACCCACCCTGCACCCACTCACCACCCCAACCCCACCCCACCCCCTCTATCCAAAAAGGTTTTTTTTAATTTTAATTTTTTTCCGTCACCGTCCACCCTGCTACCTCCCTCCCTCCTCCCCCGCAGTTTCGAAAGATTAGTGGTTCGGAAGATTGTGAAATTTGTAGGTTCGGAAGGTTGTTGGTTCGAAAGTCTATGACTTCATGTTTATTTTATCTAAATTATTTATGAATACTCTATAGAAATTACTTTCCTTAATTTTCATACCAAACAACGAAAAATAAATAAAATTACTACTTGTTTTCATAAAAATATTTTTCGTTTTGCCAAATACACCGTTGGTCTAAAACCTAAGTGGTCGTTTGGTAAGAAGGACTAGGTGGCATAAGAGATGAGATTAAATTTACACCTTATTTGGTTGTTGGTATAAATTAATCGCAGGATAAATTTATACATCAAACCAAACAAGGCATAAATTTAATCCCTCTTTGATCACGCCCAACTATGCCTTATAAAAGTACAATGCGGTCGTTGCAAATATAATCCGGTTTATAAGTATGGAGTCGAATCCCACAGAGAACTCAGGCTTAGCTACAGCTGTTCACTATCATCAAGAAGACAAGCTTGAACAATTACTAACTTATAGATATTTAGATTCTTGTGTTTAACTAATTTACTAGCAAATTACAATAGTAAATCAATAACAAAATATACTAAGAGTTAGAGACAAAATTAAGGAGGTCTAAAGTTATGATTTCCCCAATGTCGGAATCTTTCCCGCTATTTCTTTTATAATTTCGCCTAAGTATTCCCTACCGATCATGAGCACTCTTATTACCGTAAATCACTCCCGAGTAATCACGACAATTTACTAGATGCACTCTCCCGAGCTATGCTAGCTCACTTTTGATACAGCTCACTTCAGATCGCACCCAAGGCTTCGTTATCCCTAATTCCTCCTTTAAACCCTCGGTTATTGATCTTTCATATACTCTGGAGTGGTATTGTTCAACAATTACCTAAATATGCACTCTCTCCAGAGTTATGCATACTAAATAGGCACAGATAATTGAGAGGTCTTCAACCAACCACAATATAAACGTAGTTGAACAAATTGAGAAAAACTATGGCTCAATTATACAAAAATATAACAAGAATTTATCCTACAAAAGGTTTTGTCAAAACTCTGGGTAAAAAATTAACTATTCATAATAGTATGTAAAACTACAATATTAAATGTCATAAACCAATAATGAAAAATAGGAAGAAGAAGAAGAAAAAACTCGTAGAAGAATTCTCTGTCTTGCTCCCAATGCATTCTTGCCTCCTTAGGTCGAATCTATGTCTCAAAATATGTCTCGTCTCTTTCAAAATAGGTTTAGGACCCTTTTTATACAAGTTGGAATAGTGCAAAGCCAAAATAACCTTGTACCGGATGAAATAGGATTCTTTTCGACACCTGGAGCAGCGTAGCCGCGGCCAAAACGCGGTAGGACCACGGCCAAACAAGCTCTATGATTTTCTGCCGCAGTTCTACCGCGGTCCTACTGTAAGCATGATTCTGCACCCTGTTTCATTTGGAATTTAGAAAAACATAAAACATGAAAGTTGTAGCCCTTTGCGTTAGCTTTCTATTAATATATTATGGAGCCCAAATAAAGATCTTATCAAAATGTTATGTCTATTTTAATAGACAGTACGTAATATGCCTCATCGAGTCTTCGTTTGTTCTTAACTATCGAACTTGACCCCCGAACACGATCCTGGCTTAATTCCTTAAGCTTTTACTCAGAATTCAAAGCTTCAAATCACTTAAATTTATTCTATAATATCTATATATCTCGGAATCACGCCTACAAGGAATAAAACACACAATTAGTGCAAAACACTATCGATTAAAGCGCAAACTCAACTAAAGTGCAATAAATTAGAGTGTAATAAGCGACTAAAATACGTATTTATAGCGTATCATCAACACCCACACTTAAACCATTTCTCGTCCCCGAGCAATCAAACTATACTTTTTATAGACACGACCTTTTTAAACAATTCTCCTAACTTATCACACCAAGAATATTTAAAATAGACTAAGCACAAAAGCGTAACATCTTCACCTCAAGATTTGACTCATAAGTACCACGCATCATTCATAATTCACCTACTTACTCTAAGATAGAGGTCACTATAATTACCTTTCCTTCATGAATCCAGTGCCCTTACACAACAAAAGAGGTAGTTCTACACAATAAAATTGAAGAACACTTAGGAACTCAAGATAAAAAGAATTCACTCGCTCTCAGAAATTACAATCATATGCCACAAAAGATGCACCATAAGCTTGCCCGCAGTGTACTACTCCACTAATGGAGCTCATTCAATCTTGGATCAAGTAGGACTTTATTTGGTTGTAGTGTAGGCTACGTGACATGTATGATACATTTAAATATAAGAGTAACTACACCTCCCTAAGCAATTTAATGCATATACTTTAACAATCAAACCCCATACTTATGTCAAACCAAATTTCCACCTTCACATCAATGTAAGTTACCCCATTCTTCTTTAGGCACACTTACGTGAAGAACCACCACTTATCAAGGAATTTTTATTTTTCATAACAATCCAACTATATTTTTTTCAATTAAAGTGGCTCTTCCTTTTTTTCAAAATAGTTCTTTCTCCTTATTCAATTAGTTCCACTCAAAAACCAAACCAACCACCCCACACTATAACTTTTACAAAGATCATAACAATTAAAGTGCTCATGAGAGGTTAGAATGGTTCAAATAGATAGTTAATTCCAACAAATGGGCAAGGCTTGTAATGTGGTTTCCAAAGAAACAAGATTACAAGCTCAAAGGGGTTAAATACGATACATAACAATTAGGCAAGTAAAGTATACATATCTTGCTCAATAAAGAAATGCCTATATCACTTACTATACTGAATAAAACTACTATTTCGCTTTGCAAACACACGAGGTAAGTTCTAGGAATCAAATGCAATGCACAGAATACAACAAACCTCACACACACATGGAACATAAACTCACTCAGGATTGGATTCATAGACACTCTAGTCAAAGCAGTTAAGCTATTTGATCATACAATTTAAGGTACTTCTACAAGAGTCAACAATGGAGCTTAAGCGTCACAACTAAAGTACTCACTATTCTCAAGGCATAACAAAGTCAAGAAATATTTCTTCACTTCAAAACACAACACAATGACTCCTACTCCAAAAAAAGACTAACTACACTCGGTTCAAATAAAACCCTTGGAAAGAACCGTGGAATAAAGAAAAACCAAGGGGGAATTATTACACTACCTAATAGAAGAAACTTTTTTTGTACTTTTCCATTTGACTTAAATCCCTCCAGAAAATTGTCTAGTAGATCCATCGTCGGGTAAAGTCCAATCTTTTCTTCTTATAAAAAATTGTTCAATAACTAACACAACTAAAATAGCATAGAAGTCACCCAAACAATCTCCTCACTCCACACTTAAAATTGTGCATTGTCCCCATTGCACACCATAACTAATAAAACGGGTAAAAGAGACTCCCTGGTAGGCCAAAGGTGGAAGCACTAACAGTTCATGGGATACTCAGACTTCTCCCAAGCTTGGTCCTTCGTGCGGATACCTCATACTTAGTTCCAATCATTTGGTTTGTTGTTACATCCTTCCAATACCTTTGCTTTCCATGATCCAAGAAAATAAAAAATTGACACTACAAAAATAATACAATTAAGAAAATTTAATACAAAAAAATAAAAGAAAGCAGTAAAGCTGAGTTTCCTCCCAACAAGCGCTTGATTTAACGTCGCAGCACGACGTGAATCACTTTCTACCTCCACTTCGAAATTATGAATTGCACCCCTAGTTTTGCCTCAAGCTTATGATTATGCTCTTCGGACGGTACAAATTCTTGCGAGCCAAAAATTAGATAGAGTCATACACTTTTTTGCTCTCGACCGAGGAGTTTCACCTTGCCTAGACGGCCTCGAGAATTTAAAAATATAATGCTCATCTACCTCTTCCTTAGACTCCTTTTTATGCTCGTAAATATCCATTCCCATTTCACCGTCCGAACATAATGTATAGAAGTATTTGGAATGAGATCCAACACGTTCCAATACATGAACTTCAAGATTTTCAACCTCCTTAACACCTGTCACACCTCCTTTTCCGCTATACGCCCCCGCAAAGGAGCGTAGAGGAGTTTTTCCAGTTAAAGGACAATCAGAATAGGATGTGGTTATTAATTATTCAGAGTCGCCACTTGGGAGATATATGGTGTCCCAAGTCATCGGTTTAATCCCGAAACGAGGAAAATATTGACTATGTATTACAGTCCGCGAACTAGAAATCCGGATAAGGAATTCTGTTAACCTGGGAGAAGGTATTAGGCATTCTCGGGTTCCATGGTTCTAGCACGGTCGCTCAACTGCTGTATTTGATTTTATCTGATTTTAATACATGCTAACTTATGTGCCTTTTATTTACAAACCACTTTTTATTTTAAAAGACTTGCGACGTCGTGAAAATGTATCTTTGACCACGTCGCCATCAAGGCACCCGTAGTCATTGGCACATTTCGACTTCATCAATACTTGAATTTGGGTTGCATCAATGCACATCTGAGTTTCGGAAGATAAATTTAATTAAATCGCTCTTAAAGTTTCTAACGTAATATTGTTTGGGAAAGACCGTTGAAATTCGCTAAACGATCCTTCCAAATTCTAATCATTTTTGAATAACCAATTAATGAGGGCCCCACATTTATTCTTGTTCGGTGAGGCTCGTCTTCATTTTTGAACCATTTTTCAATTATTTGTTTTATACGAATTACAACGTCATGAAAACTCATTTCTAACCCCGTCGCCATCAAGGAACCCGTGGTTATCAACATATTTCGACTTCATCGAGATTTGGATTTGGGTCGCATCAATGCACACCTTAATTTAAGAAGGTATTTTTATTAGTCGCGTCTAAAGATTCTAGCAATTATTATTTTAGGGAAGGCCGTGAAATTCGCTAAACGGCCCTGCCATATTCTAAATCAATTTTATGTATCCATTATCGAGAGCCCCGCATTTTGTTTTGTTTGGCGAGGCTCGTCTCAACGTTTTATTTAAAGGTCGACTTAAGCATCACTATAATTTTCTACTGACCGAGTAACTGTAAGAAACTGAACTGCGTGAATTGAATTACTAAGCAACTGAACCAAATAAAACGCAATTGATTAGTCCAAACTAATCCAATTATATTGAAACATTTAACGGGCTCAAAACGACCCAATCATCATAGCCACACATGAGTGGAAGGCAGCCCGGACAGTAAAGGACCGCACTTGGGATCGAATCCCTGCCTTGGCAAATTACAACTTGGGCAGATTTTCAGTTGGATCCACATTAAACATCTTTAAACACCTACTGTGACTATTATTTATTTCACCTGAATGAGTGAAGCATAATTTGAAACTAAGATTGCTTTAACTATTAACTATATGAGATAATTTTTTAAATACTACAGAAAGTTGAAAGATAATCAAAACCCAATATAAATCCTTCATGAGTACTCATATCTGTTCGTTAACAAATTCAAGGAAGCCCGGAACATGCCAAATCGACCTAACACAGTCTGGTTCACATTGAAAAGAAATCAAAACATGCTATTCTAATGATATGAACCTACACAAAGCAAGACAAATTACTAATTAAGAGAACTACACAGGGTCACATGATCTAATAACCCAAACACTTGAACACTACAGTTAGTACAATTGATTAATAAACTAACATACTTCAGAACTTTAACTAAGCATGATCAAACTACTACAATAGCAAAAACAACAGAAATTCAGCCTCAATCCCATTTCATTTCCAGCATGAGATTTACATAGTATTTGAGTTTCATAGCAAGTACCTGTAAATGAACATAAATGAGTAGGAGAGGAAGTCAGTAGCAGTAAAATAGGAGCACCAACACAGTTTTACTTGACAAACCCAAAAAGTAGGAGGAAATAGCCCCAAATAGGAATTCCAACCAGATAATAACCACTAACAAATAGCCTGGGAATGATTGAAACCAAATCGAATCTAAATACCAGCTAGATGATTCAGAACTCAGCTACAAGTCATATTGAGCCACCAGCTAACCCAAATTTGCAGAAAATTGAAAATAATCCTGAAATAGACTATGAACGTATTTTTCTTTGTTTTTGTGTTGTTTTTGGATTTTTGAAGGTTTTTATTTCAAAATGCAAGTCTAATCCTTAAAAGGAAAGAAGGTTATTCTGGACAAAGGAGGCTGGTGATTTTCAGAGTCTATAACCTCCCTTCTAAGGTATGAAATGATGCCTTTATAGGCAAACCATTAGGGCACCCCATGCAGATTTTGTTTTACCCTTTACCCCCTTTGTAATTTTCATTTTTGCTTCAATATCCCTAAATTTTTGACTTGTTCCCCAAGTTGTACTACCTAAAAGTCTGAAATTCAAATCCCACCCCACTCTAGAAGCTTCTTAGTTTGATATGAAATATTCCCTAACCTCCAAATACCTAAACTACCCCTCCAACCCCTGAAATTACCAACCGAACCCAGACCTGTCAATTGAATCCCTATTCTTGAACTAACTAAGGCTAACTATGATTAACTAATCTTAATTCAGCGATAGCTAATCTCTAGTTAGAACTTCTTAACATCTTATTGGCTGATCAATGAATGAATTATTGGTTATCCTCAACTACTGATTAGCAAAACCCAAAAGAGGTTGATTGAGGACTTATTGAACAGAAATTATCAGAACAGTTTAAAGCAAATACAAACAACAATCAGAAATCAATACCTAATTGACTGTTTAAACTACTATCAACAACTACCATCTAAATTAAAGCAAAATCAATTTGAGAAACAGTCTATATTCCAAACAATCGGACCCTAAATCAGCCTTCTAAGGCATGAAACACAAAGAATATCAAGAACAAACAGAATCAGGAACTTTATCTACTTACAAATACGAATGAAAAACAAAGAACAAAGAAAACAAAAATTCTAAGTATCAAAACACAATTTAAAACATGCAAAGAGAGAAAAAAAGATAAAGAAAAGAAGAAATCAACTGAAGGAGCAGGTCTTACTGACTTGTAATCTTCCACCTAATTGATCTCTTATTGGTTTTCCAATTAGTGTTATAAGCCTTTTTTGTCCAAAACAAACATATAACACTAATCAGAATTCCAGAGGTGCTTGAAATTCTTTTACGCGAATTGAAAACTCCAAACCCTAGATTTGACATGCGAGCCTTTTTACTCAGATTCGGGAGATTTTGGGCCGATACTAGTGATGAGGGAGCTCTGGGGTTTGTGTGGTATTAATTTGGGGCTTATTTGGACATCTTAATACCCGGGCCGGGATTTCGAAGCTGAATTTGAAGACTTCGGTGAAGATTCATAGGAAAATTACCAGAGATTCGAGATGAGGGTGGTGAGGAGGGTCTAGGGTGTATTTTTGGTTGGGTTTGGTGCCCGGCGCCGCCATCGGCGGTTAATATTTTGAGGCGGCGGTCTTTAGCGTTTGAAGAGATGGGGTAAACGAAGGAGATGAGATGAGGGTAGGGGGGACTGTTCGGACAACTTTATATGGGAAACCTAGGACAATCCTGTCCGTTGGATTTGGATTCGATGGATAAGATTAAACTCTTAGAATGACGCCGTTTGGACTTTGTAGCTCTGGACCGGGTAGGGACCTGATTTGGGCTGCCTGAGTGGGTTTGGGCTGGGAATTTGGTCACAACTGAGCCCAATTGGGCATTAAAAATAGCCCTCTTCTTTTCTCATTTTTAGTTAGATTCCTTTTATTTCCTTTTTGTTTGTTTTTTTTCATTTTATATTTTCTCATATTTTCTTATTTTTTACACAATACAAAAATAAAGATAAAGATCTAATTATTTCCAAAATTAAACTAATTAATTCCTAAAAAATTTTAAAATCTACTTCGCGACAAACTAAACAATTAACAACTAAAATGCAAAAATGAACTATTTTTGTGATTCTCATGTTTTGTTCCAAAACAAATTAACCTAATTAATCCTAAAATATAAAATTAAACCCTAAATGCAAATAAGTATTTCTGTGTTTTTATGAATTATCATGCACAAATAATATGCAACAATTAAACAAAAAAATAAATGCACCAAAATTGTAAAAATAAAGAAAATCATTTTTTTGGATTTAATGGAAATGATTCATAGATAGGACAAAAATCACGTACTCACAGCTGCCCCTCTTTGCTCGGAAACATGAATGGTTTTCGGGCAAAGATAAGTAAGCAAATACGAGCGATTTTTGCCCGCTCATATATTCCGTTGTGAAACATTTTGAAAGGTTTGATTGCACCCTGCTTCAGAGGTTGCCTACATATCCTGGGCTAAGCAGGAATAAGGTCAGTGTAGTTTGGGAGGGTGATCACGCCCAAGTATGCCCTCTAAAAAGGACTCTGCGGACGTTGCAAAAAACCTGAGTATTATGCCCAGGGTCGAATCCACAGAGAGTCAACCTATCAATTACCATCTTTAGACCCACTAAATTCTTCCGAACCAGCTTTCCAAGACTTTTGAATCACAAGTGGAGATTTTACTACTAACTAATATGGTAGAAAAATAACAAATTATAGCTAACTAACTAAGGCTGTAGACACGAATGAGAGAAACGCTAAGGTAATGACTTCCCCTATTGATGGAATCCCTTCTGTTTATGCTTCATACAAATTTACCAACCCACTTTATCAATAATGAACATTCAATTCACTGTGCTTCTCTCCCGAGCAATTACAGTATATACTATTGCACTCTCCGGAGATACACTAGCTAACTTTAATTAACAGTTCATTTAATATTGCACCAAGGCTTCGTTATTCCTAATCCCGCCTTTAAACCTGTAGTCATAGATTCCTCGTATCACTTTAGGAGTGGTGTTATTCAACAATACCTTAAATATGCACTCTTTTCTAAGTTATGCACACTAAACTATGCACAACTAATTGTGGATCCATTCAATTAACTACAACAAGAACGTAATTGAATAAATAAAGTCTAAAACCGGAAAATTTGTACTAACATAAACAAGAAGTTCAATACCCAATAGGTTCCATCAAGACCTTAGATATGGAAATTAGCTACTCATAACTATAGGTAATCAAACAAAACTAAGATTCAACATAATATAGCAATAAAAATCAAAAGGAAAGAAGAAGTAGGTTTGACCTATTCTCTCACACTTGTTTTTCCTTCCAAGAACTCAAAATAATCAATACATGCCTTTAAGGGGCGAAACCTAGTAACTAATATAGTTTTTAGGGCTAAATTTCACGTTTTTCCACAATTACCCCTTGTCTAGGAGCACGACTGTCGTGGTCGAGGCGTGGTCGCGGGTGAGCCGCGCCCATGAAGCCTCTCTGAATCTCTAGTTTGTCTGCATCATGGTTTTCCCGCGTTCCTACAGCGGTCGTTGTAGGACCACGACCAACGACCCTCTCTAAACTTTATTTTTTCCAGAGGCCTCGTTCTACCGCGCTCCATCCATGGTCGCGGCTAGACCGCGGCCAACGACTGCTTCGGTATTCTTGGTCTGTTTCAATGTGATTTTGCTGGGAGTTTGCATGGTTGGCCTTTTTCTTCATTTTCTCGACTCTAAAAGTACTTCTCGTCTTCCTAGTCACATTTAGCCAGAAATCACCCATAAGAGCATTTTTTCTAACACTTTTAATATCAAAACAATACAAGAAGGTGGTTATTTAGGACCTGAATATAGTCTAATTCAGCTATTATCAATAACCCACACTTAAACCTTTGCTCATCCTCGAGCAAACTAAACCACACTTCTAGGACTAACCATTTGATGCATTACCCAAAGTTATGTCACACCCGCCATTTTCATGGACCAACCTATGAAATGCAACAGCCATGCCCAAGCTGCAAACTCTATTCCAATGACACAATCAACCTCACTCTATTTACTCTACGAGGTGAAGACTCACTTTTTCTTCCCGAGTCACATGCACTCACACCAATATTCTGAGAGAGGTTCCACACACATTAAATTTAAATACAAGGAACTAAAGATAGAAAGAATTCGCTCACTCTCAGCATAGAGCATTCACATGTTACACAGATACACCATAAGCTTGCCCTTAGTGTAGTACTCTACTAATCAGGCTGTTTTAGTCAAAGATCAAGAGGTATTTATTTGGTTGCAATGTATGCTAAGGGACGGGTAGGATACATTGGGATATAGTGACTAACCTCCCTAAGCACTTTTAATACATATTTCCTTTTTCTTATCCGTTGCCATGTTCAGTCCCACTCATTCCTCCAAATTTTTATTTCATAGTTGTCCCCTACTTTTCTTCAGGTGCACTGGTCTCTTATTTTCTATATCTTTTTTTAAACTACAAGACCAGTACATCATTCATTTTACTCATTCTTAATTTACCCTTTTTTGCTACTCCCTACCACCCCACACTTTGACTTTTATATGTTCTGCATTAATTCAAGTGCTTCTAGGAGGTACCGGTTCAAACAATTTATTTGAACTCAGGGATATAGTTCATTACAGGGTTACCAAAGAATAGTCTTCAGGCTCAAAGGGGTTAACTATGGACATATGTACAGGTGGATTCACAAGATTTATATAAGGGCTTAAACAAAGAAATGCCTCAATCATCTCTAAAACCTAACAGCTTCTATTTCGCTTTGCAAACAACAACTTCTAGGTATCACATGCAAACACGGAAAGCAGGTAAAAGCTCTCACACACATAGCATGTAACTCATTCCAAATCAGTTCATCAACATACTCATACGAGCGTTCAAGCAAGAATAGATATGCAAAATTAAGGCATAGAATTACAAGTCTACAAATGAGTCTAGCCTTAACACTCTCAAGCTCATTTAATAATTTGCAAGTGTGGACATCAGGGGTCGCAATCTAGCCTTCACCCATCTTAGTCCTAGACTACAAATGGAAAAATCTATCTAACCCGATTCAAGAAAAACCCTTGGAAAAGAACCGTGGTCAAAAGAAAAACCAAGAATGAATTGCTACACTACCTAGAAAGGAAAAATAAAATAAGAAAAAGTATCTACATGGACTACTTCCCTCAAGAGTACTGTCCAAGTGGTCCGTCATCAGGAAGAGTCCTTTACCTATGTTTTGTTGTTTTTCTTCTAGTTATATCTAATTCTTACTTTGACCCTCAAGAGACTCATCGACAAGTGTCCGTCGTTAGGCCAATTCAGCTATATCTAATAAAAGCATACTCCGATACATACAAAAATAATCTACAGTTACAACACCAACAAAATTTTTATATACAATACAACATACAGTCAGAGCAAGTCTCCCAACCCACACTTAAAATTATGGCATGTCCCCATGTCATATCAAGAAATTCAAGAGTAGAAGGGTAAGACGACTTCCCTAAGACTCAATCCGAATTGGAGACCGTGGCGTGGTCTACATTGCATGCCCTCCCCTGTGCACGGAACCAGTGCATGAACCGAATCTCTGATATGGTCTGTCGCTGAGACATGGCGTCCATCCTCGTATGAAGACCTTCCACAGAGGTGCGCGATCCACGACCTCGTCCTCCATGGACCGCAATATCGGCCGTGAAGACTGAGACCTGGAAAAGCCAGCTCCAGCCCAAGTGCGTCTAGAAGGTCCGACACTGTCAGTGGACCGCCTGGATGGAGCAGGAGGGGCTGGGGCATCATCATCATCGATATGAATAGGAGCCCGAGCACCCCGGCCTATGGTTATGTGGGCAGCTCTGAATGGAGCGGCAAGAGGAACTGTGCCATCCGTAGGATAGGTGGGCACGTTCTTCAGTTGACACAGATAAGTCACCAACGAGGGGAAGTAAAACCCCTTAGACAGCAACGGGCCCCTCAGAAACATTTCATCCCCAATAATCCGGGCAGCATCAAATTCTTTGCCCGTCACAAAGCACCAAGTCAAGATCGCTCTGTTGAAATTCACGGCCGTGGTATTGACGGACGGTGTGAAGCGGATACTAATCACGGTCAACCAAAATTTTTCCATGTGCGTAAAGGAGGATGAGTTTAAGGTCATGCCATCCGTGACCCAAGTTACTTGCCCCACAACACTAAGTGCGGAAATCAAATCATCCTATGTGACATCAGGCTGACCATGGTAGTAGTCAACATCACCCGTAAATGCAAGCAGTCGCAATGCGCTCTAAGTGTGTGGGACATGTTCTTGGACATATACACCCCTCAAAAACACTCGCCTAAGCGAAGAAACGGGGTAGTTGGCATAAAATTCTCGCACAATCATCGGGTTTATCGGGCAAGAATCATCAAATAAGAATTCCGTTTGTCGCTGCCGAATGTACTCACTTTTTCTGTTCGAAGGGCAGCCCGGTCAATTGGAACATCCTGAATAAAGATCTTTCTAGCCTTAGCGTGAAAATCATCTTCCGTCTGTTTAGAGGCAAACCTAGACTCATCATATATGGGTTGGTTGGATGTGCCAGCCCCTCGCTTTTGCTTCTTTCTAGTCATTGTACCTGCATAGAGACCTGACAACCCATTAAATTCATTCAAAGCAGTGTTAAACGGGTGGTTACTCAGACTTCACCACCTACTCAGACCATAATAACACCCCCATTTGTAGTTCCAAGTGGCACCCATACCCCATTAGCATTGTAGTGAAGGCCTGTCAACCTAGCTAAATAAAACAAAGTGGCCAAAACCACCCCACACTTACACTTTCACCCAATTTACAACAATATAGGTTCCTAACTCACCACTAGCAAACCCCACCCTTATAATTGGTCATAGCCTGCCCTAAACTAACACAACAATCATCAATTTAAAACAAAACATGGCCTCCCAACCATTACAACTCCATAAACAATTTTCTACGCCTCAAAAATAGCAACACAAGCCCTATAACTTCAAAAATAATGGAGGCCCAAACAATTACACAGAAAATACTCCCACAATAACACCCACAAATATATACAACAACAAGAGCTAACAAAGATATAAAGAAAAATCAAATTTATCTACTTAAGGTTTAATTAAAAGAAGCTATTCTAGAACTTAAAAAAATTAGAGTCTAAAATAAAGAAACAAGAATGAAGAACTTACTAGTAGAGATGAGGGTGAGAGTTTATGAAGGAGGAAGTAAGTGGGGAGGGGGTTTGGGTGAGTTGGGGAGTTGAAGAAGAGGAGAAGAAGAGAGAATTGGGAGGAAAAAGATGAAGAATGGCGTGAGAGAGGGTTCTGGTGTTGTCAGATTTTTGGGGAGAAAAGGAGTAGGTGGGGGTGGGGGGTAATTTGGTAAAAAGGGGGATTAAAATAAAAAAAAAAAAAACTTACCTGGGGCGCGGGCTCCGTGGTCCGACCACGGTCACGGGAGGACCGCAGGGGAAGAGGTTCAGAGAGGGGTCAGGATCGCGCTTGTCTCGCATTCACGGTGGACCACAAGAGACAGGGTTTAGAGAGGGGTCAGGGCCACACTTGGCCCGCGACCGCGGTCTGGGCCCTTCTATGAATCTGATGGCATTTTTTTCCATATTCTAAAGGATTACAATTACAATAATTTAATGGGTTGGCTCCCATGCAGCCCCTGATTTAATATCACGGCATGACGCAGATGAGCGCATTTACGACTCGCTCGATCTTTGCGGCTCATTTAACTGAAGTGTAGTTCCTTCCGTAGATTCACTCATTTCCACGTATAATTTCAACCGCTGACCATTGACTCTAAATGTGTGAGAGTCATCCTCTGTAGCAACTTCAACAGCTCCAGACGGGAGGACTTCAACCACCCGAAATGGTCAAGACCATCGTGATTTGAGCTTACTCGGGAACAACCGAAATGTTTAGTTGTATAACAGTACTGTGTCCCCGAATTTAAAAGTTCGCTCCACAATGTGGTGATCATGCATCCTCTTCATTCTTTCTTTATACAGTTTTGTTCTCTAAAAAGCAATATGTCGGAACTCCTCCAGCCCATGCAATTCTGTGACTCTAGATGAGCCTGCAACTTCCATGTCAAGATTCATCTGTTTCAGTGCGCACCACGCTCTGTGATCAAGTTCTACCAGCAGGTGACAGGCCTTCCCAAACACCAACTTCTATGAAGACATACCAATGTCTTGAATGTTGTTCTATTCGCCCAAAGTGCATCACCTAACTTTCTTGCCCAATCTATTCTTGTGGCATTTACAGTTTTTGTCAACACACTCTTTATCTCTCTATTGGAGACCTCCACCTGTCCACTGGTTTGCCGGGTAGTACGGAGTAGCCACATTGTGGCGCACATCATATTTTTCCAACAACTTCTCAAATGCTTTGTTGTAGAAATGAGTGCCCCATCACTTATTATCGCCCGTGGTGTCCCTAAGCAGGTGAATATGTTTTTCTTCAGAAACCCCACCACCACTTTTGCATCATTGGTGGGCAATGCTAAAGCTTCCACCCACTTTGACACATAATCCACAGTAACAAGAATGTACTTATTGTCGTATGAACCGACGAAGGGACCCATGAAATCTATCCTCCAAACATCAAACACTTCAACCTCCTGAATCAGGATTATGGGCATCTAGTGGCGCCGAGAGATGTTCCCTATGTGTTGGCATTCATTACAACCCTTTAACTATGTGTGAGCAGTTTTGAACACTCTTGGCCAGAAAAACCCGGCCTCGAGCACCTTTGCTGCAGTCCTCACTCCTCAATAGTTTCCCCCATAAACCGATGCATGACATGCCTACAAAATAGAAGATTGTTCCATCTCGGAGATGCATCTCCGGATCATTTTATCTAGGAATATTCTAAAAATATAGGGCTCATCCCGATAATACATACGGCTTTCACGAAAGAAACGATTCCTCTGGACTGAAGATAGGTCGTGAGGGACTATTCCACAAGCTTTGTAGTTGGCAAAATCCGCATGCCATGGTCCTTCTTGATGGTTAGCTACGAGCAGTTGCTCATCTGGAATGGTTTCCGGAATATCCTCAACCTCAATTGTGTTTTCAGCTCCCTCAAGTTGTGACAGATGATCAGCGACTTGGTTCTCACTTCCCTTTCGGTCACGTATCTCAAGATCAAACTCTTTTAGCAACAACACCCTACGAATCAGGCATGGCTTAGAGTCTTTCTTCTCTATCAAGTATATAAGAGCTGCATGGTCAGTGTATACAATTACATTCCTATCAGGTAGAATCGGAACTTGTCGAATGCAAACACCACAACTAACATCTCCTTCTCGGTCACTGTGTAATTCAGTTCGGCCCCACTCAGCGTTCTACTTGCATAGTAGATTAGATGTATTAATTTATCCTTCTGCTGGCCCAGCACCGCCCTCACTGCATAGTCACTAGCATCACACATTAGCTCGAAAGGTTGCTCCCAGTTGGGGGCGACAATGATTGGTGTTGTGACCAGCTTGTACTTCAGCTCTTCAAATGCTACCCTGCATGCATTATAAAATACAAACGGGTTATCTTTTTCCAACAACTTATAGGGAGGGTTCGTGATTTTGTAGAAGTCTTTAATGAACCGTCGGTAGAAACCGACATGTCCAAGAAAGCTTCTGGTTGTTTTGACCAAGGTTGACGGAGGCAGCTTTGCTATGACATCAACTTTGGCTCGATCGACTTCTATCCCCTTGCCCGACACTCGATGCCCCAAGACTATTTCTTCTTGCACCATGAAATTGCACTTTTCCCAATTCAGCACCAGATTAGTCTCGATGCACCATTTCAGCACACGTGTCAGATTCTCAAGGCACTCATCAAACGAATTCCCCACCACTGAGAAATCATCCATGAAGACCTCCATTATGTCTTTAACCATAGCAGTGAAAATGACCATCATGCACCGTTGGAATGTGGGGGGTGCATTACAAAGGCCAAATGACATCCTCCTAAAGGCATAAATGCAATAAGGGCAAGTGAATGAGGTCTTCTCTCGGTCCTCAGGGGCAATAGAGATATAGTTGTACCCTGAGTACCCATCAAGGAAGCAAAAGTGCGACCTCCCAACCTATCTGTCTACCATCTGATCAATGAAGGAAAGTGGGAAGTGGTCTTTCCGGGTGGCAAGATTCAGCTTTCTATAATCCATGCATATTCTCCAGCCCGTGACGGTTCTCGTATAGACAAGCTCATTTTTGTCATTTTTCACAACCTTCATGCCACCCTTCTTAGGCACACACTGAACTGGGCTAACCTAGATGCTATCAGAGATAGGGAAGATAATCCCCGCATCTAGCCACTTAATTACCTCATTCTTCACCACTTCCTTCTTATTTGGATTCAGCCTCCTTTGATGTTCCCTGGAAGGTCTGTGTCCCTCTTCCAGCAGAATCTTGTGCATGCAATAGGCGGGGCTGATCCCCTTGATATCTTCCATGGTCCATCAGATGGCAGTTTTGTAATCCTTTAGTAGTTGTGAAAGTTGTTTCACCTGCACATCTAGCAAACCAAATGAGATAATAACAGGTAAAGTGGAGTTTGGGCCCAGAAATTCATACCTGAGGTGAGCTGAAAATGGCTTTACCTCCAGCTTCTGCGGTTCTTCAGTGGACGGTTTAGCCAGAGGACTCTATCTCTTTTCCAGGTGTAGGGGTTCAAATTCTATCTTTCTATCCCAAAACCCCTTACCTTCCAACGCCAACACCCATTCTGCCAACTTTTCACCATTTGCCTCCTCCAGATTTGTAAGACATGCAGCCAAGGGATCCTCCACCATCAATACATCATCATCAGACTGGAAAATTACATCCACAACATCAATGAGAGAGCAGTTAGCAAACTCACTTGGACGTCTCATCGATTTTTGCACATTAAAAATAATCTCTTCATCATTGAGCCTTATCTTAAGCTCCCAGTCTCGCAATCAATCAAGGCTATCCCAGTGGCTAAGAATGGTCTTCTTAAAATGATAGGAATTTCCTCATCCACCTTGACATTCAAGATCACAAAATCTACAGGGAACACAAATTTCGCCACCTGAATAAGTACATCATCAAGGATCCCAAATGGACGCTTTACAGTCCTGTCAGCCAGCTGCAGCAGCATAGAGGTGGGACTAGCTCTCACAATGCCCAAACTCTTGTAAACAACCAGGGGCATGAGTATAATGCTGGCCCCCAAATCACAGAGTGCCTTTGTAAAGGCAAAATTACCAATAATGTAAGAAATAGTGAAACTCCCTGGGTCAGAGAGCTTTTCAGCGACGGGTCTGGTCACCACTGCATTACAAGTCTGTGTAAGTGTTACTGTGGCCATGTCTTGGAAGTCAAACTTCCTAGACGTCAAGTCTTTCATCATCTTTGAGTATCTAGGCATCTCCTTTAATGCTTCGATCAGTGGAATATTTACCTGAATTTGCTTGAGCATGTCAAAGAACTTATTGTATTGCTCTTCCTTTTGGTGCTTGGCCAATCTGTGTGGGAATGGTGCAGGAGGTCTTTCCTTCCCAATGACTTGGGACTTTTCCTTCTCAACTATCATCTCCTCCACTGGTTCTCCCACTATTTCGGCGACATTCTCGCTCTCGTGCTGCATATTCTGATTTTGAGGAACATGCTAGATTGTCACATCTGTCAGCCTTGTTAATTCACCCAGCTCAATGGGTACCTGAATGAGTGTCTCAATCTGCATATTCTCACGAGCTCTTTCTTGCTCAACGTTAAGATTTCTATCATTGCGAAGAATCACCCCCATCAGGTGTTTCGGGACCTGATCTTTGGGGTTGCTCTAAGTATCTTCAGGCAATGTCGCTTGAGGACGGTTATTCAAGGACATAGCAATCTACCCTCTCATTTATCTTTGCATTGGACCCAATCACTTGTTGCATCATCGCTTCTAGCATGGAGAACCCATCTTCTTGTCTCCCACCATGCTGTTGCTAAGTTGGGTGGTACCCCCCCCCCCCCTTGTTGCTGATTATTATGCCCTTGAGGCCTAGGATAAGGTACCATGTTGTTGGGGGGTCTCATACCTCCCATATTCCCTGCATTGTAATTTGGCTGCGGTGGCCTGTACCATTGTTGAGTTTGCTGGCCCCAGTTCTGATTACCTTGCCTCTGATTCATATCTTCTGGTTGCTGATGAAGAAGGTCATTCTCTATGTTCCATGGATTACCAATTGGTTGACTGACGCAAGATGTGCACAAGCCCTCATTGGTAGTGTCAACTATATGTACCTGTTGTTTTTGTCCTGACTCCTCTACCATCTTGGTGAGGATGCTCATCTATGTCAAAAGAGTCGCCACATTCTCAGCCATAGTGTTGGAAGGATCAAGAGGCACTGAATGTACCACCGGAGTGATAGGTGCGTTTCTGGTTGTCCACCCTGAATTTTGAGCCATCTTATTCAGCAGGTTCTGTCCTTCTCTCCATGTCTTGCTCAAAAATGACCCACCAGCTGAGGCATCTACAATATTCTTCATGCTTTCAGAAAGTCCCATGTAAAACCATTGTCCCAACAGTTGCTCTAGAATACCATGATGGGGACACATCACCAACATTCCTTTGAACCTTCCCCATATCTCGTGCAAAGTTTCATTAGGTTTCTGTTTGAAGCTCAAAATCTCATCAATCTGTTGTGCTGTTCTGTTGGGCGGATGGAACTTATTGTGAAACTGTTTGACTAAGGCATCCCAAGTTTCAATGGAGTTGATGGGTAGTGAGTTTAGCCAAACCTAAGCAACTCCTATCACAAACAAAGGAAATAATAGCAGCCTAATTGCTTCCGGGGTCACGTTGGGCTGCCTCTGAGTGTTGCATAAGGACATGAAATTCATTAAGTGTTGTTGAGGGTCTTCTACCTGTGTTCCAGAAAACAATCCCTTGTTTTGCAACAAGTGCAGCATATTGTTTGTAATCTGGAATGATTCATCCTGTATTGCTGGAACAACAATGGCAGTTGCCAAATTATCAGATGTCGATTGTGCCCCGTCATAAAGTGCACCCTCTGGCACAAGAGGTGCCGCCACTCCAGCATTTAAGTTAACTTGCTCCTATCTGTCGTTTCCGTTGGGGTCGATTACAACTTCCATTTCAGTTTCTAGTTTGTCTGTCTGTTGAGATGGTTAAAGTCTCTAGTTATCACATTTCAATGCGCGAAATATTTTTTCAGGGTCTGAGAGTCCTTCAAGTAGTTCTCCGATCCTTCTAGAGTTTCTAGGCATACACTTGTGCAACCAAGTCAACCGTCAAAAGTTTCAATAAAAATTGGGTGTAAAGAAACTAGCTACACCAAGAATTGTTTTTGTAACTCTAGCAATGGCAATTGATAATTCCGTAAACTCCCCGGCAACGGCGCCAAAATTTGATCACGCCCAAGTATTCCCTCTAATAAGGACTCTACGACGTTGCAAATAAAACGCGAGTATTATGCCCAAGGTCGAATCCACAGAGAGTCAACCTATCAACTACTACCTTTTGACCAACTAAATTCTTCCGAACCAGCTTCCCAAGACTTTTGAATCACAAGTGGAGATTTTACTACTAACTAAGTTGGTATAAAAATAACAAATTATAGCTAACTAACTAAGGTTGTAGACACGAATGAGAGAAACGCTAAGATAATGACTTCCCCTATTGATGGAATCCCTTCTGTTTATGTTTCATACAAATTTCCCAACCCCCTTTATCAATAATGAACACTCAATTTACCATTCTTCTCTCTCGAGCAATTACAGTATATACTATTGCACTCTCCCAAGATACACTAGCTAAATTTAGTTAAATAGTTCATTTAATATTGCACCAAGTCTTCGTTATTCCTAATCCCGCCTTTAAACCTGTAGTTATAGATTCCTTGTATCACTTTAGGAGTGGGGTTATTCAACAACACCTTAAATATGAACTCTTTTTCATGTTATGCACAAAAAATAGGCACAACTAATTGAGGATCATGTCAATTAACTACAACAAGAACGTAGTTGAATAAATAAAGATTAAAACCGGAAAATTTGCATTAACATAAACAAGAAGTTCAACCCCCAATAGGTTCCATCAAGACCTTAGACAGGGAAATTAGCTACTCATAACTATGGGTAAACAAACAAAACTAAGATTCAACATAATCTAGCAATAAAAATTAAAAGGAAAGAAGAAATAGGTTTGAGCTATTCTCTCACACTTGTATTTCCTTCCAAGAACTCAAAATAACCAATACATGCCTCTAAGGGGTGAAACCTAGTAACTAATATAGGTTTTAGGGCTAAATTCCACGTTTTTTCACAATTACCCCTGTCTAGGAGCACGACTGCCACGGTCGAGGCGCGGTCACGAGTGAACCACGCCCGTGAAGCCTCTTTGAATCTCAAGTTTGTCTGCAGCATGCTTTTCCCGCGTTCCTACCATGGTCGCGGTAGGACCGCGGCCAATTACCCTCTCTGAAATTTATTTTTCCAGAGGCCTTGTTCTACCGCGCTCCATCCGCGGTTGCGGCTGGACCGCGGCCATGGCTTCTTCGGAATTCTTGGCCTGTTTCAACGTGATTTGGTCGGGAGTTTGCATGGTTTGCCTTTATTCTTCATTTTCTCAACTCCAAAAGTACTTCTCGCCTTCCTAGTCGCATATAGCTTAAAAACACGAAAACCCACCCATAAGAGCATTTTTGCTTACACTTTTAATATCAAAACAATACAAGAAGATGGTTTTTTAGGGCCTGAATATAGTCAAATTCACCTATTATCAGAGGGTCTGGTAGCTGGGACTACCAGGAGCTGTGATTTCACTGTGATTGCTGCTGGTGCTACTACTTGCTGACCGTACTGATTACACCAATCAAGAATAAAAGAAGCTAGTCTAAGTTATGAACTACGAATTACAAAAATCCTAACTAAATTCTTCAAACTTGTTCTAGTACTTCCTGTTTGTCTTGTTGTCTTGTATTCTCTCTTGTTGCCTTTTTATCTTGTATTTTCTTTGGTGAAACTCATTGTTGTTACTTCAAATCGTGCACCGAGATGTTGTTCCTTCCCTCCAAATTGTTGAGCTAGAATAAACTTGAACTTGAATGTATTTCTCTGTTATCCACGCAGGCTCTTGATTGCTGAACTTGAACTTGACTGTATTCCTCTGTTATCCAGGCGGGTTCGTGGCTTTTCATAAAACAGGCAAAACAAAAAAGACATTCTGCCCCAGTTTGGAAGCTGGGCACTGTTACCGGACATTAATAAGAATTTTGACTAAGACTTGACTCGAAAACCTCCGTTATACAGGCGGGCTCCTGATTTTGAACCTTGAATTGTATACCTCCGCTCTTCAGGTGGGCTCCTGACTTGAACTACAACTTAAAATTTAACATCTCCATTTTCCAGGCGGGTTCCATATTTCAACTACTTAAAGATTTAGCACCTCCATTCTCAAGACGGGCTCGTGATTTCAACTACTTACAAATTTAACACCTCCATTCTCCAGGCAGGCTCCTGACTGCTAAAATTTGAATTGTATGTCTCTATTCTCCAGGCGGACTCCTGACTTCAAATAAGACAATGAAATTGGCTGAAACTACACATTTAATTGTATCACCTCTGTGTTTTAGGCGGGCTCCTGATTGCTGAAATTGAAATATATTTCTCTATTCTCCAGGCCGACTCCTGATTACTAAAACTTGAAATATATGTCTCTGTTCTCCAGGCGGACTCCTGACTTCAACATTTTAAACTGCATGCCTCTGTTCTTCAGGCGGACTCCTGACTTCTAAAACATGAAATATATGTCTCTGTTTTCCAGGTGGACTCCTGACTTCAAAAATTTTAACTGCATGTCTCTGTTCTTCAGGCGGACTCCTGATATCAAATATTTAAACTGTATGTCTCTATTCTTCAAGCGGACTCATGACTACCGAAATTTGAGATGCATGTCTCTATTTTCCAGGCGGGCTCCTGATTTCAAAATAGACAAAGAAGCTGATTGAAAACTAAAAATGGATAGTGTCACCTCTCTTCTTCAGGCGGGCTCCTGACTTCTAAAATTTAAATTGTATGCCTCTGTTCTCCAGGCGGGCTCCTGAATGCTGAAGTTGAAATATATGTGTCTTTTCTTCAGGAAGGCTTCTGATTACTAAGACATGAAATATATGTCTCTGCTCTCGAGGCAGTCTTCTGACTTCAAACATTTAAACTGTATATCTGTTCTTTGGGCAGACTCCTGACTTCAAAAATTTAAACTGTATGTCTCTATTCTTCAGGCGGACACCTGACTTCTAAAACTTGAAATATATGTCTCTGTTCTTCAGGCGGACTCTAAACTTCAAAATTCTAAGTGCATGTCTCTATTCTCCAGGTGGACTCCTGACTTCTGAAATTTGAAATGCGGACCTCTGTTCTCCAGGCGGGCACCTGACTACCGAAATAAACGAAGGAAATGATTTAAAACTAACAACTATAATTGTATCACCTCTATTCTTCAGGAGGACTCCTGATTGCTGACTGAAATGTATTCCTCTATTCTTCAGGCAGGCTTCTGATTTCACAAAAATAGACAAGACAACAAAAATTTTCTTCCCCAGTTTGGGAATGCTGGGGCTTGTTACCACATACTAAAAAACAAATTGAAACTAAAACTTGAATTGTGATAAAACTGAAGTGTAACGCTTAACATTTAAATACTGAAATGTACTCCTCTATTTATTAGACGGCCTCCAGACTTCAACATCGCTTTATGCCACTCCTCAATTTATTGCATTATACCCATGTCACACTTGCGATTAAACTTGATTACCGCCTGCTATTCTTTCACGAAGAATTCCTCCTGACACACAATTTTCTATCCTATTTCAATCATCGAATATTTTGTTAGTTTAAAAATGGTGGTTAGTTGATCGCATTCTTGCTGCATCGTCCTTCTATTGCCTTGCTTTGTGTTGCCTAACTTCCTCCGAGCTGCCTGACTTTCTGATCGACTTTCACGTTCCCCAATTCTGACAACCTTAATGCTTTTATACTTCCTCTGTTGTTTCACCTTTCCGACTTTTTTTTCCTGGACCTCCACATTTCCCAAATATTCTACCAATGAAACTGCTGGCGACTTCCCCTAATTCACTTTTCGTCACATTGCTGTTGACATGCTCTGGCCACATTATGCTTTACCATTTTCGGAAGCTGGTAATTTGCTTTGAAACCCTTTCTCCTTTGCATTGAACAAAACTGACATTGAAACACTTTAGACAAACCAAAACCCCCGAAAGAGAATGAAATGCAATAATTTTATGAGTTAACGATAAGAAGAATCCAAAATCAGATGACTGCTGAAGAAGAAAAAGAAAAGAAACTTATCTGACTGGAACAGCTGGCACCAATAATCATGACATGCATTTCGGACTAACTTGTCCAACCAATCCAACTAATCAGCTCTTCAGTTGTCATAGTTTATTTCCCAGAACATCCATCACTTGATTACTTTACCCAAACCTTAACCTTATTAATCCTACGATGCCACGCACAATCTTTCACCAACAGACCTTTCTCAGTTTGCCATTTCACGATTCACTTTCGCCCTAGGGTGCCCGTGAGGGTTTTCACTACTAAGACTCTCTCATTTTACTTTCTCTCAGCTTCCACCGCCTTACGATGCCCATGAGGGTTTTCACCAGTAAGACTTTCTCATTTTTATGTTTTAGTATTCTTGCTTGGACCAGAGCATTTCCAATGCCACGAATTATCGCTACATACTTGACTTGGCATTTATCAAAAATTGATCAGAAGGTCGGGGGTTTTGGACCGTAATGTAGGCTTTTAGATGGGTTAGAAAGAATGGTATAAAAGGCTCTAAACAATTTCAAAATGGGTTACATTACAACTTTCAGAATCCAATCTCTCACAACAAACCATAACTTCTGCGCTAGTTTCTTGCTTGGGGGACATTGGAATTTTATTTTGGTATGACTGAACCTCGGAGCAGGCTGCCTACGTACCCTTTTGGGATCAAGTCAAACGTAGTTCACTTTATCGTAATTAACTTTTTTTCTTTTCTTTTGTTTTCCTTTTTTTCATTTTCTTTCTTTTCTTCTATTTTTTTCTTTCTTTTTCTCTTTTTTTTATTTTCCTTTTCTTTACTTTATGCTTGGCACCTGCGTTTCTTCATTGTGCCGTTGATTCCGAAAGAGGGATATGAACGAAAATAATTAAGGCTAACAAAGGATAAAAGTGTTTTAATAGCAGAACAAAACGCCTTCATCATTTCAATCTTTAAAATATGCCAAATACAAACAAGTACATTTAGAATAAAGAAATCGTACATAGTATATCTTGATCGCATCGGCATTGATGGCCATTTCTACATATTTTCCATATACATTCGTCAAATACAATGCACCATTATACAACACCCTAGTTACTACAAATGGCCCGTGCCAGTTCGGGGCGAATTTTCCTTTAGCTTCAGCCCAATGAGGCAAAATTCGCCTCAGTATTAACAGTCCGACTTCGAATTTCCTCGGACATACTTTCTTAATGTACGCTCTTGCCATCCTTCACTAGTATTATTGACCATGGCACACTATGCCAACCTTTTCTCATCAATCAAATTCAATTTTTCCAGACGGGTCTTTACCCATTCATCATCGTCGATCTCAGCCTCCGCAATAATTCGAAGTGACGGGATCTCCACTTCTGCAGGTATTACTGCCTCGGTGCCATACACCAATGAATAAGGAGTCGCCCCCACTGAAGTACGAACGGCGGTGCGATATCCCAACAATGCAAAATACAACTTCTCATGCCATTGTCTAGACCGTTCAACCATTTTCCGCATTATTTTCTTTATGTTCTTGTTGGTCGCTTCCACCACTCCATTTGCTTTAGGGCGGTAGGGAGTAGAATGGCGATGAGTAATCCTGAACTGCTCACATGTTTCCTTCATCAAATGACTGTTGATATTAGCCCCATTTTCCGTGATAATCACCTTCGATATACCAAACCGACATATAATGTTCGCATGCACAAAATCCACCACAGCTTTCTTAGTCACAGACTTGAACGTCTTCGCTTCCACCCACATGGTAAAATAATCTATTGCTACCAGAATAAACATGTGCCCATTTGATGCCGCTGGATCAATTAGCCCAATAACGTCCATGCCCCATGAAACAAAAGGCCATGGTGCTGACATCGTATGCAATATGACGGTGGAGAATGAATAAAATCTCCATGCACTTGGCACTAATGACATTTGCGTACAAAACAGATACAATCCCGCTCCATTGTAAGCCAATAATACCCTGTACGTAAGATATTTTTTGCCAAAACATATCCGTTCATGTGAGGTCCACAGTTTCCAGAATGTATCTCGGTTAGATAGTCGTGGCTTGACTTGCATTCATGCACCTCAACAGTCTGAGATCTGGCGTTCTTTTGTACAGTACTCCGCCACTCAGGAAAAATTCGCTTGCTAATAGATGAATAGTCCTTTTCTGATCACCGGTGGCCTGTGCCGGATATACTACCATCCTAATATGTTCCATGATGTCATTAAAACACGGCTCACCGTCAAGTTCCTCTTCTATCACGTTACAATACGCATTTTAATCATAGACCTGAATCTGCAATGGATCTACATAAGCCTTATCTGGATGATGTAGCATTAATGACAAAGTAGCCAAAGCGTCGGCAACCTCATTATGAACCCTCGGGATGTGTCTAAACTCGATTGACTGAAATCGTTGACAAAGCTCATGCAGGCACTGTCGGTATGGTATCAATTCCAAGTCCCGTGTTTCCCAGTTTCCTTGAATTTGGTGTACCAGTAGGTCCGATCCACCCATGACCAAGACTTCCCCGACACCCATATCCACAGCTAATCTCAACTCTAGAATACATGCTTGATATTCCATCATGTTGTTCGTACAATAGAAACAAAGCTAAGTCGTAAGAGGATAGTGCTGACCCATTTCAGAAATAAGTACGAGTCCTATTCCCACGCCTTTCATATTTGCCGCTCTATAAAAGAACAGTTTCCATCCTGGTTTCTCTACCTGCTCCAACTCATCAATATGAATCACCTCTTCATCAGGGAAGTTAGTTTTCAAAGGCTCATAATCATCATCAACTGGATTCTCAACTAAGTGATCAGCTAAGGCCTGTGCAAGTGATCAGCTAAGGCCTGTGCTTTCATTGCAGTACATGTCACATAGATAATATCAAACTTTGTAAGCAAAATCTGCCACTTTGCAAACCTTCCCATGGGCATAGGCTTCTAGAAAATATACTTCAGTGGATCTAACCGAGATGTGAGGTAAGTAGTGTAGAACGGAAAATAATGTTTCAATATCTGCGCTACCCAAGTTAGGGCGCAACACGTCCTCTCCAGATGAGTGTTCTTAACCTCGTAAGATGTGAAATTCTTGCTGAGATAATAAATCGCCTACTCCTTTCTGCCTGTGAAATCATGCTACCCCAGTACACAGCCAAATGAATTATCCAAGATTGTCAGGTACATAATCAAAGGCATCCCTGGTTCTGGCGGGACCAACACGGGCGGATTCGACAAATATCCCTTTATCTTATCAAAAGCTTTTTAACATTCATCTATCCATTTAACCACAACATCTTTCTTTAGCAGTTTGGAAATGGGTTCACAAGTAGTTGTGAGCTGAGCAATGAACCCGCTAATGTAGTTCAACCTTCCCAACAAACTCATCACATCTATTTTATTTCTCGGAGGCAACAATTCTTGAATGGCCTTAATCTTTGATGGATCCAATTCAATACCCCTCCGACTGACTACAAACCCTAGAACTTTTCCATATGTCACACTAAAAGCACACTTTGTAGGATTGAGCTTGAGATTGTACCTGCGTAGCCTTTGAAAAAATTTCCTCAATTCCCTGACATGGTCAGACTGCTGCCTTGATTTCAAAATCACATCTTCTACGAACACCTCATTCTCTTTACGTATCATATCATGGAAGATCATTGTCATATCCCTCATGTAAGTTGCCCCGGAATTTTTCAAACTAAATGGAATGACCCTATAACAGTACGCTCCCCACGGCGTGATGAATAGCATCTTCTCTGCATCTTCCTCGTCCATTAAGATCTGATGGTAACCCGCATATCAATCTACAAAAGAACCAATCTCATGTTTGTCACAATTGTCGATCAATATGTGAATGTTTGGCAATGGAATGTTGTCTTTTGGACTCGCCTTGTTGAGATCTCGATAATAAACGCACACCCTGGTTTTGCCATCTTTCTTAGGCACCGGCACAAACCAGGTGGGATACCGTGTAACCCGAATGACCTTTGCAAACTGCTAGGTGATCTCTTCTTTAATCTTCACATTTATGTCTGTTTTGAACTTTCTCAGTTTCTGCTTAACAAGTGGTAGTGATGGATCGGTAGGAAATTTGTGAGTCACCAAATCGGTACTCAGTCCCGACATATCATCATAGGACCAAGCAAAAATGTCTTTATGTTCGAATAGCGCCGCGATTATTTCTTCCTTGAGATGCGGCTCCAGATGAACACTTACTTTAGTTTCACGGACATTATCTTGGTCCCCTAGGTTAACTGCTTCTGTGTCATTTAAGTTCGGTTTGGGTTTTTCCTCAAAGTGTTTTAATTCCTTACTAATTTCCTCATAGGCTTCATCAGCATCATATTCCTCTTCATCATCACATTCAATTTCTTGTATTATTATTTCTGAGTTAGGTTGGCTTATAAAACTGGGCCGAGAAGTCCTCATGCATGTCATTTCATTGATATCAGCATAAAAAGAACTATACAGAAAAGAAAAGAAAATTGGAAACAAAAGTAGGAAAGAAGAAGGAAAGAAAATTGCATTTCATTAAAACGTAAAGATAACAGGGCTTAGCTCATCCAAATGGATGGAACATATTCACAATGATTACAAACCATGGAATAATCAGGGTGAAAATAAAACAGAAAAAGAGAGTCCCACTACCGCGACTCCCTCCAAACTGGCAGGGGAGTGTCTTCCCAATTATTGATCCTAGCATATGGCCAACCGTGCTGAATGTCCGCATCACTGGAACCTTCACCAGCCTCAACCATGCTTAGTTCTGCAGATACCCTCTCAAACACTTCATCCAAATTCCCTTATGCTCCAATCAATGAACCTGTTGCCTGTGTTGCTAACTGCTTTTTGGCCCTTGGCCTAACAAAGGACTTGGACTAACGTGGAATTTGTTTTCGAAGAACCCACGCTTTCTTTTTCAACTTACGAGCCCTTCTGATATCTGCTGTTGTTGGCTTGAACCCCAGCCCTAGGGTATCTAAATTCTTGGGCAAGGAAACGAGTTGAACAATGCCTTGAAGCTTGGAACCCATACCTTTTTCCTGGGATGAACCTATTACCCATCATTTCTGAAACCACCATGACAGTTGTAGCTGCTACTCAGGGGCGTGGAATGCTTTTACCCTCTGGTGCCTTATTCAGAGTGATCGTGTCAAAAACCTGATAGACCCATGGTCCCTTATCGTCGTCAGTTTCTATAAAAGGAACAATAGCATCACATGCAGCGCTTGTGGGGTCTTCTCCATGTAGCACCACCTCTTGCCTTTCCCATTCAAATTTGACCATTTGAAGTAGTGAGGAAGGCACTGCTTTAGCTGCATGGATCCATGGTCGTCCCAACAACAGATTGTATGATACTACAGCATCCAACACCTGGAATTCCATAGTAAACTCAACTGGGCCGACGGTAAACTCGAGGATAATGTCCCCCAGCGTGTCTGTTCCGCTCTCTTCAAACCCTCAGACACACACATTATTCCTGTGGATTCAGTCATTATCGATCTTTAGCTTGTTCGGTGTAGACATCGGGCAAATATTGGCACTAGACCCATTATCTATCAATGCCCTGGCCACCACTGAATCTTCATACTTGACTGTCAAGTAAAGGGCTTTATTATGCTCTGTTCCTTCCACGACCAGCTCATCATCCGAAAATGTTATCCTATTTACCTCAAAGATCTTATTAACAATTTTCTCCAAGTGGTTCACTAAAATATTATCAGGCACATAGGATTCAATTAATATCTTCATCAAAGCTCGGCGATGTTCATCAGAGTGGATCATCAATGACAACAACGAAATTCGAGCCGGTGTTTTTCTCAGCTGTTCGACAATAGAATAGTCTTGTACCTTAATTTGTTTTTAGAAATTCTCTGCTTCCTCCTCCGTAATGGCCTTCTTGACCAGTACTGAACTGTCTTCAGTAGCCCTATCCTTTCTCAACTCTTCGGGAGCAAAGCAACGCCCTGATCGAGTCAACCCTTGTGCCTCACAGCTCTCCTCCTCAATTTCTTTTCCCTTGTATGTTACTATCACCTTCTCATATTTCCATGGCATAGCTTTGCGATCAAACACAGGTAACTGGACCACTGGCTTGATGATCAGTGGCTCTACATAAGCACCTTTCACAACAAATACGGGCGCGGGTGACGCCCGTGGTACCACCAACTTTATTAGTTCCGATTTCTTTGCGACAACAGATAATTCTTTCCCCATCACTACCACTGGCTTGTCACTTTTACCTTTCAACTTCACCCCTGCCTGTTCCCCGGTCAGCTTCTCTTTTGAATTGCTCTCAATAGCACGAATCATAATCACAGTTTGTGAGGGTTTCTTCACCTCTCCATCCTTGTGTACCAACTCAATCATGTTAGTCTCCTGATTTGCTGGCAGCGGGTTCTAATTGATGTTTGGGGCCTCCCGGGCATGTATTTGAATACGGCGGTTGTCAATAAACTCATGTACCGCATTCTTCAACTTCCAAATATTTTTAGTCTCATGCCTCGACATTCCCGAGCAATACTCACAGCTAACAGACTGATCCAGGTTTCTGGGAGGTGGATTTGGTACTTTAGGCTCGATTGGGGTTAACATTCCCAACTGCTTCAGTCTATGAATAAAGCGGTGTAAGATTCCCCCAATGGGGTAAAAGTTCTTCTTTTTGGGGCCCTCTCATTCAGAAAAATTTTGGCTCAAGCGAAAGCCAGATCATGGTCTGTTAGCCCTGGGGTGTGTATGGGTGTTTTGTGGAGGTGTATATGTGTTTTGGGGAATCGGTGCACGCCATTCCGGGTGCCGGAGGCTGTGTGTATGTCTGGGCATGGTGGATAAGAAGTGTGGTTCTGGTGGTGGGTAGTAATGTTGTTGTGGACCGTATGGGGTATATGGGTAGTTTGGGTGGTAGGGTCTGGGTTGGCTATAGTAGGGTGGAGGATTGCTGGACCTGGACCAGGTGCTAGCTTCCGCTGTGGCCACTTTTTCCTTCTTCTTCTTTCCCGTCACACCACCAGTACCGCTTTGTATGGCTGCGTGGTTCCTTCAATGATGAATAACTCAAGATTTTGTTAGAATTTAAACCCTCTTCAATCATGATTCCCATCTTCACTACTTCATTGAATTATTTACCCACAGAAGTCACTAGATGACCGAAGTATGTCGTCTCCAATGTTTGCAAAAAGTAGTCTACCATCTCGTTTTCCCTCATTGGGGGATCCACTCTGGCTTCTTGCTCTCTCCATCAGAAACCAAATTCTCTAAAACTTTCTCCCAGCTTCTTCTCAAATTTCAGCAATGACAGACGAGCAGGGACTATATCGAGGTTGTATTGAAAATGGCCAATGAACGCTTGTGCCAGATCATCCCTTGAATACCATCGTCTAGGATCCTGTCTAGTGTACCATTCCAATACATACCCGCTCAGACTTTGACCGATGTAGTCTATTAGTAATTCATCTTTTCCCCCAGCACCTCTCATCTTACTGCAGAATCCTCGGAGGTGGGCCACCAGGTCGCCGTCTCCCTCGTAAAGGTCAATTTTAGGCATCTTGAACCCCGCGGCCAGCTGGACATCCGGCAAAGGGCATAAATCTTTATAGGCAACACTAACTTGGCTGCCCAACCCGTGCATGTTCCTGAAGGATTGCTCTAGTCTTTTGAATTTTCTGATCACTTCCTCATGCTCTGCATTTTTAACTGGTTTCTGGACTTCTTCTGGGATCTCAAAGTGAGGGGTATATGAGTATGGCTCAGGGGCCTTAAAGGTGGGTTTAAGCGGGTCATATTGGGCATCATGGATTTGGAATAGTGGTTCACTAGAGGACCTTTATAGTGGAGCTGGAGGAGGAGCCACAAAGATCGGAGCCACGGGCGGAGGATTTTGTTTGGGTGGTGGAGCCGGTGGATCATATGAAGTAGTGGCATACCCTTGGGTGTTATACTGGAAGTGTGGAGATGTTTCGGGAGTGGAAGACTCCTAAGCCTGCGGTAGATGCGGGATATAAGAGGGGTTGGTGGGATATAATGGTGCTGGGTGCCCCTAAGACCAAACCCGGTGCATGGCCTCCATTTGGGCTTTCAACTTCTTCATTTCTTCTTTTATAGCCCCCACATCGGTCACCTCGACCTCTTTCGTGGGATCCATAATACTAGTATCCGAATCCTATCCAGTCATTTCTTTATCCTTCGACCGGGTGTTGTAATGGTGAGTTGCCAGAATTGCCAATCAACTAACCACCTGCATGTACTCACACATTTAAAACAACCACTTAGTTAATGATTAGGCTCTAACAAATTGGATAACCGCATGTTGGCGCGAATGCACCTATACAGGTAATCATTTCTATTATGCATTTGTTCGTCCGCATGTATCATCCGCTATTTTCTTCCTTTTCCGTTTTCTTATTCTCACCTTCGTTTTTCCGCTCTTGCTTTTTTTTCCGCTCTTACTCTTACCTTTTTTTTCCGCACTTCTTTTCTTTCTTTTCTTTTATTCTCATCTTTGTTTTTCCATTTATTTTTCTTTCTTTTCTTTTACCTCCATTTATTTTCTTTTTCTTTTCGTTTACGACTACAGTAGAACCTATGGAGATTGTCTACATATTTTGACCACGCATGAATCAGACCAAGCATAGTTCGTGAAAATAAACAAAAAAATAAAATGAAATTTTTTTTGGGAATTTTCAGATTTTCATTACTAACACAAATTATTACAAGCTAAACATTTTTTTGAAAGGAAATGACAGACACAAACTAAGACTAAATACCAACTTCAAACTACAGACTCATTTTGACATGACAAACAACGGACAAACAGACTCGAAATAGAAAAATATACAGACACAACCTACGCATACTGTAATGACTCAAATCTAGGTGCCCGTGGGGCGTCGTTCGGCCTCGTCGCGGGCCTAGGTCCCAAGTCCCTTTGTAGGTTCTATAAATCATTCATTGTTCGATTCACATAGATCTGCGCAGCTTGGACGAAAGTTGTATGGGTCATATCATCATAGACCCGACATCTCCTGAAAATATCCATAGAAATAGCTCTAATCGGGTCGCTTATTTGCCTCTTTTCTGTAATCAAGTGTTCTATCTGGTCGGTGCACGTCTTTAATGCCCGGGAATCTTGTAGGTGCTGATTTTGCAACTGTTGCACCTCTACCTCCATTCGGGCCAACAAATCATAACATCGTCCACTTTCCATCTCAAAATCCCTGGCCTGCCTGACTGCTTCACCCTCAAGGGAAGCTACCTTTCTCTTCATATTGTAACAAATTTCTCGTGGCCCTTTTCAGTTGGTCCAAGTATTGGCGACACTGCACTTCTCTTGTAGCCCATTGTTCTTTGAGCCCTACCATGACACTCTCAGATTTTTCTAACTCATCCCAACACCCCCTAACCTCATTTCTTAACCCTTTTATCAATCGTTCGTCTGATTGACTCCTCGGTTGTTTATCAAAGGCTGCTCTCAATTTCTGGATTTTGGCTTTAAGCTCTATGTTTTCTTGGGCCAATTTTTTCTTTTCACCCTGATCCGCAGTGACTTGCACACTATTTTTGAATTTCAAACTTTCGACTTGTTGCTTCAGCTTCCCAATCTCAGCTCGGTAACCCTATTCTTTTGCTAGCTAATCACACTGCTATCGTGATATTTCAACATAATCTTGGACGTGAGGTCTTTTAGCTAGCCTATGATGTTCAAGTTCTCTCTTGTACCACATGAGGTAATTTGGCGCCACTTCACCCATGGCCTGATCTAGCACACAAGTATTTGCTTGTAAGCATTGACCTTCATTCCACACTCGGCGAACTCTTGCTTCAGGAAACTGTCCATCAAGGCTAATCTCAATCACCTGAGTGCTCAGATCCTCCTCTGGTGGGATTATCTGATACCCCCGAATTGTCTCAGAACCCGATAAGGAGCATATGAATGGATGCTATGCATCCCCATCTGAAGGAAATTGACCCGGCAGCTGACATGTATATGATTTCTCCTATGGGCAACCATCCCAAAGTCCACTGTATCTGATCGGCCTTGAGCTTCCGGAAGTACGATACCCATGCCTTTACACCTTCAGGCAAACTAACCCCATCAGTTTTGGTGTAAAACTCTCTAATACAAGTTTTATCGGGTGAACCATAACTCAAAAACTGGGAACGGTGGCACATATGCTCGATCATCCACATCTGTAACAACATATTACACCCCTCAAAAGACGTTACCTCGGCTTTGCAGGCAGTAAGAGCTCAGAATAGGTCGTATATGATCATAGGTGCAAGAGTACTTCCATCTTGGCTAAGCAAAGCACTAACGATCTCGACCACCTTTATATCAATATTCCCATCTTCCCTTGGGAACACTAAGATGCCCAAAAAGGTTACATGAAGGCCACTCTTCTGTGCTCATCCCACTTCCGCCGGTTATTTCTACTGCATAGCTTGATATCCGGGTTATTGAACCCTCCCACATGGTCGTATCTATCATATATGAATCGGGGAGTGCAGAAACCCTGTGCCACATCTGGATTGTGAACCGTCCTGGGTATCTTCAACATATCTAAAACCCGTTGCACTGTGATGGCTCTTAGAGCAACCAGATATTGTTCTTTCAGTGGAATCTCAGCATTTTCGATGTACCCAGCTATTTCTTCCAAATTTGGAGTTAGCTCATATCCAAGAAGTGAAAAACATTATGTGTCGGGTCCCAGAAAGTAACCTGTGCTCTGATGATATCACCCCGAGGATTTATGTCTAATAAACCCGTGAGACCCTTCAGATATTTCTTCACTTCATCTTGCCCCTCTTTGCCCAAGTCATTCCACCATAATTTCAACTCGAAAGGGACTTTGGTAAATATTGAAAAAGGTTCATTTTCCATTGTGCTCATCGTGCACATTTATTAAGGCGATTAAAAAAAGAAGAAAAATTTATATTCAATTCAAAAAACAAAACTATCTATATTCTCTTTCAAAATTTTAAAAAAAACTCGGTTTTCAAAACGCGGCATTTTAGCACTTCGGGAACGAAGATTTAAAGGCTGTGCTAATCAATCGAACAGAAATGGCCGTTTTTGAAAAGTCAGTCTTTCGGCGCCCCTTTCGGGAACATTCGGCTATTTATGATAAAACGGCCTTGCTCAACTTATCTATGACTCTTCTTGCTTCTCAAATTAAAATAAAAGACCCAATGTTGCAAACATGGCCTTTCAACGCCACAGGGACGCAAATTTAAGGCCGTGAGGGTCGAAAATCAAATCATGACTAAAAGTGGCCATTTATGCAAGGTCACCCTTTCGGCGTCCCGTTTGGGAATATTCGGCTATTCTAGCAAAACGGCATCACCTACTTGATTTTAAAGAAAATCAGAACAACAATCAGAAATCTATACCTAATTTACTGTTTAAACTACTATCAACAAATACCATCTAAACTAAAGCAAAATCAATATGAGAAACAATCTATATTCCAAACAATCTTACCCTAAATCGACCTTTTAAGGCATGAAACACTAAGACTATCAAGAACAAACAGAATCAGGAACTATATCTACTTAAAAATATGAACAAAAATTCTAATTATCAAAACACAACTTAAAACATGCAAAGAGAGAAAAAAGAAAAGAAAAGAAGAAATCAAATAAAGGAGCAGGTCTTACTGACTTGTAATCTTCCACCTAATTGATCTCGAATTGGTTTTCCAATTAGAGTTATAAGTTTATTTGGTCCAAAACAAACATATAACACTAATCAGAAGGCCAGAGATGCTTGAAATTCTTGTACGCAAATTGAAAACTCCAAGCCCTAGATTTGACATGCGAGCTTTTTTACTCAGATTCAAGAGATTTTGGGCCGATATTAGTGATGAGGGAGGTCTGGGATTTGTGTGGTATGAATTTGGGGCTTATTTGGACACCTTAACACCTAGGCCGGGATTTCGTAGCAGAATTTCAGGACTTCGGTGATGATTCATAGGAAAAAGACCAGAGATTCTAGATGAGGGTGGTGAGGTGGGTCTAGGGTGCATTTTTGGTTGGGTTTGGTGGCCGGAGCCGCCACGGGCGGCTAGGATTTTGAGGCGGAAGTCTCTAGGGTTTAAAGAGATGGAGTGAATGAAGGAGATGAGATGAGGGTAGGGGCTGTTAGGACAGCTTTATATGGGAAACCTTGGACAATCCTCTCCGTTGGATTTGGATTCGATGGCTAAGATTAAACTCTTAGAACGACGTCGTTTGGACTTTTTAGCTCTAGACCGGGTAGGAACCTAATTTGGTCCGGCTGAGTGGGTTTGGGATTTGGTCTGGGAATTTGGTCACAACTGAGCCCAATTGGCCATTAAAAATAGCCCTCTTCTTTTCTCTTTGTTTAATTAGTTTCCCTTTATTTCCTTTTTGTTTGTTTTTTTTCATTTTATATTTTTTCACATTTTTTGATTTATATACACAATACAAAAATAAAGATAAAGATCTAATTATTTCCAAAACTAAACTAATTAATTCCTAAATTTGTTTAAAATGTATTTCGCGACAAACTAAACAATTAACAACTAAAGTGCAAAAATGAACTACTTTTGTGATTTTCATATTTTGTTCTAAAAAAATTAACCCCTAATTAATCCTAAAATATGAATTTAAACCCTAAATGCAAATGAATATTTCTATATTTTTATGAATCATCATGCACAAATAAAATGCAACAATTATCAGAAAATGACATAAAATGCACCAAAAATTGTATAAATAAAGAAAATCATTTTTGTTTGAATTTTATGGGAATGATTCATGTATAAGGAAAACGTGCTCACAACACCAAAAACACTAGAGTCAACTAAATTTGTATCTTCAACGTCCCTGGTTGACTCTAGTATTACTTCTTCAACCTCGGCATCCTCGAATTCCAGATGGTCAGAGTGTTGAGGTTCTACTTTGGACCTCTCCATTGGCACCTCAATTTTCGTCTCTAATGCAAACTGCTCCTGCCTACTATCCATAATATTGACATATTGAGCATTAAAAGCTTCAACTAATTGACTCACTTGAGCCTCTAAGTTGTGAATAGTTTCATCTTGCCTTTCTGTCCGCAGCTCTATTTTACTTTGTTATTCTCTAATGCGCTTTAACATATCTTCAATCTTCTTTAGACCAGCTTCCCTAGGTTCTTTGTTCCTATTATCCTCGCAAGAAAACGTAGAATCATCATAATAATGGGTTGGGAGAAGATAAGAAATATAAGAACGACCATGAAAGTGACCATCTTGACCACCACATATATCACACATGTGAGCACATGATTTTTGCTTTCACGACAATTACTCCAAAAGAGATCGAAAAATAAAACAAGTTACCCTCTGGTACAATTTTGCCAATTTACGTGACATTTTGGTAATTGCTTTGTCCATAAATGCTCACCTTGTTGTAGTTAATTGAAAATACCAAAAATATATGTTGCATGCATTTAGGAGTTAATTTTCCATGTAGAAATTAATTAACCATAATTTGGTTAAAAGAAAACCACAAAAATATGCATTTCTTTTCATTATGTGATTTTAATATTTTATTTGTGTGTTATTTGTGATAAGTATTAATTAATATTTGTGGTTTGGTTTTGATTTTTATAGGAATTTGTTTAGATTTTATTAATTAAAGGAAAGAAGGAAAAAGGGCTGAAATTAAAGAGAATAATCGGACTTGGGCTCACATTTTAACCCAAGAATCAAGCCCAATCCCTTTGCACGAACCAGTCCAAGACCAGGTCTTTTAGAGACTGTGGCCAAACAATGTCGTATGGTCATCTCCCACGTGAGCCGTTGATCAGATCAATTGAACGGCCCAGATAAAGCCATTCATTAATCAAAACGACGCCATGTATAGACGCTTAATCTGGGCCATTCATCCAAACTAATCCAAAGATCCCGAGCCATCCCATATACCCGACCTATTTAACCAACGCACCGACCCAGTCTTCACTTAAGTGAATGACGCTGTTTACCCCTTAGGAGGAGATCCTGGCCATTGATCACTCTTGATCCAACGCCCAGGACCAACTGATCTATCCCGTATAAAAGCCTCCTCTCACACCCCATGCTCCCAAAGCCAACTCCACCCTGTCTCCCTCCGTCTCGCTCAACCTCAGAGATGGAACCCCCTCCAAACTCTAGCCGCCATAGATTTCGTCCTCCACAAACCCGGCGGCAACTACGCCGCCAGCCACCATCTTGATCCCACAGAACCTCCTTCACTCCCTGAACCCAAATCTCCTACTCCCTAACCTCGAATCAAACTACACCTTCTAGAATCTTCATTTGAAGATTTGAGCCCAGACTCAACTTATACCAACCCCCCCTCCTCCAAATTGATACCAAACAATCTCATGACCTCCCTCATACCTAAATCAACAAAGGTTTGGTTCGAATCTAACAAGGTTTGGTTCGAATCTAACCAGAAAACCCCGAGTCCCGAAATCACCCTTATAAACCCTAGAAATCCAAAAATTGGCAGTATGTTCAGATCAATTGGAGATTGAGGTCTAATAGACCTTAATCTAGGTGTTCTCAACTGACAACACCCCGATTAAGAGTCCGTTCGACCTCAAAATGGTTGAAGTCTTGTTCGAGGCTAAGTCATCTGTGTTCTTTAAGTTCTGAGGTATTTTTTTCTTTCTTCTGTTTTATTTGGGTGATGATAATGTCTGTTTAATGTTAGTTTAGTTGTTTTATTTTTCTATTATTTTTTCTCTCAATTTTGTCCATCTTCAGTAGACCTTTTATTTGGTCGAATTATTTCTGTTCATTGTTGTATATATAGTATAGACTATGCAATTGATTCGAGTAGTTTCATCAATTAGTAGGATTTTCTTTATAACCTTTGTTTTGTCAAATACCACTAAAATCCCCATTTTCACTATTTCAGATTGTTTGTTGTTTAGTAGTTCAGTCATGTTTATAGTCCAATAATTCTCATCTGAAAGTTTGGTGTCAAAGGTGTTATGAATCGATCCTACATTTTTTGGCATTTGTTTATTTTAAAGATTGGTTCCTGCTCATTTTGGTATTGTTCTATCCAATCTAATTGCCCAAACTGAAATTGGTATTGAATTTTATCTTAGAATTTTAAATGGTTTCAGTTCATTTTTTATCTCAATAGTTAGTTGTTTTTTTTATAATAGATTTAATTATGTGATTGGTATTAAGAATTGGCTATAGCTCAAAAATTGCAAAACCAGGGATAGAATAGATCACAGGGGTAGTTTAAGGGGCAGTTTAGGAATTAGGATACCTACTAATTAAACTAGTGCTGCTATTAGACTAAGTGGAAACATCTCGTAATAGGAATGGCACTTATTGCTGATTTAAGTGGCTGAAAGGTGCACTTACTGATAAAATAATCAACACTAGTATAATGGGTTAATTAAGAAATGAAAAGTAGAATATTAAGTGGAGGATGCACTAACCGATAAAATAATCAGTACTAGTATAATGGGTTAATTAAGAAATGAAAAGTAGAATATTAAGTGGAGAATGCACTAACTTAAAGGCTTATTTAAGAGGCTGTGAATATGACATTAAAGAGGGAGAAAAAGAGAGATTCAGATATACACAAAAGGAGGAATTTTTGGGATTAGAAATTGAAAACTCAATTTTGGAAATCGGAAATTGAGAGACATTATAATTCTAGAATGTAAGTGAATTTTGGCTAAGCTTCACTTCAAGAGTTTCAATTTATTTGTTTTTGTGTTCACAATTCGAAATACTTATTTCTTAGGTCTGCTTCATTTTGCTTCAACTGTGAGGGCATTTTGGGTACTCAATTTTTTTTAAGTGAGAAATTTCTTAGGTTTCTGTTTGTATTTATCTTCTGATTATTGTGGGTATTCAACTGGTGTTGCTGAATTTTAATATTGGTATTCAAACATTGATTTGGTGTTCCTGGATCCCTTCTGTTTGGTTTTTCAATCTACTAATGGTCATCCATATTGGTTTCATTGGTTGTGTTGCTTTTGTTGCTGAATCTGATTTTTGTGATACTGTTACTGTCATCACTGACCTTCCTTGTCCTTCTTTGTTTCCAAATACCGGGTACACATTGCTATACTGGTATACTTGTAGCTGAAACTTGAAGCATAATTGAAATAAAGTATTAAAATTTCAAATTTATTTAGTTGTAGTTTTGTATATTAAGTTGTATATGTGTAGTTAGTAGTCTTCATTAGAAACATGTAAAGAGGTTGTGGTGTCTGACTGAGTATGAATCTGTAACACCTTAGATGATAAATTCTTTCCTTCGTATGCTAGTTCAAAGAACCCATGATATAGTGGTAACATTCTAGCATTTCAGTTTATTATTTATAAGCATGCTACAAATATGTATAAGGCGTAATTACTTAATAGCTTGAACTCTTTCAGTTAACGAGTTGTATATCTACGTTCATAAATGCAGGTCTTCATTAGACATTATTTTATTATTGCTTCTTAAAATGTCAAACAAATGTAAAAGTAAGAAGCAGGTCCAACACTAGAATAGAAAAAGGCCCAGGTCCAGTTCTGCACCATGTATGCTGGGCCTGGGCCCAAAATTGTTCTGCCCGTGCCCATGTCCGTTTTCAGCATTAACGAGTTATGTTTGAACTTAGCTATAATAACTCTAGCATGTATGTCAAGTAGGACCTTTTCTTCTTTCATTTTAGAGACTAGTGATAGATAGAAAAAAAATGTAGTCGCAATAGGATTATCCTTTAAAAAAATGGGGCGTGCCTTGCCAAACATAAATCACAAAATTGCAGGTCCCTTAATGGATGTTAACAATTTCCTAGATTTTGATATAGGACGTTTTAGTGAATTCCACGGCTTGTCTCAAAATAACAATGCATTAGACTTTATTAGGCATGACTTTAATAAATTACGTTCCTAAATATGGGTGGGCATTTTATGCGACCCAAATCCAAATCCTAAGACGTTGAATAGAGTGTGCCTAGGATTGCGGGTTCACTTCATGCGGAGCAATTCGAAACCATACTTTAAATGACATTCACTTTCTCTTAAATAAAAATAATAATAAAAGTTGTTTAATGGTAATAAAAGAACATAAGTTATAACATGTATTAAAATAATATATGTAGCCATTTACAATAATTTAAGCGACCGTGCTAGAACCACGGGACCCGAGGGTGCCTAACACCTTCCCTCGGGTCAACAGAATTCCTTACCTAGATTTCTGGTTCGCAGACTTCATTTGGAAAGTTAAATATTTTCCTCGAGTTGGGGTTCAAGATAAACCGGTGACTTGTGACACCAAAAGCAAAACCCTTCCCAAGTGGCGACTCTGAAATAAAGAAATAATCTCATTTCGAATATTGTCACTTAAATTGGAAAAAATCCCTTATGCATTTTATCATCCGGGGTAAGGCTCGTAAAAAGGAGGTGTGACAACACATATTCCACACATAAGATTGAGTTGGTGCACAGAGCTTGCTATCGGGAATATTTTGATAGTTTTGCCAAGGGTGGTTTTCATCACAATATACATAAGGAGGATTAACATCAAAGCTTTCATAATTCCATGATGCCATGTTTTTTTTTAAAATAAACAAGTAAAAAAAATCAAATAAACAAAAAAAAATAGAAGTTCACACTTGAAACCTAGCAATATATACACCTACAGCTACACCGTTAGTTCCCCGGCAACGGTGCCAAAATTTGATCATTCCTACCTATGCCTTAGAAAAGGACAATGCGGTCATTGAAATATAATCTGGTTTATAAGTCCGGAGTCGAATCCTACAGAGAACTAAGGCTTAGCTACAGTTGTTCACTATCATCAAGAAGACAAGCTTGAGTAATTCCTAACTTATACATATTTAGATTCTTTTTTTAACTTATTAACTAACAAATTAAAATAGTAAATTAATAAATATATATACTAAGGGTTCGAGAAAAAATTAAGGAGGTCTAGAGTTATGATTTCCCCAACAGTCAGAATCCTTTCCGCTATGTCTTCTATAATTTTGCCTAAGTATTCTCTACAGATCATGAGCACTCTTATTACCTTACCCTAAATCTCTCCCGAGTAATCACGACAATATACTAGACGCACTCTCGCGAGCTACGCTGGCTGGCTTTTGATACATCTCACTTCAGATCGTACCCAAGGCTTCGTTATCCCTAATCCCGCCTTTAAACCCTCAGTTATTGATCCATCATATATGCTGGGAGTGGTGTTGCTCAACAATGACCTAAATATACACTCTCTCCCGAGTTATGCATACTAAATAGACACAACTAATTGAGAAGTCTTCAACCAACCACAATATAAACTTAGTTGAACAAATAGAGAAAAACTATGGCTCAATTATATAAAAACATAACAAGAATTTATCCTACAAAAGGTTCTATCAAAAGTGTAGGTAACAAATTAGCTATTCATAATAGTATGTAAAACTACAATACTAAAGTCATAACCAACAATGAAAAATAGGAAGTGTGATGACCCAAAGAGTCATCACTTGTTTTATTAGTCATTTCGATATTTTGAGGTCTTGAAAACCTTACTATCAGTTGCCTCGATTTGCGTATGCAGTCCAGGCGCGAAGTCGAAATTTTTTTATGTTGATATATATATGAATTATGTGAAAACTTTGAAATTTTTTAATATTAATATTGATAAAGTTGAATTTGGTCAATATTTTTTGTACAAAGACCGGGACACATTATTTATGGTCTCGGAAGGTCCATTTAAAAATAAGGGACTTGGGCGTATGCCCAGAATCAAACACCGAGGTCCCAGGCCCGAGAAAACAAAATTTACGTCAAAATTATTTTCAAAAAATGTTTAAGGAAATGAAAATAAAATTTGATTAAAAAGTAATGGTATCGGGCTCGTATTTTGGTGCCGACACCCAGTATAGGTCATATATATTGGTCAAGTGCTTCCTGTAAAGTTTGGTTGAAACCGGACGTCGTTTGACGTGCTTCGGCCTTAAAATGGAAAAATTGAAAGTTTATGAAATTTGAAAGATTTCTTGGATTTAAGGCTCAAATCATTGGTTTTGATGTTATTTTGTCGATTTGATCGCTTGAGCAAGTTTGTATGATGTTTTTGAGTCAGTGTGCATATTTGGTTTGGAGCCCCAAAGGCTCGGGAGTGTTTCGGAGGTGCCTTAGAGTGATTTGGACTTAGGAAAATTTCAACAACAAAATTGCAGAAATAGTACCCCGTGTACAGTATGGTGTACAGTAGCTCATGTACAGTACCTCGTGTACAATATCGTATACAGTACTTAGTGTACAGTATCGTGTATAGTACCCAGTGAATAGTACCTGTGAACAGTACCATGTACACTACCATGTGAAAGGCAACACGGGTGAACAGTACACACAGGATGAACAATGACCCAAAAATTTCTGGGTAGATTATGTTTGGAAGTGCCAAAAACATTTTCCATTTTTTTCAAATTGGAGCTGGAAAGAGGCGATTTTCAGGAGATATTCAAAGAAAACAACAAAGTAAGTGTTCTTAACTTAATTTTGGTTATATTACTCGAATCTATTGCAAGTTCTGGCATTAAATCCGTGAATTTAGCAGGAAAAGCTTAGAAACCCTCACGAATAGATTTGAGAATTTGAGGGTCGAAATGTTATCTAAATTTAGTAATTTTGGTATGGTTGAACTCGTGAGTGAATGGGTTATCAGAAAATGGTTCGAACCTCATGTTTTGACTACGTGGGCCCATGGTCAATTTTTACTATTCCGAGCAGAATGTTGTCGAAAATATATTTAGCCATATGGATTAGTTTGTGAAGTATTGTTGATGATATTAAATCAATTGTGTATATAAACGATTGAATTGGAGCCAAATTCGAAAGGAAAGGGCATTGCTTAAGGATTGAGTTGGCCTTAAACCTTCGAGTTAAGTGTTTAATCTATCCTAGCTTGAGGGAATAAGTGTTGAGTCTATTTGCTATTTGCTATGTGCAGAGTCTGACATATAGGCATGGTTACGAGTATCTATACGATGGGGGTCTAGCATGACCGTGAGTCTTTACTTGTTAATATTTGATATTGTTGTAATTCTTTCACACCTAATTATTGATTTCTAGAAAACATGATAATTGAGTAAGAAGTGAATAAAAGATAAAGAATAAATTGTTGAGCCTTAGCACCGAGTTATTGTTTTTTCTTGACAATAATATATATTGTGAGCTATCTTAGATATTAATTGAAATGCGAGCACGTGGTACGCCTACCACAAGATATTATTGAAATCGGATCTTATGGCACGCCGACCACCTATATGTATTATTATTGGCCTTAGTTGTTGATGACATATTTTGCACAGTGCTGATAATGAAATGGGAGCGGGTGGTACGCCTACCACAAGATTTTAATTGAAATGAGAGTGAGTGGTATGCCTACCATGAGATATTAATTGAAATGGGAGTGTGTGGTATGCCTACCACAAGATATTAATTGAAATGGGAGCGGGTGGTACGCTTACCAAAAGATAGTATTGTGATGAGAGAGGGTGGTATGCCTACCACAAGATATTAATTGAAATGGGAGCGAGTGGTACGCCTAGCACAAGATATTAATTGAAATGGGAGTGGGTGGTACGCCTACCACAAGATATTAATTGGAATGGAAGCGGGTGGTATGCCTACCACAAGATATTATTGAAATGGGAGCGGGTGGTACGCCTACCACAAGAGACGAAATGAAAGGGGATCGGGTTGCACGACTACAACAAGATTATTTGAACTTGATAGTGAATTAAAATCCTTTATTCTATTTCTACCATTACATTTTGCTGATACCCCAGAGCATATCTCTCTTCCCAAATACTTAATGTTGCTTCCTGCTTTTTTTTGTATATATATTTGAAATGTATAGGTTTATGTGGGTGTCTGGTTCTAGCCTTTTAACTACTTCGCCGGTATAGGCCAGGCACTTACCAGCACATGGGGCCGGTTGTGCTGATTCTACACACAGCACTATTTTTGCGTAGATACAGGTTATGTACAGCAGCAGCAACAGTATGGCGGGTGTTAGCTTTTGATCATCAAGACACCGAGGTAGTCTTGCAGGCGTCTGCAGGACCCGGCGTCTCCTCTATCTTTACTTTCAGTCTGTTATCTCATATATTCGAGATTAACCGATTTATATTTCTTTCAAACGGTTGTGTTTAGTATTCTTAGAGGTTCGTGAGTATTGTGACACCAGTTTTGGGTAGAAGTTTATATTTTGAATTTTTTTTATCGTATCTTGTATTATTTCCTTAAGTCTTCCGCTAAATTTATTTATTCCGCTGAAATATTATTATTATTATTACTATTATTATTATAATTATTGTTGATTGTTAAATAAGAATTATTAAATGGAAAGAAAAATGTAGGAGTTGGCTTTCCTTGCTCCCATTAGTAGGCACCATCACGACTCCCGATGGTGGGAAATTTGGATCGTGACAAGTTGGTATCAAAGCACTAGGTTACATAGGTCTCACAACTCACGAACAGCCTTAGTAGAGTTTGAGGGATCGGTACGGAGACATCTGTATTTATCCCCCAAAGGATATAGAGTTAGGAAAAATTTCACCTTCATTCTTTCTTGTCGCTCAGTTCTATTTCACAAAACTAATTGAATTCCTACTCTTGTTTTCCCACGAATAGCGAATTCACGTACTGCTTCTTTAGCTGATCAATGGCACAGGCTAGCGATAGATCAACGACACCTTCAGAGGTTTTGCGGAGGTCAGATAGGTGTCATCAAAACCCTTCGCTACCACCTTCAGCGGTGCATCTTTAGAGAACCCACGGGATTTTTCTAGACCACTGCTATGAGGTATTGTAAAATGTGGGATTAGTTAATAGCGAAGGGGTTGATTTTACTATGCTTTGGATGGAAAATAAAAGTAGTGGAATGATAATGTAATTTCCAAACCAGTTGTGGTTCCAACAGAAGATATAGACGTATCAAGATATCACCTAATGAATCATGCAAGGGTTCAACGGACCTTGACGTATGGTTGATTTATTTGAGCCGTGAAGGACTAATATTGTGGATTATCGGATGTTGTGACTTCTACTTAGTGCCCAATGGGGAATTCCACTATTAGTGAATGGACCGTATGGCCATGTGTTATGTCAGTTTGCCTTGGAATGTATATATATGGTACGGAGAGGTCCCTCAAATAATTTATATATATTTAAGTTTGGTACCTTGTAGGGGGTAAGAATCGCCCATAGAATAATGAAGAGTATATGAATAAATGGGGTAGTTCAACAGTGTCAAGCCAGCATAGCAATAGAGGAATTCGGTCGTCGGAGTTTGTGACGAGCCTACGAAGAGAGCTGACTGGCCAATACAACACTACCTACTCAACTCTATTTTGAGAAATGTTTCGAAGGAGATTACCTCCCGAATTCTCTACAATATGTGGTATATGTGATCTGAACGGTTGTGCCAGGTCACCGTGACAGTGTCCGAATATGTCATCATGTTCAACAAGTTAGCTGAGCCTTAAAGGAATTGCTGGAATGTGGTAGTTTGGAGAAATATAATTTAGGAAAACACTCAGGATACGTGCTCCATTGCAGTCAATACTTATCTTACATGACCAACCAGCGGTAGAGGTCAGGATGTTAGAGGTGGAGGTGAGAATCTTAAAGGTGGAGACCCAGCTGTTGGTATAATTTCTATTGTATGGCTGAGGTCACTACACCAGATGGTGTCATCACATGTACAATTCCGATGGTTATAAAAAAGTTTTTTTTTTCTTCCCCATAATTTGATTTGGTTTTGAAAAATTGAGGCGAGTCGTCTTATTATGCTCCACTCATGAGTGAGCTACGTCATCATTAAATCTACTTATATGAATACTCACGTTGGGCTATTATATGGAGATAGCTATCCCTATTATTATTTGTTGGTCACTAAGAATATTTATGAGGCTAAAAGTGACTTACCATTACTTACTACGTTGGGTTTTGATGTAATTCCTGGAATAATTAATTTCAATTGGTAATTGTATGCCCTATCGGTATGAGGGTTCATTTTATATTGTGATTTTCTTTGACGGACAATTATGAAAAAGAAGAAAGAAAGGAAATAAAAAACTTTCAGTTGCTACAATGTGCAAGTACTTGTGATTCAGAGTTGAGGATGAGATCCTCAAATTTTTATATAATATGAAATATTTTAAACCGAGCTACGGCTGTGGTGGATGTTATAGAAGGACAAGGTCCTGGTGGTGAAAATTACATGTTTTTAAAATTCCCTTTTTATGAAAATAAAAATCGACTACTATATTTTAAATGGGAGTCATGCCTATTAGATTTACTTGATAATTCTTGTATAATTTCTTTTTTATAACTGTTGAGTTTTAGCCTATGAAACGAGCACCCGGGTGAGGATAAATGTGAATCATTAATTCGGGAAAGTAATCATGAGGTCTCCATGCCTTATTGTGAGTAAAGTAGAGTTTTGGAATAAGATAATTGTTAACAGAAGGTTAATTGGCAATGTTGTAATTTATGAACAACTCCTATGGCCAGAGACATGGTTATGGGCATATATATGATATGTTTCATGTCCAGATATCATCGTGATAATGCCTTGCTCGTAACACAGAGGTTAAAATTATTGATATATACTTTATGGCGCATTGTCGGGTTGTGGAAAGATTGCTAGGAGTTTATTTGGGTATCACTCTAACAGGTGGATAGGCCCAATTACAAGGGAGACTCTGCTGAAATTCCTAAGAAAAGCTAGGAGAATTTGGAATATTGAGATAAGTTACATTATGAGTTCCTGGCCATGTCTTTTGGGCTGGCAAATGCCCCAGCAGCTTTTATGGAACTGATGAATCGAGTGTTCAGGCCTTATCTAAACTTGTTGGTAATAGTCTTCATTGATGATATATTTATATACTCCCGCAGTCAGGAGGAGCATGCGCAGAATCTCAGAGTCGCTCTTCAGACTCTGAAAAATGGTCAGCTATTCCTGGGTCATGTTGTGACGACAAAAGGTATTCAGGTTGATCCAAGGAAGATTGAGGCAGTCAAAAATTGCGCTAGACCAACATCAGCCATAGAGATCCGGAGTTTCTAGGGATTAGCAGGTTATTATCGACAATTTGTGGAGGGGATTTCATCTATTGCAACTCTGATGAGCAGATTGACCCAGAAGGGATTCCAGTTCGAATGGTCACATGAGTGTGAGGCGAGCTTTTAGAAGCTCAAGATAGCCTTGACTACAGCACCGGTATTGGTGTTGCCCACAAGATCAGGACCTTATACTGTTTATTTTAATGCTTCCCGTATTGGGCATGGTGCAGTATTGATGCAGGATGGAAAGGTTATTGCCTATGCTTCGAGGCAGTTGGAGATTCATGAAAAGAACTATCCTGTTCATGACTTGGAGTTGGCGGCGATTTGTTGATGCATTGAAGATTTGGAGGCATTATTTGTATGGCGTGGCATGTGAAGTATTCACTGATCACAAGAGCCCTCAGTACCTGTTTAAACAGAAGGATTTGAATTTGAGGCAGAGAAGATGGTTGGAATTGTTGAAACATTATGACATCACCATTTTATATAACCAGAGAAAGGTAAATGTGGTGGCCGATGCTTTGAGCAGGAAGTCAGCCAGTATGGGCAGTCTTACATATATTCCGGTCAGTTAGAGGCCGCTTGCTATGGATGTTCAGGCCTTATCCAATCGCTTTCTGAGATTGGATATTTCTGAGCTTAGTCGAGTTCTAGCTTGCACGATCGCCCGCTCTTCATTATTCGAGCGTATATGCGATCGACAGTTTGATGATCGTCATTTATGTGTCCTTATAGACACGGTTAAGCGAGGAGGTTCCAACAAGGTCACCTTAGATGCTGATGGAGTCTTGAGATTACAAGGGTGAATTTGTGTGCCAAATGTTGATGGTCTTCGAGAGTTGATTTTAGAAGAAGCTCATAGTTCCCAGTATTTTATTCATCCAGGTGAAACAAAGAAGTATCAGGGTTTTTGGAAACATTATTGGTGGCGTAGAATGAAAAAGGATATTGCTACATGTAGCACGGTGTTTGAACTGTCAACAGGTTAAATATGAGCATTAGAGGCCTTGTGGGTTATTTCAGAAAATTGAGCTTCCCGAGTGAAAGTGGGAGCGGATCACTATGGACTTCGTTACTGGCCTCCCGATGACTTGGAAGAAGTTTCATGCGGTTTGGGTTATTGTTGATAGGTTGACCAAGTCATTTTATTCCGGTTGCCGCCACCTACTGCGGGGATTTATATTAGGGAGATTGTTTGCCTTCATGGGGTGCTTATATCTATCATTTCAGATTGAGGTCCGTATTTTACCTCGCATTTCTGAGAGGCGTTTCAGAAATAGTTGGGCAAACAGATTCAGCTGAGTACAGCATTTCATCCGAGACGGATGGTCAGTCCGAGAGGACTATTTAGGTTTTAGAATCTATGCTCCGAGCCTGTGTTATTGATTGGGGGTTCGTAGGCTCAGTTCCTCCCTTTGGCAGTGTTTTCCTATCATAACAGCTATCAATCGAGCATTCGGATGACTCCTTATGAAGCCTTGTATAGTAGACAATTCCGTTCTCCGGTTGGATGGTTTGAACCAGGAGAGGCTTGATTGTTGGGTACAGATTTAGTTCAGGAGGCCTTGGACAAGGTCAAGATTATTCAGGATAGTCTTCGTACAGCTCAGTCCAGGTAGAAGAGTTGTGCAGATCGCAAGGTTAGAGATTTAGCTTTCGTGGTTGGTGAATGGGTATTGCTCCGTGTATTGCCTATGAATGGCGTGATGATATTTGGGAAAAGGGGAAAACTTAGACCTAGGTTTATTGGCCCATTTGAAATTCTTGATCATGTGGAAACGGTGGCTTATAAACTTGCTTTGCCACCTAATTTATCAGTTGTACATCCAGTGTTTCATGTATCCATTCTCCGAAAATATCACAACGATCCATCGCATGTGTTAGATTTCAGCACTGTCCAACTTGACAAGGATCTGTCTTATGAGGAGGAGCCGGTAGCTATATTAGACCGGCAGATTCGACAGTTGAGGTCGAAGAGTTTTCCTTCTGTGCGTGTTCAGTGGAGAGGTCAATATTTTTGGTAAACGGACCTGGACCCGTGATTTGACGGTCTCGGAAGGTCCGTAAAAAAATATGGGACTTGGGCGTATGCCCGGAATTGAATTTCAAGGTCTCAGGCCCGAGAAAAGAATTTTGCCGTGAAATTATTATTTGAAAATGTTTAAGGAAAATGAAATAAACTTTGATAAAAAAAGTAATGGTATCAGGCTCTTATTTTGGTTTCGACACCTGGTACAAGTCATATATGTTGGATAAGCGCTTCGTGTAAAGTTTGGCTGAAAACGGACGTCGTTTGACGTGTTTCGGCCTTAAATTGGAAAATTATAAAGTTATGAAATTTGAAAGATTTCTTGGATTTAAGGCTCAAATCATTGATTTTGATGTTATTTTGGAGATTTGATCGCTCGAGCAAGTTCGTATGATATTTTTGAGTCAGTGTGCATAGTTGATATGGAGCCCCGAGGGCTCGGGAGTGTTTCGGAGGTGCCTCAGAGTGATTCGGACTTAGGAAAATTTAAAAAGAAATTGCAGAAATAGTACCCCGTGTACAGTATCGTGTATAGTACCTAGTGTGCAGTATCGTGTACAGTACCCAGTGTACTACAGTGTATAGTGCCGTGTACAGTACCTATGAATAGTACCATGTGAACAGTAACACGTGTGAACAGTACACACGAGATGAACAGTAACCCAAAAATTTCTAGGTAGATTATTTTTGGAATTTTCGAAATTTTTTTCCATTTTTTGTCAAATTGGAGCTCGGGAAGAGGTAATTTTATGGAGATTTTCAAATAAAGCAATGGGGTAAGTCTTCTTAACTTAATTTTAGTTATATTACTCGAATCTATTGCAAATTTTGGCATTAAATCCATGAATTTAGCAGGAAAAGCTTAGAAACCCTCTCGAATAGATTTGAGAATTTGAGGGTCAAAATGTTATCAAAATTTAGTAATATTGGTATGGTTGAGCTCGTGATTAAATGGTTTATCGAAAATGGTTCGAACCTCGTGTTTTGACCACGTGGGCCTCGGGTAAATTTTCACTATTCCAGGCAGAATGTTGTAGAAATATATTTAGCCATTCGGATTAGTTTGTGAAGTATTATTGATGATATTAAATCAATTGTGTATATATACGATTGAATTGGAGCCAAATTCGAAAGGAAAGGGCATTGCTTAAGGATTAAGTTGGCCTTAAACCTTCGAGTTAAGTGTTTAATCTATCCTAGCTTGAGGGAATAAGTGTTGAGTCTATTTGCTATTTGCTATGTGCAGAGTCTGACATATAGGCATGGTTACGAGTATCTATACGATGGGGGTCTAGCATGACCGTGAGTCTTTTTTTTTTTGGTAATTAACTTTCTTTTATTAATCACCAATGAAGTCATTACAAACCCATAATTCAGCTCGCACAGCTGAATTATCAGATAAAGGACAACTCCTACATCTAATCTATATCTCTTTAACTAATTACATGAACCTGTTGAGATTGTAGACTAAGTACAAGAGGACTCCTAACATGACAAATATAGGCTGTATTTCTAAGCAACTGTCCGGCACAAGTTGACACATTTGTGAATACTCTAGCATTTCTTTCAAGCCAAACACAATAACAGACTTCTGCCAAGATTAGTTTAATATTTTGAGCACGTGCATTCCTTCCCTTAGACATGTTCACAGCCCATTGAATAAATTGGTCCCAAGATTGACTGGTAGGCTGCGGCACTCCAATCCAATTCAGTGCTTGTTGCATCAATAAGGCAGTGAAAGGACAAAGAAGAAACAGATGATTTATGTCTTCTTCTCCTTGGTTGCATAGACTACATAAACTATCAATGGTTGGATTCCATTGTTTCACTCTTTCTTTAGTAGGCAGCCTATCTTGTAACAATAACCATAGGTTAAACACTGCCTTTGGTCTTGCTCGATTCTTAATAGTTAAGCTCCTCCACTGTACTCTTGGCAGCTGTCCTATTTGATGTAGATAGAGTTTCTTTACAGAGCACTCCTTGTTAGAAATCTGCTGCTGGTGATGCAATGTAACAGTGCCTTCAAGAATTTTCCTAACCATCCAACTTGCTTGGTTAGGAATTTTGATATTGGAAAACTGTTGTTGCTTGATATACCTAGAGTGAATCCATTTAATCCATAAAGTGTCTTTCTTGTTGGCTAAATCCCATCCTAACTTGAGTATAGCAGCTCTACTCCATAGTAGTAGGTTCATGAGACCTAGTCCACCTGCTGACTTTGGTAAGCACACCTTGTCCCATGCCACATAAGCCTTCTTTGTGATGCTGGCATTACCAGTCCAGATATATGATCTGCATGTTGCATCTAGTAGCTTCAGTATCTTGTAAGGAATGAGAAATATTTGAGCCCAGTATGCTTGGATGCCAAAAATGATTGATTGGACAAGCTGAATTCTCCCCGCATATGATAACTTCCTTGCAGTCCAAGAAGTTATCTTGGTAGTTATTTTGTCCACCAAAGGTTGCCATTGTATGAGTGACATCTTTCTTGTTGACAGAGGGATTCCCAGGTACTTAAAAGGTAATTCACCTGCTGTAAACCCAAGTTGATTCAGAATAAGTAGCTTAGTTTCATGAGGTACTCCACCAAAGTATACAGAGCTTTTATGTAAGTTTGCCTTCAGACCTGATGCCTCTGTAAATTGAGTGATAAGCTGGAACATGGAGCATACAGATAGGTAATCACCTTTTGCAAATAATAGTAGATCATCTGCAAAGCTAAGATGTGTGATCCCAAGTTTTTTGCAACCTGGATGAAAAGAGAAGTTTGAATCCTTCTTGAGTTCCAGTAGGGCCCTACTGAGGTATTCCATAACAATAGTAAAGAGAAATGGTGACATTGGATCACCTTGCCTCAGTCCTTTAGCAGCTTGAAATGGTTCTGTGGTTTCCCCATTCACCATGATTGTGTAGCTCACAGTTTTGACACATTCCATGATCCATTTGATGAGCTTCCAAGGAAAATTTAGAGCTTCCATCACCTGTTGTAGAAAAATCCATTCCACTGAATCATAAGCTTTCTGCAAATCAATCTTTATCATGCATCTGGGGGAGATATGATTCCTAGTGTAGTGTTTAATAAGTTCATGAGCAAGGATAACATTGTCTGTTATCCTTCTTCCTGGGATGAATCCAGCCTGTGTCTCACAGATGATGCTTGCAATACATTTCTGTAGTCTATTAGCCAGAATTTTGGAGATGATTTTATAGACAACTGAGCAGCATGCTATAGGTCTATATTCCTTGACTGAAGTAGGATTTGTAACTTTAGGAAGCAGAGTAAGGGTAGCACAATTAGCATATCTTTCACACCTAATTATTGATTTCTAGAAAACATGATAATTGAGTAAGAAGTGAAAAAAAGATAAAAAATAAATTGTTGAGCCTTAGCACCGAGTTATTGTTTTCTCTTGCCAATAATATATATTGTGAGCTATCTTAGATATTAATTGAAATCAGAGCGGGTGGTACACCTACCACAAGATATTAATTGAAATGGGAGCGGGTGGTACGCCTACCACAAGATATTATTTAAATGGGATCGTGTGGCACGCCGACGACCTATATGTATTGTTATTGGCCTTAGTTGCCAGTGAAATATTGTGCACAGTGTTGATAATGATATGGGAGCGGGTGTTACGCCTACCACAAGATATTAGCTGAAATGGGAGCGGGTGGTACACCTACCATAAGATATTAATTAAAATGGGAGCGGGTGTTACGCCTACCACAAGATATTAATTGAACTGGGAGCGGTGGTATGCCTACCACGAGATATTAATTGAAATGGGAGAGGGTGGTACACCTACCACAAGATATTATTGAAATGGGAGCGCGTCGTACGCCTACGACAAGATATTAATTGAAATGGAAGTGGGTAGTACGCCTACCACAAGATATTAATTGAAATGGGAGTGGGTAGTACGCCTACCACAAGATATTAATTGAAATGGGAGCGGGTGGTACGCGTACCACAAGATATTATTGAAATGGGAGAGGGTGGTATGCCTACCACAAGATATTATTGAAATGGGAGTGGGTGGTACGCCTACCACAAGAGATGATATGAAAGTGGATCGGGTTGCATGGCTGCAACAAGATGATTTGAACTTGAAAGTAAATTAAAATCCTTTATTCTATTTCTGCTGTTACATTTTGCTGCTACCTCAGAGCATGTTTTCCTTCCCAAATACTTAATGTTGCTTCATGCTATTTTTGTTGTGTATATATTTGAACTCTACATGTTTATGTGAATGTCTGGTTCTAGCCTTGTCACTACTTCGCCGGGATAGGCCAATCACTTACCAGCACATGGGGTCGGTTGTGCTGATTCTACACTCTATGCTCTCTTTGCGCAGATACAGGTTTTGTACAGCAGCAGCAGCAGTACTGCGGGTGTTAGCTTTTGATCATCAAGATACTGAGGTAGACTTGCAGGCGTCCGCAGTTGTGCGGGTGATGTATTATCTCAAGCTTGAGCTTAGGACTTTTGAATGGTTAAATATATTTTATAGCCCATAAAAGTTAGTAACTCAAAAAAGGCCCAAAGCAAAATCAAATAAATACTAGTGCTAATGTATGGTGAAAATGTATAACTCACTTTTAATATTATTTAGTCATGTAATTAATACTTAGTACTTATTAGTCGTACGTACTTTAATATGACTTAGTACTTTTAGATTATGTTTATTTTTATTGTGGCTTAATACTTAGCAATATTTGTCTTATGTGATTTGTTAAATATTTTAGTATAATCAGTATTCATCTCACATTATTTTATATTATTTTATTTAGTAACATCTTAGATAATTTTATCCTACTAGGACTTAAGAATATTAGATAACAAATTATAAATTTTATGCTACAAAGATTTGTCAGAATAAAACCCGAAAAACTCGGAAAAAAATCGTGATTGAAAAATCCGACTTATGTTGGTTTGGTTTGGTTTGATATATAAATTTATAAATCCGAGATAATTGGCTTGTTTTGGCAATTGAAACATCCGAACTAACCCACCCATGTACACCCCCTTGATATTAGGGGTGTTCACAAGTCTGTTGGTCCGAATTTTTCAATTACGATACCAAACCAAACCAATAAAGTCAGTTTTTTCAATATTGTTTTTTTTCGTTTTTTTTTGGGTTTTCAAAATTTTGTCCAATAAATTTTTAATTGCATAAAATATGTAATTTGTGCTCTAAATATTTATTTTAGTCCTAATAGGATACAACTATATAATATATTTTCCAAAAAATAAAATAATTATAAGATGAATCATAGTTGTACTAAATATTCAATAACAAAGATAATAAAATCGCAAAAAAATATATTACTAATTAATACCCCATAATAAAAATTACCATAATCTAAAAATACTATATAGGTCATGTTAAAATAAGTACAACTAATAAGTACTAGTATTAATTACACAACTAAGCGCTAAAGAAAAAGATAAACTAGGTTATACATTTTCATTATAAATCAATGCAAAACTAAAAAATAGATATCAATCACTATGTCATTCCTAGTGTTGAGTTGAATTTTGTTTATTAGCATTAGTATTGATTTAAACTTTATTTTACTTAGTATCTTTAGGAGCTGTAAAATTTAATGGACCATTCAAGAATGTTAAGTCCAAACTTTAAATAATATGTCTAAAGATAAAATTGTGAACAAGTTTAAGAAATATTTATAAATTATTATAATAAATATTTATATGTGTAAATATTTTTAAAAATTGTAAAACGTAATATCGAGTTGGGTTGGTTTCTATTTGATTTTTTTATTTAAACCAAACCAAAGCCACTAATTATGATCGGATTTTTTTCCAATACTAAACCACAATCGTTTTTTTACGGTTTAACTCGGATTATCGGGTTGATGCGATTTATCGATTTTCGTTGTACACCCCTAATGGATATTTCATTTTATCCCACTTTATACCATCAAACGTAGTATTATTTTGTCACACTTCTCAAGTGGGATAAATTAGTCTAGGAATCTATAATCCCAAAATTATAATATCGGAATAATTTAGTCTGCGTATCAAGACCCCGTGATAATCGAATCCATATACATTAAAGATCACACCATTAAAAATATTTTTTCCTCAGAAGGTGCATAAATTCGAAATGCTTTATACATCCTCTTAGCAGCATGATTCTCGTGAGCGGTGGAAGTTAACAAGTAAACGTATAAAACGAAAGAAGGGTTACTATACGACGTCGGGTAGTGACGGTGATGCTTATAGATTGAAGGAAACCTTGAAAACGATATAGCCGTGCGAGACAAAATCCGAGATGGTGACACAGAGTATATTAAAGCCAGAAAAAGTAGTGTTTTGTGAGTGGAACTGTCAAACAAAAACACCCATCACTAATGACACAATACTGTATACCTTTTCTTGTGGACCAGATTAATATTTTGACGTTGATTATATTGACACGTAGCTTCCTCTTTCTTGGAAGGAAGAATGGATTTTCCCTTTCTTGAAAGAGAAATAAAGTATAGTGTGTTGAACAATGTATTATAGGATATAGACAGTATATGTTAATACAAGTATCAATAACAACTAATCACTTGACTCCAACACGAAATCTACAGATTGCCCACGAGTTGTCACACGAATATAAGTTTACTATTGTTCAAGATTACCTTTTCTTGAAAAAGAAAGAAGGCTTAAAATAACTTATCGTAGACCTTTATCCTTATTGATTTACCTTTAGACACTTTGCTGCTATTGCTTATTTGACTACTGTTCTGACCAAAGCTATTTTCCACTTCAACTTATCTTTTTTATCTTTCGATCTGAACTTGCATATCGATAGTAATTTTGGTACTCCTATAAATTATCCGTATAATATAATTAGGCTACATATACATTCCAACTAATACTAAACAAGATGCATGTATCCCAGTTAAGAACCAATAGAAGAGTAATATGGTTTTTCCTTTTGTTTTTATAGATCTCAGTCACTCTAGAATATAGTTTTGCTGTTAAATTCTAACAGGCAATCAATTATATGTTCATGTGAAGTATATATAATCGGTTATTGAATGACCTAAGAAACTTTTTTTCTCTTTTCATTTAATTGCCTCGATCAAGATCTTAATTCGGTCATTTATAATTCACGGCAACATGAAACTTAAACTCATTACTAAGAGTTGATAGATTTCATCTTGATCAATCACTAATTCTATAAGTATTTAATCATACCCAATATCTTTTCAACTGTCGCCCTAGGGCCACATATGTCTAGTATCAAAGCCCAATAAATAACTTGTCAATTACTATGATGACTCAGGTCAAAGAAAACTCTTACATAACATTGTTCAAGAGAATATCCTATTAACAGTTTATGTTAATTCTAACCATTAGGAATTACCAGACCCTACCTGTGGGATTATACTGGGTTGTTGTTGTTCTTGTTGTTGTTGTTCTTGTTCTTGTTGTTAACCATTGGGAATTATCCAATGAGTCGGCTCAACGATCATATTTCTATATGCATCATCTATCTATGTGATTTAGTTAATGAGATCAACTAATCTTTATCCCATAAAGACGACTATATAAATATTAATCTAACCAGATTACTTATGTCCAAATTGATAATTTTACGATCAAGAACAAAATTTAGATAAAATTATAAAAAAATTACACTCATTATCACGATCTCCATCATGATGACAAGTCTCAAAATTTAATCGAGGTCCTTATCAAGTTAATCAAATAATTAATAATAACTATGATAAAAGAATATCAAATGTCATATATATTTTTATTCCAAATAACGTTCACAAAAATATGTTCAAATTATCAAACATGAGATTGGATTTAGGGCATATCTACTATATTCATAGCAATCTTTCACTTGCACCAGAGCCAATCGCTTTTGTACTCCATTCCCAGTTTCACTCTTGCTTGTCAAACCCCTTTGCCCCAAGAGCTTTAGTGAAGTGTCTGCAATATTTTTCTTTCCATCAATCTTTTCAATCTTGACGTCTCCACGTTCGATAATTTCTCTTGTCGAATGATACCTTCAAAAAACGTGTTTGGATTTTTGGTGTGATCTTGGTTCTTTTGCTTGAGCAATTGCTATGGTATTATCACACAACAATGGAACTACACTTTCTATTGAAGGAACCACACAAAGTCCAGTTAAGAACTTTTTCTTCCATACAGCTTCCTTAGTAGCTTCAAGTTGTTATATATTCTCCTTTCGTCACTAAATCGACTACTTCAGCTTGTTTGGAACTTTTCCAACTTACGGTACCACCGTTCAAGGTGAATACGTAATTTGAAATAGATTTGCTATCATCTCTATCTAAAGAGAAACTTGCATCAGCATAACTTTCAAGTTTCAACACAGAATCTCCATAGATGAGGAATTTGTCTTTAGTCATTCTTAAGTACTTAAGAATGGTCGTCACCACCTTCCAATGTTCCTCACCAGGATTTGCGTGATATCGGCTAGTCACTCTTAATACGTAAGCCACATCAGAAGGTGTACATGTCATGGTACTTATGATAGCTCCCACTTCACTAGCGTATGGGATCCCATTTTAGCATTTTTTTCTTTGGGTTTTTTCGGACAATCCTCCCTATATAAATATAACTCAACTTTGTTAAGAATTTATGAAAGATAGAAAAACTGGAAGGAAAAAGAACAACCTGTAACATGATACAATTAACAAAATGGGCATATTTAAGCATTTAATTAAGAATTAAGTTCGAGTAGGCTATAGAAAATTTTCCAGATATGGATGAGAAATAATTTTGAACAATGACTCCTAAGGTAAGGAGAATACAAGAGATCGTCGTCCCTTGATTTGATTTCTTTCTCCTTTTGAAATTTAGATTTTCATTTTCAACTTTATTGAAATTTGAGTTGATACCTGTTTCTATATGTAACGTTGGGTCTCAACCTCTGACAATAAAAAGAAAAATTAGGTCCACCAGTGCGGTCAGCTTAGCCAGCCAATTGGCTCAACTAATAGTCGACTGTTATAAAATGAAAGTAAAGCAGTGTTAACAAGAAATATAAGTAATTTAATGAAATATAAACAAGAAATATAGAGAAAAGGAAGAGATTTTCTTCTTCAATTGTGTGTTATTTCCGATCTATTACAAGGCCTTTATATAGGCATAAAAGTGAAGAAAATATGTCATGGAATTTGTCATTGAACATACAAAATATGTTATTGAATATGTCATTAAGCATTTGAGATGAAGATTATGGAAAATGAGTAGACATCCAACGTATTATGATATTTATCATAATACTCCCCCTTTGGATGTCCGTAGATAATGTGCCTCATTAAAACCTTAACTAAAATAAAACCCAATGGGAAAAAAAATTCTAGAAAAGGAAAAAGAGTACACATATCTAACAAAGTGCATTTTTGTTGCCTCGTTAAAAACTTTACAAGGAAAATCCAATGGGACAAAACCTTGTAAGGGAAAAAGAGTGCAACGCGCATTAACTCTCCCTAAAGAGAGCATCAATTCACCTCCTTGAGCCTTCGCATCCCAATCTTGTGCACTAGCTTCTTGAAGGTTGACGTCGGTAGAGAATTTGTGAACAAATCAGCCATATTATCACTTGAACGAATCTGTTGCACATTGATATCACCATTCTTTTGAAGATCATGTGTGAAAAATAACTTTGGTGAAATATGCTTTGTCCTATCTCCTTTTATGAATCCTCCCTTCAATTGAGCTATGCATGTAGCATTGTCTTCATACAAAATCGTGGGTAGTTTGTCACATTTCAAACCACATTTTTCTCGAATATGATGTATTATAGACCTCAATCACACACACTCTCGACTTGCTTCATGAATAGCGATTATCCTAGCATGATTAGATGAAGTAGCCACAATTGATTGCTTAGTCGATCGCCAAGATATAGCAGTGCCTCCACAAATAAACACATAACCTGTTTGAGATCGAGCCTTGTGTGGGTCAGATAAATATACAGCATCAGCATAACCAACAAGATCAGGACTGCAATTATTGCTATAAAATAAGCCAATATCGGTAGTCCTTTTTAGATACCGCAATATATATTTGATTCCATTCCAATGTCTCCTTGTAGGAGCTGAGCTATATCTTGCTAAGACATTAACTGAAAAAGTTATGTCAGGCCTGATAGTATTTGCAAGATACATTAGTGCGCCAATTGCACTAAGATATGGTACTTCAGGGCCAAGTAGCTCTTCATTCTTTTCTTGAGGTCGGAATGGATCCTTATTCACATCAAGTGATCGAACAACCATCGGAGTACTTAAAGGATATGCTCCATCCATGCAAAACCGTTTTAATACCTTTTCTATATAGGCAGATTGATGAACAAAAATTCCGTTTGCCAATGTTCAATTTGCAAACTAAGACATAATTTTGTCTTTCCGAGATCTTTCATCTCGAATTCCTTCTTTAAATAATCAATTGCCTTTTGGAGTTCTATGGGAGTTCCAATAAGGTTTATGTCATCGACATATACGGCAAGTACAACAAATTTCGATGTTGTTTTCTTTATAAAAACATATGGGCAAATGGCATCACTTATATAGCCTTCCATTAATAAATACTCACTAAGATAATTATACCACATTCGTCCTGATTGCTTTAGACCATACAAAGATCTTTGCAATTTGATTGAAAACATTTCCCGGGACTTTGAATTATGTGTGTTTGGCATTTTGAATCCATCGGGAATTTTCATGTATATCTCATTATCAAGTAAGCCATAAAGGTAGGCGGTAACCACATCCATTAAATGCATGTCAAACTTTTCAAGGACAGCAAAACTAATGAGATAACGGAAAGTTATAGCATCCATAACGGGTGAATATGTCTCTTCATAATCGACACGTGGCCTTTGAGAAAATCCTTGTGCAACAAGGCGTGCCTTATATCTTTGTACCTCGTTTTTCTCATTCTTCTTGCGTACAAAGACCCATCTATAGCTAACAGGCTTAACACCATTAGGTGTTTGAACTATAGGCCCAAAAACTTCACGTTTTGCAAGTGAATTCAATTCTGATTGGATTGCTTCTTGCCATTTTGGCCAATCAAGTCTTTGTCGACATTTTCCTATAGATTGAGGTTCAAGATCCTCACTTTCTTGCATAATGCTAGATGCAACATTATATGCAAAGACATAATCCACCAATATATCCGCTCGATTAAAATTTGTCTCAATATCGATTGGATTTATTGATAGTTCCTTATTTTCTTGAGTCTCGGGCTCAATGGATTCTTCATGAATCTCAGAATTTATTGACTCGTGAATTCCCTTATGAGATTCTTTCATAGTGTCATTTTGATTATTTGCTTTCCTTTTTCTAGGATTTCGATCTTTGGAACCTAATGGTCTGCCACGTTTTAGGCGTGCTTTCGACTCATTAGCTATGACACTAGAAGATTGTCCAATAGGGAAATCAATACGGATTGGAACATTCTCTGCGGGGATATGAGATTTTGTTATCCTTTTCAAGTCTTTAAATGCGTCTGGCATTTGATTTGCTATTCTTTGCAAATGGATAATCTTTTGCACCTCTTTTTCACAAATAGAGGCACGTGGATCAAGATGAGATAATGATGGATTTTTCCACAAAATTTCCAGTTTGGTTTCACCAACATCTCCCCCTAATTTTAGGAAAAGTGCTTCATCGAATCGACAGTCTGCAAATCATGCAGTGAACAAATCCCCTGTCAATGTTTCGAGGTAGTCAATAATGGAGGGCGATTCAAACCCAATATATATTCCTAACCTTCTTTGCGGACCCGTTTTGGTGCGATATGGCGGTGCTACAGGCACATATATTGCGCATCCAAAAATTCTTAAATGGGATATATTAGGTTCATGACCCAAAACTAATTGCAATGGGAAATATTTGTGATAATTCGTCGCTCTGAGACGAACAAGCATTGCTGCATGCAAAATGGCGTGACCCCAAACCGAAGTGGGCAGCCTTGTTTTCATGAGCAAGGGTCTTGCAATCAACTGCAGACGTTTAATTAAAGACTCTGCAAGACCATTTTGAATGTGAACATGAGATACAGGATGTTCCACTTTTATCCCAATTGATAAGCAATAATCATTAAATGCTTGGGATGAAAACTCAGCAGCATTATCTAGTCTAATAGACTTAATTGGATTATCGGGAAATTGTGCCCGTAATCTAATTATTTGTGCCATTAATTTTGCAAACGCAAGGTTGCGTGATGACAATAGGCACACATGAGACCATCAAAAATATGCGTCTATTAAGACCACAAAATATCTAAAGGACCCACTAGGTGTGTGAATAGGTCCACAAATATCCCCTTGTATACGTTCCAAAAACGCAGGTGACTCAATTCCAACCTTTGTTGGTGATGGTCTAATAATTAACTTGCCTTGATAACAAGAAGTGCAAGAAAAATCATTATTTAAAAGAATCTTTAAATTCTTTAATGGATGCCCATATGAGTTTTCTATAATCCGTCTCATCATAATTGATCCAGGATGTCCCAATTGATCATGCCAAAGTACGAAAGTATTGGAATCAGTAACCTTTTGGTTTACTGTAGAATGTGCCTCAATTGCACTAATTTTTGTCCAATACAGGCCACAAGATAAAGATGGGAACTTCTCAATAACCCTCGCTTGGACAGAGACATTCTTTGTAATGATGAGGTATTCAAGATTATTCTCACCTATTGTCTCAATATGATATCCATTTTGACGGATATCTTTAAAACTCAACAAGTTCCTTTTGGACTTGGAGGAGAACATTGCATTCTCTAAGATAAATATTGTTCCTTTAGGCAGAGTTATAGTTGCTCTTCCAGAGCCTTCAATCAATTTACTACTACCAGAAATTGTAGTAACATCTGCCTTACACATACTTAAATGAGAGAAATATTTCTTCTCTTTGAATATCGTATGTGTGGTACATGAATCAATTAAACAAATATTTTTACAATTGGAAATTGATCCAAGTTTTCTTTGTGAGATATCCATATTTGCTTCTCATGGTTTGACATATAAAAGAATTATATGAAAAATATTAGTATTTTATAGAGAAGAGAATAAACAAATTTAATTTTATGATTCAACATAATAGCTTCAGTGCGGTCATTGTGAATCGAGAAAAAAAAATCTTTTATCATAGTTATTCTCCTTTTAATATCAAGGTATTAACTACTACGAATAAGTAAAAATAAAAAAAATATCAAACTGCACAATCTTCTTTAAGGATCCATCATCGATCTAGTGGTCTATTTTCCCCTCAGGGTGCTCAAAGAAATCTGCCACATCCAAGTGGATGATGTCAAAATTATTGTCAGAGACAAAATTGGCTTCAGGGCCTTTACTCTTTAGAGATGCTTGATAAAGCTCAACAAAATGTCTTGTTACACGGCAAATTTTTGCCTAGTGCCCTTTTCCACCTCAACGATAACATATAGTTTCTGAACTATTTGCTTTTGGATTCTCATATTTCCATTTCCCCTTTTGGTGGTTATATCTCTTTGGGGGGTGACTGACACCAGGAAAGTTTCTTCCTTGTCCACGGCCACGGCCATGACCCCGACCACGACCACGACCATGATTAGAGTCATGCCCTTTTCCACGCTTAGCATGATGGGAATACACCTCATCCACTTCAGGCAATGGTGTAGACCCAGTGGGTCGAATTTCGTGATTTCTCATGAGCAGGTCATAGTTTCGCTTAGCCACAAGGAGAAGAGAAATCAGCTCAGAGTACATTTTGAAACCTTTCTCTCTGTACTGCTATTGCACAACCATATTGGAGGCATGAAACGTTGTAAACGTTTTTTCAAGCATATCATAATCAGTTATAGTATCTCCACAGAGTTTCAATTTAGAAGTAATTCTAAACATCGCAGAATTATATTCAGAAACAGATTTAAAGTCTTAGAGTCTCAGATGAGCCCAATCATATCGTGCTTGTGGCAGAGTGACCAACTTTAAGTTGTCATATCTCTCTTTTAAGTCATTCCACAAAATAAGTGGATCTTTGACTGTGAGATATTCAATTTTAAATCCTTCATCAAGGTGATGGCGCAAGAAAATCAAGGCCTTTGCACATTCTTGGGTGGATGCTTTATTTCTATCTCTAATGGCGTCTCCAAGACCCATTGCATCTAAATGGATTTCAGCATCCAAAACCCATGTCATGTAGTTCTTGCCCGAAATTTCAAGGGCAACAAACTTTCTTTTCATAATGTCAGACATAATTAAAATAAAATTAGGAGGAGAAAAATTACCTTAATTTTCTCAAAGAGATTCTTGAGATAGTAGAGATTCGTGCTGATAACGTGTTATAAAATGAAAGCAAAGCAGTAAAATGATAACAAGAAATATAAGCAATTTAATGAAATATGAACAAGAAATATAGGGAGAAGGAAAAGATTTTCTTCTTCAATTGTGTGTTATTTCATATCTATTACAAGGCCTTTATATAGGCATAAAAGTAAAGAAAATATGTCTGGAATATGTCATTAAACATACAGAATATGTCATTAAGCATTTGAGATGAAGATTATGAAAAATAAGTAGACATTCAATATATTATGATATTTATCATAACATCGACTAATATATTGAATTAAGCCAATGTAATGCCGGAAACTTCAGTAATTAATCAAATTATCTCATTCCTTCACTATACAAGGCTCATTCCATCTAAAAATATAAAAATTCAAAGAAAGAAAAAAAAAATGCAGTACGATATTATCATTTATTATAGTGCACTACAAGTTGCTTTAAAGGTTCCCACTCATTCTTACCAATGGTGTGCATTTGTTCACAATTATTAACATTTTCAGGCTGTCCTTATTTGGGTGATATTTCTTTTAAAACTTGATACTATACATTATGGGTTGGCAAAAGTTTGGGAACTTTATATATGCTTTCCTTTTTATATATAACAAAGGTGGTCGGGTGCATAACATATTTCGTATTCACACAAGATTAGAAGAAATGTCATATTTTAAAAATGTGATATAAATAATATACCCTAACAAAAATATTAACAATTATTTTTAAGGCTCGAACTTAAAATCTATATGGATCATACAAAATAATTTTATCGTTGCTCATCGCTCCCCTTCATTAGCTTCCAAATTAGACTCCTACCAATTATTTTTGGGTACTTCTATATTCCTAATGTGACTCGAGAAGATTCTTTTATTGAAATATTGCATTACTCCCACATGCATTGATCAGCTATAATGATGAAACATTCTAGGGAACGTGAATCCTTGATAATGTGCTGCAAGACAGGAGACAAATTTCATTGCTTTTATCTTAACTATTTCTTTTTATCAAAGAAAGTTTCAATTTCTCAAAATAATTATATGATTAGCAGTTAAAGATTTAAAGGATTCGTTTTCTTTGAATTATACGTAGCTTCTAAATTGCAAAAATTTATAAATACATGTCACGATTCGAAATCCCCACCAACAGAATTGTGATAGCGCCTAACATTACATTAAGCAAGTTAATATTAGAGTTTTATTAACCATTTTCCTTTACATTTTATAGATTAGAAATTAACAAACTAAATCAAATAAAAGTAAATGCGAAAATACGTAAATGACCTTTTACCTATATACTATTAACAACGCCATAACTATTACTATCCAGAATCTGGTGTTACAATCCACGAACATACTATGAATTATTACAAATATTGGTCTCAAAGAAATTACATCTATTTGAAATGAAAGAAAAACAAAAACGTAGAATGGTAGAACCTGCAGCAAATCTCTCAATCAGTAACTGCTTGCTCTGAACTCTGCACAGAAAATGTAGAGTGCCCAGCTATAACCAATCCTTAAGTGAGATACAACTCCATATAACTTAACAGCAGAAGAAGGATACATAAACAATAAACTGATGCAGCGCGCTTCCTGATCCCACCATAAAATCAGTAACAATATGAAAGTTCATCCTTATTACTCCGTACCAATCCACCCTTATTCCTCATGTTGCAGCGTGCAACCCGATCCCACCAGTCACTAGATAAACAAAAGAATAAATATGAAATGAAAATACAATAGGAATACAGTAAATCTCGAGTATGTAATAAAAACAATAAGTAGAACGGAACAGGCTACAAATACAATCTACGAATACAAGAACAATTGCTCAATATCAGGATGCCACTTGGAGCCCCGGAAATTGAACCCGCAGCCCATTTCTGCCAATGTCTGAGGATCTCCCAGGAATCGAACCCGTAGTCCATCATACCAATATCAGAGGATCTCCCGGGAATTGAACATGTAGTATATCATACGATTCACAGAGGATCTCCCGAGAATTGAACCCGTAGTCCATCATATCAATAACAAAGGATCTCCCGGGAATTGAACCCCTAGTCCATCATATCAATAACAGAGGATCTACTGGAAATTGACCCATAGTCCCAATCATAAACACATCACCACAATCCAAAATTTAACAAAAAGAAGGCAAGTACAAGCAACAGGTAAAGATCTAGAGCCTAGCATACTCACAAAAGGATAGATATTGCAAAACTAGTCAATTAGAGCAGATAAGTTACTAACATGCTTTCCCTAGGCTAAAACATGTGATGTTGCATTTTTAACAGTTAAAAACGTGAAGAAACACATTCTAGACAAGTCAAGTAAAGTGAATTTTCAACAATTAGCACAACTACACGCCCGTCACCTCGCGCACAAGGAATTTAAACAACAGTAAAGATATCCTAAGGTGAGATGTCCTCCACACAAGGTTAGACAAGCCACCTACCTCGAACCGGTACCAAAATCTCTAAGAAACAATGATATTGCCATGAGTATCCGACTCCGAGTGGCCCAAATCTATTCAAACCATTTAAATTCTGTAAATAACATCGCAAGTAACTAATTCCACTGCTAAAACTAAAGCTAACGCACAAAAACGGGTAAAATAACCAAAATGTCCCTCAAGAAAATGTCTCAGAATCGAATAATTTTTACATTTTCAAAAACCTTGTGCTCTCACGAGTCCAACCATATAAAAATCTCCCAAATCGGAGGTCAAATACCTCTTTAAATCCTCACAATTAGGTCTAAGAAATTTTCCCCAATTTTCATCCAAAAATCCCAAATTAAGATTGAAATCACAATTAGATTAGTGGATTTTAGTCCTAGAGGAGTAAGGAATCGCTACCCAATAGTTGCCTCTGGAAAGCCCTTGAAAAATCTCCCAAAACCGAGCTCTCTAGCTTAAGTTTTTGTAAAAATGAAAGAAGGGTTCGTTTTGAAATGTTTATATCTGCCCAGGGATTTACTTCAGTGCGATCGTATAAGAAGAAATGCGATCGCGTAGAGTAAAAATTGAAGGCCTGGAAAATGCTCTATGAGAACGCAGTCAACAGGTTGCGATCGCGGAGTAGAAGAAGGCAGACCTATGCGATCACGTAAGGACCCCTGCAATCGCATAGAGGAAATGAACCTCTGAGTGACCGGCTAGAGTTGTTCAATGCGAACGCGAAAGGAAGTATGCGATTACATAGAAGGAGGGGGCATAGTTATGCGATCGCATTCAAGGGCATTCGATCATATTGAAGGAAAAATGGCCCTCCACAATTTGCACTACGCGATCGCATGGGAGTTCATGCAATCGCAAAGAAGAAAGTTGTGCAACAGCTACAACAGAAATCTGTTACACTCTATGTTCTAAAATTGCTCCATTGAGCATCCGAAAAAGACCCGAGGCCCTTGGAACCTCAAACAAACCTACGGATATATCCCATAGCATCATTCAAACTTGTACTAATCTTTAAACCACCAAATACAACGCTAGAAACTCGAGTTAATCAATGATTTGAACTTAAAAACTTCAAAACTTAACCAAATTGGCTTTCGATTCAAAACCTAACCAAAACACATCTGTTTGACCTGAAATTTTGCACGCACGTCCCAAATGATATGATGGTTCTAAAGCAACTTCCGGAATCCTGTGCCGACACTGGGATCGAAAATTCACTATCGGACCGGAAACTTTAAACTTCTAACTTTCGGCATTTCTAGACTAAATGATCTACGCACATCCAAAATACATTCCGAACACGGTCCCAACCCCGAAATTACTTAACGGAGCTAAAGAAACCATCGGATTTCCATTTCGAGGTTGTCTTCACACTTTTTCGAATACAGATCATTTTCCAACATTTAAACTCTCATTTAGGGACTAAGTGTCCCAAAACACTCCGAATTCCATTACCCAATGTCCCGACAAACCAAAATAGCAGAAATGAACTTAAGGAAGCAATTAATGGGGGAACGAGGCATAAATCCCAAAGATGACCGGCCGGGTCGTCACACCACCGTACAATAACAATCCACCCTTATTACTCCTCACTATATCACCTTTATTCCTCCTGTTGTAGCGCGCAACTCGATCCCACCATATAATCACATTTAACCCTTATTCCTCCTCAATATATCACCCTTATTCCTCTTGTTGTGGCGCACAACCTAATCCCACCATATCACTATCAATCACACAATAATATCATAAATTTCACATTTGGGCTCAAAACTCCCCCACGACATTTAACCTCAAATAAAAAAAACGAAAAGCGGTAAAATTGTAAAACTTACTCGAATTATATTACCTAGTGAAACCAATCCAAGGTATACTGATGAACACTGATAGCCAACTTAAACCAATAACATGTAACAATGAAATCACGTAATATCCAATACTATTAACAATATAAACATTATCCGACAAGTAGAAATTAATCATGGAAATATCAATAAAATAGGTATCAGTTAAGGAATGGAACAATATATTAAGGACGAAAGGGAACAATAAAAATAGATAAATTGGCGGCGCATAGGTACACGTCACCTCACCTATATGCTACACACATTAATTTTCATATAGCAATTAACTCAGGGATCCTTAATCCCTCGAGTCGAAGTTAGACAAAATACTTACCTCGATTTTCATGCCATTCACTTCTCAATTACCGCTTTTCCTCTATTTTTCACCTATGAAACACTCGTATCTAGTCATAATTAACTTAATAGCATCAATTATCACTAAAGAAATCAATTTCAATACAAAATTATAAGATTCCCAATATTTCTCCCAAAAATTCAAAAACTGATCCCGTGCTCTCTTTGCCAAAACTCGAGGTTCGAACCATAACCCATTAACTCATTTACCCCGGAGCCCAAATATGTAATTAGTTCCGGAATCCGACCCCAAATCGAGGTTTAAATTCTCAAATTTTCAAAATCTGTAATTCTCCCAAAATCCCTAATTTTCTACCATTAAGAACAAAATTAAGACTAGAAATCAAATAGTGACTATGGAAATTAAAGAAAACGAGTTAAATAACACAAACCTATGATTTGGTATTGAATTCCCTCTTCACAAATCGCCCAAGGTTGAGTTATAGTGATAAAATATGAAATTTGGGATAAAGTCTTATTTTTGGAGTTTGTTTTCAAATGCTGGACAGGTCTTCATTGCGTTCGCGAGAGACCTATCGCGATCGCAATGCACAGCGGCCAGTAAGGCCTTCATGTCCGCGAAGAGTTGCATGCTTTTGTGATGGTCTGCCCCCCTGACCGTCGCATTAGCGAGCCTAGGATCTCGTTCGTGTAGAATAACACAATGACTCCTAGCCTACCTCCATTTGACACTACGGGTGATGTCGGCCGAGTTCGCGAAGAGCTTCCCCCAATGCTCCGTATTTGCGACCATGGCTACGTGTTCGTGATGCAAAACCCATCGCCAGCCCAGATTACACTTCGCGTTCGGGTGATAAGCTTCGCGAACGCGAAGAAAGAAACCAGCAAGTGCTGAAGCTACAGAAAACCAGCTTTTTCCTAAGTCTAAAACACCCCGAAGCCTATTCAAAACTCACCCGAGCCCTTAAGGCTCCAAACCAAATATGCACACAAGTCTAAAGGCATCCTGCAGATTTGCTCGCATGATCAAATCGCCAAATAACACCTAGAACTACGAATTTAGCACCATATTGCATGAAATTTACAAGAAAGTTTTAAAACATCTATTTTCTCAACCAAAGGTCCGAATCACATCAAATTAGTCCCGTTTCTCACTAAATTTCACAGATAAGGTAAACCTATCATAATGGGCTTGTACCGGGCTCCGGAATGAAAATAAAGACCCGATACCAATAAGATAAAATATTGACCAAATTCGTAAAACCATTATAATTTCAGTCTTACAATTTTCATCAAAATTCATTTCTCGGGTTAGGGACCTCGGAATTCTATTCCAGGCATATGACCAGGTCCCATATTTTACTATGGAGCCACCAAAACCTTCCGGGTCTGTTTACTTACAACGCTGACCGAACTCAACTAAAATTAACTTTTTAGGCCAAATATTATTATTTCATCCATTTTCCACATTAAAGTTTTCCAGAAATATGCCCGGACTGTAAATGCAAATTAAGGAGAGATAAAATGAGGTTTTAAGGCATTGAAACAAGAAATGATTCTAAAACATAAGATAACATTCTGGATCATCACATTCTCCACCTCTAAAATAATCGTTCTTCCTCGAACGAACATAGAAAAAGGCCTGAGCCGGTGAAAAAATAGGGATATCTACTCTGCATATCGTACTTGGACTCCCAGGTAGCTGCTAACACTATTACAAGACCAGTAATATACATATTAGAATTCAATAACAACAGAAGAAATACGGTTCCGCAACCGCTGACAGTCACCTGGCACAACTACGATAGCAAGATCTCCAATCGGCTCAAAACCACAATTACCTACATCTGCACATGAGGTGCATGGAGTAAAGTGAGTACTCCAACTCAGTGAGTAATAAAAGTAAATAATAGCTGAAAGCAAGAAATCACATAAGGCACTCCATCATGCTATATAAAACAGTACAACCCTTTTGAGAAAACAAGGAAAACGCGAAAATCCTAGAGAAAATATCTTGACTCAGTTCAAAACCTCTTTTAAAAATATATTTTCCAATAATTAAGAAAATGAATGCAGAACAGGTAGTGCAAGTCCGCACAAAAGTCAACCCCTCGGGCACAAACAAGTATGTAAAACATGAGCACATAAAACTCGCCCCTCAGGCAATATTCTTGTTCCTGGTCAACCATTGTTACCTGATCCGTTTACCTCATACAGTGTCACTGTTACCACTGTCTAAATTTTATCCTCTTTAAGAGCGATCAGACAATATCAGAACAGCAAATAAATATCTCAAGAAATAACACAAACAACGAATAGTAAACAAATATATGAATGCAATGTAATGCATATGAAGGTACACTCCGGTACCCACTGCGGCTTGCAGTCTGATCCATTTAACGTCGACGACGCTTACTTGGGGTGTGTACATACACTCCGGAGGGGCTCCTACAACCCAAGAGCAATATCAGGCATATCGTGGCATCAAACACGCTCTCAGCCTCAATATCAATATATCATCGTTGCGGCATGCAGCCCGAGCCATTCATATATTCAAAAATCACTATAACATTGCTGCAACACGAAAACCGAGCCATGCTCAGTCCAGAAATGCACATAAGCCACATGGGCAATATTAACATGATAATCCTTAGCTCAAAAAGACAACAAAATATTATTTAAGTTTTCAGATCTTAGAAACATGACTGAGTTTGCAAAACAGTATTAAAACCTTGGACCAAGATCAAATAATATGCAAAGTAGTGCGAAAATAGTGATATCGATCCCTGAGGGATTCACATAGTTAGCACGAAGCCCAAACATGGCAATCAGCCAAAATTATGATGATAACAAATAATTTCAGTCAAATATGCACTAAAAATCAACAACCGGGACGGACCAAGTCATTGTCCCTAACTATTCTCTACCTCACGCTCATATCCGGCGTGCAAGTCACCTCAATACAACACTATAATGTGCAAATCTGGGGTTTCAAACTACCAGGATATCATTGACAAGTATTACTCACCTTGAACTGGTGAAATCTCTAGCCCGTGATGCCTTTTTCCCTCAAACCGGCCTCCACACGCGCTGAATCTAACCAAAATAATAGTTAGTACATCACAATATGCTAAGGGGACAATACCCAATAGAAAACAATCGCGAAATAGCAAAAATCTCGAAACTAGCAAAACCCGAGCTCAGGGCCCGCTTCTGAAAAAATTGAAAACCTCACATTACCGGATTCCTCGTCTCGCCATGAGTCCATACATACCAAGAACTCCCAAATCCGAGCTCAAATGACCTATCAAATCCAATTTGGAATATCAAAAACTCAAGCCGTAGTTCATCAATTTTAGGCTTAATTTCCATAAATTTCTAGACCAGTTTCAAAATATAATCATGTTTTCAGTTCATAGAACTTACCTCCAGTCAATACCATTCAAAACCCTCTTCAATTGCTCCCCAAAAGCTCTCAAGGTGTTCAACAATTAAGGGAAATACCCTTAGCTCGCGGATGAAATATTGTTTTTAAAACCCTTCTGCCAAGCCTATTTCGGCTTCTGCGATACAAATGTCGCTTCGGCGACTTCCGCTTCTGCGGTATCCCTCATATCGCCCAGGACCACTTCTACGGTCCATTTCACGCAAAAGTGAGACTGTGTATGCGTTCCCCACATCTGCTTCTATGGAAATGCCAAACCCTTCAAAAATCGCACCTGCGACCTTCCCACCTCATCTGCGGAACCGCTTCTGCGGTCCCTTTTCCGTAGATGCAGAAATACCAGAACCAACAGACTTAAACATGTACCAAACTCAAAAACTCTCCGTTCCACCACCCGAACTCACTCCGAGGCTCCCATGATCTCAACCAAAAGCACAACTATGATTTATTACCTTTTTCAAACTTGCTACAACCATCAAAACATTACTGTTAACACCAAAATTATCAAATTCACCAAATCAAAGCCTAAATTCTTCAAGAACTTTCAAAATGTACTTTCGATCAAACACCCGACTAAGCGATATCCGAATGAGCTGAAAATTGCACTAATATCCAAAATCACCTAACGAAACTACAGAAACTCTCGAAATTCTATTCCGACCCTCGGAACAAATTCTCACCCATCAACCAGAATTCACCAAAATACTAGATTCGCCAATTCAAACATAATTCTACACCGGGCCTCCAATATCAATTCCGATCGCACTCCTAAGTCACAAATAACTTCCCGAAGCTAACCAAATTACCGAATATGTCATCCATTCCCTCTAACTTATAAGTCAACATCCGATTGACTTTGCCAAAAGAAGCCTTCCTTAATGAGACTAAGTGTCTTATTTTTCCACCAATACCAATCCAAATCAACTCTAACACATCATATATTGATAATAAAACAATAAGGAGCATAAAATGGGAAAAACGAAGCAGTAACGCATGAGACGACGGGTCGGGTCGTCACATCCTCCCCAACTTCAATACAGACGGGCGATCAAATTGTCAAAATAACATCTACAACTACGAATTTAGCATCAAATTGCATGAAAATTTCAAGAAAGTTTTAAAACTTCTATATTAAACACAAAGGTCCGAATCACGTCAAATAAATCCCGTTTCTCACCAAATTTCACAGATAAGGTATAACTATCATAGCGGGCCTGTACGGGGCTCCGAAACTAAAATACGGACCCGATACCAACATGATCAAATATTAACGAAATTCTTAAAACTATTATAATTTTAATTTTACAATTTTCATCAAAAATATATTTCTCGGGCTAGAGACCTCGGAATTCGGTTTAGGCATTCACCAGGTCTCATATTTTATTACGGACCCTTAAGGACCGTCAAAATACGGGCCCGGATCCGTTTGCTCAAAAAATTAATCGAAGTCAACTAAAATTAACTTTTTAGGCTAAAAATTATTATTTCATCAATTTTCCACGTAAAAGCTTTTCGAAAATACGTTCGGACCGCACACACAAATCAAGAAGAGATAAAATAATGGTTTTAAGGGTTTTGAACAGGAAATTGAATTCTAAAACATAAGATTACATTTTGGGTCATCACAATACATTTTTCCCATATAAAAGTTACTAGCTTATATACAATATATAAGTGGGGGGAAAAAGAAAAAAAAAGGTTTATCATTGTTTATTCCTAAATTGGATAACAATTAAATTTGTACATGATTTTAAGAATATATGGTTTGATTACACAACTAACAAAAAAAAAATTAGATAAATGAGTTAAAGATGAAAGAAATAATCAAACTAGTTATAATATTATGCCTACCCGAACTTAGATTGAATCGTGACTTCGCCCTCGATTGGAACCTTGGTTTGAGCCCACTTGTGAATGAAAAATAGAAAAAATTTATTAGGAACTTTAGGAGTACCTAAAGCTGAAAAATAAACGTGTATTGCTCTTATTCGCGTGTTACAATGTGTCGTATAAAAGAAAAACTTTCCCGTTATATAGCAGGAGAGTTTCAGCCATAGTATATGTTTAAAAAGGTAAAAATATTATTTCTCAGTAATTACTAATACATGACCGACATCGAGCGAGATTCCCGCCGTGATTACCGGTTAGATGCGAATATTATGATCCTCTATCCGTCGTGTGTAACCATTTAATTACTGTGTTTTCCGAGGTCTTAAAACTCATTCTTAACCTGAGGCACGTCGCTTTATTATATCCGATCCGAGCACATCGTTTATTTTTCGTGGATCTCGATATCAGGGTCGCTAACCTCGATCAAACTCTCGTGCATCTGTGCTCTTCTTTCGTTTTGTTTCCGGGGAATCGAAATAGTCATTACCCCTGAATTGACCTGCACACAATCACATCTGTCTTAGAAACAGAAATAAACTTTAGCATATGGGTAAAACAATTAATTACACTAACATCTCATATAACTACAGATAGCGTGATAGATAATTTACTATTTCATTTGTTTTTTTTTTATTGGAACCTTTAAAGTGATAAGTGTCTAGTTAGCTAGCTTTGTCCCTATAGATATTTTCTTTAGCTAACTTTTGACTACATTGCTCTATGAAATCATTGGAATTAAAGCTTCCACTAAATTTTGATTTATTTTCTTTTTTGGTGTTCTAAAAATTTAGCTTTAAGCACATTTAGATTCACGCAAAGCAGGAGTTCTAATTTTGTGATGCAGATGAAAGTAGCCAAGTTGTCAATATTTCTAACTTACTTCAAGTTAAGGATTCCTAAGTTGGTTCTCACCTTTATTAAGTAATCATTATTGAAATTCAAATTGGACAATATGATTAAAAAGCATGCTAATTATTGGATAAGATGACTAAGGATGTTTCAAGTTGTTCTAAGGAATCAAATTAAACTAGTATGCTTAATGAGGTTGCAAACACATAACACTTGTCATTATGGTGAATTTAGTACGGAGGAGAATGTTTTCCATTAAAAGAATATTTTTTCGCGACAACTTGGAATAAGATTTAAGTATATATATATATATATATATATATATATATATATATATATATATATATATATATATATATATATATATATATATATATATATATATATATATATATATATATATATATATATATATATATATATATATATATATATACTAGTTTTACGCTACGCGGTTGCGCATGTATCCCATCTCAGTAAATACATATTTTTTAAACTATACATAAATACTATATTAATTAATTACATTTGAGTTATAAAAAAGTGTAAGAAAAAATTATGAGTTCCTGAAAACTAATAATAGTTGATTTTATTCAACAATTCAATAAATGAGAAACAATAATATTAAAGAATTCCTCAATCATTATTTTTAACTTAACGTTAGTGCATATCGAAAGTTGTCATGATTAGTTTTTACTTTCATCCAGAACACATAAACTTTTGAAAATTTAAATCTTTTTTCTGAAATATTCTTGAGAAGTATAGATTCTTAAATTCATTCTAAAAAAACACACATAGGATCATCTAACTGAGGTTAGACCTTTTTCTTTTTTTGTCACAAGCAAAATGTAAATTATTCTATTTCTTTAATCAATAAAAATATATTATAGAAATTATAAAACAACTAAAAGAACAAATAAACTTTGAGAATTTGGACAAATGGGCGAGACAAATTTCGAACATTTGCAATGAGATTAGGTCTTATATTTAGTTGGAAAATTTATTATAGGTACTTACGAAATTACCAACATGTTTTAGATTCGTAGCAATGAATCGAATTTATATTCTAAAGTTATAAATTTTAATGAGGTCATTTTCCAGCATCTCCGAGAATTACGCCAATATCTATTATCTGTAATGTGTTATATCTTTTTATATGAAATTTGATTAGTCTTATATTTTTAAGTCTCGTGTTTCTAATTTATGGAATTCTTTCTTCGTCAGAAAATTACATGTTTATATAATATAGACATGCTAAATGCGAATATTTCTCATATAATATACAAAATACATTTATAATATAAATATAACACATATAAAAACTACAAGAACATCATTCAATATAATTATAGACTTGAATTGATAACTTGATCACTACGTAAAAACCCACAAGAACTTTTAGCACTACAAAAATCTTATAAGACGTTTATTTTCACAAAACTCTGAAAACAACCTAAATATTAGAAAATTTATTTTAAATATTCTTTTTTCCCTTTTTAACTACAAACAAATTGACATCTTTAATAGCATATTAAATGGTGATATTAAATAATGGATCTCCTACTTATTGTCTTATATTTTTTCCTTTTTTAACCTACGAAAAGTTTACCTAAAATATTGACTTTCCTACTTCTTGTTCGTCGTCTTCTTCTTCTTCTTCTTATTCTTCTTCTTCGACTTCTTCTTCGTCTTCTTCTTCTTCTTCTTCTTCTTCGTCTTCTTCTTCTTTTTCTTCTGTCACGCCCCAAAATCCCCGTCGAGATGGTGCCTCTCATGAAGACAAGGCCATCCAATCTATTTAAACAACCTTTTTCAACAATAAATTACATGAACAAATAATTTCAAGAAAATTAAATAACAAGAGTTCGTGGAATACAATCCAACACGGCATGACATCGGGGTGTCACCAGTCATGAGCTACTACATAGTCCACTAATGTATTACAAGTACGTTAATAGGAACAAAGTCTGAAAAATATTATGAACAGCATAAAATAAGGGAGGAGATTCGGTGCAGCAGACGCTAGCGGTCACATGGCTCAGCTACGATAACAAATCTTCAATCTGCTAAAAAACCTGCTACCGTGCGAACAATACCTGCATCTGCACACGAGGTGCAGGGAGTAAAGTTAGTACTTCTAACTCAGCGGTAGTAAGAGTAAATAATAGTTGAAAGTAAGAAATCACGCAAGGCACTCCATCATACTATATAGAACAATACAACCCTTTCTTAGGAGAAATAGTAAAATCGTGAAAATCCTTTGTTAAACATCTGGGCTCAGTAAAACCTCTTTTGAAAATATTCCTTTTCAACAGTTGCGAAAATAGTTTATATAAGTAGGGCATATCAGAAATCTGCCCCTCCAGCTCAATATCAACCTCTCAGTACTGTATCAGCCCCGCGGGCTCACTCCCAACTCACAAAGTACAACATCAGCATCTCGGGCTAACTCCCAACTCACAAAGTACAACATCAGCCTCTCGGGCATAACACTCCATTAACAAATGACACCAGGGTATTTGGTAAATAGTGCAAGAAGTAACATGGATGCCAATGATATGAGTGTTGAATGTCATGACAACAATACAAAATAAGAACAAATGCATGAGTGCAATGCAATGCATATGACGGTACACTCTAGTACCCGCTGCGGCGTGCAGCCTGCTCTATTTATTTATCGTCGACAACGCTTACTAGGAGTGTGTATAGACTCCGGAGGAGCTCCTATAGCCCAAGCTCAATGTTACTGCGGCGAGCAGTCTGATCCAATATATATACACTGTTGCAGCGCGCAACCAGATCCATCTTCATCTCATTATAATACTACTGCGACGCGCAGCCTGATCCATGCACAGTGCAAAATCATCACGAGCCCCATGGGCATTTATAAAACAGTAGTCCTCAGGCCGAAATAACACTTAAAATATCATTTGAGTTTTCAAAACTTAGAAATATGGCTGAGTTTGTAAAACAGTATTCAAAACCTTGTTATGAGACCGTACGATATGCAAATTATGCCAAAACGTGTAATATCAATCCTCGAAGGATTCAACAAGTTGGCACAAGGCCCCAAGCATGGCAATCAGCCAAATTTATAATGGTAACAAGTAATTTCTGTCAAATACGCAGTAAATTCAACAATCGGGACGGACCAAGTCACAATCACCAATGGTGCTCTATCCCACGCTCATATCCGGCATGCAAGTCACCTCAACACAGTACTATGATATGCAAATTCAGGGTTTCAAACCCTCAGGATATCATTTGCAAGTATTACTCACCTCAAACCGGCGAAACCTCTAGCCCGTGACGCCTTTGCTCCTCAAATCGACCTCTAGCACGTCGTATCTACCCAAAAATAGAGCGAATACATCACAATATGGTAATGGGACAATAACCAATTGAAATAGTTGATAAATGGCAACAATCTCGAAACTATCAAAACTCGAGCCCCGGGCCCACTTCTTGGAACATCACGAAATTTACATCACCGGGTTCCTCATCTCGTCACGAGTCCGTACATATCAAATTTACCTAAATCACAGTTCAAATGACCCCTAAAATCTCCATTTAATTCTCTTAAGTTTCATGCCCTAAACCACCATTTTTGTCCATACATTATTTGAGTTTTCAGTTCTAATCCATGTATTTAACTTGGAAATAAGTAGAAACAACTCACCTTTCATGCATGATGAAATACCCTTGCAATTCTCTCCAAAATAATCCAAACCAAATGAAAGAAATAAGCCAAATTCGTGTTTAGAAGAATCTGTCCGTGCTTCGTCGAGTTGTACCTTGCACCTATGATATACAAGTTGTACATCCTATTAAAATTGTTCCTTATCGGACACCTTCTGTTTAAACACCCATAACATCTTGTATAAATATCCAAATAACAAACGGTTTGAAGATATAGAAATTAGACTGAACGATCTTAATTTGATAGGTTGTACACCATATAACTCTTTATATATCCCGAGATATGAGCTTCTAAAGTGCATCGGTCGAAATTGCTTCAGCAGCCATTTTCAATCCATCATAACTTTCTGAGATAATATCTAAATAACAAATGATTTAACTTTATTAAAATTAGAATGTATAGGCTACAACTTTTGTATTTCGCACTTTTTATGATTTCTTATAGATTACAAGATATGAGCTTCCGAATTGGACTTCTCGCATCAGAAATCTGGTGCACAGCTGAAGAAAAAGGAAAAAATCTGCATTTTTTAAATATGAAATACTCCATTTGACAACCCAAAACTCACCCGAGGCCACTAAGACCTCAACCAAACATGCCAACATATTCCATAGCATCGTGCGAACTTGTTCCAACCTTCGGAACGCTCAAAACAACATCACAACATCAAATTCGCATCTGATTCAAGCCTATGAATCTCAAGAACTTCCAAATTCCACATCCGATACCAAAACACGTCAAAACTAGTCCGAATAACCTCAAATTTTGCAGACAAGTCCAAAATTACATAACAAGGCTGCAGCAACTCTCGAAATTCCGTTCCGACCCTCGGATTCAAATCTCCTATCAACCGGAATTCGCCAAAATACTAACTTTCCCAATTCAAGCTTAATTCTACACCGGTCATCACAAAAATATTCCGGACACACTCCTAAGTCCCAAATTACCTAATGAGGCTATCCAAACTATAAAATTTGCAATTCAAGCGCTCTAACACATAAGTCAATAGCCAGTTGACTTTTCCCACTTAAGCTTCCTTAAAATAGACTAAGTGTATCAAACCTTATCAAAATCATTTGGTAATGACTTCAAACACAAGTCACATTCGACATTACGGGCTTGCCCCAACTTTCGGAATCAAATTCAGACCCCGATATCAAAATTTTCACTTCCGGTCGAATTTCTCAAAAATCTTCAAATTTCTATATTTAGCCAAACGACTCCAAAATGACCTACGGACCTCCGAATTCACTTCCGATCGCGCTTCCAAATCCAGAATCACCATACGGAGCTACTCCCAATCTCAGAATTACAAACGGACATCAATAATACTGAAATACATTTTAAGCCAAACCGATGCAATTTCTTCTAAAATGCTATCTTCCACAATAGGCACCAAAACGCTTTCGGGTTATCCAAGACCTGATCCGGGCATATGCCTGAGTCCCAAATCATCATACTAACCTACTGGAACTTTAGGATCCCAATTCCGAGGTCGTTTACTCAAAATTACAATCTCAGTTCATTTCTTCAATTTTAAGCTTCTCAAATGAGAATTTTTCACTTAAATTTGACTCCAAACTTCCTAAATTTTAATTCTGACCATACAAACAAGTCAATATACCTAAGATGAATCTACTTATGGCATAAAACTACTGAATAACGTGCCGCAGCTCAAAACGACCGGTCGGGTCATTACATCTTCTTAATTTTCCTTCTTATTTTTTAAATTCACTTGTTTGTTTTTACAATTTTATCTATTATAAAGTGCATTTGCGGAGGATAAAAAAATAAGAACACTCTGAAAACAACCTAAATGTTAGAAAATTTACTTCAAATATTTTTTTCCCTTTTTAACTACAAATAATTTGACCTCTTTAATAGTGGATCTCCTACTTATTGTCTTGTTTTTTCCCTTTTTAAGCTACGAAACATTTACCTAAAACTTTGACTTTCCTACTTCTTCATCATCATCTTCTTCTTCTTTTTAATTTTTCCTTCTTTTTTTTTAAATTCATTTGTTTGTGTTTACAATTTATGTATTATAAAGTGCATTTACGGAGGGTAAAAAAGATAAATGGCATTTCGCTAAGGACCTTCGTGCTTATTATATAGTATAGCTAGATAGATAGATATAGATAGATAGATAGATAGATAGACATGTATATAAACTGACATAGGTAAAAGTAGATTCGATGAACAAATAGTATGAAAATTAGAACTTTAATAGTATTGGAAGTTTATTGCAAAAGTTTTATTAAGCATAAAAATAAGTGAAATAATGAGAATATATTATGATAAATATCATAATATGTTGGATGTCTACTCATCTTCCATGATCTTCATCTCAAATGCTCAATGACATATTTAATGACATATTTTGTATGTTCAATGACATATCCATGACATATTTTCTTCACTTTTTATGCCTATATAAAGGCCTTGTAATAGATAGGAAAATGCACACAATTGAAGAAGAAAATTTCTTCCGTCTCTCTATCTATATTTCTTGTTCATGTTTCACTAAGTTGCTTATATTTCTTGTTCATGTTTTGCTAAATTGCTTTCATTTTATAACACGTTATCAGCACGAGTCTCTAACTATCACGGCAGGTTATCTTCTTTTAAATTCTCGACTCTGATTTAAAATTATCAGGTACAACATGTTCCTCTCTTTTGTAAGAATAATGATATATTTTGTTGGATACTTAGTTTTTCTCAATTATGTTTAAAAATAAAAAAATAGAAAGAGAAAGATACTCATACTTCACCATGATCTCTTTATTTATGAATAAAGATGTAATGATTTTAATGAACTGCTTCTTAATTGATTTGCATTATTAGAATATAAATAGAAGTAATCAACAAAAGACTTAGATAACAAAAATATTTTTTTGACGGTAGTACGTATCCAAAATATGAATAAAAATGGTGTTTGCATCATTAAAATATTACATTCTACTTTGACTAAATCCAAGAAGCTTTTATTGATTATTCATCTTCTTCTGTGTAGAAATAAAACATGTTAGTAATAATGAGGTTACTTGAAATTGTTTTTGTTTTCAAGTCTATTTTCTTATTGAATTCAAGTATATCTAATTACATGCTTGAGTACTAGGGTACACCTAACATAATATGTGATTACACATTATTGTGCAGTATAACATGATATACTACACTAGCTACATTTAACTATTTATTTTAACAAGCCTACACTTAGAACACATGGAGATACTATGTAGGTATAGATTTTACGATATTAAAATTTTTATATTCTTTAGGTGCACATATAATTCTTTTATATGGTCAATCTAGAAAAGTAACAATACTAGTTATGTAGCATGTCAAATCACTTAGCCAAATTATTACTAAAATTGCTTGATAAAGATCTTAGTGCACTAAGTGTATTCCTATTAGCCAGTATTGTCCTGCACGTATTTAATACACTTTAAATCATGCTAATTAACTTGAATAATTTAATGATGCATGCACTAACTAGACATACAAGATTAAGTATGGATATCTCACAAAACAAACTTGGATCAAAATTTAATTGTAAAAATATTGGTTAATTGATTCATGTACCACACATATAATATTCAAAGAGAAGAAATATTTCTCTCATTTAAGTATGTGTAAGGCAGACGTTACTACAATTTCTGGTAGTAGTAAATTATTTGAAGGCTCTGGAAGAGCTACTATAACTCTGCCTAAAGGAATAATATATATCATAGAGAATACAATGTTCTCCTTCAAGTTCAAAAGGAACTTGTTGAGTTTTAAAGATATTAGTCAAAATGGATATCATATTGAGACAATAGATGAGAATAATCTTGAATATCTCATCATTACAAAGAAAGTCTCTGGCCAAAAGAGGGTTATTGAGAAGTTCCCATCTTTATCTTGTGGCCTGTATTGGACAAGAATTAGTGCAATTGAGGCACATTCTACCGTAAACCAAAAGGTTACTGATTCCAATACTTTCGTACTTTGGATAATCGATTGGGACATCCTGGATCAATTATGATGAGACGGATTATAGAAAACTCAAATGGTCATCCATTAAAGAATTTAAAGATTCTTTTAAATAATGAATTTTCTTGCACTTCTTGTTATCAAGGCAAGTTAATTATTAGACCATCACCAACAAAGGTTGGAATTGAGTCACCTGCGTTTTTGAAACGTATACAATGGGACATTTGTGGACCTATTCACCCACCTAGTGGGTCGTTTAGATATTTTATGGTCTTAATAGACGCATCCTCTATATGGTCTCATGTGTGCCTATTGTCATCTCGCAACCTTGCGTTTGCAAAATTAATGGCACAAATAATTCGATTACGGCCACAATTTCTCGATGATCCAATTAAGTCTATTAGACTAGATAATGTTGTTGAGTTATCATCCTAAGCATTTAATGATTATTGCTTATCAATTGGGATAAAAGTGGAACATCTTGTAGCTCATGTTCACACTCAACATGGTCTTGCAGAATCTTTAACTAAACGTCTGTAGTTGATAGCAAGACCATTACTCATGAAAATGAGGCTGCTCACTTTGGTTTGGGGTCACGCCATTTTGCGTGCAGCAATGCTAGTTCGTCTCACACCGACAAATTATCATAAATATTCCCCGTTGCAATTAGTTTTGGGTCATGAACCTATTATATCCCATATAAGAATTTTTGGATGCGCAGTATATGTGCCTGTAGCACCGCCATATCGCACCAAAATGGGTCCACAAAGAAATTTGCGAATATATGTTGGGTTTGAATCGCCCTCCATTATTCGCTATATCGAAACATTGACAGGGGATTTGTTCACTGCACGATTTGCAGACTGTCGATTCGATGAGACACTTTTCCCAAAATTAGAGGGAGAAGTTGGTGAAACCAAACAGGAAATTTTGTGAAAAAATCCATCATTATCTAATCTTGATCGACGCGCCTCTATTTGTGAAAAAGAGGTGCCAAAGATTATTCATTTTCAAAGAATAGCAAATCAAATGCCAGACGCATTTATGATTTGAAAAGGATAACAACATTACATATCCCCGCAGAGAATGTGATAGCAGTATGTGATAAGTCTAAAAGAAGACAAAATTATTACCGTGAAGGTATCAATGGATGTGGACGTGGCAATAGACGAAATTATAATCGTCATCATTGTGATAATGAGAATAATAAGGATTCTCAAAATAATCCTTCACTTTGTGAAAGTAATATCTGTCATCGATTTGACATGAGATTTTATATAGCACATATAGATGATTATGGTCCATTCATGGTGTGAATGTGAAAACATCTGATTTATGAATACATATTCATTATTGGAAGAATATGAACATGCTATTGGTGTTGAATATACCACACTCACCTTTAGAAGGAGGGTTGAGATGATATAAGAAAATAATGTCATTTTTGGCATGAATGGTCATTGGTCACGTATCTATTGTACGCCAAAATATTTTGGCAATGTGATTATTAAAGGATAATAATAATGCAACATATCTTGCATATAATTTTGACATGACCATAATGGTACAACTTTCTCTTTAAAAGAAATATTCACTATATGGATATTGATTAATATGTGAAAGTACCAAATTAATTGTGAACTCTGTAAGAGCCAATTATATTATTTTGGAGAAACACAATTGATTGCCAATAAGGTATTGAATTGTAGTAAGTCTCAAAGAAACTTATTCAGTTTCCAAAGTATACGCGAAAGCGATTGATTATATTGAGACTATTAATAAAGGAAAGATTTGATATCTTCTATTACTATAACTTGTAGCGGGATAATATGTATGTGAAAAGCTACTCGCTTTATTCTCCAATTTGTACTATACAAACAAAAGAATGCCACAATAAAGTGGATGTTTATTTATATAAAAACTCATATCATAATAAACTTAGAGTTTATCGATAATTGCACATGTCATGATGTAAACCTGAATTTTATCTATATTGATAATTTATTCAGTTGCCATTCGGGTTAGCCATATCAATTTAAGTATGATGTGCAATAATAATAGAAAATTCACATGGGTAAATATTAAAGAACTAGAAAGTTCTTTACAAATTCTCTTGTATTACTTGTTCTCATTAATTAATTGACCAACTAAAGTTGGGGTTAAATCCCATAAATTTTGAAAATATCAAATGGGCCCATTCACCTGCCATATATACCACATAAGATGCATCTATGAGATGGTTACATGTGCGATTATTATTAACCTGCAACCTGGCCGGTGCTTGCGAGGTAACTTGCCCAGTAATCTAATTTCGAGCATAATTTCCAGATTTTCTATTCAAGATAGTTCATCTTGATAAGTTGGTTTACATCATAGTTGGTTCAGCAAAATAATTTATTGAGTGCCTCCACTTAATAGCTACATTATTTCTTATGAGAACAAAGTTATCTATATCAATTTGATATACGTTATATACGAGAGTATATTATATTCTCCCCTCACAAGTGGTTCAAGGTCAGGAACCAAATAATTTCATCTTATTATTATTGATGTGCATTGTATATTAACATGATAATGCACAAAGATGAGTTCCCATAATTGAGGAAACAAGTTAGTTTTTCTAACATGAGGGGGAGACATGATAAACACTTTAGAAAAAGTTACACGGAACGGATTATCATTTGTATATGTAGATCCTCGAATATCATAATATGAACTTGAAGTTCATAAAAAGATAATTCAATTGCAACATATTGCAAAGCATGCCATACGCATTTGCTGACCCAAAGAAAGTAACTATATTCTCATTGCAAATGCTCATATTAAGTCCTAGAAGGACAAAGTCTTTGGTACGCTTAAAGCGTATAGACAAATCGGTTTCAAATAAACTTCTTGATAAAGAAGACGAGCAAATGATCAAAGTGATCATAATAAAGGAGGTAAGTAATCTAGAAGGTCACATGACATAACAGTTCATAAAATCTCATGAGAGATTCAGGTAACTGATTGTATGAATGAAAAGATCTATATGTTATGTCTTTATGAAAATTTATTGGAACCGATATAAAATGTTCGTCGACGACATCTATGATAACGCTAAATATTGATGAGGATCTTAAGTTTGTCGAATACAGACAAAAATATTGGCCAAATGAAAGAGATACAATTCAAGTAGAATTGATTTCATATGGAAGATATGTAGTTTTGGACATGTAGTTCGAATACTTGAAAGTATAAAGTCAATGGTATGTGTAATCAGTTTTCGATATCTTATATGTCTAGCATGACATGAAAACTTGATATGCATCTAAAGTCTATAATATGGCTTATATGGCTTAACTTATATGACAATCCATAAAGGATTTAAGTTGCTTAAAGCATCTACAATTCTTGATCTTGAGGTACCACTTCCTCAGTGCAATTTATGCACAAATGTATCTTGCTATAACTATAAGCATGATAATGTGATAGCGATGATACATTTATGGAGATATTGAATAGCCATTCCACGATATTTGTGAAAACATTATATATCTATCACGAGTTAAGATTTCAAGGTGAAAATATTCATTATAGTTAATATGGCTGATTTATTTATCAAATCTCTACTAACGATCTCTCGAAGATGGTGCACACGATTGGAATGTGAAGGCTCAAGGATGTGAATTGATGCTCTTTTCAGGGGGAGTTAATGCACGTTGCACTCTTTTTCCCTTACCAGGTTTTGTCCCACTGGGATTTCCTTGCAAGGTTTTTAACGAGGCAACAAAAATGCGTATTGTTAGATGTGTACTCTTTTTCCTTTTCTTGAATTTTTTTCTCCATTGAGTTTTATTTTAGTTAAGGTTTTAATGACGCACATTATCTATGGACATCCAAAGGGGGAGTATTATGATAAATATCATAATATGTTGGATGTCTACTCATCTTTCATGATATTCATCTCAAATGCTCAATGACATATTCAATGACATATTTTGTATGTTCAATGACATATTCCATGACATATTTTCTTCACTTTTTATGCCTATATAAAGGCCTTGTAATAGATAGGAAAATGCACACAATTGAAGAAGAAAATTTCTTCCTTCTCTCTATCTATATTTCTTGTTCATGTTTCACTAAGTTGCTTATATTTCTTGTTCATGTTTTACTAAATTGCTTTCAATTTATAACAGAATCAACTTTGTTTTTGATTTTATGTGAGTTTCTCTATCTTGCATAAGTTAGAATATTTAGAAGAATACAATATATCATATGGATTTATCTCACTCAACAATCTATCGTCAACATTATTTTAGTTTTTGTATGTACTTTTGTATCCTATGATAAAATCAATAAGATATATATATATTTTATATTTAAATTTCTCCCAAAGATGATTACGTAGTCAAAAACTAAATAGCAACAGCGTAACACTCCATATATTATATGCTAAATTAATGAAATAATTATATTGATGGTAATAATATATATATTCCTTTGCTAAAAACTATTAACCTCACACTTTTAAATTTCCAGCAAGAAGAATTGCAAGTATATTTATGAGTTTTTTTATTTATTTAATGTAAACAACTAATTTGTCTGTACTCCAGACATTGAACAAGAAGAATAACAAAAGACCCATGCTAGCCGCGACTTTAATTTCTCTACAAATTATAACTTACTTATATTAAGTAGCAAGAAACTTGAAACTTTATTAAAAAGAAGTTTTTAGACAAACAAAGGCAGCAAAAAAGCATGGGAAACTTTGCAACTTACTACTTTCCAGGTTTACAGTTCTTGAACAAGCCAAATTGAGACGAGTTTGATCTACAGCAAATTTCAAGCACTATGTCTTTCGATTGATATCCTCCATGCTGTTGACGATGTTTTTAGCTACCTAGAAAGAAAAATAAAAGAGATAAAGATTAGAGAATTCTAAGTTGCATATATAGATTCAATTTAAAAAGTAGAGCAAAAGTACTACATAAAAAAAAACAACGATCTTATGAAAAATTATGCTTGATTCACGATAGTCAAAATTAGGCCTTTACTTACATTCAAATGAGGAAAAAATTTAGTAATAATTTTTTAATTGATTTTAAAGTTTAAATATTAGTAAATAAATTAAATGACTAATTTGTCCGATATAAAAGCTACTTTTAAGGGGTAAAAAAGGCGAACGACTTTTCGCTAAGGGCCTTCGTGCTTTTAATATATATATATATATATATATATATATATATATATATATATATATATATATATATATATATATATATATATATATATATATATATATATGACGATCTTTTTTGTTTTCTCTATTTTACCGTTTTGTATCCGAAAATAATGTCCTGACTTGATTAATTTAGATTCCCATCAAATAGGTTTATTAAGGAAGTAACACCGTCGATACCAAAAGGTTCTTCAATTCATGCTTAGGCTCGAACTTGAGATTCGTGATAAAAAGTTAAGAAATCCCAAATATAGTCAAATTTCTCTATGACAATATAATTCATTCTTAATTTTTTTGGTTGTTATGGTGAAACATTGATATAGAAAATATATATTATAATATTACAGAAAAATGGGTTCCGAAGAAAGCTTGGCCGTTCTACCTAGTGAAATATTGTCGAAGCAAATGAAAATTGCAAGTTGATCATAACATTTTCCTACTTGAAATTTGAAACTAACACTTTTGTTTTAATATTCCCAATATACAGTTGTTAGTGTTTCATTAACAGCTGATCCTAGGTTTATTCTCTGCAATTTCTGAATAAGATGTGAAATCCAAATATTAAAACATTAATTTAATACAATCTGCGATCATATCGAGATTTTTTCGGGATAAAGTAAAAATTATATTCGTTTCTATATGTATGTATCTTGTTTTGGTCTTTTTATATTTGTTAAATTATAAATCATGTTGAGAAGAAGGAGACAACTCCATTATGTCACCACAAGATTAGCATGGTGTCTGTTTTGCTCAAAAGATTCACACGCCTTGTAAACTAAAAAATAATCAAAAAATTATTTGGGTAAATCATAATCAAGTATAATGAGTGCTAGATGAGATTACTTAGCTAAAATGTGATAGATCTAAAGATATACAAGGTTATAGAAAGGTTAAATATCAAAGAGAAGAATAGACAGATAGTTTGCTTGATAACAGTAGATAGAGAGAGAGAGAGAGAGAGAGAGAGAGAGTAGAGAGATGATATTATTCACAGTAAAGCACATGCCCGTTACAAAGGGAAATGTCCTCTTTATATATTAGGAGACCTTCCTTGAAATAATGAAAAAGTACAAAAGTTGGTGGCTTCCTTGTATGAAGGAAGCCAGGCCTTAAACGATGTCGTTCTTCTAGGTAGTTGACTGGGACGTCCTTGTTTTGGTCGTCCTCGTCTGAGGCGATGCAATTTGAGGACGACACTGTCATGAAGGACGTGTCTGCTTAAACAGGAACGGGGCGAATCGGATTTTACCCCATATAGTTAGTCCCTCCGTCCGTTGGAGGCGTGCTCGATGGATATCTTTAATGGACGGATATGTGTGCTCATATGGCGATGTAAAGCCGTTGACGCTTATCTCCTTTTTATAATTACGTCACCGGTCACGTGCGTCATCATTACTTTTGCTCCCGAGATGGATCAGATCCTGACATGACGTTTGAGTTTCCCGCTCCAACTTTTGATAGATGTCGCTTCGATTTTCGTATATATCGCCTTTATAAACAACGGAGCGGTTTGAAATGACTCGCCATTCGAACCTTCGAAGTACGTTTCTCTCTTGCTTTCATCTTATTTTCCAACAATCACTGTTTTTATCAATAGATTTTGTTTCTGCGGGTCGAACTTTGCATTACTAAAACATTCTTCTCTATAAAGTCAATCATGGTGAAACGATCTCAAGACAGTAAGAGGTCCAGAGATAACGCCCCCTCTAGGGTTTCACCTCCCTCCGACGGTGAGGCGGAGATGGTCGGAGAGGTTCTCGTTCCTCTGTCAGTGGAAAATGTTCTTACGAAAAATATGAATAAAAGGAATGACGTTAGTCATAAAAGCTCTCCTCCACCCTAGGAACGTAGCGAATTGACGCTCTCTCACTTGGATGCCCTCAGGATGGCGCATGGATTTCCTGATCATGACGATATAGTACCTGCCGGAGAGGATTATGCCAACGTGCACAGGCCCGGGTTTTGTATGTTCTACGATTATGCATTTCGGATCGGTTACAGTTTCCCGCTCAATCCTCTAGCGGAGGAACTTTGCCACTTCTTCAGGGCGTGCCCGGCTCAACCCACCCCATACATGCTGAAAGTGTGTAGGATACTTACCATATATGCGGAGAAAGCCGGATGTATGGTCGCGATCTACCACCTTTTGCAGATGTTCAACGTGAGTCACCTGAGGGGTTCGATGTTGCATCTGACGTGCTGCGGCAAGAAGAGATTCGTGGTACAATCTGATGACAAGGCCAACCATGGCTATTGGAAGAGATTCTTCTACGTCCGGATGGAGCACCTGGTGGCTAACCCCGAAGGATTTCCGGAGGTGTGGAACCCGGAGTGTAAGCATCCCTTTGTGTCTTCTTTAGTGCTTTTCGTTATGACGGCTTATCCTCTCACGGAACTTCTATTTTCAGTGGCGGCTCGTATGCCTGTAGATTCCTCGTCCCTTTCCTGTGCGGACGACATTAGGTCGTGGGTGGAGATGATGATACCGCATGTAGAGGAATGTTGTACCTGGGCCCAATTCGGTAGCATGCACGACCCAACTGGTAATGGTCTTCCCTTGTTCTTTCCTTTTTCCTTGTTTTGATTCGAGAGTCCTTTTGCTTGACATATCTTTTCCACGAAAGGTCGGGGCACCTCTAAGAGGACCAAGAGGAAGAGAGCTGATGCCGGCCCATCTAGGGCGAAGCCGGGCTCTGAAGAGGAGGATGTTCCTGCGGAGAGTTCAGTCAAAAGTAGTGCCCTCTCGGCCCCCCAGTAGGAAGTTACGCCGAGAGCGATATCTGAGGCGGCGGCCGAAATAACAGCGGAAGTGGCATCGGAGGAGGTCCTAGTGGTGGCAACTAAGGTTGCATCCGGCAACAAGGAGCTTATTTTGGGGTCACCTTTGCAGCCGATGGAGGCGGCTCCTGAAGATGATGAGCCTTTTGAAAGTAAGAGGCGGTGGCTGATCACCGGCAAAGGGGTAGCTACTGAGGAGGAGATGGTACAATTACCACATTGGGAGTTGGGGCGGCAATTTATGGTTGATGCAATCTGCTCATGGAGGACTGCTCCTCGAGGGAGGGCCAATGTCGAGGCTGGCTCGCCTTCTGGTAGGGAGGATGGATTGTCGGCCGTAGCGGCGGAGACAAGTGCACCCTCAGAGAGGATGGACAGAGGAAGGGGCTCTCCGGCTCGCGCTGAGATAACAGCCGGTAGGTCTACTCACCGCATTGTGATTCCTAGCGGCTATAACCTATTGGAGAACTGCGAGGAGGCAGCCGCGGACATGACCCTTCTTTGTGTGGGTGCCAGGGGCGAGACGTTGGCAGTATTAGTATTTATGCCGTTCACTAGAGGGGGGGTGAATAGTGAGGCACGAGAATATTGAAATATAATGCGGAATTAAAATTGCAGGAATAAAGTAAATACGGTAATTGAAAAAATAAAGAAAGAACACACCGTATTTTATCCTGGTTCACCACAACCTGTGGCTAGTCCAGTCCCCGAGAGACTCTCTCGAGATTCCACTAACTTCTTCAAGCTTACGGGTGCTTAACAAACAGTTACAGTTGCTCGTAGATGTACACTCTACAAGACTTCGATTACTAAGACTTTGGGTACTTAGCAAACCCGACAAATGAGAAGATATGTTCTTCTCCAACACCTCTCTTTTACAACAAGTACTCTCTCAATAGAGTGGATAAAGAGAAACAAAATAAGCTCTATGAACAACACAAAGTTGTCTCTCAAATGGCTCAACAAAAGCTCTAAAATGATGCTTGAATATGATCAATACGTATATCAATATATGGAGGAGTTGTGTATTTAAAATCAGCTCAAAAGACCTCTTTTAATAGGTGAAAAAGTGGTGCTGACCGTTGCTTAATTGACAGATAAAATCCCTGAATTTTTGCTTAAACAATCGATTGTTTGACCTATATAATCGATTGTTTGAGGAACGTTCAAATGACAGACTCCTGATTTTAAGGGAAATAATCGATTGTAAAATCTGTATAATCGATTATTATACAACGTTCAAAAATCAATTTAGGATTCTGTGGGAACGGTCTGCATATAATCGATTGTATAAAAAGGGTAATCGATTATTTTGATGTTTGAAAACTTCGATTGCACACTGTCTCAATATAATCGATTGTGCAAAATATATAATCGATTGTTTTCTGATTTGAAAAACTTCAGATCACACTGTCTCTATACAATCGATTGTTCAAACTATATAATCAATTGTTTGCTGTTTTGAAAAACTTCAGATCACACTGTCCCTATACAATAGATTGTAAGGTTCATATAATCGATTGTATTGGTCCAGATTTAAAAGACATGTTTTAAAACGTTAATATCATTTTGTTTGAAGTATTTAAAACATATTTATGATAAATATGATATTAATAATATGTTTTATGCATGTTTATGATGACCTAATGTTGAGCCAAAAGACGAGATAACTTAAATGTTGCTCTTACATTGGTTCTACCTAATGACCTACGCCTTGGGTCTTCGGTCTTGAACATTTGAGCTCGTCTTTGGCTTGTCTATACAATTCCGTCATCAATATGCTTCTCGCCATTCATTCTTGATTGTTTGTCATATAATATCGTTGTTTGAAACTTGACTTCATTGTTTGTCATTCATCAAAACCTATACCTGAAAATCATGCTCATACAACCAAAGCGCACATATCATAGATAGAGTGATTTTCTACAATTTCCCCCTTTTTGATAATGACAAACAACAGGAGATATGCATATTGAATTCCCCCTAAATTCATGCTATATCTCAACATACAATTTTATGCACACAATTCAATATAAACAATTCAATATTGTTCCCCCTTAATCGAATATTCCCTCTCAATTAAAGCATGCATATCGCCTATATTCTTCCCCCTTTTGGCATTAGCAAAAAGAATATGCCAAATGTTATTTAAACTATTGACGATACTAATTGTTATAAACAAAATCATATTAACATCAAATAATACCAAATGTTAGTAAAAGCATACTAACCATAATAACGGTCATTTTTCTCAAATGTACCAACAGTTGTTCACACTAAAAATATTCATCAAAACATGAATCAATCATTTAATACAAAACTAATTAATACTAGTTGTTATTCAAAATAAAACTTATTAAAACATGTATCAATCAAGAGTAATTAATGTCGACTGTTAGCACATATCAACTATTGCGTTTTTATTCAAAATACGATAATGCATTAAGGTTACGTGCTTGGTGCATCTACTACAATTTTGTAGTCTTCAAGCACACTTGCAAAAGTACCTAAAAATAGGTCTTTGGTGCCCAACTTCTTTTGGGTCCTTGGGGGTTAGGATAATAATCATAATCAACACATAAATCTCTATGTTTAGCAAAACATACGGGTGCAATGTGTCCTACCCGGTTACAATAATGACATATAACATTAGGATTGTGCATATGTCTTGGTTGAGCCAAATGCGTTCTAGGTGATCTAAAGTCGTTATTCCTAGAAGCGTTGAAATTCCTAGAATCATTTCTAGGTGGTCTAAAATAATTCATTCTAGACTCATTTATAAAATTCCTAGAATTGTGTCTAGGTGGTCTAAAATTATTCATTCTAGACTCATTAACCAAAGTCCTAGAGTTGTTTCTAGGTGGTCTAAAATAATTAATCGTAGACTCATTTGTGAGGTTCCTAGAATTCTTTCTAGATGGTCCGACCTCATTACTTTCATCCTTTTTATATCTTCAATTTTAGGAATATCAATACTACGTTTTTCTAGTACGTTCCTAAGTTCTATGTTCTCTATTTTTAAAGAACTACAAGAAGAACAATTGGAACATTTATCAATTGAAGAGGCTTCATTCAATTCCTTGATCTTATTTTTAAGATCAACAATGTCATTTTCCAAAAAAATATTTTCTTTTTCTAAAACTTCAATTTTATTTTTAAGAAAATTTTTGTCATTTTCAAAAGAATTCTTTTCTTCTTTCAGCTTCTCATTTTCACTAGTCAATTTTTCAAAATCTATTTCTTTCAAAGAAGATGGTTTTTCAAAATCTTTTTCTTGCAAAGAAAGTGTTTTCTGAAAATCTGTTTCTTGCAAAGAAAGTGTTTTCTGCAAAGAAAGTGTTTTCTTCAATTCTTTTATCGTTTTGGAAGCATTGACAAATTCACCATACAATTCATCATATGCATTTTGTATTTCTTCAATCGAGTAAGAATTAGAAGTACTTACCTCTTCTTCTTTGTCGGCCATGAAGCATAATGCGGCAGTTTCATCGCCCCGAGCTGTCCGCTTTTTGATACGTACTTTCATACGTTACCTCAAGCTTATCCCACATCTCTTTGGCAGTTTTGCAGTGGGAAATTTTCCGATAGTCTTCCTGATTCAAAGCGCTATACAACATATTGATTGCCTTGGTGTTGTATTCACTTGCCATGGCTTTCCCAACTTTTGTCGTCATTTGTTCACCATGCTTGATGATTTGCCATAGATGAAAGTTGTTTGATTGGATGAAGATTCTCATCCGATCTTTCCAATATGCGTAATTGCTTCCATCAAATAGTGGAGGCAAAAAGGTATTTGACCTTCGCTTATTATACCTGCGTTCAACATTCTCAACAGAAAAATATATATAGCTCTCAACCGGTTAAGGCTTTCGGAGAGTTAGGCTCTGATACCAATTGTTAGTATTTATGCCGTTCACTAGAGGGGGGGTGAATAGTGAGGCACGAGAATATTGAAATATAATGCGGAATTATAATTGCAGGAATAAAGTAAATACGGTAATTGAAAAAATAAAGAAAGAACACACAGTATTTTATCCTGGTTCACCACAACCCGTGGCTAGTCCAGTCCCCGAGAGACTCTCTCGAGATTCCACTAACTTCGTCAAGCTTACGGGTGCTTAACAAACCGTTACAGTTGCTCGTAGATGTACACTCTACAAGACTTCGATTACTAAGACTTTGGGTACTTAGCAAACCCGACAAATGAGAAGATATGTTCTTCTCCAACACCTCTCTCTTACAACAAGTACTCTCTCAATAGGGTGGATAAAGAGAAACAAAATAAGCTGTATGAACAACACAAAGTTGTCTCTCAAATGGCTCAACAAAAGCTCTAAAATGATGCTTGAATATGATCAATATGTATATCAATATATGGAGGAGTTGTGTATTTAAAATCAGCTCAAAAGACCTCTTTTTATAGGTGAAAAAGTGGTGCTGACCGTTGCTTAATTGACAGATAAAATCCCTGAATTTTTGCTTAAACAATCGATTGTATGACCTATATAATTGATTGTTTGAGGAACGTTCAAAAGACAGACTCCTGATTTTAAGGGAAATAATCGATTTGTAAAATCTGTATAATCGATTATTATACAACGTTCAAGAATCAATTTAGGATTCTGTGGGAACGGTCTGCATATAATCGATTGTATAAAAAGGGTAATCGATTATTTTGATGTTTGAAAACTTTGGTTGCACACTGTCTCAATATAATCGATTGTGCAAAATATATAATCGATTGTTTTCTGATTTGAAAAACTTCAGATCACACTGTCTCTATACAATCAATTGTTCAAACTATATAATCGATTGTTTGCTGTTTTGAAAAACTTCAGATCACACTATCCCTATACAATCGATTGTAAGGTTCATATAATCGATTGTATTGGTCCAGATTTAAAAGACATGTTTAAAAACGTTATCATCATTTTGTTTGAAGTATTTAAAACATGTTTATGATAAATATGATTTTAATAAAATGTTTTATGCATGTTTATGATGACCTAATGTTGAGCCAAAAGACGAGATAACTTAAATGTTGCTCTTACATTGGTTCTACCTAATGACCTACGCCTTGGGTCTTCGGTCTTGAACATTTGAGCTCGTCTTTGGCTTGTCTATGCAATTCCGTCATCAATATGCTTCTCGCCATTCATTCTTAATTGTTTGTCATATAATATCGTTGTTTGACACTTGACTTTATTGTTTGTCATTCATCAAAACCTATACCTGAAAATCATGCTCATACAACCAAAGCGCACATATCATAGATAGAGTGATTTTCCACAGGCAGAGGTCAGCGACAAGGACCTGTCCCGAAGGGTAGCAGGCGCGGCCTTACAGGTAAATTTTGACTTTCCTTCCCATTGGTGTTGCAGGGGGTAGTCCGCATGCGCACTGATCTATCCTTTGATATTTTTCAGTTTCTTGCTTTGGAGGTTAAGAGGGGGCGGCGTTTGGCGAAAAGGGTGGATTCCCACAAGAAACTATTGCAACGGTACAAGTGGATTCGTGAGGCGTATCAAACGTTGCTCGATGTGTATAAGCAGGACCCCGAATTTAGGCTGTTTCGCAAGGGCCTTACCCAGACAGAGGAGCAACTAAAGAAGAGGTTGGCTGAGTTAGAGAGGGCGTACGAGCAGCTTGAGGCCGCGGTTGCCCGGAACACTGGGTTGCAGGCGCTCCTTCGGGCAAAGGATGACGTGTTGGAGCTTGGCCGTGCCGTAGCGGCGGGACTGCTGAACTTCGGGCTGGGATTGCGTCCTTGAGAGACAGTTTGAGAGGAAACAGTAAGAAGAGTTGAAAGAATTCTTTTGAAATTCATTTGGACTGACTAGTTTCAAAACAAGAGAATCACACAAGCAGGGGAAAAGGGAAAGGGAACAAATAAGCAAGGAAACCATTTACACGTACGACACATCAAAGAAAAGCAATCAAACATGGCTACAGACAAGGAGTCCAGTTCTTACTGTACCAAACTCCAAATATAATTATCCTCAGGAAGAGGTTTCAGGACTGTTAAGTAACCAAGCAGGCCTGAATACATGCTAGTAATGCATAGGAATGAGGAAAAACATACATTGAAATGAGAAATGGGGGTAGTGAACATGTTAAGTCAAGCTAGGCAGACTAATAAGTACATGCTAGTGGAAATGAGAACAACAGAAAATAAGTAAAAACATAAAAGAAACATGAGGATGTGCAAAACTAATAGAAGCATGTTGTTTTGGAGGTTGTAACTTAAAGAGGTAACATATCAGTTGCAGATAATAGAAACAATAGCAATGGGCAATAATGCACAAAGGAGAGCAAAGTGTGCAGAAAGTGTGCAGAGAGTGAGAGCAGCAGTGTGTAGAAAAGCAAGCAGAGAGTGAGAGCAGCAGTGTGCGGAGAATGAGAGCAGCAGTGTGCAGAGAAGCAAGCAGCATGCAGACCCAAGTAAATAATGCAGTAGAACTCCAGCAGTAGAAACAAATAGCCAAGATTACTCAAATCTTGGCTTTTAGCCGATTGAGTATTCAATAGAAAAATGAGAGAGTTTGTATAGAAACACTAGAGAAAGAGATAGCACTAAGTGTTTTTGAAAGAGAGTTAAGAGAAATTGCAATGTCTTGGTGTGTAAGGGAGAAAGGAAGAGCAGTACTAATAGTTTTCGAAAAATAGTAGAGAATAGGGTAAGGAGTATATAATTACAGAAACAGTACCAAATTGAATCAATAACATGTCCTAATTCAACTAAATCAGGGACTCATGATTCGAATAGGAGCATAGGCTACCAAGTAAGGAAAGAATGAGTCAGATGACTGATTATACCATAACAAAAGCAGTAAGCATGCTACATATAATACAGTCTAGGTACACAATCTTTCAAACAAGGAAAATATATGTTGAATAACCAAGAATATACTTATGTACACAAGTATGGTAACCCTATAAATCAACTATGAAAAATCAGTTAAAGAATCACGGGAAAGACAAAAATCAAAGGGAATTATTCCCAAGCATAGAAAACAAACTCACAAATAAGGAAAGAATTTGAAATTAGTGTAAGAACACATACAAATCAGGGATTCAAAAAGATACTCAGAACAAACATGATATTCAGTAAAGAGAGAGGCATTCGTATTTAAATAGTCACAGAAACTAAGAACCCTAAGTAAGGAATCATGCAAACAATAGAAGGTCGGAGCCCTAGAAAAGACATAAAGCATGGAACTCAAACCAACAAGGTTTCAAGCACATAATGATTTTTAAAAAAGGGGACGGAAACCCTAGTTTTGAAAAGAGGAACAAAACATTTTAAAACTTGAATTAATCAAAGATATCGAGTGAAAGTAGCATAGAAAACAAAGATGAAATTGGGAATCATTAGAAAAGGCATAGATTAAAGATATTTAGGCAAAAATAAGTGTTTGTAAAATAAATTAGGGAAATGAGAAACTTGGCCGTGAAACTCGTTAGTAATGTCATATAATGCATCATCGGACAAAAACCACCGGAGAAAGGCCGAAAACAGACCCGGGCAAAGCTTCAATGACTGTCTTTCATGGCGGAAGCCTCTAGGCTTCAAACTTTAGAGAGAAACAACGAGATGAGGGTTCCATGGTGACTAGAGATCGAGAGAAGTGAGGGATGAGTATGGCCGGAGAGGCGATTAACTTCATCGGAGAAGAAGGAACCAGAAGGTTCTAGAGAGAATGGAGAGCGTTTGTTAGAGAGAGAGAGAGAGAGAGAGAGAGAGAGAGAGAGAGAGAGAGAGAGAGAGAGAGAGAGAGAGGGACCGTCTGTGTGAATGAGGGCTTGGGAGGGGATCGTTTGGATTTAATTAAGGAAATGAGATCTGGGCCGTTGATCTCATTTGATCAATGGCTCAGATTATCGTTTGATTTGGGTTCAAAATTGGGCAGAAATAGGGGTACAATTTTGGCTATATTTTAAATGATATCTGGCCATCTTTCAAAAAACCAATTTCTTCCAATCTATTTTATACAATAGTTAAAATAATTTAAAAAGCAAAATTGAAAACATAGAACTAATTAATAACATATAAATATTAATGTAAAAATATAAAAGATAATTTTATAGTTATATAACATAGTTAATTGCAAAATATGCCATGATTATAATTTCATGCAATAATCATTAAAATTTTCAAATAAATTTGAAAAAAATAAGCATAAATTATATTTTATTGCAATATGAGAGTGCCAACACACTGTTCACAAAAAATGATAATTTGAAAATAATTTTGGCCTTTGTACTGTCAAAAATAAGCAGTAAATTGATTTTTAAAAATTTTTAAAAATTAAAGAAAAATACCAAATTTCTAGACATGCTTATATATTCTTAAATATACTATTTTGGTATTTTGGGTGCAAAAATACATAGTGAACAATTGGGTATCAACATGTAGCAGCCCCATATCTTTGTAATAAATGTATTTGTACTATGTTGGAATTCCCCTTCATATAAAAATGATATCTTTGTCATTTTGTAAACATCGGATGCTCAATATCGAATATACAAGAACATTCTCTCTGCTCTCTAACATATTCTCTTGATCTCGTTACTTGCATTTATTACTTATATTCATTGTGTTTTATTTATGTTCTTCATTTATTGCTTATTATTGGTCATTAGGAGTCGTTATTGGTTTTATTGTAACTGTTAGTCATCCATTGACTACCCTCGATGGGACATCAAACTCGACCCCTAGGCCCAGAATAAGCAAGCTCAAAGCATCGATTGTCAGCCATTTAGTTTGTTTATCATTTTGTTTTCAAGCTCTTACCTTGTTTCCAAGTCTTTTATTTAGCACTTATTGCCTAAACAACTAGCATAAAAATAGAACCACAAATCAAAATTAATTGTAATTTCCATTTTTCAGGTAAACAAGACTCTTATTAACCTTATTATTCTTCTCGTATAGTTATGATACATTAATATGTATGTAAGATGAATACAATAGTATTTTAATTTTACTAAAAAATTATAAATATGTTATGTGAGTTGGATACGATACTATTTAACTTCAGTAGAGTTATAAAACTACTCGGATGGGGCATACAAATACGATAAGCATTTTTTTTAATGTAGAATAATTATAAATGAGCATTATGTAATAAAAAGGCAAGAATTTTCTAGTATAGGATAACCATTTTAAACTAATGCGAAATTTAATAATTTTTTATTGAAAGCATTTGAGTTATGGGTCAAATCACTTTAAGGAAGAAATGGTTCTAAAGTGGGTATGATTCACTTAAGCTTATGTGGCATTTATTTTCGGTTTTTTCTCATTAAATTTTATGTCATGTCATATTTATGGTAGGGTTTGAGCCAAAATGACTTTTAAGGGACAATGTGAAAGTTTAGTTACTTTTAAGTGACAAAAAATAGCTGAGTGACTTTAGTAAAATTAAAACATAATTTAGTGACCATCAATAAAATTAACCCTTAGTTATTGATATCAATATATGTACCAAGAATCAGAAGGCAAAAATTGTGGCAGAAAAAGAAAAGAAAATACAGCAATAGATTTCTTGAAGAAAATGTACGTCAACCTTCCTATAAAAACATTTCTCAAATGAAATTAACTTTAAGATTGGAAAACTTGTTCAGGTAATCTTTTGCGACTGTCTGCTCAATTAAGTCATGAAAGAACAACAATATATAATAGCCTTGTCCAAAGAATTTTAAAAAATGTTTTTCAGATTCAAAAAAAAAATGCAGAATATAATCATTTGGTTTCGGCTATATTGCAAGATAAATTTATTCATGTATACTCAATAGACTCACTTAACTACTCGTAAGAAATTCTTTTTTCAGAGGGATTTCTGGTCAGAATAAGGATATACTTATTTACGTATTAGGGTAGAGGCGTCCAAGAAAAAAAGCAAAATACATTTTCCTTGGGGCCTCTACCCTAATACTTGTTCGGGTAATCTTTTTAATTATTCTTTTATTTCGTTACCATCTACCCTACTACCCTCAGTTCCATGAAAAATATCTTCCGTTATACCAAACACACCTTTAATAACCTTTTTTTTTCATTTTCTTCTGCAAATTGATGGCAATTGAGAAAGAAAATGATAAACAGGAAAAAGAATTGATGATTTGGCAATGCCATATTCTAGTGTACTTAGGACTTGTGTGTATAATGGCCATTTATAATATCTAGAAAAAACTGAATAATATTCCAACTGTTATAAACTAAAGCAAAAGACAAGAACAATAGAACAAGAACAATAGCAGTAGAGAGAAGAGTAGAGAGAGTTCTTCTTATTGAGAGTTAGGAGTGAATTACAATGGTAGAGAGCACCTCTATTTATAGGGGAGAGGAAGATTTAGCTACCACTAATAGAACTCTAAAATCTCTCTAATTAGATATATTAAAGACATTCACCTTAAATAGAAGTGTAAGAATCTTCTATTTCATAACACTCCCCCTTGAATGTCTATTCAATGATGTGCCTCATAAAACCTTAAAACCAAAACCCAATGGGAAAAATTAAAGTAAGGAAAAAAGAGTACACATGTTTGAATATGCGCCTATTGGTTGCCTCGTTAAAAACCTTGCAAGGAAAACCCAGTGGGACAAAACCTTGTAAGGGAAAAAGAGTGCAACGCGCATTGACTCCCCCTAATGAGTACATTGATTTATATCCTTGAGCATTTGCATTCCAATCTTGTGCATCATCTTCAAAACGATCTTTGGTAGAGATTTGACAAATCAACCATATTGACTTGAATAAATATTCCGTACCTTGAAATCATCATTCTTGATAGATATGAACATCTTCATATAATGTCGTGGAATAACACTTCAATATCTCCATAGATGCATTCTCAATGCCATCATGCTTATAGTTATGGCAATATACATATGTACACAAATTGTACTTAGGATGTGGTACTTCAGGACCAAGAATTGCATATGCTTCAAGCAACTTAAATCTTTCAAGTTAAGTCATGTAAGTCACATAATAAACTTTAGCTGCATATCAAGCTTTCATTAGTGATACTAAACAAATAAGATATCGAAAACTGACTATACATACCTTTGACTTTTATCTTTCAAGCATTTGAACTATAGGTTCAAAACTTCATGTCTTTCATATGGAATCAATTCTTCTTGAATTGTATCTCTTCCATTTAGTTACTTTCTTTGAGTCAGCAAATGCGTATAGCATGCTTTGCAATATGTTGCAATTGAATTATCCCTTTTATGAACTTCAGGTTCATATCATGATATTCGGGGATATACATATACAAATGATAATTCATCCCATGTAACACTTTCTCAAATGTTTATCATGTCTCCCCCTCATGTTAGTAAAGCTAACATGTTTCCTCAACTTTGGGAAATCATCTTTGTGCATTATGTCAATATACACAGCACCTTAATAATAAGATGAAATTATTTGGTTCCTGACCTTGAACCACTTGTGAGGGGAGAATATACTCTCGTATACAACTTATATCAAACTGATATATATATAACTTAGTTCTCATAAGAAACAGTTTAGCTATTAAGTGGCAGCACTCAATAATTATCTTGCTAAACCAACTTTAATATAAACCAACTTATCAAGATGAACTGTCTTGAGTAGAGAATCTGGAAACTATGCTCGAAGTTAGATTACTGAGCGATTTACCTTGCAAGCACTGCCAGGCTGCGGGTTAATAACAATGGCGCATGTAACCATATCATAGATGCATCATATGCGGTATACATGGCAGGTGAATGGGCCCATATTCACCTTTGATATTTCCAGAATTTAGGGGCTTCAACCCGAACTCTTTAGTTGGTCAGTTCATTAATGAGAACAAGTGATACAAGAGTATTCGTAAAGAACTTTCTAGTTCTTTAATATTCACCTATGTGAATTTGCACATCATACTTAAAATGAGATGGCTAACATGAATGCCAACTGAATAAATTATCAATATTGGTAAACTTCAAATTTACACCATGACATGTGCACTTATCAATAAACTTCGGGTTTATTATGACATGGGTTTTATACCAATAGATATCCACTTTATTGTGGCATTCTTTCGTTTGTGTAGTACAAACTGGAGAACAAAGCGGGTAGCTTTTCATATACAAATTACCCCGCTACAAGTTGTAGTAATAGGAGAATCAAAGCCTTCCTTTATTTATAGTCTCAATATCATCAATCGCCTTCGCGTGTACTTTTGGAAACTGAATAAGTTTCTTTGAGACTTACTACAGCACAATAGTAAATTGTGTTTCTCCAACATAGTAATAATTGGCTCTTCGAGAGCTCTCAATTAATTTTGTACTACCACAGACTGAGGTTCGAGATCCTCACATTCTTGCATTCCGTATTTTCAAGAGTCTCAGGCTCAATAGATTCTTCGTGAATCTCGGATTAATCAAATCATGAGCGTCCTCATGTGATTCTTTCATAGTGTCATTTAGATCGTTCTTTTTCCTCTTTCTAGGATTTCGATCTTTGGAACTTAATGGTCTGCCACGCTTCTGGCGTGCATTTGACTCATTGGATATGACACTAGATATTTGTCCAATAGGGACTTCAATACGGATCGGAACATTTTCCGCGTGAATGTGGGATTTCGTTATCCTCTTCAAGTCCGTAAATGCGTCAGGCATTTGATTTGCTATTCTTTGCAAATGGATAGTCTTTTGTACCTCTTTCTTTCAAATAGAGGTATGTGGATCAAGATGAGATAATGATACATTTTTCCACAAAATTTCCCATTTGGTTTCACCAACTTCTCCCCCTAATTTTGGGAAAAGTGTCTCATCAAATTGACAGTCTGCAAATAGTGCAGTGAACAAATCTCCTGTCAATGTTTCGAGGTAGCGAATAATGGAGGACGCGTCAAACTCAACATATATTCCTAACCTCCTTTGCAAACCCATTTTGGTGCGGGGTGGCGGTGCTACAGGCACATATACTGCGCATCCAAAGCTTCTTAAATGGGATATATTGGGTTCATGACCCAAAACCAATTGCAATGGGGAATATTTGTGTCAATTCGTCAGTCAGAGACGAACTAGCATTGCTTCATGCAAAATGGCATGACCCCAAACCGAAGTGGGCAGCCGACAAACTAGTATTGTTGCATGCAAAATGGCGTGAACCCAAGTCGAAGCAGGCAGCCGATAAACTAGCATTGTTGCATTCAAAATGGCGTGAACCCAAACCGAAATGGGCAGCCTCGTTTTCATGAAGAATTCAAGATTATTCTCATCTATTATCCATTAACTTTGCAAACGCAAGGTTGCGTGATGGCAACAAGCACACATTAGACCATCTACAGGATGCGTCTATCAAGACCATGAAATACCTAAACTACCCACTAGGTGGGTGAATAGGTCCACAAATGTCCCCTTGTATACGTTCCAGAAACTGGGGTGACTCAGTCCCAACCTTTGTTGGGGATGGTCTGATAATCAGCTTGCCTTGATAACACGAAGTGCAAGGATATTCATTACTTGAAAGAATTTTGAAATTCTTTAACGGATGCCCATATGAGCTTTCTATAATCCGTCTCATCATGGTTGATCCTGGGTGACCCAGTCGATCATGCCAAAGTACAAATGTATTGGACTCAGTATTCTTTAGATTTACTGTTGAATGTGCCTCAATTGCACTAATTCTTGTCCAATACAGGCCACAAGATAAAGACGGGAATTTCTCAATAACCCTCTTTTGGCCGGAGACATTCTTTGAAGTGAGGACGAGATATTCGAGATTATCTTCATCCATTGTCTCAATATTGTAGCCATTCCGGCGTACATCTTTAAAACTCAACAAGTTTCTCATAGACTTGGAGGAGAACATAGCATTCTCTATGATTAACGTCGTGCCCTTGGGCAGAGTTACAATGGCTCTTCCGGAGCCTTCGATCAATTTACTTTCCATGGTATGACATACAAAAGAAATACAGGAACATAAGAATAAGCAAGTTCAATTCTTTTGTGTCACATAATATTTTCAAAATCTGCTACTAACAGTTGGCTAACAAAATCAGATATGTTATCCATAATCAATTCCTTTGCAGTTTGAAAATTTCAGCGTTTTTCATAAGACAATCGATTATTAAACCCACACAATCGATTGTTGGAACATCGACAATCGATTGTTTTACATAGACAATCGATTGTGGATGATTTTTGAAAAATTCCAGATTACACTGCCTAACGACAATCGATTGTTAGATATAGACAATCGATTGTGGGTGATTTTTGAAAAATTCCAGACCTCACTGTTTCAAGACAATCGATTGTTAGACAAAGACAATCGATTGTTGGCTATTTTTGAAAAATTCCAGAACACTGTTTCAAGACAATCGATTGTTAGACAAAGACAATCGATTGTTGGCTATTTTTGAAAAATTCCAGAACACACTGTTTCAAGACAATCGATTGTTAGCCAAAGACAATCGATTGTTGATCAATTGTTTTTCAACTTTAATGCGAAAATAGTTGATAATCGACTAGTTTTTCAGGCTAGTCGATTACCCCCACTGGAAAATAAAAGTTTTATTGATATTTGAACATATTGAAGATATTCTAAAGAACTACTGCTAACATTGCTTTATGAACTAACTAATACGAGCTAATGCTAATGACTATTAGTTTATTCACTAACTAATACAAATAAGTAGAACAAAATCAAATAACTCCATCTTCTTTCAACATGGTCCCATCGCCGATTAGGTGGTCTATTTTCCCCTCGGGTTGCTCAAAGAAGTCTGCCACATCCAGGTGGGTGATGTCCTCATTGTCGTCATAGACAAAGTTTGTTTCAGGGCCTTTTCTCTTTCGAGATGCTTGATAAAGGTCAACCAAGTGTCTTGGTATACGGCAAATCTTTGACCAGTGCCCTTTCCCACCGCAACGATAACATATAGTTTCTGAACTATTTGCCTTAGGATCTTCGGGATCCCGTTTCTGCTTTCGGTGGTTATCTCTCTTTGGGGGGTGACGGACTTCTTTGGAATTTCTTCCTTGTCCACGTCCTTGGCTTTGACCCCGTTTATGACCGTGATCATGGTCCCTTTTATGTTTGGCATAATGCGAGTGCACCATATCTGCTTCAGGCAGTGGTGTAGACCCAGTTGGTCTATTTTCGTGATTTCTCATGAGCAGGTCATTATTTTGCTCAGCCACTAGTAAGAGAGAAATCAGTTCAGAGTACTTCGTAAAGCCTTTCTCTCGGTACTGTTGCTGCAGTACCATATTGGAGGCATGAAACGTTGTAAACGTTTTCTCAAACATATCGTAATCGGAGATGTTATCTCCACATAGCTTCAGTTTAGAAGTAATTCTGAACATAGCAGAATTATATTCAGAAACGGACTTAAAGTCCTGTAGCCTCAGATGGGCCCAATCATATCGTGCTTGTGGCAGAGTGACCAACTTCAGGTTGTCATATCTCTCCTTTAAGCTGTTCCACAAAACGAGTGGATCCTTGACGGTGAGATATTCAATCTTCAAACCTTCGTCAAGGTGGTGGCGCAAGAAAATCAAGGCCTTCGCACAATCTTGGGTGGATGCTTTTTCTTTATCTTTGAGGGTGTCTCCGAGACCCATAGCATCTAGGTGGATTTCAGCATCCAACACCCATGTCATATAGTTCTTGCCCGAAATTTCAAGGGCAACGAACTTTCTTTTCATAATGTCAGACATACTCGAAAATTAAATTAGGAAGAGGGAAAATACCTTGGATTTTCGAGAATGATACTTGAGACGGTAGAGTCTCGTGCTGATAACGTGTTATAAACTAAAGCAAAAGACAAGAACAATAGAACAAGAACAATAGCAATAGAGAGAAGAGTAGAGAGAGTTCTTCTTATTGAGAGTTAGGAGTGAATTACAATGGTAGAGAGCACCTCTATTTATAGGGGAGAGGAAGATTTAGCTACCACTAATAGAACTCTAAAATCTCTCTAATTAGATACATTAAAGACATTCACCTTAAATAGAAGTGTAAGAATCTTCTATTTCATAACACCAACCAATTAATTTAGTATTATCTCCTTACTGCCACGAATTTCTAAGAATCGTGTCTCGACAACTATGCTTAATTAATTTGTTTTTTTTTTCTCTTTTTTTTTAAATAATTATGCTTTCAAGTAAATTAGAAGTCCATAAACAGTAGGTTTATAAGTATAACAAAGTATTGGGGGGTAATAGGATATATCCTAATACCTAGAAACATTAGCGGGATTATGAGTTTTTAATGATGAAAGCAGATTAAAAGATGATTTCTTAAAAGAAGATCTAACAAAAGGGTGAATTTTAGAAATTTTATTTTTTCAAATTTCATAAACTGGCCAGCTAGGCTGAAATTGGGCTTGAGAAAGCCCATGGTCCATGGACTGGACTGGTCAAACGGTGCTAAATTTTGGGCTCTCCAATTGCGCAAGTTAGGTAAAATTGGACAAATACTGGAAAAACAATACAATATAGCGGCTCTAAGAAATAATCGCCTGTAAAATATATATTTTTATATATTAATATATAACATATAAAAAAAATATTTTATACATAATTAATTTTCTTATATTAACAAGCGAATGTAATTAGTTTTGTCCGACCGGCCAAATGAGTAACTTGCCCCAAAATTTTCAAAATCAAACACTTTACTCTCCCTATATTATGGAACTCATACACAAATACTGTGAATGTTTAAAGACAATACTACTTAGTGAATAATTTAAGAAGATTAATTGATTTCAGAAGCTTGCTTCGTGCAATGAATATTCATGGTACTAAATTAACACAGTACGAATGATAACTTGGAAATTGCAAATTTTCCCAGAAATCTTTCTAGGAAAAGGTAATTGGGACCTTTACATTGCATTCATGGAACTTGAACCTCAATTAACCAAAAGGCAAAGTGGCATGGCTCGACCAAGATGAAAGTACTTGTGAAATACTTAGAAAGGTACACATAAAAGATTAAACATATTTACAGATGCAGGATTACGGTGTAATGATAGACATGCGAGTATTGGTGTCGTGGCTTTAAATAGCCTGGGGAAACTGCTTCATGCCCATGGATCATCGATTCAATATGTTGGAAAAATCATAACTGCTGAAGCGATTGCCATAAGAAGGCCACTTGAATGTGCTATTACTCTTGGATGAAAAAATGTGAAGATTTTATATATTGTTGATATGATCCAAAAGCAGGTGGCTACTTCATGGGAGAAAGAAGTGTTATGGGAAGACATTTGGGAACTATCACGCAAGTTAGATCACGCCGAGTTTATTTATATTCCGAGGACCTTAAACAAAGTAGCTCATATTTTAGCTAGATATTCTATTTCTTTGTTGAAGGACATCTCCGAGAGAAGTTTTTCCCAACTTGGTTTGTTCAGGATGCAAACAGTACTTTTGAACTTTGTTGTTCGTTGATGCAATAATATAAAGTCTTTCCTTTGAAAAAATAATCTAAAATTATTATTCTATTTACAAGTTTCTCCCCTAATTTTTTTTCTTCTGTTTTTTTCTTTGTTCCCTTCTATTTTTTTTCCTTACAGTCCACTATTAGAAATTCGATTAAAATTGATCGTGGCCGACCGATCGACTTCGATCGATTTTGTTATTTTTTCCTGTTTATTTCTTTATTTCTCACCCTTTTTTTCCTTACGTTCCACTATGAAAAATTCAGCCAAAACTGGTTGCGGACGATCAATTGAATTTGGTCAATCAAAATTTGACCGAAGTTAATCGGGTTTTTAATATATTTTCTTTTTATGAAACCTACCAAATTCAATATGTTCTTTTCTTTCTTTTTTTTTTTGTGCATAAATACAAAAAAATATTTTTGCATCCCAAAAAATTTATTTTTCAGTGGATCGGTCTTTTTAAAAAAAAATAAATATTCAAAAAAAAGAGGATAAATTCGGTAGGTCATTTTAAGAAACCAATCGATCTCGATTCGTATTATGGTGTTCACTCTAGTGCTACACCAATTGTTCAATAGCAGAGTTAATTTAGATTTTAAGAAATAATTTTAGATCGTTTCGATCCGACATTTCATGCACGAACTGCATGAAATTTATTTTTCTAACAAGTAAAAGATTTATGCGGACCATGAGATCTCTTTAGAATTACTAAAAGAATATTGTTATAAGTGCACAATTAATCAAATCGAATTAATAATCATTATCATGTTGTGTCGCCCTTAAATGAGGAAAACAAATAACTAAACTCACATTAACTCACTCTTAGCTTGAGCTGATAAGGATTTATCAAAAATAATTTTTAACGGTTCAACCTGCACAAGATAGAAATAATTTGTATATATATTATTTCTCCAAAACCTCACTTATGAAAATACAATTCGGTGTATTATTATTGTTTTCTTTTCACACAAATAGGTAGAATGGGAATCAATTTCTAGGAATAAGAAATGTGCATGAAGATATTTCAAAATCCAAAGATGTCCATTTTTTTTACTTAAAAGAGGAGGGGGGTGGGGGTGGGAGGGGGGTGATGTCCATTTGTCAAACAACAAAGGGAGCAAATGTGCATGGCAGGGCAACAACTCCATGATTCATGCATGTAATGATTCTAACATGAAAATTCTTGTGCGGGCGAAGCCATCTTTTACAAACCAGCCGAAAAATTATATTATTTAATTATACAAGTAAAATATTAATTTTATATATATAAAATATATATTAATCAACTTTTATCGAAATTCTTTTATAGTTCTTTTATGTTTGAATATTTTTTAAAATATTTCTGACTTCACTACTAATTGTGCCATTATTTAAGGTGGAAAATGAATAGCGACGCTCACATAAACTCACCCTTAACTAGGGCAGAAGCTCAAAGAAAAATAATCTCTGCTTATATAAAATAGGGATGAAGTCTGTACACACATCATCCTCCTCCACCTCTATTTGTAAAAATAGACTAAGTATGTTAGTATTGTTTTGTTTCACATAAATAAGTAAGAATGGGGATATACTAATTTCTAGGAATAAGAAATGTGCACGAAGATATTTCAAATTCCAAGAATGTCCTTTATCAACCAGCAGAGGGAGCAAATGTGCATGGGAGGGTAAAATCAATTCAATTAAAATATAAGAAAATTCCAATGCATGGAAGCTTCCTAGATAAAGGCAAAAAACCCCTAGTTCATGCATGCAATAATTAAATAAAAACAAATAGTAGAATCATTTGAATGAAAAACTAAAAATCCTTTGGTCGTTTGTTCATAAGACAATCTCACGTGCACAGAATGTTTTTAGTTCTTCTCTCCCAATCGAAGGAAAATTAGATACAGACAAATTTGTCCATCTATCTTCTCTTCTTTTTTTAAAAGAAAACATTTACAGTCCCGTACGTTGTCGGTTCTGATTATCACCCGATATTAACTAGCTAGCTAGAAAATAGAAATGGTGGCAAAATGAATACGTAATTTTGAAGTGAAAGGACTTATTTATATTATATGATATGATTGTGTACTTCAGAGGCAAACTTACCTTTTGGGTAGGAGAGTCACCGGTCCATTGAGCACACGCTCGGTCTAACACACGTGGAACAACCCCATAGTTCGGTCGACCCCTTAATGATGTACATTTTATTTCTATTCTTTAATATTTCAAGGAGGACCTTTTATTATATAAAAGGGTCCTAGCAATGTAAAAGAGGGGATATTACAAACTCTAATTTCTGTTAGAACTTTCTTCTCTCTTTTCTCTCTAGTTCTTTCTCTCTCACATCTACTGTAACTATTACAAATAAAGCTTTGAGAATATGTTAGGGTCTTATTATCTTCGATTACAATTTATCACATCATCTCTTTTTATTGATTTGCTTAAAAAGTATTCAGTAACTTTTGAGTCAAACAATTTGACGCCGTCTGTGGGGACTTCGATAATCAAAATATTAGTTCACACCTGGGATATCAAAAGCAGTAATCACTGTTCTTCATACCCCTTAGAAACCAACAATGGTAGAAAGAGAAGTAAAGATGAATACGATAGAGGATGTCGCAACCAACCTCATAGGCTCACTTATCGAGGCCGGTAGAGAGAACACCATGAATACCACACCTGGTAGTGCACCGGAGGGGGAGATCTCACCCTCTTGACTCGAAGATCTGACGATTTTGCATGAAAAAGAGGCCTCCACATCTGCAGCCAAGGAAACACCCCCAGTAGTCAAAACGCTACTACAGGAATGGTTGACAAATACTCTAGGTAGCATGCTCGAAAAATCACCTATGGGAAATATCAAAGATTCGTCAACGGCAGATATCGCCACCAACACCGGCGAGCGGGGTGTTGTAAGAACCAAAAACGCTCACATCAATATCGATGTAAGCGATGGTGCGCTTGCAACCATCCTTAAGAAAATGGAGGAAATGGAGATGAGAACAAAGCGCTTCGTGATCAAATGAAAGAGCACCAGGAAAGAGTAGACAAAAATTCCTGGCACCCGTAAGCTATTGCCGAAACACGATGTGGGAAGGTTCGTCGAACAACCGCACAATAAGGAAGTTGCCCCTCACGCAATCCTAAAAACCTTCAAGATTCCACCGTACTTGAGAATATATGACGGGACTACGGATCCCGAATACCATCTGATCCAATACGTGACCATCGTAAAAGGCAATGACTTATCAAAAGAACAAGTACCGTCCATGCTGCTAAAATTGTTCGGAGAAACTTTGACAGGAGGGGCGTTAATGTGGTACTCCTAGCTACCAGCTAGATCAATATCGACGTTCGAAGAGATGGCAGACAAATTCGCCACCGCTCATGCAGGGGCAAAGAAGGCCGAAGCTAGGGTCAACAATATATTTGCCATCAGGCAAAGAAAATGTGAAGGACTCGGGGACTTCCTGGCCTGATTCAACAGGGTAAGAATGGGTTTACCAAACGTATCGGAAGGAATGGCAGTCGCGGCTTTCCAGAACGAGCTAAGCAGAGACAGTTCAAAAGCGACCAAGAAGCTGCTCAGCGACTCATGAAGTATCCCTCCACCACATGAGAAGAGATTCACAATGCTTACTGCGCCGAATTAAGAGCATACGAGGATGATATTAACGGTCCAACCCAACTACTAATCGACACAATGATGGACGATGATAACTTTGATTTAACACGTTTTATACCCATTCTTGCCTAAGCTTTGTGAAATCTGCCAAGTGTCACAGACAAGTGAAGTGGGTAACAAGGAAGCCTAGCGCGGACCGCACTAATGTGCCACACGACTGCGCTAGGAGTTCAGAGACTGTGCACATCTAATGGTATCCTTCGTGGTCCGCCCTGCTTTGCCACGCGGCCGCGCTAGTAGTTCAGAATAAGCAATTTAAACATTAACCCGCGCGGTCCGCGCCCAGACTTATGCGGCCCGCGCCTTTGTGAGTTCAGAGATTATCAAATTCAAGGCAAAATTCCACTCTGCAAGTACAAAATAGTGCGGTCCGCGTGGATGGTAGTTCAGAGAGTGGTTATTTTTGCCAAGTTCCCCATGCGGCTACGCCACATTTATGTACGGTCCACGCCCTTCAGCTAGCACGGTCGCGCTACATTTTTGCGCGGTTCGCACCCCCAACTTTAGAAGAGAGAATTGAAGACCAATACCCCTACACGGCCGCGCTACCTTTATGCGCGGTCCGCTCCAGCCCCGCATGGGCATTTTTATCCAGTTTTTCCTGTGCACTATAAATAGAATATTTTTACTTTTTAGGTTATGTATTAGATATCAGATAGCTGTTGCACTCGTGAGACTCAAGTGTTAGCCTATTTTGGGCAATTTAGCTTGTTTTATCGTGGATTCTTGTAGATTAACATTGTAGTTAATAATATGTCTATTGCATCTTCTATTTCTTCATTTTTTATTTTTATTATATCTAGCTAAACCCATTAGCTAGGAGTGTGGCTTAACCCTAGTGCGGGTAATTAATTGGTGTGATTATTTAATGCTTGAATGATGTTGGGTGTTTGCTATTTGGATTAAATTGTATGAATTCATTAGGATTTGGTGGCTGCAAACACTAAGTCTAGCTTAGTGGGTCTTGACTCTTCTTGAAAAAGAGAGTTTATTACCTCAAAATTGACCCAACAAAGAATTGGGATGGACCCATGAGAATGGTAGTCCCAATTAACGGGCTAAACCTCGAGAGAGTAATTACCTAACTTGAACCCTAAGTTGCTTGGGCAAATTGGCCTACCCAATTGGTCTCGAGAGAGTCAATTGGGAAAAATCACTCTCTCTACCGAGAAGTGTGAGAGTAAATGCAATCGTGCAACGGTTATTGCATAAGCCCAATAATCATCTTAGGAATCTCGACCCATTAGTTGACCATCTAGGTAAATGCCACGACCCTAGTGCCTTTCTCTATCTTGCATACAACCTAGAATTAATATCTTAGCATAACTTAGTTTTAATTAATAGTTATTAAATTGTAGTTGAAAAACCCAAAAATATTAGAAGTAGAATTAGGAGCTAAAACGCATTTCTAGACCAACAAATAGTCGACTCCATTCCAAGATCCCTATGGAAATTGACCCCGATACCGCTATTGGGTAAAAGTATTAGCGCCCGCTCTTCCTAATGTTGAGTCCAGCGTGATAACTTTTTGGCGTTGTTGTCGGGATGCTTTACGGTGTTTGACTATTTGTTGGATAGTTTTGTGTTTTGCTTCTTTTTTATTCTTTTTACTAATTTTATTTGTGTCAATTCACTCAGGCACACATGACTTTAAATGGAAATGACCCTCTTGGCAACATGGCCCTAGGGGAGGAGGTTAAGGATCTAGAACAAGAAGATGTATTACCTCATGCTCCTAGTAGAGGTCTAAATGCCAATGCAAATGAGAACATACCGGACCCTCCTCCACCTCCACCAAGAGTGGCACCAAGAGTTCTACCCAATCAAGGGTACGCAAGTGCAATGGTTCCTCCCCGAATCCGGGTGGAGAACTTCCAGATTACAAATGTGATGCTCTCCTTGCTCGAACAACGAGGTTATTTCATGGGGGCCACTGATCAGAATGCTTATAAACACTTGAAAGGCTTCGTAGATACTTGTTGGGGTAGCAAGAAGAAAAATATTTCGGAATATGCATTGAGACTTCAACTTTTCCCGTTCTCACTTCGGGGAAAGGAGTTAGATTGGTTGGAGAGGCTTCTCAACCATTCCATCACTATATGGGATGAGTTGGCGGACAAGTTCGTCGCTAAGTTTTTCTTTCCAAGTCACATGGCGGCTCTACGGGACCAGATTCTAGCCTTCAAGCAGGAGCCGAGTGAACCGTTACACGAGATATGGGAGAGGTTTATAAAGATGGTGAAAGAGTGCCCTAACAATGATATGAATGATGTGATGATCCAACAAACGTACTATAGGGTCATCAACACAACCAATCAATGTATTATGAACCAACTGGCTGGAGGTAATTTTATTAAGCTTCTGTACAATGAAGCCTGTGATGTGTTAGATGAGATGGCTGATACATCATTGGCATGGTAAAGCCGGGATAATATTCCTCAAGGTGATCCTATTGTTATACATTTGCTTAAGGAGTCGCATGATTACGGCCAAGCCACTTCCGAACTTACAACAACAATGAATCAGTTGGCTAAAACGCAGTTACAACAAGTTCAAAGCCCGCGCCAAGTCAACGCCATGGAAGGAGTGAATATGATGTAAAGGAGGCAAAGATGGCAATAACCTCAAGGAAATTTGATAACTATGATGATGGTGGTGGCTATTCGAATGAATACTATGATGATCAAAGTGAGGAAGTCCAATACGTCAACAACTATAAAGGGAATAGAGGTTGTCAAAGAAACCAACAATAAAGACCCCAAGGAAATTAGGGCAATCAACAAGGTTGTAATTGGAACAATAACAACAACCAAGGAGGAAATTGGGGGAACACCAATTCGGGTAATCAAGGTAATTGGAGCGGAAGCAACAACAACAATTGGAACAACAACTATGGCAAGGTGTGTGGAATAACAATGGTGGTCAAGGAAATCAGGGTCAAGGATTTCAAAGGCCTCTGATGTTTCAACAACCGAACAACCCTCCACCGTTTCAATCTCAAGGGTCTATTTATTTGGGAAATGAATTTGGTAGAATTGAAGTCATGTTTGAGTAAATGATGAAGAAGAACAAAGACTCTGATGCTCAATTGGCCTCCCACAACACTTCTATCCGCAACTTGGAGGTACAACTTGGCCAAATTTATTAGTCTTTAAATACTTACCCAAAAGGTGCTCTACCAAGTAATACGGTAGTAAACCTTAAAGGTGGGCACAACAATCATGTGATGGCGGTGACAATGCGAAGTGGAAGAGGCGATGATGTGTATGCCTCAAGAGGAAACCAAGTTATGGTGGATGAAGATGAGTTACGAGATAATGAAATGCCCTTGGTGGTTGAAGATGTAGTTGCACCAAATGTGAGATATGATGTGCGGATTGATATTCATGAGGGTGAGGAGGAGACACAAGTGGCCGTGAACCCGTCCAGGTAACATGTGATTGATATGCCCGAGTCGGCGGTGCCCAAAGCCAAAGCACCCTTGCCTCAGCCTCCTCCACCATATCCTCAATGGTTGGCCAAGCAAAAAGGTGATAACCAATTTAAGAAATTCATTGAGATGATGAAGAGTTTGACTATCAATGTGACTTTGGTGGAGGCACTAGAGCAAATGATGGGGTACACGAAATTCATGAAAGATTTTTTTACAAAAAAGAGATCAATGGAGTGTGAGACAATCAAGATGACCCATCAAGTGCGCGCAATTGTACATTCTATGGCTTTGAAACTTGAGGATCCCGGTGCATTCACTATGCCATGTACCATTGAAAGGGCCGACTTTGCAAAGTCCTTTGTGACTTGGGGGCAAGTATCAATCTAATGCCATATTCGATCTTTAAGACATTGGGAATCGGCCAACCTCGTCCAACTTCTATGAGGCTTCAAATGGCAGATCGGTAAACGAAGCGGCCTTTGGGGAATATTGATGATGTCCTTGTTCGTGTTTATAAGTTCATATTGTCGGCCGACTTCATGATCTTGGATTGTTAAGTGGATTTCGAGGTTCCTATTATTCTCGGAAGGGCTTTCCTAGCTACGGGGAAGGCCATGGTTGATGTTAAAGTGGGAGAATTGACCTTCTGTGTTGGTGATGAAAAGGTGACGTTCCATGTGTGCAAGTCTATGAGGCAACCAAATAGCATCGAGGTGTGCTCGTTTGTTGACATTGCCACAGCGGTGATAGTGGATGACGCAAGTACAATGGTGAATGTTGAGGATCCACTTGAGGATGTGCTCTTGAACATGGATGTTGATGATAATGCGAGGAGATTTGAATGTGTAAATTCTTTGCATGGCATGGGCTCATACTCTTAGGAGCCAAGAAAGTTATCCTTGGATCTTGAGAATCGCAAAACTCCCCCACCAAGCCGTCTATTACGGAGATGCCGCTGTTGGAGTTGAAACCACTTCCTCTTCACCTAATGTATGAATACATGGGCCCTAATTTCACTTAGCCTTGGAGTTGAAACCACTTCCTCCTCACCTCAGGTATGAATACTTCGGCCCTAATTTCACTTTGCATGTTATTCTTTCGGCTTGCTTGACTATCGTGTAGGTTGAGCCACTTTGGCGGTTCTACTAAAGCGCAAGAGGGCGATTCGATGGACATTGGCAGATATTTGGGGTATAAGCCCCGCCTTTTGCATGAATAATATCATATTGGAGGAGGATGCGAGGTCCTCACCTGAACACCAAAGGAGACTCAATGAAGTTATGCAAGAAGTGGTCCAGAAGGAAATTATCAAGTGGCTTGACGCCGGTGTGGTGCATCCTATTTCTGAGAGCTCATGGACTTCTCTGGTACAGTGTGTACCGAAGAACGGTAGGATGGCTGTGGCAACCAATTCTAACACTGAGTTGATTACTACTAGGACGGTGACGGGATGGAGAGTTTGTATGGACTATAGAAAGCTTAACAAGGTGACTTGAAAGGATCATTTCCCGTTTCCATTCCTCGACCAAATGCTTGATCATCTTGTGGGTCGGTCGTTCTATTGATGGGTATACGGTGTACAATAATATTCTCATCACCCCGGAAGACCAAGAAAAGATGACCTTTACTTGTCCCTACGACACATTCTCATTTTCGAGGATACTGTTTGGAATGTGTATTGCTCCTACAACCTTCCAACGATGTATAATGGCAATTTTCACCGACATGGTGGAAGATATATTGGAGGTCTTTATGGATGATTTTATCATGGTGGGGGACTCCTTTGAAGAATGCTTGAAAAATTTGGACTCTGTGTTGGCCCGATGTGAAAATACAAACCTAGTTCTCAATTGGGAAAAATGCCATTTTATGGTAGAAGAGGGTATTGTATTAGGTCACAAGATTTCGAATAGAGGTATTGAAGTTGACAAAGCCACGATTGAAGTCATTTCAAGGTTGCCTCCCCCTACTTCTTTCAAAAGGGTGAGGAGCATTTTGGGGCACGCGGGTTTCTACCGAAGGTTCATCTAAGATTTATCTAAGGTAGTTAACATGTTGTGCAAATTGCTAGAGAAAGATGCCAAATATGTGTTGGATGAGAGGTGTATGGAGGCTTTTGAGCTTCCAAAGCACAAATTTATGGCTACCCACATTATTACCACACTCATTTGGAGCTTGCCTTTTGAGCTCATGTGCGACGCTAGTGATGTTGCGGTGGGGGCGGTCTTGGGCCAAAGAATCAACAAGATGTTCCATCCGGTGTACTACGCAAGTAAGACAGTGAATGAGTCTCAAAAGAATTACAAAGCCACCGAGAAGGAACTGCTTTCCATTGTTTTCGACATAGAAAAGTTTTGCCCGTACCTTATGGGGGCCAAAGTGATTATCCATACCGATAATTTCGCCCTTAGGTACGTGATGACCAAGAAAGATTCAAAGGCAAGGTTAATGAGATGTGTACTACTTCTTCAGGAATTTTATTTGGAGATTGTAGATAGAAAAGGAAGTGACAACCAAGTGGCAGACCACTTGTCTCGATTGGAGGAAGAAGGGAGGCCTTCGAACGGCCTTGAGATAAATGATGCTTTTTCAGATGAACAAGTCCTCTCGATTTCAATGCAAGACATGCCGTGGTTTGCCGATATTGCCAATTATCTTGTTACAGATGTGGTCCCATATGAGCTCTCTTCTAACCAAAGGAAGAAGCTCAAGCGGGATTGTTTGGACTATTCTTGGGTTGAGTCATATCGTTTCAAAATTTGCACCGATGGTGTAATTCCCTGATGTGTTCCCGAAGAAGAGCAGTTGAGTATTGTGGAAGCTTGTCACTCTTTGCCCTATGGTGGCCATCAAGGCGGGGTGAGGACGGCATCTAAAGTGCTTAGTTGTGGATTCTATTGGCCTTCTTTGTTCAAAGACGCCGGTGACTTTGTCAAGAAATGTGATGAATGACAACGAGCCGGAGGGATTTCAAAGAAAGATGAGATGCCCCTTAATACGATTCTAGAGGTTGATATTTTTTATGTTTCGGGGATCGAATTTATGGGGTCATTCGTGAGTTCTTGTGGAAACACCAATATCTTGGTAGCGGTTGATTATATGTCGAAATGGGTCGAGGCCGTCTCTTTGCCCAACAACGAAGCTCGAAGTGTGGTCGCGTTCTTGAAAAAGAGTATCTTCACTAGGTTTGGCACTCCACGTGCTATCATTAGTGATGGTGGTTCTCATTAGAAGTTGTTGGTGTAACTCCATTTGGTGTTATTGATCTCAAAAATAAGAATGGTGAAGTGTTCCAGGTCAATGGACATCGTATCAAGAACTACTTGGGATAGTTTGATTACACCCACATGGTGGCACTCATCCATTTGAAGTGACTTTGATGGTAACATGTGTCGTGCCACGATGTTAAATCAGACGCTTCTTGGGAGGCAACCCATGTCTTTTTCTTTCTTTGTATTTTCTGTTGTAGATTTAGGATTTTTAAAGTCATGGTTTGTGAGATGTTACCGGGATAATGTTGAACTCGTTCAGGACAAAAGTAACAAAATGCCAGGTCTCTTAATTTTGCCCACGCGGCCGCGCACCAAAATAGTGCGGTCCACGTAGGCTGGTGCAGTAGGGAGCTGAGTCTCTGAAGTTAGCTGCGCGGTCCGCGTGACATTTCTGTATGGTCCGTGTAGGGAAGGCACAAGTTACATGCTCTCTGAAGTTTCCCATGCGGCTGCATGACAAAACAGTATGGTCCGTGGGTTGTTCATTCAATGGTGAAGTCTGGAAGTCTAGCGCGGTCCGCGGCCATATCTGCGCGGCCGTGCTGGTAGGTAGGTGAATGGGCCCAGGGTTTTTCTATAAATAGAGACCTTAGGCTCATTTTACCCTTTTCGCAAATTTACTCCCTGAGCACTCATTTTCACTGTCCATCAAAGCCATTGCTTCACATAATTGAATTTGCATAATCCTTGGTAACAATCCTTGCTAATCTCAATCATAGTCTAATTTTTTATTATTGTATTTACTTCTCATTAGTATAACTTCTTGTTTCTTCTTTGTTAAATTATTAGGTGAGATTGTGTGTTTATTTTGAACAATGGGCATGAATTCATGTTTAGTTATTGAGTAGGGAAAATTACGATCCAAAATTTCATCAAAAATTGGACTTAAAAGAAAATTCCCGAACTCAGTTAATTATTAGCCTTGCGCGACTGCGCGTCCTTTCTGCGCGGTCTGTGCTGCTTCTCCTATGTGTGTTAAATCCCTTCTACGCGGCCCGCATAGCATTTTTGCGTGGTCCTCTCTAGCCCAGCGCGACCGCCGTCCAAATCAGTGTGGACCGCATTGGTAAGATTTAGAGAATAGTATTTTTGGGTTATTTACAAGCGCGGTCCTCGTTCTATTTTTGCACGGTCCTTGCCGGCCAAGTACGGTCGCGGTCCAAATCAGTGCGGACGGTGTTGGTAGGTTCAGAGAGGGGTGTGTTTGGAACCTCTTAAGCGCGCTCAGCGCTCAGTTTCACATGGTCTAGGCTATCTGAGCTCGACCGCGTGACTCTTTTGTGCGGTCCGCGCCTCCTATTCTGCTGCAATATGTCTGAAAACTTGATCTCAATTAAAACATCTAATTCACTGCATATGCTTAAACTAACAATGTTAGACTTGTATTCTTGGGAGATCATGGTTAGAAAATGCGTGGAAAAGAACAAAAACAACTCGGGAGAGGTGGTTCCTCCCGAGGGGGCAAAGGAAATGTGGTGGTTAAACTCACTTCCCAGGTTCGGGAGAGCATAAAAAAGACCTGTAAGCTGATACGAAAAGCTGATAGAGCGGCCTCCCACCCTACGGGGAGTGAGTATGCACCATCCTGGAGCATCACCTCTGAATCTGCCCCCACTCACATGTCTACATCATTCCAGCTGCGAAACTCCTTCACATGATCCTGCACCCACCTCCAAGAAACTATTCAATGTTGTTTCGAACTCGTCTGATGAGTCCGTAGCAATAGAGGAAGAACAATACTCCACCTCCCCCACAACTTTATTATCGGGGGAGAGTGGAGGATATGGGGAGGGGTGAAGCTCAGGTCAGGGGAGTGGAACTGACTAGAAAACTTGAAGCTTGGGCAGACAGGTTTGTGAGCGAGATAGCATTTCAAATATTTAAGGAATGGTGGCCCGCAAGAAAATTGATCCCAGAGAGACAGTTCACAGATGTTGATCTTCTTCCTCTCAACCCAATGGTGCTAGCACAATTCTGTACTAGAGAGGGTTCGGGTTTCTTCAAGGAGTGTTGCACAGTCGCCAATGAGCATATGGTGAAATAATTTTATTGTAATGTGCATCATGTGGTTAGGGACTAAAAGTTGACGAAGGAGCGGGACAAATTGGTGATGTTTGACGGGAAATCCCTAAAGGAATACTTGGGGTCCCGAGAAGAGGATGAATCTGAATACTTAGAAAAGTTGGCAATGAAAGAAAAGGTTCGTCTTTGGTCGGACCAGTACTTGGAAGCCCCAGGCACTATCCCAGAATGGTTGAAGGTAGGGGAGAAGATTCTGCAGAACGCTCCCAATTTCGAGGCAAAGGGTTGGTTGAGGTTTGTATTTAGTAGACTTGATCCCTCCACCCATGATCACTCCATTCCTATCCCCCGGGCTGTACTAGTGGCATATATCATGGCCAGGCTTCCTATATATTTGGGCAACATTATTTCAAGGGTGATCTCTGTGGTCGGACAGGAGACCAACACAAACTATCCCTTCCCAAACATTCTTTCACTATATTCTAGTGATTTTGATGTGAAAAAGAATCATTTTGATGCCACGGTAAAACCAGTGGCTCCCTATTCATTGTACAGTCAGTAGGGTCCCAACATCCCAAAGAAGTCCAAAAAGCATCAGGCATCCACTTCCACTACAACAGGCTAGTCTGAGGAACCAACGGTTATTGAGCATGCTATTGACCCATCCACAATATTACTACCGGTGAAACATTGCCCCCTGGTCCTTCTTCTGTTGCTGGTACATCTACTTCAGCGGACCTGGTTGTCCCTTCATCAAAGACTCACCGGTTCATTGCCCTCCATCTAACTCAGTCTTTAGCCAGTTTGAACAACTGGATGTCAGCTGCGACATCCAAGTTGTCTAACTTGGCCATTGTAGTTCAGGCACAGTCAGCTCGAGCCACTATTGAGATTCCTCCTTCCATTGAGGAAACATTGAAAAAGATCCTGGCCAACCAGGAAAAGATGATGGCGATGCAGGATACCTTGACTAAGGCAGTTGGAGCACACAGCAAGGCATTGTATAAGTTGGCCCGGGAGCACAAGAAGTTGAAGAAGCAAAAAGCTTCAAAGGAGTCAGTGATGAAGTTGAGAGACGATGTGGATAAGCTCTTGGTGGACCATATGCCACTTAATTTACTATTTGGGGACCCAACTGTAGATCCTGCGTTGTTCAGCCACAGCAGGAGGAGGTACCCAGGCAGCCAAGAAAGAAGAGGAAACTCCCTAGCACTGAAGGAGTTGTGATAGAGGTGGCATAGGTTCATGAGGGTACCTCCAGTGCTCCACCAGTGGTTCATCCAGTCCTTGATCTAACCCATGTCCCAGCAGTAGAACACCAGCAGGTCGGGAACCAGTCTGAGGTTCCTGCCAGTATAGAGGACCAGGGGCCCACTGATCAGTCACATGGTGATAGATTAGGCTTGAGGGGCCATTTTATATCCTTTACCTCTCATTCTATGCTTATTTTGGTAGTTGGCATTGGGGACAATGCCAGCTTTATTTGTGGGGATGCGCCCTACTATTTTGATTGACATTTGGGATGACTGTATATATTCTCTTTACTTTTAGCATATTTGTAGTTGATAGATGGTTTGTATATAACTTTTAATTCTAGATGCTTTTCAACTTTATGTATATATTCATTCCCAGCTTTATATTCAACTTCCCTTTTTGTACATATTCATTTGGTTTTTTCATTTGATTTTTTTTGGTTTTCTATTTTCGTTAAAAATTTTCATTTTAGTTGCGTAGTTAGACTCGTAGCCTTTTTGTTTTGTTTTGGCATTTACAATAAGCCCTTGGTTTTTTTTGCCAAAGTTCTTTTCAAGGGTAGAGTGTTGAGCGAACCGGGTATCTCTTCCCAATGATAGATGGCATGACAACCTTCTTAAGGGTTTGAGTTCGTTTTTTATTTTTCTATTTGATTATCAAGTTTTGTAGTTAAGGGTACCTCAGGAAAAGATTCACTTGGGTCTAACACATTTGCCTTTGGTCCCATGGTCAAAGACATGATGTTGTGCTTAGGATGGTGAAAGTTGTGGCCTTGAGACTTTTGTGTTAACCAAACAATCATCATGTGGTCATTTTGGGCCATTGTGCGCTTGAATCATAAGTAAGGTCGTTGTGGGCCCTTGACTCGATGTTTTAGCAACCCTTGTGTGTGTATGGTGAGAATTCGAATTTTGAACCCAAGTACCTTCACCCCTTTTGAGCCTTAAACCTTCTTCTTTCATGAACCAAAGCTACAAGCCTATACCCGTTCTCAATGAGACCCTCTCTTGGCATCCAAATCTCCCCTTGAGTAATGGCAAATGTCTAAGTTTGGGGGGAGAGACAAGAAAGGCATTAATGTGGTAAAAAGCACAAAATCAAAAGAAAAGGAACGCAATGAAAAAGAGAAAAAGACAAAAAGAAAGACAAAAGTGAATAAGAACCAAAAAGGGAATCCAAGGACAACAAAAAAGTGAAAGAGGTGTGAAAAAAGTAGACAAAAGGAGAAAGGTTTGAATTGCAAATGAAAGAGTGAAAATACTATCTAACCCCTTGAAAGAAGTGAAATACTCGAACGAGTCAATAAAGTGTGCCAAAATGAATCAAAAGAAGTTCGTAAGGGAAGATTGAACCCAATTAAGCAAAAACATGTCCTACTTTTACCCGAAAGACTTCACAATGACTCCTCTAAAGCCCTATATGATCTTGAGTTGAGGGAAGCCTACATTAGTGGATACTTACATAAGGGGAAAGCATATGGTACATAGAGCCGGACTTATGGCCTTTTCTTAAAGAGAGATGAGTGAGAACCCATCCACCTCGGTTTGTGCGTCAATACTGTAAAAGGTGAGGTTCACTTAGGGAGAGTTGAGGATGTGTGATTTTGGGTTCCACAATGACCAAAGTAATTGAGAAAATTTCTTTGATGAAATGTGCCAACTTTTGATTCTCTTGTGTCACACTTGATCCACAAGTTTTCAAAAGTTTAAATGTGTAAATGATGCATTCGCATTGAAGACAATTGTTAGTCTCAATTGATGCTTGTTGAGGTTACTTTCGGATAGGCAGGAATTACTTGGTTGTTTTCCTATGAGGGGTAGGTCTTATTTTATTTGCTTGAGGACAAGCAAAGGTTTAAGTTTGGGGGAATTGATAACTATGATTTTAACACGTTTTATACCTATACTTGCCTAAGCTTTGTGTGTGAATTGCCATAAATTAGACTCAAAATGCTTACAAGTTGCGCTTGATTGGAGGTTTGAGCGACAAGATGACAAATGTAAAAGATCAGCTCAAAAAGAAGTGAAATATGCCGAGTGTAAAAGACAAGTGAATTGGGGAACAAGGAAGCCTAGTGCGGACCGCACTGATTTGCCATGCGGCGCACTAGAAGTTTAGAGACTGTGCACATCCAGTGGTATCCTGCATGACCCGCACTGCTTTTCCACGCGGACGCGCCAGGAGTTCAGAGGTTGAGCAATGTTAACGTTAACCTGCACGGTTCGTGCCCAGACTTACGCGGTCCGCGCCTATGTGAGTTCAAAGACTATCAAATTCAAGGAAAAATCCCACGCGGCCACGCACCAAAATAGTGCGGTTCGCGTGGATGGTTGCTTAGCGAGCGGTCATTTTTGCCAAGTTCAAAGCCCGACAGCTGTACATTTCTGCGCAGTCCGCGGTCCCAGCTTTAGAAGAGAGAATTGAACCAATACCCCTAAGCGGCCGCGCTACATTCATGCGCGGTCCGTGCCAGCCCCGCATGGAAATTTTTATCTAGTTTTTCCTGTGCACTACATATAGAATATTTTTACCTTTTTAGGTTATGTATTAGATAACAGATAGTTGCTGCACTCGTGAGACTCAAGTTTTAGCCTATTTTGGGCAATTTCATCTTGTTTTCTCATGGATTCTTGTAGATTAATATTGTAGTTAATTAATATGTCTATTTCATCTTCTATTTCTTCAATTTTTGTTTATATTATGTCTAGACAAATCCATTAGCTAGGGTTGTGGCTCAACCCCAGTGTAAATAATTAATGGGTGTGATTGTTTAATGCTTGAATGATGTTGGGTGTTTGTTATTTGGGTTTTATGATTTTATTAGGATATGGTGGTTTCCAACACTAAGTCTATCTTAGTGGGTCTTGACTTTTCTTGAGAAAGAGAGTCTATGACCCCAAAATTGACCCAACAAGAAATTGGGATGGACCCATGAGAATGGTAGTCCCAATTAATGGGTCAAACCTCGAGAGAGTAATTACCCAACTTGAACCCTAATTGCTTGGGCAAATTGGCATGCCCAATTGGTCTCGAGAGAGTCAATTGGGCAAAATCACTCTCTCTACCGAGAGGTGTGAGAGTGAGTGCAATTGTGCAATGGTTATAGCATAAGCCACATAATCATCATTCTTTTATTAGGAATCTCTACCCGTTAGTTGACCACCAAGGTAAATGTCACGACCTTAGTGCCTCTCTCTATCTTGCATACAACCTAGAATTAATATCTTAGCATAACTTAGTTTTAATTAGTAGTTAATAGATTGTAGTTTATAATCATACAAACCCCAAAAATGTTAGAAGTACAATTAGGAGCTAAAATGCATTTCTAGACCAAACAAATACTCGACTCCATACCAAGCTCCCTGTGGAAATTGACCCTGATACCGCTATTGGGTAAAAGTCTTAGCACCCACTCTTCCTAAGGTTGAGTCCGCTATCGACGCCCCCTCTTTTATTGGACGGAGGGTCCGAAATCTGGTATACGATATTATGGAAGGACAACTCTTATTCTCTTGCGAGAATTGGGTCATGGAATTTAGGAGAGTCTCCACCTAATGATTATAGTGCATTAGGACAATTTAAAGATATGAAAAATTTTGAGAAGAAGGAAAACCATAGTTCGGGTAAGGGCTTAGAGATTATCTCGAGGGGAAGGTGTTACACACCCCTCAAGATCCACTAGTGTGGTTCCCAGCCATGCTAAATTGTTACTTTAAGAAAATAGAAGAAGCAAGTAAAGTTTGCACATAAGGATCACAAATAAGTTTGAAAGCTTAAAGAAAAGAAAGGAATACAATTTTAGAAAAAAGGAATTATTTGAAGAAAATATAATTTAAAGAAAATATTTGCAAGAAAGGGAAAGAGTCCTAGGCATATACAAAATATGGATCACATCAATGCAATATACCGCAATCACTCCTCAAAAGAGGGGTCGCACGTGATATTAGCACACCGGTCATCATATCTATTTTCTACCCTTCCCACCCCGTTAAGGTATTTAAATGCGATTAGTCTCGTTTACTTATTGAATGCTAGTACCCATCCTAACCTATTAGTCCAGGGGTATAAGGACTTCTAATCCTAAACGGAAAGACGGGGATATAGGCATATGTGGAGTTCAAAGGATAAAATTCTAATTGCGATATATAAAAACAAGTAACAAGCATAGGGATGAACAAACAAATAGGTAAGGCTCAAGTAAACCCCTTAATCAAGCAAACACTTAGTTTAGCATGTCTTGGCATATACTGATTTGGTTTTTAAATTAAATTAAATAGCGAACGGACTGGTTTAACACATAAATTTAGATAGAAAGTCTGCATAAGTCAACTTGGATCCAATTGTCAGAAATTAAGGCATTTTAAGCGAGTGATTTAAAAGGTAATGGTTTCAAAAAGGTAGTCTAATGCAGAAGAGTTTTGAAAAGAAAGTATAGACTGCAGCAAATTGAGAAAAATGAATCATCAGACTCCGAGTATAAAACATTGTAATGGTTGTGAAAGAGTTTCAGAGATAGAAATATCTACGGAAAGGGCAAGTTGCAACTGTTATAAAGGAGAATTTTAGGGTCTGAGTAAAATGTTTAGGCAAAATGTTTAGAAAGAAACTGTTTCAGAAAAGGTTCCGACTTGAGGAACATAAAAGCATACTGAGCCAAGAGAGTTTTTTTCAAAGAATTAAGACTTCTGAAAACGTTACTGTATTAAGACGGTAAGGACCAGTTAATAGGTCATTATTACTTTAAGAGAATCAGACAAGTTTGATGAAAAGTCCTATAATCATGATATCTATTTTTGATTTTTAAAAAACTTGTTATTGAACTTGTAAAAGATGATTGTGTCAATTAACCTTACATTTTGTGTAATGCATATGCATTCCTTATAGGGATGATTTCTATATGCATTGATTACATGAACATTATGTCCTATAGGAATGATTTCTATGTGACTTGAATTGAAAAAATTAGACAATCCTATAGGCAGGATCTCTAATGATTTACTATATTTCTCAAAGTTCTTTATACAAATTATTACAGGTCAAAAGAAGGAACGAAAATACAAAATACATCAAAGACTATAGTTGCATCCAAGGTACCTAAGTTAGGCTAAATCCCTAACAATATGTGATTAACCAATTTCAGATTTCCAAATCCTTCTCTTTATCCAAAGTGTTTCGAAGTTCCAAGGAATCTCACGGACTCCGGGCATTGCTTACACTCGGGATACCATTTAGAATTACATTAGTGCTGTGTGAAATAGCTAGCCCTCAGGCATCCAAGTTCAGAGAAAGCTCCAGGGTCCCAAAGCATGGCTTGCAAGAGGGGGGCAGAACTTACAGCTAGGAGTAAGTGCAAAGTGATTGGGGATCCATAACAAATAGTGGTCATGCCCAGTGCAGGCTGGCATACCCTTGACCACTTGTTTAGGTTAAACAAGTTAGAAGCATACCTTGAAGGTCAAACCTAGGTCTAGATAGTGATCAGGACACCACCAGACTCAAGTCAGGCTCAAACACATAAAGGGAAGAAGGGAATGAGAATTGATTGGGCTAGCAGTTTAAAGAACCCATTTTAGATTTATAGACAGCAATATCAAAGTGTTGTTATGGCTGGAACTATACTCACATACAACGGATAAAAGGGAAAGGGAGTTCACATATGAAAAGTGCAGCATGGTTGCAAAAACATAATAAAGAAGAAGATAACAGACTAGGAAGTAAACACATAGTGAAGAAGCATTATTTAACTAAGAGTAATGTACCAGTTGCAAAGTAAGAACAAGCAGAACAATAGAAAAATCACGGCAACTAAACACAACAGGAGTAGACTTATGTTCAGAAGAACTCTAGAGAGTTTAGAGAGAGCTCAAAATTGTTTCAAAAAGAACAAAGTAGAAGAAGAGAGTAGAAATTTTGTGAAAGAGCTTAGTATTCGAATGTGTAAAAGCATGTGTTTATGTGCAGAAAAAGTCTATGTAAGCATATGAAAACATACATGTCCTTTAGTGCAAAAGGGTAGGCTCTTTTATAGTGTAGAAGGCAAGTAAGAAAAAGTTAAGAGAATAGTTTTGGAATCAATCACAAGTTGTTTCCCTTTGGTTAAGGGATTTGATTCAAACGTCCAAAATAAATAAGGAAAGGATTCATTTTAAAAGTCTTTTCAAAAGCAATATAATAGGGACAAATACATAGAAGTTTATTTAAGGAAATAGTCAAGTAGCACACGGTTTAAGTCAAATAAGGAAAGACAATCAATCAACAGCCAGTAAATCAGGATTCTAATCTTTGTATGAATGAATCCAACCAGAAAAAAGTGAGAAGGGGTTTAATTTAAAGAAAATTAGTAAACACTAGATCAACGCTAAAAGGGATTCGGAATCAATCACTGTTGGAAATAACGCTTTACGCTAGAGGGGGGGGTGAATAGCGTTTTAAAATTATTAAGCGTTTTAGTGCGGAATTTAAAAACTTTGCAGAAATTAAGACAAGTGCAGTAAAATAAACTTACACAAAGATGTATCCTGGTTGGCCACAAACGTGGTTAGTCCAGTCCCCGAGAGACTCTCTCGAGATTTCCACTAAACTTGTCAAGCTTACGGGTGCTTAACAAACCGTTACAGCTGAGGACACAAGCCTCACCTAGGTGCTCGGGGATCACAATCCCAAAGACTTCAATTGCTCGGGGATACCAATCCCAAAGACTTCAATTGCTCGGGGATAACAATCCCAAAGACTTCAATTGCTCGGGGATAACAATCCCAAAGACTTCAATTGCTCGGGGATAACAATCCCAAAGACTTCAATTGCTCGGGGATAACAATCCCAAAGACTTCAATTGCTAGGGGATAACAATCCCAAAGACTTCAATTGCTCGGGGATAACAATCCCAAAGACTTCAACCGAGGAAACACAAGTTCCTCAACAAACGAGAATCGCAATTCTCTTACAAACACAAAGACACACTCACTTTACAAAGTACTCCTCAATGAGTAGATATGAGTAGAAATAGTACGCTCAAGATCAGAACAACTTAGCTCAATAGAATGGCTCTTCAAAAAGCTTTATAGATGAATGAAAATGATGATCAATGTAAGAAAGCTTTTAGCAATGAAAATACTTAAATTGTATGTGTTGTTGTTGTGAAAACACTGAGTTAAACCTGTATTTATAGGTGAAAAACTCAGTCTTACCGTTGTCTAATTGCCAATTAAGGATTGCTGAAATTACTCAGTGACAATCGATTGTCAGGACTAAACAATCGATTGTTTGCCTATCAGATCAAAAAATCAATCCCAGATTTTACGTTAACAATCGATTACTTCAAATCAATAATCGATTAATTATAACGTTAAAAAATCCTTTCCAATTTTTGGCATAAAACATCGATTATCAGGAAATCAATAATCGATTATTTTAACAACGTTCAGAAAATCTTTTCCAGATTTTACGCTAAAACATCGATTGTTAAATATCACAATCGATTACCTGAAGGTAATTTGAAAAAAGTATGACAACGGTCAGCTTCATCAATCGATTATCAAATAGAACAATCGATTATTAATTAATTTCAAAACTTACTGTCTCATATATAATCGATTATCAAAAGCCACAATCGATTATTAATTAATTTCAAAACTTACTGTCTCATATATAATCGATTATCAAAAGCCACAATCGATTATTAATTAATTTCAAAACTTACTGTCTCATATATAATCGATTATCAAAAGCCACAATCGATTATCATTTTACTTAAAATCACTGGGAGACATTTTTCTCATTCCAATCGATTACCATTAGTTCATAATCGATTTTTATGAGTTTTGAAAACTTTGCCTCAGTTAACAATCGATTATCGAAAATACACAATCGATTGTTATGCAGTTTGCAAAAACCTGATGTTAACTGGCTTACTCACAATCGATTATCATTAATTCATAATCGATTGTCATGCAGTCTTAGCTTAGAGATACTCGATTATCATAAGTACATAATCGATTATCTTAGCCCAGATTTTTGAGGCATGTTTGGAAAACATTTTAACAAATGTAAATATGCATAGTTTAAAATCATTTGACACTTACTTTAAATATGCATGATTTTGGAAAAAATAATTTTAGTAGAGAAGCCATGTTATGAGCCAAGATTGAGGAATCAAGATCACAATTAATATTGACTCAATTATAACATTTCCAAGCATTGTCTTGAGCTTCTTGTAATGCATCCATTATGTGCTTGTCCTTGAGCACTGCTATATATCGCTTATTGCTTTGTTTGACATTCATCAAAACCTACAAAAGAACACACGTTTAGTATATTGCATTTGAAACGTGTTTCCAACAATTTCCCCCTTTTTGATAATGGCAAACATAGGCGGGATATATGCAATAATTATTTTGATAAACCAAGACAAGTGTCATGTTCCCCCTCAATTCATGTTCCCCCTCACTTTAAGCATGAATGAAGTTGAGAGCATATAGCATAATATAGCATACTTCTTGATATCCCGTTTCTTCCCCCTTTTGCCATTAGCAAAAAAATGTACACAAGGGAAGAATAACAAATATGGAATAAACACAAGTTTATTTATTGGAAAAAAAATAACGGAAGTAATCGATTATTGATACAGTAATCGATTGTTTGACGGCGATTTTCCTGTAGAATACTTGAGTATCTTGCGTCATGCTTTTTATGATCCCCTTTTCTTTAGGGTGATACCTGCAACAAAATGTTAGACGCCTCCGACGCTCAAGTTAGAAATTATGTAGGAAATAAAATGCAATGCATGATTTAGATCAACGTGGAGTCAAGGATCCCGAGTTCACTACGAATTCGGAAGAAGGACTCTTTATCTAAGGGCTTTGTAAAGATGTCTGCCAATTGGCTTTTTGTTTCAACAAATTCAATTTCGACATCGCCTTTTAGAACGTGATCTCTAATAAAATGATGTCTAATTTCAATGTGTTTTGTTCGCGAGTGAAGAATGGGGTTCTTCGTCAAGCATATGGCACTAGTGTTGTCACATCTAAGAGGAATGTGATCAAGACGTAGGCCATAGTCCAAGAGTTGTTGTTTCATCCATAGGATTTGAGCGCAACAACTCCCCGCAGCTACATATTCAGCCTCGGTTGTGGACAACGCAACACTAACTTGCTTCTTACTAAACCAAGAAACTAAAGCGCTACCGAGCAAGTGGCAAGTGCCGCTAGTGCTCTTGCGGTCCAATTTGCATCCAGCAAAATCGGAGTCGGAATAGCCAATAAGTTGGCATGAAGAACCTTTGGGGTACCATAGACCCATATTGGTAGTACCGACAAGATACCTTAGAATCCGCTTTACCGCAGTAAGGTGAGACTCTTTTGGACATGATTGATAACGGGCACAGACGCACACGCTAAACATGATGTCCGGACGACTAGCAGTAAGATAAAGAAGAGAGCCAATCATACCTCGGTACTTTTTGATGTCGACTTCCTTACCTTTTTCATCTTTGTCGAGATGATCGGATGTGCTTATGGGAGTTGCTATTTCCTTTGCATTGTTCATGTCAAAACGTTTAAGCAGATCTTTGCAATACTTGCTTTGACAAATGAATGTACCTTCCTTCATTTGTTTTACTTGTAATCCCAAAAAGAATTGTAACTCACCCATCATGGACATCTCAAATTCGCTAGTCATTAAGTTTGAAAATTCCTTGCATAGAGCATTGTTAGTAGCACCAAAAATGATATCATCTACATATATTTGAACTAGCAAGATATCATTGTTTTCATGCTTGACAAATAAAGTTGTGTCAACTTTTCCATGAATAAAATTATTTTCTAAAAGAAATTTACTCAACCTTTCATACCAAGCTCGAGGAGCTTGTTTTAAACCATAAAGGGCCTTTTTGAGTTTGAAAACATGATTGGGAAAATTAAAGTCTTCAAAACCGGGGGGTTGTTTTACAAAAACTTCTTCTTGGATAAAACCATTTAAAAAGGCACTTTTCACATCCATTTGATATACAAAGAAATTCATAGAAGATGCAAAAGCAAGCAACAGACGGATGGCCTCTAATCTAGCTACCGGAGCATATGTCTCATCATAATCAATCCCTTCTTCTTGATTATAGCCTTGAGCCACAAGCCTAGCTTTGTTTCTAGTGATTATGCCATTTTCATCTAATTTATTTCGAAAAACCCATTTCGTACCAATTATGGTATGACCTTCGGGTCTTGGCACCAAATCCCAAACGTTGTTACGTTTGAATTGGTTAAGCTCCTCTTGCATTGCCAAGGTCCAAAATTCATCCCCAATTGCTTCAGAGATGGTTTTGGGTTCAATTTGAGAAACAAAAGCAGTAAGAGCTAAGGTATTTCTAAGAGAGCTCCGGGTACTTACCTTCCCTCCAACGTCGCCTATTACCTGATCGAGAGGATGATCTTTGACTGTCCTCCATTCTATTTGCTCTTTTGGTTCATTTTCTGGTTGAGGAGCTTTTTCAATTTGTGGTTCCACCGTTTTGTCAGTTTCTTTCCTTGGTGGTTCTTCTTGAATTTTGTCCTTTAGGCTTTCCAGAATACCTGAAAGATCAAGACCACAATCCTTTCTCGCCAAGCGAGTATTATCTTCGGAAAAAACAATATGAGGAGATTCCTCTACAACTTGGGTTCTTTTATTAAAAACCCTATAAGCTTTACTACGAGAAGAATAGCCAATGAAGATACCTTCATCCGACTTTGCATCAAATTTTCCTAATTGGTCCTTTCCATTGTTATGCACAAAACATTTACAACCAAAAACGCGTAGATGTGAAATGTTAGGTTTTCTACCTTTGTAGAGTTCATATGGGGTTTTTAAGAGTATCGGCCGAATTGCTACTCTATTCAAAACATAGCATGCGGTACTCACGGCGTCTGCCCAAAAGTGTTTGGGAATCTTAGCTTCGTCGAGCATGGTTCTAGCCATCTCTTCGAGGCTCCTATTTTTCCTTTCCACCACCCCGTTTTGTTGTGGTGTACGTGGAGCGGAAAAGGTATGCTCGATTCCGAGTTCATCACAAAAGTCCGCAAAGAGATTGTGATCAAACTCTCCCCCATGATCACTTCTAATGGAAGTGACAGTTGATTCCTTTTCATTTTGAACTCTTTTAAGAAAAAGCTTGAAGCTAATAAATGCATCACTTTTATGCGCAAGAAATAGTGTCCATGTAAATCTAGAGAAGTCATCAACAATTACAAAAGCATATCTATTTCTTCCTAGACTTTCGATACGGGATGGTCCGAATAAATCCATATGCAATAGTTGTAAAGGTCTAGATGTTGAAACAACATTTTTGGTTTTAAAAGATGCTCTTGTTTGCTTCCCCTTTTGACATGAATCACAAATAGTATCACTTTCAAATTTTAAGAAGGGAAGACCAATCACTAGATTTTGAGAAATCAATTTATTTAAAAGATGCATGTTCATATGAGCTACTCTACGATGCCACAACCACACATTTTCATCTTTGCTCAACAAACAATCAACATACTCGGATGAGGAGTTTTCAAGATCAACCATGTAAATATTGTCAATTCTAAAACCACGTAGAATAATCTTGAAGTCACTGCGTCTAAACACTAAACACTCATCCGAATCAAACAAAGCAAGATTTCCCTTGTCACATAATTGACTTATGCTCAAGAGATTATGCTTTAAACCTTTGACAAGTAATATATGCTTTATAGAGGATTTTTCATTCTTACCGACCGATCCGATGCCAATAATTTGTCCTTTATTGTTGTCACCGAATACAACGCTTCCTCCTTCTTTGTGCTCTAGTTGAAGGAATTTGGATTCGTCTCCTGTCATGTGTCTGGAGCATCCACTGTCAAGGTACCATAGTACACTTGATCCCTTCAAGCACACCTACAAGGCAAATTAATATTCTTTAGGTACCCATACCATTTTGGGTCCTTGGGGGTTAGGCAAGTAATGATAATAATATGAAGAATCTCTATGCTTTGTAAAACACATAGGTGCAATATGACCTATACGATTGCAGTAATGACATACTACGTTTGGGTTGTGTTGATGCCTAGGTTGAGCCAACAAGGTTCTAGGCGAATGAAAATGATTAACACAAGACATATTGTTCCCATTTCTAGTATAATATCTAGATGGTCTAAGGTTATTAGTGCTAGACTTGTTGAAGGACCTAGTGTCATGTCTAGGTGGTCTAAGCTCGTTCCTAGAGTAATTTCTTGGTTGCCGAAAATTACTATTTGTAGGCTTGTTTGCAAGAATCCTAGATTCGGATCTAGGTTGTCTAAAGATATTAGTTCTACCCTTATCTTCATACATTCTAGCATAATGTCTAGGTGGTCTAAAAGAATTTGTTCTAGGCTTGTTTACAATCTTAGAGTTATTTCTAGGTGGAGTAGTGGAGTTTTTGTTTTTATGCCGTTGATTTCTCTTAGGCGATTCTTTTTCACTAACTTTAAGAACTTTTTTACTACGAGTTTCTAAAGTTTTCCTAAGTTCTGTGTTTTCTAGTTTTAAGGACTCACAAGTAGTACAGGTAAGGCAATTTTCAACACAAGAGGCTTCATGCATGGTCTTGATGACTTGTCTAAGTTCTATACTATCATTTAACAAAAATTGATTTTCATTTGCAAGATTCTCGTTATCACGAGACAGATTTTCAACACCTTTTTGAGCTAAAGAAAGACGTTCTTCAAAGTCCTTGTCTTTTAAAAGGAGTTGTTTTTGAAAATCCTCTTCTTGTAGAGAAAGAGTTCTTTGTAAATCTTTAATAGTCTTAGAAGCATTTACCAGCTCATCATGCAGTTTGTTATAAGCAATTTGTATATCGTTAGATGTACTTACCTCGTCTTTTTCGTCTGCCATGAGGCACCGACCAGTTGATTCATCGTTTGTGCTGACCGCTTTTTGAGGCGTGTTTTCGTGCAATTCCTCAAGTTTGTCCCACATTTCCTTAGCAGTTTTATAGTGGGAGATTTTTCGCCAAAGTTCCTGATTCAAGGCGTTATGTAATATATTCATAGCTTTAGTGTTGTATTTACTTACCTTATCTTTCCCGACTTTTGTCGTCAGTTGATCACTGTGTTTAATAGCTTGCCATAGATACAAATCGTTTGCCATTGTAAAAATTTGCATCCGATATTTCCAGACTGAGTAGTCGTTTTCGTCTAATATTGGAGGCGACATGCTGCATTCTCCTTCACCTATTCCTGCAAAGAAATTTAGAGTAGAAGCCATCGATGGTTCTCTCAAACGGTTAAGTTTTTCAGAGAGTATGGCTCTGATACCAATTGTTGGAAATAACGCTTTACGCTAGAGGGGGGGGTGAATAGCGTTTTAAAATTATTAAGCGTTTTAGTGCGGAATTTAAAAACTTTGCAGAAATTAAGACAAGTGCAGTAAAATAAACTTACACAAAGATGTATCCTGGTTGGCCACAAACGTGGTTAGTCCAGTCCCCGAGAGACTCTCTCGAGATTTCCACTAAACTTGTCAAGCTTACGGGTGCTTAACAAACCGTTACAGCTGAGGACACAAGCCTCACCTAGGTGCTCGGGGATCACAATCCCAAAGACTTCAATTGCTCGGGGATAACAATCCCAAAGACTTCAATTGCTCGGGGATAACAATCCCAAAGACTTCAATTGCTCGGGGATAACAATCCCAAAGACTTCAATTGCTCGGGGATAACAATCCCAAAGACTTCAATTGCTCGGGGATAACAATCCCAAAGACTTCAATTGCTCGGGGATAACAATCCCAAAGACTTCAATTGCTCGGGGATAACAATCCCAAAGACTTCAACCGAGGAAACACAAGTTCCTCAACAAACGAGAATCGCAATTCTCTTACAAACACAAAGACACACTCACTTTACAAAGTACTCCTCAATGAGTAGATATGAGTAGAAATAGTACGCTCAAGATCACAACAACTTAGCTCAATAGAATGGCTCTTCAAAAAGCTTTATAGATGAATGAAAATGATGATCAATGTAAGAAAGCTTTTAGCAATGAAAATACTTAAATTGTATGTGTTGTTGTTGTGAAAACACTGAGTTAAACCTGTATTTATAGGTGAAAAACTCAGTCTTACCGTTGTCTAATTGCCAATTAAGGATTGCTGAAATTACTCAGTGACAATCGATTGTCAGGACTAAACAATCGATTGTTTGCCTATCAGATCAAAAAATCAATCCCAGATTTTACGTTAACAATCGATTACTTCAAATCAATAATCGATTAATTATAACGTTAAAAAATCCTTTCCAATTTTTGGCATAAAACATCGATTATCAGGAAATCAATAATCGATTATTTTAACAACGTTCAGAAAATCTTTTCCAGATTTTACGCTAAAACATCGATTGTTAAATATCACAATCGATTACCTGAAGGTAATTTGAAAAAAGTATGACAACGGTCAGCTTCATCAATCGATTATCAAATAGAACAATCGATTATTAATTAATTTCAAAACTTACTGTCTCATATATAATCGATTATCAAAAGCCACAATCGATTATTAATTAATTTCAAAACTTACTGTCTCATATATAATCGATTATCAAAAGCCACAATCGATTATTAATTAATTTCAAAACTTACTGTCTCATATATAATCGATTATCAAAAGCCACAATCGATTATCATTTTACTTAAAATCACTGGGAGACATTTTTCTCATTCCAATCGATTACCATTAGTTCATAATCGATTTTTATGAGTTTTGAAAACTTTGCCTCAGTTAACAATCGATTATCGAAAATACACAATCGATTGTTATGCAGTTTGCAAAAACCTGATGTTAACTGGCTTACTCACAATCGATTATCATTAATTCATAATCGATTGTCATGCAGTCTTAGCTTAGAGATACTCGATTATCATAAGTACATAATCGATTATCTTAGCCCAGATTTTTGAGGCATGTTTGGAAAACATTTTAACAAATGTAAATATGCATAGTTTAAAATCATTTGACACTTACTTTAAATATGCATGATTTTGGAAAAAATAATTTTAGTAGAGAAGCCATGTTATGAGCCAAGATTGAGGAATCAAGATCACAATTAATATTGACTCAATTATAACATTTCCAAGCATTGTCTTGAGCTTCTTGTAATGCATCCATTATGTGCTTGTCCTTGAGCACTGCTATATATCGCTTATTGCTTTGTTTGACATTCATCAAAACCTACAAAAGAACACACGTTTAGTATATTGCATTTGAAACGTGTTTCCAACAATAAGCTGGCCAAAGGCCTTTTGAAAGAAGAGAGTTTGCGATATAAAAAGCTTACAAACATGTGAGACAAGAGAGAGTTGTCATAAATCTAGAAAGGAATCAGAGTAACCAAGGATGTTAGGTTCACAGACTCATTCGAAAGAGAGTCAAGGGTTCTGAATGGAACCTTAGTCCAAACACAAAGTGAATCTCGCCAAACCCCCCCCCCCCCCCAAATACTAGGGTTTCTTACTCGAATCATATGCATAGACGAGAAAACAACAAATAGCACAGGCTCACTAGTCTCTTTCAGAGACTTGTGAGAAAACAAACAGAGAGAACATCAAGTTTGAAACACAGGGAATATACTTAGGCAAAGCTTGTCACTCAAACAAGTTTCAGAAAAAAAATGCGATACAGGTTTAGGAAAACAGTAGATGAAACATGCTTAGGGTTCAAACAAAGTCCAGTAAAGGCAAGCAAGGAGCAAAAAGATCAATAAAAGTACAGTAGAGGGACATACGAGATAGACATGTAAAGCATGCTTATAGCACCCAGTAGGGAAGAACAGAACACAAAAATAGAAGAACATGCATCATATGGCAAACATAAGAACACAAGTTATTTTGAGATTTTTCGAAAACCCTAAATTGAAATCAATCTAATTTTGAAAAGAAAATTTGGGAAAAGCTTTAAAACATTGAATATACCACAGATTTACCACAAAACTAAGTAAATAAAAGAGGAAGGAACCTCAAAGAGCCTTAGGGTTTCTCTGAAACCATAGAAATGAGAAGGCTTTGAAGAGGACTGGTCTTGAGTCAGAGACGGCCATGGCTAGGCTTCTAAATCTCGAATACGTCGGAACAAGGCTGGAGAGGCCATAGAACCACAGATCTGTGAAGATATGAACGAATTCCATTGAGGTCAAACCTCAAAATCTCGAACACCCATGGCTTATGAGTGAAGGAAGGTGAGGACAGGTCGTCCATGGCCTGGGAAGCCATGGACTCCGGCGAGATAATGGTCGGAGAAGACGAGGGAGACAATTAGGGTTTGAGTGTTTGAGAGCGTTTGAGAGAGATGAGAGTTCAAAGGCGGTTGTCTAGGAGAAATGAGGGTTAGGCTTGGTAGAATTAAAAAGGAAAGGGTCGTTTGTGGCCGTTGATAAAAAGGATCAACGACTTGATTAAACGAGTTCCTGGCGAGTTGGACAAAATAGGTTAATGGGTTGGGTTGACACGAATTGGGCCAGTCCAATTGGGCATCACGATTGGGGTCAATTGGGGGTTAAAATTGAAAGGGAGATGAGGTTATAATTAAAATGATTAGGTTATATATTAAATAGCCAGTTTTTCCCTTTTATTTTTATAAAAATAGTAGAATATATTTTAAAAGCTAACTAAAGGTATTGATTCAACTAATAATATATGAATGATTTTAAAATATTGGGATCAATTTTGTAATTATAAAATGTTGTTAAATCTTAAAGAGGCTAGTATTGCAATTATATGCAATTTGGCTTTAAAAATACCAAACGAATTTGTAAAAATGTGAAAACATTATGCCGGCTATATTTTGGTGTAACTATGAGAATGAAATAAATTATTCTCCCAAAATGGCAAGCTTTGAGAATAATTATTGGATTTTATGATATAAAATAGGCCATAAATTGGTTTTAAAAAAACCTTTAAAATGCCAAACCTTTTTGGTGTGCTTATATATGCAGATATATATATTTGGCAAGTGTTTTGGGTATAAAATACATAGGGGAAAATTTGGTATCAACAGCTGCCCCTCTTTGCCCGAGGAGGATGAAAGAGTTGTCGGGTAAAGAAAAAATGGCCAATTTTGAACGGGTCGGTGATTGAAAAGCGTTTTGACCAAGCTCTGGCTTCTGAGCCGCCTAAATATCCTTGGTTTTATAGTAATTAGTCCATATGTAGTTCAGGAACCACTGACGGAGTGTGTCGAATGGGATTCAAAAGGAACGGACGCGATGATTAGTTTGGAAAGACGTTTGGAGTGAAATAGGCTGCGGAGAACGGAACGGGATCGCTCCTGCTAAGACAGTCATATGATAGTCGGTGTACCTTCAAGTGAGCAATGTAGTGTGTATTGTGCATAATTTAAACATGATGCATGCTCCCTTTGGCCTATAAATGATGTCTTTGAATGGTTAGGATGACGTCCTTAGAGGACAAGAAGAGCATAAGTAAAGGTTCGCAGGCCATGAAATGATGTTCTCGAGCTATGCAGATGGTGCCTCCGAACTATGATGAATAAGTTGACGATCTTTCAGCCCACGAAAAAGTGGCAATCTTTCAGCCAAATGAATGCAAAGGGTGGCGATCTTTCATCCAGAGTAAAAATTTAAATGCAGGTGGCGATATTCCAGCCGTGCAAATGAAGACAATGCTTAGTATCGAAAGGAAAATAAGTAGCCTTATGTAAGATGGAGGTAGAGCTTAACCTCGGAAGGCAGATAGATAGCTTTATGCAAAATGTAGATAGAGACAATGCTTAGTCTCCAAAAAGGCAGATAAATAGCCTTATGCAGGATGGAGGTAGAGGTTAACCTCGAAAGGCAGATAGATAGCCTTATGCAAAAATGCAGATGGAGACAATGCTTAGTCTCGAAAGGCAGATAAGTAGCCTTATGTAGGATGCAGATGGACATAGTGCTTAGTCTCGAAAGGCAGATGAGTAACCTTACGCAAATGCAGATGGAGACAATGCTTAGTGTTGAAAGGCAGATAGATAGCCTTATACAGGATGCATATAGAGACAACGCTTAGTCTCGAAAGGGAGATGAGTAGCCTAATCAAAACAGCAGATGGAGACAATGCTTAGTCTCGAAAGGAAGATAAGTAGACTTATGAAAAAATGCATGGATACAATGCTTAGTCTCGAAAGGCAGATAGATAGCCTTATGCAGGATGCACATGGAGACAACGCTTAGTCTCAAAAGGCAGATGAGTAGCCTTATGACAAAAATGCAGATGGAGATAATGCTTAGTCTCGAAAGGCAGATAAGTAGCCTTATGAAGAAATGTAGGAATGTAAAGAGTACATAGTAGTAAGATTATCTTTACTGATAGTTGATTACAATATTGTGGCTGCTGGGGATGTTGGGTGTAGACAGTAAATTTTTGAATAAGCTATCATTATGATGGTTTCCCACCTGAAAGGTACTAGTGTGTGAATGTATTCAGATTATTTGTGCCCTACATCCAAAGAAATATTGTGAGTTATGTAGAGAATGGGGAAAGGTTAGTTCATCTTCCCGTGGCTCCTAACGTCACATATCATTGGAGTAGCATTGCTAAACGACAATAATTCAAATGATGGTTATGAATGATTCAGTAAATATAACGTAAGTATATATTTGAAAAGATTTTTCTTTTGGAATAATCAACGATCGCAACGTGGTTCAAGACATTGCAACCTCGCTTCCTCAAAAATTTTGAGGGTCCTCTTAAAAATGATTCCCTAGTTTACTGGATATTGCTTCTGACGGCTGCACTAAATGAATGAAAATGGATTGATTTCAGAATTTTGAGGGCCCTCCTCAAAATTCTGCATTAGTTTACTGGGTTGACGCTTCCGGAGAAGAAGAGACTGAAGAACTGACTTTGGAGTTTTGAGGGCCTTCCTCAAAATTCTTCCCCAGTTCCAATAGCAGGGAAAATGCAATTTTTATTAAAATGTGATCGGACCCATAGGGCTGCCCACGTATCCCCTCTTAAACGGGAATCGGGTCAGGAATACTTCAAACTACATCATGAAGAAATTTCCAAACGATCACACATACTATCGTTTCACTGCATCTGAATGTATTGTCTTTGGCAGACTTCTCCATCCATTTCTGCAAGAATAAAGGCTCCTCCATTTAGAACCCGGTGAACCATGTACGGACCCTACCAATTAGGAGAGAATTTCCCTTTGGCTTCATCTTGATGTGGAAATATTTTCTTCAACACCAGCTGACCTGATGTAAACTTCATCAATTAACTGTTTTGTTGAAGGCTCTGGACATTCTGTTCTGATATAACTGACCATGGTAGACTGCATTCATTCTATTTCCGTCTATAAGGGCTAACTGGTTGTAGCGACCTTTAACCCATTCTGCATCATCTAACTCTGCTTCCTGTATAACCGTCAAGGAGGGAATTTCTACCTCGGCAGGAATGACCGCCTCTGACAACTTCTTCTGGTATATCATCCTCTTCGGAATCTATATTCGTTTGTTGCATTGTCTTGTTGCAAGTCGCACTCGTTGGTTCATCATCAAGATAGGTAATAGTAATGTTGTGTAAATAAATTAAATGATAGAGAAAATAATGAGAGCGAGATATACAATAAACTTGGAAGTGCTTTTGATTAAATTCATAATTGTTCGAAACATCGGAGCTCTTTTCAAAAGAAAAGATAATGCGAAAAGGAAAAATCAATTAGTAAAGTAAAGATGCGATGCATGGTGCTTTGTTTAGCCTTGCTACCCCAAAGCTCTCCGAGCCCTGGTGGTCCTGATCGACCAATTAGTGAGACGTTCCCCTCAAATCACAGCTTGTATGGTAGGGTCTTCCTCCCCTTCCTCCTCAAAGATATTACAACAGTCCATATTATCTTCCACAAAGAGGGTCTTCATTGCCACCAATGCCTCATTTTTCTCCGATCCATATATGATGTCAGCCGGCTGGAAAGTCTGCTCCAACCGAGGTATAAGTTGCTCCAGCAGATAGTAGGAGTCATGCCATGGTGGCGACCAATGGTTGAACTCCTCCCAGGTGTATTCATACCCTAAACCAAAGGTAGTACCGTGTTTCTTCAGCTTGATGGGCTTGATGATACCCTGGATATTCTTGCTAAGTTTTTTTCCGGGCTCATACCCGCTCCAATTCAGGATACTCTCGATCTTGTTGTGTCACCATTTGTCTGTACGGTGTTGACTCGCTCGATATGATGGTATGTTTCTCTTCTAATACTTCTTTTACCTCTGATCATCGGGATGGTCTGGCAACTGTATATGGGATTGCTACCATTGCCATGAACGATCACCTCTTAGTGATTCCATTCGAACATTATGGCCTGATGTAGGGTTGATATATAGGTGGTGGAGATGATTGCTAGGTGAGTGGTAGAATTTGGTATGTGGGCGAGGGTTATTGGTAATTTAGGGGAGGTTGATATGTGAGTGGAGTTGAGGAATATGTTTGGTATTTCATAGGGGATTTGGTTCTTAGTGCAGCCATCACGGAGTTCACGTCCTTCTTCTTTGATGTGCCACCAGACTATAAAGCCTTATTGGTGGCCTGTAATTCTTCGAGATTACTAACCATACCATTCTTGAGACCTTCTTCGATTCTTTCTCCCAACTTGATGATGTCAGAGAATTTCTGTCCTTCTATCAGCATTAGTCTCTCAGAGTATTGGGGATCCTGAGCCCAGACAAAGAACTTGTTCATATGCTCTTCTTCTAGGGTTGGCCTAACCTTAGCAGCTTCTAACCTCCAATGAGTAGCATACTCGTAAAAGGTCTCTGTGTGTTTCTTCTTTAGGTTCTGAATGTAGAACATATCCAGTGAGCTCTCTGTGTTGAACGTGAACCGGTCCATAAAGGCAGACGCCATGCTCACCCAACTTGTCCATTTCTCTGAATCTTGGCTAATGTACCAAGATAAGGTGTCGCCTCTCAAACTCCTCATGAACAGCTTCATGTGGATATTCTCGTCCCTTCCAACTCCCACCATCTCAAACTTGGGAGGTTAGTATCCCTTCAGAAGTTCAACATCTGGCTAAACAAAAAGATTTTCGTATTTCAACCCCTCAATGCCTTTGTTACCTTAGACACCCTGGACCCGGCTAGTTAACTTCTTGAGTTCAGCGACCATAATCCTGATGAGGGAATCTTTGTCGTCTAATTCAAATGTACTTAGGATTGGCTGGGTAAGTGGGGTATAGTGTCCACAAAGATGGAATTGTTGTGGATGTGGTCGTTTGTGGTGTTTTGCAGTTCAGGAATGAGCAGTGGAGTATTATTGCATGTGTTTCAGTCTTGGGCGTGAGCGGGTTATACTGGTGGTTGCGAGGTATTTTGTAGAAGTACAGAGTTTTGGGCAGTAACATCAGGAGGGGCAAGAGGGATTGACAGGCTTGCCAAGTTCCGAACTTGGTCCAATTCTTCCCAAAATTTCAGCAATGTTTGCTCAAGATGAGCAGCAGTCCCTTGGTAATTGGGTTATTCTGAGAAGTCTCCCCAATTTACTTTCTAGCGTTGGTGTCTCCCATTCTTCCTTGGAGGTGGAGGGCCCTTGGATATTGTAGAGTATGCTGATGGTGCTAGAATGCACAAACTAACCTTTGAGGTGGGGAAGAATTAAAAATAGATGAAAAACAAAAGGTAAAATGTTAGTGTGAATTCTGAGAAAGAGAACATTGCGATATTTAAACATACTTTGCAGGAATATAAGGCATTTCCTAATTTGGGTGCCTCGTTGTGCCCGAGGTAGGCCTAGGGACAAGTTAAATTTGGAGAAGTTATAATGCTAAATTCATCATTTTATTGAAAAAAATAAGACGAGCCACAATTTGAAATAACGGAAATAAAGACGTCACTAATGGCCAATGACCTTATTACATTATAAAAGCAGGAAATAAAAGACGCTAACTACTTGGTCCCAGAAGGACCTTTCCTATATTTGGCACTCTCTCCTCCCTCGTACAACTGCATCAACTCACGCAGTCCTAGCAGCAGATAAGCTCGGGCCAGATGTCCACCTACACTTCCATCGGCGTTCTGGCAGTCTTCAATCCTCTTTAGGAACTTTCCTTCCAGCTCTACTAGACATTGCTCCAAATACCCTAACCGCTTGTTGATGTTGATTGCCATATCCTTCCACTCGTTGATCAATTTTTGGTGAGCTTTTTGCATTTCCCGATGTTCATTTTCGCATTCCCAAATTCTTTTGCAAAATCAATTTTACTTAACTTGCACTTCAGCCTTTTCATCAATAAGCCTGTGACGTCGGATGAACCGAGGATAACTCAAACTAATATGATTGTCTTCCAACCAACCCGAGTAGTGTGGCACACATCCTGCATGATAGTTGTCTGCCTCAAATGTTTCTCTCACCAATACGAGTTTGCAATTCCATATGTGTTGAGCGTGACATCGGTGAGGTCTATTATCATCTTGAAAGTCAGCCCTGAAGCGACTCATTTTATCAACCCTTGGTATGATTTACTTCCTCCCAGCTTTCCTCATGGCTCGGAGAGGGACATAGGGATAAGTTCCCTCATACCAATGAGTATGATGAATGGTGCATGCCGAGAACGAACAATGAGCTCCCCGGTTGGGAACCACTCATACATCCACTGTACTTGATCCTCCTTCAGATTTTTGAATAGTTTTACCATCCTCTAGCATCTTCTAGCTGAGCGGACATGTTTGGCATGAAGTTCATTAACATTAGGTGGTGAAAAGCGATGTGATCATCCTAATTTCTGCGTATATTTCATGTCGGTAGTCACCCTTCTGAAGGTGTTCTATAAGCCAAAGTTGAAGTAATAGATTACACCCTTCAAAATGCTTTGCCCCTTGTTGACACTTTTCTAAGGCTCGATATATCTCGGCAATGATCATGGGCACTATGCTGAAAGACTGCCCGTCGATCCCTTCCGTTAATGTCTTGGTTACCATGGCTAGTCGGGTGTGGATCCTATCCGTCTTCATAGGAACGACTATTATCCCCAAAAAATAGAACATGAAGACAAAAACCCTCATGTAGATGTGCCTAAAAGAGGTAAGGGAAAATTCATCGGTGTAGGTGCGGTAGGACTTGCTATGGTATGTAGGAGTTTTTCAGACAAGTCAAATCCGGATTTTTCTTGAGTCCTGTCATCATAAGTGTTGGCCCAAGTTCAGTTGAAGTTTTTGAAGATTGACAAATGAACTCAGGGATGGACCTGGTCCATCTTGGAAGACACAGTTTGTCATAACCATTGCACATGGGAGGCACGTGAGGAAGACATGTATTGAAGATCACGCAAGAAATATCTTCTAAACTGATCAAAAAGATTGCATTGAGTTCTAAGGAGGACAGTCTCCTTATGATAAGAGAACACAATCCTAAGCTAGGATAAGGGTTGGAGTTTGTATTGGTTAATGACTCAAATCAACTAAGGATAATCATTGGAATCTCGATCAAACTCTAACTACTAATCTATTAAATAACCAAGTTGTTCTCTTTTACAGGTAATGCACATATGCTGAAGTAAAGCATAATTGAGAGCAAAAGAGCAAGTCTGTTTTGCAAGCAATATATGTGAGACATAAAAGCTACTTGAACGAGATAAAAGAACGAGTTCCATTGTGTTTATTCTTATTCTAGTACAATTGTAGTAGGTGTTTCATACTGTACCTTTCAGCTTATTTAGAAGCAATTGTATTTGGTACTTTAAGTATTCAAGTTAGAGTTAACTTGAAAGTTTCACAATAGTTGAGGTCGTGTGCCACACTGGGATTAGAGTTAATCCTTAGGTTTACAAAGTATTTTGTAAATGTTGTTTTTGGCTTAGTGATTTTAGTGGAGTTTGGGAAAATCCTACTTAGTAGTAGGTCGTGGTTTTTTCACCTTTTGAGCCAGGTGTTTTCCACATACAAAAATCGGTGCACTTTACTTTCAGTATTTATTATTCCACAAACTGTTGTAGTTAGAACACTTAGAAGAACATGGTTCTTCTATAGCAAAAATTAGGTACCACACAACCCCCCCCCCCCCTTCTTGTGTGGAATTGATGTTTACAACATCAATTGGTACCATATCAGGTTATCCTTGAAGAGGTTAACACCTTAGGAAAGATTAACATGAGTGCACCACCTGGTAACTGGTAAGGATAATCCATTGCTAGGCCTTCACTTTTCAATGGTCTCAACTACTCTTGGTGAAAGAATAGAATGGGAGACCACATCATGGGTGAAGACTACGAGCTTTGGGACATCATCACTGATGGTCCTTTGACCACAACAAAGAAGACTGTTGAAGGGTTGGACGTTCCAAGGACAAGAGCTGATTGCACTGGTGAAGACTTAAAGAAGTAGGAAAAGAATACAAAGGCAAGGAAATGGCTAGAATATGGACTTGGCTCATATGGGTACAGCAGGATTAGAAGCTGTAACACTGCCAAAGAAATTTGGAACACATTACAAGTGGCCCATGAGGGAACACCTCAAGTGAAGAGATCAAGAGGAACATTACTATATTCTCAATATGAGAATTTCACTATGAAGGATGGAGAAACCATCTATGAGATGTACACTAGGTTCATTAAACTGACAAATGAACTTGAGTCTCTTGGAAGGATTATCCTGGAAGAAGACAAGATTGAGAAGATCTTAACTAGAGTTCTACAAATTGCCTGAGAAATCAAAATTACAATAATTCAGTAATCCAAGAATACTGCTACCGTAAAATTGGATGAACTGATTGGAAATCTTACTGCCTATGAATTGAGAAGGCAGACTGTGAAGATGGATGCTCCAAAGAAAGAAAGAAGTTTGTCTCTTAAAATCTCAGAAGTATCATATCTTGAAGATGATGAAATGGCTATGATTCCCAGAGATTTCAAAAAGTATCATTTGATAGGAAATGGTCCTTCTAGAGGAACAATATTCAATAAACCTAGGGCTCCTGAGAAGCAAACAAATGGTGGTTGCTACAAGTGTGGTAAGACAGACCACATGATCAAGAACTGCCCACAATGGGAGATTGAGTGGAAGAAAGAAAGAGCTGAACGGAGAAATAGGAAGAAGGAACAGGTCCAACCAAGAAGAAACAAAGGTTTAACTAAACCCATGGTTGCTGCATGGGGAGAAACCTCATATGAGGACTCCGAAGATGAAGCTGAAAATGAGAATGCTCTTATGGCCATTAGAGAATCAGAGGATGAATAGGAGGTAAGTATCCTACATCTTAAAGAAAAGATTAGATTTGTGTCTAAAGAAAAGTCGGCTGAGCTATTATTGGACTTCATTGATGAGTCTGAAATAATAAACAGTGAGAAGAATGCTCTGTCTAGGGAATGTCTCATCCTAGAAGCAAAATGCAAAAGGTTAGAGTCTAGGGCTGATGAGAGTGACAACATAAATACTGAGATGAAGAACCAGGTTCTTCAACTTGAAAATAATGTCCTAGAACTTAGATCTGAAAATATAAAATTGAAGTTAGGAACAGAAAAGAAAAAGGCTGATCAATCATTTCTCACCCTAAAAGAAAATCTAGGAAAAATAAAAGATGACCTGTACAAGAAAGATGAATTGATTAAGGTCCTAAAAGAAGATTTAGGAAAGGTGAAGCATGAACTAGACGGAACATGAAAATGAAACAAGGCTTCTGATGCACTCTCCTGACTGCAAGAACATCACAACAACAATAAGAGAGGGCTTAGATTTAGGACACAAGCTCCAAAATGGGATCCCAAAAAGAAGCACCTCACACTTCCTGAAAATAAGATTTACACACATTGTGGTAAGACTGGCCATTACCAAAATGAATGCAATGCAAAAGAGAAGGCCAGTCAAAAGAACAAAGCTTTTGTCCAAGAAAAATACAAACTGCCTGGTTGGGCAAAAAAAACTTAAATTATCATTTTACCCATAGAAAGGGACCCAAACTAGTTTGGGTTCCTACGACTAACACATGATTTTGCGGGTCAAAGTGAAAGGGAGTAGCCAAATATGGTACATGGATAGTATCTGCTCAAAACATATGACTGGTAACAAGGACCAGTTCTTTTCACTTGAGAACCTAAAAGGAGGTAATGTCTCCTCTGGAAATGGAAAGAAAGGTGAGATCATTGGAGTTGGAAAGGTAGGAAAAACAGACTCTCATTCTATTGAGAATGTGTATTTCATAGATGGCTTGAAATATAGCCTGATAAGTGTGTTACAACTGTGTGACAGAGTTAATCTTGTGGCTTTCACTTCCATAAAATATTTTTTGATTAGCCTTACTACTGACAAGATTGTTTTGCAGGGAAAGAGAGTTAACAACATTTACTTTGTAGATTTGTTAACTCTCTCGAAAAATGAACTCACCTGCTTAAGTGTGTTAATTAATGATCCTTCCCTTTGGCACAAAAGATTTGGCCATGGCAGTCTAAATCAATTGAACAAATTAGTCTCCACAGACTTGGTAATAAAGTTACCTAATATCAAGTTTAAGGAAGACAAAGTTTGTGAGGCATGTGCAACGGGGAAGCAGGTAAGGTCATCCTTAAAACCCAAGAAAATGGTAAGTTCGTCCTAGATGTTAGAACTGGTTCATATGGATCTCTATGGTCCAATGAGATCTATGAGAATAGGTGGTAAAAGATATGTAATGGTGCTTGTTGATGATTATACTACATTTATTCTAACCTCTAATGATGAAGCATTTGAAATGTTAACTACTTTTGTTAGAAAAACCCATAAACAGTTAGAAAATCAACTTACATCCACTAGGTCTGATCATGGAACTGAATTTGAAAATGTAAAGTTTGGTGAATTCGGTGATGAAAATGGAATGGATCATAATTTCTCTGCTCCTAGGACCCCTCAGCAAAATGGGGTAGTTGAGAGGAAGAACAGGACCCTTGAGGATATGGCAAGGACCATGCTTCTTTCTAGTAAACTACCTCACGGCTTCTGGGCAGAGGCTATAAGTACTGCAATGTTATATAATAAATAAATTCATGAACAGGCCTCTTATAGAGAAAACTCCCTATGAGTTACTTAATGGAGAAAACCAAACATATCCCATCTTAGGGCTTTTTGTTGCAAGTGCTATGTGCACAATAATGGCAAAGACTCCCTAGTTAAGTTTGATCCCAGAAGTGATGATGGAGTATTCTTGGGATATTCTTAACATAGTAAAGCATATAAAGAGTTTACTAAAAGAACTCTGTAGAAGAAAGTGTACATGTTGTATTTGATGAATCAAACATTCTTTCTCAGATACAGGAACATAAAGATGAAGCCATCGGACTAGTGAGACAATTGACTGAAGCCATAGCAAAAGTCAAGGTGGCATCAAAGGAAGGAACAGGTCTTTCCACCTAGGGGAACCAATCTGAGAGAAACTGAACAAAATTCTCTAAAGGAACCTACACCGGAACCTGTTCCTCTGCAGTATAACAATGAAGAAGCATCTAGTAGGGACCAGCTAGTGGGAAAATCTTACAAGTACCTGATTTCTCATCCCATTGAGAACATCATGAATGATCCAACATCTAAAGTCAAAACTAGATCTTAACTGAAGAACCTTTGTGCATTTGATGCCTTTCTATCCATCATTGAACATAAAAATGATGTTGAGGCTTTGCAGGATGCAGATTGGGTCAATGCTATGCAGGATGAACTAAATCAATTTGAGAGAAATCAAGTCTAGCACTTGGTTCCAAGACCAAAGGACATATCATTCATTGGAACAAAATGGTTCTTCGGGAACAAACTAGATGAAGATGGAACAGTTACAAGAAACAAGGCAAGGTTGATTGTCCATGGTTACAGTTAAGAGGAAGGAATTGACTATGATGAGACTTTTTCTCCAGTTGCTAGACTTGAAGCAAATTAGACTTCCCATAGCCGCAGCACATATGGAATTCACTCTTTATCAGATGGATGTCAAAAGTGCCTTCCTAAATGGCTACCTTAAGGAAGAAATGTTTGTTAAACAACCTCCAAGATTTGAAAGCAAAGAGTGTCTGAGCATGTGTACAAGCTAGATAAAGCCCTATTTGGTCTCAAGCAGGCCCCTAGAGCTTGATATGAAAGATTGTCAAAATTCCTACTGGAGCATGGACGAATAAGAGGTAAAATTGACATCACTTTTTTCCTAAGGGAAAAAGGACTTTGTACTCGTTTCCAGGTAAATCCAAAGGAGTAACATTTGACAGCTATCAAAAGAATATTGAAATACTTGAAAGGCAAAAATGATATGTGTTAGTGGTATCTCAAAGTAGTAATTTTGACTTAATTGGATATGCTGATAATGACTATGCCGATTTCCTAGTGGATAGGAAGAGAATTTCATGTATGGCACACTTCCTGGGTTCTTGCCTTGTATCATGGGCTACCAAAAAGCAGAATTCAATGGCTTTCTCTACTGCTGAAGCTGAATATGTTGCTGCTACTTCATGTTGTGCTCAATTACTGTGGATTAAGCAAAAACTGGTAGACTTTGGAGAAATGGGATGCATACCAATATTCTGTGATAATACTAGTGCAATTAGTATGACAGAGAACCCTATTCATCATAAAAGGACTAAGCACAGATGTTAAACATTACTTCTTAAGAGACAACTATGAGAAAGGGCTAACTTTGAAAGGAACAGGTTGAAATTAGGGATGATTAAGATCACCTAAAAAGGTCTAGTTCAGATTGCATAATGAAAAAATGAAAAAAATTGAAAAACAAATTTGGTTAGGAATTCTTAATTCTTGTAAATATCTAAATTAATTTTTACTTAGTCTCATAATTTAAATAGTATACTCTTGGGACATGTGTTTATAGTATCTCATACAAATTTTCTATTCTGAAATTTGAGGCACAATCAAGAGTAGTTTAACTTGAAGAACCTGATTCATCAATATATGCTCATGAAAAGATTCAGGTAAGTTTCTATACTTTGCACAATTAGAAAAATTAAATTACCAATCATGAGCAAGAATCCTAGATATACCAAACATCCAAAAAACTCTATTTGTTGGGCAAATTAAACCAGTTTCATTGAAACTAGAAGTCTAAAATAACGCTCCCTAATTATTAGCGGTCCTCATTAATCACTAGAGATACCGGAATTCTCAATTGATTAGACTTTTAATAAACCTCTGAAAAAGTTGTTGTTACTGATCTAATCATAACCCCTCTTTAAAAACCCCCCAAATCACTCATAATCGTCATTCTTCACTTAGACCTCTAATCATCCATTCTTTTCTCCAAAATACTCCTAAGATTTCCAAAGATTCTCCACCATGACAGATCCCCAAGACAATCATGTAACTCCACCACCAGTCTCACCTAACACCACCTCAACTTCCACACCACCTGTTGAAACCCCAAAACCTAGATTCCGTCGTCAGAAAATGCTAGCAAGAAAAAATGTTGCTTCTGGTCCTTTGAGGAAATCTGTAACTGAGAGATTGAAAGCCAATCAAAGAAAAGAATCTTCAACCAAAGAGACTGTCTCAAACTCTGAATCTGATGACTGCATCTCTGCCAGTGAAAAAGATGAACATGGGTCTTCTGAAAATGCCAAAGCTCAAGAAACCCAAGGAGAGGTAAACTCATGTTTTGTATTTTCTGATGTAGTTCAGAGGGGAAGCAAATAGGTTTGTTCTGATAGGGGCTGCTAAGGGTGTTGATGGGGCTGAGTCTGGGAAAATGAGAAAGAAAAATAAGAAGGAAGTGTTAGCTATACGTGGTAGTGGGGAAGAGGGAGGCTCGAGGTCAGCGGGAAGTGGCTCAGGAGAAGCTGATGAGGGCTTAGTTAATCTGAGTGAACAACAAAATGAACCTGGTTCATCTACAGAAGAAACTTTGGTGGATATGCTGAAGAAAGTTGGGGCTAGTTAAGACTCACAAAGGACCTCTGCTGCATCTAAACCAACCAAGAAAAGTAAAACTTCATCCCCCAAGTCTTCTCCTAGGTTAGAACCAAAAGAAGTAGAGTTAGGGAGAGTGAAGCAGAATTGTAGAGAGCTGTAGAGGATAGTAAGAAAATGAGGAAAGAAAAGGGGAAAGCAAAACTAGGTGAAAGTTATGAGGTTGTTGTTGAAGAGGGTGAGGAAGAGATGGAGCCGGTCCATCAAAAGAAGGGTACTACTGTAGAAGTTCCCCTGCCAAATCAAAGGGAACCAGGTCTTCTGCCAAGAAGCATTCTAAATCTGCACCTGTTGAAGCCTCTCTAGCCAAGAGAACTAGGTCAGCTAAAAAGGGTAAACAAGCGAAGACTGCTCAAAGATTTGGAGTAGCCATGTTTGGAAAGAGGAAAATCTTGAAAGGAAGACTGCTCAAAGATTTGGAGGAGCCAGGCATGATTAAACTTGTGACTGCACTAGAAGCACAGGGGTGGAAGGAAATGGTACTTCAGATGGATGGTAAATTGGCCAGGAAAGAATTTGTTGAGTTCATGGAAAATGAGATAGTGAAACATGGCATGGTAACTAGCACAGTGAAAGGAGTGAAGGTGAAGTTTAATGCTACTAAGCTGGGCAAAATTTGGGAAATCCCTAATGAGGGATATGATGACTATACCAAGCAAAGATGGCCTTGTCTGGATGGATTGCCTACTGGTCTTCATATCACTAGAAACTTCTGTGACACCAAATCTGATGAGGAGGTGCCTGAGGCAACGGCTGTTCAGAAAAGTGAAATGAGGCCAGAGCATAAAGTGCTCTTTAAATTTGTAAACAAATGTCTTCTGCCCAGACAAGAGAGGAGGCATACAGCTAACTACATGGACCTGGTCCTCATGTAGTTCCTGAATGAAGGAAAGCAAATTAACTGGTGTGCCTTCGTTGTGAAGTTGCTGGAAAGGGTGATCAATGGCTCAAAAGCTCATGCCATTCCCTATGGATTTATTCTGATAACTGTGCTTGAAAGGCTGAATGTTCCCTTAAAAAGTGGGAAATGGCTTTTAGCAAAGAGCACTTTGGCATCAAAACCCTCCAAGCTTGTGATTATCTACTCAGTATTGGCCCAGTTGAACCTGGTTCATTAGTGAAAACTCCTTTGAACCGCAAGGTCAGAGCCTTGGTTCAGGAGGTTGGGACAAGGGATGGTGAGATAGCAAGGCTTCAAGCCAGAATTGTTGAATTGGATGAAGAAATAAATGGGTTGAGAGCTTAACTTGCAAAGAAGAAGGAGAAAAATGAAGGAATGCTCCAGCAAATGCTCAATCTGCCACAAACCCTTCAGCTCTTCTAAGCCTTAGGCGTCATGTCCTGTTGTGAACCAGTCTAGAACCCCCCTAAGTGACCCAGATTAGGGATCTTATCTGTTTGTTTCCTTTTTGATTTTTCTCATGGTTGGTAGTTTTCTTTTTCTTTTTGTGGACTGCAATGTAGAAGCATCACTTATCAATGAATGCAGCTTCCTTGCTTTTTGTTAATTATGCTCTTAATAGTTATTTTTGATAAGTTGATTTTTGATTAACTAAAGCATGTTTTCACTTACAGTTGCCCTAGTGGCCATGATTACTAATTAACTTTCTGGGATTCACATTATTTATGCAATTTTTCAATGATTCCAAAAGGGAGAAGATATTGTGCTTAAATCTATTGAACATGTGATGTTTACGACCTAATTAAATCTGGCCCTTAATGATAAGTTAAAGATTTTAAGTATTGATATTTCAGCTGAGTTCCACAGGTTCTTTGATCAGAAAAAGCAAAGAGTCTGTCATCATCAAAAGGGGGAATTTGTTGGTCCAAGTTCAGTTGAATTTTTGAAGATTGACAAATGAACTCAGGGATGGACCTAGTCCATCTTAGAAGACACAGTTTGTCATAACCACTGAACATAGGAGGCACGTGAGGAAGATATGTATTGAAGATCACACAGCAAGTATCTTTTGAATTGATCGAAAATATTGCATTGAGTTCTAAGGAGGACAGTCTCCTTATGATAAGAGAACATAATCATAATCTAGGATAAGGGTTGGAGTTTTTATTGGTTAAGGACTCAAATTGACTAAGGATAAGCATTGGAGTCTCGATCAAACTCTAAGTGTTAATCTATTAAATAACCAAGTTGTTCTCTTTTACAGGTAATGCACATACGTAGAAGTAAAGCATAATTGAGAGCAAAAGAGCAAGTCTGTTTTGCAAGCAATATATGTGAGACATAAGTGTGCACGCCTGAAGCTACTTGAACGACATAGAAGAACCAGTTCCATTTTTTTATTCTTATTTTAGTTCAATTGGAGTAGGTGTTCCATATTGTACCTTTCAGCTTATTTAGAAGAAATTGTATCAGGTACTTTGAGTATTCAAGTTAGAGTTAACTTGAAAGTATCGCAACAGTTGAGGTTGTGTGCCACACTGGGATTAGAGTTAATCCTTAGGTTTACAAAGTGTTTTGTAAATGCTATTTTTGGCTCAATGATTTTAGTGGAGTTTGGCAAAAATCCTATGATTAATAGGTCGTGGTTTTTTCACCTTTTGAGCCAGGTATTTATCACGTAAAAATCTCTTTGCACTTTACTTTCAGTATTTATTATTCCGCAAACTGCTGTAGTTAGAACACTTAGAAGAACATGGTTCTTCTAAAGTGAAAATTAGGTACCACACAAATCACCCCCCCCCCCCCCTTCTTGTGTGGTATTGATGTTTACAATATTATTAAGAAAGCCTCTACCTTTGCGATTTTCCAACATAAGCACACCCGGTGTCTCCCAAGGAATACCAGCTAGACCCCCTATTTCTTCCAGTAAAGGGGTCGTTTCCAAATCCTCAAAGCAAAAAACTGACCGATCACTATCCCAGAACAAATTTGCAACCTCTATGATTTTGTTGTCAGGCTGGATTTTCATAAGTGAAGGAAAAATCCCTAAGTATTTGCGGATAAGGGTCTGATCACTGGAATAACAATCCTCCCACCAGCTTAGCACTATTGGATCAATGTTGGTTACCATACCAAATCTGGGGACTTCGTACCTCATTTTCTGCGGAATAAAGTGTTAGGCCCTTACCCCACTAGACTCGACTATTTATATCAACAATAGCAAAATATGCATTTAGTTCTCCAAATAAATGCACATAGCATGGGGGTGTCCGTTTGGGTTTCAGTGAAACCTTGATGGACTTTGGACTAGGCTACCTTAAGGATTCATTATCGGACAACATAACTGACTCGACTAGGCTTGACCACGATGCATGAACAGTTTAACGGAATAAGGTTTCTATTTTGAACTGCTATACAGGTACCCTTGAGCGGACAACTCAAGAGGGACTACACTGTTGATCGACTGGTTTTACTGCAAATATGCCTTTGCCACATTTAGGGGGTGATAATATTGGAACAGCGCAACCACTCATTATAAGCTATGCTATATGATTTGTTTTTGGCACGAGCGGAGTATGATGTAGAAGATGCAGTTGCAAGAATAAAGCAAGTTTACATGTATTTTTACGTTCACAAAAATAAATTGTTACAATAAATGCTCAAAATTACAACGGTATTGAAATAATAATAATGCAATTAAAGGAAAGGAAAGACATGAAGAGCCAAGTTAGTTTCAGGATGAAATAATTAAAGGCAAGAAGTAAAGGCAATTAAAGAAATAATGAAGTCACAAATAACATCTAATGGTAGAAAGCCTAAAGAAGTCCCCAGCAGAGTCTCCATGCTGTCGACGCCCCCTCTTTCATTGGACGGAGGGTCCAAAATTGGATATATGATATTACGGAAGGACAACTATTATTCTCTTGTGAGAATTGAGTCGTGGAATTTTAGATAGTCGTCACCTAATGATAATAGTGTATTAGGAAACTTTAAAGAGATGAAGAATTTTGAGAAGAAGGACAACCAGAGTTCGGGTAAGGGCTTAGATATTATCTCGAGGAAAATGTGTTAGGCACCCCTCAAGATCCACTAATGTGGTTCCCGGCCATGCTTAATTGTGACTTTAAAAAAATAGAAGAAGCAAGTAAAGCTTGCACATAAGGATCACAAATATTGAAAGCTTAAAGAAAAGAAAGGAAGACAATATTAGAAAAAAAAAGGATTATTTGAAGAAAACATAATTTATGGAAAATATTTGCAAGAAAAGGGAAAGGGGTCCTAGGTTTATACAAACTATGGATCACATCAATGCAATATCCAGGAATCACTCCTCAAAAGAGGGGTCGCACGTGATATTAGTGCATCGGTCATCATATCTGTATTCTACCCTTCCCACCATGTTAAGGTATTTAAACGTGGTTAGTCTCGTTTACTTATTGCATGCTAGTACCCGTCCCAACCTATCAGTCCGCGGGTATCAGGATTTCTAATCCTAAAGGGAAAGAAAGGGATATAGGCATATATGGAGTTCAAAGGATAAAATTCTAACTGCGACATACAAAAACAAGTAACAAGTATAGGTATGAACAAACAAAAAGGTAAGGCTCAAGTAAATCCCTTAATCAAACAAACACTTAGTTTAGCATGTCTTTGCATATACTGATTTGGTATTTATATTAAACTTAAACAGCGAACGGACTAGTTTAACACATACATTTACATAGAAAGTCCGCATTAGGCAACTTGGATTCAATTGTCGGAATTAAGGCATTTTAAGCGAGTGATTTAAAAGGTACTAGTTTTAGAAAAGGTAGTCTAATGCAGAAGAGTTTTGAAAAGAAAATATAGACTACAGTAAATTGAGAAAAAGGAATCATCACACTCCGAGTATAAAACACAGCAATGGTTGTGAAAGAGTTTCAGAGAAAGAAATACCTAAGGAAAGGGTAAGTTGCAACTGTTTTAAAGGACAATTTCAGGGACTGAGTAAAATGTTTAGAATGAAATTGTTTCAGCAAAGGTGCCGATTTGAGAAACGTAAAAGCATACTGAGTCAAGAGAGTTTTTGTCAAAGAATTAAGACTTCTGAAACGTTGTTGTATTAAGTCGTTAAGGACTATTTAATACGTTATTATTACTTTTAGAGAATTAGACGAGTTTGATACAACGTCCTATAGGCATTATATGTATTTTCAATTTTTTTTAAAAACTTGTTATTGAACTTGTAGTATATGATTGTGTTAATTAACCTTACAGTTTGCCTAATGCATATGCATTACTTATAGGCATGATTTCTATATGCAATGAATGTTAAGTCCTATAGGCATGATTTATATATGAGTTGAATTGAAAATATTAGACAAACCTATAAGCAGGATCACTAATGATTTGCAATATGATTGAACGTTAAACCCTATAGGCATGGTATCTACTTCTTATTGATGCAGGAAAGTAAAACCCCTCCCGTAACTTTTACTATATTCCCAAAAGTTCCAAATTATTACAGACCAAAAGAAGGAAAGAAAATAAAAATTACATCAAAGACCACAATTGCATCCAAGGTACCTAAGTTAGGATAAATGTCTAACAATATGTGATTAACCAATTCCATATTTCTAAATACTTCTCTTATCCAAAGTGTTTCAAAGTTCCAAGAAATCTCAAGGACTCCAGGCATTGCTTACACGCGGGATACCATTTAGTATTAGAATAGTGCAGTGTGGAATAGCCAGCCCTCACGCATCCAAGTTCAGAGGGAGATCCAGGTTCCAAAGCATGGCTTGCAAGAGGGGGATAGAACTTAGAGCTAGGAGTAAGTGCAAAGTGATTGGGGAACCATAACAAATGGTGGTCATGTCCAGCCACAAGCGTAGTCTGGCACACCCCTGACCACTAGATTAGGTTAAACAAGTTAGGAGCAGACCTTGAAGGTCAAATCTAGATCTGGATAGTGATCAGGACACCACCGGACTGAAGTCAGGGTCAAATACAAAAAGGGAAGAAGGGAACGTGAATTGATTGGGCTAGGGGTTCAAAGAACCCAGTTCAGAGTAATAGACTGCAATATCAAAGTGTTGTTATGGCTGGAATTATACTCACTTACAAAGGGGAAAATGGAAAGGGAGTTCACATATGAAAAGCACAACAGGGTTGCAGAAACATAGTAAAGAAGAACATAACAAACTAGGAAGTAAACACATAGTGAATAAGCATTATTTAACTAATAGTAATGTACCAGTTGCAAAGTAAGAACAAGCAGAACAGTATAGCAATAATGGCAAGTAACCGCAACAGGAGTATACTTAAGTTCAGCAAAACACTTGAGAGTTTAGAGAGAGCTCAAAATTGTTTCAGAAAGCACAAAGTAGAAGAAGAGAGTAGAAGTTTTGTGAAATAACTAGTATTCAAATGTGTAAAAGCCTGTGTTTTTATGCAGAAAAAGTCTGTGTAAGCATGTGAGAAAATACATGTCCTTTAGTGCAAAAGGGGAGGCCCTTTAATAGTGCAGAAGGTAAGTAAGGAAAAGGTAAAAGAATAGTTTTGGAATCAATCACAAGTTGTTTTCCTTTGGTTAAGGGATTTTATTCAAACGGGCAAAATAAATAAGGAAAGGATTCGTTTTAAAAATCCTTTCTAAAGCAGTATAATAGGAACAAATACACAGAAGTTTATTTAAGGAAAATTCAAGTAGCACACGGTTTAAGTCAAACAAAGAAAGACAATCAATCAACAGCCAGTAAAATCAGGATTCGAATCTTAGTGTGAATGAATCCAACCAGAAAAAGATGAGAAGGGGTTTAATTTAAAGAAAATCAATGAAAACTCGATCAACTTTAAAAAGGATTCGGAATCAATTACAAGCTGGCCAAAGGCCTTTTGAAAGAAGAAAATTTGTCATATAAAAAGCATACAAACATGTGGGACAAGAGAGAGTTGTCGTAAAACTAGCAAGGAATCAGAGTAACCAAGAATGTTAGGTTCAGAGACTCCGAATTATTCTGAAAGAGATTTAAGGGTTTTGAATGGAACCTTAATCCAAACACAAAGTCAATCTCACCAAAAACCCCCCAAAATACTATGGTTTCTGACTCGAATCAAACGCATAGACGAGAAAACAACAAATAGCACAGGCTCAGTAGTCTCTTTCAGAGACTTGTGAGAAAACAAACAGATAGAACAACAAGTTTGAAACAGAGGGAATATACTTAGGCAAAGCTTTTCACTCAAACAAGTTCAGAAAAGAAAAAGCGATACAGGTTTAGGAAAATAGTAGATGAAACATGTTTGGGTTCAAACAAAGTCTAGCAAAGGCAAGCAAGGGGCAAAAAGCTCAATAAAATATAGTAGAGGAACATACAAGATAGACATGTAAAGAATGCTTATAAAACCCAGTAGGGAAAAACAGAACACAAAAATAGAAAAACATGCATCATATGGCAAATATAAGAACACAAGAGAAAAAGTCATAAGAACATGGTACAGACAGATTCACATAAAGAAGAAGAAGAAGAAGAAGAAGAAGAAGAAGAAGAAGAAGAAGAAGAAGAAGAAGAAGAAGAAGAAGAAGAAGAAGAAGAAGAAGAAGAAGAAGAAGAAGAAGAAGAAGAAGAAGAAGAAGAGAGAAGAGAGAGAGAGAGAGAGAGAGAGAGAAGAAGAAGAAGAAGAAGAGAGAGAGAGAGAAGAAGAAGAAGAAGAAGAAGAAGAGAGAAGAAGAAGAAGAAGAAGAAGAAGAAGAAGAAGAAGAAGAAGAAGAAGAAGAAGAAGAAGAAGAAGAAGAAGAAGAAGAAGAAGAAGAAGAAGAAGAAGAAGAAGAAGAAGAAGAAGAAGAAGAAGAAGAAGAAGAAGAAGAAGAAGAAGAAGAAGAAGAAGTAGAAGAAGTAGAAGAAGTAGAAGAAGTCTAAGTAAATAAAAGAGGAAGGAACCTCGAATAGCTTTAAGGTTTCTCTGAAACCCAAAATGAGAAGGCTTGGAAGAGGTCTGGTCTTGAGTAAGAGATGGCCATGGTTAGGCTTCTAAAGCTCGAATACGTCAGAGCGAGGCTGGAGAGGCCATTGAACCACAAATGTAAGAGGATATGAATGAACGCCATCGAGGTCAGACCTCAAAATCTCGAACATCCATGGCTTAGAAGTGAAGAAAGGTGAGAACAGGTCGCCCATTGCCTGGGAAGCCATGGACTCCGGTGAGATAATGGTCGGAGAAGACGAGGGAGGCGATTAGGGTTTGAGTGTTTGAGAGCGTTTAAGAGAGAAGAGAGTTCGAAGGCGCCTGTCTAGGAGAAATGAGGGTTAGGGTTGGGGGTTGGTAGAATTAAAAAGGAAAGGGTCATTTGTAGTCGTTGATCAAAAGGATCAATGGCCTGGATTAAAGGAGTTCCGGGCGCGTTGGACAAAATGGGTTAGTGGGTTAGGTTGACACGAATTGGGCCGGTCCAATTGGGCATCAGGATTGGGGTCAATTGGGGGTCAAAATTGAAAGGGACATGAGGTGAATAATTGAAATGAATTAGGCTATATATTAAAATGCTAGTTTTTCCATTTTATTTTTCTAAGAATCAACCCGGCAACAGAAGCCATCAAAGACCCAGATGTCGTAGAAGCCTACAAAGCGACAATCGAGGACCTCAACTCGGTCCAGTTAGATGATATCGACTATTCAAAGAAAGCCTACATCGGGCACAATCTCTCCGACCCAAGTAAGTACCACAAATTCTTAACTGACCATGCAAATTTATTTGCCTTCTCTCATTCAAATATGCCATGAATCCCAAGAGACATCGCCAAATGTCGATCCACTATATCCGCCCGTGAGGTAGATAAGAAGGAACTTCAACGCTGCAATCAATAAGGCGGTCGGTGAAGAAGTGGACAAGTTACTAGCCAACGGTTCCATCAGAGAATCGAAGTACTCGCAGTTGGTCGCTAATGTTGTCATGGTTAAGGCTGTATCTGGTTACGATTCTGGGTCTATTTGGGTCTGCGGTTCTGGTTCTGGCGGTTCCGGTTCTGGCGGTTCCGGACCCAGAACCGCTACCATCTGGTTCCGGTTCTGGCGGTTCCGGTTCCGGCAGTTCTGGCGGTTCCGGCGGTTCTAAAATTTTTATTTTTTTTAAATCAATATCTTGTATAGTAGTCATTAGTATATTGTAGAATATATTTTATATGGTGTACTATCTTATTAGTATAGTATATATTATGTTTGATAATTAGTATATATTGTGCATAAGTAGTGTATATTTTGTATATAAGTAGTATATATTGTATTTAAGTTGTATATATTGTATATAAGTAGTGTATATTGTGTTGTAGTTAGTAATTAGTATAAATTGTATATAAGTAGTATATATTGATAAAAGAATGTTGTCATTAGTATATTGTGTTGTATGTTATATAAATATTCAAGGATTGATATAGAAGTAAAGACAAAGAAATATTGAGACAAAAGATATTCAAGGATATGATAAAGAGCATATTTATTGACCAAAATGGCATATCTTTCTTAGTATTCCTTCCCCCAATGGAATGAGCACAACATGGTACTAATACCACCATTAAAAGGAAAAAAAAACTAAAAGAAGACATGCCAAAGTACAAGTTACATCATAATTTATGCATTATTTCTAACAAATCTCATAAAACCTTCAAGGTTTGGAGGTGGTTGTGTTGGCGGTGGTGGAAATGAAGCTTGTTCATCACCACTTCCGGGTGAAGTTGCTTCCTGATCAAGTTCTGCTATCATTTCTTCATAGCACTCATCTATTTCTGGTTGTGATTCAGCTAGGCCAAAGCTCCTTCTTTCTGCGCGGATCCAATCTCGAAAAAGCACTGATTTTTCCAAGTTGTCCCGCATCGACGCTCTGTGATCACCTATTTGTAGTCTTGCTTGACTAAAAGCGCTCTCCGATGCAACAGTTGACGCTTGAATCGACAGAACATCCCGAGCCATCCTTGCAAGAACGGGAAAATGCTTTTCCCTTGTCTTCCACCAATCCAAAAGGTCGAAAGAGCCGTCTGGATTCTCATTCTCTAGTCCCTGCGACAAATAAACTTGAAGCTCATTTAGATGGGAAATTTCATCTAAATTATCCCCTTGAGTACCCCTGAACTCCGTCCACGATTTAAGAGCTCTTAAGCCAGCAGCTCTTTTAGACGACTGTGATGTAGACGAAGTAGGGGTTGGAATATTAGGCCTAGCATGCTCTAACGCCTATTTATAAGCATTATAAACAGTTTGAGCATTAACTTTAATTGATGCTTTCGCATCAGCTAGTGTAGCAATTTCTAATTCTCAAAGATCTAAAGATTGATAAATAGTAGAATACCAAACTAATGATGTTTCTGTATGTTTAGGAGGTTGTCTACTAAAAGGGGGAGTTTGTACGGGTGGGTGTGCCGGTTCATCACCTAAGTTATGAGCAGGACGAGTAGGTGTATCATCTAAATCTACTAGAGCTTGGGTTTCATCATCATCCTCATTTCCCTCTAAGATAGGTGCATTAGGATAAAGAGCATTCATAATATCATCGTCTATTCTATCACCAACTGCTACATCATGTAGAAAATCAATATCGCTAAATTGAAAACACGGGTGATCACTATCAAGGATTCCGAAGGGTTCATTAGGATTTCTAAGTTGGCTACTACTTTGAACTTTCTTATCTTTTCTAGGTCGGGGAGCCGGGGTAGGGGTAGTAGTTTGGCCACTACTTTCACCGGTTTTAGTTTTTCCTTTACCGAACATTTTTTCAACGAAAATGCCATAATAATTATAATTAAGCAAACTAACAACACACAAAAATATTCTTAGCATGTAAGAGTTGAAACGAGTTTACCGGATTGACGAACAACTTCTTGAAAATTGAAAATCGTTGAAATTGAACACTTGAAAACTTCAATTCAACAACTTCACAATGTTTCACGAATTTGCAACAATAAATTAAGCACTTGCACTAGAAAGATTGAAAGAGAGCTTGAGAGAGATTGAGAGATATTGATGAATTGGTGAATAAAAATGAAAGAATGAGGGGGTATTTATAGTTGAGAAATGGGAAATATTATAATTATATAAAGTTTGGGGTTAAATTAAAGTTTGGGGCCCAAATGGCTATTTTTTAAACTTCCAAACGGCTACTTTTGAAAAAGAGTCGTTTGGAAATTATTTTTAAAGAAAAAAATTTTGTTTTTTGAAAAATTACCGTTACAGAACCGTTTGGAACCGCCAGAACCGGTCCGGTTCCGGTTCCGGGGAACCGTGGCGGTTCCGGTCCGGTTCCAATTCGGAACCGCCAGATTTACAGCCTTAGTCATGGTTAAAAAGAAAAATAGGAAATGGAGAATGTATGTGGATTTCACCGACCTGAACAAGGCATGCCCAAAAGACTCATTCCCATTGCCCCACATCGACTAGCTGATTGATGCACCCCCAGGGCACGAACTGCTAAGTTTCTTAGATGCCTACTCTGGCTACAACCAGATTATGATGGCCAAAGAGGATCAAGAGAAGACAACTTTCATCACCCACCAAGGGATGTACTGCTATAAAATGGTGCCCTTCGGACTCAAAAACATGGGAGCAACGTATCAAAGGTTGATCACCAAAATGTTCAAGGAACAGCTCGGCAAGACTATTGAGGTCTATATCGATGACATGCTAGTGAAACCAGCAAAAAAAGAGGATCGCATTGATCATTTGCAAGAGGCCTTCAAGATATTGAGGCAATACGAGATGAATTTAAACCCAGAAAAGTGCGCCTTCGGCGTGACCTCGGAAAAATTCCTAGGTTTCCTCGTAACCAACGAGGTATCAAAGTCAACTCGGATCAGATCAAGTCCATATATGCAATACCTGAGGCTTTGAGCAACAATAAGCAGGTACATACGTTGACGGGGTGAATAGCCGCCCTATCAAGATTCATCTCGCGGTCCTCCGACGGATGCCATATGTTCTTTAGCGTACTGAGGAATGAACATGGGCTATAGTGGAATGAGGAATGCATCAAGGCCCTGAGGAAACTAAAAGCATATCTATCTTTGTTGCCTCTACTCGTCAAAGCAAACCCGGGCGAGTGTTTGATGGTGTACCTGGCAGTATCCGAAGTTGCTGTCAGCGCAATCTTGGTCCGTGAAAATAAAGGTACACAATCTCCTATTTATTATATCAGCAAAACATTAGTAGATACCGTAACACGGTATCCACACCTTGAGAAACTAGTTCTAGCACTGGTCGTAGCTTCACGAAAGCTCAGACTATTTTCAGTGTCATCCCATAAAAGTAATAATAACCTTCCCTCTGAGAAGCATCCTGCATAAGCCCGAACTCTTGGGTAGGCTCGCTAAATGGGCAATTGAGCTCAGCGAGCATGACATATCCTATCACCCTAGAACCGCCATCAAGTCGTAGGTACTTATCGACTTTATCACTGACTTCAGTGCAGAGATACTGCTAGAGGTGGAGCAAGAGGCCCTCCGTGCCGCCACCAGCGCTGGCCTATGGACTCTCTACACTTACGATGTTGCGAATGCCTTGGGGTCAGGAGTGGGACTTGTCCTCGAAGTCCCCACGAGAAAAATAATTTATCAGTCCATACAATTCCCCGAGATGACTAACAACAACGCAGAGTATGAGGCTGTGATTGCAAGTATGAAATTAGCCATCAAATACGGGGCTGGTCGACTCATCCTCCATTGCGAATCCCAACTAGTAGTAAATCAAATCACCGGGACTTACCAGATTAAAGAACAAAGGCTGCAAAAATATCAATCAGAAATCCACAAGCCGATGCTCGAATTCAACGAATGTCGCTTCGAGCAAATCCCCAGGGCACAAAATTTGAGGCAGATGGTTTAGCAAAACTAGCCGCAGCCACCAAAAATATCAGCAAAGAAATGTGGTCACCCTCCTTCATTCGGCCATCGATCACGTCGAGGTACTCTCTTTAAACCTTACTTGGGATTGGCACAACTAGTTTGTATCCTATCTGCAGGACGGAACACTCCCACGCGACAAAAAAGAAGCCAAAAAGCTCCGAGTACAAGCTACCCGATACAGCCTAATAAATCATGATCTCTACAAGAGGATGTTTGGCAGCACCCTCGCTAAGTGCCTCGGGCCGCATCAAACGAGACAAGTATTATAGGAGGTGCATGAAATCCACTGTGGCATTCATATAGGTAATCGTGCCCTCGTCCGATGTATCATCCGAGCCGGTTATTACTGGCCTATTATAAAAAAAGAGGCGCTAGATTACGTTCGCAAGTGTGAACAGTTCCAAAGGTATGCCCCCATGATACACCAACCGGGGGAGCTTCTCCATTCTGTCACCTCACCGTGGCCCTTCATCAATGGGGAACGAATATAATCGGTCCTCTACCAGCAGGATGAGGAAAGGTATGTTTTCTTTTAGTTGTGACTGACTATTTTTCAAAATGGATGGAAGGAGGTGCATATGCACATATACGTGAATAGGAAGTCATCGCCTTTGTATAGAAAAACAGCATATGTCGTTTCGACATCCCCAAAGAAATCAGCTGTGGTAATAGCCCCCAGTTTATCGGTAAGAAGACAATGAAGTTCTTCGAGTGGCATATTAAGCGGATACTTTCCACTCCGTATCACCCCGCCGCCACGGCCAAGTCTAATCCTCCAATAAAACAATATTGAACATACTGAAAAAGAAGCTCGAGGAAGCAAAAGGGCTATGGCCCGAACTATTACCCGAAGTGTTGTGGGCATACCGGACCACACCCAAATCCAGCATGGGAGAAATGCCATATTCACTAGTCTACATGACCGACGCAGTCATACCCGTTGAAATCGGGGATCCAAGACTGAGATATTCGCACACCAGCGGGGCAGAAAATGACGAAAACATATTGCAAGATCTAGACGAAGCCGAAGAGCACAGAGACATGGCCCATATAAGAATGACGGCCCAAATACAGCAGGCAGAAAGATATTACAACAAGAAAGCCAAAATAAGGTCACTTAAAGTGGGCGACTACGTCCTCAAAGCCAAAGAACTTGCGTCAAAAGATCCGAGTGAAGGAAAATTAGGAACCAACTGGGACGGACCATACAAAATCACAGCATTAGCAAACAAAGGAGCATTCCAATTGGAAACAATGGAAGTAAAAACACTCGAAAAAACCTGGAACATCGCCCACCTCAAATACTTCCACTTCTAAAAGGCGTCTCTCGAGTCGTACTCTTTTTCCCTCACCCAAGTTTTGTCCCAGTTGAGTTTTCTTGGGGAGGTTTTTCATGAGGCAGCGAGGGGGATACTTGGTGGTATCTGAGTGAGTTTATCACATCGGCCAGTCGACACAATCTCTGCGCCGATATCATGAAAGGCCTACACTAGTTAAATCTCCATTGTATAGAAAAAACTCTACATTGTACAGAAAATTCTCCATTTTGAAAAAGTCTCTCCATTATAAAAATGGAATTCTCCAACATATGAAAATTGGCAAACGGCTAAGGCCATGTGAAAATCGGCAAACGGCTAAGGCCATGCAAAAATCGGCAAACGGCTAAGGCCATGCGAAAATCGGCAAACGGCTAAGGCCATGCGAAAATCGGCAAACGGCTAAGGCCATATGAAAATCTACAAACGGCTAAGGCCACAATCAAGACTCGGCCTAGTTCGACCACAACGGATATCACTCTGACGGTAGTTGAAGTAAAATCCTATTTTGCTAAGGCCAGCGACATTGGGCCCGACCCAATTCGACCATGACAGACATCACTCCGAAAACAGTCAAAGTAACATCCTATTGGCTAAGGCCATCAACATCGGGCTCAACCCAGTTCGACCACGACGGATATCACTTCGGCGATAGTCGAAGCAACATCCTATTGGCTAAGTCCACCAACACCGGGCTTGACCCAGTTTGACCACGAGGGATATCACTTTGAAGACAGTTGAAGCAACATCCTAATGGCTAAGGCCATTGACATCAGGCTAGACCCAGTTCGACCACGGAGGATATCACTCTGACGACAGTTGAAGCAAAATCCTATTGGCTAAGGCCATCGACATCGGGCTCGACCCAGTTTGACCACGACAAATATCACTTCGACGACAGTCATAGAAAAAACCTATAGGCTAAGTCCATCGACATAGGCTCGACCCAATTCGACTACGACGGATATCACTCCGATGACAGTCGAAGCAAAATCCTATTGACTAAGGCCATCGACATCGGGCTCAACCTAGTCGACCATGACAGATGTCACTTCGACGATAGTCAAAGAAAATTCTTATTGCCATCGACATCAGGCTCGACCCAGTTCGACCACAACGGATATCACTTTGACAATAGTCGAAGCGACATCCTATTAGCTAAGGCCATCGACATCAGGCTCGACCCAGGTCGACCCCGATGGATATCACTTCAACGATAGTAGAAGCAACATCCTATTGGCTAACGCCATTGTCAGGGTTCGACCTAGTAAGATTACAGCGAATAGTCTTTCGATGATAGTTGAAGCAGTATCCTGATGGCTAAGACCATAGATCTCATTCGCCCACAATGGTGACCACTTCGATGACGGTCAATATAAATACCCCAATGGCTAAGGTCGTCGACATCGTTCCAACCCAGCTCGACTCGCAACGACATTTTTAACAAACAACAAACACCATCTCAACGAAGCTTAGATACCGAAAAATAACAAAAATTATCGGAGATTAATAACGCCAAAAATATAGTTTATATATCACAGCAAAAAATGTATCTACATTCAACCCCGCAAAAAGGCCCCACTACATTCCAAAAAATAATAACAACATAACATGTACAAATTCAGTGGTGCTCGCCATCCTGCCCGTCGTCTCCTGGCAATAAACCTCATTATGCCATGAGTCAGAGTCTAGCCGATCGACATCCTCAAAAGTGAAACCTTCCCGATTGGGGGAGTCGGAGTTGTATCCGCAAGATTCACAGGTAGTACGAGCCTCGCGCCGCAACGCTTTGACTTCTCCTCTATCACTAAACCCTCGACGTGAAGCTACCTATGCAAGTCAAGTTGCCTCCACAAAACTCCATATCTCATGCGCGTTGCGGCGTGCATTCCGATCGGAAATAGGGCTAGACGAGGAAGGTTGTGAAGGTCGAACCATGTCCTCAGATCTCGGGAAAGCAACCTTCCTAAGAGCATTAACTTCTGCCACCCTGGCTTCAAGCTCGGCTACACTGGAGATCAACATTCTCCACTGCCACCCCCCCGACTTAGCTCAAGCTCATCATCTTTCACCTTGAGGAGCGCTTCCAATTTGCTATTACGATCCACGGCCCTCAACAGCTCGTTATTCGTCCTCTCCAGTTCATCCTCCATGCATTCCAAGTGGGACTCCCTCTGCTCAGTACCCTCACAAAACACCCAAAACTCGAGGTCTTGTTGGAAAAGGTCCACCGCCACACGGTGCTTGGAGCGGTACCTCCGATACGTCTTTGCCATCTTTTCAAAGATGGTCGCCTTTTTTAGCTCACGATGTCTCCGCTCCACCTCCAAAATGAGGGTCTGAAAGGAAAGAACGAAAATCAACACATGTCAACCCTACCTTACAACATGCAAAAGACAAAGGGGTTACCTATAAGGCCATGCCGGTGACCCTTTGTGATAATTCTGCATCATTGACGGTTCTGAGTGTCTCGCTCTCAGGGGCGGCGCATAACAAAGTAAAAGCTAATGCGGCATGTTTGCTTTTCAGCAATAAAATACAAGCCCCGGGAATAAAAATTCGACGATCGGACCCGTCCGTCATCATCTCCACATGTGTGGTGCCCTTCATAAGCTCATCCATCTCCTCCTAGGCAATTTCGGAATCCGATTCCTCTACTCCTCCGCCAAATCCATCGACATTGGTTGTCGAGTCCCCCTCAGCAGCACGTGCCGCATTAGTACCGACAGCGGTACTCCTCTAATGGGCCGACCTCCCGGAAAGGATGGTGTCAGCCATAAAACAGGTCTGCACACTTTTTGGGGCACAACACTTCCTTCGTCTTCGGTAGCCACCCCTTTCTCATCTCGAGTCTCCGCCGTTTTCTCTTTGCCGATTCCTCACCCTAAGGAAACTCATCTACGGGATGCAGAGTCGGTAACGATGACATCAACAATCTCACAAATGTCGCCACAGATACGACTCCGTGCAAAGGAACTATTGGGTTGCCTCCTTGGATGGACGAGCAAAATATCTTGTGAGCATCTAAAGCAGTGCTGGACCGTGCGGAAGTAGGCACTACCTTCATTTTCATAGGAGTGACTCGTCCTGTCGCTATGAAGATAAACCAGTCAGTGAAACTTGCAAAACCCATTAAACAAAGTCAAAAATCTACCTGAAGGGGCCGCGGGGCTGTAATGCTAGAGTAAAGCAGGCCATGTGCGAGTCCTTTTTGTATACGGAAACAAGTTGGCGACCCATTCCTGATGTGGGTGATGAGTCGGGGTGTGTGAGCCATGGCTGCAATGAAAAAGTTATAACCGCAACAATCACAAGTAATAAGGAATTTAGTGAATAGAGATACTCACGTTTCGAATTCCACTTCACTGGGAACCCAGCAGGATTGGAAACCAAGTGCTTAGTCCAAATGAAAAAATACCTACGACAAAACCCGCAACTAGGTCAGTCATCGGTATGGACCACCAGTCCCTTTGTACTGCGACTCCTCAAGTGTAGCATAGTGCCTCTCAGGTAGCCGGCACTGAATAACTGCAAAAGATGTTGGACAGAGACCTTACACCCGACCATTTCTGCATATTTGGATAGCAACCGACATACTTTTAGGGTATACGGCGTAAGCTGAGAGAGGAAAACATTGTAAAAGCGACAGAGCTCTTCCGCCAAAAGGGAAAATGGGGAGACCATAGCCGATCAGGAATGCATATTCGTAAAGTTGAAGTACCCTGGTCTATGAACATCTACATAATCTTCCCCCACTTGAACTATCTCCACATGAGCAGGTATGTCATGCGTCACACGCAAAATCATCTAAATGATCTTGTAGCAATTTCGAAAGTTCTAGAGGTTGCACGGGAGAGTCTGCTTTGAAATCACTCCGAGATAGGAGGCGTTTTGGCAATAATGCCTCCACTGTAAGGGGGCTGTTGGAAGAGGATTGCTATTAATATTTGGAGGGAGGCTTTTAGGCTAAGGGAATTTTGGAAGAGTAGAAAGATTTTGGAGAAGAGAAACTTTTATTACTCAAACTTGTTTTTGATTCTTTTGGCTTGATATGTTGTGTGTTGTGTGTTATACAAATGCCAAATGCCATCCCATATTTATAGGGGAGGCTTGCCAAGCTCTAGAGTGTCTAGAGAGTTCTACCATTTCCTAGCTATGTACATGTGCTAGAATTCTATGGGAATTCTAGAGAGTCTAGAGAGTTCTATTACTTTCTAGCTAGGTACATGTGCTAGAATTCTATGGAGAATTCTAGAATATTTCCAAGCTCAAATGGACTAGAGTTCTCTAGAACATTCCGGAATCTAGAGTTGCCTAGAATGTTCCGGAATTGGGCTATTTATTTTTCATAATTTCTTAAGCCCAAATAATTATAACAAAATCAAGTTTATTTTATTTTCAACACCCCCCCTTAAACTTGATTTGTCATTCCAAGCAGACTTCTTAACTTGATGAAGTCCTCTTGCTTGAGTGGCTTGGTGAAGATATCCGCAACTTGGTCTTTGGACTTCACGTACTCTACTTGTACATCCTTTCTTGTGATGCACTCTCTTATGTAGTGATAGTGTTTGTCAATATGCTTGCTTCGATCATGGAACACCGGATTTTTCGCCAACGCCAACGTCGACTTATTATCCACGCATATTGTAGTTGGATCTTCTTGTGGCCATCCCAGCTCCTTTAGCAAACTTCGCATCCAGATTGCATGACATACACAGGAGGTAGCGGCAACGTACTCAGCTTCACATGTGGATAGAGTGACAATTGGTTGTTTCTTGGACATCCAAGTGAAGGCGGTGTCTCCCATGAAGAACACGAAGCCCGTGGTACTTTTTCTATTATCAATGTCTCCGACCCAATCGCTATCGCTATAACCAACCAGCTTATAATCATTAGAAGTTGAATAGAACAAGCCAAAGTTGATTGTACCTCTGAGGTAGGGGAGAATTCTTCTTGCAGCCTTCAAGTGTGTAGTAGTTGGATTCTCCATGTAGCGACTTATGAGGCCGGTGGCGTAGAGAATGTCGGGTCTCGTGCAAGTCAAATATCGTAAGCTCCCAACTAAGCTCTTGAACATCGTCGTGTCCACTTTCTCAGCTTCATCATGCTTCGACAACTTGATCCTGCACTCCACTGGTGTGTTGACTGGGTTGCAATCATCCATCTTGAACTTCTTTAGGATCTCCTTCGCATAGCCCTCCTATGAGATGAAAATTCCATCCTCAAGTTGTTTGACTTCAATGCCAAGATAGTACGCCATAAGCCCAATGTCGGTCATCTCGAACTCTTTAGCCATCGCTTGTTTGAACTCATCGATCATCCTTTGGTTATTTCCTGCAGAGATTAAATCATCCACGTACAAGCAAACGATCAAGATATCTCCATCTTTCATCTTGGCATAGAGCGCATGCTCATGTGGGCATTTGGCGAAGTCATTTTCTTGCAAGTACTTGTCGATCCTACTGTTGCACGCCCTTGGTGCTTGCTTTAGTCCATATAACGTCTTCTTCAATCTTAAGACTTTGTCTTCCTGCGTCTTCACCTCATAGCCTATAGGTCGTCGGATGTAAACTTCTTCCTCAAGGACTCCATTCAAGAACGCCGACTTTACATCCATTTGGTGTATCTTCCATTTATTTTGAGCTGCCATAGAAATGATTAGTCTTACAGTTTCTAAACGGGCTACAGGGGCAAATACCTCGTCATAGTCGATGCCGGCTCTTTGACTGTATCCTTTTGCAACAAGCCTCGCCTTGTATCTTTCGATTTCTCCCTTGCAGTTTTTCTTTGCCTTGTACACCCACTTGACGTCGATCCCCTTTTGCCCTTTTGGAAGTGAAGTCAGCTCCCAGGTGTCGTTCTTTTCGATGGACTGGATCTCCTCATCCATTGCATCTCGCCATTTCTTACTTTGTACGGCTTCTTCAAAGGTAACTGGTTCACAATCAGCAAATAGACAAAGAAGAGTTAGGTCCTCTAACCTTTCAGTGTCTTCATAAATGTCTTCCAAACTCCTTGCTTGTTCCTCGCTCCTTTCATTCAGAAACGATGGTGGCGAGTCATCTTGAACTGCTGTTGGCGAGGTAGGTGGAGTAGTTAGCTCTCGATGGGCATCCTCTGCTGTAGATCTTTGTTCTTCTTCTTCGGTTGGAATAATGGAACTAAATTCCTCGAGAGAACCAAAATTCCATTCTCCTTCTTCATCAAACTCCACGTCCCGACTTATCACAAGCTTGTTAGTATCTGGATTATATAACTTGAAGCCTTTGGAGTTGGAATCATACCCGATAAAGATGAACGCCTTACTTTTGTCATCGAGCTTGCTCCGTGTCTCGTCAGGTACATGTGCGTATGCTTTGCTTCCAAAGACTCTTAGATGGGAGATTCCTGGCTTCCTTCCACTCCAAGCTTCTTGTGGTGTCTTTCCCCACACGCTCCTTGTTGGTGATCGGTTGAGTAGGTAGACTGCACACGCTACTGCTTCGGCCCAGAATTCCTTTGGTAGCTTCTTGCTCTTTAGCATACTCCGCGCCATGTCTACAATTGTCCGGTTCTTCCTTTCCGCCACTCCATTTTGTTGGGGGGACCTTGGTACCGTTAGTGGACGCCTTATTCCATGCTCCTCGCAAAAATTCTGGAACTCTCTAGAAGTGAACTCGCCTCCACGATCGGGTCTCATGGTCTCTATGTGTAGTCCACTTTCTTTTTCCACTGCCGCTTTGAATTTCTTGAATACTTCAAATGCCTCCGATTTTTGCTTCAAGAAATACACCCATGTCTTTCTAGAAAAATCATCAATAAATAGAAGGAAATAGTTGCTTTTACCGAGGGAGCTTGGCTTGATCGGACCACATATGTCGGTATGTATGAGCTCCAATGGCTTTTGGGCTCTCGAGCTTGACTCCTTTGGAAAACTCTTCCGAAATTGCTTTCCGAGTAGGCATCCTTCGCATAATTGATCGGGGTGTCTAATGGATGGTAGTCCTCGCACCATGTCCTTTTTGGATAGTAGCTCCAAGCCTCCAAAATTCAAGTGCCCAAATCGAAGATGCCAAAGCCAAGATACATCTTTGTAGCAAGCTTTAAGACACTTTGGAACATCATTTTGAATGTTCAACAAGAACATTCTATTTTTGGACATAGGCACCTTAGTGATTAAATTATTTTTATTATCTCTTATGGAAAGACTATGATCTTTCATGTGAATGTCATAGCCCTTCTCTAAGAGTTGCCCCAAACTCAATATATTATTTTTCATATTGGGCACATAGTAGACATTTGAGATAAATTGGTGATTTCCATTCTTCAAGCGGATTAGGATGTTACCTTTGCCTTTCACTGGTATTTTGGATTCATCACCAAAAGAAACATTATCACTCACCGATTCGTCGAGCTCCACGAACATGCTCCTCTTTCCACACATATGGTTGCTCGCCCCGGTGTCAAGGTACCAAGTGTAGTCTTGTCTCCCTTCTTCTCCTTTGTATGCTAGAAGTAGGGTCACGTCTTTTTGGCCCTTATCCTCCACAAGGTTGGCGGTCTCTTCGACTTTGGTTTGAGACCCTCTACATTGTGAAGCATAGTGTCCATATTTTTGACAAGAATAACATTTGATTTGAGATTTATCGTACCTTGCACCTTGGTTGCCTCTCCCACGACTTGGGTATTCTCTTCTTTCTTCATTGATGTTGAAACCTCCTCGTCCACGTCCATGGCCTCGACCTCGTCCACGACCATGACCTCTTCCATATTGACCTCGTCCATTTTCGATATTTTCTTCCTTATCTTTTATTTGCATCTTGAATAATTGCTCCACTATATCTTGTTTTTTCTTATGCTTTTCTTCATATGCTTGTAAGGATCCCATTAATTGATCAATTGACATCTCCTCCAAATTTTTAGTTTCTTCAATTGTTATGACAATATGCTCGAATTTGGAAGTTAATGACCGGAGTATCTTCTCAATAATTCTAACATCTTCCAATTTTTCACCATTTCTTTTCATTTGATTTGAAACCACCAAAACTCTTGAAAAATAGTCGGAAATGGACTCCCCTTCTTTCATATGTAAAGACTCAAATTCTCCTCTTAAAGTTTGGAGACGTACCTTCTTTACTTGCTCGGCACCTTTGCAAGACGTTTGGAGTTTCTCCCACGCTTCCTTAGCAGTGGTTGCACTTGAGATCTTCTCGAACCCATCATCATCCAATGCTTGGTAGATGAGGTAGAGAGCTTTCTTGTCTCTCTTTCTTGAATCCTTCACACCATCCTTTTGAGTTTGGGATAATGTAGATTCATCTAGGGGCTCATTGTAGCCTTTCTCTACAATATCCCAAACATCATGTGCACCTAGGAGAGCCTTCATCTTGATACTCCAATTATCATAGTTGCTCTTGTTGAGCATAGGAACTTGGAAGGATGCAACACCAATTGCCATGATTTTAGAAATTTTTTTGGTTAGAATCTTGTGGCTCTGATACCACTTTGTTGGAAGAGGATTGCTATTAATATTTGGAGGGAGGCTTTTAGGCTAAGGGAATTTTGGAAGAGTAGAAAGATTTTGGAGAAAAGAAACTTTTATTACTCAAACTTGTTTTTGATTCTTTTGGCTTGATATGTTGTGTGTTGTGTGTTATACAAATGTCAAATGTCATCCCATATTTATAGGGGAGGCTTGCCAAGCTCTAGAGTGTCTAGAGAGTTCTACCATTTCCTAGCTATGTACATGTGCTAGAATTCTATGGAAAATTCTAGAGAGTCTAGAGAGTTCTATTACTTTCTAGCTAGGTACATGTGCTAGAATTCTATGGAGAATTCTAGAGTATTTCCAAGCTCAAATGGACTAGAGTTCTCTAGAACATTCCGGAATCTAGAGTTGCCTAGAATGTTCCGGAATTGGGCTATTTATTTTTCATAATTTCTTAAGCCCAAATAATTATAACAAAATCAATTTTATTTTATTTTGAACAGGGGCTAATATCTTCTTCTTCTTCCCTCTCACCACCACCAGAGAGAGGCGGCATGTTCGAAGGAGTAGTTTCGGGAACCCTCGTATTATCCCACCGAGATTTGGGCATGGTTTCTATTCAAAGAGAAAGTCGTACGCGGCACAATAGAAGAGAAGGGAATTTTCGACTAGCGGAGAAGTGCCAGAGTATGAAGATGTTTCTGAAGAGAATGGAACGTTCCTTACCGGTAATCAAAACTCGTATCAGCTTAAACCCTTCCCCTATTGATAGGGTTAGGTGGCGCCAAAATCGAAGAGTCAGATTTTGAGCCGGCGCGGGAAACCAAACGTCAGAGTGCCTGTTGCACTACCTCGAAAATAGCCATAATTATGATGCATGCAAATGATAACGTCATACCAAGGAACGGTATTACGTTTTGACGGTCTGACAGTTTTGTCTTCTACATATCACATCACGGCTTTTGGATGAGGTCAAACCCTCCCTGAACGAAAATGTTGATTTTGTTCATCAAAGACGCGGCTCGCTGCGTCCCCGACAAATGAATGGACTAACTGTATGGGGTCGAATTAGACCAACCACGTTCCTACACCGGTATGACCAACCGATCGAACGTGGACAAGCCACAGTAGAGGCACGACTCAAATGTAGCGGAAGGAACGACTTCATAATTCCGTCGATCCCTCAATAATGTATATTTCATTTCTATTATTTAATATTTCAAGGAGGATCCTTTATTATATAAATGGGGTCCTAGCATTGTAAAAGAAGGGATATTAAAAACTCTGGTTTCTGCTGGAACTTTCTTCTCTCTTTTCTCTCTGTTTCTTTCTCTCTCACACATCTATTGTAACTATTACAAACAAAGCTTTGAGAATATCTTAAGTTCTTATTATCTTCGATTACGATTTACCTATTCATCTATTTTGATTGACTTGTTTAAAAAGTATTCGATAATTTTTGAGTCAAACAATGATTGAACTCGTTCCAGTAATTACTTTTCTTGTTCGGTGTTGTTGGATTAGACATTTCCTGCTCCTTTTGTTACTACGTGAAGAGAAAACAATTTAAAATTTTTACTTCTATGAAAAAGGTTTTAATCTATAGATTATACATGCATGATAAGAAAGTATAGAGAAGGACTAAAATACTAATTATCGTTTCTGTAACTAAGATGATTTAGTATTTATTGAAGACAATTTTGAACCACAAGCAATCATATAAATAGTTATTACATTTCTTAATAATACTAGGAGGGTAGGGGCTGTATCTACTGACGAAGCTACATATACTTGAGAGTTATCAATCAACACTTTTTTATCGGAAAATTATACTATGTAACTAGGTAAAAAATTAAATTATATATTAATATCTCTTGACTTTTCGATATATGGGTTTACTATAAGACAAGAGGGGTTGCTCTGATGGTAAGCAGCCCCTACTTCCAACCGAGAGCTTGTGAGTTCGAGTCTCCCCAAGAGCAAGGTGGGAAGTTCTTGGAGGGAAGGATGTGGGGGATCTATTTGGAAACAGCCTCTTTACCCAGTGATAGGGGTAAGGTCTGCGTATACACTACCCTTCCCAGACCCCATTAAGTGGGATTATACTGGATTATTGTTGTTGTTGTTGTTATAAAGGATGTATCCATGCATGCATGCATTGCCTTAGTTCACGCATATTTTAACTTAACCGTAGTTAGTGTATTCATCTGTTAATTGTACGATTGTCCATGAGTTGGCACTAGTTAGTGGGTTAGAATAGAAGTTAGTTATATAAAGTTGTACCTCTGTAATTCCGATACAATTGAACATGACGATTTCATTCTCTGCTTTCTCTTCTCAAAATGCTTCTTTTCTTCTCCAAATCTGATAATTGTTCCAGTTCAATCATAAGAATTTAGCATTTACTTCTTTATATACTGACTTCCCTTAATAAAATTTTTGGCTCCGCCGTTAACTGTATCCTCCAATATGTCAATTTTAAAATATGGAAGATTGAGTAAAATTAGATATGGTCGGCCCCCACTAATATCCGTTGTTTACAAGTAATAATCATATCGAATACCAATAACGTTTTCATTGATTTTACCTTGTTCTCAAAATCTTAATCCATGTTTTTCAATTTTTATGTCTTACTATTTTTTTTTAACACGGTTCAATTTAAACTCTAATTTTAACTTTAACAGTAATTCTTTATAAGAAACAAATAGATTACACATAAAGCATAAAGTAAAAGAAATAAAGTTTCACAAACCTAATACAAGATCCCAATAAAATGGTTGGATGTGTTGCTAAGACTGTTGAATGCTTCACCAACTATTTAATTAGTATTCAGATTTTTCTTAATTATTCTCAAATCTTTATTGGACCAACATCTTTAATGACATAGATTTGACAAAATTTTGAAAAAGGAACACATAAGGAAAAAAGGACCACTGAACTAATATGTATTCTTCTTATCTATCTTTATGCTTCAATATATATATATATGAATATGACAGTTTTTTTTTGTTAGGAAAATAATATGACAGTTTTTATTCGGAGAACAAATATTAAATTTTTTCGAATAGTAGTAGTGTTATGTCCCAAGAAAATGTCGCACAAGTTATGTGTGCAAAACGTAACTGTTGGAGGGATCATAAAAACAGAAGGAAAAGTCGGTCGTCGTGAGCCACACGGTCCCCACTTACACTGACCAATGACTCATATTTGAAACACGTAAATTTTTCTTGACCCACACCCAACTTCCACCCGTGTGATTATATATGTATATATATATATATCGTCATATTCCCACTCACATGCATTTGTTCTTTAATATTAGTCATATTATGTGACAAGCTACCCAACTAGTCTAAGACTATTTCTGCAAAATTCAGTACTATACTTCTATCAAAAAAATGGGTTTTACTGAGCCAGAAACTATATGCAAGAAGCATCCAAATCATAAACAACAACCAGGAGTTTGTTCTTCTTGTCTCAGAGAAAGACTCAATAAGCTTTCTATATCAACAACAACAATAATGCCACTTTCTTTATCAGCATCCTCTACTTCTTCTTCCACTTTTGATTCTCCACACGGTGGCGGCCACCGCCGGATCACCTCCGACGTTGTGGGTCCCTTCTCTTTTGTCAGCATCAACGGTGCCGGTTCCGGTGCCGGAGGCGGTTTGAAGAAGAGCAGATCAGTAGCTTTTGTTGCAAGATCAGGTTGTAGATCAGGTGGTTTGAACGGCCAAAAGAAGAAAGAAGGGTTTTGGTCAAAGCTGATCAGGTCAACGGGGAAAAGATCCAATAGGGTTCTTGTGCATTGATCATCTTCTACTCGAGAAAGTAGTATATATATATATATATATATATATATATATATATATAACAACGATAACATGTCCGGTGCGCTCTCAAAAATAGAGAAAAATAATGTGTAAGCAGATATAATTCCTATCATGTGAAATTATATATATATAGTAACTGTTTTCGATAGATCTTTGACGACAATATATATCTATTGTTCACTGTAAAAATATTACACTATCAGTGAACTTCTACATTATGTAACATGTTATATATCATATTTTGTACATTGTGAATCTATACTTGCTGTAAAAGCTAACTTCAATCATAAATTTGATTACCAATTATAAGCAATTCCGTTATGCTTAAATTCTCTTCTTAGAAGGAGAAAAAGAAATTAAAGAGACTCATATATTCTTTGTCACTTCATATATCTAGTTTTATAAAACCAGGGGCGGATCTAGCATGTAGTATTTGGGTTCCGGAAAACCCACTGACTTTTGCATAAACCCTATATTTTTGTTAAAAAATTTATTAAATATTTATAAATATCTTTTTGTAAACCCAGTTATTATCGTATATTAATTTGAAATTGCGACAGTAACCCATAAACTTAAAATCCTGGATCCGGCTCTATCTAAGACATGTCGGACTTTTAAACTTTTGCTCGCGCGCGATACATTTTAATTGAAATATGGAAGGTGAAATTTCCTTTTTTGCCGAATTATGCCATGCGCTTAATTATATTGCTAGTAAATAAAAAGCTATACACGAAGGGTCAAAGCATAAAGTATAAGAAAGAAATTTCACTTGGACTTCGATTCTACTAACGTTGTCTTAAATTTCATTGAAGGCAAAAAAGATATTAAGTGATTTCTTTCTCGTATATTCAAGTCTTAGTGAATAGAATTACTTAGTATCTGTTGTTGCTGATGAGAGGTGACATGCAGGGGCAAAGTCACATTGTTCTAAGGGTAATTGACCATCCTTCCTCGAAAAATTATCTTGCGTATAAAGCAAAGTATTAAGTTTTAGAAGTATATAACATATATTGTACCTTTTTCTGTAAATTTTTTCTATTTCTTCCAAATTTGAACGCCTTTAGGTAAAGTCATGACTTTGTCACTCATGACAGATATCTCATGAAATTAGTCGAGGTGTCTACTATTGGGTTTTATGTATTTAAGTATATTACATACTTAAAAGAAGGTGAATAAGAAATGGAAAAAAATAAAGTTTTTGAGTGAAATTTTAAGTTTCTCCCCTTGGCTGAGGGACATTGTCCCATATTGAAAGAGGAAGAGGTTTTTTATGGGTATATAAGCAATTTCTCTTCTTCTAACTCTTAAAGAGTAGAGAAGAAGGCAAGCCTCGCGCCGTCGTCGCGCGCTCGGCTCGGCTTTGGCTTCGGCTTCGGTCAAATGATTGATTGATTAATTTTTTGGACCAAATTTATTTGTTAATAGTAAAATATTGACAAAAATATTATTAAATATTTATTTTAATAAACTACCCTGTTCAATTTTTCCTCTTTATTTTTGAGTAAATAGTGATTTGTGTTATGGCATTTATGTTGTGGTTATTTTGCATAAACGGTCATTTTGAAGAGTTGCACCTCTTCATATTTCAGCCCAGTTTTAGCTATAAATACAATCGTGCTCAGAATTTTTATACGATTTTGTGAGTTTCTCCTCTTTCTTCTGCATACTTTTAACATCAAACAAAGCAACAGTAAGTGTGATTTGCTACCAAACTTTGTGTTCGCTGAAATATTGGGGTTTGAAGTACCACTGCACCAGTGTGTAATTCGTTCTATCATGGGAGGAAATAATCCATAACCTTCGGTACTAGGATGGGACTAAATTTCATAAGGAAACACTGTGAATTCAGTGGGCTCGGATTAAAATTTTGTTTCTGCTTTTCACTTCTGTTTATGTTCATTTATATTTTTCAAAATTATTTTAAAAATATTGTCTACTAACAAGCTTAAGAAATTTAATATATTTTTTGTATTTGTACTCACTATTTCTGGAGAGTAAACCCTTTTGTGGTTTTGTACTCTATTAGAGATTAAAATCTACGTAATTTTAATATTTGTGTCATTCTTTTACAAAAATGACTAAATGATAATGTGAACCAAGCTGTTCCAATGGTGACTGCCAATGACTCAAGAAGCCAAACAACACTGCAGCATTGGCATTGACGGAGAAACCCGGAAAATTTTATGGGATTGATTTCAAGCGCTGACAGAAAAAGATGTTCTTCTATTTGACTACTACACGTCTCCAGAAGTTCATCAAGGAAGATGTTCCTATGATGTCCGATGAAACTTCAGAAACTAAATGCTTTCTCGTGATTGAGGAGTGAAAGCATTCAGATTTATTGTGCTAGAATTATATTCTAAGCGGGCTGGAGGATGATTTGTATAACGTCTACAGGGGCGTAGAAACGTCAAAAGAACTGTGGACTGCGCTTGAAAAGAAATATAAAACCGAAGATGTCGGGTTGAAGAACTTCGTTACTGCAAAGTTTTTGGACTACAAAATAGTAGATAGCAAGTTTGTTATTACCCAAGTCCAGGAATTGTAAGTGATTATTCACGATCTCCTTGCTGAAGGCATAAATCAAATTGATACTGATGTTGAAAGTAGTAATCTTAGTATTTTTACTAACAAAAATTTCATTGAAGGTCTTGTCATCAATGAAGCATTCCAAGTAGCATCGATGATTTAGAAGTTGCCTTCTTTGTGGAAGGACTTCAAAAACTACTTGAAACACAAACGCAAGGAGATGTCCCTTGAAGATCTTATTGTTCGGTTGAGAATCGAAGAAGACAACAAAGCTACTGAAAAGAGAGACCTGGAAACTCAACAATAATAGTATCAAATATTGTTGAAGAGAACAAAAAAGGAATAAATCTTTTGGACCGAAATATAACCCAAGCAAGAAGCGGTTTAGTAGAAATTGCTACAACTATGGAAAAGTCGGACACAAATCTACGGAGTATCATACTCCGAAGAAAGAAAAGAAGATAGGTCAAGCAAACATGGTTGAAAAGCATGATGATGTTTATTACTTATGTGCCATGCTTTTCGAATGCAACTTGGTGGGCAATCCTAAAGAGTGGTGGATTGATTCTGGAGCCACTCCCCATGTTTGTGCTGTTAGAGAAGTTTTTGCTACTTATGCTCCTGTTGGACCTGGTGAGATGCTTTCTATGGGAAATGATCCAAAGGCCAAGAATGAAGGATGTGGAAAGATATTTCTCAAAATGACTTCCGGTAAAGTGGTGACTTTGAACAACGTCCTTCATGTTCCCGAGATTATGAAGAATTTAGTCTCTGCATGACTTCTTGTTAAGAATGGTTTTAAATGTGTTTTTATTTCCGATAAGGTTGTAATAAGTAAGAACGAAACATTTTTAGGAAGATGTTACCGCACTGAGGGCCTTTTCAATCTGAATGTAATGGTTGTTGAAAATAATAATAAAATTCTAGTTTCATCTTACTCACTTGAGTCAAATGAATTATGGCATATACGTTTGGATCATGTTAATTATAAAACCTTACGGAAAATGATTAATTGGAAGTATTGCCTAAATTTGAATGCGACAAACCAAAATGTCAAATATGTGTGGAATCTAAATATGTTAAACATCCTTATAAGTCAGTTGAAAGGAATTCAGATCCATTAAACTTAATTAACACAGATATTTGCGATATTAAGTCAATACCATATCGTGGTGGAAAGAAGTATTTTATAACTTTTATTGACGATAGTACTCGATATTTCTATGCTTACTTACTTAATAGTAAAGATGAAGCAATAGACGCATTCATGCAGTACAACAATAAAGTTGAAATGCAACTTAATAAGAAAATTAAAATGATAAGAAGTGATAGGGATGGTGAATATGAATCCTATTTTGAACAAATATGTTTAGAATATGGAATTATTCATCAAAACATGGCCCCTTACACTCCCCAATCCAATGGGATTTCATAAAGAAAGAATCGTTCATTAAAGGAGATGATGAACGCATTATTGATAAGTTCTAGTTTTCCACAGAACTTGTGGGGGGAAGTCGTTCTTATGGCTAGCAGAATACTAAATCGAGTACCCCATAGCAAAACACAATCCATTCCATATGAAAAATGGAAAGGAAGGAAGACCAACTTGAATTATTTTAAAGTATGGGGTTGTTTGACAAAAGTGCAAGTTCCTAACCCAAAAGGGTAAAAATAGGACCGAAAATCATTGATTGTATTTCATAGGATATGTGACTAATAGTAAAGCATATCGATATCTGATTCATAAATAAAAAAACACAACATTCATAATAATACGGTTATAAAATAAGATAATGCTGAGTTTTTTTGAAAATATATATTCGTATAAAAAGGAATGTGAGTCAATTGGTGAAGGATCTAAACAACCTCGGGAAGAAACAAAAGAAAGTACACTTAACCAAGAGGATCCAAGATGTAGTAAACGTCAAAGAACATCTACTTCATTTTGGACCAGATTTTGTGACTTTCTTATTGGAAAATGAGCCTCAAACATTTAAAGAAGCTATGTCGTCTTCATAATCATTATTTTGGAAAGAGGAAGTCAATAGTGAAATAGAATCCATAATGAACAACCATACATGGGAATTAGTTGATCTTCCTCCTGGAAATAAACCATTGGGTTTTTAATGGATCTTTCAGGGGAAAAAATGAAATATGATGGCACTATTGACAAATTTAAGGCAAGACTTGTGGCCAAAGGGCATACACAATGAGAAGGTCTTGACTATTTCAATACATACTCTTCAGTTAGAAGGAATACGTCCATACAAACGTTAGTAGCGTTAGCTGCAGCTTATGATCTTGAAATTCATCAAATGGATGTTAAGACAGCCTTCTTAAATGGAGAGTTGGAGGAAGAAATTTACATGGAACAACCTGAAGAGTTTATAGTTTCAGGTAAAGAAAAGAAGGTATGTAGACTTGTTAAGTCCCTTTACGGACTAAAACGTGCTCCCAAACAATGGCAAGCGAAATTTGACCAAATAATATTGTCAAATAGTTTTAAAGTAAATGAATGTGATAAATGTGTGTACATTAAAAATCTTCCAAATCATATAGTCATTGTTTGCTTATACATGGATGATATGATGATAATGAGTAATTACATTACTAAAATAAATACGATTAAGTGCATGCTAACTGGTAAGTTTGATACGAAAGACTTGGGAGTTGCTGATTTAATTTTGGAAATTAAGATCCATAAGACTCCTCAAGGTCTGGCATTGTCACAATCTCATTATATTAAGACAGTACTTGAAAAATTCAAGCGCTTGGGCTTTAAAGTTGCAAAGACTTCAATTGACGTGAATCTTGCATTAGCAAAGAACAAAGGCCAAAGCATATCACAATTGAATTATGCTCGTGTATTGGGTTGCTTAATGCACATCATGAATTGTATATGAACAGGTATAGCTTGTGCTACAAGTAATTGAGTCGATACACGAGCAATCCAGGTCAATCTCATTAGATGATAACGTAACGAGTTTTAGAATAATTAGAATATACCTAGGGCTTTGCTTTGCACTACAATAAATATCCAACAGTGATTGAGGATATTATGACGCATATTGGATCACCGTTTCAACTGGTTCTAAGTCCACAATTGGATTGTATTCACTATTGGTGGAGGAGCGGCATCTTGAAAGTCATACAAACAAATTATATTTCACGCTCTACAATGGGGGTTGAGTTCATAGCCCTAGATAAAGCTGGTGAAGAAGCTGAATGGCTGTGGAATTTCTTGGAAGATATTCGTTGGCATCAATATGCATACATTGCAAGAGTCAAGCGGCAATTGGAAGGGCTGAGAGCGTTATGTATAACGGTAAATCTCGTCATATACGATGAAAACATAAAACTATTAAGCAATTACTCTCTAGAGGAATTATCATCATTGATTATGTAAATTCAAGTGATAATCTGTCAGATCCACTTACAAAAGTCCGAACTATACAAATAGTTGAGAAGTCATCAAGGAGAATCGGACTGTGGCCGAGAACAAGTCATAGTGGTGGCAACTCTACCTAGAAGACTTGAGATCCCAAGATCTAGATTCAAGGAGATCAAACAAAGTCATTAATGACGGTTCAACATTGTCACCTAAATTTTAGGTCCATTCACTTGATGAGACAATGTTCAGTACCAAGGATAAAGAATTAAGGATTTTTAATGATTTCTAAATTTAATACGGGGTATATCAAATAGTGTATATACGGGATGACAATGTTTAGGAATCACCTATGTAAGTGTGAAGTGTTAGCTGCTTTAAGGAGAATCTTGCAAGGCCAGTTCTCTATGCACTTATGAAACCAGGCGGCGTTCATGGCTGAAACGAACACAACAATAAGAACCAAAGATGGTTAAGGGTCGGTTATATGACTTGTGGTTGTATAGGTATACACCAAAGTTCGACAATTCAAAGATACCAAATCAACTGTTTGATCGAGTATACCCAACAAAAGTTCACTACGCAAAGTTCAAAGGAAAACCTACTTATCCAGATGCAATTAATCCTTCCTTGCGAATCACACAGTTTTCATGCATGTTTCCGTGATATGGCCATTCCCCATTCATGTGGGGATTGTTGGATTTTTATGTACTTAAGAATATTAAATATTTAAAAGAGGGTGAATGGGAAATGGAGGAAAATAAAATTTTTGAGTGAAATTTTAAGTTTTTCCCCTTAGCAAATGGACATTGTCCCATATTGGAAGAGGAATAGGTTTTTTATGGGTATATGAGCAATTGCACTTCTTCTAACTCTTAAAGAGTTGAGAAGAAGGCAAGCCCTCACGCCGCCATCATCGTCGCTCGCTCGGCTCGGCTCGGCTTCGGCTTCGGATTTGGTCAAATGATTGATGATTAATTTTTTGGACCAAATTTATTTATTAATAGTAAAATGTTAACAGAAATTTTATTAAATATTTATTTTATTAATAGAATATTAATATTAATATTAAGTCCTCCGATCCGTTTTTTAGTTGTGTAACTGAAAATTAAACTACCCTTTTCAATTTTTCCTTTTGATTTTCCCTTTTTATTGTTGAGTAAATAGCCATTTGGGTTATGGCATTTATATTGTGGCCGTTTTGCATAAAAATCCGTTCTGATGAGTTGCACCTCTTCAGATTTTAGCCCAATTTTACCTATAAATACAAGTATATTCTGCTAAGAATTTCTACACCATATTCTTAATTTTTCCTCCTTCTTCTGCGTACTTTTAATATCAAACAAAGCAACAATAAGTGTGATTTGCTACTGAACTTTGTGTTCGCAGAAATACTATGGTTTGAAGTACCACTATACCAGTGTGTAGTTCGTTCTATCCTGAAAGGAAATAATCCATAACCTTGGGTACTAGAAGGAGATTAAATTTCTTAAGAAAATACTATAAATTTAGTGAGCTCGGATTAAAATTTATTTCTGTTTTTCATTTCTTTTATGTTCATTTACATTTTTCAAAATAATTTTACAAATACAAGTTACTAACATCTACGACCTCGCTCGCACAATCACAATTATTTTTTTTTAAAAAAAGTTGTCTCAAACATAAAATAAGAACCCCACATGTAATGATATGAAACTTTAAAAGCAGGCCCATGTGCAGGCTGATTAGTTGTGTTGATTATTTTGTCTGAATATATGACTGGTTTATTCTTGAGCTTGTAAGATTTTAGTATTAGAGAATATATGTGTATATTCAAGCAAGATAAATATTAGTATTTACTAGTAAGTAACTTTATTTGAATGATTTTTTTGAAAGTAGATGTTATTTTCTTTGCATAACTTTCAGAAATGTCGAAGCATCGAAAATTAAGTGGAGAGGTAAGTAGTAGAATTGATGCAATATAAAAACAACGTCATATGTCCCAAATAGTTAAATGCAGTCATACTGCAAAACTTCTTACTTTGTCCATTTATATAACTTAAATTCATCTAAAAATAGAGTATTCAACTGAGACAGTGTAAAAGCACATAAATGATAAAAATAGATAACCTTTCATAAATAGTGAAATTAATAATTTGAAAATGTGTATATTATATTTAATAAATAACATTGATACATAATGTAACAAAAAGACCATGCAGTATAGATATATGCATTAAAAATAAGTTTAAAAAGAATACTATTTTTCAAGGAATATTTGCAAACATAATTGTTTCAATAGTCTACATTAGTTGAACAAGTGTCTTAAAAAAATTGCTGAGAGCAAAGGCAGGCCAATGATGTAAAACTAGGGTTACCACTTACCGTTACTTGGAAAGTTCAATAAAAATTCGATGACACATGCATAATGCAGCCCTTTTGAGAGACATAGTATACATTTATAATATTAGAGATATCCCACGAATTAGAAAATAATTACAACATCTTCGAATATAGTATTGGTAGGTAGTTAGGATATTAGATACAGTTTAAATGTTATATTAGAGATAGTCAGCTGAGTTAAAGCTAGACTATGATTTTGTAATGTTACTTCATTGGTGATTAATGAAAAGCCTTAATTACCCAAAAAAACAGAGGCGGATCAAAAATTTTAAGTTTATGAGTTTTTGTCGTAATTTTAGATTAATATACAATAATAATTGGATTCACAAATAAATATTGTATGGGTCAAAATATGGCCACGAGATAATTAACAAGATTAATTATATCCTAAGCTAATTCATAGTTAATAAATGGTATGACCACTTATTACTCACGATATCCAATCATCAGCTGACTCAATTATTAAGGCTACGGCTTATCCACCGTCGTAAGGACGGAACCTCAGCATAGTCACGGTTGTCATTGTCAGCTCATACATCTATAAATACTAAGAAAAGGAACCCTAGAAAAGGGGTTGCTTCTTATTCATCATCATGATTCTCAAGAAAAGAAAGAATATCATTGTAAGGCTCTGAACCTCTCTACGAAGAAGCAGACCAAATCATTATCATCAATAAAAACCTCTCGATATCTCTTCTTAATACAAAAAGCTTGCTCCTTGTTTCTTTTATCCGGTCCTTTGATTTATTACGATCTGCTATGATTGGCCCTCCATTTATTTTGATTGTTTTATGCTTATAAAGTGTGTGAGAACTTTGAGCTAAACAATTTGGCGTCGTCTGTGGGGATTTCATAGCAGAATCGCGGAGTTCTTCTCTGGACCAAAAGGAAATAAACGCCAAAGAACAACCCAGCTCAAACAAGCAAAGGCAGTATATCGGATAAAGGGAACTCGAAGATCTCGAATCGATATCCAACTCCTCTGTCGCTCCTCTCTCGGATAGTGCAAGAAAGAATAAGAAGCAGCTCCCCCCCCCCCCCGAGAGAGGATCTTTGTAAGGCACCCTTGTATCCCTGAAAAATCGGCACGAAGATATCTCGAACCGAGAGTCACCTCAAGCCTACATACCCCGATCGAGAAGAGAACGCATGAGCTGCTCAAGATCTCGAATCAAAATCGAGCTTCAGCTCTCAAACACCGACATCACAAGAGTCAGGCTACGTGCCTTCACCAAAAAGCTCAACTACGAGTCGAACCAGGACTCAGGCCATGCGCCTTATCCAACAAAAAATTACAAGATTCAACTATAGTTAAACAGCGACTCAGGCTACATGACTTCACCAAAACGTTCAACTACAAGTTGAACCGGGACTCAGGCCATGCGCCTTCGCCAACAAAAAATTACAAGATTCAAATACGGTTGAACAGCGACTCAGGCTACATGCCTTCACCGAAAAGTTCAACTAGAAGTTAAACCGGCACTCAGGCCATGCGCCTTCGCCAACAAAAAACTGTAAGGTTCAACTACGGTTAAATAGCGACTCAGGCTATGTGCCTTCACTGAAAAGTTCAACTGTAAGTTGAACCGGGACTCAGGCCATGTGTCTTCGCCAACAAAAAGTTGCAAGGTTCAACTATGATTAAATAGCGACTCAAGCTACGTGCCTTCACCGAAAAGTTCAACTACAAGTTGAACCGGGACTCAGGCCATGCGCCTCCACCAACAAAAATTGCAAGGTTCAACTACAGTTGAACAGCGACTCAGGCTACGTGCTTTCACCAAAAAGTTCAACAAGTTAAACCGGGACTCAAGTCATGCGCCTTCGCACAAAAAATTACAAGGATCAACTACGGTTGAACAGCGACTCAGGCTACGTGCCTTCACCGAAAAGTTCAACTACAAGTTGAACCGGGACTCAGTCCATGTGCCTCCGCCAACAAAAATTGCAAGGTTCAACTACGGTTGAACAGCAAATCAGGGTACGTGCCTTCACCGAAAAGTTCAACTACAAGTTGAACCGGGACTCAAGCCATGCACCTTTGCCAACAAACAATTGCAAGGTTCAACTACGGCTGAAATGCGACTCAGGCTATGTGCCTTCACCGAAAAGTTCAACTACAAGTTGAACCGGGACTCAGGCCATGCGCCTTCGCCAACAAAAAATTGCAAGGTTCAACTACGGTTGAACAGCGAATCAAGCTACGTGCCTTCACAAAAAATTTCAACAACAAGTTGAACTGAGACTCAGGCCATGCGCCTTCGCCAACGAAAAATTGCAAAATTCAACTACGGTTGAACAGCGACTCAGGATACGTGCCTTCACCGAAAAGTTCATCTATGAGTTGAACCAGGATTCAGGCCATGCGGCTTCGCCATCAAAAAATTATTACAAGATTCAACTACGGTCGAACAGCGATTCAAGCCACATGTCTTCACCGAAAAGTTCAAAACTGGCTCACGCCATGTGCTTTCGTGATCAAAAAATTACAAGATTCGACCACGAGTGAACAATGATTTGGGCTACGTGCCTTCGCCGAATGGTTTAACTACAAGTCGAACTGAGACTCAGGCTATATGCCTTCACCATCACGAGTCCAATCTCGCTCAAAAAACAAAGCCAAACGCCTTCATCCTCAAAACTAAAGAGCATCGGACGGAGAAACAAGTTAATCTCCATCGCCATTCAAGTAAGTACGCCCAACTCGAGCTAAAATTCGGTCCACGTAAAAGTTCGACCCCAATCGAAGTACAAGGCCGCATTTCTTACCATCGCAGCCAGTAGTTCGACCATGCCCGAACTGGGACGGAGGTTAAGTGCCACTATCGCAAAATAATGGCCACAACTTATTTGGCTAAGTGCCACTATCGCCAAATAATGGCCACAACTTGCTTACACCAAGTAAAAGAAAGCGATAAACAAAAAGTGCTTAATCATGGCCAAGGCCATCACCTCTAAACAGCCAACCTAGTTTCCGACTAAGGCAAGCAAGCGATTCGATGATAGTCGAAGTTACCTACCTAGCCAAGGCCACCATCATTATCAAGGTCAAGGACGTCGGCACTATTACGACCAAAAGACGCAAGGGACTTAACATGCCTACCAGAGTCTCACTCTAAGGCAGACCACCCTTTGAACACAATGCATAGAAAAATCTAAATAACAAGGGAAACCTCAGAATAAACACAACGCCAGTAGTGGGAAAAGTAAACCTATATATACATATATTTACAGTCTTATACGGGCAACGCCCGCTTACATTCGGCCAAGGCCGATCAATAAAAAAGAAAGAAAAAAAGGAAAAATCTAAAAATATCCAAACGCCCAATGGCGAACAAAAAAAAACATCAAAGCCTTTCACTCAGCGCCACCAGCACCATCAGCGCCATCAACGACCCCTGGTGAAGCTGGATCAAAGTCGCAGCCGGCACTGGCCTCACGAGCCTTTTGATGCGCCTCTTCATAAGAAGCTTTAGGCACAATGCCGGCCTCGTACAGCCTCTTATACACATCAAGTTCAGCCTCAGCAAACGTCCAAAGGCCACGATCCGAGCGGAAAGATGTAGCATCAGCCTCTAAGGCTGTAATCCGATCCGCCGCAGTCTGGGCGTCCCGTTCATAAACGCCAATACGGTCCTCCAACGCTCCTTCCCGAAAGGAAGCATTGGCCCTTTCCAACTCCCGTTCCCGTTGACGAACGTGGTCCGCCATCTCCAATATTCCAACCGTTGACACGGCGTCCCTCGCCTGTAGCCTCAAAGAAGCAGCCTCGGTCTCCAAAGTGACCACCTTCCTGGTCAAAGCTCCAAAGACCTCTGCCGCCCTGGCCCAATCCTAGCGTTCCCTCTCAGTATCAGCCCCCATATCGGCCTCCTTCTCCTCATCTTTACGATGAAGATGCTCCTCAAGAGTGTTAACCCTGCCAAGGATCTGCAGCGTTTGTAGTTTTTGCCTTGCCAGCTCTTCAACGAGGTCCCGATTTCGGGGGTCGTTCCTCATGTGCATACGCATCTTGTGGCACCAGTCCCTCAACCAAAGCAGTTGCTGAGGAACTGCCTCCCCTCTCAGCAACTAGAACTGATGATTGAATCGCCGAAGCGATAATGTCATCTTGGCCTGAGCCGACCGGGGCAACCCCCAATGAGTGTTCGCCCTCAAAGACAGGAGCCACCGCTATATTCTCCTCTATGTTTGATGGTGGGGAATCCAAGTTTATCACCATCGAAGCTGGCGTAAATTCGACCCTACGCCTGATCATCGGTCTCTCGTCCTCCTCACTCGAAGGAAACTCCGCCCTAGGGCGAAAAACCCATGAAAGCTCTTCGGCCCGAGGTGCAGACTGTGTTGGGGAATGAGCTGCCGAAGATTCAACTAAAGTCGCCCTCGGAAATAGACGTGGCGCAGGAATTGTCACGAGTCATGTAGTCACGACCGATCTGCGCAGAGCTAGTTGAGGAGCCCTCACGCGGCGTGCCCCCTGATCAAAGAATGAACCAAGTTAAGAATAGGCGAAAAGGAATGAAATAAAGACAAAAGAAAGCTAAAATTCTCACCAGAAGCAGGTCTATGACCATGCCTTCCCAGAATGACGGCCACGTACGAATCCCGGCTGTGTGAGGGAGCACGGCCTCGACCCATTCGTAAATGCCAGGCAGTGGGGTCAGTGGCAGTCGTTCAGCTACAAACAAGGGATAAAGTTAATACTTATCTGAACATGATAGAAAAGAGAGACGGAATGGAGAATCAGACGAATAAATGAACTTACATGCATGGTTCCATGTCTCTGGGAACTCAGTAGAACATTCCACCAGATGTTCCATTCTGATGTAGAAAAAAATTTCATAAGTGTGAGGCTCGACCGCATCATCTAAATCCGCAGTCAAGCCCCTTTCCCTGCGAGGAACGGCCCTAATGATCGTACCATGGACCCTCTGAGGGGAGTAGAGTGTTAGCACGTGCCGCAACGTGATCTCCCTTCAGGCCAGATAAGTATATCTTATGAGCATGGAAAAAAGATTATAGAGGGAGGGAACGAGCTGGCAAGGACACACTCTGTAATAACGGCAAAAGTTCACCACCAGCATCGGAAGGGGAATCCTAAATCCCAATCTAATAGGATAAGCATAGAAAATACAATACCCCTTACGGTTGATGTGGACCCTCTCCTCTTGTCTGGCAAGGGAAATATCAGCAAAGCGGGGAATGCCCCACTGCTCCCGTAGCTGACCAATCCCCACTTCTCCCATCAGTGGGGCTTCATTCACCTGATCTTTACCCTCATCAACGGTGAAGTCAATCGCTGGAACTCCGGGAAAGGACAGGATATCGGTCACCGATTGACACCCATCGACCCTCACCGGTTCGGCACCACTCACTATCGGAGAAGGCTCTTCCGCCACCGTGAAGTTGGCCGGAAAACTGGCCTGAGCAGCATTGTTAGAGGAACTACTTGCCATTTTTTCATCAAAGAAATCGGAAAAAAGTAAGAATCGACGGAGAAAGATGAAGATCACAACAATTGAAGAACAAGAATAACGATGAACTCACTAAGCAAGGAAAATTCTTCAGAGATCTCTCTTAAGCAAATTACGAAAAGTGAGAGACAACTACCTCAGCCCCTTATTTATAAGCAACACAAGTGGCTCTCACGAATTCCAATAATCATCATTAACTACTTGACCAACTGCAAAACGGCTCAATTCTACGAAAACGTGCGTCATAATGACAAAACTCCATGAAGCGGCTTTTCAGTCACCAACTGGCGCTTCGCCTTCGAAACGATCATAATGATCTGAGAACATTTTACGAATGTCCTGCATAACTCCAAAACTTTGGACGTCGCCAAAACCATGACAAGTAAGTTCGTACTCACCCAGGAAATAACGGTTAAATAACATCCACACCGTACAAAGGTAAAGGTCGTCGACAAAATAATCACGGCTGTTTCCAAAAAAATAATATAAAAGGCTACGGCCACCCCCACGGTATACACGGCTACGGCTATCTCCCGAGAATGAACATTTAAGACCTTCGACAACATGCAACCAAAATCACCAACTCGACTCCATTGTGACTAAGGTCGTTTACAATTGTAAGGCTATGGCCATCTCCAGTATATAAACGGCTAAGTCCGTCCATAGTATTAGGGCCACGGCCATCTCCAATGAATAAATAGCTACGGCCATCCCCAATATGTATGCAAGTGACTCGAGTACGGTCGAAGTCACCTGCATGGCTAAGGCCATCAATTTTCATCGGCATAATCTCCCACATGAAAACGGCTATGGCCATTATTGACCTCGACCCAAACCGCATTCGGAGAAGTCCACTCATCGAGCTCGGTCAAGGCACGACCTCAATAAGCGGAGGGAATAACTATATGGGTCAAAATATGACCCCGAGATAATTGACAAGATTAATTATATCCTAAGCTAATTCGTAGTTAATAAATGGTATGACCACTTATTACTCACAATATCCGATCATCAGCTGACTCGATTATTAAGGTTACGGTCTACCCGTCTTTGTAAGGACGGAACCTCAGCATAGTCACGGCTGTCATTGCCAGCTCATACATCTTATATCTATAAATACTAAGAGAAGGAACCTAGAAAGGGGGCTGCTTCTTCTTCTTCCTCATGATTCTCGAGAAAAGAGATAATATCATTGTAAGGCTCTGAACTTTTCCATGGAGAGGCAGACCAAATCAATATCATCAAAAAAAAGCTCTCCAATCTCTTCTTAATACAAAAAGCTTGCTCCTTGTTTCTTTTATTCGGTCCTTTAACTTATTATGATCTGCTATGATTGGCCCTCCATTTATTTTGATTGTTTTATACTTATATAGTGTGTGAGAACTTTGAGCTAAACTGATATTTATAGATATTTAATAATTCTTTTAACAAAAATACAGGGTCTAAGCAAAAGTTATTGGGTTCCTAGGAATCCGTATACTACACGCTAGATCCACCCCTGCATGTATATATCTTCAAAAGTAGTAGTATAATATATATTTTTAAAATTTGATAAATTATGGTGACGAGGCCAATGTGTATAGGATTTTCCTGCTCGTGCTATGTCAAATTCTAGTATAGTTTGTGATATCGTCCCACAGATACTGGAACATCTATGCTAGAGACTTTTATATGTCAACTACTATTTGAGAGAATCAGATTGATGAAAATTTTGTGGAATTCACGCTTATTAAATACTTAACAAAATTAAACAACTTTAGATTTGTAATTTAAAAGAGTTGAGAATCGATAAATTCACTTGATAATATATTATAATAAAATCTCACTTTTTACATGTATTTCTCTAAAGGATAATTGCTTATTGCTAATATAATTATATCTTATCTCACCAAGAATTGATCAACTAATAACACTCTGTGAGGTTATGTAATTAACTGGGTTAAAACTGGTGACAGTTAAATTGAAATATCTTCTGGTCTGAATTGTGCTAAAGATAGTAAAAATTTCGTGAGAATATTTTTACTAAATCAATACTTTTGCGACTACAATTCCTCCGTGAGAATTAAAATTGAGGCAAACAAAATTACCGACTTTTAATAATAGCTTACTAATAAGCACTCTCACTTTACTATTTTATTCAATAGTTACTATATATTAATTTTGCTCCGTGAGAATTAAAAAATTAATATGAGAGTAACTTAAAGATAAAATATATATATAAGTGATAATAATAATTAGTTAAAAACTATTATTGTAGCACAATATAAAATATAAATAGAAAGTTCCAAATCAAGAATGTATTAAAACTGAAATAGTATATATAAGCTTCATCAACTATTCCACCAAAAAACGATTACTCCATTATGAAGTAAGAAAAAATTAATTTAGGAATAAAAAACTTATGGAGAAATACTATTATTCTAAAAGAAAGACAACTAGTAGAAAATACTAAAGAAAAGAGAGACCAAAGAATAGTTCTCTCCCGTAAGACTCTATGTCTTCTTTCCAACATGCACTCTTTATTTATAGAGTTTTTTGGCATAAGATTCTCCATAGTTGCAACTATGAAATTGTAGTTGCAATTATTGCCTTATCAATTTCTTCCTTCGCAGAGACAGACTATAGTTTCAACTATAGTTCTTTCGTTGCAACTATGTGAACAATTGTTATTGTCGCAACTATGGTGCTATATTTGCTTTTTCATTTCCTGTTGACTACTCAATTCTCACTGTTGTTTGCTTCTTTTCTTTAATTTTCATACAATCTTCCTCATGCGATGTGTGTTAGAAAATATGGAAGAACATGGTATATTTATTCATGTGTTATTTAAAAATATTAATACTTAACATATAAGAATATATGAATAAACTATACCCATCATATAATTTTAATTCTTATTCTCTAGGAAAGATGGAAACAATTTCTTCATAAATTAGAATAAAGCTGAAAGTTATCTATTAATTACTCCCTCCGTTTACTTTTACTTGTTTATTATTGACTTGGCGCACCTCTTAAGAAATAATAAATAAAGTGCATAATTTATCATAATGCTCATATTAATTGGTGTATAGTCTTAGTGAATTTGAAAAATAATTTGAAATAAGTAAATATGGTAAAGGTAAAATAGAAAAAATAAATTATTTTTCTCTTGACATACAAAAGTGGACAAGTAAAATTAAAAATTTATTTTTAGAATAGTACACAAGTAACAGTAAACAGAGGGAGTATAAGCCATTATTACTATACACCTAATTCAACAAAATTCATCAGCATTTTCAGAAGATATTGAATTTAACTACTGCATCAATGTAGTAATATTTATTTTCATTATTAGACAATTATTTTTTTAAGACAAAAGTTTGTTTTATTTTAAGGTCAATTACTATTTTTATTGATTGACCATTATACATATACGACACACGTATACTAATAGCCCGTTTGGTCAAGCTTCTAAAATTAATTTATTTTAAAAAGTATTTTTTCAAAATACTTTTAAAAAGGTATTTTTGGTGAGAAGTGCTTTGTGTTTGGCTAATTAGTTAGGAAAGTACTTTTGATTACCAATTAGTGTTTGACCAAACTTTTGAAAATTGATTCTAACTCTATTTTTCTCAAAAGTGCTTCTCAAAAAGTGCTTTTGGAGAAAAACTATTTTTTTTTGCTTCTCTAAAACTGCTTCTGTTTCTTATCAAAAACACTTTTTTCCTTCCAAAAGCTTGGCCAAATACCTTGATTTTTTGCCAAAAATTCTTTTGGCCAAAAAAAACACATTTGGCCCCAGAAAAAATCTTATCAAACAGGCTATAAGACTAAAATATTAACAGCGGCACCTTATATATAAAATAAATAATTATATTTTAGTTGAATACAAAAAGTGCACTCATAACCTTTAAATTATGGGTTTGCCTAAAAACAAGGGAGAAATTTAAAAATAGCCAAATTTATAAGTGATCATTTGAAAATAGCCACAGTTTTAAAAGTCATCTAAATTTAACCATTTTTCATGTAAAGATAAATTTGAACAAAAATAATATTCAAAATTCGAAAAATAATCTAGCATAATATACCGATTTAATATAATATGCTGGAAGTTCATATACATATGTATTTCGATATATTATGCTGGATCGATTTTCATTACAGTAAAATAATAATTATTTTTTAATAACTTGACAAACACTAACTATTTTTAAATAATCAATTCAAAAACTAATTATGTAGTACTATTTTAACTAATATTAATTATTTGTGAATGATCAATCTAAACACTACTATTTTAACTAAAATAGAAGCAAAGTCGGTAACGTCACACAGACGGTCCCCATAAATCTACGTCTTCTCCTAATTAAACTCTCGAAAACAAGCTGACACAAATTCCAATTTCACACTGATAACTCATCCTTGACACACGCGTTCCTTTGACTCCATGGTACCCCAACATCCACCGTAACAACAACACATTTTGCTTAATGGGATATAGGGAGGGTAATATGTATGAAAATTTTATTATTGTCTTTGGGTAGAGAAGCTATTTTCAAATAAAGCCCTGTTATCCTTTCCTGCAAAAACTTTTCACCTATTCTTGGGAGATTCGAACTCACAACCTCTCGATTGGAAGTGGGGGTTGCTTACCATCAGAGCAACCCCTCTTGTCTCAACATCCACTATATATTTCTCTATATATATACGCATATTATCTTCATATTCCCACGCACATGCATTTTGGTCATTGGTCATTACTCATTCATAATTCATTACGTGCAAAGAATTATGGCTTTTTCTGAATCAGAAATTATATGCAAGAAACATCCAGATCACAAACAACAACCAGGAGTTTGTTCTTGTTGTCTCAGAGAAAGACTCAGTAAGCTTTCTACTTCAACAGCAACAATAGCAGTAATATCTTCATCTACCTCTTCTTTATTTTCCTCTACTTCTTCTTCCACTTGTGATTCTCCTCGCGGTGGCGGCCACCGCCGGATCACCTCCGACGTTGTGGGTCCCTTCTCTTTCGTCAGCATCATCGGTGCCGGTGCCGGAGGAGCGTTGAAGAAAAGCAGATCAATAGCTTTTGTTGCAAGAACAGGTTGTAGATCAGGAGGATTCTTGAATGGTCTAAAAAAGAAGGAAGGTTTCTGGTCAAAACTGATAAGGTCAACGGGGAAAAAGACCAAAAGGGTTCTTGTGTATTGATCACTTCTGTAAAAGATTTTTATACTGTCAATGAATTTTTACCTAATATACCAAAGGTATATATCATCTTTTGCAGGTTATTATCTATATTTGTTATAAAAAATAGTATTCTCTAATTGACTTTTCAGTGACGTGATAGAGTGTGAAAATAATATCTTTTTAAGTGTGCAGTAGTTAAACTCTTTAAAAAAAAAAGTTAGGCAACGAGTTAGGTGATATTTATACATGCTTTGTGGTGATTAAGAATTCGGAAATTTTCGTTCTTATGCCATATAAAAAATTATATTGTCAAATATATATATAGTTTGCATATTATCCTTCATGCTAATAATATTTTTATAAAATATAGAAAATATATTAATAAGGAATTATTGTAGTTGTAGGCTTTTTTATTTAGGCGTACTAAAATTGAGAAATTAAATATTCTTCCAAATCTTCCACAATATAAATCACGCACATTAATTTTCTTTATCAATTTTGTTTCAAATTTAGGGTCTCTACATCAAACGCAATTATTTTTCTACAATTCAAAAACGAATTGATTATTCTTCTACAATTCAAAACCGAATTGATTATTCTTCTACAATTCACAAATTAAAAATGACTAAATCTTCTAGAATTCTTCTACATCAAACGCAATTATATCCAAATTTCAGTAATATAAAGCAAAGGAAAAGAGAGCAACAATTTCACTCTTCACAGCCATTAAAAAGCTTTGAAGCTTTGAATTCAAATTTGGATTTTCAAAAAAAATTATATTTGCTTGGATCAGGTGTTGTTGCAAATAATTGAAAATATAATTTGGAGTTTATATCTCAATTTTGAGGGGCTTTGGTGAAGATTAAAATTGATTTTGGCTGAATTTCGCATTGCAACTCGAAGAAGAAGAAATTGTGGAAATTGTTGAAGATTAGAAAGACATGACATACATTATATTGCATAAATTGTAGATAAATTATAAAAAAATTGTATTCTGTTATTTAGTTATTTATTTTTCTGCTATTCATTTAACTATTGTATGAAAGTGGAACAACATTGCATAAAAATTATATTTAAGTTGTATTATATTGTAGTTGTATGTAACTTAGTAGAAATAATGTACAAAAATCTCTCTCTCTCTCTCTCCCTCTCTCTCCCCCTCTCTCTCTCTCTCTCTACATATATATATATATATATATATATATATATATATATATATATATATATATGTGTGTGTGTGTGTGTGTGTGTGGGAATAGAAAAGGTGACTTGGCACCTCTCTTTGGCCAAAGATTCTACTTATCTTTTTTCTCCTTTTTTACCTTTTTCCCTTTCATTCTTTTTATTTAAATTATTTAATAATTGAAAATTAATTATTTTCTATAGTATTAATTACATCAGTTATCCATTCTTCCCATAATTAGGTTCATTACAATTATTAATACGCTTATTATCCTTTCTATTACAATTACTCAATACACGTTACATTTTCTTTTCCTATACTCAAATGTAAGTTACAACTTTTATTTTGGTTATTATAAATAGTGAAGCATATCTTATCTTTTGTATCACTCTCATATCTTCTTCTTTGACTATTCCTTCTCCTTTCATTTAAATTTTTTGTACAGGAATTCTTTTTTTCTTCTTTTTTATCGACTTTTTCTTCATGTTATTAGTGTTTTTGCAAGAGTTTTTTGTTCATACACAACATTGGTATATAACTTTTATTGGTTAGGTATTGAGAAAAAGAAGAACATATGGCATTATTTTGTTGGCAATATTTAGGATTCAACTTCAACCTTGATATGTATACTTCCATTACTCTAGGCTTGTCGTTATAGTGTGAATTTATATGTAATAAGCAATGACTCTGCTTTTTTGTCTTGCATTAAAATGCTTTTTATTTTATTTTAGGAATGATTGTAATATATTTTGCACTGAATTTTGATTATTGTTTTATTCTTTTAAAAAGAATTGAGAAAGTACGGTTACATGCTCAAACAAATGATAATAAAGAAAATAAGATCATTTTTCTCATCTGGAAACAATTGATATGGTTTGTTTCATGTCACCTTTTAATAGCCTTTTCACTATTTTTTATTTTTTCTAAATTTATTATGCTTCTCTATGTAGTTTACAGCTATGTATTATTAAACGGTATTTTCCTTCACTCCTCTTTATTGTGTTGTAATGACAAAAATGATAATCAAGAGAGTTAATTTTGAGATTTTTAAAAAATTAGTAGAAAAAAAAAGAATAATTAATTTAATTGTTCAAGGAATGATAATAATTTCTTATTTATTGGAGTGTTTGAATATGAGAAAGAAAAATGAAGATAATACTTAAGAAATAACCTAGCATTCGATTATGCATTTTATTGGTATGTGATTTTTATAGTTTATGCATATAAAGTTTGACTTTATTATATCGATTAAATCACAAATATAATATTTTTATTGAAATTAGAGATTGTATGAACAAAAAGTCACGTTTAAATATGTGTGTATATTTTTTTCTCCTACTCAAAAAAAAGAATCGTGAAATGGGATTAAAGAAACTAAAAACATAAAGACAATCGAACAACCAATTCATTGTTAGTTATAGTCACTTACCTTTCTTGAAGATTCACAATTTTTTTTCCAGGTGAAGTACATATAATTACAACTAACTGTATAATTTTTCCATCAACTCAAGTACTTATTCATAGATATTGAAGAAACTTTTAACATTCCTTAAAATTCAAAAAAAAAACCTTTAACATTTAAGAAATGCTAAAGGGCCTTGTATCAATGGACAGTGGACATCGATTCGAGAAGACTGACTAAAAATAAAAGAAATATGGACAGTACGAACGAAAAAAAAGAACAACCTGATCTTCACGAAGGTTGCTTCTTCACGTAGCTTTAACATATCTCTAAGCACAAGCTTCTAAATATTTCCGGTGAAAATTCTTGAAATCTCTTCCTTGAAAATCAATATTTGATACCATATAATTAGTATGTAACTTAGCTCTGCAAACTCTATAATATCATTCTTACTTTGACCTTTGTTTGACAAAGTAAGATCACTGTTTTCTGGATTAAAGTTATATGGCCGGATAATATAATGAATTTACTATAATTTAGTTTGTCTAAGGCTACCGATTGATGATATTTATTAGAGTTACTTTTAATTATCTTTTAAACGATTTGATCGCGGAAATATTTTTTCACATTTAATATATAGAGCTTAAATTTATTTGTTTGACTTTAATTAATTTATGTACATTGATACTAAAAAAGAAATTTGAATCACTCTACAGTATCGATTTATATAAGATTAACTCTTTACTTTTTTATGTTCTAGGCCTTTTTGAATTTTCACATAGTTTTTAAATTATTTGTGCATAATGTGTATAAATTTTTATACATTAACTAAGTTCTCCACTTTGTATAAAAGCACACTCAATTCATTAGCAAAAATTGATTTTTTTAATAAATTATGACATTAGACATATTTTGATTTTTTTTATAACCGCACGAAGCGCGGATAAATTCACTAGTTTTAAATAATTTGTAGAGAAGTTGTATGATATATAATTAGTTGTACTAAAATTATTTTTAATATGTATAAACCAGATACAAAATGTACAAAAGACATATTGCATAAAATTTGCATGTAAGTTTTATATTATTGTAGTTGTATTTCATTGGGTAGAAATAATGGTGTAAAAGTAATAGAAAATTATAGATAAGTTGTATTCCTCTATAACGAGAGATGTTGGCATATCAAGTAACTTTAGTGTTCCGAACTAACATGCACAAAAATAAAGATAAATTTTGTTATGAACAGTTTGTAGAAATTTTGTAGATAATTTGTAGAAACATTGAAATTTTGTATTTTCATATTAATTTTTCAAATTATATGTAGTTTTGTTGTAGATTAAATGTAGAAAACAATACATTATAAGTCTTATTTGACTCATTCCTCACATTCAACCTATTATACAAATTCACACCTCTTTAAATACAATACAACCATACTTTTTTGAATTTAAAGGTATAGCAATATATATATATATATATATATATATATATATATATATATATATATATATATATATAAAACTTAAAAACATCTTCTCATCTGCACAAGTTAGCTCCAAAACAAACGAAGTGGAATAAGAAGCTTCCATCAAAACTTTTAAACACAAAAATATAAAAGCTCAAAAATAAATAAACAACAGTCTGCAATTTATCTATGATATTTTTACAATTTATCTACAATTGTTGAAGCATAATGTATGTCATGGCTTCTTCTTCTTCGAGTTTCAATCTGAAATTCAGTCAAAACCAAGTCTAATCTTCACTAAAACCCCTCAAAATTGAGATATAAACTCTAGACCATATTGTGACGACCCAAAGAGTCATCACCGTAATTCTCCCGTTCCTTCCACTTCTGAGGCCTTAAAAACCTATTATTTGGATGCCTCGATTGGCGTGCTCATTCCGGGCGCAAAGCCAGAAGATTTTATGTGAAAATATTTGAACTCTGTGTTAAAAATTATAAATTTTGATACTAATATTGCTACGGTTGACTTTGGTCAATGTTTTGGGTAAACGGACCCGGGCCCGTGATGTGAAGGTCCTGTAGGGTTTGTAATGAAATTTGAGACCTAGTCGTATTCTTGGAATTGCAATCCGAGCTCCCAGGCCCGAGTACGGAGCTTTTCTGTGAAATTGTTTTTGGAAATGCTTAAGGAAAATTGGCAAGGAAAATTGATCAAACGTGATGGTATCGGGCTCGTATTTTGGTTCCAACGCCCGGTAAAAGTCTTAAATGGGTGTTAAGTGCTATCTGTAATGTTTGGTTGAAAACGGACGGCGTTTGACGTATTTTGGACTAAAACTGGAAAAGTTTGAAAGTTTTGAACTTGAAATGAAAATTATGAGTTTTGGAGGTTGATTCTTTGATTTTGATGTTATTTTGGCGATTTGATCGCACGAGTAAATGTTTTTGAGGTTGGGTGCATGTTTGGGTTGGAGCCCCGAGGGCTCGGGTGAGTTTCGGATAGGTGTTAGGCTCATTTCACTGCATTTTTATCATCTGGTGTCATCAGGTTTTGCAATTGCGAAGCCTGCCTCGCAACTGGGAGCTCTTCCCTTGGCTTGCTTCTTCGCAAATGCGAGAGAAAAAATCGCAAATGTGATTCCCCCCTTCCTTAGCCAGTCTTCGAAAATGCGAAGTTCCATCTCGCAAATGCGAGTTTTCCCCAGTCCAACCCCAATTCGCATTTGCGAATGTTTTCTCGCAAATGCAAGTTCCCTTTCAATATTCACCAGTTCGCAATTGCGAACTATTTCTCGCAATTTCGGGATCACCTTTTATTTTTCCTAGTTCGCAAATGCGAAATCAATGTCGCATTTGCGACATCTGCAACCCTGCAACTGTTACTTAAACGAATTCAGACCTCATTTTTCATATCTTTCCAAACCCAAAACCACCATAGGCGATTCCTCTTGAACCCTTTCGTCCCCAATCCAAATGTAAGTCAATTGTTACTAGTTTTCTTCAATCTTTATCTCATTCTAACATGATTTCATCCGTAAATCAAAGCGTTCGTGGTTAAAAATGGGGGATATGGGGTAAAACCTAGGTTTTCATACAATTGGGGATTTGGACCTCAATTTGGGGTCCGATTTCAAAACAAGTTGCATATATGAACTTGTGGGGTAATGGGTAACCCGGTTTTGGTTCGAATCTCGAGTTTTGACCACGTGGGCCCGGAGGCATTTTGGGAATTTTTGAGTAAAACTTTGGGAATTTCATTCTTATGCATCCAAATTGATTTAACTAGCATTTGTTGATACATTAGAGTGAATTGTGGTTAGATTCGACCGGATTTGAAGTAAATTCAAGGAGTAAAGCTATTCTAGAGGCGTGAGTTGAGTTGGAAGTATTCGAGGTAAGTGATCGATCTAACTTTGGTTGAGGGAATAGGAATAGGTTGTTAATTTCTATGTGCTATGTGGAGCGGTGTATAGGTATGGTGACGGTTACCTATGCGCCGAGTCGAGCATGACCGTGTTGTCATTTGTTATTAGAAATGTGAAAGAAGTGAACAATTGGGATAAATTCTAATTATAAGAGCTATGAAGTGAAAGATGAGAAGTAAATGAACTAGAGATGAGTTGTTGGTGTTTTTCCCTTGCTGGGACTAGTTGTTATATTGTTTCCCTTGTCGGGACTTCTTAAACTGTTTCCCTTGCCGGACTTGTTGTTAAATTGTTTCCCTTGCCGGGCCTTGTTGTTGCATTGTTCTCCCTTGCCGGGATAGTTAATCTTGTTGTTTACTCCTTTTCCCATTAATTGTGATTATTGTTTGGGTGAGGAGGAGCGATAAAGCACGATGGGTGATGCCGTGTACTTATTGATTTCCTCCACAAGATGGTGTGGTATATATTGATTTCCTCCACAAGATGGAGTGGTATTTATCGATTTCCTCCACCAGATGGAGTGGTACTTATCGATTTCCTCCACAAGATGGAGTAGTACTTATTGATTTTCTCCACAAGATGGAGTGGTATATATCGATTTCCTCCACAAGATAGAGTGGTATTTATTGATTTCCTCCACAAGATGGAGTGGTATAATTAATTTCCTCCATAAGATGGAGTGGTGCTATCGATTGGGTGAGGACGAGATTAAAAGCACGATGGGTGGTGCCGTGCAACGTGGTTTTATTGGTCTTACCTTACTGGTGTTCCTTATTACGTTTTCCCTTTATTAATTGTTGTTTCATTGGATTCTCTTATTTAGATGCTCTATATTCGGTTCCATCTCTTAATTGTAGAAGTTATAATTGAACTGCTATTCCCCCCAGCATGTCCCCTCCCTTTTTGTTGCTTAAATTCTTGTTTTCCTTTTCTGTTATCGTATATATCTGTACAGGTTGTTTATGGTAGGTCCGGTTAGCCTCGTCACTACCTCGCCGAGGTTAGCCCGGAAACTTACCAGCACACGGGGTCGGTTGTGTTGATGCTATGCGTCTGTGCCTTTTTGTGCACCAGGTCAGGACCCAGTCTACGGACTACAGCTTTTGACAGGGAGCGATCCTTCAGTCCAGAGGCTCTGAGGTAGTTCACAGGCGTTCGCGGGCCCTGAGCCTCCTCTAACTTTGCCTTTCAGTTTGATAAATTGTATCAAACATGCATGTTATGTACTTCTTTCAGATTATTATTTTTAGCACTCTTTAGTTGTCCATGAGCAGTGACAGATACTTTGTAGAGATTGGTTGTTAGTTTTCCGCATATTTTTTTCGTTATTGTTATTAGACGTCTTCCGCATGTTTTAACTAATTATTTTAGCATTTACTTTGTTTTAGATTTAAAATGTTTATAAGGGTGTGCTTGCCTAGCTTCGACAGTAGGCCCCATTACGACTCCCCATGGTGGGTAAATCCAGGTCGTGACAAGTTGGTATCAAAGCACTAGGTTACTTGGGTCTCACAACTCATGGACAATCCCGGTAGAGCCTGAGGGATCGGTACGGAGACGTCTGTATTTATCCCCCAGAGGCTACTGAGTTAGGAAAGTTTCACTTTGTTCATTCTTGTCGTGCAATTCTGTTTCTTAAGTATTGATTGTTGTTCTACTCTGTTCTTTCGCAGATGGAAAGAACACGTGCGTCTTCTTCATTCGCGCAACAGCCCGAGCCCCCAACAGCAGCTCCCACGAGGGGTAGGGTCCGAGGCCGTGCCAGGGGCCGTGGCAGAGCTCAGCCCCAGGCAGCAGTTCCAGAGGTGGAGCCTCATATTGACTTTGATGAGGAGGTTCCAGCTCCACCAGCTCCAGTGGGCCCAGCTCAGGTCCCAGGAGGAATGATGTTTTCTTCTGATCTTCAGGATGCCCTTGTCCGCATAGCAGGCTTAATAGACAGTGTGGCCACAGCGGGATTGCTGCCAGTAGAACCAACCACTTCTCAGGCTGGAGGAGGGCTTCAGACTCCTGCTACACGTACTCCGAAGCAGGTAGCTCCCCAGACTCAGGTTCCCTTGGTTCATCCCGCAATGGCGGCTCAGACAGGTATTACAGCTCAGGCCGGTGATGGGTCGGCCATGTCTTCTAATGCTTTGTTGAGACTTGATCGGTTCTCCAAGATTTTCACTACCACTTTCAGTGGTGCTTCATCAGAGGATCCCCAGGATTTTTTGTTCAGTTGTCATGAGATCCTCAGGACTATGGGGATAGCGGAGACCAATGGGGTCGATTTTTGCACTTTCAGACTTGTGGGTTTCGCCAAGACTTGGTGGAGATATTATTGTCTGTCTAGAACAGCAGGGTCCCCAGCTTTGACATGGGATCAGTTTGCAGAGTTATTTTTGGAGAAGTTTCTCCCTGTCACTCAGCGGGAGGCACTTCACAGACAGTTTGAGCATCTTCATCAGGGTTCTATGACAGTTACGCAGTATGAGACCAGGTTTGTTGACTTGGCACGCCATGCAGTAGTGATACTCCCTACTGATCGGGAGAGGGTCTAGAGGTTCATTGGCGGATTGATTCAGCCCATTCGCATACATATGGCAGTGGGGGTTGGCAATGACATTACTTTTCAAGAGGCGGCCAATGCGGCCCGTCGAGTGGAGATGTCACTAGCTCGAGGAGGTAGTCAGGGTTCTGAAAAGAGGCCTAGACATTATGGCAGGTTTAGTGGTACCTCATCTTGAGGTAGAGGTTCCTATGGCATAGGCAATCCCCCGAGACCTTTCCAGTCGGCACTTCAGGTTTCTCATGGTACCCCAAGCAGTGGTAGTCATTAGCAGTATTCTGACCAGCAGCTCTTCAGCTCACCATCAGCCCCCATCAATGCGCCGCCACTTCAGAGCGCCAGGGGAGGACATACAGGTCGACAGGGCCAGCAGTCTCAGCAGCCGAGGGCATGTTATGGTTGTGGATACCCAGGTCATATTGTCAGGTATTGCCCTCAAGCCTCGAGTAGTTCTCAACAGCACGGTTCGCGCCCTATGATTCATGCAGCAGGTGATCAACAGGCCACCCAGCCATTTAGAGGCGGGGGTAGAGATCATAGAGGTGGAGGGAGAGGCCGTAGAGGTGGAACCCGGACAGCCAGAAGTAGGGGTCAGCCCGCAGCAGATCGTCCCAAAGACACAGTTCAAGGAGGTAGGGGCCATCCCCGCTGTTATGCACTGCCAGCCAAACCGGAGGCCGGGTCATATGATGTTGTGGTTACAGGTACTATACTGGTATGTGATTGGGGTGCTTCGGTATTATTTGATCCGGGATCTACTTATTCTTATGTGTCTTACTATTTTGCACCCTATTTTCTTATGCCTAGTGAGGCTTTCTGTATTCCGGTATATGTGTCCACACCGGTTGGTGATTCTCCAGTGGTCGACCGAGTGCATCGTTCTTGCGTAGTGGTACTTGAGGGTCTTGACACCCATGTCGATTTATTGCTTCAAGACATGGTGGACTTCGATGTTATATTGGGGATGGACTGGTTGTCCCCGTACGATTCCATCTTCGATTGTCATGCCAAGACCGTGACTTTGGCCTTGCCAGACTTGCCCCGACTTGAGTGGAGAGGGACCCCAGGTCATGCCACCTGTAGTGTTATTTTGTATGTCAAGGCTCGACGTATAGTCGAGAAGGGATGTTTAGCATATTTGGCGTATGTTCGCGACTCCAGCGCAGAGGTTCCATCTATAGACTCTGTTTCGAGAGTTCCCCGGGGTTTTTCCTTCATACCTGCTGGATATGCCGCCCGACAGGGAAATTGACTTCTCTATTGATTTGGCTCCTGGGACTCAGCCTATTTCTATTCTGTCGTATCGCATGGCCCTGCCAGAGTTGAAAGAGTTAAAAGAACAGCTTCAGGATTTGCTTGATAAGGGTTTCATTAGACCCAATGTATCACCTTGGGGTGCACCAGTGTTGTTTGTGAAGAAGAAGGACGGGTCGATGAGGATGTGCATTGATTACCGGCAGTTAAACAAGGTGACGATAAAGAACAAGTATCCACTACCGAGGATTGACAACTTGTTTGATCAGCTTCAGGGTGCTAAGGTGTTCTCGAAGATAGATTTGAGGTATCGTTATCATCAGCTGCGGATTAGGGCGTCTGATGTCCCTAAGACAGCATTTCGTACTCGGTATGGCATTATGAGTTTTTGGTCATGTCGTTTGGGTTGACCAATGTCCCGGCAGCATTCATGGAGTTGATGAACCGAGTATTCAGGCTTTACTTAGATCTATTTGTGATTGTATTCGTTGGAATATCTTGGTATACTCCCGCAGTCAGGAGGAGCATGAGCAGCACCTCAGAATGGTTCTTCAGACTCTGAAGGATAGCCAGTTGTACGCCAAATTTGCAAAGTGCGAAATTTGGTTGAGTTCAGTAGCATTCATGGGTCATGTCGTATCAGCAGAGGGTATCCAGGTGGACCCGAAGAAAATAGAGGCAGTCAAGAACTGGCCTTGACCCGCTTCAGCTACAGAGATTCAGAGCTTCTTGGGGTTAGCTGGTTACAATAGACGTTTTATGGAGGGGTTTTCATCCATCGCAACCCCGATGACTAGATTGACTCAGAAGGGTGCCTAGTTCAGGTGATCAGATGAGTGTGAGGCGAGCTTCCAGAAGCTCAAGACAACCCTGACTACGGCACCGGTATTGATTTTGCCCACGGGATCCGGGCCTTATGCTGTATATTGTGATGCTTCCCGCATCGGACTTGGCGCAGTGTTGATGCAGAACGGCAAGGTCATAGCATATGCTTCGAGGCAATTGAAGATCCACGAGAAGAATTACATAGTTCATGACTTAGAGTTGGCAGATATTATTCATGCCTTGAAGATCTGGAGGCATTATTTGTATGGTCTAACGTGTGAGGTGTACACGAATCACAAGAGCCTTCAGTACTTGTTCAAGTAGAAAGAGTTGAATTTCAGACAGCGGAGGTGGTTGGAGTTGTTGAAAGATTATGATGTTACTATTTTATACCACCCAGGGAAGGCCAATGTGGCGGCCAATGCATTGAGTATAAAGTCCGCCAGCATGGGTAGTCTTGCATACATTCCGGTCAGCCAGAGACCGCTTGCCTTGGATGTTCAGGCCTTAGCCAATAGATTTGCGAGATTGGATATTTCTGAGCCCAGCAGAGTGTTAGCTTGCACGGTTGCTCGTTTGTCATTGATGGAGCGTATCCAGAAGCGGCAGTCTCATGATCCCCATTTATGTGTCCTGAGACACACGGTGTAGAGGGGAGGTTCCAAGTAGATGACTTTGGGAGATTATGGCATATTGAGGTTGCAGGGGCGAGTTTGTGTGCCCAATGTTGATTGTATATTCTATCTTAGCGGAGGCCCACAACTCTCAGTATTCTATTCATCCGGGCGCCGCAATGATGTATCAGGATTTGAATAGCGTTATTGGTGGCGTAGAATGAAGAAAGACATTGTTGTATATGTGACTCTTTGTCTAAATTGTCAGCAGGTTAAGTGCGAGCATCAGAGGCCTGGTGGGTTATTCCAGAGGATTGAGCTTCCCGAGTGGAAGTGGGAGAGGATCACTATGAATTTTGTTACTGGCCTTCCGATGACTCGAAAGAAGTTTGATGCTATGCGGGTTATTGTTGATAGGCTGACTAAGTCAGCGCATTTCATCCCAGTTGCCACCACTTATTCATCCGAGAGGTATGCAGATATTTATATCAGGGAGATCGTTCGCCTTCATGGGGTGCCCATATCTATTATTTCGGATCGGGGTCCGCAGTTTACTTCGCATTTCTGGAGAGCGGTGCAACATGAGTTGGGTACCCAGGTCCAATTGAGTACAGCATTTCACCCCCAGACAGACGGTCAGTCCGAGAGGACCATCCAGATTCTTTACGATATGCTCCGAGCCTGCGTTATTGATTTTGGAGGCTCGTGGGACCAGTTCTTGTCGTTAGCGGAGTTTGCCTACAAGAACAGCTACCAGTCTAGTATTCAGATGGCCCCGTATGAGGCGTTTTATGGTAGGCGATGTCGGTCCCCAGTCGGATGGTTTGAGCCAGGAGAGGATCGGTTATTGGGTACAGATTTGGTACATGAGGCCTTGGATATGGTCAAGATCATTCAGGACAGACTTCGGTCAGCTCAGTCCGGGCAGAAGAGTGTTGCAGACCGTAAGGTCAGGGATGTTGCCTTCATGGTTGGTGAGCGTGTATTGCTCCTTGTATTGCCTATGAAAGGCGTGATGAGATTCTAGAAGAATGGCAAGCTTAGCCCGAGGTATATTGGTACGTTTGAGATTCTTGACCATGTGGGAGAGGTAGCTTACAGACTTGCCTTTCCGCCTAGCTTGTCAGCCATGCATCCAGTATTCCATGTATCCATGATTCAGAGATATCACGGTGATCCTACCCACATGTTATATTTCAGCACTGTCCAATTGGATAAGGATTTGTCATATAAGGAGGAGCGAGTGGCTATTTTAGATCAGCAAGTTCGACAGTTGAGGTCGCGGATTTTCCTTCAGTGCGTGTTCAGTGGAGAGGTCAGCCTTCTGAGGCATTGACCTGGGAGTCCGAGTCTGATATGGGGAGCCGTTATCCCCATCTATTCCCCGACTCAGGTACTCCTTTCTTTTGTCTGTTCAAGGACGAACGGTTGTTTTAGAGGTGGAGGATGTGACGACCCAAAGGGTCTTCACCGTAATTCTCTTTCCTTGCACTTCTGAGGTCTTGAAAACCTCTTATTTGGTTTCCTCGATTAGCATGCACAGTCCGGGCACAAAGCCAGAAGATTTTTATGTCAAAATATTTGAACTATGTGTTAAAAACTATGAATTTTGATACTAATATTGATATGGTTGACTTTGATCAATGTTTTGGGTAAATGGACCCGGATACGTGATGTGACGGTCCTGGAGGGTCCGTAATGAAATTTGGGACCCGATCGTATTCCCGGAATCGAAATCCGAGGTCCCAGGCCTGAGTATGGAGCTTTTCTGTGAAAATTTTTTTTGAAAATGCTTAAGGAAAATTGGAAATAGAAATTGATCAAAAGTGATGGTATCGGGCTCGTATTTTGGTTCCCACGCCCAGTAAAAGTCTTAAATGAACGCTAACCGCTATCTGTAATGATTGGTTGAAAACGGACGTCGTTTGATGTGTTTTGAACTAAAAGCTGAAAAGTTTGAAAGTTTTGAACTTGAAATGAAAATCATGAGTTTTGGAGGTTGATTCTTTGATTTAGATGTTATTTTGGCGATTTGATCGCACGAGTAAGTCCGTAGGATGTTTTTGAGGTTGGGTGCATGTTTGGGTTGGATCCTCGAGGGCTCAGGTGAGTTTCGGTTAGGTGTTAGGCTCATTTTGCTGCATTTTTATCATCTGGTGTATGCAGGTTTCGCAATTGCGAGCTCTTCCCTTGGCTTTCTTCTTCGCAAATGCGAGAATAAAAATCTCAAATGCGATTCCCCCCTTCCTTATCCAGTCTTCGCAAATGCGAGTTTTCCCCAGTCCAACCCCAGTTCGCATTTGCGAACGTTTTCTCGCAAATGCGAGTTCCCTTTCAATTTTCCCCAGTTCGAAATTGCGAACTATTTCTCTCAATTTCGAGGTCCCCTTTTATTTTTCCCAGTTCGCAAATGCGAAATCAATGTCGCATTTGCGACATCTGCAACCCTGCAACTGTTACTTAAACGAATTCAGACCCTTTTTCATATCTTTCCAAACCCAAAACCACCATAGGCTATTCCTCTCGAACCCTTTCGTCCCCAAACCAAATGTAAGTCAATTGACTAGTTTTCTTCAATATTTATCATATTCTAACATGATTTCATCCTTAAAACAAAGCTTTCGTGGTTAAAAATGGTGGACTTGGGGTAGAACCTAGGTTTTCATAAAATTGGAGATTTGGACCTCAATTTGGGGTCCGATTTAAAAACAAATTGCATATATGAACTCATGGGGGAATGGGTAACACGGTTTTGGTTCGAAACTCGAGTTTTGACCACGTGGGCCGGGGGCATTTTGGGAATTTTTGAGTAAATTTTTGGGAATTTCATTATTATGCATCCAAATTGATTTAACTAGCATTTGTTGATACATTTGGGTAAATTGTGGTTAGATTCGATCGGTTTTGAAGCGAATTTGAGGGCTAAAGCTATTCTAGAGGCATGAGTTGAGTTGGAAGCCTTCGAGGTAAGTGTTCGATCTAACTTTGGCTTGAGGGAATAGGATTAGGTTGTTAATTTCTATGTGCTATGTGGAGTCGGTGAATAGGTATGGTGACGGTTACCTATGCGCCCGAGTCGAGCATGACCGTGTTGTCATTTGTTATTAGAATTGTGAAAGAAGTGAACAATTGGGATAAATTCTTGTTATAAGAGCTATGAAGTGAAAGATGAGAAGTAAACGAACTAGAGATGAGTTGTTGGTGTTTTTCCCATGCCGGGACTTGTTGTTATACTGTTTCCCTTGCCGGGACTTGTTGCTAAACTGTTTCCCTTGCCGGGACTTGTTGCTAAACTGTTTCCCTTGTCGGTACTTGTTGTTAAATTGTTTCCCTTGCGGGGACTTGTTGTTGCATTGTTCTCCCTTGCCGGGATGGTTAATCTTGTTGTTTACTCCTTTTTCCCATTAATTGTGATTATTGTTTGGGTGAGGAGGAGCAATAGAGCACGATGGGTGATGTCGTGTACTTATTGATTTCCTCCACAAGATGGACTGGTATATATTGATTTCCTCCACAAGATGGACTGGTATGTATCGATTTCCTCCACCAGATGGAGTGGTATTTATCGATTTCCACTACAATATGGAGTGGTATTAATTGATTTCCTCCACAAGATGGAGTGGTATATATCGATTTCCTCCACAAGATGGAGTGGTATTTATTAATTTCCTCCACAATATGGAGTGGTATATATTGATTTCCTCCACAAAATGGAGTGGTGCTATTGATTGGGTGAGGATGAGAATAAAAGCACGATGGGTGGTGCCGTGCAACGTGGTTTTATTGGTCTTACCTTACTGGTGTTCCTTATTCCGTTTTCCATTTATTAGTTGTTATTTCATTGGATTCTCTTATTTAAATGCTATCTATTCAATTCCGTCTCTTATTTGTAGAAGTTATTATTGAACTGTTATTCCCCCAACATGTCCCCTCCCTTTTTGTTGTTTAAATTCTTGTTTTTCTTTTCTGTTATTGTATATATCTGTACATGTTGTTTATGGGACGGTTAGTCTCATCACTACCTCAGCGAGGTTAGGCCGGATACCTACCAGCAATGGGGTCGGTTGTGCTGATGCTATGCTTCTGTACCTTTTTGTGCACAGGTCAGGACCCATCTACGGACCGCAACTTTAGACCGGGAGTGATACTTCAGTCCAGAGGCTATGAGGTAGTTCGCAGGCGTTCGCGGGAACCTAGCCTCCTCTAACTTTCCCTTTCAGTTTGTTAAATTGTATCAAACAGACATGTTATGTACTTCTTTCAGACTATTATTTTTAGCACTCTTTAGTTGTCTATGAGCAGTGACACCAAATACTGGGTAGAAATTGGTTGTTAGTTTTCCGCATATTGTTTTCGTTATTGTTATTAGACGCCTTCCGCATATTTTAACTAATTATTTTAGCATTTAATTTGTTTTAGATTTAAATTTTCTGGAAATGTTTATAAGGGTTGGCTTGCCTAGCTTCGACAGTAGGCGTCATCACAACTCCCGATGGTGGAAAATTCTGGGTCGTGACACATATTTTCAATTATTTACAACAACACCCATTCCAAACAAATAATAATTTTTGAAAACCCAAATTTGAATTCAAAGCTTCAAAGCTTTTTAATTGCTGTCAATTGTGTAATTGCTACTCTATTTTCCTTTCCTATTATATTACTGAAGGAACCCGAAATCTTAACCATCGAATCGATCGGGCTTGTGCTCATCTTTCCCCAGCACAACATTGGGACAAGATTGCAGAGGTGCAGACAGTGCCTTGGTTATGGAAGAAATAATGAGATTTTAATACAGCATGGGTGTAGGAGGAAAACATGGGTGAGGTATGGGAATTGGAGAGAGAAACGTGGGGGGTGGTATTAGAAGGAATATATGGTACCATTAAATTAGGAGTGTAATTAATAACCTTAAAAATCACTAATGGTATATAATTGGTAAATAGGTATATTAAATGTAATTTTAACATTGAGAGTAATATAGTTTCCTATATGACATAGGAATATAAAAATTCCTTAAGAATTTAATGTTAAATATTTACACGTACACTGTGCATGGGTGAATTTATGGCCCAAATCATGGGTAATAGTCTCTCTGTTAAACTATATATTTTATAGAATTGGTCTAATATTATATAATGGCACTCATGTTCCAAAAAAGACTGAATAGTGTACTTCGTTATATTTGATTATTTACTGAAAAGAATAGGGATCGCTTCTCACTTAATATTTTTTTTAGTAGTACCCTCATATTCTAGAAAATTTGAATACGCCTTTGACTGTGCCAGAAGTGCTTAATGTATCCATTAAGATAATTAATATTCAAGAATTTGTGAAGGTTACTTGCAGGATATATTTTGTGGTTTTTCATTGCATGGAATGAGATGTACACGAGCCCTAATTAAGTTGAAGGCAAAGAATTGAACGTCGATACTTTTGTATATAAAATTTCGTAATATCTTTTAAATAGAAGGAAAAATTACGGCTGTTGAAATATGGAGACCTCACTTCCCTCCTTTTATTTTTTATTTTTTCTGTTTTGTGTATATCTTACTTGTTTAGTTTTCATAATTATCAGTGATGGAAATTGCACAAAATTATCAAGAATTTTTTAGTTTAGTAGTTGGGTGAAATGATCAGCCACTTGGGCAGTTAGGTATAACTCACACTTTCTAGCAATTTATCATAGAAATCGAGGAGTACTATATAAATTTGTTTATGACTATGTTAATGTGTTGTACTCTCTGCTATAGGAGGATCACTTTTTCTTCTTTTCTTTTAAAGCAAGGTAGATGGGTTGTCAAAGCAAGTTTAAGAAACCATACCTGCTGAAGTAATTATATACACACACTTATATGAGAACGGTGCAGTGGATGTGACTGTTTTTCTCTTAACCAGAGATTTCGGGTTCGAGCGCTGGGTATGGAAAAATCTTGGTAGAGAACGCTTCTTCCGAACAGCGCTCTACGCAACGCGAATTCGGATATAGTTGGTATTGAACATTGGATGGGAAACAAAAAAAACTTGTGTGAGAACTACAGTCAAAATTAAATGATATACATGTCACATTCACAAATTAAATCAAAGAAGGTTTCCTTTTAGAATGACTCGTTCTAACGGGGAGAAGTTGAAAATAGACTTATTTTGGTGTGCATGCTCTCTTGATTGACGGGGACTAAATTAAGACCGGAATCATAGTGCTCTTTTAATATTTCAATTTAGATTAGAAGCCAATAAAAAGAAAGAAATGGTCATCCATTTTACCAATTTTCTATCGCATTGACCATGTCTACTTTTAATTATATTAAAGTCAATTTAATAAATCAGTTTGCTTTTAGCCCCCGTTTTTTCACCCTTTCATTATCTCTCTTTTATTTTATTTTGCCTTTTCCTAAATTTCACTTATGTGATAACTTTCAAACCCCAACTTGCCCTTATAATTTTGCCACCAAAGGCCGCATATCTTTTCCATCAAAAATGAAACATGGGCCAGGTTATCATGCAGCTTCTATATCCAACGTATAGAACTAAAGGGCTAAAATAAGATTGTTGTTCGCAACTTAGTCTGTCAACGTTAGATATGTATTAACTACGATAATATGTGGGAAAATGATATTGTTAGCCGCTCTCAAAATAATAACCAATATATATATATATATATATATACAAATTTTATATACTTTTCCAACAATCAAATAAAAATAATTTCTATCACGGACTAAAAGTAATAATACCCCTATTATGTTTGAACATCTTGCGGTATACGTAGTACTCCTATAAGATGTTGGTCAAAGGAAGCGATATGTACTTTTTGATGGTTATTGCAACTGTAAGATAGGACATTGAAAGATCGCGCCTTGAGTGTCGCTGGCTCAACTTTGGCAAGAGTCCGGAACCAGCAGTATATATGGGCGCTATACCTATATAAATTACCGTGCCCCACGACCAGAAGCCTTCCCCCATTGAAAAAAACGAAAAACAGTCGCCCCATTTTTAACCCAAAAAAATTCGATTGGAGCTCACCGATACCATAAAAATATATAGATTCTCGATCCCACATCGTATCTAGGACGTTATCTCATGGTGAGTTGCTCTGCTCGGCTTCAATCACCAAATCTTCAATTTTTCAAAAATTTAAAATCGAGGTTTTCGGACTTATTTTTTTGTTAAAACTCATGTATAAAAAATGCCTATTAGCTATTTTTACTGAGTTCTATGTTATTGTGTGATTGTTTTGCGATTTAATTCATTTTTTATTTTTTTCCGAATATATTACTAGTGTGCTAAAAAAATTAGTAAAATAGAGAAATTGTTAATAGTTGTTATAAAAAATGTTAATTAGTCAATTTTTATTGTGGTATATGTAATTTTCGTGATTGTTTTGTGATTATTATCGAGCATCATGCCAACAAGCGAGTCCTTCACCAGTTTGGTCAATCGCAGCTTGTACCTACTCCGCCCGCATGGCTTAGGACATATTACCGGTGGAATGATCGTTCCAGGTTTGACCAGACATACATGGCATGGCTAGAGGCGCAGATTGATATTTGGGACCGTCGCTATAACCTGATTCCGCCACTCCCTCCGCCTGAGTGTACGGATGGTGAGCATGAGTATATGGGCTAGTATCGCGAAGTTACCCGAGTTTTCGTCGGGAATCCCGTTCATCAAACTGGTGGTCGGTACATTTCATATGTCGGGAGGGATGAGGCACCGGTAACGCTGCCCTCGCTCCCGAAGGATGCGTACACGATGTTGACGAAGAAGACGAAGACAGTGACACAGAAATCGTGCTAGATGGCAATGATAATGGCAACTATTATTTCTTTTTCTTGGGGTGTATGTTAAATTGTTGTACTGAAGTATTAATGCTAAATATCAATTAGATTTAACCCCATTGGAGTCATAATTTTATTTCACACATTTTGCAAGCTGAACATTTACATACGTTTATTACAACAAATTACTGCAACAAAACACTATATGTATCCTTGATAATTGGACACATTGGATGAACTTCCATTGGGAGCTGAATTACCACCACTATCCAAACCAGCTGAAGGACATTTATGGTGGTTGTGTCCTGTTTGGGAACATATGCCACATTACGTGCATAAACGATATCACCAACATCCATTTGATTCCGCATACGCGTTCTTTTTTGTGTTTGTCTTTAATGCACATATTTTTAGTTACACGCCATTTTAAATGGTTCTGGCGGCCAATAATGTTCCACTCGCTGGCTTCAACTGTCCATATTGGTGTTTAAATATGCAGCAACACTATATTCTTCATCAGCATACCTCGTTACTGCGAAACATGTTTGTTAAAAGCACTTCATGGCATGTGAACACGGCATGTGATAGATCACTACTACAAAAAGGACCTTTAGTGGCAATAAAAATAGCATTGGTGGCAATAACAATTGCCGCTATAGCATTTACCGGCAATTGATCTTTAGCCAGTGATGCCGAGGTCGGTAGAGCCTTTCTACCAAAAGCTGGTAAAGGGTATGATTTATTGCCGCTAAAACTCATCTGCTTTAACGGCAATTGTTTGTGGCAATTATTATGGATGCTAAATCCATTCTAAAAATGACTAATGATGTTCCTTTAATGTTCATTTTTATAGCCGCTAAATTCAAAATATTCATCGCTAAAAGTCCATACCTTTAGCGGTAATTGTTTTGTGGCAATTAAATTGGCAACAATATCTCTTCTAAAAATGTATTAGTATGCCCCTTTAGCGTCCATTTTAATGGATAGCAAAGTCAATTAAATTGCCGCTAAAAATCATCTTTAATAGCAATATAATGGTTACAATATCCATGTATAAATATCTTAATCCTATTAAATTGGCACTAAAATTGACAAGCTATAACTGTAAGTTTAACCACCATTAATAATAGCTACTACATTCTAGCAAAAAATAATGCAAATAATAGAACATGTTGATATTAATTCATAAAACTATAGTATATCTAGTTAAATCTTCACTAACAAAAGGAAGTACTAATAATCCAAAATATCAATATCACAAATCCTTAAAAAATAACTCATATTGTTTGAAGTAAACAGCAACAACAACAGCAACAGCAACAACAATAACAGCAACAACAACAACAGCAACAGCAATAACAACAACAACAACAACAACCCAGTATAATCCCACTTAGTGGAGTCTGGGGAGTGTAGTGTGTACGCAGACCTTACCCCTACCCTTGGGTAGAGATGCTGTATCCAAATAGATCCCCGGCATCCTTCCCTCCAAGAACTTCCCACCTTGCTCTTGGGGAGACTCGAACTCACAGCCTCTTGAAGTAAATAGCTAATATCACTATATAACTAATCTTAACGAATAACAATCTTCAAATAATCTCTTAAACTCTTCATCCATAATGAAATCTTTCACACGCTAAATTATCGAACATCAGACTGTATAAACTGAAATTATAAAATAACTATGTCAATAGGAAGTAAATGTTGCCAAACAACAAAGTTGATAATAATTTGCGAGGTTATGAAACTAAAAGTCCATAACCATCTTTGTGATGATGATGATGCTTACACGACCTTAATCCAGTATAACATGGACCTGGTTAACGCGGTGCTTTGTTTGCGTTATTTTCATTTTATGCAGTATTTCTTTCTTTATCATTTCTGTTTGCTCCTAGTAGCAAAGTTTTTATCAAAAACAGAACGTGGAAAGGATTAAAATCCTCAGGACCAAAATATGTGTCATCTTGCACTTTTCATTAATACATCGCAATGTCTTAAAAGGATAAGAAATATCAAAGATGTCGTACACAACTAACCTCTTGTATGACCAGAGGATCAGGTGAAAATATTTTGGGGAAAACCCATGTAACTGACACTCCGACAGACCCAATAATAATCCATTTGATGCTCCAATGACTAAAAGGGACTTCAGCAGCATCCGGCCTGATTCACAGTGTTCATCTTTTAGAATATCCAATTAAAGAAAAATGCACGGAACATAGCTCTATTTGCATACTTGGGAATGAATCAAGAACTTCAATATAGAATAAAAACAACAGTGCACATGGACATCACAGTCAAAATTTCATGGATGGCAAAGCTTTCTTCAAAGAAGAGGTTTATACAGATGATAGCTTTTCAAGCTTGGATGTGGTATTGTAAAGGAAATAGATGCATGATACTGTAAATTTTACATGAATCAATTTATAACCTTTGACAAGTTCCGGTTCACTCCATATAACAGTTCAGGCATAAATGACTGTTGTTTGAGACAGAGGCTCACCCCATGTTGCATTCGGAGCAATATAGAGACCTTGGGTACTGCAGGCACATTAGGGCGGAGGAGGTCATGAGGGCTTTGCGTAGGATGAGTAGGGGTGGAGCGACCGGGCCAGACGAGATCCCGGTGGAATTCTGGAAATGCATGGGTAAGCCAGGAGTGGAGTGGCTCTCAAGGTTGTTCAATGCGATCTTAAGGACCAAAAGGATGCCGGAGGAGTGGAGGTGGAGTACAGTGGTGCCCTTGTACAAGAACAAAGGGGACATCCAGTGCTGCAACAACTATAGGGGTATCAAATTAATAAGTCACACCATGAAGGTCTAGGAGCGGGTGATCGAGGCGAGGGTGAGGGAGATGACATCTATATCTGTGAACCAGTTCGGTTTCATGACGGGTCGCTCCACTACAGAAGCTATCCACCTTGTCAGGAGGCTGGTGGAGCAGTTCAGGGATAACAAGAAGGACCTGCACATGGTGCTTATCGACTTGGAGAAGGAGTATGACAAGGTCCCTATGGAGGTGCTGTGGAGGTGCTTGGAGGCGAAGAGCGTGCCAGAAGCCTACATCAGAGTAATCAAAGACATATACGATGGAGCTAAGACTAGGGTTAGGACGGTGGGTGGCGACTCAGACCATTTTCCAGTGGTTATGGGGCTCCATCAAGGATCGACGCTTAGCCCTCTCTTGTTTGCCTTGGTGATGGATGCTCTAAGCCGACATATTCAAGGGGATGTGCCTTGGTGTATGCTATTTGGTGATGACATAGTTTTGATAGACGAGATGAGGGTCGGTGTTATTCAGAGGTTAGAGGTATGGAGACAGACTCTCGAGTCTAAGGGTTTCAAAATAAGCAGATCTAAGACAGAATACCTGGAGTGCAAATTTAGTGCCGAGCCGAGCGAAGTGGGCAGGGACGTGATGATTGGATCTCAGGTCATCGCCAAAAGGGATAGTGTCAGATATCTTGGGTCGGTGATTCAGGGGGACGGAGAGATTGACGGGGACGTCACTCATCGTATAGGAGCGGGGTGGTCAAAGTGGAGGCTTGCATCAGGAGTCCTGTGTGATAAGAAAGTTCACAGAAACTCAAGGGGAAATTTTATAAAGCTGTGGTTAGACCTGCCATGTTGTATGGGGCGGAGTGCTGGCCAGTGAAGAACTCTCATGTTCAAAGAATGAAGGTTGCGGAGATGAAGATGCTCAAGTGGATGTGCGGGTTCACCAGGTTAGATAAGATTAAGAATGAAATTATTCGAGAGAAGGTGAGGGTGGCCCCGGTGGATGAGAAGATGCGAGAATCGAGGCTGAGGTGGTTCGGGCATGTGCGGAGGAGAAGTCCTGATGCCCCGGTGAGGCGTTGTGAGCGGCTGGCGATGGTCGGCGTACGGCGAGGCAGAGGGAGGCCTAAGAGGTATTTGGGGAGAGGTGATTAGGCATGACATGGCTAGAATGCAGGTTTCCGAAGACATGGCCCTTGATAGGGAAGTCTGGAGGTCTAGTATTAGGGTTGTAGGATAGGGGCTCCTAGAGTGTTTCGTACTCCTCACCCGGGGTTGGGTGAGGCTTGGCAGGGCTATCCGTAAACGATTTATGCATTGGTTTGTGTCTCCCTTTGGTAGTTATTTATGGTAGTTACTGTCTGGTATATTTGCATGCTATTTTATTTATGGTTATTATGTTTAGATAATTATTTATGCTATTTCTGATGGAGTTACTAATGCTCTTTTGCTTTTGTTTTTGTTTTTCCTTTCCTCCACTGAGCCGAGGGTCGATTGGAAACAGCCTCTCTGCCCTTTCGGGTAGGGATAAGGCCCGCCTACATATTACCCTCCTCAGACCCCACTTTATGGGACTATACTGGGTAGTTGTTGTTGTTGTTGTAGTTGTCGCATGACCTAATAAGATCAGCAGTGTTTGTGCCCATTGATGTAGCATAGTAGACAAGTAGAGAGTAGAATGCCACCTGAAGTTTAAGATCTGTCAAATACATAACAAAGTCACAGCTTTCACACAAAATGAAAATGCAACTGAGTCAAACAAACCTTTGACATCATTGTTAGGAACACAGGCGCTGCAAGTATGAAAATCTGTAGAACTTCATTCAATGATGGGACAGATATGGCAAAACCATTATACCCTTTATTATTCAGGGCTGCAATCATCATATAAGCAGCAACAACCTAAAATATTGCTAGTAAGCTAGGAATTACCATAAGGAGTATGAAACTTTAATAAGATCTAAAGCATGCTTAGAATCCTGGTCGGAGAAAAATGTGTAGGCCAGACCAGATGCTCCTGCCCAGCCTGCTCTACCAATTCTGTGAACATAATCTTCTATTCCAGTTGGGAAGTCATAGTTTATCACCACCCTGTGACAATATGTTCTCATTAACTGCCATTACCCCCAAAACCCTCCTCATTTGTTCTTTTCAAAAGACGAATGGATGCATAAACAGATTATGCTTATTGCGCATCAAAAGAGTAGGTTACATAACAATATACTATTAGGTCTTAGTCCAAGACCATGCTCCAAGTTGGAGCTGTATTTACTTATGGATGGCCAAACTAGTTATTGATTATTCACTTCCCAAACTAAGAGGCAGAACTGTAGAGAGAAACTTGACTACTTGGCTCAAGTTCAATTTCTAGGACAGAAGAATGTAAATGCCAACTTCTAATATGTCTGCTTAATTGTCCAAATCATGGCGATGCATTCACCGCCAACTTAGTTATCAAGCAAGTGTATAGTTACAGTTTTGGCTGATGCTCTCCCAAAACTAAAACATCCATCTTGAAAGGAAAAACAAATCACCAAGACACTAAAGAGGGGAGGGCGAAGCAATCAGTAAATAAACTATACTTCATTTACTCCTTTTTTGTCACTATTACTGTTTTTGTCGATCCCTAAAAGACAGCTACCTTCCTATATAAGAAAAGTCATTTTAACATTTGTAATTTTTCCTTAACACTCTTATAGAAACTAACATGGCACATTGAATATCCCACCAGATATTAAGGGTACTTTTGTAGGTTATACAAATTTATCTTATGCATGAAATAGTACTTTTTTTCTCTAAACAACGCATCAAGTCAAAACACCACTACATAAAAAAATGGACAGCATATGTCAATCCAACACCTAATACCGTGACCAACACTTTCTTATCCCATTAGATATCAGAATTGAAGAGCACATGAGCAATGCATAATCAAACATTATGTTTAATGACACCAACCTGATATCTTTGATGTCCAACCCCCACCCAGCAACATAGCCACGAGCACAGGAGACCTGCTAGTGCGATAATACATAATCCCTCTCACCCTGAGATTTATCCCCATGAATTGCAGCTGCACCAAAATTGCGAGTAAGATTGCGAGATATTTGGTTGCACATTTTCTTTGTTGAACAGAAAATAATGATTTTTGACCTGGGTTCTTTGGATCTCAAGATTTGTTCTACTCGCCGTTGTTTCTCCATCGGCATCACGACTTCAATGTGCTGCAAGCGACAACTTCTTGACTTAATTGTAACCACACCAGGTTCAGCTTTTATGCTTAGGCATATATAATACAGATTCTACTACAATCTTACGAACCCCCTTCGGCCATGTAGCTGTATACATCAATGTTTGCCTCTGCACAGGCACCTCCTTCATAATCTTCCTTATCTGAGGTTCAAATCCTATGTCCAACATACGATCCGCTTCATCTAACACCAATTAAGAAACTTGACCAAGGCTAACTCTTCTCATCTCCAAGATGTCGTTCAAATGACCAGGAGTGGCAACAACAATATCTACACCCCTACTCAGCTCCCGTAGTTGAGGACCTTTTGGTGCACCTCCATACAGACACTAACCATCAGAACATAATTCATAGTTAGTTTCCAAACAAAATTAAGATCATAATTTTTCAAGTTCATCAACAAACTTAGGTAATTGACATTAATATCTCTGCATTTGTCTAATAGCAACTATTCAACTATTCTATATGCAGGTGAGCATGCAGCTGGAATAAGCTGCAAAAATATTTAGAAAATGCATGATTCACAGCTCAAAATGGAGAATGCAATATTTAACCTGTGAGTTTTAGAATTCTAGCCAGATGTAGCATTCTATAGCATGGATATTCCAGAACCAAAGCCTTCTGAAAAGCATTGCTGCATTTGAGTGTTGCAAAAACAAAAGTCATATAGCAAATGTTCTAAGTATAAAATAGATATCAGACTAAGGAACACTACTTCAAATTGATAATTAAGTTCTAGTACTCCCTTCGTTCCACTTTATGTGACATGATTCGGAGGACAAGGGTCAGACTGCCTAAAAATGTGTGAGACTTCAGAAATCTATGAGGGAGTAATAGAACCAAAACTATGACACTCACAAGTCATAAAACAACATACCGTGCAAGATATCGTTGACGATTTCCCAAACTTCACTGCTTTAGCTTGTATCTGTGTGGCTAATTCTCTTGTTGGTGACAGTACCAAAATAGTTGGGCATAATTGAGGACTCTTGCGACGCTGTTGTAGATGAATAAAGGCAGGCATCAAGTAACCCAGTGTTTTACCAGACCCAGTCTTTGCAATAGCCACTATATCACGGCCCTGAAGGGCAATGGGCCAGGATTGTGCCTGTATTGGAGTAGGAACCGAAAACCCAGCTTGATGCATCTATAAATGTTGGCAACATCATTCAGCATATATACGAACTCAGATTTGTTTTTCATAGATCACTTATTTGACTAATCTGAATGGACAACACAAGAAGAAGAAGCATCCCCCTTAAGTAGGCAGCCAACACTTGCTAATACAAACAAGAGCGGGAGGACGCTTCTTCTTCAATTTGGACCATGTGGCAGACTGAATTATCACCGACAGCAGCCCCAGCCACGAACATGGATGATTCGGAAAGCCTTCAGAAGATTTGGTCCACCAAATAAGGGTGCTCCACATACATGGAAGCCCCCAAAGGCTGGTTGAACAGCGTACGACATTTAGCTCCTCCTTGGAGCAAATATCGCACCTGCGTGAAAGTACAGACGGGAAAATGGATGAGTACTGAAGCTCAACGATGGACCTCCAGCAACCATTGAAATTTAGAAAGAACACGCTTGATTATTACAGTAAATTCTTTGATAAGAGGTTCTCCTGAAGGAGCGTTCAAAACACAAATTGAAATGGGTTTATTCATACCCACCTCACAATCTCTGAAGGAAACCCAGTCGCTTTAAATGATGTCAAAGGTGCAGGAACATCACCTCCCTGTCAAATGGAACAGAATCCTGGTCGGGGAAAAATGTACGTGATCTCATTTGGTTTTATACCAGCCCCAACATTTGATTGAACAATTCCAGAGCTCTATGGGCAAAACCGTGTTTTGCAAAACCTGTTATAATTGAAGTCCAAGATATTGCATTTCTATCTTACGTTCTTTCAAAAACTTGAGAAGCAGCCTCTATGTTACCACATCTAGAATACATAGATATCAAAGCATTGCAGACAGATTGGTTGGACTGGATCCCTGCTTTCAAGACCCGAGCATGGATTTGCTCTCCCTTTCCAACTACACCTATACTTGCAGCTCCACTCAACAAACTAGCAAACGTGAAAGTATCAACTTTCAATTTCAGAGTCTATCTGGCTGAAAAGTTCAAAAGCTTCTGCGGAATCCAGATTCTTTGAATATCCATTAACTATTATGTTATAAGATACCAAACTCTTCTCCAACAGATGTACAAAAGCTTTTCGGGCTTCTTCCATCCTACCGGACTTGGCATACATGCTAATTAGCGAATTAGCTACACAGTTCACAGATGCAACACCCAATTTCACTGCATGATTATAGATCTGTTTGCCTATAGCAGGATTTGAAATAGGGGCTATGTAATTACCTTAGCATATGACTTTACATCTTGTAAGACACTACACAACTTTTGTTTGTTTTGCTTTAGAATAAACAGATTCTTACAAAGAATCATGTTCCCTGACCAAAATAATTCAGATGAGTTGGAAGGGCAGGATTCAAGAAAAATTTAAAAAGGCAGAAAATAGAGAGGCCACAACCCAGAATCTTATTAGCTTTGTTCCGCCTACCAGTAGCCTTAGAAAAAATGCATAAGAACCAATTCAAATACAAGAAAACAGAAATTGTAAACACAAAAATGCAGCAAATATAACAAACAACTATCAATCAAAGAAAACAACAAAAATGCAGCAAACAAACAAAAAACAATAGAGTAACACGGGAAGAATCAATTCAATGAACCGACTATCAATCTAACAGCAAGCAGGGAGATATCACAAACAACTTAGCAAACACAAAAAAAAGCTATACTTTGATATCGACGATTGAGCACATTCGAGCAGCATCAACCCAAAATCAACTCAAATCGCGACTCGCATATGCAGAAAAAACTGTACTTTCACAAATCTCAAATTGCAATAGTTGAAGGCACGAATTTGTACCTGGTAGCAGATTGTTTTGTTAATAAACACAAGAAATTGAAATCTGAATTCTGCAACGATCTTGAAACCTACAGGAAAAGAGAAGTGGAAACGGATAAACAGAGAATACTAACAACGAAGATTGAGCATAATCGAGCAGCACAATCCTAACTCCACTGTTAATTGCGTCTGCTGGGTGAAAAACGAAAATACCTGGGGAAGAAGCTGGCCGGAAACCTTCGATTCTGTTAATCTGGCAGGCGATTCTACGATTCTGTCTGCGATTCTGGCTAGGAAGAACAACGATTATCCCGTTCAATGAAACGATAAAAATCGCCAAGCTATATGTAGACTCTGTAAATTGTATCCTCTTCGATGAAGGAAAAACAATATGTGAGATTCCTTCCCGATTTGTTGAAGGAAAATCGTATCCCGTTCAGAATAGGTTGTCCTATTTTTTTATTGGAGGAAATCCATGAATTATTTTTTGTGCAAATTGGAGGGAATCCATCAATATTTTTTGTGCAAATTGGAGGGAATCCATCGATTATTTTGTTATGCAAAATAATTTGGAGGGAAGAATTATTTGGCGGGGAGGGAAAGTTTCTTTTTAAAAAAAAAAACTTATATGCACCGGTTATTAGTCGATTAATTATTTTTAATGGCAATTTATTATAATTGCCAGTAAAAGGATATTTTTTAGGGGCCAATGATCATTTGCTGCATATATTTTAGCTTATAGAATATATTAGCGGCAATTGAATTATTGCCACTAAATAATTACCGCCAAATGCCCTTTTTGTAGCAGTGGATGGACCATTTCCCACAAGAGCATAACCTTCTGGATTCATTGACGGTGTGTGTATTATTCCTCTGGTTGTGATAGATAGCGGTGCGAACTTCAAAAATATTTCGCTCATTGCAATACTGCAAAGTGAATGCCACTATGCTCACTTCTTCTATTTCTCAAATCTTTTTATTAGTATAGGTATGAATTCAACACTCATTTCCATCAAAAAGGATGCGCCTCTAGACCTTTCAATAAACCTCTTCGCCATCTGCTTGAATAACATATGGGTGACAAGTAATTCACGTGCAGACTTTAATAACCCGTTGAAAGACTGACACATTTGTAGTCAAAATTCCCCATATTCTGCCACCATCCGCATGCAAAGTCCGCTTGTCAAGCTCATGCCGCATCAACCAAGTATATGATCCTTGGTCTGGCTGATCAATTTCATTCGCCTCCTGAATTACACTCTTGGTGATCTATTGCAGCCATCCACATTAAACCATGCAAGTCCTTGTTCGGATAAGCGCCCTGTAAGTTGGCCTTCAGGTGCCTCACACAGTAACAGTGGTAGGCATACGGTTTCTACCATGCACGCAAATTCTGTATAGAACTTAAAATACCGCCGTGATGATCAGATATTAGACAAATATCTTAATGTTGTCTGACAACATGCTACTTCAAGTGGTTCAAAAATAATGTCCATGTCTCTTGGCTTTCATTGGCACAAATAAAAAACGCTAGGGAAAATATACTTTCATTAGCATCTACTGTAACAGCTATCAACAATTTAATATCATACTTCCCATATGCATGAGTGGTGTTTATGGATATTATCGGCCGGCAATATACAAAACCATCAATGGCTGGTTTAAATTCCAAGAACACATATTTGTGCTCTGGTATTCCCAGATCAGCTCAAGCTTGCGTTCAACAACAGTCTCGGGGTTAAACTGTTTCAATACGCCCATGTACCTCGGTAGAGATGTAAAGGATTTATCCTAGTCACCATAAATAATTTCAAACGCACGTTTGCGCCCGAAAAATACCTTTCTTTTGGTAATGATACACCCATATACCTGGTGGACAGATGTGATATACTCTTTGATGTTGTACCTTATGGACGCTTCAATGTGTGGAATCAAGATAAGAGAAATCAAGTCAATATTCAAGTTAAAATGATTCCCACTGAATGTATCCATTTTACAATTGTGGGTGCCAAATGTATTTACCCACAACCCAACTATTTGTTTTCAACTTCCTCGCACGCACTATCCAATTACAACCCGTAAACCATCCAGAGACATTGTATACATCCAGAGATTGACTCATGAACCACGATATCATGACACTATTTTATGTTGTACATTCGCACCGCCCTGCTTAGGCGTGCTTTATCAGCAAAAAGCATGCCCTTTGACAGCACCGTTGTTCTAGATTCATCCATATTATTGTTCGAATGTAATCAAAATTCCTTATGAGGGCATCCACATCTGGCATACTTGAAAAATGATCAAGGTAAGGAATCTCCCCCGAAAGAAACGACACGATAAACTCGTACACTTTTGGTCTAACAGGAGGTGGAGCTTGCTCCTTCTTCAACTCAGGTTCAGAATTCTCTTCCTCCTCATTATCACCCTCATTAAGGAAGGGTGTATCATCTTCAAACTCATCAGCATTGTTGTCATAATTACTATTCTCTTCCTAACTTTGCGCATCTGCCAGATCCCGATTAAATATGTTGTATTCGGGCAATTGAGTAAGGACAAGACCTTCAAGTTACTCATTTTCACTGCACAACCGATAAAATAAAGAGTTTCTCAAATCCAAATTTTACATATAACTTTATCACTTCACTTACAAATCATAATATATTGATATCTCATGATGGACATTATCTTGTTGACGATGACTCTCGGATGGACCACCATGATCCAACACACCAAAACTAGGCATATTTCAACTGGTCGTTGGTTCATAACTTGTAAAGTTCATATCTAATCGGTACACCATGTGGAATATATGAGTGTTAATACAAACTCAATACATAAAAATAAACATCGTAATACAGAGGAAAATTAAAGTTTACCACTCAGCTTGTGGATTATGTGAACTTGGGAAAAAATTATTTTCTCGCTCCATATTCGCCCGTGGAGATAAGTTTAGATCAGACCAAACTCTTTTACTTGGAACCTGTTCGGCTAAAACTGCTCTAAAATAATCACCCGATGATTGAGGGATATCCCTACTTTGTTGAACCCCATCATTGCGAGCGTCTTCATCCTTGATGTACATTTTCAATATTTTTATTGTAAAAAATTCCCGGTGTTCATTCGGAGTCCTCAAAAAATCTTTCAGAATTTCATCGTATTCGATGTTAACTCAACATAATAAGCAATCCCTTGCGGAATAACAAAATACGAATATCTTTCGGTTACTTTAATATTCACCTTTCCTCACACTTATTTTTTTATATAACAACGATACCAATGTATCATACTCCATTATAAGTGGCAACTTAACTTGACACTGTAGAGAACAACTATAGTGTACTGAATTATTCTTTACCACAAACTCACCACCCACCCTACAACATAATAAAACCCCAATTCATCGCTCTTCAGACATTATGAAAAAATGCAAAATAACTTAACGAACAAATATTTCGAAAGACTTGAAGAATCCTGAATGGATTTTTACAGAATCCTAAAACTTTTTAAATATGAAAAAAACTAGCCCGGGGGTACAATTATTTGATGTATAGCCTTAAATATAGGCTATACCCAGTTGAATTATTGGTGTGTCAATTAAGTACAGAAGAATTATTAGCGGGACCAACTTTTATATATAGCGCGGTATTTCATTACGTTATACCTTAGCGGACAAACGTGTTGTTAAGGTATAACGCGGTAATATACCGATATATTATGGTACCCAGTCTTTTTTTTCCACATATTATGGTTCTTTGAGTCCAAAAGACCACACTCTGATTCCGGACTAAGGTTGAGTGTGTGTGTGTATATATATATATATTTCTTTTTTTTGGGGGGGGTGGGGAGGGGAGGAGGGGGGGAGGGGAACTTGTGCTTAGGCAGTTAGGTATGCCACTTTTGTCAAATAATGAAGGGTGAAGCCTACTCTTTCATTAGTAGAAATCATGCATCAGATAATGAGTTCAAATGCACTTATTGCTTTTAGTTCGATTGAAATATTTTGTTGAAACATTTTTGTTAGTTCTATCACACTCAGTAGCTTGAAATTAGGGCCTGCCTCTCCTTTTTAGGAAATCAATAGCAAACAAATCTTGGTTACTTATTTGAAACACTAAAAAGTTGGAAAGATGAATTGATTGCAGAACAAATTATAAAGATACTTAGAAAGATGTTCAAAAACACTTAGGTTTTTCAGGAAAAATAAATTATCAAAGATAAACACTTTTCTTTGATTAAAAGAATACTTTTTCGCAACAGCTTGCTCAAACATGTTATATATATATCTAATTGGCGAAGCATATGACAGGACATGTCACACAACTGAACAGGCATTATAACTAGATATTGTAAGCCTCGGACTTGAAACAAACTAGACACATTGAGCTACATAACTAGATATTATAATCTAAGGAAAGTCTGATTTCTGTTAAATCAATGTAATTGGTCTTTAAAGAATCAGTCGAACTCCATAGACCAATAATTAGTTCGGGCCAATATGTCTTCATTTGATGTAGCCCAAATTCTATACGAACTTCATCCAATAAAATTCAAGTGTACTAGTTATAGACAATGCATTCCCATATCATTCTCATGGGTATATGTTCTATTCAAAAAGAAATAACAGCACATCCAGCTGTGACTACAATTTAAAACTTTTACTAGCAGATACTAGAAGATCTAAAACAATACAGGTATTTTCATGATTAAGGAAGTATCCGTGGATTTAATATCTAACTTTTCCTGTCAATAACCAACAATGTGACAGACCAAAATTTTATATAACCATCAGATTATGTAATCAACATCCCGCTCCCAAAACACAGAAACCCTCAAAATTTAGCAGTACACGAATTATACAAGAAACAACTTATACAAAGTTACAAACTGAATACACTGACCTACAGGATTTCTCTTCATTCAATGTGGAAAGAATTTATATCTCAGCTTTCCTATGACCTACACTCCTACAGTTCTGCCATGGGCCGTTGGGTGATCCTGGAATCACCCCCTGACCGGTTGCTTGGCTCCTATCTTATCGCATGGCCTTTCAACTACATCAAAAGTCAGCTGTAAAGAATGATTAAGCAGCTGATAGGTTCGCAGAGTCCTGTACATCTTGTTGGCTCATTTCTTCCTGATTTCTACATATATCAACAAGTATATTCCATCAAATGGGAAACAATTTACAGTATCATCTCCAGGGTATTCTCTCATCACCATCATCATCACTGTAATTTTCACTCTCTGCAGCAGGTCGTTTTAATTTATTGAATATATCATCAAGAGATTCGGATGAGGAGGCACGAGAGACATTGGTATCCTGAGCTTGACGTAAAGGAATAAATTCACCAACTTGGCGTAGTGGAATTAACCTTTTTGCTTCAATGTTTGTTTTGAAGTTCTGGAAACCTGCTTTCATAGATGCCCATTTTCCAGCCAAACCAGATGGGGCTGCTGCCGTGCTGCCAGAGCGAGGGTTGGCAGAATCAACTAAAGAGACCTTAGTAGAGCCTACATCCTCCATTGGCTTCACATGAGATGTTTGCTTGCCCTGTTCCCTCAAGGCAGCATATTTGCTGCTAATTGTTTCCTTGCTCCCTGAATACCTACGGGACCTACGGGCATCGTCTCTCAAAGGTTGTGAAGAACTTCCTCTAAAGTTGTCCTTGCTTGATTCCAAGGACGCCTTCAATTCAAAATCACTTGTATCCTGAAAAATTTAAGTGAATGTAACTAGGCTGAAACATGACTTGTTACTGAGATACGACCAGATAACTTGACAGGACATGGGCACAGAGATCGATGACTAGAATAAACTTTACATGCATAAAATAAAATTCTCCTCATGAGAAGTGCATGCACCGGTTTGTCTCAACACTTAAAAACAGAACAAACTAGCATACTTAAAGGATGTACTTATGAACTCAAGCAAAGACATAAGAGATACCATCTGGTTGACACGAAAAGAGAAAGGATGTGGTACAATGTTGCCTTTTTTTCCTACTTAAATATATGGAAAAAGCAATTAAAGGGTTTCCCTAAAGTTCTTCCAAACTGAAGTTAATAAAACTTTTGAAGGGAAGTTGAAAAGAGCCACCATTTCATTCTGAAACCTTTCTTTGCCACTCAACTTATGCATGCAAGGAAATGTCATCTTGTTTCCTTTCCCTAATTGGAAATTTCTAAATACATATTTCTGAGCTACTCGATATCCAAATGCAGTTTAAAGATAAATCACATACTATGGCATTGCCTTCAGACTCCAGATCCACTATCACACCGTTGAAATTCCTTGCCAGTGGCAAAACATGTTCACCAAGTTTGCGTCCTTGTTCAAGCCAGCTTCGTTCTGCAAAGGTAGAAGATAGGTGCATCATAATTGACAACATACTCGGTTCAAACTGATCCAGATGATTAAAAACATTAAAGCAATTTAATGGTCCAGTTCCAGCTGCCCTGTGGACCACAAGCTTTGCATTCCAGCTGAAAAACCAATGAACAAAAAAAATTCCAGTAACCAGCTTACCTTTCTGCAAGATCAGTAACCCTGATGAATCAAAACCATCCATATCATCTGTCTCCGTCTGGAATCTAAATATCTTCCAGTTCCCGAAGAAACTGATTATCCGGTCGAAGAAATTGCTAGCAACTAGCAGAGTATATACAACCATAATAAGTGGATAAATCTTGTTGAATCCTTGACCAAAGAAAGGAACAGCCTTGTCAATAGTTCCCATTCGCTGCAATCATAAATAAAGCACAAGACAAAAGGGGAATGAATTATATAAGGAGATTACATGTCACCGGGAAGGGAAGCCTTGAAGCAACGGCAAAGTTGTTTCCGTGTGACCTATAGGTTACCGGTTCGAGCCGTGAACCAGCCACTAATGCTTGCATTAGGGTAGGCGGTCTACATCACACCCCTTGGGGTGGATTCTTCCCCGGCCCCTGCGTGAGTGGGGGATGCTTGGAACACCAAGCTATTTTTTTTGTTATATGTCACCAGAATGTCAAAGAATAAACCCATTTGTTTGATGATAAATCAAGTCCAAAACAGATAGTACTTGATTAAATAATACCATACGGAAGAGCACTCCCCACCGTCCTGGTCTCATGGCAAGAACAAGACCTTTTACCTTACCAGACTGCAGTATCTAAGTTTAAGCTAGAATTAAAAAAGCACCATTCCCAGTTTGAAGATACAGATTTCCCTTTGGCGTGTAAGAAGTGGGGGGAAGGGGGGGGGGGGGGGGGGACAGGTCCAACTAAATTAGCCAAACCAATATAGCAAAAGTTGATTTAAACCCAACTAAACTTTCTCCTTTCTACCTTTTTTCTGGCATTACTGGTTAACGAGTGAGACATTTAAAAAAAAAAAAAAGATTTATGATGTTTGCACGATAACCTCTCGAAACTCATAGGAGGGGCCTATGCTCTTTCGGTAAACTAGAGATGATTTGTTTGGTACAATATTCACATTGTTACAACCAGCATAATAAGGCATAACCTAAACAGGAAACCAAGCATATTTTAGTATCAATAAGCATCATTTGGATATTATTCTAGACCAAATAAAGGATCACAAAAGTGAAGAATGCATGCCTACTGATATTGTTAAAAGACATACAGAATACGGCAGCTTTCTTCAGCAAACTAGTGTTCTTCATTTTTCATGGGTAATAAACCTGAGGTTGACCATACACTCACCTGCTCAAAAATGGTTTTCTTGTTTTCGCCGAGACTAATAAGGTTAAGGAAATTGTACGAAATTGGAGGTGCATAGCGAGCAATCATCCTGGCAGATACATCGAGGAAACTCAAAATTAATACGGAAAACCAACTTGCTTTTACTGCAATAAGATTACTAGGAAAAAATAAACTTACGAGCAAATCATTAACAAGCTCACTGAACTTGTCTGTCTCGGTGTCAATGAGTAGAACATATACATTCCAGCTTTAAACAGTGAATAGTAAGTGCAGACACACATATACATAAGTGGCAGAAACGCAAACACCTGCAAAATGAGGAAGTATTGGCTTGAAAGCTGAAGACTGAATCAACATTCAACATGCATAAAAGACATGCATCGATAGAAAAGCATAGAACATTGACAAAAGTCACTTAACAATCTGAAGAATTAAGACTCCATATGCAGGAAATGGAGCTTATCTCAAAAATAATAGTTCCGGATATAATCAAAAGAGAGGACCATCAATATGTGAGAGATAATTAAGGAAACAAAATCAAAAACGGTTTTAATGGGAAAGGGGTGCAATTTTGCTGACAGTAATGTAAGCCGTCTGTAGAGCTTTTCAATCCAAACCATGTTTTAGCTCTTTATTGCGAGGTCGAATACCATGTGATCCTTTGTAATAATACTTTGAATGTATTGGTCTTAGTTTGACTGTTCTGTGGCCAAGGAACACATATAGTACGGGTCACAAACTGTCCAGGGCAGAGCTTAAAGAAAATATCATTGAAACTGAACCAATCCTCTGGGGTTCCAAGTAACTGATCAACACCAAATACTCCAAAATCTAAGTGTTGAATACAAAACTTTAAGAGTTAAGAGGTGGCAAGGGTCATCTGAGGAGTTCAAAAATAAAAGAGGTAAACCTGGAAATGCGGTTGAACCCAATTTCAGTTTACTGAACAAAGCACAATCATGACAAAATAAAAGGTGATATCAGTGTTGTCAAAAGGCGAAAAGTGTTAAAAAGCGCTACAGGTCTTCAAGGCTCTAAGCACAAAGCTCAAATAAAGTGTGGGCTTTAGTTAATTAAAGATGCAACGAAGAAAAATACAAAAATATGTATATGTAATGCAAGAAAAAAGTAACACCCTCATTCATAATAATTTCCTTAACTGTACTATATCTTTTTGCCAATCATGTTAATTGTTTAGTACCGCTATTATTCAAAATAGAACACATGGGCAATGAGGTGCATGTTCCAATCCCTATCCTACATTAAAGAAGCCTAATTGAGGTGAAGCGCCTACCCTGAGCTTTAGGGCTTAAGCACGCCTCAAATGAGCCTTTGACAACACTAGGTGATATACAAGTCTCATGAGACAAATTCAGTTTTAAGCACATGAATAATGGAAGAAACAAGAATCTATACTCAGTTTCTTGACACCTCCTTGATTGGTATAACCATGAAGCAAGCAGCTAATGATAAAAAGGCATTAACAGGATACTGAAGGTAAAGTTTTATTAAAGAAGGTACCAGGATGGTACAGTTACAACAAAGCAACAACTGATAGAAACATATCAACTATCTAGTCTGGGAAATCTATGTATTGCTCCAAATTTTCCATAACACTCCTTTTGCACCAAAAAAATAAGTTCAAAAGACAGCTATTTTGTTTTTGCTTTTTCTTTCCTTCACTGAGCCGAGGGTCGATTGGAAACAGCCTCTCTGCCCTTTCGGGTAGGGGTAAGGCCCGTCTACATATTACCCTCCCCAGACCCCACTTTGTGGAACTATACTGGGTAGTAGTTGTTGTTGTTGTAATACATGTTATCTAATTCCTTCAAAGCATATTCTGTTCCACTCCAGTCATATTGTGTCCATAAGACACAAAGCGGGATTGTCCTCCACACTCACTGCTGAATTTTTGCCACTTTGATGTCACCATGTCTCCAACAGATTCTTCACATTTGGGGCATAATCCACTTTATACCAGAGTCCGAAACCGAAATGATGTTAAAATGGATTCAAAATTCGTTTTTGATGTTAAAAAAAAGTTACTTTTATAGGCATTTCGCAGTATTTTACTGTGAATTAGGTTAACGGTATTTTTATCGTTAACGTAATTCGCAGTAAATTACTGCGAAATCATAAAAAATTATTTTTTTAAAATGTAATTCGCAGTAAATTACTGCGAATTACATTTAAATTATAATTTTAATTAAGCATATGTGCCAGGACAAAAATAAAGAGGTAATTCGTAGTAAATTACTGCGAATTAGCAATTCCCACTAATTTACTGCGAATTACCTCTTTATTTTTGGTCCCCCCTAATTATTTTAACTGACACAACAACAATAATTCCAAAATATAGAATGCAGTATTTTATTGCGAATTCCTTTTGAAAAATTCTGTGCTCCAATCTCGGACTTGCCTTATTTATAGGCGTTTCATTTTCATGAACATTCATTCAATGAACTTCTCTCTTCTTCTTATCAATCTTTTTTACAATGTCTGAAGTGCAAAGAACAAGGGTTTCTCTATATTGGGGTGGTGAGGTTGTGCTGGAGAATAACTCTGTGAGTTACAACTCACCTCCACAGTTGCACGTTAAATCGCCGCTTAATATGGAGTACGATACGTTGGTATCGTTATGTAAAAAAAATGAGTGAGAAGAGGTGTTCATTTAACTTCAAAGTAACCGGTATATTTTCGTATTCAGCGACTCCGCAAGAGTTTGTTTATTATTCGGAGTTTAACATCGAGGATGATGATACTCTTAGAGATTTTTTGCGGATTCCGGAGGAATACAGGGAATTTATTGTAATAAAATTATTGGAAATGTTCGTCAACGTGGATGAGGGTGTGCATAGCAGGGATAACCCCCAGTCATCAGATGGTTATTCTGGAGCAATTTTTGCCGGACAGATTGGTGAAGAAAGAGCTTGCCTTGATTTAAACTTGTCACCACCGGCGAATGAGCAGCCACAAAATAATTTATCGACTTTACATAATCAGCAAGAAGATTGGTAAACTTCAATTTTGCTACGCTTTACCGCCGTTTATTTTACATTTGAATTGGATTTGTATTGACGGTCATATATATATATATATATATATATATGAATTTTACGAGTTATGAGCCAACCCCTAGTTGGAATATACGTAGTTCTGGAATATTGGACCACGGTGGTCCATCAGGGAGTCATCATCAACAAGAAATGTCAAGACAATACGACTTGTAAGTAAAGTGATATAGCTATATCTAAAGTATTTTTCCGGAGTATTAGTTAACTTATCTTTTTGTTCTTTTTGTGCAGTGAAAACCAACTTCTTGAAGCTCCTGACCTCACATAGCTTCCCATAGATGACGTATTTACTCGTGATTTGGCAGATGCGCAGAGTCAGGAAGATGATAGCGCTACGACAATAATGCGGATGAGTCTGGGGATGACACACCCTTCCCTTTTGAGGTTGGTGATGAGGAGGAAGTGAATGTTGAACCTGAACCGGCGAGGGAGCATGTTCCTCCACCTCCCGTGCGACCTAGAGTGTATGAGTCCCACGTGCAATTTAAAGAGCGGAATATCCCCTACCTTGATAATTTGCCAAGCATGCCGAACGTGGATGCCCTCACAAGGGATGATGATGAATTTCGGTCACAAATGTGGGATGAGTCCAGGCCATCTGTTCTCACTAAGGGCATGTATTTCCCCGATAAAGCTCATCTAACTACGGCTGTAAAAATCTACAACATAAAAAAGTGCCGTGAGATAACGATACATGAGTCAACTACGGAGAAATGGAAGGCTGTATGCCGTAGGTTTTTTATGGGTTGTCACTAGATGTTGCGTGCCACCAAAAAAAATCAGGTTTGTGGAAAGTGGGTAAATTTATTAGCGAGCACAGATGTGAAATGGACACATACAATGAGAATCACTTCAACTTGGATTTCGAGTTAATTTCTCTTGTCTTGATTACATATTTTGAAGTGTCCATTAGGTACAAGATTAAAGAGTGTATTACAGCCGTCCATCAGGAGTATGGTTGTGCTATAACGAAAAGAAAGGCATATCTCGGTCGCAAACGTGCCTTTGAACTTATTTATGGCGACGGGGGTAAGTCTTTTTCAACCGAATTACAACACTTTAACCCCGGCACTGTTGTTGAATGGAGGCGTGAGCGGAGTCCGGACAGACCTGAATATATTTTCAACTATGTGTTATGGTCATTTAAACCGACAATTGATGGTTTTGTGCATTGTCGTCCTGTTATTTCCATAGACGGTACCCATGTCTATGGAAAGTATGACGGCATAAGGTCTGTAACGCTCGCCCAGTACATGCACAGGGTTCCTGATCATCAGTCGGGTCTGATGGCGGTACCACCCAAGATACAGATGAATAGTGCCCTCCTGGAATATCGTAGGTGGTGGCGGAATACGCTTAGCTCGCTCATCCCAATCATCTGCTGTTGTAGCCACTCCGTATACTGCTCGTCCATGCTGCCACGATCGTCGCGCTAATAGTGAGTGGCAACCCATACAGGCTCCCTCGGTATTGTCTAGGGCCGGCCAAACTGTCGAAGGACACGCTCCGTGGCATGATACTCAACGTAATCCCAGAATATCATTGGGACGGAGGTGCTCCAAATAAGACGGTCGACTGAGCAACAAGCTGGTAGCTCAGCAAGCAACTCGATGTTGTATGGCATCCAGATGAACTACCAAATAATAACATAAATGTTAGTACGCAAAACACAACTCACTTGGGAAAAATCAACTGTAGGTACATATTTACCTGTCCGTCCACCAACATATCTAAGACATCCCTGAGGAGGGGGAGGTTATGGTGAGCCTCATTTTCTCGGTATAGCCAACGCCGCACAATCCACCTGATAGCTAGAGGGAGAAACGGATAATGCTGACAGGGCGGAAGTGCTGGTATAGGTGGCTGCAACGGCATGATCCGCTGTTAGGCCCAAACCTAATATAAAATGTTGATGTAATATTTATGAGTCATTTAACGATATCGAATTTGAAGTAAAGAACAAAGTATTTGGAAATTGTCACCTGTAGGAGGGGGAGAAAAACGCATATATCAACCGCTGGACCCATGCTCGCCCGTCACATGCTCCTATACAGGTACGCCAGAGCACTAGCACCCCAGCTGTACTGGGATACCTGACCCAAGTCTACTAGATGATGAATGAAGCGCATGCTCACTTTACTTCTCGAAGTGTCCGGAAACAAAGACACCTGAAGAGCAACGATCAACGTGTGTACCTGGATATCCAGAGATTCGCCGTCTCGTGGGTAATATCAGGGTGCAAATCCACCATATGATCTCTGATAAAGCAACGCGAACGCCACCCTTGCTGACCCTCAGGTCTAAAACCAGTCCACTGCCCCATCAGCTCCGCCAACTGTGCACGTGACGCTCCTCTAAAGTAGTCGGGCAGTGTCACTGCACGTCCCTCTATACGCAGTCCGTATAGCACCTGGACATCCTCCAGCGTGATAGTGGCCTCTCCTGGGGGTAAATGAAAAGTATGTGACTCTGATCTCCACCGCTCTACCAAGACCGTGATGAGCGACCAATCTAGCTGCATTCGTCCTAGCTCAAAAATGGTATATGATCCCGTATCCTGGAGGATGTGTACTACGCGCTCGTATAAAGGATGGCCAGCAATAAAATCCCAAAGATCATCAGGTCTTCTGGCCGGAGAGCATGCTCCGACAACTGTCCCTCTCACACATAGGAGGGCCTATGGACACCCTGCAGCACTAATAACTGATCCTCTGCAGGTCCGGGATGCGCATGCGGAGGAAAGGCCATGACATCTACTATAATTTTAACAAAATTAATTGGTTGTGTTAGTTTAATAAATTAAATAATTAATTATGATTAATAATGGAGAGCATAATTATGTATTGGTTCCAGACATGATTTTTATATTTTACTACACTAAAAGGCTATTTTAAAGTAATAAGCAGTATATTACTGCATATTGTATAAAATCTTGACTATAAATAACGGTTGCACGCTACTTATTTTCTTCTCCTAACAATAACCAAAATTTCTCTTTAAAAAATGTCTGAACAACCCGTTTACGTCACAAGGTGCTATTGTGAAGGAAAATGCAGTTTGTACAAATGGTGGCCAGAAGGTGGACGCCGCTACTGGGGTTGTATGAACAAACTTGACGAGCAACCAGACAAGCCCACATGTGAATTTGATGTATGGTTTCATGAAGAATGTAGAATCAAGTAGTACAAAGAAGAAATTTATAAACTTCATTGTATGTGTACTAGGCAAGCTGCAAAAGAGCGCCAAACCAACCAACAAATTGAGGAGTTGAAAGTCAAACTCAATGAGGTAGAGGAAGAGAAAAAAAGGCTGGAAGACCAACTCGAGTGGTTGGAGAAAATTGTAGGAAGCGGATCTTGATTAAGCAGTGGCTTTTACATGATAAGCGTAGTAGTTTGCTCTTTGTGTTTGTCTTATTTAGTATTTATACTAGTTCTACTGTTTGGATCTTTATGTTCGTATTTTTGTTAACCCGTTTAAATAAAAATATTATTCTACTAATCACCTTATTATTGTTTTCAAAGAACACTAGTCTTAAAATTTGAAACTGTTTTTTCTCCGAAAAATATGCATGTAATTCGTAGTATAATACTACGTATTGTTGAGTTGTCATGTCCTTTTGAAAAGGTACAAACCCATGTGAAAAAAGCGTGCATGTAATTCGTAGTATAATACTACGTATTGTTGAGTTGACATGTCATTTTACAAAGGTTCAAACCCATGTGGAAAAAACTATTTTTTCCCGAAAAATGTGCATGTAATTCGTAATATAATACTACGTATTGTTGAGTTGTCATGTCATTTTGAAAAGGTTCAAACCCATGTGAAAAAAGCTTTTTTTTTCGAAATATGTGCATGTAATTCGTAGTATAATACTACGTATTGTTGCAACTTATTCCCTAGGGGTTATCCCTGCTATGCACTCCCTCTTCCACCTTGACGTACATTCCCAATAATTTTATGACAATAAATTCCTTGCATTCCTCCGGAATCTGCAAAAAATCTCTAAGAGTATCATCATCCTCGATGTTAAACTCCGAATAATAAGCAAACCCCTGCGGAGTCACTGGATACGGAAACCTACCGGTTACTTTGAAGTTAATAGAACGCCTCCTCTCACTCATTTTTTTTCGTAACAACGGTACAAACGTATTGTACTCCATATCAAGCGGCAATTTAACGTGACACTAACGTGACCTCACAGAGTTATGCTCCAGCACAACCTCACCACCCAAATACAGAGAAACCCTTATTCTTTGCACTTCAGACATTGTAATAAATATTAATAAGAATAAGAGAGAAGTTTATTGAATAAATGTTCATGAAAATGAAACGCTTATAAATAAGGCAAGTCCGAGCTCGGGACATAGAATTTTTCAAAGGAATTCGCAATAAAATACTGTGTTTTATATTTTGGAATTATTATTGTTGTGTCAGTTAAAATAATTAGGTGGGACCAAAAATAAAGAGGTAATTCGCAGTAAATTATTGCGAATTAGCAATTCGCAATAATTTCCTACGAATTGCCTCTTTATTTTTGGCCTGGCACAGGTGCTTAATTAAAATTATAATTTAAACGTAATTCGCAGTAATTTATTGTGAATTACATTTTTAAATAATAATTTTTAATACTGCGAAATACCTATAAAAGTAACTTTTTTTAACATCAAAAACGAATTTTGAGTCCATTCATCATTTCGGTTTTGGACTCTTGCAGTGAATGAGGAGATGATTGACTGTTTCTAAATCTTCTTCACACATGTAGCATCTATTAATTAAAAGAAATCCTCTCTTCTGTAGATTATCCTGGGTTAAACAAGCTTCATTTGCTGCCACCCACCCAAAACATGCCTTTAACAGAAGCTTTTGACTTCCAGATCGCTTTCCATGGCCAATCTAATTCGTACCTTCTTTGTTGTTTCTGTAATAAAGCATAACATCTACTAACTGTGAATTTTCCGTCAGTACTTGCTGCCCAAATCACTGAGTCCCTCCTATTGCCTTCCAAACTGACACTGTCCAGCAATTGCATTAGCTGAGCTAATTTATCTACCCAATCATTAAGGCCCCTCCTGAAGATCAGCTGCCACCCATTATTTGAGTAAAACTCTGCCACCTTCCCATTCTTATCAGTGGAGCATCTATATAAAATAGGAAACTTTCATTTCAGACATAAATTCCCCAGCCATACATCAGACCAGAACTGGATATTATTTCCATTCCCCAGCTTCAACTTTGTAAACTGACTATATTCACTCTACAAACCTACTAATAGTACTCCATACTCCCCCCCCCCCCCCCCAAGAGGATTGGGCTGCACAGGGAGTCCAAAAATCCTTGCTGCCATATTTGACATTTATGAGTTGTTTCCATAAACTGTTACTTTCATCATTATATCTCCAAAGCCACTTAAATAATAAGCTTTTATTAATGCAACCTTCAGTTCCTTATTCCCATACCGCCTGCTTTTTTCCCTTTCATCATCTCCTTCCATTTAACCAAGTGGAACTTCCTTCTATCTGCATTACCTTCCCAAAAGAAGTTACTTCTCAGAGTATTCAGTTTTTTCTCCACTACTGTTGGCATTCTTCTTAGTGACATCAAAAAGTAGGCATACCATCCAACACACTGTTAACTAGTGCAAGTCTTCCCCCAGATGACAAGTACTGTTTTTTCCATGGAACCAGTTTACTACTGCACCTATCTAGAACTCCCTGCCACATCTTTTGATCATTCTTTTTAGCTCCTAACTGTAGGCCTAGATAACTAGTCGGAAGCTTGCTCCACTCTATAACCCATTATGTCGGTCAGGTCACTAATGCAATGCTCTGCATTAATACTGGACACATCACTCTTAGCCAAGTTATCCTCAACCCTGACACAGCTTCAAAAGCTAAAAAAACTCCTCTGAGATGTAAAAGTTGCTCTCTCTCTCTCTCTCAGATTCACACAAAATCAATGTATCATCTGCATAAAGTATGTGTGAGACTGATAATTCTTCTCTCTCACTTCTTCTACACGTCAACCCTCTAAACCATCCCAAATTTTCTGCTAAACAGGATACATCATAACTCAGTTTCTACCTTAGCAACAATTTGATTTCTTTATTCAAAAAGAAGTCATCCTATCTCCAACCAATTATGGATCTACTTCTATATCTTTTTACTTATGAGTTCCAACATTTCTCTACTTTTTTTCTTTTCGGAAACTAGCAAATCCATTTCCAGCCCATTACAACTCATATGAGCACATTTCTTTACAGCTTCAAAAAGGATAGGCCCATCTTTTCTTTTCCTTAAATGGATTGGTGATAATTGGTCTTGGCAGGTTGAAAAAGAGAGAAGGGCTAAGAATTGCCACAACTAAGAAAAACTAACTGTCTGAACTCTCAGTCTTCAAGTAACAAGATAACAAGCCAGGGTGAGCAAGCAAGTCTCTTATGCACCTATATGTGCATCCTTATGTCCAGCAGTCCAGGTATTGTACAACTAATTCAAAATGCTACAAAGCTATCGTAGGTGCACTTTTTCTTATATAACAAAGACCACCCAGTACGTCTTTGTAGTGATTAAATTGCTCCTTTTTAACAATGAGAGAATCTCATCGAAATGATGATAAAAAAGCATAGCTAATGCAAAAGCAATCATGACTCATAATTATCCAATAAAAAATGCTAGAAACACTGGAAACATTCCAGACGAGGGAAAAATTTCCATATAAGAACATAACCATCTGAAAGTACCTGAACAAGAACCTCTTGATCTCCCACAGATTTTATAAGAATGGAAAATAGAGACAAATCAACTCCTCTTGGCAATAGAGTTGCCTCTGCCAATAGAATAGCAGCTGACATACAACCAAAAATCACAGCTGAGACTTTCTCTAATTGCTTCCGCAGGACACATCGCCAGATTAATTCTGGAAAAGAATATCAACCTTTATTACAGAAGCGGAGAAACCAAATACAAGCAGATATTATATGAAAAAACTAATGCTTCAAATAAATAATTAGTACATATTAATTAGTCAGCTACGACTCAGAGACTAAAAAACCAACCAAGACGCCGTCAAACAAATTATTAGTTGGATAACCAATACCTTGGGATTGAGGTGTAGTAGTAGCAGTAGTAGTAGTACATGTGTCCACATCCTTCTATTCATGTGGGATAGAGGTGTCAAAAGCCAAGGATGTCAATACTGGTAATATCATGCCACCAATAATCAAATAAACAAGCAAGAACCATCACTCCTGTTTACCTAATTAGTGCTCTATTGTCTTGAATATAATTGCACATTCAGTTAACCTCGAAGCACATTGGTATCAGTTACTAGTGCTTTTGCAGCATACATGTTACCAATTTACTCGGCTTGGAATAATGCATTCTGCCAACTCTATAAGACAAGTTCTTGGTAGGAGCTCAAGGTACGTATCTTGATAAACAATGCAACATTCTTGCCCCCAAGGCTTAGGTTTAGTGGCAAAAGCACAGAACGTAATGTGTGGCTTAAGCATACATCACAAGTCAGAAAATTGCCGTAAACAATAGCCTAGTATTCAAGTGGAAAAGGGTAGAGGGGAGGATCCATTATCTAACAAGTTCTGAACCATGCGTCACTAGTCCTGAAGCAAACAAAAACAAAAAAAAACAAAGCAACACTGGAAATCTGCACTTTTTGTGGTGTTGGATTCATTTATCTAGAACCAAACTAAGGAGTCCTAAGGTAAACCTCATGATTATGGGGGAACAGACTGGAAGTTCTGAAATCATTTTAGTCTATAACTAAAGTTTCTTTTCAAGATCTATCATCTAACCAAGACTCAGACGTCTTCTCCTTCCACCTCCACTGGTTATTTTGGTATAAAGGAGAACCCCAACAAGAAAAGAAAATTCAATTCTAGCATATGATGCCATCACCAAAACTTCAATTATATTTTATGCAGCTGTGATGCAACCTACTTCTAATGATTATGCTCCTTCTTTGAATCCACCTATGGCAGATGCATAAACTAGAAAACACCCTTGAAAAATACCTGCTGTGTCTAAGAAAGAGCCCAAAGTTCCATCCCTTTCAGATCTCAAGGTTGAAACAAATTTCCTGCATAAATTTTAACGCTATGGTGAACATCTAGAAGCAAAGGGACTAGATTTAGATGAAATTACAGCATTAACTTGGAGTTCTGAAATTCTCGTGTAAAAATGTCAAGGACTCAAAGCAAAGGTAAAAGAAAAAAGAGGAAGAAAGCCAGAAAATATAAAACATGAAAAGCACAAAGTAGAATCTAAAGGTTTCACCTTATGCCCCATAACTTATAGTAAATCAGAAATAGCATAAAACTAGTGCTCAATTTAAGAATCAGCGCCTAACAGCCTGAAAGAAATTTATAAAAGCTTAGAAGAATGTCAACAGAATTTCATTTCATGATAATAGGTTTCCCCTTATCAAACAAGATTTTTCTAAAACCTATCCTAAAAGCCAATATAGTCTGTCAAAATTGAAACAAGTGTTTTCAGAAACGAAAAGTGAGCAAAAAAAGAAAGAAGACCCTTGAAGATTTAAGCAAGAAGTGATCTTCAAAATTAACAAAGCACACAAAATTACCTAATTTACAAGAACTTATTGTTCATAATTCAATTTTAATATCTAATTGCTTTATAGCAATTGCATCAATAGTTAGATGTAGTTGCATCATTTTTTGTTCCAAAGAATCTTCCTATAAATCAAGAATTTGAAGAACAAAAAAGACTACTGCTTGAATCATTTTCCTGGTTTCTTTTGGGGATCAGAGGAAAAGCAGGTACTTATAACAAAATTGGTGGACAAATATAGAACAGCTACCACAACACAAAAGTAGAATAATAACACATACCAACCAGTTGCATTGCGCTGCTCATAATTCTTAATTGTATCTTCCAGTTCAAGAGCCTCTGTTACACATGTCAAATACTCACTGCATGTTAGAAGGTAAAGTTATCAGTTGGCCCCTGGTAAAATCATTAAATTTCTACAGTCAGAAGATAAAGAAACCTTCACCGGTATGCTGCTGAAACATACAGATAAACAAAATACGGAGATAAAAGTTCTAATTAGTTGTTAGAGTAAGAATTTTTATCATCAATGTTTTTCAAACACAGATAACAAAGCAAAATAGGAGTTAGTGAACATAGATAACCAGGACAAAGTGGTTAGTCAGGAGCATCAAATTATTAATTCTAGCTGCATTCAGAAGCTAAAAGAACAGAATTCATCTTTAGGCCATGATGTATAAGATGTTATTAAAGGGAAAGATCTGCAAACAAACAGTACCAAAGGTGAATGCCTGGACAAAGGGACAGCTTTCCACAAACATCTAAACTAACGGGTAGGCTTTGTGAACTCCAAAAATGTACAAGGAGAAGAAGACCAGTCAAAGTCTAGTAACAGATTTTATTACGGAAGTAACAGACGCTTGTTAAGATCAAAACCTTCAGATATTGATAGGAGCTAGTAGAAACCATCGATAGGGTCCCATGCTTTTTGACATCTAAGACCGTTGAAAGTGTAGTAACAGATTTTATTACGGAGGTAACAGACGCTTGTTAAAATAAAAAAATTAATATATTGTAGGAGCTAGTAGATATCATCAAAAGGGTCCCGTGCTTACTTTCTATATGACCTGCTAGATGGGCATAGTATGACTCATCAAGGAAAAAGGAGACCTGGATCTGACACTTATTCTTGAACTACAGGATAATAAAATTGACTTAGATGAGGATTTTTTCCGGATGAATAACAAGTATCGAAGAATAGGTTCACATAGGCAAGCAGTGAAAGAAGGCACAGTAAAGTATGGAAGCAGCAACTTGACATGCAGCATTGACTTCACCTTTTATATCTATAGTACTCCTCTCGAGCTATACGAAGATTACGCCTAAGTTTTGCCATTGATTTCTCATCTGTATCATAATCCATGTCATCTTCTCCCAATCGACCCCCTTGCGGTTTGAAAGATGGATCCTCCCTGAACTGTAAATGAAATAAAATATCATGCATGTTTTCGGAAAGAAAAAAGGAGGAGAGAGAGTATAAGTCAATAGGTAACAAAAAGGAGCCATACCATTTGAACTAACATCTTATCAATAACGTCCATATAAGGCCTCAAAGGATCACGCTTGGACATCTGCTTCGATGTTGCCTGAGTAACCTGATTAAGTTCACCATGCCCAACAGTAGTTTATAAGTGCACGAGAGGAAAACCAGTAAAAGTGATGTAACTTATTTCCTAAGTATCAAATAGCCAACAATCAAGAGTAACTTACTGGGCACACATAAGAGGAACAAACAAAAATCATTGACAATACAATTTGCAATTTCTTGGCCACTCTATCAACATTATTCAATAGCATAATATCTCAATTACATTTCAAATGCAAGCTGTAACCTGAGTACAGAAATGAGCGCAAAGCCCCAAACCCACCGCACAAGGTAGAAAGCATATTTTGAACACATAGTAGAATCATAAGCAAGACTTACCACAATAGCATTTGATAATTCTTGATGGGCATCATCAAGCTTCACAGCCATTTTGGTAATTTTATGAGAAAGCACCTTCTGACGAGTAGTCCAATCTGCATTTTTCCACATGCTCTTTGGAATTTCACTCATACCAAAACCAAGAAGGAAAGCACCGGTCACAAGTCCAAAAGTATTTGAGCATGCCATAGCAAAACCCAGTGCATTACCATCCCTATGATTAACAAAAATGGACACATGATTATTTACTAAAATAATCGTAAAAACAGAAGATACAATGGTTGAGTTGCTTCTTCAACTTGCTGACAAAATTAACTCTCTAATCCTTCAAAACATAAGCGACACTATATACGATTTGGGATCTATTTGACTGACAATGGGATGTGAGCAGATGATAAAGCCAATGAAGGACAAAGTCATTCTGTCTAGTTTGGAGAGAGTAAATTAGGAACGGGATGAACAGCCTGTGTATCCTTCAATTTACAGTAGCAAAGGAACCCAGATTTATGATTTAAAATTATTAAAAATGCTTAGAGCAAAAAGAACGCACCAACGTTTCCGCATGGTAATGAGGAGAATAAGTCCAAGAAGACCGACGACCCCCAGGATGGCATAGAAGACCAAGTTGGCATGTATGCTAGTCTTCAATCGCTCTACAAGTGTAAAGTCTCCAGCATCTTCAAAACCCTGAATGAGGGGTACCACGAGCCTATTCAACAAATATAAATAATGTGTGTTAGGAAACACACGTCATAGAAATGTGCAAATAGAGATAGCTCCCAAGAGAAAACTGACAAATATAATACCAGCCAACTAATAGCAAAAGAATGTTGCCTATCTATGACACAAATATCTAGACAAAGCACTTTGTTACAACAACAAGCAAAAGGTCTAAGAGAGGCAATCTAGCATCAATGTAATTCAATTTTATTTTAGACAAATACCAATTCACATTTTTTGGGCAGATTATAATAGGTTATTAGGTTGTATCTATAATCATCTCACAGGGTTGGCTATACTGCAATATCTGGTAATGCCGTAATGGAGATAATTAACTGTTCAAGCAGACTGAAACAAAGAGCATCGAAAAACAGATATGACATGAGTAGAAAAAGTTTAAGCATTTGCCATCTTCAGCAGATACACATCCAGAAGCAAAAAGATATAAATGGCAGTCCATCATACCATGTAAGTAGGAATGTACTCCAATACGACCAGCTCCAAAAGAATGATATGCCTCTATTACCATGTCCACCTATTGTCTGAACAAAAAAGACAATACAAATCAACACGAAATAAACATCATAAACTTTTGTTTGAGCATTTACATCAAAGACAACACAATTTACTAATCTTAATTTCACCAAACTTTGTAAAATTCCTGACATTAGTTAGATACAGAGAGAAAATCCATTCACTATATTAGAAGACTGGCTAAATATGTTCTTTCAAAATTCAGCTAATGCAAGACACCAGACAACGAGAATCCATTAGGCATGCACTAATTTCATGAACAAATTTGTCCTGCACCATCAAGATTCACAACATACATAAATATATAAAAGATGTCTTTGAAAATGAACCATAACCAAAAAAGGGTATTCATTACAATACTCACCAAAGATTAGATTTAAAACTGTCATCATGCAGAGCATTTGATGAGACAGAAAATTCCTCACCCCAGTGGAACTACCTCAGGAACGTGAAATCGCTAATAGTTCCACACACAACCTACTAGTTCCACACAGAGTACCCCCCCCCCCCCCAACCACCAAAAAAAAATGGGGGACCTACTTTTAGAATTGTGGTATCAGTACCGGCTTGCATGCACCTTAACTATTTTACGGGATATGTACTAGGTAACTCCACCTACTAAAGTTTAGGCAGATGGAGAGGAAATCACCTAGTGTTGTGATTCGAACGTGGGAGCTTAGCATTCTCCTCCCACTTTGTTGACCACTAAGCCACACTCTTGGTGCCACCCTTGGTGGACCTACTTCTCAAACAACAAAATTAGAGGTGCTCTAAAGTGCTTCAACAATAACTAGGATTTAATTCCAACGAATTGGTATGACCTACATAAATCCATGGCTTTGGAGTTATTCTAGTCTTTCAAGACAACTCGCATGTGACTTTAGCTTTACTCCAATATTTCAGGTCAGCAAAACATTAAAATCAATTTAAAACAAAAATGACATAATAGAAGAAGAAGAATGAAAATGTACCGTCCAAATATCGGCAGGCACAAGGATAATAATGGAGATAGAGCAAAACCAGGTATAACCAACAGTGAAGAATATGTAACGAGGCACGTCAGGACCAGAAAAGTACTTTAATGTCAAAATCACCATGCCTAGGGTTAATGGCAACGAGATCAAATAAAACACCCACATTTTCGTGCCTCTTTTTAAATACAAATTCTATATATGAAATCGCGATTGATATGATATGAACGGAGAATTGGTCGGAGACTATCAGAAAGGAAGTGATCGTTGACGGTGAGTGCGAGTTGTATGTGTATTTTCTCCTTCTGATCGTCTGCGATTTTCCAATTTGGTGAAGAAGGGAAGACGGTACTAGCTAACGTGCGCCGATTGAGTTTTCTTTATGTTTGGTCTAAGTTTTCTCTAACGTGAGCGCGGTGTGCGCGTCGTCGTCTTGAACAACTTTTGGGCGAATGTTGGGTTGGGTTTTAGACTGTGTACAATATATTTAAAAATTAATTATGTCATCTAAACTTTACAATTAAGTAGTAGAATTTATGACTTGTTGTCCTCAAAAGTTTAACTGCTTGTTTATAATTCATGACTAAAGATATATTTGGTATGATGAAAAATATTTTTCGAAGAATTAATTGATTCAAACTTATTTGACCATGAAGATTCATTATTCCTAAATTTTCTATGCAAAGATAACTCGCGATACATAGACACGACTGAAACTCACGAAGCTAACGGCCACCTTCTATTTCTCCAAACTGATGGCAACTTCTATTTTTCCGAGTCGGTTCCTAAATTCAAATATTCCTACTATTAAAAATTCATGAAAATATACAATTTTTACAACTATGGTCTATGGTGGAAGTTGAAAGTTGTTTGTATGGGGGAAGTATACATTGTTACAATTTAGGCGTTGCTTTCTCGATTAAATTAGTTCTACGAGATGAAAAGATATTAAAATATGTTATTGTCTAATAATTCGTTTTGCTAACTCTATTTTTAAATTTGCATATGTGTATTCATGGGATAATCAGTAGCAAAAAATCCGATTGAAGCATTTGTGCACCGCACATGTATCCTTAATTATGTTTCTCAGTGATATACTACAAGACGTATCACGTTTTGCTTCTCTAATTTTTAATTTGCAAAACTGACTTTTTTTCTCTGCTATTCGTATATAATTTCTATGTGCATATTCATGAGCTAATTAGTACTAAAAACCCGGTTGAAGTATTTGTGTGCTAAATATACGTATCTGAAATATATTTCTCAGTGATATACTACAAGATGTATCACATTTTGCTTTTTGCTTTTTGCTTTTTGCTTTTTGCTTTTTGCAAATCTGGATTTCTTGCTCTGCTCTTCGTATATGTTTTAGTTTCTATGTGCGTATTCATGGAATAGTTCCTCTCAGAGGGTGACTCACACCATCTCTCCTCCAAGTTTATCTATCTCTAATGATTTAGCTAAGGGTATTGTTCAAGTTAAAATAATTAGCGAATTAGCGGAGTCCATATAAGGGAGTGAACTATTTTGTGTTATATTAATTCAAGTGTTCTTTAAAGTTAATAGTTGTTCTATGCACATCTGTTACAATGAAAAGCACATATATCTAAGTCATCGTGCAATAAAATCAAGCTAATGAACTTAGTATGTAGATTTATAACATATGTTGGGTACCATCCAAACAAGTCGGACGCCGCCTCTCTGTGATCGAGTAAAAAATTATTAACTGTCATGGTATGTGAAAGGTTGAAATAGGTTTGAGTTTTTACATAGAAATTTGAAGTTTATTTGAACTAGTGATCGGCAATTGTCATTTTAAAGTTTTATGTGAACCATTTATTGGCTTAAGGATATGAGGCGATAGTCAAATGAAAACAGCTGAGGCTCGGAAAGGAGTTGCAACATTAGGCGCAGCACCACAACTAATCAAATATCTACGGTAACAATCATTTTTGAATTACTTTAGGCACTTTTAAGTCAATTGTGATACTTGCAGAAGCCACACTGACAAAGCAAATTTGCTATGTAAGCACCATGTTGAACTTCAGGATAACTATTTTGATTATATGTTCTTATATTTAAAGGACTTTTCATGATGTTTAGACTTCTTTATTCAGTTTTGATGTTTCTATTTTCAGATGTCACATAGAAGAGGTACATACCTATTATCTCTTCTTTGCATTTCATTTTCCGTGGTCCTTCTTTGTTAAAGTAATTCAGTCTACAAACTCATGAATAATAAAAATTAATGAAAATAATATATCTGAGTAAAATAATAATATATCTTTGCCGATACGTCAATACCACGATCCGTTAGTGCCGTTGGAAAAGAATTTTTGGAATCACATTATTTAGAGAGAAAAAAGTTGCAAATTCTTCGTAGATTTATACATATATGCTTTTGAAATATAGTTATGGTATTCTGCTATTATACTTTTCTGTTAGGACTGAAAAATCAGGTGTCACGCATAATCTAGCAAACAGACCTTCAACAACGATAAATCATACAGCAAAAGAGAAATCTACCAAAAGAAACACAAACATATAACATAGTTCGGTCAACTGACCTACGTCCACGGCGGAGATGAGCAATCCACTATAATAAAATAGAGTGTAAAATATCGAGAGAACAGCCTCAGGAAGAGGCAAACATAAGTAACACACTAACACTTGTCCAGTAAATTTCTCCCTCTAAACAAGACTCTCAAGCCCCATGTGACATTGTGAATGCTATTGAATGAGAAGGAAGAATTCTCAATTTATAGAAGTCCAAATCTTCTCATACAAAAAAAAGGACTAGCCAAGTATATGAGAATTATAATTTCCTTCTACAAAAGGAAAACTCAATTAAGGTAATTATATTACTCTTTCCTTCAACAAATAGGAAAACCAAATATGGTAAGAAAATTATGACAAATACCTAACATTTTTACAACATTGCGCGTTCTGACTAAAAAAATTAAATCTCCTTATAGACACGTCGAAATCACGACCCATTTGTGTTGTTGGAAAAGGACTTCTATAACTACAATATATAAAAAATTCAGGTCTAGATTATTTGTATATTTAAACAGATATTCTTTTGAGCTCGGTTCTAAATTTCTATCATTTTGCTTTTTCCAGCTATGCACCACCGTACTAAAAAAACTATATCTCTTTGTAAGGATGTAGAAATCATGATCCGCTTATTATACCATTATAAAGAGGACTTATGATACACTAATATATATATATATATATATATATATATATATATATATATATATATATATATATAAAGTTAAGGTCCGGATTCTTTGTTAATTAATACAAATATGCTTCTGAATTCAGTTATAAATTTCTGGTATTCTACTTTTCATATCTTTGACCGTTATGACTAAAAAAAAATGACGTCTACCTGCATACAAGTTGAATAGACAATCTTTTTATGATATTTGAAAGAGGACATATAGAAATATAATATATATAATAATCAAGCCCAAATTATTTGTATATTTATAAACATATTCTTTTAACTCAGTTATAAATTTATGTTATTATGCTTTTCACAAATTTGTGTGTCCTGACTAAAATAATTATATTTCTCTCCATGTATATCAAAATTACTATTCATTTATGCCGTTGAAAAGAGAATTCTGGAAATACAATATATACAAAACTTAGGTCCAAAATCCTTTGTAGATTTGTCTCCTTTCTTCCAGTAATATCAATCTTTCTTCATGTGGAATGTTTTGTAGTTATTATGTATTCACCATGATTGAACTATATTTTATACTTTAGCTGTATCACAATGGTTCACATATTAGGGTCATTTAGTTACTTTCATCAACACGTTTGGTCATCGTTGATGAAGCACCATTTTTTTGGTTGAGTTCAATCCAACAATTATGAAGGTGAATTTTGTACATATTTCTTAAATAACAAAATTACCTCAATCAGGTTCACAAGTAGTAAAATATTATTCTTAGTTAATACCATTCCTCATTGTGAGTCATGGAGGAAGAGTTTGGGTGCCAATTCAAGTGGTTGGTCAATTAAGTGCTATTAGGTTTGTGTATCGAACATTTCATAAAACCATCAAACTTGCATTTCTACTAATTATTCTCTTTACTACTTTGATAGGGTTGTGCGGAATAATTCCATACGTATAGAAATATCATTATTTGATTGATCTAAGTTCATGCAATTTATTAATAAAAATGAATAAATTATTTATTAATTATTAATATTTTGGTCAATCGTTGAATAAAATCAACTGAAAGGGAAACCGTTTCGCCCTTTTTTATTTAATTTAATTTAATTACACGTCGTAAACCTATACAACAAGAATTATCATTATTGACAAAAATTCTTATATTCAAATTGTTTTAACAATGAATTAATAATGAGATGGACTAAGCAATCTAAAGTGAATATTCATTGAGACGAAGTATGATATTAAGTGAAGGAAAGGGGAATTTTAGGAAAATGATCTTTTTTCCTCTTGAGGAGGTTCAAATATATTCTATTTTCCGTATATCTCAACTCAAAAAGTTACCACTATTCTTGTGTTAATTATTCATCTGCATATTCTAGATTCATCATGTCCACTATACCCCTTGCCTCAAAGGCGGATGCGGCCTTCTATAATGAGGTAATGTGTACTCATAAAATTTAAATTTAGGTTTCACCCCATCCTTATCTAAGGTTAATTTTGCTAGCACATATGTCAACGTGGTTTGTGGCACTAATGCAAGTGCCTATTCAATGGGCATGCTTTATCTAGCTGTTGCTATTTGGGAATTTCTTTTTTTACTGATTCTTTATCAAATTACATATATCTATGGCCTGGAATTTTAAGTCATAACATCTTCCATGGACAAGAAAATCGCAATGGCTGATGAAGTACACAATAAATCTCATCAAAGTCAAAAGTACATAAGAAATAATAAGCACTCCATATCAACATTATGAAAAGATTTTTATATAGCAATTTTAAAACAGTTATTGTCAATTTAAATGTTAAAGTTTATTTAAACTAGTGATTAGCTTCACCATATGAATCAAAAGTCAAATAGAAGCACTTGAGGCTCTGAATGCAGCCGCAACACCAGCCACATCATTAAACCATGGTAATTTTTGAATTTCTTCAGCCACTTCCAAGTCGGACGATATGCAAACAACAAATGGAGAAACCAGAAAAAATTCAATGCAATCATGAAGAGTTTATCATTTCAAATGGTAATTTGACTGATGAATACAAAGAAATGACCTGTAATGTAAGCCTCACGGCATCTTTTTTAGAAATAACTCAAAAAAATTCATCTATTTGATTTTTGATTTAATTTTTTTGAATGTGATCATTAAATTTTGTATGCAATATACATCTTTTTCTATTATTTATTTCCTCTCTTTTTTCATTTGAGCTAATCCACGTATCGCGCGGGTACGTATACTAGTTTGGAAAAGAAGGGAAGACGGTACTAGCTAACGTGCGCCGATTGACTTTTCTTCACTGTTTTCTCTAACGTGAGCGTGGTGTGACGTGCGCGTCATCGTCTTGAACAAGTTTTGGGGAATGTTGGGTTGGGTTTTAGACTATGTACAATATATTTAAAAATTAACCATTGCATCCAAACTTCATAATTAAGTTGTAAAATTTAGATCATGACTTTCTATCCTAAAAATTTTAGCTGCTAGTTTGTAATTCAGGACTAAAGATATATTTGGTATGATAGAAAATATTTTTAGAAAAATATTTTTTATTTTTTATTATTTGGTTGCACAACATAGTTTAAAAAATATTTTCTTAAATATCATATATTTATGAAATTAGAGGAAAATAACTTCCCCCAAAAGAGTTAAGAAAACATTTTATAAAAACTCCATCTGACTCCAATTCCCTTGAACTTCGATTTTCTATTTTTTTTTTCGTTTTTCTGTGCCACCCACCCACCCCAACCCTACCTCCCCGCAAAAAAGTTACTTTTTTGTATTTTTAATTTTCTGTTCTTTTATTTTTCTGAACCACCCACCCCCAACCCCAACCCCTTCGCAAAATATTTTTTATATATATTTTCAATTTTCAATTTTTCTGTTTTCTACACGCCCAACCCCTTCCACCCTGCCCCCAAATCCCGCGGCAAATTTTTTTAAATATATTTTCAGTTTAATTTTTTTATTTTTCAATTAACATGTTCAAAATTTTACGAATTTCAAAGTTATAAGTTCGGAGATTTATGTGCTTTAAAGTCTGTAGGATTAGAAATTATAGAGTTTACGTGTTCGAAAGTTCAGCGCTCGGAAATTTATGAAATTTGTGGGTTTGGAAGGTTATTGGAACGAAAGTTTATAGCTTCATGTTTATTGTATCAAAATTATTTATAAATTTTATTTTTTCCTTAATTTGTGTACCAAACACTGGGAAGGTTTTAGACTATGTACAGTATATTTAAAAATTAATCATTTCATCCAAACCTCACGATTAAGTAGCAGAATTTAGAATTCAAGACTTGCTGTCCTAAAACGGTTACCTGCTAGTTTGTAATTTAGGACTAAAGGTATATTTGGTATGACATAAAATACTTTTTGAAGAATATTTTTTCATTTTTTCCTATTTGGTTGTACAAAATAGTTTGAAAAATATTTTTTTTAAAATATCATATAGATCTAAAATTAGAGAAAGAAGTTAGGAAAACTTTTTTCAAAAACTCCACGTACATTCACATCTAACCCCAACCCCCTCGAACTTTAATTTTTTATTTTTTTATTTTTCTATGCCACCCATCACCCCCAACCCAATCAACCCCACCTCCCCGTAAAAAAGTTACTTTTTTATATTTTTAATTTTCTGTTCTTTCGTTTTTCTGAACCACCCACCCTTGACCCTCAACCCCCTCGCAAAAATTTTCATATATATATTTTAAGTTTTTTTTTTCGTTTTCTACACGACCAAGTCCCTCAACCCTCGCCCCCTCCAAACCCTGCGATAATTTTTTTAATATACTTTCAGTCCTGGTTTTTCTATTTTTCAGTTTACAGGTTAAAAATTTACGAGTTCCAAAGTTATGAGTTCGGAGGTTTATGTATTTTGAAGTTTGCAGGTTTAAAAATTATATAGTTACGGGTTCAAAAATTCATGGGTTTGAAAATTCACAGTTTAGAAGCTTATGAAATTTTTGGGTTCGAAAGGTTATTGGTTCGAAAGTTTATGGCTTCATATTTATTATATCCAAATTATTCATGAATACTCCGCCATCGTTGGTTACTTCGATTCACCGGTAAGTTTCCCGATCTGAGCAACAACAAACCGAAGAAGAACGTAAGTTTTCCGTTTCCTCGTATTTGGTCGGAACCTCAAATCTCTATGTCGGAACTCACCTATTTTTTTGTAAGTCTCTCTCGGAGCTTTTCTCCTAAAATTTTCCATTGTTCATAGCAAATTTGCAAAATAGAATCGCTTTTTTCACTTAGGTACTACCACAACTGGTTCTCTATTCGATTCTTCATTTATTTTTCCATTTTGGCGATCTGTGGAGATTGATTCCTAATGCTATTGCTGTAATTGAATTACTGTCACAATTGTCTGGGTCTTTCTCCAATTTGTTGTTTTGAAAAATCATTTTTTTCCCTCAATTTTCTTTAAAGGTTTTGGCTATTTGAGCTTTCATACTGTATTCTTGAGTGTTTTGTAGCCTACTACTGTCAGGGCTACACCAGTGATAGCGATGAAAGCCCTTTTGGTTTTTGTGTCGTGATATTTTCACTGTCATTATTTTCGTGGTATTTTCTGAGATTGTGTTAAACAGTTGAAGGGGAAGAGGTTACGCTCTCTCCGGTCATTTTTTCATTATTTAGATCTATTTCTTTTATAGATCTGGAACTATCATCTTCCTTCATTATCTGTGGCTATACCAGTGGTAGCGGTGACATCCCCTTTTTGATTTTTGGGTCGTGGTATTTTTTGTATTTTTGAGGGAAATTTTCGAAGTTGTCACGTGCACTAGCAAAGGAGAGCAACCTGGACTAGCATCAGCAAAGAGAGGTGGGAAGTGGTGCGCGAGCTTAAAACTACATCGAGTACAGCAAATCAGCACATGTTTGATTCTCGGGAGTTGGTACCTCTCGCTCTACTGTTTCCCTTTTGGTGCTAGCTAAATTGATGTTACTTTAGTTCACAATAGTTCAATCATTCAACTAGTGTACTAGTAGTAACTTGTTTCCTTCTAGTTTGTTTGGTTGCCCGTTTGTGCACTAGCGAATCTTCTTGAGATTGTCGTAGGTTTAGTGGCTGCAGTCTAGGATGATAGATTAAGGGCGTGTCCTCGGGTGGGGTAGAGTATGGGGCAGGGTGTAGGGAAGGGGTTAGGGGGTGGGAAGGGCAACAGGTGAGGTAGAGGGGGAAAGAGAGCCTATAGGTTGAGAATCGGGTCATGGAACATAGGTTCACTAACGAGTAAGTCTATAGAATTGGCGAAGATCCTTCAGAAGAGGAAGATTAATATAGCATTTGTTCAGAAGACTAGGTGGGTTGGATCGACGGCGAAAAATCCGGACGGGTATAAATTGTGGTACTCTGGAGTCCAGAGAGGTAAGAATGGAGTGGGTATCCTGGTAGATAGCCATCTCAGAGAGTCAGTGGTAGAGGTCAGGCGGGTGAATGATAGACTAATGACTATTAAATTGGTGGTGGGTGAGTGTACTTTAAATGTCCTTAGCGTGTACGCACCGCAAGCAGGCTTGAATGAGGAGATTAAGAGGCGCTTCTAGGAGGAGTTGGACAACATCGTTCGTAGTATTCCGCCTCCCGAGATGTTATTCATAGGAGGAGATTTCAATAATCATATTGGGTCGTCTTCATGTGGTTATACTGAGGTGCATGGAGGCTTTGGTTTCGGGGAGCGGAATGGAGGGGGTACTTCACTGTTAGACTTTGCCAAGGCATTCGATCTAGTGATTGCGAACTCAAGTTTTCCGAAGTGGGAGGAGCATTTGGTTACTTACCAAAGTTTGGTGGTAAAGACTTAGATTGACTATCCCCTCCTCAGGAGATGCGACAGAAGTTTGTGTAAGGACTGCAAGGTTATCCCAGGTGAGACCTATGCAATGCAACATATGTTGTTGGTGATGGATACTGGTATTGTGATAAGGAGGAAGAAGAGGTCACTATGAGGCCGCTCGAGGATTAGGTGGGGCACATTGACCAAGGATAAAGCTCAGGAGTTGGAAGGAAGGTTATAGGCAATGGTGGCTTAAAGAAGTAGTAGGGACATAAACACTATGTGGTTGACGATGGCGGACTGTATAAGGAAGGCGGCGGGAGAGGTGCTAGGGATATCTTCGGGCCGTACGGGTGGTTACAAAAGAGACTGGTGGTGGAATGCAGTTTCCCATGATAAAGTGGAAGCAACGAAGGCGGCTTACCTACAGTTAATAGGGAGCACTAGTGAGGAGGAGAAGAGAGCGAACAACAAGAGGTACAAGGTAGCTAGGAAGGAGGCAAAAATGGCAGTAACGAAGTAAGACGACATCTTTTGCTCGTCTGTATGAGGAACTAGGGTACAGAGGTGGGAAGAAAAAGTTATTCTAACTCGCATAGGTTAGAGAGAGGAAGGCTCGGGATCTGGACAAAGTGAGATGCATAAAAGATAATAACGTCAAAGTTTTGATGGGGGATGACCAGATTAAGAAGAGATGACAGACCTACTTTCATAAACTTCTAAATGAAGAAGGGGAGTAGGATATTGTACTATACGGATTGAGGGATACCGACAGTCCCCATAAGTTAAGTTATTGTAGGGACATTGAGGTCGATGAGGTTATGAGGCAATGCGTAAGATGAGAAAGGGCAGAGCTACCGGGCCAGATGAGATTCCGGTTGAACTTTGGAGGTGTGTGGGTAGAGTAGGCTTAGAATGGCTTACAAACTGTTTAATATTATATTCAAGACTAATAGGATGCCTGAAGAGTGGAGGTGGAGTACAATGGTTCTGTTGTATAAGAACAAAGGCGACATCCGGAGCTGTAATAACTATAGGGGTATCAAATTACTGAGTCATACCATGAAAGTCTGGAAGAGAGTGGTAGAACTGAGAATGTGAAGGATGGTGTGTATTTCAGACAACCAGTTCAGGTTCATGTCGGGGAGATCTGCTACAAAGGCTATCCACCTTATTAGGAGGATGGTGGAACAATACAAGGATAAGAAGAAGGATCTCGATATGGTGTTTATTAATCTGGAGAAAGCATACAACAGGGTTCCTGGGAGGTCTTATGGAAATTCTTAAAGGTTAAAGGGGTCCCAGTTGCCTACATTAGGATGATTAAAGACATGCACAATGGAGCTAAGACTCGGGTTAGAACAGTAGAAGACCAGTCCGAGCATGTTTCGGTTGTTACGGGGTTGCACAAAGGGTCTACGTTAAGCCCCTTCCTATTTGCCTTGGTGATGGATACACTAACTCATCATATTCAAGGGGATGTGCCATGGTGCATGCTATTTGCTGATTATATAGTTCTAATTGACGAGACACAAGGTGGCATCAATGAAAGGCTAGAGGTTTGGAGACAGGCCCTTGAGTCTAAAGACTTTAGGTTGAGCAGGACGAAGACGGAATACCTCGAGTGCAAATTTGGGGCTGAGCCGACGGGAGCGGGAGTGGAAGTGAGGCTTGAATCTCAAGTCATTCCTAAAAGAAGTAGCTTCAAGTACCTTAGGTCAGTTATTTAGGGGATATGGGAGATCGATGATGATGTCACACACCGTATATGGGTTAGTTGGATAAAGTGGAGGTTAGTGTCGGTAGTCCTGTGTGACAAGAAAGTGACACTGTTACTAAAAGGTAAGTTATATAGAGCAGTGGTTAGGCCTGTCATGTTGTATGGGACCGAGGTTGGCCGGTTAAGAACGCACACACCCATAAGATGAAAGTAGCAGAAATGAGGATGTTGAGGTAGATGTGTGGGCATATAAGGATGGATAAGATTAGGAATGAATATATTCGAGAGAATATGAGCGTGGATCCCATTGAGGACAATAAGGGGTAAGTAAGACTCAGATGGTTCGAGCGCATTCATAGGAGGAGCAGTGATGCACCGGTGAGGAGGAGTGAACAAATGGCGGTAGTGGGAACAATGAGAGGTAGAAGAAGACCCAAGAAGTATTGGGGAGAGGTTATCAGGCAGGACATGACGCGACTTAGGATTACTGAGGATATGACCCTTGACGGGGAATTGTGGAGGTCGAGCATTAAAGTTGTAGGTTAGGGGAAAGTTATGAATATTTTTACAGAGCACTAGAGTGAGTGTAACGACCCAACCGGTTATTTTGAGCCCTAGTGTGTCGTTCAGCAGTCTGAGGCCATGAGTAGCTTCATTTCAGGTATTGTGACTTGTTTGTATGGTCGGAATTGGAATTCAGAAAGATCGAAGTTATATTTAAATGAAAATCTCATTTCAGAAGCTTAAAGTTGAAAGAATGAACTAGGATTGGATTTTTGAGTAAACGACCTCAGAATCTGGATCTAAAGTTTTCACCATGTTCGTATGATGATATTGGACTTGGGCGTATGCCCGGTTCAGGTTTTGGATAACCCGGGAGCGTTTTGGCGCCTACTGTGGAAGTTAGCATTTTGGAAGAAATTTCTTAAGTTTGGCTTAAAGTGTATTTCAGCATTATTGATGTCCATTTGGAATTCCAAGACTGGAGTAACTCTGTACGTTGGTTCTGGATTTGGGAGCGTGATAGGAAGTGAATTCGGAGGTCCGTGAGTTATCTTGAAGCCATTTGGCTAAAGATAGAAATTTGAAGGTTTTTGAGAAGTTTGACCGAAAGTGGACTTTTTAATATCGAGGTCGGAATCCGATTCCGAAAGTTGGAGTAGGTCCGTAATGTCGAATATGATTTGTGTATAAAATTTGAAGTCAATCGAATGTGATTTGATAGGTTTAAACATCAAAAATAGAAGTTGGAAAGTTCAAAGTTCATAAAGCTTGAATCGGGGTGCAATTCACGGTTTTAGCATTTATTGTTATGATTTTAGGCCTCGATCAAGTCCGTAATATGTATTGGGACTAGTTGGTATGATTTGTTTGGGTCCTGGGGTTCTTGGGTGGTTAACAGATCGAAATTGGGATTTGGAAGAGGGCTGAAGGCATCTGGTTGCTAGTATTTTTGCTTATGCGGTTGGTTGACCGCAGAAGCGAACGGGGAGCTGCAAAAGCGGTTTTTGGTCCAAAGCTTGAGGACCGCAGATGCTGTCAAAATTCCAAAGAAGCGGAGCAGTATTTTGCAGAAAGGGCATCACAGAAGCGAGAAAGGAAGACATAGGAAGGAGCCGCAGAAGTGGCCTTTGGACCGCATTGACGGAACCGCTGATGCGGCATGGCTTCCGCAAAAGCGGAAATGTCTGGAATCAGAACCTTGTTTTAAATCGTGGGATTGAGTTTATTTCTCCCATTTCTTCATGGCTTGGGCAATTTTTGGGGAGCTTCAAGAGAGGATTTTGTCGTCAATGTTGAGGTAAGTTACCCCTATCACTTTTGAGTTGAATATATCACTTATATATGGATTTAAGCATGAAAATTAGAGCAAATATGGAGTTTTTGGTTGAAAACCTAGAAAATCTTAATCTTGGATTTTAGCTACAATTTTGATATGGAATTAAGAGAAAATTATATATTTGAGTTCGTGCATTCACGGGTAAACTTTATCTTCGAGAAATCTCGGATTCCGCGCACGTGGGCCCGATGGCATTTTTGTCAAATTTTCGTTCGAGGTTATAAATTGTTGTAAATTGGGTTGTAAAGTATAATGGAGCATATATTAATGGATTTGTATGATCGTTGGCTAATTTTGGAGCATTGTGCGTCGGTGCAAGTCTTCGGAAGTATGTAGAATGCCAGCTGTGGATCTTCGGAGCGAGGTGTGTCTCCTTTCAAATCTTGTGACGAGGAATTTACCCCATAGGTGAGTCAAATTGTTTATGTGCTCCTATTTGTGGGGGCTACGTACGCACGAGGTGACGAGAGTCCGTGCGTAGCTACTATTATGCTATTGTCCGGGTAGTCTATGACCCAAAAGCATGTCACACTTGGATTATTTGTGAACCCATTAATGGCTTGAATTGCCTAAATCACATTAAATTAGTAAATAAATTTCAAAGGGATTAAGCTTCATTTCTTAAAATTGTTAAAGGAGAATTGCTTTTATTTGAATAAATATTCCCCGATATGCTCTTATTTGACGGATTGAGCATGTATTCTTATATGTACCTGCGTCGCATGCATGATTCACGAGCAGGGTATGTGTTTATTTCTGGAACGGATCAAACGCCTCGGCAGATTAAATAGATATATCTATGGTACGTGTCGCTCGACCCTCGGCAGTTCACAATTTACATTTCTATTGGAGCGGGCTGTCGATCTCTGCATGATTTGCACATGTTTGTGCTGTTGTCCTAAACTTATTTAAGTTGTCACTGCCTCACCCTAGCTCGAGATTTATTTGTTAATAATAAAGAGTACCTATGAAAAATTCTCATGAAAGAATTATGTGTTTATTTGTTTCCTCTATTTGGATTAAAATCAACAACAACTACCCAGTATAGTCCCACAAAGTAGGGTCTGGGGAAAGTTGGATTAAAATCATGTTTATAAAATAAATCAATGTTTAATATATTTATTAAGGATGAATAATTATTGGACCACTAGAGAGTGTCAAAGTTGATCATCTCGTCTCTACCCTTTCGGAATTAGGCGGGATTTTCATTGGGTACATGTTATTTTTGTATTCATACTACATGTGCTGTGCATTTTGTTGCACATGTATATGTGGCTCCAGTGGCTTACTAGGCATAGCAACACGGATGATTCTGGACTAGGTGAACTGCATCATTCGAGACGGTCGCAACTAGAGTAGTCCATTCCTTTGTACTATATTTACTTTCCATCCACTGTATCCCGGGCGGATGCTGTATTTTATTTCATTTATCAGTAGATGCTCATGCACTTGTGACATCGTGTCCTGTGATGGTTTGGACTATTGTATTAATTGCTTAACCTTTAAATTTTATTTGAAAATATATTCTTTTAAATTTCTAAATAATAAAGGAAAAATCATGTATTTCAAAAGTGTTAAAACAAGACTAACTTAAAGTATTTGAGTTGGTTGGCCTGAAAATCGTGTCCGGCACCATCACGACCCTTAGTGGATTTTGGGTTGTGACAGTGAGACAAGCCAGTTAGGAGTTAGTCTTAGGATGCTACTGGTCCTCTAGTGATGCAAGACGTATATGTTGGATATTACTATATCTTCCATCTTTTTCGTACTTCCTGTATTTCTTTTATTGTTGTTATTTTGCTATTTTATGTTATTTTTTATAAGTTTATTGATAGTACTAATATATCATCTTTTGTTGCTTTCTTGAGTCGTGGGTCTCCTAAAAACAGTCTATGTGTTCCTCGGGGTAGGGGTAAGGCATCCGTACATATTACTCTCCCCATACCCCACTTGTGGGATTATACTGGACCGTTTTTGTTGTTGTTGTTGTTGCTTGAGAAGTTATTTTCCTTAATTTGCTTACCAAATATTGAAAATGCGTAAGATTGGAGTACTTGTTTTCCAAGAAATTATTTTTTAGAAAATATTTTCCACTAAAAATATTTTTTGTTATACCAAGAACACCCTAAGTGTCTTGAATTTCTGAACTTCTAATTTAACATTTAGGAAATAAGATTCAAACTTCCAAGCACAATTTTCGAACTTTAGGAGACGATGTCCTGAAGTTTGAACTTTTTGAGGTTCACACTTTAGGACGTTATCTCCTGGAGTTTGAGAGAATTGACTAATCTTTAAATATGTTTAAACTGTAAATATATTTTAAACAACATATTTAAAAGTGACCAGCCGGTGCCATTTCCACTTTGTTCAAACAGACAAGAAAAAAGAGAAACAGAAAAAGGAAAGCTTAATCCAAACTTCAATTGTTGGGCTTTATAAATCCACAGAGCACGTGGAAATCACATTAGGCAGCCATTTTTAAGTATGTAGTTTAAAATATATTCACATTTTGTAGTATATTTTAAAATTAGCCAATCATTTAAATTGCAAGACACTGTATCCTGAAGTTTACACTTTAAAGTTCAAAATTTTGGATATCGTGTCCTAGAGTTCGAAAAATGTATCTGGAAATTCAAGTCCTATGCCCTAAATTTTTTATTTGTAGTTCAGAAATTCAGTACACCTAGTCCTAAGAATCAAATTAGTAGCTCAAAATTTTCGGACACTAAGTCCTGAATTTCAATTAGCAACTAAAAGATTTCAGATACGAAAATTTGGAATATTTTAGTCTGAAGTTATAGTCCGAAGTTTGGATGAATTAGCTAATCTTTAAATAATTTATAAATTATAATTATATTTTAAGTATCATACTTAAAAGTGGCTACGGGTGCACTTCTCCCTCGAACAAACAACACCAACTACTACCCAATAAAATCTCACAAAGTGGGATCTATGATAAGTAGGATTTTAATGTATTTTATGTCCTTACTTGCCTATGCTTTGAGTATAAATAGCTACAAACTAATCTCAAAATGCTCACAGGTTGTGCTTGATTGCAGGTTTGAGTGATAAAGTGACAAAATGTCAGAGATCGGCTCAAAACAGAGTGAAATCTGCTCAAGTATCAAAGACCAAGTGAAGAAGGAAATAGAGAACCTAGTGCGGACCGCACAAAAGTACACGCGACCACACTAGGAGGTTCAGAGATGGGGATATTCAGAACATTGACAATGTGGCCGCGATCAGATCCATGCGGCCCGCATTCGGTTTACATGTCCGCACTACTTATTAATGCGGCCTGCGTCAAGAGATTCAGAGAGATATCATTTTGGTCAAAAGCAAGCCACGCGGCCGCAATCTCATTCATGCAGTCCGCGCCAGAGCCTTTCGCGGCCGCTCTACACTTTTACACGGCCCGTGCCAGACAGTTCAGAGGGATAAAAATTGAATTCAAATAGCCAATGCGGCTACGCTCATGTTTGTGCGGCACGTAATGACTCCGCAGGGGTATTTTTGTCCAGTTTTTCTAGCCCACTATAAATAGAACATTTTACCTTTTTTAGGTCAAGTTTTGTTTTAGGAACGCAACTGTGCATCTGGAGACCGAGATATTAGCCATTTTTGACACTTTAGATTTAAATTCTTAATAGATTCTTGTAGTTTCATCTTAGTAATTAATTAATATATTTATTTCTTCTTCTATTCAGTTTATTCTTTAATTATGTCTAGCTAAAACCATTAGCTAGGGTTGTAGCTCAACCCTAGTGTGGGTAATTGATGGACGTTGCATTCTAATGATAAATTAATATTGGGTATTTATTATTTGGGTTGATTTTATGTTTTAATTAAGGATTGGTGGTTGCAAATACTGATTCTAGCTTTGAGGGTTTAACTCTTCTTGAGAAAGAGAGCAAATGATGCCAAAATTGATTCAACAAGTAATTGGGATGGACACATGAGAAATGGTAGTCCTAATTAACGGGTTAAATCTTGAGAGAGTAATCACCCTACTTGAACCCTAGTTGCTTGGTCTACTTGGCCTACCCAATTGGTCTCTCGAGAGTCAATTGGGCAAAATCACTCTCTCTGCCGAGAGGTGTGAGAGTGTGTGCAATTGTGCAACAGTTATGACATAAGTCCCAAATATATCAATCTATCCTTAGTCGTTTCTACCCATTAATTAACCACCTAGGTGATGCCATGACCCTAGTGACTTTCTCTCCATTAATTACAACCTAGCAAAATTTCCTTAGCATAATTTAGATTTAATCGTTAGTTCATAATAGTTATAATATAAAAACCCAAAAATATTTGAAGTGCAATTGGAAGTACAAACGCAATTCTAGGCTAGACAGACAATACAACTCCACTACTAGCTCCTTGTGGAAATTCGATCCCGAACCACTATTCGGGTAAAAGCTGTTATGACCCACTCTTCCTACGTTCATGTAGCGTTGATTCAGTATCGATCACTTTTTGGCACCGTTGCTGGGGAGCTTACGGTGTTGACTATCTATGTAGCTAGTTTTGTGTTTTGCTTCTATTTCCTTCTTTTACTAATTTTATTTGTGTCAATCACTCAGGTACACATGGCTTTAAATGAAAATGACCCTCTTGGCAACGTGATCATGGGAAGAGGTTGAGGATCTTGAACAAGAAAATATATTACCTCAAGCTCAAAGGAGAGGTCGAAATGCCAACGCAAATGCTAATGCAAATGAGAACATTCCACACCCTCCTCCGCCTCCACCAAGAGTGGCCCCAAGAGTTCTCCGAAATCAAGGGTACGCGATTGCCATTGTTTGTCACGACCCAAATTCGGTCGTGACGGCGCCCAATCCTAAAGCTAGGCAAGCCTGACCATCAACCGCTCTCAATTTAACGATAAGTCTCAAAGCCGACAATTTAAGGAAAAATGTAATAATTTTTAGAATAATACTCCAATAATATTAATAGAATAATACGAAGGTAATACAAAATCTGAATAATCACTCCCAAAAGATATGGGTCAGAGTATAGAGCCTCTAACAAAACTGGATTTTAATATCTGAATGAAAATATAAGAGTCTGGAAATGTATATAATAATAATAAACTGAAATATGAAGAGCAGACAGGTCCTGCGAACGTCAAGCAGCTACCTCAATGACTCTGGAAATATATGGAGACTACGAGTTCTCAGCTAAGCCTCCGGTGTACCTGAATCTGCACACAAGGTGCAGGGAGTAGGGGTGAGTACTACCGGCTCAGTGAGTAATAAGCATATGAAATGCCTGAAGATAAGAAATCCACAAAATGAGACAAAGCAAATCTAAAACTAACAGTATGACACCTTAACTACGAACTAACAACAAAGCAATATCAAGTATAACAGTCAAGTATCATGCAAAGATGCAATGCAATGCACATGAATCCGCTGCGGCGTATAGCCCGATCCATTTAACGTCAACGACGCTCACTGGGGTTGTGTACACACTCTGGAGGGGATCCCTCAGCCCAAGCGCAATATCATCATATCACTGTTGCGGCATGCAGCCCGACCGATACACAGTCCACAGTATGCATATGAGTCACATAACAGATTCAATCTAATTTCCCAGTTTCCAATTATTAAGGTGAATATAATTTAGTTAATTAATTTCAGGAAAAAGGTGACTTAGCATGTAATAACAGTAATCAGATAGAAGACTGAGATCAATGATTATGCAAATCATGTTATCACAATGATATTCATCCTAGACGGATGCTATAGATCGGCACAAGGCCCCAAACATGGCAATAAGCCCAGATATATTCACTACAGGGTGCGTATCAGCCGCTAATTAATTTTATTTATCTCTCGGGATGGACCAAGTCACAATCCTCAATCATATACAATCCCACACCTGCCATGGGGTGCGAGTCACGCCCTAACATAGTGTCGCAATGTGATAAACCGGGGTTTCAAACCCTCAAGCCATCATCTATACAAACTGCTCACCTATAACCGGTTGTAGACTGGCCCGCAATGCCTTTTCCCTTTGAATCTCCATCTACGCGCGTCGAATCTAAGTCAAAACCACAACGAATACATTATAATAGGTTAAATAAACACAACCCAAACTGAAATTACTCGAAATACACTAAAAATTACGGAGTTGGTAAAACCCGAGCCCCGACCCCACTTCTCGAAAAATTTTGAAAATCAAATCAACAGATTCCTCTTCTTCCCCTGAGTCCGTACATATAAGGTTTGTCAATAACGGAGCTCGAATGGCCTTTCAAATCCCCAAATTTTGTTTTAACAAACTAAGCCCTAGTTCTTCGCCATTTCAACATAATTTCATGGATTTGAAGGTTGATTCTTCATAAAATGGTGTTTTTAAGTCAAGAGACTTACCTCTAATCATTACCCGTTGAAAACACGCTTCAAATCGCTCAAAAAGCTCTCTTGGTTACTTAACAATGGTGGAAATTATAAATAGGTCGCAGGTGAAATAACCCTTAAAACATTCTGTCCGCCCAGGTATTTCCTCTATGCGATCGCATAGGCCAAAATCAGACAGCCTAAAAGTCCTCTTATGCGATCGCACTCAACCCCTTGAGATCACATAGGCCAAAGTCCATGCCCCATTAATGACTCTTATGCGATCGCACTCTCCCCCATGCGATCGCATAGCACAATCCTCTGCCAGGGACCCCATCGCAAATACACTACGCGATCGTATTACACCTAATGCGAACGCACATGTCAATCAACCAAGTCGTACAACCCCTTAAGCGATCGCATAGAGCAAATCTGAGCCCCCTGCCAAACCATCTATGCGATCACAATGATACCTATGCGATCGCATAGGACTAAAGTTCTCTGCAATTTTTCTGCTGCATTTTTCAACTCAAAACTCCCCGTTAACCATCCGAAATCACCCCGAGGCCCTCGGGACCTCAACCAAATGCACAAATATTATCTATTACTTCATTCAAACATGCTCGTAGCATAAAACACTATCATAAATATCAAAATCATCAAATTATCACGGATTCAAGCCTAAGTTAAACTAAAACTTTCGAAACTTGCATTTGATCTAAAACCCGACGCAAACACCTCCGAATATCTGAATATTTGCACGCATATCCAAAATAACCTAATGGAGCTACTGCAACTGTCGGAATTCCATTCCGACCCTCGGATCAAAATCTCACCTATCAACTGGAATTCGCCAAAATTCAAACTTAGCCAATTCAAGCCTAATTCTACACATGGCCTCCAAATTCAATTCCGGCTGCGCTCCTAAGTCATAAATCACCACCCAAAACTAGTCGAATCGTCAAAAATCCATTTTGAGCCGTCTAACTCATAAATTAATATTCGGTTGACTTCTCAAAAATAACCTTCTCATAAAGAGAATAATTGTCTCATTTCTACCCAAACTCCATCTGAATTACTTCAAACTCTCCAACACATATAACGAAATATATAAAATCAATAAATGGGGAAAACGGGGCGGTAACTCACGTGATGACGGGTCAGGTCGTTACATTATTCCTCCCCGAATCTGGGCAGTGAACTTTCAAATCACAAATGTTATGTTGACCCTGCTTGAGCAAAGAGGATATTTTACGGGCGCCTTCGATAAAAATGCCTACAAGCACTTGAAGGGTTTCGTAGATACATGATGGGGTAGCAAGCAGACAAACATGTCGGAGGATGCGTTGAGATTGAGGCTTTTCCCGTTCTTTCTTCGGGGCAAAGCGTTAGATTGGTTAGAGAGGCTCCCCAATCATTCTATCACCATATGGGATGAATTGGCGGAAATATTCATTGCCAAGTTCTTTTCTCCAAGTCATATAGCGGCTCTTCGGGATGAGATTGTATCTTTCAAACAATATCCAATGGAACCTTTGCACGAGATATGGGAAAGATATAGAACAATTGTGAAAGAGTGCCCTAATAATGACATGACAAAGGCGATGATACAAAAAATGTTTTATCGGGGCATCAACACTACGAATCGGTGCATTGCGAACCAATTAGTCGGAGGGAAATTTATAAAACTTTCTTACCAAGAGGCATGATGTACTTTATGAAATGGTCGACACCTCTTCAGCATGGCAAAGCTGAGCAAACGTACCTCAAGGGGACCCTAAGGTGATCCATTTGCACAAAGAGTTGCATGACCACGGCCAAGCTATAGCCGAACTTACAACAACTATGAATCAATTGGCAAAGGCGTAATTGCAACAATTCCAAAACCCGTGCCAAGTCAATGCAATGGAAAGTGTTTCTATGTTGAAAATGGGGAAAAGAGGGCAACAACGACGTCAAGGTAATTGTGAGCAATTTGAAAACAACAATGATGGCGGTGGTTATTCGAATGAGTGCTATGATGATCAAAGTGAGGAAGTCCAACATGTCAATAACTACCAAGGAAATATAGGAAATCAAGGAAATCAACAATGGCGTCCCCAAGAAAATTGGGACAATCAACAAAGTGGCGTCAATTGGAATAATAACAATCAACGAGATGGTGGTAATTGGAGCAGTAACCAACAACAAGGTGGTAATTGGAACAATAATAACAATTAAGGTAGAAATTTGGGGAACAACAATTTGGGTAATCAAGGGAATTAGAATGGAAACAACAACAACAACTGGAACAACAATAATGGTCAAGGTGAATGGAATAACAATGGTGGTCAAAACAACCGAGGGCAAGGTTTTCAAAGTCTCCCCATGTACCAACAACCGAACAACCCACCTCCCTTTCCTTCTCAAGGTCCGAGTTTGTCCTGGAGTGATACAGGGATAATTGAGAACATGTTTGAGCATATGGTGAAAAAGAATCAAGATTTTGATGCACAATTGGCTTCTCATAATACATCTATCCGGAACTTGGAGTTCAACTAGGCCGAATTTCCCAAGCTTTGAACACTCGCCCGAAGGGTGCTCTACCAAGTGATACGGTAGTAAATCCGAAGGGTGGGAACCAATCAAGTAATGGTAGTTACAACACAAAGCGGGAGAGGCGGTGATATGCATGCCTTGATAGAAAATCTAGCTGTGGAGGACGAGGTTGAGTTTCACAAAGATGATGTGTCCTTGAATGTTGAAGACTTGGTTGAGCGGAATGTGAACAATAACGGGCAGATTGATATTGATGATGAGGTCGAGGTTGAGACTCAAGATACTATGAACCCATATAGGGAACACATGATTGATATACCCGAGCCGGTTGCACCAAAGGCCAAGGAACCTTGCCTAGGCCACCCCCACCTTATCCTCAAATATTAGCAAAGCACAAGAGTTACCACAAAATTAAAAGTTCATAGACATGATGAAGAGCCTCACAATAAATTTACCTTTTGGTAGAGGCACTTGAGAAAATGCTGGGGTATGCCAAATTTATGAAGGAGTTGGTGACAAAGAAGAGGTCGATGGAGTGTGAAACAATACCAATGACGCATCAAGTGAGTTCTATTGTTCACTCTATAGCTCCAAAGCTTGAGGATCTCAGAGCCTTTGCTGTTCCTTGTACAATCAGAAGCACGGATTTTGCCAAAGCCCTTTGTGATTTGGGGGTTAGAATTTATTTGATGTCGTACTCGGTCTTCAAGACTTTGGGAATTGCGAACCTCGAGCAACCTCTTTGAGACTTCAAATGGCAGATCGATCGATGAAGAGACCTTTGGGTATAATAGATGACGTCCTTGTTCGTGTTGATAAATTCATCTTGCCGGCTGACTTCGTTATATTGGATTGTGAGGTAGACTTTGAAGTTCCTATTATTCTTGGAAGACCATTACTAGCTACGGGGAAGGCTTTGGTTGATGTTGAGGCGAGAGAGTTGACTTTCTGTGTTGGTGATGATAAGGTAGTTTTCCTGGTTTGCAAATCGATGCAGTAACCTAATAGCACCGAGGTGTGCTCCTTTGTTGACATTGCCACACCTGTGATAACGGATAAGACAAGTTCTGTGAGCAATATTGAAGATCCCCTTGTGTCAGCACCTCTAGATCGTAATGTAAATGATGATTCAAGTAGAGTCATATGCATAAATGCTTTACATTTTATGGAATCATGCGAGCCCAATAAGTTTTCATTGGACCTTGATCGTCAGGAAGCTCTTCCAAAAAAGTCTACAATAGAGGTACCTTCGGTGTTGGAGAAAAAACAAGTTGAGCCACACCTTTTCCTCACAATCTTTGAGCCTAATATTATCTTGAAGGATGATGCAACACCTCTTTTGGAGCTTCAAGGGAAACTGTCTGCATCAGAGCATGTAACGATGCCTAATCTTCATAATGTGTGTCTTCCTACAAGACCCAACACAGGTTTGCGGTTTTGCATGAACCATGGTGATTTGAACAAAAAGCCCCATAGTGACCATTATCCCTTTCCATTCATTGATCGTATGGTTAACAAACTTGTTGGACTTGCGTTTTATTGCTTCTTGGAAAGTTTGATGACAACCACATGGTGTCACTTATTCATTTGAAGTGATATGATGGTAACGTACATCGTGTCGCGATGTTAAATCAGGTGCTTCTTGGGAGGCAATCCATGTTGTTTTCTTTCTCTTTGATTTTATTAGTAGATTAGGATTTTTGAGCTAATTATTTGTGAGATGTTGCAGGGATTGTGTTGAAGCAGTACAAAACAAAATGTAAAAAGTGCACAGTCTCTTAAGTTTCCAGTATAGCCGCGGTGCACTTTGTGTGGTTCGTGCTTGCATGGGCTAAGTATATATAGTCTCTGAAGTTCTCCACGTGTTCGCGGTCATGTTAACGCGGACGGTGGTGGACTTTCACGGCCGTGTCTCCTTTTGTGCGGTCTGCATGGTCTGCTTTCTGGAAGGGTTTATATTCAAACCCAGCACGGTCTGTGGTTGCTTTTATACGGCCGCGATTGTAGGTAGGTATGAGGCCCGTGATTTTCTATAAATATAGACCCAGGGAATCACTTTACACTTTTTGCAAAGTCGAAAGCCTGAGCCCTATTCTACTGTTCACCTTCTTTTAAAACTAATTTTCTTGCGTGATTGGATTTACTGTACTCATTCATCATCAATCTAGTAAAATCTCACGTACTCATGATCAATTAGTTTCTTAATGTTCATTTTAGTTATTGCCCAGTAGTGTAATTTCTGATTCTTCTTCCTATTTTAATTCAAACTGTTAGCCTAGGGTATATTCTATGATTAGTTTTTGTGAGTTTAGAGTAGTTAACAATTGGGTAACTAAGTAGAGACAAGTATGGGTTAAACCTTAAACAAAAATGGAAGAATTTGTGAAACCCGAACTTAGTCCCTAGGATGGCCTCAGCACGGCCCGCGGTCACTCTCACACAGTCCGCGTAGTTAGAACGACTGAAAGCTAGCCTACTCCAGTCCGGCCACGTCCCTCATTGCGCGGTCCGCGCTGGCCTATCGCGGTTGCTCTCCTATTTCACGTGGACCACGTTGGGAGGTTCAGAGAGGTGTTCATTCTGGGGTTTGTTCAGCACGGCCCGCGTTCGCCATAGCGCGGTCTGCGGTGTCTCTAACACGACCGCACTCCAGATAGTGTAGTCTGCGGTGGCCTGTTCTGTAATGGTTGCCGTAATCTTTTCATCTTCGATTCTAAAATTGTTTTCAATAACTGATACACGGCATATGCTTAAAATATCAATGTTAGATATATTTGCTTGCAGAAAATGGTAAAACAACGAGGACGATGTGCCAATCAACCCGGTCGAGGTAACTCCTCCCGGGGAGGAAAAGGGAAACAAGCCAAATTCACTCCCCGACCCAAACTGAAAATAAGAAAACATGTTATGAGTGATAAGGACCAATCGGGGAGTGAATACCTACCCTCTCAGGACCTTTTTTCTGACTCAAGGCTAGCTCCCTCTATCCCTGCACCTACAGCCCAAACCCTACAAAATATACATTATGGGTCGTCTGATGGCTCAGAGGCAGGCATCAGTGAATACTCCACTTCCCCCACAACTTTAGTATCTGGGAAGAGCTAAAAAGGTGGGACCAATGGTGATGATGAGGCACTGGACAGTGGAGTTCCCCAGGTTGGGGGTGTTGAACGAACAAGAAAACCGGAGGTTTGGGTGGATCGCTTTGTTAGCCAAGTGGCTTTTTATAAGTTCTGAGAGTGGTGACCAGTGCAAAAACTGATTCCAGAGAGGAATATCATTACAACTGTCCTGCTACCCCTCTTCCCTAATGCGCATAGACAATTCCATACTAGAGTGGGATGGGAGCACTTTCGGGATGAGTTAGTGGATGCCAATGACGACATGGTCAAGGAGTTCACTGCTATGTGGTCCACGTCAAAAAGGGCTCAATTGTAACCAAAGTACGAAACAAAAGTGTTGTATTCTTTGGGAAAGTGTTCAATGAGTACTTGCGGTTTGATGACGAGGATGGAGCACAGTACAATGAGAAATTGGCAATAGGGGAAGAGGTTCGCCCTTGGTTAGCTAGGTACTTGGCCCACCTGGGTGCTACTCTAGATTGGTTGCAAGCTGGGAAGAAAATATTCTGAAAGACCTTCAACTTTGAGGCTCGTGGGTGGTTGACATTTGTGTGAAGTCGGCTTGACCCTTCTACCCACGATCAGACTATTCCTCTTCAGCGTGCTGTGTTGATTACATCTATTATGGTCGGGTGCCCTATCAGTATGGGGAATGTGATATCATGTGTGATTGCTGATGTGGGACGAGATGATGACGGAGATTACCCTTTTCTCAACACTCTCACTATGCATTTCCGGTATTTCAAAGTAAAGAAAAAGTCATATGATGTGAAAGTAAGACTGGTCACCCCATTCTTATGGTTTAACATTCAGGGGCCGGACAATCCAAAGGACAAAACGTACAAGGCATATGCTTCTACCCCAAAAGTACATTCCCTCTAATGAGATACCTTTCATTCAGCCGATCCACGAGCAGGCCCCAATCCCAGCAGCTGAGCAGCAGTAGTACGGGAACCAGTCTGAGGTTCCCACCCATAGAGAGGACCAGGGGACCACTGAGGATCTTGTGCAGATGGACCAGTCCTAAGGATCCCATACCTTTATTTTCAGACCATTGTGTGTTCGAATCATAACTAAGGTAATTGTGGGCCCTCCAGTGGATGTCTCTAGCAGTCCCCTAGTGTGTGTGGTAAGAAATTGAATTGCGAGTCCAAGTCTCGAGCCAATGGTCTAGAACTTACCCTGAATGTTTGTTGAGGCGAAATCCTATGTGAAATTTGACTTGAGAAGTGATTATAGGCTCTCCTTGATCCAGATGTTAAGTTGAACAATTCCATGGTCTACCAATGAAACGATCCCTAGTTAACCCTTTTGAGACCTGAACTTTTTTTTCTTTCAAGAACCATTGTTACAAGCCTATACCCATTCTAAAATATACCCTCTCTTGGCACCCAAATCTTCCCTTGAATAATGGAAAATGTCTAAGTTTGGGGGGAGAGACAAGAAAGGAAACAAAGTGGTAAAAGGTACAAAAGCAAAAAGAAAAATAACGCAATAAAAAAGAAAGAAAGGAAAAAAAAAGACCAATGTGAACAAGAATAAAAAAGGGGATTCAAGGGAAACAAAAGTGAAAAAGGTGTGGAAAAAGTAGAAAAAGGAGAAATATTTTGAATTGCATAAGAAAGAGTAACAATGTGTCCCTCTAACCTCTTTAAAAGAAGTGAAATACTCAAATAAGTCAATAAAATGTGCCAAAATGAATCAAAAGAAGTGCTTATGGAAAGATTGAACCCACTTGAACAAAAACATGTCCTACCCTTACCCAATAGCCTTCACAATGACTCAACAAAAGCCCTATGTGATCTTGAGGTGAAGGAAGCTACATTAGTGGATACTTACATAAGGGGCAAGCATATGGTACCTAGAGCCGGACATGTGACCATCTTCTAGAGAGAGATGAGTGAAAGTCCATCAACCTCGATTTGTGTGTCAATACTCTAAAAGGTGAGGTTCACTTAGGGAGAGTTGAGGATGTGTGAGTTTGGGTTCCACAATGACCAAAGTAATTGAAAGAAGTTATTTGATGAAATGTGTCAACTCTTGATGCTATTGTGTCACACTTGATCCATAGTTTTCAAAGTTTAAATGTGTTAATGTTGCATTCGTGTTGAGGGCAATTGTTAGTCCTAGTTGATGCTTGTTGAGGTTACTATAGGATAGCTGAAATTACTTGGATGTTCCTTTAAGGGGTGGGTCTTATTTTGTTTGCTTGAGGATAAGCAAAGGTTTAAGTTTGAGGGAGTTGATAAATAGGATTTTAACGTACTTTATGCTCTTACTTGCCTATTCTTTGAGTATAAATTTCTATAAAATAGTCCCAAAATGCTCACAAGTTGTGTTTGATTGCAGGTTTGAGCGACAAAGTAACTAAATGTCAAAGATCGGCTCAAAACGGAGTGAAAACCTGCTCAAGTATCATAGACCAAGTGAAGTGAAGGAAATAGAGAACCTAGTGCAGACCGCAAAAAAGTGCACGTGGCCGCACTAGGAGGTTCAGAGATGGGCATATTCAGAACATTGACAATGCGGCCCGCGTTCTGCTTACACGGGCGCGCTACTTATTCATGCGGCATGTTTCAAGAGATTCAGAGAGATATCATTTTGGTCAAAAGCAAGCCACGCTACCGATCTCATTCAAGCGGTCCGCGCCAGAGCCTTTTGTGGCCGCGCTACCCTTTGACGCGGCCCACACCAGATAGTTCAGAGAGATGAAAATTGAAGTCAAAGAGTCAGTGCGGCCACGGTCATGTTTGTGCAACCCGTACTGATCCCGCAGGGGAATTTTTGTCCAGTTTTTCCAGCACACTATAAATAGAATATTTTACCATTTTTAGGTCAAGTTTTGTATTAGAAACGCAACTGTGCATCTGGAGACCGAGATATTGGCTATTTTTGGCACTTTAGCTTTAAATTCTCAATAGATTCTTGTAGTTTCATCTTAGTAATTAATTAATATATTTATTTCTTCTTTTATTTCTTCAGTTTCTTCTTTAATTATGTATAGCTAAAACCATTAGCTTGGGTTGTAGCTCAACCCTAGTGTGGGTAATTGATGGGTGTTGCATTATAATGATAAATTAATACTGGGTATTTATTATTTGGGTTGATTTTATGTTTTAATTAAGGATTGGTGGTTGCAAATACTGATTCCAGCTTTGTGGGTTTAACTCTTCTTGAGAAAGAGAGCCCATGACCCCAAAATTGACTCAACAAGGAATTGGGATGGACCCACGAGAAATGGTAGTCCTAATTAATGGGTTAAATCTCGAGAGAGTAATCACCCTACTTAAACCCTAGTTGCTTGGTCTGATTGGACTGCCCAATTGGTCTTGAGAGAGTCAATTGGGCAAAATCACTCTCTCTACCGAGAGGTGTGAGAGTGGGTACAATTGTGCCACGATTATGGCATAAGTCCCAAATATGTCAATCTATCCTTAGTAGTTTCTACCCGTTAATTAACCACCTAGGTGATGCCATGATCCTAGTACCTTTCTCTCCATTAATTATAACGTAGAAATATTTTCTTAGCATAATTTAGATTTAATCCTTAGTTCATAATAGTAGTTATAAATATAAAAACTCAAAAATGTTTGAAGTGCAATTGGAAGTACAAACGTAATTCTATGCTAGACAGACAATACAACTCCACTACTAGTTCCGTGTGAAAATTCGATCCCGAACTATTATTCGGGTAAAAGCTGTTACAAACCGCTTTTCTTATATTTGTGTAACGTTGAGTCGGCAGCGATCCTCTCCGAACAAACGAGCTGGGAAAAAAAAGTTGTAACAAATTCTTTTATGGTGCATTTGAGGGATGATGGTTGAGGAGTTTTGACAAGAGGTTGAGTTTGAAATGTGCTCGACACGAACTCTGAACAACTAGTACATTATATACAGCCAATACAATTTGTTACCAACCTTCTTTTTTCTTTTTTTGCTAATCAAGAAATATAAGAAATTCAAGTGCATCACAATGACTTTTCCGCTTTCGAATGTGTAATATCGCGGCGATTTATAAAACTATGATCAATGTAGATTTGTGTAAAGATGTTAACTTGTTCGATATTGTAATGTAATTATTGTTATTATGGTATTGCATTTTATGATTATACTTTTGTGATCACCATATTTTAAAAAAATACTGCTACACATATTTCATTATGTGATATTCTCTTATTGTAAGTTATTTAAAAAATGTTTTTTATATTTAAAAATAATTTAGCTTTTGTTAACTTTAATAGGAGTAACATACTTTTATAATACATTTCACAAAGAAGTTGGGTTGAACCTATGCTTAATGTCATGGTCAATTTAACACGAACTCTGAACAACTAATGTATTCATACATCATAACAAAATTTGTTACCAACTCTTTGTTTCTTTTCCTTAGCAAGAAATATAAGGAATACCTTCGCATCACGTTGACTTTTAAGCTTTCAAGCGATTTATAGAAGTATAGTTAACGCAGATCTGTATATCCGATTTCAGCTTGTTGGATACTGTAACATACTTATTGTTATTGCAATATGCCGATATATGATTTAGTTGTGTGATCACCGTATGTTAAAAGGATATTATTACATATTTTTTATTTATGTAATATTCTTCTATTTTTAGTCGGTTTAAAAAATAATACATTATACATTTGAAAAGAATTTAACTTTATTTTTTATTTTAATATCTATCGTACTTTTTTCAAAATTGTTATATTTCGCTTTCTTGAGCCGAGAGTCTATCGGAAACAACTCATTGACCTGCATAATAACAACAACAACAACATATCCAGTATATTCCCAACATGTGGGGTTTGGGAAGAGTAGTTTGTACGCAGACTTTACCCTATCTAATGAAGGTAGAGAGACTGTTTTCAGTAGACTCTTGGCTCAGTAGAAGAAGAAGAAGAAGGAGGGGGAGGAGGAGGAGGGGGGGAGGAAAGCAAGAACGTAAGAGAAAGAAAAAAGGAGGAGAAAAAGAAGAAGCAAGAGGACGTATGAGAGAGAAAAAAGGGAGATAAAGGATAAGCAGTACCAAGTAATAACAATAGAAAATACAATACTCGAGGCAAATAAAACCACATAATGCAATTAAGATATGAGAATACGAAGGGACGTGCGTGTTATTAAGACTATCGGCGAGCAACTAAGAAATTCCCAGCTACCAACTAACCTTCTAGCATAACCCTCGACATCCACACCCTCATATCAAGGGTCATTGGTCGCGGCTTACTCCGCACTACTAAAAAGTAGGAAGAGGGGGTCGCAATAGCTTTTATCTGATTTGTGTGTCGGGATCGATTTCCACAGAGAGCTAGGAATATAGTCGAGTATCTATTTAGGTTGGAATTGCGTATAGGTTCCAAATATCACTTCTATTCATTTTTGGGTTTTCTTTATACTCTACTATTATCAAACTACAAATTATAATTGCAACTAGATTATGCCTAAGAGTAAATTACTACGAGTTGTATCTAATGGTTTAAAAGGCGAGTAAATTACTACGAGTTGTATCTAATGGTTTAAAAGGCACTAAGGTAGTGACTTTCACCTGGTCGGCTAATTGACGGGTGATTGTACCTAAGACACGATTGACATGATTGGGGAATATGCCATAACCGTTGTTCGATACTACCCATCTATACCTCTCGGTAGAAAAAAGTAATTTTGTCCAGTTGACTTTCTCAAGACCAATTGGGTATGCAATTTTGCCCAAGCAACTACGGTTCAAGTCAAGTATTACTCTCTCGAGGTTTAACCCTTTAATTAGGACTATCAAATCTCTTGAGTCTATCCCAATTCTTTATTGAGTCAATTTCGGAGACTTAGGCAATCTTTCTCAAGAAGAGCCCAAGTCAACTAAACACAAACTAGTGTTTGCAACCACTAATTCATAAATTAAACCATGAAATTGTCCAAAATAACAAACACATATAGTCAATCTAGCCCTAAATCACAACACCCATCAATTACTCACACTAAGGTTGAGCCACAACCCTAGCTAATGGGTCTAGCTACTCATACTTGAAGAGAAAAATAAAGAAATAGATGAATATGAACACATATTAATTAACAGCTAAGTTAACTACAAAGATTCAATGATTAAAACTAAGTAAAAATGCCCAAAATGGCTAATAAAAGTCGTCTCACGAGTGCAACTACTATATTACAATGTCTAATACCCTAAAAATAAAAAAAGATTGTATTTATACTAAGCTAGAAAATCTGGACAAAAAAACTCTGCGGGGTCAGTGCGGACCATACAAAATGGTGTGCAGCCGCACTAGGCTCTTGAACTTGAAAACTTGACTCTCTGAACCTAGGATCCGCGGAGGCTTCTAGTGCGGTCCGCACAAACTTAACCACGAACCGCGCAGGCTTCAATATCTGAACTTGGCATCTCTATGAACCTAGGCTCTGCGGACCGTACAGAATGGTAATGCGGCAGCATTGCCTTCAGTGCAGACTGCACAAATCCTTCTGCGGTCGTACTACCTTAATTCCTAAAATACCAGCTCTCTTGATATCCCTGATGCGGAAAGCACAAAGTGCAGTATGGTCGCACTAGGTCTGTTTTTCCTGAGTTTGTCTTGTCTTTGGTACATGTGCAAGTTTCACTTCTTTTGAGCTGATCTTTGACATCTTGTCACTTTGTTGATCAAACCTGCAATCAAGCACAACTTATGAGCCTTTTGGGACTATTTTTTATGAATTTATAATCAAAGTGTAAGCAAGAGGGAGTATAAAATGCGTCAAAATTCCTAGTTATCAGTTATGTCCTCAGTGAGCTAAAGCAGTACCATGTCCTACCTAATCACTTCTCCCCAACACTTATTCGGGCTACCTCGACATCTTCTCAAACTCACCATGGACAATCTCTCGCACATTCTTACGGGAGCTTCAATGATTCTGCTCTTAATGTGTCTGAACCATCTCAGCATTCACTCCCGTATCTTGTCCTCCACGGGGGCTACTCCCGCTTTTATCTTGTATAGCATTATTCGTAATCTTATCTCCTGGTACACCCACACATCCATCTCAACATTCTCATTTTTGTTATTTTCATCTTCTGCACATGGGAGTTTTTAACTGGCCAACACTCAACTCCATACAACATAGTCGGTCGAACCACTACTCTACAAAACTTACCCTTAAGTCTTGGCGGCTCATTCTTATCACATGAAATACTAGAAACGAGCCTCAATTTTATCCATCCTGCTTAGATGTGATATGTGATATCTTTTTCAATCTCCCCGTTACCTTAGATAATAGACCCGAGATATCTGAAAATTATTCTCTTGTGTATAACTTGAGCATCAAGCTTTACATCTATGTCTGTTTCATGGGGCCCCCCACTGAAATTGAACTCCAAATATTCTATTTTGGTTCTACTCAACTTGAAACCTTTAGACTGTAATGTGTATCTGTTGGTTTATATGAATCCACCAAACTATAGAGTACCTAGTGCTCTATGAGTTTTCACTGAGAATACTAATTAAAATAATAAGTAAATTAGACACGAGATTTTTACGTGGAAAAATCCTGACTCAAGGGGAAAAAAACCACGACCTACACTTGTAGGCTTTTAATTTCACTAACTTGTAAACACACTATTACAAGCCACTTTATGATGACTCTATTACAAGACTTCAACTCAACTAATTTGAGATACACTTATCATAAGCCATTTTGTCACTCACTAGTTACAAAGACTTTAACTTATGACAAACTCTAGTCACAACACAAACTCAGAAGGTTTATGATTTTGAGTTTCCTAAAACAAAGCTTCTAAGAAAGCAAGATAGGAGTTACAATGAAGAACAAACAACAATATTACAACCCAACTACGGATATACATAGACTCATTGTGGAACTGATCCTTAGTGGAGTTGTCTTCTTGTTCTTGACACATTTGTGACTTCAACGCTGGATCAGATCTTAATTGCTTGAGAGAATATCAATAAATGCTCAAGTAAAAATATTATGTCTTGCACCATGTTGTTATACTATCAAAGACATCCTAAGGATGATGTCAATTCCTGGTTGGTACACGCCTCTTCCTAATGGGAAGTGAGTACTGCAGTATTGCATGTACAGTTGCAGGCAGTTACTTTCTACAATTGTTTTCCAGATGTATAGTTAACTTGTACTTATTTCAGAGAACACCCAAGAATCAGGTCCCTGTCTTGTTCCTCTTTTCTCTTTATTTGCAGCAGTTCACATTAGCTGGAGTTGAGGCTGGACTTTGTTCATTTATAATGTGAACCATATATGTTAGGTTCCCTATCTAGTTCTTGACAGTAAGTTTGTTAGTTCATCAAAACATAAGGCAAATATTAAAAATCCATCAATTTTTCCTTTTTAGATGATGACAAACTTAGACATTGATAACATTTATTTGGAGCAGAAATAACCAGATGAGGTAATAGGAACTTCACAAGTTCCCCCTGACTTTTTGCTTCCCCCTTAATCAGATCCTCTGTCTCAATTTCCCATTCCATTATACTATACTTCCCCCTTTTGGCATAATTAAAAATACACAAGTAGACAAACAACATAAAGAAGTCTAACATAGCCAACTCATGCCATATATATGCACACAACGTAACAGAAAAGAGAAGCAAAAGGAAAATAATATTGTATAAGCAAAAAGAAGAGTTGTTTCATTGATATAAAAATAAATTGATTAAACAAGAGCAGTAACGGTGAAATACAACATGCCATCAAAAAAAATAAAAAAAAATAAAAACAACAGCCACAAAACATTATAGCAGAAGACAACTGGTCATTGAGAGGTTTCTAAGGGGCACTACAAGAGGGAGACTTGGAGAAGGAGGAAACAAGGGTTTTGAGAACCAGGTCCATACGAGCATTTGCAGACGGCTGCTCTTCAAGCAGTTTTTCTCAAAGCTCATCATTTTCCTTGGTCAAGCGGGCAACTTCTTCATTGGTGGAATTAATAGAACCAGGTGCCCCAACAACTTGACTAAGTTGAGTTTCCAGTATGGCATTCTAAGCCCTCAACCTCTTGAGCTCTTCGGTAGCAGCATTTTAAGCATTGATCAGCTGAGAAATGGTCGAGGTGCTTCCACCAACCTTTTGCACACACTCACATTATTCCAGAGTGGTTTTGGAGAAGGTTTTCTTACGGGTGACAACTTTAGGATTAGCTAAAGGAACCTTGTAGAACTTAAACACTCGAGTGAGGAGAAAGCCATATGGAAGCCCGTAATTGGCACCTTTTGCATATGTTCTATTATGATTGCTGGCAGATTGATTAGGGAAAACTCATCAAGAGCCTCCATTAAGACCATATCAGACTTTGAAGTGATAGACCGCTTCTCAGCACGAGGAGAAAGCACCTTATTGACCAGCTCAAGAGAAGTTGATGCTCAGGAAGTAGTGCATTCGTATGCACTCGTTCCCCCTACTGAACATCTTGCTCTTTCATAATAGCTATCCTTAAAATTAGCACCACAAGCACTCTTGACTGAGGACATCCCTTCACATGGAATTTGGAGAACTTTCCCCAACGCTGAAGCATCAAGCACAATGTTTACTCCATTTACTAGCACACAGATGTGGTCCCCCTCAACAATGAAGAGAGATGCTTAGATTAGCACCACAAGCACTCTGTTCAGCTGGTCCCCTACTGAACAACTTGCTCTTTCATAATAGCTCTCCTTAAAATTAGCACCACAAGCAATCTTGAATGAGGACATCCCTTCACATGGAATTTGGAGAACTTTCCCAACGCTGAAGCGTCAAGCACAATGTTTACTCCATTTACTAGCACACAAATATGGCCCTCTCAACAATGAAGAGAGATGTTTAGAAATTTTGTACCGCATATTTGTACTCCTTAGGCACATCCTCTTGAAGCAAATGATCCCATTGCTAAAATTCCACCATCTCCAGAACTTTCCTCATACCTCCATCTATGAGATTGTCGGGTCAAACATGCAGGTAATATTCGTTTCTTGTGGGTGGTACCTGGTCCCTCTTTAGTATCACTTTTTCAGTAAACAATTTATTTTTTTGAATAGATTTAACCCTGGCATGGCAATTTTCTTTGAGGTTCCCATTGTACCCATAATAGGTACAAAGCCAGTTATCAAGAACGTGACGTACTTGCTGTGAGGGTTGTAATGATTTTTCTCCTTTTGAAACCCGATTCCCTGCTTGTTTCCACTATTGTTGAAGTACATGGCAGTGAAAACATGCGAGGACTAGGTCCACTCAAGAGATTTCTCAAGGTCAATCTTTACATTCTTTAATTCAGCTTGATGCGTGACTCACTAGCTACTTCTTTCCCTTTCTCAATACTTGTAGGCCTAAGTTCTGATTTGAGTCCCTCGATAGTTTCCTATAGGTCAGTGATTATCACCAAAAAATCATCCCTCTCTTGCTCAGTAACTGCAATTTTCTCTTATTGAGTATGCTTTTCATTGCCAAAGCTTTCTATGGTTTTCTTCAAATCAACAACCACTACCATCAAGTCATCTCTCTTATTTTCTACACTATTTATTTTTTTATTCAAAGCTTTCTTTTCTTTTTCAAGATTAGCTATAGTCTCATTTAGATTAACTACACAGACCACCAGATTATCTCTAGATTGTTCAACATCTCCTAGCTCTATGTTTAAAATATCCTTATCATTTATAAACCTATAATATGCATCAATTAGAACATTTGCTAATGACATTAATTTCTTAGAAGAGTAAGACTTCAGATTTCTCTAAATATCCCTGAAATTTACCTCATCATTTTCGTTTCTTCATCATCGTTAGACTGAGCCATCAGGGCAAACAGTGAGTTATATTTCATTGCTTCAATTTCCACTGCCATCATGGAGTTGTTTTCTGCATCTGGTTCCCTTTTTGATTCATTACAGGAGTCTCCCCAAGCAGCAAGATCTTTCTTCATAATATTGTCAACTGCACTTTTTTGACCGAATCGTTTGTCAGGAACCGGGTTCCTTTTTGATGCTTTGTCAGAGTTTTGTTTGTAGTGCTCTTGTTTCATAAGTTGGCAGTCTTTGATGAAATGCATGGCTTTACGCACATGTGACGGAGATAATTGTTCCTTGCCTTACTTGAACTGCCCCTTTTTGCATTCCACCATTTCTTCGAACTATCTTTTGAAACCTTTTAGTAAGATAGGTCATATCATTATCGTCTTCACTTGAGTTACTATTTTCAGCCCTGAGCACCAGATTTTTCTTCTTCTTTGGCTCTCTCCTTTCATTGTCTTTCTTTCTTTTCATCTCGTATGTATTCAAATTTTCAATCAACTCATCCATGGTTAGAGTTTGTAAATCTTTAGCTTCAGTGATGGCATTCACCTTACTCTCCCAAGAGCCAAGTAGAACATTGAGGATATTCCTTACAAGCTTGTTTCTGGGAATAACATCTCCAAGTGAATGAAGCTCATTTATGACGGATGTGAATCTAGTGTGTATATTTTGTATAGACTTATCATCCTTCATCCTGAAAAGCTCATACTCGGTGGTGAGCATGCCAATATTGGACTGTTTAACCTGAGTAGTTCCTTCGTGTGCGGTTTGCAATGCTTCCTATATTTCTTTGGCAGAATCACAGGCTGAGATTCTATTGTACTCGTCAGGTCCTATACCACATACCAAGATTTTCTTGGCACGATAGTTCTTTTCTACGGCTTTTCAGTTAATATCAATGTACTCTTTTCTGTTTTCGGCACCATTGGTCCAGTTTCTCCAAGCTTCTTCATAGGAACATATGGACCATCACAAATGACGTCCCATAGATCTGAGTCTTCTGCCATTATAAAATCATGCATACAAGTCTTCCATCAGTCGTAGTACTAACCATTGAATATATGAGGTCAGTAGGTTGATCGTCCTTCCTCAAAGTTAGGTGGAGAAGCCCTTGAGATACTTTCTAAGTGTTAACCTTTAAGAAAGAACATACTTTGATACCAATTGTTAGTTTATATGAATCCACCAAGCTATAGATTACTTGGTCCTTTATGAGTTTCAACTGAGAATACTAATTAAAATAGTAAGTAAATGAGACACGGAATTGTTACGTGAAACAATCCCAACTCACGGAGACTTCAACTCAACTAACTTGTGATACACTTATTAGAAGCCACTTTGTCACTCACTAGTTACAAAGACTTTAACTTATGACTAAGTTTAGTCACGATACAATCTCAAAAGGTTTATGATTTTAAGTTTCCTAAAACATAGCTTCTAAGAAAGCAATATAGGAGTTACAATGAAGAACAAACAACAAGATACAACTCAACTACTGGTACACATAGACTCATTGTGGAACTGATCCTTAATGGAGTTATCTTCTTGTTCCTGACACACTTGTGACCTCAATGCTGGATCAAATCTTAGTTGCTTGAGAGAATATTAGTAAATGCTCAAGTAAAAATATTGTGCTTTGCACCATGTTGTTATACTATTAAAGACATCTCAAGGATGATGTCAATTCTTGGTTGGTACACACCTCTTCCCGATGGGAAGTGACTGCTGCACTGTCGCGTGTACAGTTGCAGGCAGTTACTTTCCAGATGTATAGTTGACTTGTACTTCTGTTAGAGAACACCCAAGGATCAGGTCTATGTCTTGTTCCTTTTTTTATCTTTATTTGCAACAACTCACATTAGCTGGACTTCAAGCTGGACTTCATTTATTTGTAATGTGAAAAAAGTGTGTTTCATGTTCCCTATCTGCTTATTGACAGTAAGTTTGTTAGGTCATCAAAACATAAGGCAAAAACATTGAAAACCCATCAGTGTCTCCAAAACTCCAGCCTCGTTAACTCCGTCTCGCGTCTCGTCAATCAACACTATATCATCGGCAAATAACATGCACCACGACATCTCCCCTTAGATGTGTCGCGACAACACATCCATTGCCAAGGAAAATAAAAATGAGCTAAGAGCCGATCCCTAATACAGCCTCATCACAAAAGAAAAATGCTCCGAGTCACCTCCCACCGTCCTAACCCGAGTCTTAGCACCATCATACATATTCTTAATCACCCTAATGTACACTATCGGAACACTACTAGCCTCCAAACACATCACAATATAAGGATAATGTCTGCGTATACGTTATTCTCCCCAAATCCACTTATCAGATTACACTATATAAGGCATGTTATTTTTATTGTTGTTATTTTTTATCTTTTACATTAGCATGCCTTTATAATCATATAACCATTATCATATACTTCCTCTATTCCAGTTTATGCGAACCTATTTCCTTTTTGGTCTGTTCCAAAAAGAATGATCCATTCTTAAATTTAGTAACAATTTAGCTTAAACTTACAATTGTACCCTTAATGAGAAGCTTTTATAACCACACAAATACTCTGGCCCCTTTTTGACTTCTTTAGGACCGCAAATTCCAAAAGTCTTCATTTTTTTAAATTCCGTATTCAGTCAAAAAAGTTCATATAAATCGAAACGGAGGGAGTAGTATTAAAAACCATAAATTTTATAAAATAATATATTTTGTTAAACAACTTGTCTAGTCTAACAACGACACAGAAAATGAAATGGAGGGAAGGAGTAATAGTTTAATTACTTTATACTAGCAATTGAAATAAGACCTAAACTTATTCAAAGTTCCTATTAATCCGCCAAAGCAAACATATTTAAGTGAACTAGTAGATAATTTCAGCCAATCAGAATCAAGTATAGATGCCTCTCAATCCGGCACGAACTTCAAGATCAAATCTTAACCGTCCAACCATTTTTAGAAAACACAACTCATTTATTAACCGTACGTAGTGGATTAGAAAAACACAGGGATAATCATTCTGAACCGTCAGATATATACAATTTTGATAATACGATACCCCCACAACACGTTATATGTATATATATATAATCCTTAACGTTCATTCTTTGAAAACTTTTTTTTTTCATTGACAAATACAAAAAGAGAGAAGAAGAAGAAGATTTCATAGGAAGTAAGTCAGCTTTTTTTCCTCCTTATATTTTTAAATTTCTCTTGTATATATGATATATATGAAGAAATTGATCGGTTATATTTTCGTTTTTTATTTCCGAGGAAATTTTAGGGTTAGGGTTTCTGACTATATATGATAACTTAGAAATGTAGCTGTAGCTGCATAAAGTTAGGGTTTTTACGGAATGTTTGATCTCTATAATATTTTAGGGATTTAACTCTTCTACTTTGGTTCCTATAATAGTTTCGGAGTTTGCTGTTCTATTTTAGGGATTTTAAAAAAGAAAACAGATTGCTCTCTTTTTTTGTGAAATAGAGACTGCTTGGGTTGGATTCATCCCTTATTCTGTTGCAAATTTGAATATGTTTTTTCTTTGATTTTTTTGAATTTCCTAGAATATTAGGTCTAGTCAGCTACTTTTGATACTCATGCTGTTTGAACGTATTTGGAACAATGAAAGAAGGATAAGAGGTTTATCTTCAAGTACTAAGTTGAAATCTTCAATCGTTTTTTAATTCTTTATTTTGTGAAATCCTTGGTGTTTTTTTCATGTATTAGTGCGGAATAGAGTCTCTCAAGTTTTGTGCTAATAAGAGATGCTAGTGTGAGGAAACACAATATTTTGGTGCTAATTTCACATGGATTTCTGTTGTTCTGAACATATTTGGAAAAAAATAATTTCCAAAGTAAAAGATCATATAACTCGCTCCATTTAGCTATTGCTATGTCATTCTTTTTGGCATAGTGAGTACATTAATATTGCATGAAGCAATCTTAGTTTCTTCAAATTTGCACAATCTGGGTGTTGACTCTGTTTATGATACCACTCTTTTGGGTACATAGGGAGTATATTGTATGAAGCAATCTTATGTTCTTTGGATTTGTACAATTTGGGCGTTAGTGGTTAATCATCCATCTCAATTGCTATGGATTTTGTTCCCTTGAGACAACACATTATTTCGGTGCTAATTTTAACATGAATTTCTGTTGTCTGACAGTATTTGGAAAAAAATCATTTTCGAAGTAAAAAATTATGTATCTCCCTCCAAATAGCTAATGCGATGTCATTCTTTTCCGGCATAATGGGTATATTAAAATTGCACGAAGCAATCTTATGTTCTTCAAATTTGCACAATCTGGGGGGCGACTCTGTTTAATCGTCAACTTCCAATGGTGCAAGTTGAAAGTCTTAATCTTTCATTTGGTTTCCACCACCTTGTTGTTAGTGCAAAGTTGAAACCCTTCATTTATTTTGCTTCTTAATCTTATGAAATTCTGGGTGTGTTTCTTCTATAATTGCATACTCATGTCCTTCTCATGTCTTGATTTTTTTTTAAAAACTGTTGGATTGTGGTATTCAGATGGCTCGTACCAAGCAAACTGCTCGTAAGTCTACAGGAGGAAAAGCTCCAAGGAAGCAACTTGCTACTAAGGTCTATTTCTGTTTAGTTTATTATTGTTCTTCACTAAAACATATTTTCTATGCATTAGTTTTTTATTTGTATCTTATGTGTATTAGGCTGCACGCAAGTCTGCTCCTACCACTGGTGGTGTGAAGAAGCCACATAGATACCGCCCTGGTACTGTTGCTCTTCGGTAAGTACTTTTTTTAGAACTTCTGGTTATCTTTTAGAGTTTTATCAATTTAAATGCATGCTTAATTAGCATTATATGCATGCAGTGAAATCCGTAAGTACCAGAAGAGTACTGAGCTCTTGATCAGGAAGCTTCCTTTCCAGAGGCTTGTGCGTGAAATTGCCCAGGACTTTAAGGTAGATTTTGTGGATTAATTTTTTGGTTTATTGGTTCTGAATTTAATACTGTTGTGGTAAGGAGGATGTAGCCTATGTTGTTTTCTGGTGATTGATCATTCTTTGTTTATTTCTTTGTTTTTCCAGACTGATCTGCGTTTCCAGAGTCATGCAGTGCTGGCTCTGCAGGAGGCTGCTGAGGCCTATCTGGTGGGTCTCTTTGAGGACACTAACCTTTGTGCCATTCACGCCAAGCGTGTGACAATTATGCCTAAGGACATTCAGCTTGCCAGGCGAATCAGGGGCGAGCGTGCTTAATTTGATCTACTAGCTTGTAGCGTTGGTGTGATCCTTGTCTTTCTTTTCTTTGTAAGACGTAAAGACAGTAACTAAATCTAGTAGTAGGGCTTGTTGCTTTTAATTTGCTGGTGGCTGGTGGTGTGCTGTAATTTCTTGGTGTTTTCTTTTGGAGAAGGGGGAAAACATGCTATTTTGTTTGGATCTCTAATGTTTTGTTGTCACACTACTGGTGTCGAACAATGTTTTCATCTAGTGATTAGTTGAAGTTATTGTGGATAATATATGCTAGTGTGCTCTTGGTAAACTTAGGATGCATTCGTCCCAGTTAAATGGGATGGCTTGGATTTGGGCAGTGAGTGTGGACTAGGTTTTCTGATGCATCTGTTGTATTCTATATTCTGAGATTATGAGATATTTGCATCCGATTCTTGCTAGTGAATTCATGCGTGGTTGCTGGTTAGAAAGCTATCACACATTTGGGAAAATGTATCCTCCATTTAGCATTTGGTTAACTCACAGCTTTTCTCCATCTCTCCTTACCTCTATCACATATTATCACATTTGATAGTAGCGTATACTGATACTAATATAATTTTAATGTTTTACTACTGTCGGTAGTGAAACCTGCTGTATTTCAGAAAAAGAGCATGCCACAATTGTATTTATCAGTAGTTATTGGAGATTATAGCAGAACTTATGTAATCTTAGTCCAATATTAATCCAACCAGTGAAACACGTTTAATAGATGAAAGAATTCAGAATGTATTGCTGGTTCACTTAATGCGATTCGATGGTCTTAGCTGAACGGGCTGTTTCCATGGGGTAATTAACTCACATCACAAGAGGTAAAGAATGGTTATACACGAGTGTAATTAATCCAAAAAATTACTCTTATGTACAATTCTATGAAGCATTACGCTCTCCTTTTCCCTTTTTCCTTTTACTTTTATCCATTCTAGCAGGATATAAGTAATGGACATTTTGCTCATAAACCCCTCCGCCAACTTCGGACTTTGACATGGCCAGAATGTTTCAAACAAAGTTCCTTTCAAACCCCCCCCCCCCCCCACCCCCCCACCCCCGAAAAAAAAAAAAACCCCCCACATCTTGTTTCTCACACAACACTAAAAGTTCTGTTAGTGTACCAAAGAAAGAATCCTTCTAGACCTACATAAACTGCTTTTTCTCTGACTCATTTTTAGTGGCTGTCGATATTTTTCCGAGTGTTGGGTACACTATCGATTATCTTTGAAGTACAGAGGTTTTCTCGGATATATTTGTTTCTTTTCATGCTTTATCCTTAAAAATTCATGGATAATTATATTGTTGGTCTTGTTTATTGGGTTTGCATGAGAATAAAGATTGATCCTTTAGCAACTTTGAGGGATTTGCACATCTCGATCTATATTTATTTTGAACTCAACAAATATCTCTAGAACCATAATTTGATTCAAGCACCCTTCTTTTTCTTGAAATAAATCTCTCCAAGTTCACCATTTACCCAAGGTATAAAAACTTTTTCTATCATTCTTCATATTCTTTATATTTATTTAGGGAATTATACAACTTGATTCTTAATTCTTCTCTTCAGGATTGTGATTTTTTGGTGTAATTTTGGATTATGGCTTTTGTCGGAGTTGTTATTATTATTATTATTATTATTATTATTATTATTATTATTATTATTATTATTATTTGTGATTTACCCTTTCGGGTAGGGGTAAGGCTCATCTACATATTACCCTCCCATTACCCTCCCCAGACCCCACCTGATGGGAATATACTGGTAGTTGTTGTTGTTGTTATTATTATTTGTGATTGTTTCAAAACATTAAAATAACTAAGCCTCTATAGGAATCCTTTTTGTCCATATCACTGCATTTATGTCCTGTCTCAATCTGATCCTCCTATTTACGAAGGCAGCCCGTTGCACTAAGCTTCCGCCATGTGTGGGTCCGGGGAAGGCCGAACCACAAGGTCTATTGTATGTAGCCTTACCCTGCATTTTTGCAGGAGACTGTTTCCACGGCTTGAGCCCGTGACCTGCTGATCACATGGCAGCAACTTAACCAGTTACGCCAACGCCCCATCCTATTATTTTAAAAATTGATTTGTCTAGCATTAGGAGTTCTTTATGTTTCTTACTCGCATATAAATTTGACAAGGCTAAAAGGACTCTAAAAAATTAGTCCTTAAGTAAACATACTAACATGACAAAAGTTTAATCCCAACTAATTTAATATGTTGTTTTTGCTTGTAGAATATTTGATCAATAGACTTGTAATCATGCAAGAGCAAATCAGAAAAAATGAGGAGGAGCTAAAGACATTGAAGAAATTATATATTGATACTGCTCAAGAAGCATTGAAGATTAAACAAAACAAAATCAAGTTATGTGAGTTGGAGCTAGAGAGAGCAGAACAGTCTCATCTTAAGAAATTGAAAGAGGAATTGAGCAATGCAAAAGATAATAAGGCTCAGAAAATGGATTTATTATCCAATTTTAAGAAAAGGGTGCATGAACTAGAAGCTGAAGTAGCGGATAGAAGATTATCCGAGTCTAAAATATTCGATTCATTGGTATTGAAGACAAAGGAGTTTGAGCAAACTAAGATTGAACTTGAAAAATCTAAGGTTGAGTTATCTTCCCTACATGATAAGATTGAATCACTCGAGGCTTCGTTGGAGCAGAATAGCAGGCACGTGAATTGTTCTTGCGACGGGAAGATTGTTGATGCATTGGCGAAGGAAGTGGGATGTCTTAGGTTTGAACTTGGATTGGCGAAGGCGAATTTGGATAAGATACAAGAAAGAGAGAAGTTTGCTTCTTTAAAGTCCAAGGCTTTGAGTGATGAGATGATCTTGGTTAGAAAAGAACTTAAATTGGCAACTGATGCAGAAGAAAAGAGCCAAAAGGCGTTGGATGATTTAGCGTTAGCATTGAAGGAAGTTGCAACTGAAGCTACTGTGGCCAAGGAGAAACTCAATGCTTCTCAATTAGAATTAGAACAAGTAAAGGATGAGGCGCGACAATTGAAACAGATGGTCAGAAAGTCTGAAGAAGAAAAAGCTCTTGCTCAGCAAGAGACTGCTAGACTCGCGGAGTCTCTTAAAGATGCTGAGAATATGACTAGACGAGCAAAGAAAGAAATTTGCAAATCGAGGGACATGGTGAAACAGGTTATAAATGAAGCGGACGCTGCAAAGGCTGCTGCTGACTTAGCTAGAGATGAAAATTCTCAACTCAAAGATGCCCTGGCTGAAAAGGAGGAATCACTTTGTTTTCTTATGCGAGAGAATGAACGCCTTAGGATTAATGAAGTTGCAGCTCATGAAAATGTCAAGGAATTAAAACGGTTGCTTTCTTCGTCATCACTGAAAACTGAAGACAAGGATCAAGAAGAGGAGAAGTCACTCGTTCCATGTTATGACCTCAAACTTAGTGAGCTGAAGCTTCAACAAGAACAGGAAGATTTAGAAGCAAAAATTCAAGACGAGGATCCTGAAAAAGCCAAGGCACTTAAGGGCTCAATATTTGGTACAACAAAACAGGTATCTCATCATCGGAGAGCGTCTTCATCTGCCTCCTCAGATGATTTTGGAACACCAAGAACAGAAGAGTTTGATCATCCAGATTATAATCATCTTGATAATTCAGATAGTGGTAGAAGTCCTAGTGGTAGGAGGAGGAAAAAGGCGTTGTTTCGACGAGTTGGTGACCTCATAAGGAGGAAGAGTTTCCATAAGAGGGAACCATCCAGTTAGTAGGCTCTTGTTCTGTATATACAACCTGAAATTGTACAGTTAGTTTAAGTGTTTGAAGTTTTCATGTTGTATACAAAATGCTCCATTTATCCGGAGGGTAGCTCGGTGCAGTAAACTCTCGCTATGCGCGGGGTCAGGTGAAGGACAAGACCACAAGGGTTGTTGTAAGCAACAAGAGGCTGTTTTTACGGCCCGAATCCATGACCTTCTGATCACACGGCAACAACTTTACCAGTCACGTCAAGGCTGCCTTCAAAATGCTCCATTTATCAGAAGCAAAGAAATTGCAGCCTGCCAATTTTTTATATCATCAAGTTGTTATTTTAATCTTCAATATTAGCTTCATTAGATGGAAGTATGAATGTCGTTCGATGTTATAATACCATGTACATACATGATTATAATTTCATTTAGATAGTAATTTGTAAACACTTCTGCATATTCTGGTTATTGAAATAAATAACTCATGGCGTCTATATCTTGATTCCTCCTAATATTTTAATGACTTAGGACATTAAAGAAATAACTTAATATGTAGCAAGGAACCATTGTAGTTTTGAATTGGAGTTTGTAATAAGGTGAAGAATAATAAGATTTGTGACTTAGAAATTGCGGACTCAGGCATATAGCTGAAATGGGCCGGGTTATTACCCGGTTCGACCAATATACCATAAAGCTGAAATATTTTTTTCTTCTTTTTATGTGATGGTGTTCGGCCAAACTTATGCGTACTTCAACTAATCCATAGGTATATCAAGGCTTAAATTGATAAGAAGAAATCAGCTAGCGGATTTTCACACCTCTAACAAAATTTGAACTATGGTCTTCCCCGTCATTACCACTTTGTTAACCGCTAAGTTATGCCATCTAGTACCTTAATGTTGGGGGAGACGTGTTTAATAGGCGCAATTTTGCTTGGGTTGAGGTTTTCAATAGCCAATAGGTCGTAGCGACATCTGCCATATATTTATTGGGTTCATATAAACATCTAGGACGAGTAAGTTTTCACCGATTAAGACATATGTATTGGATACGTACTTATAGTTGAGTCATGTAATGACAGTCACTCTATCTCGTCTTAAAGCATCAAATTAACATATAAAATCAATCAAGATCCGACAATTCAATAATTAATCCCCAATGCTTAAATTTTGGCTTTTGATCACTCAATTCTTAATAATTTAGACTTTAGTTATGAGATGGCAAAGTTTGCCAACAATAGGTAATTTTTGACTCAAGCACTTTGTACGCCTTAGATAGTTAGATTGCATGTCCTCGTAATACAGGATGTAATATTAAAAAATCAAAGTCAAAGTAAAGACGGTTATAAATACACTTCTATTTAAGGTGAATGTCTTTAATTAGAGAGATTCTAGAGTTCTATTCTTGGTAGATAAATCATCCTCCTCCCTATAAATAGAGGTGCCCTCTACCATTGTAAATCACTCCTAACATTCTCTAAGTATCAATAAGAAGAACTCTCTCTACTCTTCTCTCTATTTGCTCTTGTTTTTGAGTTATTGTTCTTGTCTTTTATATTATTTCATAACACGTTATCAGCACGAGACTCTACCATCTCAAGAACCATTCTCGAGAAATCTAAGCAAATATGGATATCTCACAAAGCGAACTTGGATCAACATCCAACTGTAAAAGTATTTGCCTAATTGATTCATGTACTACACATACAATACTCAAAGAAAGGAAGTATTTCTCTCAACTAAATATGTGTAAGGCAAACGTTACTACAATCTCTGGAAGTAGTAAATTGATTGAAGGCTCCGGAAGAGCAATTGTAACTCTGCCCAAGGGCACGACGTTAATCATAGAGAATGCAATGTTCTCCTCCAAGTCTAAGAGAAACTTGTTGAGTTTTAAAGATGTACGCCGGAATGGCTATCATATTGAGACAATGGATGAAGATAATCTTGAATATCTCGTCATCACAAAGAATGTCTCCGGCCAAAAGAGGGTTATTGAGAAATTCCCGTCTTTATCTTGTGGCCTGTATTGGACAAGAATTAGTGCAATTGAGGCACATTCAACAGTAAACCAAAGGGTTACTGATTCCAATACCTTTGTACTTTGGCATGATCGATTGGGACACCCAGGATCAGTCATGATGAGACGGATTATAGAAAGCTCCTATGGGCATCCGTTAAAGAATTTCAAAATTCTTTCGAATAATGAATATCCTTGCACTTCGTGTTATCAAGGCAAGTTAATTATCAGGCCATCACCAACAAAGGTTGGGACTTAGTCACCCACGTTTCTGGAACGTATACAAGGGGACATTTGTGGACCTATTCACCCACCTAGTGGGTCGTTTAGGTATTTCATGGTCTTGATAGACGCATCCTGTAGATGGTCTCATGTGTGCCTGTTGTCATCACGCAACCTTGCGTTTGCGAAATTAATGGCACAAATAATTCGACTACGAGCACAATTTCCAGATAATCCAATCAAGTCCATTAGACTGGATAATGCTACTGAGTTTACATCCCAAGCATTTAATGATTATTGCTTATCAATCGGGATAAAAGTTGAACATTCTGTAGCTCATGTTCACACTCAAAACGGTCTTGCAGAATCGTTAATTAAACGCCTGCAATTGATTGCAAGGCCATTACTTATGAGAACGAGGCTGCCCACTTCGGTATGGGGTCACGCCATCTTACATGCAGCAATGCTAATTCGTCTTAGACCGACGAATTACCACAAGTATTCCCCGTTGCAATTGGTTTTGGGTCATGAACCCAATATATCCCATTTAAGGATTTTTGGATGCGCAGTATATGTGCCTATTGCACCGCCATCCCGCACCAAAATGGGTCCGCAAAGAAGGTTAGGAATATATGTTGGGTTTGAATCGCCCTCCATCATTCGCTACCTCGAAACATTGACAGGCGACTTGTTTACTGCACGATTTGCAGACTGTCGATTTGATGAGTCACTTTTCCCAAAATTAGGGGGAGAAGTTGGTGAAACCAAACGGGAAATTTTGTGGAAAAATGCATCATTATCTCGTCTTGATCCACATACCTCTATTTGTGAAAGAGAGGTACAAAAGATTATCCATTTGCAAAGAATAGCAAATCAAATGCCTGACGCATTTACGGACTTGAAAAGGATAACGAAATCCCACATTCCCGCGGAAAATGTTCCAATCCGTATTGATATCCCTGTTGGACAATCATCTAGTGTCATATCCAATGAGTCGAATGCACGCCTGAAGCGTGGCAGACCATTAGGTTCCAAAGATCGAAATCCTAGAAAGAGGAAAAAGAACGATCAAAATGACACCACGAAAGAATCTCATGATTTAACAAATTCTGAGATTCATGAAGAATCCATTGAGCCCGAGACTCTGGAAAATACGGAACTATCCCTAAATCCAATTAATATTGAGGCAAATATTAATCGAGTGGATATTGTGGTGGATAATGCCTTTGCTTATAATGTAGCATCTAGCATTATGCAAGAATGTGAGGATCTCGAACCTCAATCTGTTGAAGAATGTCGAAAAAGACAGGATTGGCCAAAGTGGCAAGAAGCAATTCAATCAGAATTGAATTCGCTGGCAAAACGTGAAGTTTTTGGCCCTATTGTTGAAACACCTAATGGTGTTAAGCCTGTCGGCTATAAATGGATCTTTGTACGCAAGAGAAATGAGAAAAATGAGGTACAAAGATATAAAGCACGCCTTGTTGCACAAGGTTTTTCTCAAAGGCCTGGTGTCGATTATGAAGAGACATATTCGCCTGTAATGGATGCGATAACCTTTCGTTATCTCATAAGTTTTGCTGTCCATGAAAAGCTTGACATGCACTTAATGGATGTGGTTACTGCCTATCTTTATGGCTCACTTGATAATGAGATATACATGAAAATTCCCGATGGACTCAAGGTGCCAAACGCGCACAACTCAAAATCTCGGGAAATGTTCTCAATTAAATTGCAAAGATCCTTGTATGGTCTAAAGCAATCTGGACGAATGTGGTATAATCGTCTTAGTGAGTACTTGTTAAAAGAAGGCTATATAAATGACGCCATTTGCCCGTGTGTTTTTATAAAGAAAACAACATCGGAATTTGTTGTACTTGCCGTATATGTTGATGACATAAACCTTATTGGAACCCCTAAAGAACTCCAAAAGGCAATTGATTATCTAAAGGATGAATTCGAGATGAAAGATCTCGGAAAGACTAAACTATGTCTTGGTTTGCAAATTGAATATTTGGCAAACGGAATTTTTGTTCATCAATCTACCTATACAGAAAAGGTACTGAAACGGTTTTACATGGATGAAGCACATCCTTTAAGTACACCGATGGTTGTTCGATCACTTGATGTGAACAAAGATCCATTCCGACCACAAGAAAGGAATGAAGAGCTACTTGGTCCTGAAGTACCATATCTTAGCGCAATTGGCGCACTAATGTATCTTGCAAATACTACAAGACCTGACATATCATTTTCAGTTAATGTCTTAGCAAGATTTAGCTCGGCTCCTACGAGGAGACACTGGAATGGGATCAAACACATATTGCGGTACCTAAAGGGAACTACCGATATGGGCTTATTTTATGGCAAGAATTGCAGCCCGGATCTTGTTGGTTATGCTGATGCTGGATATTTGTCCGACCCACACAAGGCTCGATCTCAAACGGGTTATGTGTTTACCTGTGGAGAAACCGCCATATCTTGGCGATCGACTAAGCAATCAATTGTGGCTACTTCATCTAATCATGCCGAGATAATTGCTATTCATGAAGCAAGTCGGGAGTGTGTGTGGTTAAGGTCGATAATACATCATATCCAAGACAAATGTGGTTTGAAGTGTGATAAACTACCCACAACTTTGTATGAAGACAATGCAGCATGTATAGCTCAATTGAAGGGAGGATTCATAAAAGGAGATAGAACGAAGCATATTTCACCAAAGTTATTCTTCACACATGATCTTCAAAAGAATGGTGATATCAATGTTCAACAGATTCGTTCAAGCGAAAATATGGCTGATTTGTTTACAAAATCTCTACCAAAGTCAACCTTCAAGAAGCTAGTTCACAAGATCGGGATGCGAAGACTTAAGGACATAAATTGATGTTCTTATCAGGGGGAGTTTAATGCGCGTTGCACTCTTTTTCCCTTACAAGGTTTTGTCCCACCGGGTTTTCCTTGCAAGGTTTTTAACGAGGCAACCAATAGGCGCATATTCAAACATGTGTACTCTTTTTCCTTTCTTTAATTTTTCCCAATGGGTTTTTGTTTTAAGGTTTTATGAGGCACATCATTGAATAGACATTCAAGGGGGAGTGTTATAAATACACTTCTATTTAAGGTGAATGTCTTTAATTAGAGAGATTCTAGAGTTCTATTCTTGGTAGATAAATCATCCTCCTCCCTATAAATAGAGGTGCCCTCTACCATTGTAAATCACTCCTAACATTCTCTAAGTATCAATAAGAAGAACTCTCTCTACTCTTCTCTCTATTTGCTCTTGTTCTTGAGTTATTGTTCTTGTCTTTTATATTATTTCATAACAAAGACATAATAATAAAATAACAACAACAACAACCCAGTATAATTCCACTTAGTGGGGTCCGGGGAGGGTAGTATGTACGCAGACCTTACCCCTACCCTTGGGTAGAGAGGCTGTTTTCAAATAGACCCCCGGCATCCTTCCCTCCAAGAACTTCCCACCTTGCTCTTGGGGAGACTCGAACTCACAACCTCTCGGTTGGAAGTGGGGGTTGCTTACCATCGGAGCAACCCCTCTTGTCAAAGACATAATAATAAAATAAAAAATGGAATTAAGGTTTTATATATTTACGTTCAAAATCATAGGATTACACCTAACTTTAGAGTAGAAAACCTAAACTGTTTATAATTTCGGTGTTTATTAGTTCTTTTAATTCAAGGCTAAATAGGATTAGTTATGGTCAAAATAATATTGAAAGAAGTTTTCTAATTTTAATAAGAGTAGGTTTTACACTATTATAAATAGGAGTGCTAGTATCTTCTTTTTCTTGAAAGAGATCCATCCAAGGTTGACCGTTTATCCAAGGTATTAATACTTCTATTTGTCCTTCATTTTTCTTTTTAATTCAATTTTATCTACGGAATTATACAAATATTCACTATTCTCTTTTGGGAAGCGATTTCTTGGTGTGATATGGATAATGATTTTCGTTCAAAACTTTGGTATCTTTTCATAGCTTGTCTATAGACAAAACAACAAATCAGATATGCCTCAATTCCAAGCAAGTTGGCACATGCATAAATCTTTGATAAGACTAAGAACGGGTAAACATTACAAATAATCATATAATTATGATTTTTTTCATCAAAGTCAAATGACTTTATTTTCTCACACAAAAATTATATAACTTTTACCAACTCACAAAAAAATCATTTTGAAAAATATTTTCCATAGTATTTTCTTATTTCAAGTTTTTTTAGTTTTAGTCTAATAAATAATAACCCAATTAAAATATGAGAAATATATATTTTTAGTCGTTCTCAAAAATAATAACCGATAATATTTTATATATACATATATGTAATATATATGTTTTATATGTTTTTGGTTAGCGCATGCAATTAGTTTTAGGCGATCGATCGATTTTTTTTCCTTAAAATAAAAATGACTCAACCCAACCTAACCCATAGCTATATACATAATTAAAAACTTAGTTTGGAATGCATGAGATTTTGATATAATAAATAAGTAGATACAAGGTATAATTATAAAGCATTTGAAAAAAAGCTAATCAATATGAATGAAAATCTTAAAAATAAAAATAAAATATCGAAGTATCATGTTTTGAAGGATTCATTTTTTGTATTATTTTAATTTTTATATACCAGTATTGGACTATTGGGTCGGGTGGGTCAGGTCGAATCGTTTCTATTTTAACTTGTATTATTATTTGTTAGACTGGAAATACAAATAAAAAATCACAAAATAAGGTCACTGTGATTTTTCTGTGAGTTAGTAAGAGTGTATGAGTTTTCTATGAGAAAACAAAGTTATGTGACTTAGATGAAAAAAAGTCATAATTATATGACCATTTGTGAAATTTAGCAGACTAAAAACACTCGTAGCAAATAGTGGACCTAAAATATGGACTTACTAACATGACTAAAACTTAATCCCGACTAATTGGTATATTGTTTTTGCTTACAGACTATCAGATGAATAGAGTGTTTATCATGGAAGAGCAAATGGGAAAAGTTGAGGAGGAGATTTGGCAGATGAAAGAGGTAGCTAATGAGGGCAGAGTGAAGGCAACTGGGGAACTATTAACAGAGCTAAGGACTTCAAGGGAATTACTGTCTAATACTCAAGAACAATTGAAGATTAAATATAAGAAAAAAATTTCTCTGAATTTGGAGATTGAGAGAGCAAAAGAGTTTCAGCTTTGGTTAGCAGAGAAAGAAGCTAGTTTAGAAAAATTGAAAGCGGAATTGAATAATGCAAAAAGGAATGAGGCTCAGGCCATGGAATTATTATCCAATTTCAAGAAAAGGGTTCATGAACTACAAGTTGAAGTAGAGAATAGAAGATTATCCGAGTTTAAAATATTCGATTCATTGGTATTGAAGACAAAGGAATTCGAGCAAACTAGCAGGCATTGTGATGGTTCTTGCCATGGGAAGGAACTCGGATGGCTCGGGTCTGAACTTGGATCGCCTAAGGCCAATGCTTTGAGTGATGAGATGCTCTTGCTTAGAAAGGAACTTAAATTGGCAACTGATGCAGAAGAAAAGAGCCAAATCGAAGCTACTGTGGCCAAGGAGAAACTTAGTGCTTCTCATTTAGAACTAGAACAAGTAAAAGACGAGGCAAGACGATTGAAACAGATGGTCAGAAACACTGAGGCTAGGTACCAAAGGCTTTTGGATGAAGCAAAACAGGAAACTCTTGCTCAGCAGGAGACTGCAAGACTCGTAAAGTCTCTTAAAGATGCTAAACATATGACTAGAGCAGCAAGGCAAGAGATCTACAAATTGAGGGACATATTGAAGCAGGTTATAAATGAAGCGAACGTTGCAAAAGCTGCTGCTGATTTAGCTAAAGATGAAAATTTTCAACTCAAAGATTCCCTAGCTAAAAAGGAGGAAAAACTTAGTTTTCTTACTCGAGAGATTGGACAAGTAGCCAAGGAAATTTTCAGCATCGAACATATTGAGCTGATTCAACAAGAATCGGAAGATTTAGAAGCAAAAATTCAAGATGAGGATCCAGAAAAGGCTGAGGCACCAAAATCGGAGCCCCATAGACCAAAACAGGTATCTCATCATCGGAGAGCATCCTCATCTACAGTCTCAGAGGATTTTGGAACACCTAGAGCAGAATTCTCTGATCACTCAGATACTGATTGAATCATAATAGGAAGAGAAAAGTATTATTTCAAAGAGTTGGTGACCTCAATATTAGGCCTTCGTTTTTTAGATACAACTTGGAATGGTATAGTTATTTTCAGTTTTGAAGTTTTAATACTATGCATATATTCTTCATTTATCACATGACAAGAAATTGCACCCTTAGTTATTTATTCAGTTGTTCTTCTATTCTTCAGTGTTAGCTTCATTCTACCTAAGCATGAATGTCCAGTCTATGTTATGAGTTATAACATCAAGTGCATGATATTAATTTCACTTAAATAGTTATTTCAAATCCTTTTGAGTATTCTGTTTGCTGAAAGGAATATATCATGGCGCCTGCATCTTTGTTGCTTCTAAGATTAGGGTGCTTCTCTGTGCAGTATTGTATAACTTAGGACATTATAATATTTATGCCATAGACATTCTAGTCATCCAATGCATTCTTGAGATATTGAAATGGAGTTGGAAATAAGGGGAAGAAGAACAAGATTTGTTCACCAAGAACTAGATGCATTAGAACCTTGCACCCAAATGTTGTATGTTTTTATTCGACGAAAAAACAAGGACCTTAGCCTGGAAACCATAAGAACTATAGAGATAGATATAGGATGAACAAGGTTAGTGGTAGACTTGTTGTCGCGCCAATAAAATCTAATACTCTTTCCGTTCCATTTTATGTTACACGTTATCCTTTTTAGTTCATCCCAAGAAGAATAACACATATCTATATTTAGTAATAATTCATCTTTAAATATCCCCTTATGGAAAAACCAGTTGCGGCTTTAAAGTTTACCTTATCTCATTAAGCTTACCCTTAATGAGATAATTTCTAGCCACAAATTTCTATGGATTATTTCAGACCACAGGTTTCAAAAGTCTTTATTTCTTAAATTTCGTGCCCAGTCAAGCACCTTCACGTAAATTGGGACAGAGGGAGTAAATCATATCCACGAGCTCGAGTCAACAAGAGAAGGCGGAAAGGAAAATCTGTTTGGTTATTGGGCAAAAGGGTTTGTGGGGTGGGATTTACCATATCCAACTTACATCAAAAACTAAAGCCAACACACTATGTAAACATGGTGAACAAGACAATAAACAACAACAACTACCCAATATACTCCCACCAGGTGGGGTCTGGGGAGGGTAATATGTAGACGAGCCTTACCCCTACCCGAAATGGCAGAGAGGCTGTTTCCAATCGATGGTGAACAAGACAATGAAATTGGTAAATTTAAATGGAGAACAAATGCTCAACTGATCATTCCAATCAGGAAACAGAAGCATCCAAATACAGGAGAATTGCAGAGATAAACCATGATCTTTGAACTCATGACCCAAAGCAAACAAGTTGAAATCCTATATCAGAACTGAACACAAGTGAAAGCGTCCTACTTCCCCATATTCATCTCCATACAAACAAAACGCCAGACATGCACAGAGCTGGACCTTTCTTTAATGAACGACAACTTACAATTTTTAGGTCTCACAAATCATAGGGGAGTTACAACTGCAAAGAGCTTAATTAAACCAATAAGCACAAGTTTAACATGACATTCAAATCCTAAATTAAAGATTTTCACCACTTTTAGTGCTCCTCATTTTCTGGTTTTGCTACTTCTTTCATGTCTTCGGTTCCCTCGTCCTGCAAAAAAAACCCATACATGACTTAGCAAAACGATCATCACAAGGAATAAAGAAACAATCTCATTAACAAGAGAATAGAATGAACTTGCCTGCATGTCCGAGGTCCACAAAGTCAGATTATCGCGAAGAAGCTGCATTATCAACGTGCTATCCTTGTAGGACTCCTCCCCCAATGTGTCCAGTTCAGCGATAGCCTCATCAAATGCCTTTTTAACATAAACACAACCATAAGTAAGATATCTAAATTCCTACTAATTTTTCAAATTAAAACAACAAATCATGACTTTTTTGTTTACCTGTTTGGCCAGATTACAAGCACGATCAGGTGAATTCAATATCTCATAGTAAAATACAGAGAAATTGAGAACTAGCCCCAATCGAATAGGATGTGTAGGTGCCAGTTCCGCATTTGCAATATCCTAAGAAAAAACAATACGAATATTTCAATTTCACACTTCAATACAATGTAAAGTCCAAATTTTCTTTAGCATTTGCATGCTTCTCCATCATTTAATAAACCAGGACAAAGAATTGAATCAATTGCTAATGAAATCAAAAACCGGACATTTTTCTCAACATTTGCATATTTTCCCCGTATTTCTAACTAATCAGGACGAACATTTGATGCAACTAATAACGAAATTAAAGCCGGATATTATTTCCCAGCATATGCATAAATTTTCATCAATTTTAAATAAAACAGGAAGAGAATTTGTTGCAACTGATTAAAAAAAATCAAAAGCAAACCTGAGCGGACTTATAAGACGAAAGAGTATTCTCAGCAGCTTCCTTTCTCTCAGCTCCGGTCTTAAACTCAGCCAAATACCGGTGATAATCTCCTTTCATTTTCAAATAAAACACCTTAGAATCTCCGATTGACGCAGCGCCAATGAGATTCGAATCGAGCAGCTTGAGGATACCGTCACAGATCGAGGTCAACTCCGACTCGATCTTAGATCTGTAAGTTTTAATAGAGGTCACGTGCTCCTCATTGCCTCGGCTCTCTTCTTTTTGCTCGATTGAGGAAATGATTCGCCACGAGGCTCGTCGTGCTCCGATCACGTTTTTGTATGCTACGGATAGAAGATTACGTTCTTCGATGGTGAGTTCCTCGCCGCCGTCCGAGGCGGTTACGACCTTCTCCATAAACTCTACCATCTCCTCGTACCGCTCAGCTTGCTCCGCAAGCTTCGCCATGTACACGAACTCATCGCGCGACGACGCCATCGATGTTTGAAGGGAGAGAGAGAGAGCTGAGAATATGAAATGAAAGAGCGGTTTTGGGATTCTTCTCATTTCAAGTTTGATTTTTGTGCGCGCTAATTGAGGCTTTCAGATTTGTGGGCCAGGGCCATAGGAAACTCTAGCCTCTAGGTTTGGCCCATGATTGTTGACTGGCACGAGAAAAAGTTCTCCTAGTACACCTTGGATTGGCAAGACGTGAGATCTTTTGGAAAAAAATTATACGGGTTTGATCCAAAACGGAAAATATTATATTAAAAGTATTATTAGATCGTTTTAGTCCAATAACTTGTATCAGAGCTTAAGTTTGGCGGAATGAGCATGATGATTAATGAGTGATGGTGCAAGGCTTGGTTTGCTTACTCTTACGAGTTTGGAGACGCACACACACAAAAAAACTGGTTGGGGGCGTCAGTTGCCATAAATACTCTGACGATATAGATGGCACACAATAAAATTCGGAGATTGAACTGCATATCGTGGTAATCGGCCACATGGAACATAATTTGAGGAGAAGACTTGTGGATCGTGGTGATAGGCCACGTGCAACTTAATTAGACTGGGATTATTAGGTATGCGAATAAAGCCTCATATTGGTAGGTGAAAAAAGTAGGATTCTATATATAAAATGAAGGAATCTCTTAATGACGAGTTGGCCCAAAACGGATAATATTATACCATATTAAGAGAATATTAGGTCATTTTAGCCCAACGCAAAATAAGAAGAATTAACTTGATAACAGCTTGCCAATTGCTATAAAAAATAAATATTGAATCTGCCTGATTATTCGGGTAAAGATCCCAAACATTAATCTCACCATTAATTCAGTATATGTAATTCAAAATGTTATTTGTTGTACATGAACAAATTATCCCCACGTAACCTAATGTGTCTACTTAATCTATATACGGGTTCATAATGATAAATTTTAGTTTGGTAAATTGAAGTTGGTCTCATGCATAATAGGACTCTCATGTGCACGACGGTATATTTATTAGGACATGCATGCGGTTGAGACATAGTTTTATATTTTATTTTTTATGAAATAATTATTTATTTAATTTATTTAATTTAACAAAGTACTATTTTAAATAGATCATTTATTATATGTATGTCCTTTTAGTTATGTAGTAGACAATTTAGTATATGAAAACTTAGCTCATGCACAGAAAATTAAATTGTTGGTTCTCATAATTAATAAACTATGTTCACAATTAAAGATATTGTTGAATAAAATATCTTGATGATTGTAGCACATGATTATTGTACAATTTGTCTCCAACTTCTTGTGCTAGTATACTCAGTGTATATTGAACGGACCAAGTAGAGAAAAAATATTTTTGTACTGAATATATAAAACACTTTCTCTAATTCATTAAATGAGCTTATACTCCTAATCTTGATATAATTATTATGATCAATGTAATTTGTTTATTGTTTTAATTTATCAAAAGGTACGACTCTATCTAGAGTTAGTATATGCCTAATAGATTGGACATTAACGAATAATATTTGTGAATAATAATTAGTTGATAGAATTCATGACTCGGTTTTGTGTTTGATGATATCCCTTTATGTAAGCTTATAAGTTCATGTGAAAACCTGGGAGGTAAATTTTATATATGTCACATGAAATAGTTTAAGCGGAATTATAAAGAATTTAATTAGTTAATTGAATTAAATTTTCAGTGATTTAATTTAATTAACTGGTATTTAAAATCTTAACATGAAGATTTAAAATAAGTGTTAATGAATTTTCAAAATTCATATTGAGGAGTTCAATTACAATTTTTTAGTGGAATAAATTATAATTTATTATAGTAAGAATTAATTCATGCTAATTTCGAATTAATACTATAATTAGTGGCCTCTTATTATTTCTGTGGTCCCTGCTATACCTAGTAAAAACCTGGACAGACTTGGTAAAAAAGTAGCTTGGGAGAAAAGTTATCCTTTTGAGTTAGAGTAGGTTTCTACTTGTAGAATCCTACACATTTTTTAGCCCTATTGTGGCTTAATTTCGGATCTATTAAAGGAAGACTAGTTTCACCTAATTATTTACCGTTTAGTTGTATTGTTCTTGCCCACCCAATAGCAAAAAACTTCCAAGGTTTTACTAGGCAGAAGACTGCAGCCTTGGATTCTTGCCGCTTGGAAGGTTTGTGCAACCACTTCAAGAGGTTAGTATTTCTAATCTCGTTATTATTATGTTGTCTAGTTTACATGTAATTGATGCCTGGTTTTATGCTTGCTTCCGCTGCGTATGTTCCAACAATATTGAGTGTCCCTGCTGGTTGTTAGAACAACGGGAGCCTGGCTGGTACGCGTGTACATATATCGGGTTGGGTTGGTTTGATTTTAGCAGGGTTTTCGGGTTTTTCGTTACTTAAATATTATTTCAATATTACTTTGTTAATTTTTTTATAAGTAAATATATTTAGTAAAAATACAAAAAATTGACAATCATATTATCTACTAAATATTCTTATTGGTGAATTTACTTAGTAACAAATGATAGTTAGTTTTTTAGTTTTTTGATAATAATTTTTGTTGATATACACTTTCAAGGTTAACCGAATTTAGTAATTAAACATAAAAATCAATACGATACTTAAATAATAATAATCACTTCTAATTCGAAAAAGATATAAGAATTTAATAGATATGCATATGAATATGGAAGAACAAAAAGAATGATGTATTTCAGAAACACTTGATAAGAAGATGATCATATAACCCATTATTTAAGATTAATACATATGGAGCACTTCAATATTTTCTTAAATATTATATCCTGTAAGAAAACCTCAAATATATCTAGAAATTTTAAAGAAAATTCTATATTATCTTAAAAGTATATATAAAATTTACATATTTATATGTTGGTTTGGTTCGAATTTTTTTTACTCAACATCAAACCAAATCAAACGAAATCTAGTCAAATTTTTAATCGGTTTGCTTTGAATTTTTGGTGCGATTTTTCGGTTCGATTCTTAAACCCCTACTAGCCGATCTTGATTTAAAAGAACGAAAGCACGTATGATTGATTCGTTGATATTTTAAGGAGTTTTTTCTATCTATACCATATATGAAACCTTATTATTAAAAATGTGGATATTTTCATTATTACCGGCCATGTTTATATTTTTCCTGAAAAGTTTATGCCATTCATTAAATATCCAATATTAAGAACTGATTCCTTCCAAATTAGGCGTCTAAAAATCTAGGATAAATATTTGAATAGCTTATTCCTTCCAAATTAGGCGCCTAAAAAATTGGAACTAAATATTTTTTCATATTCACATCAGATTTGTTTCCTCTTTTTATGCGGGCTTCTCTTTTCTCATTTTTCACACATTTCTATTTCTCCAATACCATTCCCATTTGAAGAATGACTCAAGAATGTGCAGAGAAGATACAAATGCCACTAGCGCCAAAACAAGAAGCTTGAAATAGTAATGAATAAAACGAGATATATGCAACAGGCCACTTCTAAGTTAACAAAAAATAACTAGGACATTGCAGCAGTGAATAGATTTGAAGCTGGAAGAATAGAAAATATATTGGTAAAATGAAGCCATCTAAGTTAAACATCTTCTTCCAAATACAAAAAAATATTGACTACAAAAATTTCTCCTAATCTACAAATTCTATAGAAAAATCTACAAATAAATTATAAATCAGTTTAGTATATATAAAGCAGTATTATTTTGAAGGGTCTCTACAAAATTACTACATTTATACTACAATTACACTACAATCTATGTTAAAAAAAGATGTTGACTACAAAATTACAAATAAACTACAAATCAGTTTAAGTATTGTATAAAGTTGTATTGTTTTTAAGGATATCTATAAAATTACTATATTTATACCATAATTAATCTATATTCTACGTTGAAAAAAAATGTTGACTACAAAATTTTCTCTTCATCTACAAAATGTTTAAAAAAAATTACAAATAAACTAGTATTGTATAAAGTTGTGTTGTTTTTAAGGGTATCTACAAAATTACTACATTTACACAACAATTACACTACAATCTTATATGAAAAAAATATTGACGACTGTTATAAACTAAAGCAAAAGACAAGAACAATAGAACAAGAACAATAACAATAGAGAGAAGAGTAGAGAGAGTTCTTCTTATTGAGAGTTAGGAGTGAATTACAATGGTAGAGAGCACCTCTATTTATAGGGAGGAGGAAGATCTTGCTACCAATAATAGGACTCTAAAATCTCTCTAATTAAATACATTAAAGACATTCACCTTAAATAGAAGTGTAAGAATCTTCTATTTCATAACACTCCCCCTTGAATGTCTATTCAATGATGTGCCTCGTTAAAACCTTAAAACAAAACCCAATGGGAAAAATTAAAGTAAGGAAAGAGTACACATGTTTGAATATGCGCCTATTGGTTGCCTCGTTAAAAACCTTGCAAGGAAAACCCAGTGGGACAAAACCTTGTAAGGGAAAAAGAGTGCAACGCGCATTAACTCCCCCTGATAAGAACATCAATTTATGTCCTTAAGTCTTCGCATCCCGATCTTGTGAACTAGCTTCTTGAAGGTTGACTTTGGTAGAGATTTTGTAAACAAATCAGCCATATTTTCGCTTGAACGAATCTGTTGAACATTGATATCACCATTCTTCTGAAGGTCATGTGTGAAGAATAACTTTGGTGAAATATGCTTCGTTCTATCTCCCTTTATGAATCCTCCCTTCAATTGAGCTATACATGCTGCATTATCTTCATATAAAGTTGTGGGTAGTTTATCACACTTCAAACCACATTTGTCTTGGATATGATGTATTATCGACCTTAACCACACACACTCCCGACTTGCTTCATGAATAGCAATTATCTCGGCATGATTAGATGAAGTAGCCACAATTGATTGCTTAGTCGATCGCCAAGATATGGCGGTTTCTCCACAGGTAAACACATAACCCGTTTGAGATCGAGCCTTGTGTGGGTCGGACAAATATCCAGCATCAGCATAACCAACAAGATCCGGGCTGCAATTCTTTCCATAAAATAGGCCCAAATCGGTAGTCCCCTTTAGGTACCGCAATATGTGTTTGATCCCATTCCAATGTCTCCTCGTAGGAGCCGAGCTAAATCTTGCTAAGACATTAACTGAAAAAGAAATGTCCGGCCTTGTAGTATTTGCAAGATACATTAATGCACCAATTGCGCTAAGATATGGTACTTCAGGACCAAGTATCTCTTCATTCCGTTCTTTAGGTCGGAATGGATCTTTGTTCACTTCAAGTGAACGAACAACCATCGGTGTACTTAACGGATGTGCGTCATCCATGTAAAACCGTTTCAGTACCTTTTCTGTATAGGTAGATTGATGAACAAAAATTCCGTTTGCCAAATATTCAATTTGCAAACCAAGACATAGTTTAGTCTTACCGAGATCTTTCATCTCGAATTCATCCTTTAGATAATCAATTGCCTTTTGGAGTTCTTCAGGGGTTCCAATAAGGTTTATGTCATCAACATATACGGCAAGTACAACAAATCCCGATGTTGTTTTCTTTATAAACACACATGGGCAAATGGCATCATTTATATAGCCTTCTTTCAACAAGTACTCACTTAGACGATTATACCACATTCGTCCTGATTGCTTTAGACCATACAAGGACCTTTGCAATTTGATTGAAAACATTTCCCGAGATTTGGAATTGTGCGCATTTGGCACCTTGAGTCCTTCGGGAACTCTCATGTATATGTCGTTATCAAGTGAGCCATAAAGATAGGCAGTAACGACATCCATTAAGTGCATGTCCAGCTTCTCATGGACAGCAAAACTTATGAGATAACGAAAGGTTATCGCATCCATTACAGGCGAATATGTCTCTTCATAATCGACACCAGGCCTTTGGGAAAAACCTTGTGCAACAAGTCGTGCTTTGTATCTTTGTACTTCATTTTTCTCATTTCGTTTGCGTACAAAGACCCACTTGTAGCCAACGGGCTTAACACCATTAGGTGTTTCAACTATAGGGCCAAAAACTTCACGTTTTGCCAGCGAATTCAATTCAGATTGAATTGCTACTTGCCATTTTGGCCAATCATGTCTTTCTCGACATTCTTTCACAGATTGAGGTTCGAGTTCCTCACATTCTTTCATAATGTTAGATGCTACATTATAAGCAAAGACATTATCTACCACAACATCCACTCGATTAATATTTGCCTCAATATTAATTGGATTTGGGAGTAGTTCCGTATTTTCAAGAGCTTCAGGCTCAACAGATTCTTCGTGAATCTCGGAATTAATCAAATCATGAGCGTCCTCATGTGATTCTTTCATAGTGTCATTTATATCGTTCTTTTTCCTCTTTCTAGGATTTCGATCTTTGGAACCTAATGGTCTGCCACGCTTCTGGCGTGCATTTGACTCATTGGATATGACACTAGATAATTGTCCAATAGGGACTTCAATACGGATCGGAACATTTTCCGCAGGAATGTGGGATTTCGTTATCCTCTTCAAGTCCGTAAATGCGTCAGGCATTTGATTTGCTATTCTTTGCAAATGGATAATCTTTTGTACCTCTTTCTCACAAGTAGAGGTATGTGGATCAAGATGAGATAATGATTCATTTTTCCACAAAATTTCCCGTTTGGTTTCACAAACTTCTCCCCCTAATTTTGGGAAAAGTGTTTCATCAAATCGACAGTCTGCAAATCGTGCAGTAAACAGGTCGCCTGTCAATGTTTCAAGGTAGCGAATGATGGAGGGCGAATCAAACCCAACATATATTCCTAACCTTCTTTGCGCACCCATTTTGGTGCGGGATGGCGGTGCTACAGGCACATATACGGCACATCCAAATATCCTTAAATGGGATATATCGGGTTCATGACCCAAAACCAATTGCAACGGAGAATACTTGTGGTAATTCGTCGGCCTGAGGCGAATTAGCATTGCTGCATGCAATATGGCATGACCCCACACTGAAGTGGGCAGCCTCGTTCTCATCAGTAATGGCCTTGCAATCAATTGCAAGCGCTTAATTAACGATTCTGCAAGACCGTTCTGAGTGTGAACATGGGCTACAGAATGTTCAACTTTTATCCCGATTGATAAGCAATAATCATTAAATGCTTGTGATGTAAACTCAGCAGCATTATCCAGTCTAATGGACTTGATTGGATTATCTGGAAAGTGTGCTCGTAGCCTAATGATTTGTGCCATTAACTTCTCAAACGCCAGGTTGCGAGATGACAACAGGCACACATGAGACCATCTACAGGATGCGTCTATCAAGACCATGAAATACCTAAACGACCCACTAGGTGGGTGAATAGGTCCACAAATGTCCCCTTGTATACGTTCCAGAAACTGGGGTGACTCAGTCCCAACCTTTGTTGGGGATGGTCTGATAATCAGCTTGCCTTGATAACACGAAGTGCAAGGATATTCATTACTTGAGAGAATTTTGAAATTCTTTAACGGATGCCCATATGAGCTTTCTATAATCCGTCTCATCATGGTTGATCCTGGGTGACCCAGTCGATCATGCCAAAGTACAAATGTATTGGACTCAGTATTCTTTAGATTTACTGTTGAATGTGCCTCAATTGCACTAATTCTTGTCCAATACAGGCCACAAGATAAAGACGGGAATTTCTCAATAACCCTCTTTTGGCCGGAGACATTCTTTGAAGTGAGGACGAGATATTCAAGATTATCTTCATCCATTGTCTCAATATTGTAGCCATTCCGGCGTACATCTTTAAAGCTCAACAAGTTTCTCATAGACTTGGAGGAGAACATTGCATTCTCTATGATTAACATCGTGCCCTTGGGCAGAGTTACAATAGCTCTTCCGGAGCCTTCAATCAATTTACTACTTCCAGAGATTGTAGTAATGTTTGCCTTACACATATTCAGTTGAGAGAAATACTTCCTTTCTTTGAGTATTGTATGTGTAGTACATGAATCAACTAGGCAAATGCTTTTACAGTTGGATGTTGATCCAAGTTCGCTTTGTGAGATATCCATTTTGCTTTCCCATAGTTTGACATACAAAAAAGGAGATACACGAACATAAGAATAAACAAGTTCAATCCTTTTGTGTCACATAATATTTTCAAAATCTGCTACTAACAGTTGACTAACAAAATCAGATATGTTGTCCATAATCAATTACTATGCAGTTTGAAAATTTCAGCGTTTTTCATAAGACAATCGATTATTAAACACACAATCGATTGTTGGAACATAGACAATTGATTGTTGAACACACACAATCGATTATTTGTTATTTTTGAAAAATTCCAGACCTTACTGTTTCAAGACAATCGATTGTTAGACAAAGACAATCGATTGTTAGACAAAGACAATCGATTGTTGGCTATTTTTGAAAAATTCCAGAACACACTGTTTCAAGACAATCGATTGTTAGACAAAGACAATCGATTGTTGGCTATTTTTGAAAAATTCCAGAACACACTGTTTCAAGACAATCGATTGTTAGCCAAAGACAATCGATTGTTGATCAATTGTTTTTCAACTTTAATGCGAAAATAGTTGATAATCGACTAGTTTTTCAGGCTAGTCGATTACCCCCACTGGAAAATAAAAGTTTTATTGATATTTGAACATATTGAAGATATTCTAAAGAACTACTGCTAACATTGCTTTATGAACTAACTAATACGAGCTAATGCTAATGACTATTAATCTATTCATTGACTAATACAAGTAGAATCAAACAGCTCCATCTTCTTTCATCACGGTTCCGTCACCGATTAGGTGGTCTATCTTTCCCTCGGGTTGCTCAAAGAAGTCTGCCACATCCAGGTGGGTGAAGTCAAAGTTGTCGTCAGAGACAAAATTTGTTTCAGGGCGTTTTCTCTTTCGAGATGCTTGATAAAGGTCAACCAAGTGTCTTGGTATACGGCAAGTCCTAGACCAGTGCCCATTTCCACCGCAACGATAACATATAGTTTCTGAACTATTTGCCTTAGGATCTTCTGGACCCCGTTTCTGCTTTCGGTGATTATCTCTCTTTGGGGGGTGACGGACTTCTTTGGAATTTCTTCCTTGTCCACGTCCTTGGCTTTGACCCCGTTTATGACCGTGATCATGGTCCCTTTTATGTTTGGCATAATGCGAGTGCACCATATCTGCTTCAGGCAGTGGTGTAGACCCAGTTGGTCTATTTTCGTGATTTCTCATGAGCAGATCATTATTACGCTCAGCCACTAGTAAGAGAGAAATCAATTCAGAGTACTTCGTAAAGCCTTTCTCTCGGTACTGTTGCTGCAGTACCATATTGGAGGCATGAAACGTTGTAAACGTTTTCTCAAGCATATCGTAATCGGAGATGTTATCTCCACATAGCTTCAGTTTAGAAGTAATTCTGAACATAGCAGAATTATATTCGGAAACGGACTTAAAGTCCTGTAGCCTCAGATGGGCCCAATCATATCGTGCTTGTGGCAGAGTGACCAACTTCAGGTTGTCATATCTCTCCTTTAAGCTGTTCCACAAAACGAGTGGATCCTTGACGGTGAGATATTCAATCTTCAAACCTTCGTCAAGGTGGTGGCGCAAGAAAATCAAGGCCTTCGCACAATCTTGGGTGGATGCTTTTTCTTTATCTTTGAGGGTGTCTCCGAGACCCATAGCATCTAGGTGGATTTCAGCATCCAACACCCATGTCATATAGTTCTTGCCCGAAATTTCAAGGGCAACGAACTTTCTTTTCATAATGTCAGACATACTCGAAAATTAAATTAGGAAGAGGGAAAATACCTTGGATTTTCGAGAATGATACTTGAGACGGTAGAGTCTCGTGCTGATAACGTGTTATAAACTAAAGCAAAAGACAAGAACAATAGAACAAGAACAATAACAATAGAGAGAAGAGTAGAGAGAGTTCTTCTTATTGAGAGTTAGGAGTGAATTACAATGGTAGAGAGCACCTCTATTTATAGGGAGGAGGAAGATCTTGCTACCAATAATAGGACTCTAAAATCTCTCTAATTAAATACATTAAAGACATTCACCTTAAATAGAAGTGTAAGAATCTTCTATTTCATAACAACGACAAAATTTTCTCTTCATCTACAAATTTTTTACAGAGGACTACAATTAAATTTCCTTCACATGATAAACGACCTCTGCCCTAACAACGATCTTTACGAGAGAGTTTCCACTGGGCCGTTATCCGAACACGCCGCTGCTAACATTCTGGCCCAATTAATTTCCGCGATTAATCACCACCACAAGGTGGAGGTGGCTCACCGTGATATTGAGCCGGATACTATCCTTTTGGATTCGCAATACAGATTGAAATTGGCTGCTTTTGGATCTGATGAGTGGTTTTATGGGTGTGAGGGTGTGTTGATGAGTGGGGTGGTGGATACGCCGTATTACGTGGCGCTAGAGGTTCCTGCATTTTACGGTGAAATGGGAGGGGAAAATGACGATAGTGAGATCTTTGGAATTAAGGGGAGAGAAAAATATGTGATATATGGACACCTTTAATTAAGGAGTAAAAAATTGCCAATTAACTATACCTCTAAATTAATTATGGTATATAAATGGTAATTTGGTATGTTGAATTGTGATTAACTAAAATCTTAAACATTGAGGGTAATAAGGCCTCATTTGTTTTTATTAAGATTAAGACGTCTGAATCTGAATACACGTCTGAATATGAAGATGTGTATTAAGACTCAGACGTCTGAATCTGAATACACAACTGAATGATTAATATGTTGTCTCTAGGTCTGAACACTAAATGATTAAGACTGTTTGTTTTTAGTATCTGAAATACTACAATTTATCTATATTTAAACATACCATATATAAAATTCAAATAAAATAGTTAATTAAATATTTTTCAAGTTCTAACGTTCAAACATTAAAAACATATTTTTAATAATGAAAATACAAAACTATCAAGTATTTCCTCTCCCTTGCATTAGCTGAAGTGCAAGTTCTTCACACATATTGTTCATAAACTGTGATTCTTCAGATGTCCAGCTAGGTCCACTTGTTCCATCCAATTCTTGTTCTTCTTCTCCTTCTCCTTCTTCCTCAAATATTACTCGAGGTAAATCATATTGATTAAATAAGTCATCATTTAGACGCTCTTTCCTGATAAAATTATGAACTGCAAAACATGCAATAACAACATCTCTTTGGACATCAATAGGATATGGAGCCCTCTTGTCCAATATTGGAAACCTTGATTTTAAAACTCCATAAGCACGTTCAATAACATTTCTGAGTTGGACATGAGTGTGGTTAAACTTTTCCTCTTTATTTATGGCATGTTTACGATGATAATCTCCTAACCAATATCGAATATTATGATATGGCTCCAAAAACCCTTGAGTTTTGGGATATGCCGGATCACATAAATAATATTTGTTTGTCTTCAAAATAAAAGGTTAAATGGACATAATAGACATCTAACTTATTTTTTCACAATAACTTAATAAGTTGTGTCACTTACTAGGAGGAGGAAATGGAAAGCCATTATTTGAATTAGATGCGATCTCTGTTAGAACACGTGCATCATGTGCTACCCCTTCCCATCCAGCATAAACATAAGTGAAGATCATGTTAAAATTACATATAGCTAAGACAGTCTGATAACGTTTACCCTTTTCTCTTCCTCCGTAAACAATTTGTTAATTAGCTGGAATAACTGCATGTACTAATGTCCCGTCGAGTGCACCTATTGCTCCCTGAAAATAAATAAATAATTACTTTTACGTTAAAAGTTATAAAAAGAATTTAACGAAAATATATAATAATTTTGAAATACATAATACCTTAAAGATTTTCGTAGCTTTTTATGAGAACTAGGAATATGCGAATTTGAATCGAATGTTGTCGATGATATCTCCTATTTGGCACATTTCATAATTGCTTCAAGAACCTCGTGAAAATATTTGTGAACCTTTTGAAAAGAATGTTGAAATCTTCTCTTGATAACCACAAAACACTCATTATGACCTATAATAGTCAAAAATATTGCAATCGTTTCTTCGACAGAAATATGTTTGCTATCTACGAGCCATCCTTCATGTCTAAAATGCTGACATAGCCGAACATACGCATCACGAGACAGCCGCATCAATTCTACGCATTGTCGACTAGAGCCAGACAATAATTCTGATGTGTACTTTTCACCAGATAAAGACGATGTTAAATCTTATTTCTTTGGACATTCTTGAGTCTAAAATGATTTCTATACCAATACAAACACATCAACCATAATATTTTTTCTCCAGTGTCCAGTCTAAACTGTTTTAACAAAAAGAATATATAATACACGATAGTAAGCATAACATTGTATGTAAGCAAAAAAGTTTACATAAACACAATAAATTAATCAGTAAAAAAATACCATAGACATCAAACATACGTCAACAAGGCATTTAAAAAGGGATATCACAGAAAAAAATGTTCCATAAGTATAATATAATATTAAAAAAATTAAATAAGCATAATAGATACTAGTGAATAAAACAACAAAGGTTCTATATTATTAAAAAATTAAATAAGCATAGACACTAGTTGGAAAAAGCAAGGAAGGTTCCATACTATTAGAGTCTACTGAATAATCTAGCTAATTAGCAAAATTAAAGAATTCCAAATTTTTTTCCCATGGCCTTAATCCAACTCTTTAACTTGTCGTCCTCTGGAATTTTCATTCACGCTTTCCTGTAGCTGTTACCTTCACAAAGTATACTAATAGTTGCATTATATAATGGTTCTTCCCATCCAAGTGCTCAATATCAGGCCCGTTATTATTTCTAATCAATATATCTAATGCAGTACTCATCTTTTCATCAATTTCCAATTGAGACGATGAAGATTTCTTTTTGTTTCCCAAAGGTTTTCTTTCACTTGGAACTGAAGACTTGGATGGATAATTAGTAGGAGCTCCATCATTTTTGTTACCAACTTGATCTTCATGCTATCAATTGTATCTATATCTACTGTAGTAGATACAGAAGAGACAACAGGACGAGTATATGTACAGCTTGAACTCCAACCATGAATCTTGGTTGCTGTAGAACCCTCAAAAGTTTAGTACAAAGATCAGGGAAGGGTAGAGGTTACGTCTTCAATGCCTTTGCTTTTGGATGAGCCTATTATAAAGAAACTTTTAATATGCATGTCAAATCATTTTCTTTACGGAAAAAAGAAAATAAGAGGCTAAATTACTAGATAATGAACTAACCTTTATGTATTCATTCCACTCACTATTAGACATTAGAATGGTATTGGTTACTAGGTCATAAATATTGCCAGTCTTTTTAGTTATTGTCAACCAAGCTTGATACTTTTCTTTTATATATTCATAATGATTCTTCATCTGCTTTTGCGTGACGCTAAAGCCATGAGTAGTCTCCAAAACTAGTTTAACCTTGTTCCATGAATATGTCTTCAAACTACTTCCAAGTCTCCCGTTTAAGGATATTTCTTGAATATAACTTTCTAAAAACGTTTTTACTACGTCCATATTTTTTCAACTCGCTCTTATATTTTCACTAGATTGTTCCATAGCTGAAATATAAAATAATAATGATTATAGGAGGACAAAATGTTAGCCTTTGCAATTTTCAGTAACATACATAATGTGTCATCTACAAGATGTAGTCAAAAGAGCTTACAATGCTACCTATATAGGATAACTAGCTCAAGAAGCTAACAGAAATTAAGAATTAAGAAAGTAAACCATGAAGAAAAGAGCAAAGACATGGGGAGCTTGCAGAGGATATTATTATAATACACATTAAGGTAATGGTTGGTGACAACCACACAACATATGGCACACCAAGATTTTGTGCTAATGAACCACTAATAGAATTTAAAATTTGTACAATTGCCAAAAATAAGCAGAATAACACTATTCCACTGATTCGGTTGGAGCTCTCAATCCAAAATTAAATAAAGTTCATTTGTTTGAGAGCATGATTAAAGAATATGACTAGGAAGAGAATATGACTTATGAAAATAGAAGTACTTGAGACAATCAATACAAAATATCAAAAACAGAAAAAGAGATTTATATTTAGCAGAAAAAAATATGTAGAAGCAGACACAACTTTAATACAACATGTCACAACTTATTAGATACTAGTGAAATCTCACAAATCCGAACTATACTTTTGTTATTTCATTAACGGCATAATTTATCATTTTTACTCAAACAACTTAGTGCAAGATCCAATAAAATCCTACAAGATGGGTTTGGGGAGGGTAGAGTGTAACAGACCATATTCCTACCCCGAAGGGGTAAAGAGGCTATTTTCGAAAGACTCTCGACTCAAGAAGAGACTACTTTCGAAAGTTCATTTATGCAGCTCTAAAGGAACATAATACATTTAGATCTTTACCCTGTGTGATGAAATAATTGAAAGGAAATAGCGACAAAAAATTGCAGTACTGTGTTAAAAATATACCACCATTGCTTTTCTCACTTTATAGGTTCATGTCCCTTGCTCTACATGTATTGCTTGGTCAATTTAGCAGACAGTAACACTTTTAAATGATGCAGATTATACACCTTCAACTCTTAGCTATTTTGCAGTACACTCAACATAAATATATTACTTGTAATTTAAAATGGAAAGTTACAACAACTTTTGAAGAGTTTTGCAACAACTTTATTCTTAATTTTTCACTGTAGAATTAACTATTAGAGAATACGAATTGAAATCTTGAAATTCCCAAGTATATTTCACAAAATAATAGGCAATAATATTGCAAATTTCAAAATATAAGAACAAAACACTTTCACAGGTTTTTGAATCTTACCTGTTCAAGAAAACAAGTTTGAATAGATGATGATAGATGGAGAGTGGAGAGAGGCGTGATACTTATATGCACAGAAGATGAAGAAAGCGTGAAACTTTGCTAAAATAAAGCCTTATCGTTGAGCGAATCTCTGCGAAAATAACGATCCTATCGTTTTTTCAAAGAGTCTGAATGCTAGAAGGATTCTGTTGCGGATCTGACCGAATAAGACCCTTTCAAACCCATTAAGAGCCTTTAAGAGAGAAAAAACAAATAGACTTAATGGGCTGGATCTGATTAATTAGGGTTAATATTTAAAAAACAAATGCACTTAATGGGCTAGATCTGGATGAACCAGATTCAGACCTCCATAAAGAGCAAACAAATGAGGCCTAAGGTTTCATACGTGGTATAGGAAGGTAAAAATCACATATTTTAACTGCATAAACTTTGTGAAAATTTATGTACTATTTGATGCAGAATAAAATATGAAATAAACATTTTCATGCATTTTTTTGCGTTTTTATGCTAACTAAAGTAACTTGTATAGACAAACACACTTCCTTGCGTTTTTTTGCTAACTAGTTATTAGACAAGTACATTGCACTGCACGTGTATCTAATACCTGCAAATTGCAATGTTGATAGACTAATACTTCAAATTTGCAAAAATTTACAATCTGTATTTTTATTATTTTTTTCTATGTTAATAGACTAATACGGGACTTAATGAATATCTTTTTATCGAATTTGTAATTTTTGCCAATCTTCATGACCTCCACTTTAATCCGACAATTCTGCCTATCATTTTTGGTAAGTTTACTTGATAGAAGTCAACAGAGGACAAACATGAATGATACAAACATCTAACTACAAATAGTACAAGATAAAAAATATTAAATCTATTCCGATTGACTTTGTGTTTCACTGCACCTATTTTTTTTTTTCTCTTTACCAAATGGTTCTAAATTCTAATACAACTGCACTTAGTAAAAAACTACAACTAAGTAGTGAGAATTTAAAAGGTCAAGTATGCGAAAATGATAATGACAAAATAAAAGTTTAGCGTTGACACATCTTTTGGAATTTCAATTTGCACATGTTTTCTTTAAATCCCAAAGCAAGACTTTAGGACCGTTTGGCCATAGATTTTGCCGAAATTAAATTGGATTTTATTTGTCAAATACATGTTTGATCATAAATTTTACCTATTTTTGGAAAAAATTCTTAATCCCAAAACCAGCTCAATAGATGATTTTGGGCAAAAATCTTTACAAACACTAATAATATAAATATTTTTTTCCAAAATAAATTTGAAAAATATGTGTTGGAAACCTATGTCAAACATTTTCATCTTCAAACCAAACTTCAGCCATATCAAAATTTTCAAAATAAATTTGAAAATTTATGGCCAAACGCTAGCTAAAATTTGAAGACAAAAAAAATTTAGATTAGATAAAAAATAGCTAATCTGTTAGTATGAGGTGTTGTAGTAATATAAAAACGTCTCACAAAGACAAACAATTTTAGACAAATAATTATAATTTTGGAACTTTACACTTATAATATAACATAATATGATGATAATGATGAAATAGGATTTTATTAAATAGCACAAATGGAAGACATCCATCGTTGAGTTATTCCTAAGCATTCATCTTTGTGAATTGTATCTTTGACAGATGCTATATGGCTTATTTATTAGATTTGTTTATATATCTTAAGGTACCGCTGATCAGCTGCTTGAATTAGATCCTTTTTTTTCAATCATAAATTCAACATTTGTATGTTTGACATCAGGGATTGCTCTGATGGTAAGCAACCCCCACTTCCAACCGAGAGGTTGTGAGTTTGAATCTCTCCAAGAACAAGGTGGGAAGTTTTTGGAAGGAAGGATGCCGGGAGTCTATTTGGAAACAGTCTCCCTATCCAAGGGTAGAGGTAAGGTCTGCGTACATACTATCCTCCCCCGACCCAACTAAGCGAAATTATACTGGATTGTTGTTGTTGTTGAACTAGACACGTAATCATAGATCAATAGTTTCTGTACCCCAAAATCCAAATAGTTGAGTTACCTATCATTATTTCATTTTTTCTTTCCAAGTGGCGGGTGGTCAAGCTAACACCCTTATAAGTCAAATAATACTGCTTAGATATTCGGCAAATTTCTCTATAACAATCTTATTCGTTTTGAATATTTTTGGACGTTATAACGAAGTGCTGTTATAGAGAACATATATTATAACATAACATGAAATTTAGTTCCGGAAAAGCTTGGCTTTTATAGTAAAGTGTTGTTATATAAGGATGTTATAAAGAGGTCTGACTATATTTTGAACACTTTTAACATAGTTGAGCGATGCAACTCAATGGTTCAGGGTGTTCAAAGATTGTTCGCGAATGCCTATTTTGTTTGCCGAAACTAGACGAAAACAGTGTTTAAAGTTTGAAAACTCTTAACGAGATTATTCCGGACTACGCTATTGCCTCTATCGTGGATGTTGCGAGACCTATCAAATTTTGTTGATCATCAACAAAATTAGTTGCCTTGTGAAAAAGGGAAAAAAACGAAAAAGGAGAAAGAAAACCTTGCCCTTCTGCCCTATTGGTAGCTTTATAAAGGTTTGAAAAAAGAACAAAAGGAAATAAGTTGAAGTTTGAAGCTTATTAATGAAATCAAAGGGAAAAAAAGAAGAAGCTTTGCTTATCTATGACTAGGAGGTACAAGCTAGAAGAGGATTGGGTTGATGGGTTCTATATACCAAAAATGTACTCGTCAACCTCATTGAGTTGTACCTTTATTGTATGAATACAATTTTATAAGGAAACTTATACAAATGTCCCCAATACAAAATTGACTTATCAAAACAAACCAACAAAAATTAAAAAATCAAATAACAGGGTTCTTTCTATTAAAGAATTACATGCAAAAATCACCTTCATTATTTTTAAGCGTGATTAACAAATTACATACAAGACGGAAAAGAAATTTCATAGACGGGGTAGCAAATAAGATGATGAAATACAAAAATCTATATAATATTCCACAAATCTAAACAAAAAAGGATTTTTTTCAATGGATATAGTTGAAATTTATTGAAAATATATAGATAAGTCAATATACAAAATTTAAGGAAGATTGGAGATAATTTGGACTGGTTTTGTATCAAAATTCGTAATTAAATCGGGTTCAAAAAAATCTTATGCGATACGTGTATCAAACATGTATCACGCATGTATCTCACACACATGTATACATATGATACACAATTGATACAAATATAATACATATCATTTTTTTCATGTTCAGATTTTACTTCGAATTTTCAATTCAAACCACCTCAAAACTTCACGAGATCTTACCAAAACTAAGATTCAAGCTCCTTAAGATAATTTTTGTTTCCATTAACTATCAAATCTTCCTTTCCCTTCAGATACCTATCTAAAGCTAAAACTAAGAGCTATTCTCCCACTAGCCATTTCGTAGGCCATACATAGTAAGTAAAACCTAAAACACTATGAACAACTCGCGCCAGATTAACTAGGTTTTAATGGATTGATGAGGCAGTCACCTTTAAACAACAACAACTAACAACTACTTAGTATAGTCCCACAAAGTGGTATCTGGGGAGGGTAATATGTAGACGAGCCTTACCCCTACCCGAAAGGGCAGATAGGTTGTTTCCAGTCGACCCTCGGCTCAGTGAAGGAAAGGAAAAATAAAAACAAAAACAAAAGAGCATTAGTAACTCCAGCAGAAATAGCGTAAATAATTATCTAAACATAAGAAACATAAATAAAATAGCATGCAATAATATCATACAGTAACTACCATAAATAACTACTATAAGGGAGACACAAGCCAAAACACAAATCATCTATGGATAGCCCTGCCAAGCCTCACCCAACCCCGGGTGAAGAGTATGAAAAACTCTAGGAGCCCCTATTCTACAACCCTGATACTAGACCTCCAGACTTTCCTATCAAGGGTCATGTCCTCGGAAACCCGCATTCTAGCCATGTCATGCCTAATCACCTCTCCCCAATACTTCTTAGGTCTCCCTCTGCCTCGCCGAACGCCGACAATTGCCAGCCGCTCACAACTCCTCACCGGGGCATCATGACTTCTCCTCCGCACATGCCCGAACCACTTCAGCCTCGTTTCTCGCATCTTCTTATCCACCGGGGCCACCCCCACCTTTTCTCGAATAACTTCATTCTTAATGTTATCTAACCTGGTGAGCCCGCACATCCACCTGAGCATCCTCATCTCCGCAACCTTCATTTTCTGAACATGAGAGTTCTTCACGGGCCAGCACTCTGCCCCATACAACATTGCAAGTCTAACCACAACTCTAAAAAATTTCCCCTTGAGTTTATATGGTACTTTCTTGTCACACAGGACTCCTGATGCAAGCCTCCACTTTGACCACCCCGCTCCTATACGATGAGTGACGTCCCCGTCAATCTCTCCGTCCCTCTGAATCATCGACCCAAGATATCTGACACTGTCCCTCTTGGCGATGACCTGAGATCCAATCATCACGTCCATGCCTACTTCGCTCGGCTCGGCGCTAAACTTGCACTCCAGGTACTCTGTCTTAGATCTGCTTATTTTGAAACCTTTAGACTCGAGAGTTTGTCTTCATACCTCTAGCCTCTCAGTAACACCGACCCTCGTCTCATCTATCAAGACTATGTCATCAGCAAATAGCATACACCAAGGCACATCCTCTTGAATATGTCGGGTTAGAGCATCCATCACCAAAGCAAACAAGAGAGAGCTAAGCGCCGATCCTTGATGGAGCCCAATAACCACTGAAAAATGGTCTGAGTCGCCACCCACCGTCCTAACCCTAGTCTTAGCTCCATCGTACATGTCCTTGATTACTCTGATGTAGGCTTACGGCACGCTCTTCGCCTCCAAGCACCTCCATAGCACCTCCCTTGGGACCTTGTCATACGCCTTCTCCAAGTCGATAAACACCATGTGCAGGTCCTTCTTCTTATCCCTGAACTGCTCCACCAGCCGCCTGACAAGGTGGATAGCTTATGTAGTGGAGCGACCCGGCACGAAACCGAACTGGTTCCCAGATATAGATGTCATCTCCCTCACCCTCGCTTTGATCACCCGCTCCCACACCTTCATGGTGTGACTTATTAATTTGATACCCCTATAGTTGTTGCAGCACTGGATATCCCCTTTGTTCTTGTACAAGGGCACCACAGTACTCCACCTCCACTCATCCGGCATCCTTTTGGTCCGGAAGATCCACTCTACTCCTGACCTACCCATGCACTTCCAGAACTCCACCGCGTTTTCGTCAGGCCCGGTCGCTCGACCCCTACTCATCCTACGTAAAGCCCCCATGACCTCCTCCGCCCTAATGCGCCTGCAGTACCCAAGGTCTCTATGTTGCTCTGAACGCCCCAACTCCCATAGCTCTAAGTTACGATCCCCCTCCTCATTAAGTAAGTCTCGAAAGTACGCCTGCCACCTCTGCTTGACTTGAGACTCCCCCATCAGAACTCTACCATCCTCGCCCTTGATGCACCTAACTTGGTCAATATCACGTGCCTTCCTTTCCCTTGCTTTAGCTAACCGGAATAACTTCCTGTCCCCGCCTCTCTCCCCTAGTTCCTCGTACATGCGACCAAACGCCGCGTTTTTAGCTTCCGTAACCGCCAGCTTCGCTTCTTTCCTCGCCACCTTGTAGATCTCCCTTTTGCTCTCTGTTCTTCCTCGCTTGTGCTCCCTGCCAACTTAGCAAATGCCCCCTTCTTCACCTCCACTTTTCCTTCGACTACATCGTTCTACCACCAATCGCCCTGATGTCTGCCTGAATAGCCCTTGGCTACCCCGAGCACGTCCCGTGCTACCTCCCTAATAAACCTCTGAAAAGCAGTCACCTTTAAAAAACCTCTGAAAAGCTAAACTAATAAGACAAACAAGAAGACTATATAATAGTGTTCTGCCACTGTTTTATTCATATTCTATTCCCCTATCCTTTGTTATTGCTCTGGTTACAATAATTAAAACATATGAACTAATCTCCATCTTTTGTGCTTATTCTATCCAGCTATTCAGTTTCATCGGATAGCATTTACAGATGTAACTACAGGCAGACTTTGTATATCAGAAGATAAAAGCACCAAGTACTAAACAGTGCAACAACCATACTATTGATGGATTGGTTCAATGATGATTTAACACTCCCATACTTTGAAATCAAAAGCGTTTATCGAGATTCCTTCTGAAATGGTGAAAACAAAAGGCAGATATTTGCCAGTTAGAACTTTTTTTGGCTCTTGATTCCCACCTCTGCTCAGCACAGATTTGTGCAATAACAACTGAAGCAATTAAATTGTATCATATCAACTTTACAGTATTCAACCTCAGAGAACCATGTATATCAAAACTGGAAGCGAAAGACAGAGAGTAAACCTAATTACCTAATTAACGTGCTGCATTCAGTCCCAGTAGCATGTTCTGTTTGGGCAAGTAAGCCACATTGGGAGTCTTAGCTAAGGTCGAAGCAACCTCCCTCGAAGCCTCAATCCTCCTTAGCTCAATCAAACCCATTCCAGCAGCCGCAGTTGCATCAGAAATCAACTTAGCAGACTCACTCTCTCCTTCAGCCCTAATAATAGCTGCCCTCCGTTCTTGTTCAGCCTTCATCACAACAAACTTGGACCGCTCTGCCTCCTGCTGGGCAACCTGCTTCTGCTCCACAGCTTTAGAAAATTCAGCACCATATGATAAATGGGTTATCGCCACATCATCAAGCTCAATGTTGAAATCCTTTGCACGACGAATCAAACTCTCACGAACCAATGCAGACACCTGTGGACGCTCTGTGAGAAGCTGATCCGCGTTGAATTGTGCGACAACAGCTTTGAGAACTTCATTGCCGATGGAAGGAAGGACCTTCTCATCATACTGCAATAATAAAATGAAAAAAAAAATCTTAACATGCTATACACAAAATCCCTATATACAATTACATACTACTAATAAGTATAGAAAAAGTCAAACATACAAATACGGAAAATATAAATCTTATATATTCAATACAAGCTCTTATAAACACTTATATACAACAACAACAACCCAGTATAATCCCACTTAGTGGGGTCTGGGGAGGGTAGTATGTACGTAGACCTTACCCCTACCCTGGGGTAGAGAGGCTGTTTCCAAATAGACCCCCGGCATCCTTCCCTCCAAAAACTTCCCACCTTGCTCTTGGGGAGACTTGAACTCACAACCTCTCGGTTGGAAGTGAGAGTTGCTTACCATCAGAGCAACCCCTCTTATAAACACTTATATGTGAAATAAAATTAAATATTTGAAACAAAACCTTTATATTGAATAATATACAAAATCCTTTATATACAATTACCTCATCAAAATATCCTTATATACAATTATATACATTATACTTACATACATGAGTTCAAGTTCTACCACAATAACAATATCAAAGATATTACAATGTCATATCACTTAATAGGCAGTTACAGGCAAATCTCTTGAAAATCATTCATTGTTAGTCCGACAAAATTTAGAATTAATCTGCTATCACATGTTAAAAATTCACTAATAGTGTCAAAAAATATCTATACGTGTAAAAAAAAAAAAAAACGCAGTCAGATCACTTAATAGATAATTTCAGGCAAATATCTCGAATATCTATAATTGATAATCTGACAGAATTGGTAACTAATCTACTATCACAGGTTAAAAATTCACAGATAGCAAAGAAAAATCTTCAAAATGTCAATATACATAATTTAAATCCAAGTACATAGTACAATAATATGCAGAAATGCTTATATACAAAATATGTAAATACACATTCAGATCACTTAATAAGTAATTACTGGAAAATCTTTTGAAAAGCACTAATTAGTAATCTAATAATAATATAGTAACTAGTATACTATGACAAGTTAACAATTCACTGATAGTGTCAAACGCAAACCTAATAATGTCAGATTAGGTAACATAACCTACATGAGCGTACGTTTAATGAACAGACAGTATAAATTATTACACAATCAGAGCTTAAAATGTACGTGACTAATTTGCTATCAAAAGCTAAAAATTCCCATATAGTGTCGAAAAATCATTAGACTGCATACAATAATAAGTATTAAATGCTCATATATAAAAAATATGTAAAATACACAAACCTCGAGACCTAGAGTTTTGAAAATGTCAGGAAGACGAGAAACTTGCGGGCGAGAGAGAACACGGAGGGTAAGATGGACCATCTGGAGATCTTTTGTACCGGAGAAGGAGGAGAATGTATGAGGCTTGGTGCGAATATCGAAGATGAAAGGTTTTTGAAGCCATGGGATCAAAAAATGAGTTCCTTCACCCACTGTTTCTTTAATGACTCCTCGGAATCGGTCGAAGAGTACCGCGCGTTGGCCGCCGTCAACGGTGTACAGGGAGGAGCTGAGAGCCGTTGCGCCGACGCCGATTCCGAATGCGGCTCCAGCTACGTTTCTCAGAAATGATAGTACTGCTTGACTGCTACCCATTTTTTACAGAGAGTTTTAGGGTTTTTGGGACGAAGAATGGGAGAAGAAGGGGGATTGCAGGGGGTTTTTGGTAGAGAATAGAGTGCTGTACAAGAAAAACCATAAACCTGGAAACGGGTAAACGGATTAACCCGGGTCGGATTGTAGGAGGCCCAACACAAATTACTTGGGGCTCCATTTCCAAATGCAACGTCTTTATACTTATGGTTGACCAACTATATGATCCTTCGCCTTTAATTAACGTTAGGAATATATTTGTGTAGCATTTTTATGTCTTAATCTTACTTTGGAAGGTGATTAATTCGTTTTCAGCTCTAGGTTCTTAAAGAAGAGTAATATTATCTTTCAAATATGCACAAATGACATTACAAAAAGTTCACATGTAATATTTTCTAGTAGCTCTTAGTCAAATATAATCTAAGGAATAGAATAAATTTAATCTCTTTTACTAGAGATATTGTTGCACAATAAAGAAATTTAGGGATACACAGATTAGAGCGTATAAAGAGCTACATTATTAATATGGAAGTGTAAAAATATAACCCGTTAAATTATCATCATAATATAAAATTACAACATATTTAAGTCGTGAATGAATATAAATGAATTCCTTGGAATTTATAGGTGCTTGCACAAAAGACACCAGCGTAATAGTATGCCTAATTAAGATGGTATATTTCTAATGTTTGTTATAGCATATTTGGCTAAGTTTCTTTTGATCAAGAGTTTTTTTTTTTTTTGCCACAATTATTTTTTTTAAAGTTAAGGTGTTTGGTCAAGCTTGTAGAAGGAAAATTATTTTTTTTTTGGTAAAAACAGAAACAATTATTAAAAAGAAAAAAATAACTTCTTCCCAAAAGTACTTTTCTGAAAAATATTTTTGAGCAATATACACTTAAAACGTTTTTTTAAAAGCTAAGTCAAACACTAATTATTACTTAAAAGTACTTTTTAAATTAATTAGTCAAGCACAAACTGTTTTTCAAAATTAATTAGCACTGTTGAAAAATACTTTTCAATATAAGTTGATTTTAGAAGCGTCAAAATGACACCGGGTAGCCACTTTATAGAGCTATATTTGGAAATTAACCACCACGTTCAGAATTTTAGTTTTTTAGTTCATATTTTCAGGACAACAAGGTTCTAAATTGTCCCGACGTAAAAAAAATTAGTTTAAAATTTCATGATCAAATAAGTACTAGCTAATATCTAAATAGTATGCATGAGAATGGTTATCTATGCACTTGAAGCTTTGCCAAACATATTATTAGTTACTCCCTTCGGTTCACAATAAGTGACCAATTTACTTTTTCCTTTTGGTTCAAAATAAGTGTCTAGTTATGTGATCAAGAAAGAATTCAATTTGTTTTACAAAATAACCCCCATATACATATCCCTAAAAAATTTTCTTACTCCTCGCATTAAATATTTAATTAGGGGTAGTTTAATCATAGTAGGTATTTTTGTAAAAAATTTAGTATTTTTTTAATGGGCGTGCTAAAAGTAAATTGGTCACCTATTGTGAACCGGAGGGAGTATATTTCAATAATACTTAGCTAGAATAATAAACTTTTTGTTATAAATAAAATTGTATTTATTTAAATGTCTATATTTTATAGAGATTTTAGGGTTTGTTACTTGGTGGCTAAGTCACTTTTCCCCAATAAATATAGGGGTTCTACCCCATTGTAATTGATCCAAAATCAATAAGAATTCTCTCTTCCTACTTTTCTTTGCAATACTCTTCTTCTTTTTTATTATTTTATAACATGTTATCAGCACGGGACTCTAACCAATTGAGTAGAAGCTTTAGGATTGAGCATAATGATTGTTAATTATTCCATGAACTTTCTTTATGATTAAATTCTGAATTTAAGGTATGTATTTTATCGTATTTTTCTCTTTTATTCTATAATTTGTTTTTATATACAAGCAAAGACAACAGAGTTTTATTATAACTCTAATGGAGTTTGTAAGAAATTATAACCACACAAAGTGGTAAAATTTTTATGCCCTGCCATGATCAAATTTACGTATGATTGTGGGCAAAGAATTGGGAACTCGCCCCATTGAATTTGCTTCATTCTTATTCCCTTAAAAGAATGTGATAGCAATATGTGATAAGTCTGTAAGAAGATAAAATTATTACCGTGAAGTACCAATAAATGTGGGCGTGGCAATAGACGAAATTATAATCGTCATCATTGTGGAATGAGAATAATAAGGATTCTCAAAATAATCCTTCACTATGTGAAAGTATTGTTTGTCATTGATTTGACACGAAATCCTGCAAATCACATATAGATGATTATGGTCCATTCATGATGTGAATGTGATAACATCTGATTTATGAGTACATATTCATTATTGAAAGAATATGAACATTGTTTTGCTCAAAAGATCTATGTACTTTACAAGCTAAAAAAAAAGCAATCAAAAAGATATGGGGATAAATCGTAATCAAGAATAATAAGCCCAAGAAATGGTTACAATATTAGGATCGTGGTAGATCCTTGAAATAAGCAAGATAATCGAGAGTTCTTGTTGTTAGAAAGAGACAAAAGAATATAGAGATGTTTGCTTGATGACAGTAGAGAGAGAGAGAGAGAGAGAGAGTTAGTATAGTCAGAGTAAAAATATTTGCCCTATTACAAGGTTAAGGCCCCCTTTATATACTAGGAGACCTTTTCTCGAAATACCCAAAAAATAAAGTACAAGGGTTGGTGGATTTTAGTACGGTAGTAGCTTGGCTCAAACGGTATCGTTCCTCTATTTAATAAACCAGGACGTCCTTGGTCGAGCCGTCCTCAACTGATTAGCAAGGCTCTGAGGGCGGCCTCGATGCGTGGGGCGTCCTTACTTGGACGGCGGCGGGGTGAACAATATTTTTGCCTCATACAGTTAGTCCCTCCGTCTGTTGGAGGCGTCCTCGAGGGCGTCTTCAGAGGAAGGATATACTTGCTTGTGAGAGAGTACAAAGTCGTTGACACTTGACTCCATCTTTGGGGTGACATGACCAATCACGTGCATCATCGTTACTTTTACTCCCGAGGCAGTTTAGATCGTGACATGACTTTTGGGTTTCTCGCATCAGCTTTTGAATGTTGCCACTTCGATTTCGTGCATCCCACTCCTATAAACAACGGAACGATTTAAAACGGTTCTTCGTTTTGAAGCCTTGAAGGACATTTCTCTCTTTTTCTCGTTCTATTTCCTGGTGATTTCTGCTTTCTTTGAAAACCGTCGCTTCTAAGCGTCAAGCTTTGCATCTACTTGTAACATTCCTTTTAGTAAGCTTTAACCATGATAAAACGATCTCAAGGTAGAAATAGGCCCAGAAATGATGCTCATACTAGGGTTTCGCCTCCTTCCGACGGTGAGGCGGAGGTGGCCGAAAAGGTTCTAGTTCCTCTATCAGTGGCGAATGTTCTTCCGAAGAACATGAGCAAGAGGGGTGATTTTAAAAACAAGGGTTCATCTCCATCCTGGGAACGTAGCGAGTTGACGCCTTCCCACCTGGAGGCTCTTAGGATGACGTATTGGTTTCCGGCCCATGTCGACATAGCGCTTGCTGGGGTAAATTATGCCAACGTACACAAGCTCGGATTCTGCACCTTCTATGAGTATGCATTCCGGATTGGTTACAGTTTCCCGCTCTACCCTCTGGCGGAGGAACTTTGCCATTTCTTCAGGGCGTGCCCGGCTCAACTTACTCCCTATATGCTGAAAATATGCATAATACTTACTACTCACGCGGAGAGAGCCAGGTGTGCGGTCATAATATACCACCCTCTGCAAATGTTCAACGTGAGTTATCTGCGTAGTTCGATGTTGTGCTTGACACACTGTGGCAAGAAAAGCTTCGTCGTACAGTCTGATGACAAGGCCAACCGTGGCTACTGGAAGAAGTTTTTCAATGTCTGGACGGAGCACCTGGTGGCCAACCCCAAAGTGTTCCCGGAGGTGTGGACCCAAATTGTAAGTGTTCCATCGTGCCTTATTCGGCGCTCTTTACTGTGACGGTTTAACTTCTCACTGTTCTTTTTATTCATTGTTTGCAATGGCGGCCCGTATGCCCAGGGACTCCTCTTCTCTTTCATGTGCAGACGATATCATGTCGTGGGTGGAGAGGATGATTCCGTATGTGGAGGAGTGCCATACATGGGCTCAGTTTTGTAGTACATACGACCCGACTGGTAATGGTCTTTCCCTGCTCTTCACTTTTTCCCTTGTCTTAACTTGGGAGCTTTTCGGTTTGACGTACTTTGTCTCTGACAGGCCAGGACGTCTCCAAAAGGGTCAAGAGATGGAGAGCTGATGCTGGGCCGTCTAGGGCGGAACCGGACTCTGAGGGGGAGTACGTGCATGTGGAGGGCTCGCCTGGAAGTAGTGCGCTCTCGGCTTCCCAGCAAGAAATTGCACAGGGGCCTGCACCTCATGCGGTGGCTGAGACGACGGCGGAAGAGCAGGTTCTGGTGGTTCCCGAAGCCGTGCTTGAGAGCGGGACCGATGTTACATCCGGCAATGAAGCGTTTCTTTTGGAGTCATATTCTCAGTCAATAGAGGCGGCTCCTGAAGATGAGGAGTCCCTCGCAAGCAGGAGGCGAAGGTTGATCACTAGCAAAGGAGTGGTCGTTGAAAGGGAGAGGGAGGAGTTGCCTCATCGCGAGCTGGGGCAGTTAATTATGGCCAACGCAATTCGCTTAGAGAGGACCATTCCTCGGAGGAGGGCTGATGTTGAGGTCGCCCCGTCCTCTGCTAGGGAGGACGGCTCATCTGCTGCAGCGGCGGGGTTAAGAGTACCTTTAGAGGGAGTGGTCGAAGGAAGGTACTCTCCGGGTCGTATCGAGATGACGACCGGTAGGTCCACACGTTGTATCATGATCCCCGGCGACTTCAATTTTTTGGAGAACTACGAGGAGGCGGCCGCAGACATGACCCTTCTCTGTGCTGCCGTCGAGGGTGAAGCGCTGGTAGAAATCAACGATAAGGGATTGTCTAGAAGGGTAGCGGGTGCCGCCTTGCAGGTGACTTTGGATTTCTTTCCTTTGAATTCTTAGGGGCGGTTTGCGTGTGTGCTAACTCTCCCTTTGATGTTTTTCAGGTTCTTGTTTTGGAGGTAGAGAGGGAGCGACACCTGGCGAAGAGGGCGGATTCCCACAAGAACTTGTGGCAGAGGCATAAGCGGGTCCGCGACGCGCACCAAACACTGGCCAACATGTACAAGCAGAACCCCGAGTTTAGGATGTTCCGCGAGGGTCTTACCCAGTTGGAGGAGCAGCTGAAGAAGCGGTTGGCCGAACTGGAGAGGGCGAACGAGCAGCTCGCGGTTGTGGTATCCCGGAGCACCGAGTTGGAGGCTCTCCTTCGAGCGAAGGATGACAAGTTGGGTTGGGTCGTGCCGTAGCGGCGGAGGCTGCTGAGCTTTGAGCCAGGGTTGTGGCCTTGACCGCTGAAACCAAGGAGGACGAGGTTGAGGCCCTTGCTCGGGCCGCTTATCAGGAAACTGAGCGTCGGGAAGCTTATGACATGTGGGTATACCATGATGCTCGGCTGGCCGTGCTTGAAGAATTCTTAACGCCCGGCTTGGTGTCCAAGGAGGACGTGGATAAGTAGCGAAGCCTGGCCCCGGTTGCTCGCGAGGCGGCTGGTTACCTTTCTTATTCGCCCGCTAGGGAAGGGTATAACTCGGAAGATCTTAACCGTCTGGCATCTTCTTCTTTGATTTCTAGGGATTACCCGCCAGGGGGCGGTGAAGGTCCGGGTGTTGATGGTGTCGTCCAGGGCGATGGGGGGGGGTGCCTAGGGTTTGCTTTTTTGTACCCTTTTTTTTGTAAATGGCCCCTTTTCTGGGGCCAATCATGTATATACTTTTTGAATATAACACTACATAATGTTTTTTGTTGTTATTCTTTCTTTGTTCCTTAGAACTTTTGTTTGTTTGTAACTCGTAGTTTTTATCTTGACTCGCCCTTCGTGCAGTCCTTTGTTTTACCGTAGTCGACATTAGGTCGATCGTTTGCGGCGATTGCTTTATCAATTTTGAATCGATGGCTTTGGCTGTGTGGTTGACTTCGACTGTCGTCGAGTCTTTTGTTTTGCCGTAGTCGACGTTGGGTCGATTGTTAGCAGCGATGGCCTTAGCCATTTTAAATCGATGGCCTTAACCATGTAGAATTGAACGGCCTTAGCCGGGTGGTTTACTTCGACTGTTGTCACGTCCTTTGTTCTGCCGTAGTCGATATTAGGTCGACCGTTAGCAGCGATGGACTTAGCCATTTTAAATCGTTGGCCTTAGCCATGTAGAATTGAACGGCCTTAGCCGGGTGGTTGACTTCGACTGTCGTCGAGTCCTTCGTTTTTCCATAGTCGACGATGGATCGATCGTAAGCAGCGATGGCCTTAGCCATTTTAAATCGGTATCCTTAGCCATGTAGAATTGAAAGGCCTTAGCCGGGTGGTTGACTTCGACTGTCGTTGAGTCCTTTATTCTGCCGTAGTCGACGTTGGGTCGATCGTTAGCAACTATGGCCTTTGCCATTTTAAATCGATGGCCCTAGCAATGTAGAATTGAATGGCCTTAGCCGGGTGGTTGAATTCGACTGTCGTCGAGTCCTTCGTTCTGCCGTAGTCGACGTTGGGTCGATCGTTAGCAGCGATTGCCTTAGCCATTTTAAATCGATGGCCTTAGCCATGTAGAATTGAATGGCCTAAGCCGGGTTAGGGATGGCTATAGCCTTTTCATTCATTGGAGACGGTCGTAGCCTTTTCCTTCATTGGAGATGGTCGTGCCTTTTCGTTCACTGGAGACGGTCGTAGCTTTTTCCTTCATTGGAGATGGCCGTGGCCTTTTCATTCATTGGAGACAGCCGTAGCCTTTTCCTTCATTAGAGACGGTCGCAGCCTTTTCCTTCATTGGAGATGGACGTGGCCTTTTCGTTCAGTAGAGACGACCGTAGCCTTTTCCTTCATTGGAGATGGTCGTAGCTTTTTCATTCACTGGAGACGGCCGTAGACTTTAACAAGTTGGAGGTGGCCTTAGCCTTTTACATATTGGAGATATCTATGGTGCAGTCACTGTATCAGGTCCGGTTGGAGAGCGCTTGGAGAGGTAGGGGTGATGCACTTATCCTACAAATATCTCCAGGTGTCCTCTTCGTTGCCTCGTTAAAAACCTCCCCGAGAAAACCCAATTGGGATAAAACTTGGGCGAGGGAAAAAGAGTGAAACTTGGGAGACGCTTTTTAGAAATGGAAATTATTAGGTGAGCGATATTCCAGTTGTTCTGGAGTGTTTTTCCTTCCATTGTTTCCAGCTGAAATGCCCCTTTGTTTGCCATTGTTGTGATTTTGTAGGTTCCATCCAAGTTTGTGCCCAACTTTCCTTCACTTGGGTCTTTGGAGGCAAATGTCTTGGCTTTGAGGACGTAATCTCCTACTTTGAGCGGCCTTATTTTTGACTTCTTGTTGTAGTATCTTTCGACTAGCTGGTTTTGGGCACCCATCCTTATGTGGGCCATTTCTCTTCTTTCCTCGGCTTCATCAAGGTCTTGGAGCCTGTTTACAGGCATTGGTTCGCCTACTTCGACAGGTATGACCGCGTCGGTTCCGTAGACCAACGAGTACAGGGTTTATCCTATGCTGGATTAGGGTGTGGTCCTGTGCACCTACAGCACTTCGGGCAACAGTTCAGGCCATATCCCTTTGGCGTCTTCGAGCTTTTTCTTGAGGATGTTTACTATGGTTTTGTTGGAGGATTCTGCTTGTCCATTGGCGATGGGGTGGTATTGCATGGAGAGGATTCTCTTGATGCGCCATTTCTCGAAGAACTCGGTCATTTTTTGACCGACGAGCTATCGTCCGTTGTCGCAACTGATTTCTTTAGGAATGTCGAAGCGGCATATTTTGTTCTTCCATATGAAGGCGATGACTTCCTATTCGCGTATCTGTGCGTACACACCTGCTTCCACCCACTTGGAAAATAGTCAGTTAAAACAAGTAAAAATTGTACCTTCCCTGGTCCTGCGGGTAGGGGGCCAACTATGTCCATTCCCCATTCGATGAAGGGCCATGGAGAGGTGATTGAGTATAGGAGCTCCCCTGGATGGTGGATCATGGGGGCGAACTTTTGGCATTATTCGCATCGGCGGACGTATTCTACTACTTCTTTCTTCATGGTGGGCCAGTAGTAGCCGGCGCGGATGATGCATCGTACGAGGGTGCGGTTACCTGTATGGGCTCTGCAGTGACTCTCGTGTACCTCCTCGAGTAATGGTCTTGTCTGGTGCGGACCTAGTCACTTGGCCATCGGCCCTGCGAACATTCTCTTTTAGAGGTCGTTGTTGATTAGGCAGTACCAGACGGCTTTGATGCGGAGTTTCTTTGCTTCTTTTTGTCGCTCAGCAATGTTCCATCTTGTAGATAGGACACGGACTTGTTGCGCTAGTCCCAGGTTAGATTTAATTAAGATACCTCGGTGTGATCGATAGCTGAATGGAGGAGGGTGACCACACTTTCCTTGCTGATATTTTTGGTGGCTGCGACTAGTTTTGCCAGGTCGCCCGCTTCGATGTTCTGTGCTCTCAAAATTTGTTCAAAGCGGCACTCGTCGAACTCCGCCATTAGTCTGTGGATTTCTGTCTGGTACTTTTGCAGCCTCTGCTCTTTGATCTAGTAAGTCCTGACGATCTGGTTTACCACGAGTTACGAATCGCAGTGGAGAAGGATCCGCTGGGCTCCGTATTTGATGGCTAGCTTCATACCTGCAATAAGGGCCTCGTACTCGGCCTCGTTTTTAGTCATCTCGGGGCATAATATGGACTGGTGAATCGTTTCACCCGTGGGGACCTCAAGGACGAGTCCCAATCCCGATCCTTAAGCATTGGCGGCACCATCAGTGTAGAGGACCCATAGGTCGTTGCAGGGGAGGTCATGTCGGGCCTCTAGTTCCGCTTTCGGTAGGATTTCTGCACTGAAGTCGGCTAGGACTCACGACTTAATGGCATTTCTTGGAAGGTATGGGATTTCGTGCTTTCTGAGCTCGATGGCCATTTTGCGAGTCGGCCTGATAACTTAGGCCTTTGTAGGACGCTCCTCAGTGAGAAGGTCGTCACTACCCTTATGGGGTGGCATTGAAAATAAGGTCGCAGCTTTCGTGAAGCTACGACCAGGGCTAACGCTAGCTTTTCAAGGTGCGGGTACCGAGTTTCAGCATCCAAAAGTGTTTTGCTAATGTAGTATATAGGAGATTGCGTACATCAATTCTCGCGCACTAGGAAAGCACTGACGGCTACCTCAGATACGGCCAGATACACCAGCAGTGGTTCCCCTGGGCTTGCTTTGGATAGTAGGGGCGGTGAAGATTGGTATGCCTTCAGATTTTTTAGGGCTTCGACGCATTCCTCGTTCCACTAGAGCTCCTGACCTTTCTTTAACATGTTGAAGAATTTATGGCACATGTCGGAGGATCGTGAGATGAACATGGAGAGGGCTGATATCCGACCTGTGAGCTTTTGTACCTGTTTTTTGCTGCTCAGTACTTCTGGGATCGCGTCTATTGCTTTGATATGATCTGGATTGACTTTGATACCCCACTAAGATATGAGGAATCCCAATAATTTTCCCGAGGCTACACCGAAGGCGCATTTTTCCAGGTTTAGTTTCATCCCGTACCTTCTCAATATTTCAAAGGCCTCCTTCATATGGTCGAGGTGATCCTCCTTTCTGGACAACTTTACTAATATGTCGTCGATGTAGACTTCCATCGTTTTGCCAAGTCATTCCTTGAACATCTCGGTCACCAATCTCTGGTACGTTGCCCCGTGTTCTTGAGTCTGAAGGGCATCATTTTGTAGCAGTACGTTCCACGGTGAGTGATTAAGGTCATCCTCTCTTGATCGTCTTCGTCCATCATAATCTGATTGTAGCTGGAATATGCATCTAGGAAGCTTAAGAGTTCGTGCCCAACAGTTGCGTCTATCAGGTGATCGTTGTGGGGGAGTGGGAATGAATCTTTTGGGCATGCTTTGTTTAAGTCCGTGAAATCCACGCACATCCGCCACTTCCCGTTTTTCTTCTTAACCATGACAATGTTGGCAACCCACTCGGGGTACTTGGCCTCTCTGATGGAACCATTTGCCAATAGCTTGTCTACTTCTTCACTTACGGCTTCGTTGATGGAGGCATTGAACTTTCTCCTCATCTGCCTCACGGAAGGGTATAGCGGGTCGACATTTAGTTTGTGAGTGGCGATGTCCCGTGGTATTGCTGGCATATCTGAATGGGAAAAAGCAAACAGGTCCACATGGTTAGATAAAAATTCACGATATTTACTTGGGTCCGAAAGGCCGTGCCCGATATAGTGTCGACGCCCCCTTTTTCAAAAGCAAAATCGAGTTTTACGACATTATGGGCTCTATTGCCCACTTGGGAATTGGGCTACGGAATTGGAAGAGTCGCCACCTAATGATTATAGTGCATTAGGACACTTCAAGATGAAGATAGTGTTTTTGAGAGAAAAACCAGAGTTGGGTAAGAGCTTGAAATTATCTCGAGGGGAAGGTGTTAGGCACCCCTCAAGATCCACAAATGTGGTTCCCGGTCGTGCTAATTGTGACTTTAATAGAAGATGAAGCAATTAGACAAATAAGGTGCACATGTATAACATTCACATAACTTGAAAGCTTGAAAGAAAGGAAGGACATAAGTTTGAATAGAAGGTTAGTTTGAAAAGCATTTAAAAAAAGCACGTAAAGGAAAAGGGTCCTAAGTTTAACTATAATATGGATTATTCAATGCAATATCCCGTACATATTCCCAAAGAGGGGTCGTTTTATGATATTATTGCATCATCATCATCTCGATATTCTACCCTTCCCACCCGTTAAGGTATTTAAACGCGTTGGTATCGTTTACTTATTGCGTGCTAATACCCGTCCCAACCTGTTAGTCCTGGGGCATTAGGACTTCTAATCCTAAGGAAGGGGGGAGAGGGATATGATATATATATATGGAGTATTCAAAGGTAAAAATACTAGAGCGAAGAGTCAAAAACAAGTAGCATATAAGAGGGATGCAAATAAGCAACCAGAGGCTCAAATAAACCCTGTGGCATACATCAAGTAGTTTAGCACGACTTCAATTACTGATTTGGTCTTTAGAAGAGGTTAGGAGAGCAGCCAGACTAGTTTGACACATGAAAGTTAGAAATAAAATCTGCTTTGCGCCCTCCGGGTCCGTTTAGGAGTTGACAGAATTTAGAAAATCAGTGGGCTTTTGGAGAAAAATATTAATTTCAGACAAGAATTTGTTCAAAAGACTTAAAGCTGCAGAAAAGTTTAGAAAAGGCCTGTGAGTTAGCTAAACTGTTTGAATACAAAGAGATGCAAAAGGGGGAAGTCAAAGCATTATAATTAGGCGGACAAACAATCAAAATCACGGACCTGGCATTTAAAAGATGTTTACAAATTCAGAGTATTGTGAAAGGGGCAGACCTGGGCCCGATTGAAAGTAATCAAAAAAATGTTTGAAGCATTAGGAAAGTTTGGGCTTATAACATACTTATTGGCCCTTTTTGTTACTACTTTTACACATTTAGACGACCTAATGTTTTGCCTAGCGTTTATATAATTCCTATATGCATATTTTCTAGGTGAGGATTATAAGAATGCAAAAGCGATAAGCATGGTTTCTATATGAGTGTGCAAGAAAGTAAGTACTTATGGGCATGTCTTCTATATGATGTTGTTGCAATAATTAAAAGCCTGTAAACATGGTAAGTGATGCAAACCTATAAGCATGGTTTCTATATTAATGCAAGAAAAGTAAACCCTTATAGACATGGAAGCTAGATGACATTGATGCAAGACAGTAAAACCCTATAAACATGGTATCTATATGAGATGATGCAAGAAAGTAAACCCCTCCCATATTCCCTTTCACTAGATCCCGCAAGTTCTTTTATTACAAGTTATTTACAAGAATATGGACAAGAAAATAACATTAAAAGAAGTAAATACATCAATACTACAACAGACCCGAAGAAGCGCAAAGCAACTTTAATGTCCAACGTAAGCCTTTTACCAAATTCGAGCTCCTAAGATCCGAGGCTTTTCTCTTTTTAGAGTGTTACAAAGTTCCATGGGCTTTCAATGGAACCTAGGCATTGCTTACACTCTAATTGGAATAGTGCATGTGTAGAATTACCAACCCTAAGGCATCCGAGTTCAGAGGAGACTCCAAAGTCCCTAAGCATGGCTTACCAGAGGGGGGTAGAACTTAAAGAACTAAGAATAAGTGTAAAGGCGATAGATTGGAGGAAGACCATCGTATGAAGTGGTTATACCTAGCCTATTGAGTGAGACTGGCACACCCCAAACTCTCACGGGGTATAAAAAACAAGAGCAGACTTGTAAAAAAGTCAGATAAAGGTCTGAATGGTGATTAGGACACCAACAGGCCTTTATCGAGGCTCAAACACATAAGATGGGTATGGGATTGCTTTGAGTAAAGGCTATCGGCAGCCTTAGCTCTAGACTAGAAATGGCAATAAGGTGCCACCCTTGTCTAGAACAATTCACATACAAACAAGGAGCAAAGGGAGAGGGGAATCATGCACTCAGCAGACATGATTAGATTGAAGCATAATAATGAACAGTGCACATTCAAAGGAAAGCATTTAACATGCTGGACTTAATAAAACATTGAATGTAAGCACCCAAAGGGAAAGGGAATTAGAGATTAACATGTTGTAGTATGAACTAAAGGTATAAGCAGATAAGGGCCAGGGTTCAGGATTATCCTGAGCATAAAAAGACAAGGGGACAAGGGGAAGGGGATTATCATGAAACTAAACTGAAGTACACAAAATAGGTGAGGTATCATGACAAACTAAGGGAAGGGGGGAGGAAATTGAACATGCTAACACTCAAATGAATTACTGAAACAAACAGATAGATAAAGGGACAAGGGGAAGGGATTGATCATTCAAACTTAATTGAAATAACATAACAGACAGAGAAGAGGAGAGAACAAACAGATACTTGAAAGTTAATAAATGTTAGTTAGGAGCCTACTAGTGCAAATTTGAGTAACCAAACAAAGAAAATCCTTATAATTAGCCTTGACTTTCAGCTGGCTAATCCTTAACAAGAGAGCAAGTAACAGAGAAGAGAAGAGAAAGCAGAGAGTCTTTTTAGTGAGTAAGAGTAGAGAGAACTCAAGTATAAGTTGTGTGTTGTGAGAAAAAGAGGAAGCCTATTTATAGTTTTGAAAAGATGCAGCAATCGGCAAGGAAATATTCAACAATCAATCAATATCAATTAAGGAGAAGGGAACCCCTTCAATTAAGGAACCGGATGGAAAAATAAATAAACCTAGGTTTAAATTTGGAAAGAAAATATAGTATTAATCACAGAATATAGGGTAAATACATATAAGAAATTTTGAAAAATCACACGGTCGAACATGTAAGGCAATAAATCACCCAGGAAATCAAGGATCAAGATTCTAATCGTTTGAACTTAGTCAAGAAACAAGGAGCAATTAGAGAATAAAATAGCTGTACAAAATCAAGTTTTCCAATTAGGGTTTCAGAGAAGGGGAAACATGGCAAAATAAAAAAGGTATAGGTTTGAACATAGGTTGAAATGGAAAATCCTCTTAGAACTCAGGGTTTCCATTACAAACCAGAGCATAAGGAACATAACAGATGAAGACGAACGAGAGCAGAACAACATAAAGGAAGCGTAGAATACATGAACTGAAACCCTAGAAAGTGAACAGTAAAGCAAAACCTTAGAGTCATAGCAGAAAAATGCTTAAGAATCATAGAAAAGACATAGAGAAGAACACACAGTATCAAATAAAGTAATGAAATCAGAGAAATCATGGAAAGTCATAGAAACTCTAAGTTTAAAAAGATGAATCGTTTGAAACAAGCAATAGGCGAAGAAAAGATGAGGAATACTTTAAAATCTATAGGAAATCACTAGGACTCAGAGAGAATCGTAAAAAGTAAACACAGAGAACAGCCTCGAGAAATTAGGGTTTTCATAGAAAGGCCACAAAACCGCGAGAAAAGCCTGAACGGGCTCATCGGAGCTTGGCAAGGACCCAAGGCTTCAAAGACTTGCCGGAGAAAGGCTTGACACTGCCGCAAAAACCATTGGAGGACCTCTGGTCCAAACACCCTCGAAATTTAGCTTCGAACTTTGAAACCAATGACCAGGAGAGGTGAAGAGTGAACGGATGAGAGCATTTTAGGGCTTGTTCGGTCATGAACGTCGATGATGTGAGCAGGAGGAAACTGGTGTTTTTTTAGAGAACCTAGAGAGCCTTTGGGGAGCGAAGCCGGCTAGTTTGGGAGAATGAAGGTAGGTTTAGGGGTTTGGGGGTTTTAATTTGGCAAGTTAAAACGTGGGTCGTTGATTTGAGTGATCAACGACCATGATTAAAAGGGGGAAATGGGTCGGGTTAATTCGGACGGGTTTGAGTAGTGTGTATTGGGAAATTGGGTTATATAACTGGGGTTAATAGGGGTTGATTTTGGGCGAAATTTGAAATAGAAAGGGGCTACAATTAAAATAACCATTTTCCCTAATTTGATTTTATAAAAATCGTAAACAACCTTATAAAAATCCAATAAAATTATAAAAATAATAAAATACATTTAGGAATTAATTAAAAATATCAGGAATAATTTTGGACTTGAAATAATTATTAATTTGAGAAATAGGCTAAAATTGCAATTTAATGCAATTTTAATTTTGAAATACCTAGTGGCTTTATAATATCCTGTAAAAATTACAAAAATTATTTTTCTATGAAAATAAGAGAGTAAAATAATTTATTTATTAAAATAACAATATTTGATACCAAATATTAGATTTTACAGTACAAAACAAGTTATAAATTGGTTTTAAAATGCTTAAAAACTATAGAAAAATACCGAACTTTTGTGGATGCTTATATATACATTCACAAGATATTTTGAAAGTATTTTGGGTACAAAAATACATAGGAAAAAATTGGGTATCAACAGCTGCCCCTATTTACCCGAGTAGGATGAAAGAGTTGTCGGGTGAAGATAAGATGGCCAATTTTGACTGAAAATGACGATTGTACAACAATTTCGACCGCGCTCTGGCTTCTGAGCTGCCTACATATCCCTGGTTTTACAGGAATCAGGCCGTATGTAGTTCAGGGGCCATTGGCGGAATATGTCAATGAAAATTTGAAAAGGCAGACGCAACGCGGTTTTGAGATTCGGCAAGGGTTCGGGGATCGACGAGTCATGAAGAACTAGAGCGAGGGCGCTCCTGCTAAGACGGACATGCCAGCTGGTGTACCTGCAAATGAACGATGTGCGTGTATATTGCATAATTTAAACGTGATGCAAGTTCCCATTGGACCATAAATGCTGTCTTCGGATGATTAGGATGGCATCCTCAGACTATGACGTCCGGGCTATGAAAAGCATGAAAGTAATGATTCGCAGGCCATGAGATGGTGTTCTCGAGCCATGCAGATGGTGCCTCCGAAGTATGATGCCTTTGAATAGGTTGGCGATATTTCAGCCCATGAAAAGGTGGCAATATTTAAGCCAAATGAATGCAGAGGGTGGCGATATTTCACCGAGTAGGAATTTAAAATGCAAGGCGGCGATATTTCAACCAAATGAAACAAGGTGGCGATATTTCTGCCAAAATGCAAGAATAAAGGAGGTAGAGCTTAACCTCGGAAGGCAGAGAATAGCCTTATGCAAGATGCAGATAGAGACAGAGCTTAGTCTCGAAAGGCAGGAGATAGCCTTATGCAAGATGGAGGTAGAGCTTAACCTCGGAAGGCAGAGAATAGCCTTATGCAATGGAAAATGCAGATGGAGAAAGAGCTTAGTCTCGAAAGGCAGAAAATAGCCTTATGCAAGATGGAGGTAGAGCTTAACCTCGGAAGGCAGAGAATAGTTCGCATCCCTCGACTCGTGGCGTCTTGTACCATTTGGGGTAGCAGTGATGAACTACAATGATCCAAATGGTTTTATGAAAATTTTGGCACACATGATGCAAATGTATGTATATGAGTAAAGCAAAAGATAGTTTTGTTTTATGATTAACCACAACTGCAATGTGGTTCGAGGCACGGCAACCTTGCTGGCGTCGGAATTGTGAGGGTCCTCCTATAAACTCTGCCCCAGTTTACTGAGCTGGCACTGTTGATAGCGATACAGCATGACTGAAAGTGGATTGACCTTAGAATTTTGAGGGTCCTCCTCAAAATTCTGCCCCAGTTTACTGGGTCAATGCTGATGAAAGTTGACAAGTTGATGTCGGAATTTTGAGGGTCCTCCTCAAAATTCTGCCCTAGTTCCAAATGCGGGGGAAAATTAAATTTATTAGAGATGTAACTGAACCCATAGGGCTGCCTACGTATCCCTTCTTAAACGGGAATCAGGTCAGACGTAGTTCAAATTACATCATAAGGAATCGCATGCAGATTAAATATAACATCTCTTCACCGCATCTGAGTTGATCAGTTTTGGCCAGATTTCTCCATCCATCTCTGCAAGAATAAGGGCTCCTCCAGTTAGAACCCGGTGAACCAAGTATGGACCCTGCCAGTTGGGAGAGAACTTCCCTTTGGCCTAATCTTGGTGTGGAAGTATCTTATTCAACACCAGCTGCCTTGGTGTAAACTTCCTTGGTCGAACTCTCTTGTTGAAGGCTGTAGACATTCTGTTATGATATAATTGAACATGGAAGACATCGTTCATTCTTTTCCCGTCTATAAGGGCTAACTGCTCGTATCGAACCTTGACCCATTCTACGTCCTCTAGCTCAACTTCTTGTATGATTCTCATGATGGAATCTCTACCTCAGCGGGAATTACTGCCTCTGTACCATAAACCAGCATGTAGGGAGATGCCTCGATTGATGTGCGAACTGCAGTACAATAACCCAGTAAAGCGAATGACAACTTCTCATGCCATTGCTTATGCCTTTCGATTATTTTCGTTAGTATTTTCTTGATGTTCTTGTTGGATGCTTCCACGGATCCATTCATTTGAGGTCTATAAGCTGTAGAGTTTCTGTATCTTATCTAGAAAGTCACACACATCCCTTTTATCAAGTCGTTGTTGAGATTGGAACCGTTATCAGTGATGATCGACTCTGGAATACCGAAGCGATAGACGACCCGATTTCGGACAAAGTCTGCCACGACTTTCTTGGTTATTGCTTTATATGATGCTGCTTCGACCCATTTAGTAAAGTAGTCAATTGCCACTAGAATGAACCTGTGTCCGTTTGATGCGGCAGGCTCGATTGGTCCAATAATATCAATCCCCCAAGCGGCGAACGTCCACGGTGAGCTCGTTGCAGTGAGCTCATTCGGAGGTACCTTTATCATGTCCGCATGTATCTGACTGCGGTGACACTTTCGGGCATACTGAATGCAATATTTATCTATGGTCATCCAAAAATATCCTGCCCTGAGTATCTTCTTTGCTAGAACAAAATCGTTCATGTGCGGTCCACAAGTCCCTGAGTGCACTTCCTCCAGTAACTTGGTTGCTTCTGTCGCATCGACACACCTTAATAGTCCCAATTGGGAGTCCTCCTATACATGATTCCTCCGCCGTGAAAGAAATTGTTGGACAACCTTCGATACGTGCGCTTCTGAGTGGAATTAGAAAGCTCTAGATATTCTCCTGTTGTTAGGTACCTTTTGATGTCGTGGAACCAGGGTTTTCTGTCGGCTTCTTCCTCAACATGTGCACAATATGCCGGTTGATCATGAATCTTGACCTAGATATGGTCGATGAAATTTGTGTGTGGATGCTTAATCATGGATGATAAAGTGGCTAGGGCGACATCGAACTCATTCTGTATTCTTGGAACATGCTGGAATTCTGTTTTTCTGAACCTCTTTCTCAATTCCTGTATGTGGTGCAAGTAAGGGAGTATCTTGGAATTCTTGGTTGCCCATTCCTCTCGGACCTGGTGTATGAGTAGGTCTGAATCCCCAACCACTAGCAGCTCCTGAATGTTCATATCAATGGCCAGTTTAAGCCATAAGATGCAAGCTTCATACTCGGCCATATTATTGGTGTACGGGGCGGATACAGGGTAATGCTGACCGGTTTCTGATACTAGGACCGCTCCAATACCAACTTTTTTGAAATTTGCGGCCCCGTCGAAAAACATCCTCCAACCATCATAGGATTCTGGAATGTCTTCTCCTATGAAAGTTACTTCCTCGTCAGGAAAATACGTTTTCAATTGTTCATACTCCCCTTCCACAGGATTTTCTGCGAGATGATCTGCCAAAGCCTGTCCTTTTACTGCCTTTTGGGTGACATAGACAATGTCGAATTTACTCAACAAAATTTTCCACTTGGCGAGCTTGCCAGTGGGCATGGGCTTCTGAAAAATATATTTTAGTGGATCCATTCTTGATATGAGGTAGGTGGTGTAAGCACAGAAATAATGCCTCAACTTATGAGTTATCCAATCAAATCACAACAGGTGCGTTCTAGTAAGGAATACTGAGTCTCGTACGGGGTAAATTTCTTACTGAGGTAGTAAATAGCTTGCTCCTTTCTCCCTTTCTCGTCATGTTGTCCCAAGACACAACCAAATTCTCCATCCAAAACTGTGAGATAGAGTAATAAGGGCCTCCTAAGCTCAGGTGGAACCAGGACTGGAGGCGTAGACAAGTATTCCTTGATCCTGTCGAATGCCTTTTGACATTCATCGGTCCATTTGGTGGCAGCATCCTTCTTCAGCATCTTGAATATAGGTTTGCAAATGATGGTAGACTGAGCTATGAACCGTCTTATATAGTTAAGACTCCTCAGGAAACTCATTCACTCTTTCTTGCTCTTCGGCGGTGGCAACTCCTAAATAGATGTGACCTTTGATGGATCCAGCTGTATTCCTCGGGACTTACGATGAAACCCAATAACTTTCCCACAGGGACACCAAATGCACATTTGGCGGGATTCAGTTTCAAGTTATACCTCGTTAGTCTGTTGAAAAACTTTCAGAGGTCTTTCATGTGATCTGCAGCCTTCTTGGATTTAATGACGACATCATCCATATATACCTCAATCTCCTTATGTATCATGTCATGAAAGAGGGTAGTCATGGCCCTCATGTAAGTAGCTCCCGCATTCTTCAACCCGAACGGCATCATTCTGTAGCAATAAATTCCCCAAGGCGCGATGAACACCGTTTTCTCTGCATCTTCTTCATCCATCCATATCTGATGATACCCCGCAAAGCAATCAACGATTGACTGGAATTCATGCTTGACGCAGTTGTCGATCAGAATGTGCATGTTTTGAAAGGGGAAATTGTCTTTGGGACTGGCCCGGTTGAGATCCCGGTAGTCAACACAGACTCTTAACTTTCCAATCCTTCTTCGGTATTGGCACAATGTTAGCTAACCAAGTTGGATTCTCTACCACTTGAAGAACTCTGGCTTTGACCTGCTTGGTAACCTCCTCTTTGATTTTTAGACTCATATCTGGCTTGAATTTTCTGAGCTTCTGCTTTACCGGTGGACATGTAGGATCTGTCGGCAACTTGTGAACGACGATGGACGTGCTGAGACCGGTCATATCGTCATAAGACCATGCAAAGATATCCTCATATTCCTTCAAGAACTCTATATATTTCTCTTTTTCCGCTTGTGATAAATGCGCGTTGATGCGCGTCTCTTTGACATTCTTTGTATTTCCCAAGTTGACGACTTCGGTTTTATCCAAGTTGGACTTAGGCCTATTCTCAAAATTTTCGGTCTCTCTGACAACCTCTTCTGGTATATCGTCCTCCTCTGAGTCTATGTCTGTTTATTGCATATCCTCGTTGCAAGTTATAGTTATTGGTTCATCATCAAGACACGTAATAGTAATTATGGGTTGGAATCTTTTGTGGAGGTGCAGGGACCTGGTTGTTGACATCTGCATTAGCAAGGGAAATGGACAAGCTTGCCAAACTCCGGACCTGGTCTAGTTCCTCTCGGAACCTTAGCAAAGTTTTCTCTAAATGAGCAACAGTTTCTTTGGTGATCGGGGTACTCTGAGAAGTTCCTTCAATTTCCTTCCTTGCTTCATTATCTCTAATCTTTCCTTTGTTCCTGTTTTTGGGAGGACTCGGAGGAGGAGGAGGAGAAGTACCCTTTGATTTTGTTGAGTATGTTGATGGTGCCACAATGCACAAACTAAGCTTTGGGGAAGGGAATAAAAAATAAAAGAAAACAAAAGGTAAAAAGTTAGTGCGGATTCTGAGAAAGAAAACATTGTGGTATTTAAACACATTGTTGCTGGAACATAAGTCGTGTCCTATTTGGGTGCCTCGTTGTGCCTGAAGTAGGCCTAGCGAAAAATATGATTTGGAGAATTCGTAATACCAAGTGCCTCATTTTATCGATAGAAAATAGAACGAGTCAAAACAAACTGAAATAAAGAAAGATTGTCACTAATGGCCAAAGGCCTTATTACATCAAGAAAGCAGTAAAATCCTAACTACTTGGTCTCAGAAGGACCTTCCCCAGATTCGGTATCTTTGCCTCCCTCGTACAGTTTCATCAGCTCACGCAATCCCAGCAACAAGTAAGCTCGAGCCAAGTGCCCATCTTCGCCACCTTCAGATTCCTGACAGTCGTTGATCCTTTTCAAAAACTTGCCTTCCAGCTCCACTAAACCCTGCTCCAAGTACACTAAACGGTTGCTTGTTCGGACAGCCATGTCCTTCCATTCATTGATTACCCTCTCTTGTGCCTCTAGCATTTCTCGTTGTTCACTTTCACACTCTCGAATCTGCTTGCGCAATTGATTATACTGGACCTTTGCCGTGGCCTCCACATCAATAACCCTGTGACCATGGACGAAACCCGTTTTTTCCCAAGCCAATGTGATCATCTTCTAACAACCCAGGATAAAGCAGCGCATGCCTTGCCTGATACCTGTCTGGCTCCATAGATTCCTTTTCCAAAATGATTTTGGAGTGCTACATATGCTGAGACCTACACCTGTATGGGCTATCGTCATCCTGGAAATCAGCCCTGTAGTGACTCATTTTTTCCACCCTTGGTATAATTTGTTTCCTTTCCGCTTGCCTCATGGCTCGGAGAGGGACATAAGGGTAAGTTCCTCTTAAGCTGATGAGTACAAGGAATGGTGTATCCCTAGACCGAATGATAAACTCTCCAGTTGGAAACCATTCGCACATCCATTGTGCCTGCTCTTCTCTCAGATTCCCTAATATTTCCACCCATCCACTGGCGTCTTCCGGGTGAGCAAACATATCCGGCATGAAGTGCATCCGCTTTGGATGATGGAAAGCAACATGGTCATCCCAGTCTCGTCGTATGATCTCCTGTCTATACTTTCCTTTCAAAAGATGCTCGATGAGCCAGAGTTGTAGTAGCAAATTGCACCCTTCAAAGTGCGGTGCCCCTTGTTGATATTTTTCTAAGGCTCGGTACAGTTCGGCGAGGATCATGGGTGCTATGCTGAATGCCTGCCCGTCGATACCCTCCATTACGGCTTTGGTTACTATTGCTAGTCTTGTATGGATCTTCATCGAAAAAACTATCATGCCAGGAAACAGAACATGAATACAAAGGCCCTCTTATGTATGTGCCCCAAAGAGGTGAGGGCGAACTCGTCTATATGATTGCGGTATGATTTTCTATGTCCGAACCTTTCATACATGAAGTCGAAGGATATGTAGAAGTCCTTCAGACTGGTCATATTAGGATTCTTCTTGAGCCCCATCATTTTCAAGAACCCTCTACCTTTGCGGTTTTCCAGCGTAAGCAATCCCGGGCTATCCCAAGGAATTCCTGCTAGACCCCCAATTTCTTCCAACAGCGGCGTCATTTCAATACCCCCAAAGCGGAAGACGGACCGTTCACTATCCCAAAACATAGTAGCAGCTTCCATAATCTTATTATCTGGCTTAACTTCCAGAAGTGAGGGAAGATTTCCTAAGTGCTTGCGGACGAGAACCCAATCACTACCATGCAAATCATCCCACCGGCTTAGCAACTTTGGATGAATGTTTGATACCATACCAAACCTAGGGACGTTGTGCCTCATTTTCCTGCAAAATAGAGAGTTAGGCTTTTAACCCCACCGGAATCGACTATTTAAATCAATAATTAGCAAAAGGTATTTAATTCTCCAAATCAATGCACATAACGTAATTGTCCGTTTGGGTTTTGAGGAACACCCGATGGACTTTGGTTTAGGCTATCCTAATGAGTCACTCTGCGGACAACATAACTGACTCGTCTAAGTTTGACCATGATGCATGAACAATTAAATGGAGTAAGGTTTCTACTTTTGAAGTGCTAGATGAGGTACCCTTGAGCGAACAACTCAAGAAGGAAAGGCGCGGAACCGTTGACTACACCGTTAATCGACTGGTTTTACCGCAAATATGCCATTGCCAAATTTAGGGGGTTTGTAAATATAGAAAGAGCGCAACCACTCATTGTAAGCGTTGCTATAGGATTTGTTTGGCACGAGTGGAAAATGATGTTGAAGGATGCAATTACAACAATGAAATAAATACACGTATTTTTCACGTTAATGATGATTACAATAAATGCTCAAAATTAAAGACGGAATTGAAATAATGTGAGGTAATAAAGCAATAAAACAGTTAAACAAAAATAAAGAAACGAAGAAACAAGTTAATAATTATGAAAATAATAAAAAAGTAATTGAAGCGATAAATAAAGAAAGCAGTAAAGTCACAAAAGACGTAGTAGTAAAAGCCAAAAAGAAAATCCCCAGCAGAGTCGCCATGCTATCGACGCCCCCTTTTTCAAAAGCAAAATCGGGTTTTACGATATTATGGGCAAAACAACTCTATTTCCCGTTTGGGAAATTGGGTTACGGAATTGGAAGAGTCGCAACCTAATGATTATAGTGCATTAGGACACTTTAAGATGAAGAGAGTGTTTTTGATAGAAAAACCAGAGTTGGGTAAGGGCTTGAAATTATCTCAAGGGGAAGGTGTTAGGCACCCCTCAATATCCACAAATATGGTTTCCGGCCGTGCTAATTGTGACTTTAATAGAAGATGGAGCAAGTAGACAAATAAGGTGCACATGTATAACATTCACATAACTTAAAAAGTTTGAAAAAAAAGGAAGGACATAAGTTTGAAGAGTTTAGTTTGAAAAGCATTTAAATAAAGCACGTAAAGGAAAAGGGTCCTAAGTTTAAATATAATATGCATCATTCGATGCAATATCCCTCATATTCCCAAAGAGGGGTCACTTTATGATATTATCACATCTTCATCATCTCCATAGTCTATCCTTCCCACCACGTTAAGGTATTTAAACGCGTTGGTATTGTTTACTTATTGCATGCTAATACCCATCCCAACTTGTTAGTCCGGGGGCATTAGGACTTCTAATCCTAAGGAAGGGGGAGAGGGATATGATATATATATAGAGTATTCAAAGGTAAAAATACTAGAGCGAAAAGTCAAAAACAAGTAGCATATAAGAGGAATGTAAATAAGCAATTAAAGGCTCAAATAAACCCCGTGACATACAGCAAGTAGTTTAGCACGACTTCAATTACTGATTTGGTCTTTAGAAGAGGTTAGGAGAGCGGGCAGACTAGTTTGACATATGAAAGTTAGATAGAAAATCTGCTTTGTGTCCTCCGGGTCCGTATAGGAGTTGACAGAATTTAGAAAATCAGTGGGCTTTTGGAGAAAAATATTAATTTCAGACAAGAGTTTTTTCAAAAGACTTAAAGTTGCAGAAAAGTTTAGAAAAGGAATGTGAGTTAGCTGAACTGTTTGAATACAAAGAGATGCAAAAGGGGGAATTTTAAAAGACCTCAAAGCATTATACTTAGGCGGACAAACAATCGAAATCACGGACCTGGCACTTAAAAGATGTTTACAAATTCAGAGTATTGTGAAAGGGGCAGACCTGGGCCCGATTGAAAGTAATCAGAAAAACGCCTGAAGCATTAGGTGAGATTGGGCTTATAACATACTTATTGGCCCTTTTTGTTACCACTTTTACACATTTAGACGACCTACTGTTTTACCTAGCATTTATGTAATTCCTTTAGACATATTTTCTAGGTGAGGATCATAAGAATACAAAACCTATAATCATGGTTTCTATATGAGTGTGCAAGAAAGTAAGTACTTATGGGCATGTCTTCTATATGATATTTTTGCAATAATGAAAAGCCTGTAAATATGGTAAGTGATGCAAACCTATAAGCATGGTTTCTATATGAATGCAAGAAAAGTAAACCCTTATAGACATGGTAGCTAGATGACATTGATGCAAGATAGTAAACCCCTATTAACATGGTATCTATGAGATGATGCAAGAAAGTAAACCCCTCCAATATTCCCTTTCACTACATCCCCCAAGTTCTTTTACTACAAATTATTTACAAGAATCTGGACAAGAAAATAACATTGAAAGAAGTAAATACATCAATACAACAACAGACCCGAAGAAGTGCAAAGCAACTTTAATGTCCAACGTATGCCTTTTACCAAATCCGGGATCCCAAGATCCGAGGATTTTCTCTTTTTAGAGTGTTACAAAGTTCCAAGGGCTTTCAATGGAACCCAGATATTGCTTACACTCTAATTGGAATAGTGCAGGTGTGGAATTACCAACCTTTAGGCATCCAAGTTCAGATGAGACTCCAAGGTCCCTAAGCATGGCTTACCAGAGGGGGGTAGAACTTAAAGAACTAAGAATAAGTGTAAAGGTGATAGATTAGAGGAAGACCACCGTATGAAGTGGTCATACCCAGCCTATTGAGTGAGACTGGCACACCCATACTTCTCACGAGGTTTAACAAACAAGAGCAGACTTGTAAACAAGTCAGACAAAGGTCTGAATAGTGATTAGGACACTAACAAGCCTTTATCGAGGCTCAAACACATAAGATGGGGGATGTGATTACTTTGAGTAAAGGCTATTGGCAGCCCTAGTTCTATACTAGAAATGGAAATAAGGTGCCACCCTTGTCCAGAACAACTCACATACAAACAAGGAGCAAAGGGAGAGGAGAATCATATAAAAGCACTCAGCAGACAAGATTAGATTGAAGCATAACAATGAACAGTGCACAATCAAAGGAAAGCATTTAATATGATGGACTTAATAAAACATTGAATGTAAGAACCCAAAGGGAAAGGAAATTAGGGTTTAACATGTTGTAGTTTGAACAAAAGGTATAAGCAGATAAGGGTTAGGGTTCAGGATTATCCTGAGCACAAACATACAAGGGGACAAGGGGAAGGGGATTATCATGAAACTAAACTGAAGTACACAAAATACTTGAAATGACATAACAGACAGAGAAGAGGAGAGAACAAACAGATACTTGAAAGTTAATAAATGAGGTTAGGAGCCTACCAGTGCAAATTTGAGTAACCAAACAGAGAAAATCCTTATAATTAGCCTTGGTTTTCAGCCGGCTAATCCTTAGCAAGAGAGCAAGTAATAGAGAAGAGAAGAGAAAGCAGAGAGTCTTTTTAGTGAGTAAGAGTAGAGAAAACTCGAGTATAAGTTGTGTGTTGTGAGAAAAAAGAGGAAGCATATTTATTGTTTTGAAAAGATGCAGAAATAGGCAAGGAAATATTCAGCAATTAATCAATATCCATTAAGGAGAAGGGAACCCCTTCAATTAAGGAACCGGATGGAAAAATAAATAAACCTAGGTTTTTGGAAAGAAAATATAGTATTAATCACAGAATATAGGGTAAATACATATAAGAAATTTTGAAAAATCACATGGTTGAACATGTAAGGCAAATAATCACCCAAGAAATCAAGGAGTCAATATTCTAATCGTTTGAACTTAGTCAAGAAACAGGGAGCAATTAGAGAATCAAACAGCTTTACAAAATCAAGTTTTCCAATTAGGGTTTCAAAGAAGGGGAAACGTGACAATATGAAAGAGATATAGGTTTGAACATACAAAAATTGGAAGTAGCAGAGTAGACATGTAACAAAACACACAAGAAAGCAATTTGAGACGGCTAGGGTTTTGACAGAGAAAGAAATGGAAAAGACTCTTAGAACTCAGAGTTTCCATTACAAACCAGAGCATAAGGAACATAACAGATGAAGATGAACGAGAGCAGAACAACATAAAGGAAGCACAGAATACATGAACTGAAAACCCTAGAAAGTAAACAGTAAAGCAAAACCTCAGAGTCATAGCAGAAAAATGCTTAAGAATCATAGAAAAGACATAGAGAAGAACACACAGTATCAAATAAAGTAACGAAATCACAGAAATCATGGAAAGTCATAGAAACCCTATGTTTAAAAAGACGAACCGTTTGAAAACAAGCAATAGGCGAAGAAAAGATGAGGAATACTTTAAAATATTTAGGAAATCACTAGGACTCAGAGAGAATCGTAAAAAGTAAACACAGAGAAGAACCTCGAGAAATTAGGGTTTTCATAGAAAGGCCTCAAAACGGTGAGAAAAGCCCGAATGGGCTCATCGGAGCTTGGCAAGGACCCAAGGTTTCAAAGACTCGCCGAAAAAAGGCCTGACACAACCGCAAAACCCATTGGAGGACCTCTAGTCCAAGAACCCTTGAAATATAGCTTCGCTCTTCGAACCCAAGGACCAGGAGAGGTGAAGAGTGAACGGATGAGAGCATTTTAGGGCTTGTTCGGCCATGAACGCCGGTGAAGTGAGCAGGAGGCAACAAGGGTTTTTTCAGAGAACCTAGAGAGCCTTTGGGGAGTGAAGGCGGCTGGTTTGGGGAATGAAGGTAGGGTTAGGGCTTTGGGGGTTTAATTTTGTAAGTTAAATCGTGGGTCGTTGATCTAAGTGATCAACGACCACGATTAAAAGAGGGAAATGGGCCGGGTTAACTCGAACAGGTTTGGGTCGAGTGGATTGGAAAATTGGGTAATATAATTGGGGTTGGTTTTGGGCTAAATTTGAAATAGAAAGAGGTTACAATTAAAATAACCATTTTCCCTAATTTTATTTTATAAAAATAGTAAACAACCTTATAAAAATCCAATAAAATTACTGAAACAATAAAATACATTTAGGAATTAATTAAAAATATCAGGAATGATTTTTCACTTGAAATACTTATTAATTTGATAAATAGGCTAAAATTGCAATTTAATACAATTTTAATTTTGAAATACCTAATGGCTTTATAATATCCTGTAAAAATTACATAAATTATGTTTCTATTCAAATGAGAGGGTAAAATAATTTATTTATTCAAATAACAAGATTTGATACCAAATATTAGATTTTACAGTACAAAACAAGTTGTAAATTGGTTTTAAAATGCTTAAAAAATTATAGAAAAATACTAAACCTTTTTTGGATGCTTATATATGCATTCATAAGCTATTTTGAAAGTATTTTGGGTACAAAAATACATAGGGAATAATTGGGTATCAACATATAGGCCTTTTTTGTGAGGTCGTGGTCAGCTAGTTGTACGGGATCGACATCTTCGACCGTGTTGCTGGCTTCCATGATATATAGATCTTTGATGGTGTCCTTTGTCGGGGGAGCCTTAATCCCCGACAAAGCTGATTGCTATGCTTCCGCGCTTGCTCCTTGGAGTTGCTTGGTGTGAGCATAGTCTTGTGCTATTTTGTAGCATTCTTGGGCGGTGTGGGGTTCACCCTGTATGCTGAATATTCCCCATGTGGTAGGGAATCTGATCATCTGGTAGAAGCTGGAGGGGACTGCACTCATGACATGTATCTATGGCCGTCCAATGATGGCGTTGTATGTCGTTTCCTGGTTGATCACGTGGAAGGTGGTTTCCAGCGTGACTCCTCCCGCCAAGACATGTAGCTTTATCTCTCCGAAGGTTCTTTCTACTGCATTGCTAAAACCCGCCAGCTTTATGCAGCATGCTATTATCTTATCCTTAAGTCCTATGAGTGTAAGGACCCTCGTGTGGATAATACAAGCGCCGCTTTCGTCATCAATCATAATTCTCCGAACATTTGTATCTATAATGCGTAAAGTAATAACCAAGGCGTTGTAAAATACAAACCGTCGGTATCAGACTTATCAAAGGTGATACTATCTTCGAAGTTGTCATACCGTTCGTGGGTGATAGTTCACTTCAACTTGTGAGTGGTGGTGAATTTGACATGATTGATTGCCGAGTCATTGCCGCCGCCGATAATCTTATTGATCGTGCGTGTTGGTCAGGGCGGCCTTGGTAGCACGTTGGGTTGATCCCATCCTCGTGCGAAGTTGAGCTTCCCTTTGTCACTAAGTAGTTCCCTCAGGAATCTCGTGTTCAACATCCTGACCACCTCTTGCCGGAGGCCTGTGAAGTACTCGGTCTTGTGCCCTCGCTCCTGGTGGAACTCGCATAGGGCGTTTGATTTTTGGGTGGTAGGGTCCGACTTCATCTTTGCCGGCAATTTTACCTTGTTACCCAGCTTTTACAGTGCGTACACTACCTCTGAAGGGGAAACACAAAAGTTATGTGCAGATAGTAAAGGAGGCATACCTCGTTCATTTCGTAGAGGGCGACGTGTCACTGTAGTGCATCTGCGTGCCTGGGGGGCGGTGGATGGGATGATTTGATATATGGTTGGTTCCTTTCCCAGTTGGGACGTGAGATTTGCTCTCGTCGCCCCACATTGCGTCGGTCTCCCACCTTTTCCAGAAGTATTATTGTTAGCAGCCGGGTAGGGCCGTTGAGATCGTCCTCATCTGCATGTACTTCGGCGCAGTATGCATTGTGAATTTCTTCTCATGTGGTAGGGGATATTTCATGAGGCGACTTAGCAGTTTTTTTGTCTCCCTCAAGCCGTCCTTTTTTAGCCCGTTCTGGAAAGCGGCAACTTCCATGCTTTATGATACATTCGGCAGGCTCATCCGGACTCTGTTGAATCTGGCTAGGAAGTCCCTGAGCCCTTCTCCCACAGTCTGTCGGACGACAAAGATGTCGTTGACCCTTGACAATGCTTTCTTCGCTCCCGCATGTGCTGTGATGAACTTGTCCGCCATTTCCTCGAACGTGGAGATATCCTTGGCCGGTAGTTAGGATTACCATACCAATGCCCCACCAGTCAGTGTCTCGCCGAACTTATTTAGAAGTATTGACGGTGCATGTTCCTTCACCAGATTGTTTCCTTTCAAAACTGTGACGTAGTGGATCAAATGGTCCTTAGGATCGGTGGTCTCATCGTACACCCTCAGATAGGGAGGCATTTTGAAGGTCTTTGGGATGGGGTATGGTGGGGCGTCCTCTGTGTAAGGTTGTTCCACGAACCTCGATACGTCGTATTTTTTGTAGTAGCTTAGGCGCTCCGGGGATCTTGTCCACTCTTTCTTGATGCTCCTTCATCTGGTCGCGGAGCGGCTTATTTTATTGCTCTATTTCCTCCACTTTTCTGAGGATGGTTGTGAGCGCGTTGTTGCTGGTCTGAGTGTCAGTGAGCATATTGTTTGCTCGCACGACCTCAGATTCATCTTCTGTCACGGTGAGATCCATCACTGGTGTGTGTCTTACGCCATGTTGTGGTGGCTTTTCGACCAAATCGCTTAGAGTGCTTGCGAGCCATTCTTTCAGTAGCTCCTTGACTTCTGGGGGTGCTTCCTTAGATGTAGACGTGGAAGCTCCCCTTTCTCATGGTTCCATCAGATCTGCGGGTGGAGGAGGTGGGGTTCCTCTGCTCATCATGGTATTGGTGGTTGCATTCAAGAGATTGTTTTCACCTACCTCGTTGAGCGAATCCATGAGGTTGATCCCAAATCCATCTTCGCTTTCAGTTTTGCACAGTTGTCAGCCATAGTTGTTTATGTGTTGTAAGGGATGGTTGTCGATAGTTTTCTAGGCACAAACTATAACTTTGATTCTCAAAATCCCCACAGACGGCGCTCCTTTTGAATAAAAAAACCTTTAGAATATTTTTCTCAAAAGATCTATGTACTTTACAAGGTAAAAAAATAATCAAAAAGATATGAGGTAAATCTTAATCAAGAATAATAAGCCCTAGAAATGGTTACAATATTAGGATCGTGGTAGATCCTTGAAATAAGCAAGATAATCATGAGTTCGTGCTGTTAGAAAGAGACAAAAAAATATAGAGATGTTTGCTTGATGACAGGAGAGAGAGAGAGAGAGAGAGAGAGAGAGAGAGAGAGAGAATTAGTATACTCAGAGTAAAAAGATCTGCCCTATTACAAGGTTAATGCCCCTTTATATACTAGGAGATCCTTTCTCGAAATACCCAAAAAATAAAGTACAAGGTTTGGTGAATTTTAGTACGATAGTAGCTTGGCTCAAACGGTGTCGTTCCTCTATTTAATAGACCAGGACGTTCTTGGTCGAGCCGCCCTCAACTGATTAGCAAGGTCAGAGGGCGGCCTCGATGCGTGGGGCGTCCTCACTTGGACGGCGGTGGGGCGAACAACATTTTTGCCTCATACAAACATGCTAGTGGTAATGAATATACGACGCTCACCTCTATAAGGAGGTTTGAGATGATATATGAAAATAATGTCATTATTATGGCATGAATGGTCATTGGTCATGTACCTAATGCAAGCCAAAATATTTTGGTAATGTAACTATTAAAAGACAATGGTAATTCAAGCAATAGATCTTGCATATAATTTGACCATGATCATAATGGTATAACTTTCTCTTTAAAATATATATTCACCATATTATTGTTGATAAATATGTGGTAGTACCAAATTGATTGAGAGCTCTGGAAGAGCCAGTTATTCCTATTTTGGAGGAATAAAATTGATTATCAATACGACATTGTGTTGTAGTGAGTCTCAAAGAAACTTAATTGAGTTTCTAAAGTATTCCCGAAAGCGGTTGGTTAAATTGAGACTATAAATAAATGAAAGATTAAATATTTTTTATTACTACAACTTGTAGCGGGGTAATATGTATGTGAAAAATTATCTACTTTATTCTTTAATTTGTACTATATAAATAAAAGAATACCACAATAAAGTGAAAATTTATTGATATTATCATAATAAACTTGGAGTTTATTGATAATTTCACAAATTAAGGTGTAAATATGAAGTTTGTCAATATTGATAATTTATTTAGTTTGAATAATTAGTTTAGCCATGTTAATATAAGTATGATGTGCAAAAAAAGAAGAGAATTCACATGGTAAATATCAAAGAACTAGAAAGTTCTTTGCGAATTCTCTTATGTTGCGTGTTCTTATTAATTAATATACCTACTAAAATTGGGATTGTATCCCATGAATGCTGGAAATATCAAAGGTGAATATGGGCTCATATTCCTACCATGTATACCGCATTAGATGCATATATGAGATAGTTACATGTGCCATTATTATTAACCCGCAATATGGTATTTTATAAGGTAACTAGCTCAATAATTTAATTTCGAGCATAATTTTCAGATTTTCTATTCTCGAAGTTCATTTTGATAAGTTGGTTTACATCACAGTTGGTTTAGCAAAATAATTTATTGAGTGTCTCCACTTAATAGCTAAACTATTGCTTCTGAGAACAAAGTTATCTATATTAGTTTGATATAGGTTATATGTGAAAGTATATTACATTCTCCCCCTACAAGTTGTTCAGGATCAAAAATCAAATAATTTCACCTTATTATTATTGATGTGCGGTATACATTTTGATTAATATTATAACGCACAAAGATGAGTTCTTAAAGTTGAGGAAATAAGTTAGCTTTTCTAACATGAGGGGGAGACATGAGAAATAGTTGAGAAAAGATTACGTGAAATGAATTATTATTTGTACATCTAAATCCATGAATAAAATAATATGAACTTGAGGTTCATAAAGAGATAATCCATGTACAATATATTGCAATGCATGTCAGACGCATTTGCTGACCCAATGAAAGTAATGATATTCGCATTGCAAATGCTCATATTAGAATAAGTCCTAGACAGACAAGGTCTATGGTACGCTTAAAGCGTTTACATGGATCGATTTCAAATAAATTCACGATAAAGAAGATGAGCAAATGATCAAAAGAAAGGAGGCAAGTGATCTAGAAGATCACATAACATAATACTTCATAAAATCTCACGAGAGGTTCAGGTACCTGAATATATGAATGAAATGATCTCTATGTTATGTCTTTGTAAAAAAATGTTTGAATCGATATAAAATGTTCGTCAACGACATCTATCATAGCGCTAAGTATAGATAAAGATCTTAAGGCTGTCGAGACAGACACGAAAATATCGGCCAAATAGACGATACACGATTCAAATAGAATTGGTTTCATATGAAAGACATGTCGTTTTGGACCAGCAGTTCAAACACTTAAAAGTGTAAAGTCAATGGTGCGTGCAACCACCTTTATCTATCTTATATGTCTAGCATGACATGAAAACTTGATGTAGAATTAAAGTCCATTTATATGCCACATATGAATTAACTTATGACATTCCCTGAAGATTTGAACTGCTTAAAGCATATAGAATTCTTGGTCATGAAGTATTACATCCTAAGTGCAATTTGTGCGCATATGTATCTTGCTACAACTATAAGCATGTAATGTAATAGCGAAAATATTTCTATAGAGATAGTGAAAATGCTATTCCATGACATTATATGAAGACAATACATATTTTATCAAGAATGATGATTTCAAGGTTCAACGTATTCATTCAAGTTAATATGGTTAATTTGTTTATTAAAACTAATGATCTTTTAAAGATGGTGCACAAGATCGGGATGCAAAGGCTCAAACATGTGAATTGATGCTCTCATAAGGGGGAATTAATATGCGTTGTACTCTTTTTTCTTTACAGGGTTTTGTCCCACTGGTTTTCCTTGCAAGGTTTTTAACGAGGCAACCAAAAGGCGTATTGTTAGATATGTGTATGCATTTTTCCTTCTCTAATATTTTTCCCATTGAGTTTTATTTTAGTTAAGGTTTTAACGAGGCACATTATCTGTTGAATACACATTCAAGGGGGAGTTTTATAAATAAAATTGTATCTAAAGTGAATATCTATATTTTAGAGAGATTTTAGGGTTTGTTTCTTGGTGGCTAAGTCACTTTTCCCCCTATAAATATAAGAGTTCTATTTCGTTCTAATTGATTTCAAAATCAATAAGAATTCTCTTTCCTTACTTTTCTTTGAAATACTCTTTTTCTTTTATTATTTTATAATACTTTTACAATTTATATATATCTATAAAGCAGGGAATCAAAAAGCTGATGTGGCACATTTCAAAGATTAGCATTGCTATTTATCTTTTTCCTGGATTTTTCGCCCTGCTTTTATTTTTTCCCCATTTATTTTATTTATGTGCGGAAACCCAAACGTCGCTTTTCTAAGCTTCTTTACTTCTCTTAAAATAGCGTTCGTCTCTTCCGGTTTCTACAATCCATTAGATGCTGCTAACGTTTCAGTTAGTGATCATCAAAATCCATAATGACTATTACAATGAGAAGCCCCACACAATAAATTGGAGACTATAAACAACAACAACATTCCAGTATAATTTGAATTAATGGTGTCTGAGGAGGATAGTATGTACGCAGATCTTACCCCTACCCTGGGATAGAGAGGCTGTTTCCAAATAGACCCTCGGCATTCTTCCCTCCAAGAATTTCTCACCTTGCTCTTGGGAAGACTCGAACTCACAACCTCTCGGTTGGAAGTGGGGGTTGCTTACCATCAGAGCAACCCCTCTTGTCTAAATTGGAGACTATAAAATTAAGAGAAATTTTCATAAAGTATTATCTTTTAGTGGTAATTAACTATTTATAGATATTATTTGCTATATTACGGGTTGTAGATATTTTTTATGTTGTTATAAAATATATTTGATGTATTTAAGCTATTGTATTCATGAATAGAGTAGCATTTCTAGACGTGAAATAGGGGATTATAGCTAGACAGATTTTTGTATTCGTGTGTATTCGAATGTATTTATGGCGTGAAACATAAGATTATAACATGATAGATTATTATATTCGACTGTATTCATGGCATGAAACATGGCATTACACTGTTTTTAAACGGAAAGTGAATCAATTAACATAATCGACTCCTATATAACTCAACAAACTCAATTACAACACATAAATCTTGTATTTTCAGTTATAAAATATATTCTCAACCGAAAATACCCCAAAAATATAGCAACATTCAGAGAAATCATATACTACATCTGAATATATAAATTATATTAATTAAAAAAATATGGATACATTCATGGTATATAGCGAGACAGTGAATACAATAAAATACATAGAATACAGCAGGATACATTAAAATATAATAAAAAAAAGGACAGTAAATACACTGAAATACATGGAATAACGCGATATACATTGAATTATAAAAAAAATAGACAATGAATACAATGAAATATATCGAGATACATTGAAATATATTAACAGAAAATTTAAGTTGCTTAATCCCTAATCCGTCGTCTTTATTCAAGCCCAATCCTAATGTTGTGTCGTTGAAGCAACATCAGTATCTAATTCTCGCTCGCATTCACCGTTGCCTCCTGTTGCCTCAGTTAAATCCAACTTATTTGAAATTAGGCATAACAGTAATAGTTATTGCTGTAATTTCGGAGAAAGATGGTTTCACGACGATTTTCTGGTATTTTATAACGTTTGTGATTGTCTCTTTCTAATCTCTTTGTTGTTTCGCTTACGGGCTATTCCGTTCATTGTTTTCATGTTTAAATCTTGGTTTTTTTTCAAAAAAAATTTTTTTTTGCTCTTTCCTTTTAACTCAAAGCAAAATAGCATGGTGCTCAACATTCATTTCGGGTTCCAATGGGATCATTCCAACTTTGTAATACAACTCTTCTTATCTCTTTAATCTTATTGATGTATTACAATAAGTAGCGGAAGCAATTCTAATATCAAAATCACATGTAATCTAGATAATTAGCATAAACGAGATTTTACGGGTTACCTCTTGTAGCGTGAACATATTTCTTCTACCACGTGAGCCTTCTGTTCCATAACTTCTCAATGGAATCTTCATCACCCGCACAATCGTGATCCTCCAACGTTCCACGGTCTTCTACTGTGTTACCCAAATAATAACCGGAAATAGCAATTTTATGTGGGCGAAATTTCTAGGAAAACTTGGCTGAAAATTTCAGCCACCATCTCTTTTTCCTTCTAGGTGGAAAACCTTATGTATTTATAGCACAAGTTTTAAGAGTTAAGACCCTTTTCCAAAACCTGTTGAGTTTTCTTTTCCACCAGAAAAATGATTCCTTTATTTCCTATTATTTAGGCACTGTAGGGCCCACATAATTTAATTAACAAGGCTTCCAATAATGGAATTAATTTATAATTTTCGAAATTAATATCTATCATAATTAATTACGAATTATTCCACTAAAAATTCATAATTGCACTCCTTATTCAATTTCGAAATTCATCTATTGAATATTATTTAACTCCCCATGTTAAGATTCAGATACGAATCAATTAAAATTATTTCCTTTAGACTTTCGCATAACTTATTTCATGTGTCGGATACAAAATCCACTGGTCGGGTTTACACATGAAAACTTATAAGCTTTCATAAAGGTGTATCATCAATCTCTAAATCGAGACATGGATTCCATCAACTAACTATTACTTCGCTAATGTACATTGTTATTCCAATTAACCAGGTATATTGACCCACGAAAGAATCTCGCCTTTTAATAAATCAAAACAATAATACTATACACAGCTAATAATAATTATATCAAGATTAATAGTATAAGTACATTTAATGGCTAGAGAGTTTATTTTATTAAGTCAGTATAAAATACTTATCTCTACCTGGTCCGTTCAATACATACAAAATATACCAGCACAAGAAGTTGGAATTAAACCATTCCTATAACCAAGATAAATTATATTTAATCTTGTGCTACAATCATTCCTGATGGTTTGTCCAATTCCATCATTAGATTGTCAACTCAAACTTTATACGTATAAGAACCGATGATTTAATCTTCTGTATATAAGCTAAACTCTATACACTAAATCATCTATTATATAAGCAAAGGACACATACTATTATATGATCTATTTAAAACTTTATTAAAACTGGATAAATAATTATTTAATAATAAATACTATATCTGAACCAAACACATGGTTAATAGTATATATCCCAACAATCTCCCATTTAGACTTTTAACCATAATAATTATTAGAATATACTATATCCAAATGCATGATTAATAGTATATGCCCCAACAATCTCCCACTTAGACTCATAACCATGCATCTACAACTTTCTCAGGCATATGACTATTAAAAGTCTTCACCAAATAAGGTTTTGTTAAAGAATATTGCCAAGTTATATCTAATGCAATATTTATCCAGTAGTGCTTTGTCGTAACTATCTAGTTTAGTATTAAACTCTTCAGGGATCCTGTTACCGAAACTATCCCAAGAATGTACACTGAGCTATGATTATATTTAGCTTTCTCCCACTACGAAGTACTACTAATATTACCTTCATTACCTCACGGCATTGAAATATTCGTAACTTCTTACTGTAGTGTTCAATATTCAAACATCACTCCCACTCGATAAAGGCATATCATGTCTATTAACGTTCTTCTACTATTTAAATGCAATGGAACGTCAATTCTGACGTGTGGGTTTTGATGTTCTTGAACATCTAGTTATTTCTTTGCCCAGTTCCTGTAAAATAGTTTACTTTTAGGAACATATTTTATTAAACAGTCCTTATCTAGAAAAATGCAATTGTTTTAACAATTGCTTTATTTTCTTTAGGACAATAAAATAAAGCTTCATTCGTTTTCTTGGATATTCGATAAACATGCCCCTATCCATTCTTAGTTCCAACGTACATATCTGCTTTCCCTTTCAGCACATATGTGGGACAATCCTATATCTGAATATGCCACAGACCGAGCTTACATTCAGCCCACAGTTCTATAGGTGTCCCATGTACTAATTTAGAAGAAACTAAATTCAGAATGTAATTTGCAGTTTTCAGGAAATATTTCAAAAACAAATAAGGCAAATTTGAATAACACGTCATTAGTCTATCCATATCCAAAAGAGACTTATTTCTTCTTTCTACTACACCGCTCTATTATGAAGTTTACAGTGTAGTCAATCGAGATGTAATCCCTTATTCTAATATGTAACAAGAGAACTTTTTAGATATGTGTTCGCCACAATCAAATTGTAGAAACTTAATATATTTCTTTGATGCTTCTCCGTTTCAAGTCTTAAAAATCTTGAATTACTTAATTCATTAAGACTTACAATGCATCAAATAAATATATTAATATTTTGAGTAATCATTTATGAACATGACAAAATACTCAAAATCTATCTCTTACGAGTATGTTCATTTAACCATACAAACAAAAAAAGGATTCATTCTAACTTATCACTAGTTTTATTTCCTTTTAAAAGGAAACATCTTTTAGTCAGATTTCCTTCCAAATAGGATCCACAAGTTGTTAGTGCCTCTACTTTCAATGAACCTTAAGGTCCATCCTTGACCAACTTGAAATTCTATCGAGATTAATATGACTTAGACAAAAGCGCACAGATAAGTTTTACTCAATTTTGAAGAACATATTCTCTTATGATGTAGACTAATATTGTTCTGTTCAGGGGAGACATCAATATACAATAACAAGGTCATGCATTCATGTACCACAATTGATAAAATATTTATCAAGCTCAATAACTCAAGAGTTATTCGAAAAATAAAACCAATATCCATCTCTTATTTTGCCCAGAAACCGGAATTAAATTCCTTCTAACAAAAGTACATATATTGCATCCTTAAAATTAATGCATTATCACTAAAAAAATTTAACAAATCAGTTTCATAAAATCATTGTGGAGTTGAGATAAAAACATTAAATAGATCATAATAAGTCAAAACACTGAATAGTAAAATTCAGATTGCATTCAATATTTATATACATACATGCATATGGAATAATAAATTTCGATGGGAAAAGAATCATTTGTGCAAAGTATACTATATAATGTAAGAATTATACAATCCAAAAAATAAATAGAACCAACTCAGATGGGGAGCATACTATTATTTTCAGTCAATTGTATATAACTTTTTAATACAAAAATTTCAAACACACTACACATATATGTCATGCATCTTGAATAGCAATTTTGATGGGAAAAGAATTATTCATGCAACATACATATGCAATGCCAGATTATTCATTCTAATAATTAAAACAGACCCAACTCAGATGGAGAGTATACTATTAATTTAAGTCAAGTGAATATCATTTTTAATAGCTCTAGCTCCATTGATCCAACATGTATACTCAGATGGAGAGTAAGTACACGATATCAATTACTAGTATTTCACCTAATGGACTTATAATAAATTTATCCGATATGGAGGAAGACCTAAAGTCAACGCGTAAATTTATTACTCACTTGAAATGAATAGTGAAAGACCATAGGAATATAATTCTATCATCATTTAATCATGATTGTATTTTAGTTACAAAATTAATTTAACCCTTAAACTCAGATGGAGAGCTAACATAGGTTATCAATAACTAGTAACTATATCCAGTGAGTTCATAATAAATTTATCCGATATGGAGGAAGACCTAATGTCAACGCATAAATTTACTATCTCACTAAAAATTAAAAAATGAAGACCATAGGGGTTAACTCCTATCACCACTTTATCACAACCACAAACTTTTCTCTGAGTATTAAGTTCCACAATTTAAAAAAATATTCAATACCCCATTTAAACAGTCTTAAAATACTAAAATTAATATTTTACAGTGCATAGCAGTGATTATTGTTCATTGAACTGTTTCTGATAAATCTACCAAATTTCATATCAATCGGAGATCGTTAAAATCACAATCTCCAAAAGTTGCGACCAAATTTAGAAAATTATCATTTTACGTATTTTTTTAAGAATTTAAAATATAACCTGTATTTTTTTTATCATATATCAATTCATGTCAAATCAACATGTGTTATCATGTTCCATATTAGACATAAATAAAATGATAGAAAGAATGACTTTTCGGATGTAAATAACATTTTAATCCTTCAAACCTCCAAAAAACTCATCTAAACGATCCCGAATCATCAAAATACGATGTGATTCACCGCATCGCAGTGAGTTCTTCTTAAATGACCGTTTCCGATGATTCTACCGAATTTCAGGTCATTTGGAAATCCTGAAATTCATGATCGCCAAAACTGGACCAAATTCGAATAAATTATTTTTGGCGTAGTTAGAATTAAATCCATGTTATTTGCATTCTTCATATATATCGTATCAAGTTAAATCACATGTTTCAGATTTAACACAAATATAGCCTATATATAAGGAATAATTTTTCATTTTTATAACAAATTCAATTTAATAAACTGCTTGAAAACCCATCTAAACAACCTCAAAATACCAAAAAATAACATGATTTACTGCATAGCAATGAGTTTTTCTCACTAGATCGTTTTTTATGAACCCACCAAGTTTCAGGTCAATCGGAGTCCGTCAAATTCATGACCACCAACCTGTAACCAAACTCGGAGAATAACCGTTTTAAGTAGTCTCGTGAATTAAAATAAATATGATATTGATTTTCATTCTCCTTATAATTACACTATGTGCTCAAGGCTTATATTATGTTCTTCCTATTTCTAGGATATATAATATCTCCTTTTGCAAAAAATTATCCTTTTATTAAACACATAAGAACCTGAGATATAATTTTTTCTCTCGTTCGGTGAAAACCCCAATATCTCTTCTCATGGTGGAGTTAGTTTCACTAGTACCCAATAATAAAACTCTTTTTCTAACTAAGAACCTCCACCATTAATGTAGATTTCTTAAGGATAATTTTCACATGATATATTAAACATATTTTAATGACTCAAATAAATAGACCATTTTGTGGATCCTACTTATTAATCATAATGCTCAATCCATGAATAGATATAATTTCACATGTACAAATTTACTAAGAATTTTTCATGAGTTCAAATAAACAAACCGATTCAGCGGTAACTATTTATTACTCATAAAATTCTCAATTTACAAGTGAATATATATTTAGCTCATAAAATTATTTTATGGTAGATCATAGCTTAAAAGTCATACCAACAATATAAAACCTATACAAAATACCGTCATATTGCACTTAATTAGAACCTCCAATCAGAGAACAACATTCTTCATCGAAAATCCAAACTAGTAATCATGTAGGGCATGAAAACATAAACTTAAATTTGAGAATTTTTTTTGTGCACAAATATTCCAAACTAAAGGTGTCAATCGGACCGGGTTCAACCGGGCCCGGCCCGGTCAAACCCAGGACCGGCCCGGTCAAACCCAGGATCGGCCGGTCAAACCCGGGACCGGCCCGGCCCGGTTACTACCGGTCCGGGTGGGCTGGGTTCGAGGGGGGTAGTGGGTTTGTCTGGTTGATTTTTTTGGGGTTGGAACCCGGCCCGGCCCGGTTTGTGTGTACAGTACCCTAAACCGGTAGGCCCGGCCCGGCCCGGTTCAACGTTAAAATTGCCAAAATATACCATGAATATACCATACATATATCATAAATATACCATAAATATACCGTAAATATACCATTAATATACCAATTAATGGTATGCTTATAGCATTAACGAGTAATGCTTGCACTTGATCGACAAATTTATGTTATGTCTTGAGACATGGCATGGTCTGAAGGTCCTCGCTTCCTGTCCCTTAGATGTTTTTTAAGATTTTAAGACAATTTATGTTATTGTTCGTGGTTACACCTGAATTGCGTAATCAAGTGCTCATTTTTTCCATCTTACTTGTATTCATTCAATTATTATAAAGTATTAATATAACTTAATAGTTATACTATACATAATTCCAAAAAAAGTGAAAATATACAAAACCCTGCCCGGCCCGCTTCAACCCCTAACCCGTACGGTTCAATTTTAACCCGAACTAACCCAGCCCGTGACCAACCCGGTACTGTTCGGACCTGCCCGGCCCGGAACCCGGACGGGTCAATTTTTTTTTGACCCGGCCCGACCCGGTTAGCCCGTTAGACACGTTTATTCCAAACACTCCAATCATTAGTCATCCAGGATATCAAATAGAGAATTTTACTTTCTTACAAAATAATTATATCATCACACAATATCAATTATACCTTGTAAGACATAGTCAATAAAATCCTACACATTTATTATTGAATTTAATACAACAACACGTCTATTTGCTAATAGTCAATGTGTAAATCTATTATATGACTAGTATTTAATCATGGGGACCATGGGGAGTCACCCCCACCACCATTGAATTAAAAAGAAGTTAAAAATATTAAGAAATAATTTTCAGAAAAAGAAAAACGTCCAAAACACAGTCCAAACGACCTCAAAAAGCTGAAAACTACCATGGTTGAATGCTAAGCAATGAGTTTTTCTCACCATGTCGTTTTCGATAGATCCACCAAATTTCAGCTCAATCGGATTCCGTCAAGTTCGCTGACCTCCGAAAATACCGGTTATTCGGTCAAAAACAGGTTTTGCGTTTTTCTAAAATTTATCCCAAAAAATTCAGATAATCTCAATCAAATTTCAATAAGAAAACAGATATCTCATGATTACAAGAATCCAAAAATTTTGCATAGTTAATTCACAAACCAGATTGCAGTTTTTCAGAAAATCACATATTTATGTAATTAAAAAAACGCACATAAACACCATATTCTCGTTTCATGAAAAACTTAGTTATCTAATTAGATGTGAGTGGGCTCTGATACCAATTGATGGATGATAATAAGCAGCGGAAGCAATCCCAGTATCAAAAACTCACATGTAATCTAGACAACTAGCATAAACGAGATTTCACGGGTTACCTCTTGAAGCGTGAACATATCTCTTCTACCACGTGAGTCTTCTATTCTATAACTTCTCAATGGAATCTCCATCACTCGCGCAATCGTGATCCTCTAACTTCCATGGTCTTCTACTGTGTTACCCAAATAATAACCGGAAATATCAATTTTGTGTGGGCAAAATTTCTAGGAAACTTGGCTGAAAACTTCAGCCACCATCTCTTTTTCCTTCTAGGTGAAAAACATTATGTATTTATAGCACAAGTTTTAAGGGTTAAGACCCTTTTCCAAAATCTGTTGAGTTTTCTTTTCCACCAGAAAAGGGATTCCTTTATTTCTTATTAATTAGGCATAGTAGGGACCACCAAATTTAATTACTAATGCTTCTAATTATGGAATTAATTTATAATATTCGAAATTAATATCTACCATAATCAATTACGAATTATTCCACTAAAAATTCATAATTGTACTCTTTATTCAATTTCGAAATTCATCCATTAAATCTTACTTAAACTCCCCATGTTAAGATTCATATACGAATCAATTAAATTAAATTACTGACGATTTAATTTATTGATTATTTCCTTTAGACTTTCGCTTAACTTATTTCATGCGTCGGATACAAAATCCACCTGCCGGGTTTACACATGAAAAATTATAAGCTTTCATAAAGGTGTATCATCAATCTCTAAACCGAGACATGTATTCCATCAACTAACTATTACTTCGCCAATGTACATTATTATTTATCTAATATACCAGACATATTGACCCACGAAAGAATCTCGCCTTTTAATAAATCAAAACAATAATACTATACACAACTAATAATAATTATATCAAAATTAAGAGTATAAGTACATTTAATGGCTAGAGAGTTTATTTTATTAAGTAAGTATAAGATGCTTATCTCTACCTGGTCCGTTCAATACATATAAAATATACTAGGACAAGAAGCTGGAATTAAACCATTCCCATAATCAAGATAAATTATATTTAATCTTGTGCTACAATCATTCTTGATGGTTTGCCAAATTCCATCATTAGATTATGAACTCAAACTTTATATTTATAAGAATCGATGATTTAATCTTCCGTGTATAAGCTAAACTCTATACACTAAATCATTTACTATATAAGCAAAGGACACAGACTATTATATGATATATTTAAAACTTTATTAAAACTAACTAAATAATTATTTCATAATAAATATTATATCTAAACCAAATATATGGTTAATAGTATATATTCCAACACTTATCGGCTTTCTCTGTGAGAATTTACAGGAAAGGGTGATAAGACGTTGATAAAGTAACAAATTTTATTTGGAGAAAGAATCAAAACTGAAGATTTTGAAAGAAAATCAAGAGTAAAAAAAGGAATTTGTTCATTTATTTTGATGGGATCCAAATATGCCGTGAAGATAACTGAAAATTTTAAGGGGGAGAGAAAAGGAAAAAAAACAAAGAGAAAGGAAAAGATAAATAAGGAAAGGAAGGAAGAAATGCGAACGGAAAGAAAACAAATTGCAAATCACAATTCACATACAATCGTATTTTTCTCTAAACTTTCTTAATTTTCATTTTAAAATAATGTCGAGAGCAGTAAATTAAAAGTAACTTATTATACAAAAATCAAATATTTATAAAACAGGTAAGTTATTTAAATGTGTCTAATACTTATGTGAAGAGTCAAGAGTATATTACTAATTTTTTAGTATGAGTTTTTTCTATTTACCTTTTTTTTGTACAAGTATGTCATTTATTTATTTTTATTGGTTCACAAGCATATGCGTTCACAAGTTTTCCGATAGATTCTAAATGCTTACAGCATAAAATTACATACAGTTTCAGCCAATGAAATATTTATTAGAGTCAGTTGATTTTTTCAGTAGAAAAATGATGGCAGTATTTAAATGGTACGAAGACATATTTGGAGAAAGAGACATATTCACCAAATTAGGAAGTAAAAAAAAAGTTTTATTTTGTAATTTAAGATTGATCGGAAATGCAAGAAGAAAAGGAAAGAAAAGAATAGAAAAGAAGTAAAGAAAATAAAGAAAAAAAAAACAAAAGGTAATGTTAAAGTCTGACGCAAGACATGTTTGAGGGCGTGCCATGTTTTAATGGCCCTTTTTACGCCTCTTAAATACTTTCTTCTTGTTATGAAATATTAGATTATGGTGGATGTCCATAATTTCTATAACACCCACTGCTTTTATCTATTATCTCCATAACTCCCACTACTCCAATACTTATGGTTGTAACTCCCACACCTCCATGATCTCCCCCATGATCTTCCTCCATGATCACAAAAGTTTAATGACATATTTATGAAATTCTTTTAGTATACCTCTATGTAGTACTATAAATAGAGGATGAGAAATTATTTTGTAATACACTTGGATACATATAAGAAATATATTCTCTTCTCTATTTCTCTCTACTTTATTGTCTATCTTTTTGTTTATTACTTTGAGCTAAGTTTTGTAACACGTTATCAGCACGAAGCTCTAGTGTCTCAAGAATCTCTTTGAGAAAATTAAGGTATTTTTCTCCTCCTAATTTTGTTTTAATTATGTCTAACATTATGAAAAGAAAGTTTTTTGCCCTTGAAATTTCGGGCAAGAACTACATGACATGGGTGTTGGATACTGAAATCCATTTGGATGCAATGGGTCTTGGAGACGCCATTAAAGACAGAAATAATGCATCCATCCAAGACCTGTGCTAAGGCCTTGATTTTCTTGCGCCATCACCTTGATGAAGGTTTGAAAATTGAATATCTCACAGTCAAAGATCCACTTATCTTGTGGAATGGCTTAAAGGAGAGATATGACAACTTAAAGTTGGTCACTTTGCCACAAGCACGATATGATTGGGGTCATCTGAGGCTCCAAGACTTTAAGTCTGTTTCTGAATATAATTCTGCAATGTTTAGAATTACTTCTAATTGAAACTCTGTGGAGATACTATAACTGATTATGATATGCTTGAAAAAACGTTTACAACGTTTCATGCCTCCAATATGGTTCTGCAACAACCGTACAGAGAGAAAGGTTTCAAAAAGTACTCTGAGCTGATTTCTCTTCTCCTTGTGGCTGAGCGAAACAATGACCTGCTCATGAGAAATCACGAAAATCGACCCATTGGGTCTACACCATTGCCTGAAGTAGATAAGGTGTATTCCCATTATGCTAAGCGTGGAAAAGGCTATGGCTTTAATCATGGTCGTGGTCGTGGTCGGGGTCACGGCCGTGGACGTGGACAAGGAAGAAATTTTCCTGGTGTTAGTCACCCCCCAAAGAGATATAACCACCAAAAGCGGAAATGGAATTATGAGAATCCAAAAGCAAATAATTCAAAAACTATATGTTATCGTTGCGGTGGAAAAGGGCACTGGGCAAAAATTTACCGTGTACCAAGACATTTGGTTGAGCTTTATCAAGCATCTCTAAAGAGTAAAGGCCCTGAATCCAATTTTGTCTCTGACAATAATTTTGACATCACCCACTTGGATGTGGCAGACTTCTTTGAGCACCCTGAGGGGAAAATAGATCACTTGATCGGTGATGGATCCATGGTTAAAGAAGATTGAGCAGTTTGATATTTTTATTTTTACTTATTCGTAGTAGTTAATGAATAAACAATTATCATAGTTTACATAAGTTATCCATTATTGTGATATGGTTCAAATTTAATATTTTCTGCTTTAAGCTAGTAAAGCTAAGTATCAAGCAAGTATTCGTTAAAATTATAATATGCTTGAAATAAAATAATTAAAAAAAATATCTTTTATGTACCTTAAGAGTTTTATCAACTTGACAAATAATCTGTATTATGGTTTTAAAATATATAGCTTTAGATTACACATTCATCTTATGCTTTATTTATAATGATTTTTCAGTAAGTTAATCGATTAATATAACAGATAATCGATTAACAAATATATTCAATTAAACTGGACCTTTTCCGCAAGGCATGTTAGTCGACTATCCGATTTAGTTAATCGACTAACCTCAGCAGATTTTGAAAATATTATTTAATTATTAAGCAACGGATACAAGAGTATTAAAAGGAGAATAACTATGATAAAAGATATTTTTTTTCATAATGACCGCACTGAAACTATTATGTTGAATCATAGACTTAAATTTGTTTATTCTCATATCTATAAAAAAAATACTAATATTTTTCGTATATTTCTTTTGTATGTCAAACCATGGGAAGCAAATATGGATATCTCACAAAGCAAACTTGGATCAACGTCCAATTGTAAAAATATTTGTTTAATTGATTCATGTACCACACATACGATATTCAAAGAGAAGAAATATTTCTCTCATTTAAGTATGTGTAAGGCAGATGTTACTACAATTTCTGGTAGTAGTAAATTGATTGAAGGCTCCGGAAGAGCAACTATAACTCTGCCTAAAGGAACAATATTTATCATAGAGAATGCAATGTTCTCTTCCAAGTCCAAGAGGAACTTATTGAGTTTTAAAGATATCCGTCAAAATGGATATCATATTGAGACAATAGATGAGAATAATCTTGAATACCTCATCATTACAAAGAATGTCTCTGGCCAAAAGAGGGTTATTGAGAAGTTCCCATCTTTATCTTGTGGCATGTATTGGACAAAAATTAGTGCAATTGAGGCACATTCCACAGTAAACCAAAAGGTTACTGATTCCAATACTTTTGTACTTTGGCATGATCGATTGGGACATCCTGGATCAATTATGATGAGACGGATTATAAAAAACTCATATGGGCATCCATTAAAGAATTTAAAGATTCTTTTAAATAATGAATTTTCTTGCACTTCTTGTTATCAAGGCAAGTTAATTATTAGACCATCACCAACAAAGGTTGGAACTGAGTCACCTACGTTTTTGGAACGTATACAAGAAGATATTTGTGGACCTATTCACCCACCTAGTGGGTCCTTTAGATATTTTATGGTCTTAATAGACGCATCCTCTAGATGGTCTCATGTGTGCCTATTGTCATCACGCAACCTTGCGTTTGCAAAATTAATGGCACAAATAATTCGATTACGAGCACAATTTCCTGATAATCCAATTAAGTCTATTAGACTAGATAATGCTGCTGAGTTTTCATCCCAAGCATTTAATGATTATTGCTTATCAATTGGGATAAAAGTGGAACATCCTGTAGCTCATGTTCACACTCAAAATGGTCTTGCAGAATCTTTAATTAAACGTCTGCAGTTGATTGCAAGACCATTACTCATGAAAACGAGGTTGCCCACTTCGGTTTGGGGTCACGCCATTTTGCATGCAGCAATTCTAGTTCGTCTCAGACCGACGAATTATCACAAATATTCGCCGTTGCAATTAGTTTTGGGTCATGAACCTAATATATACCATTTAAGAATTTTTGGATGCGCAGTATATGTACCTGTAGCACCGCCATACCGCACCAAAATGGGTCCGCAAAGAAGGTTAGGAATCGTCCTCCATTATTCGCTACCTCGAAACATTGATTGGAGATTTGTTCACTGCACGATTTGCAGACTGTCGATTCGATGAGACACTTTTCCCAAAATTAGGGGGAGAAGTTGGTGAAACCAAACGGGAAATTTTGTGGGAAAATCCATCATTATCTCATCTTGATCCACATACCTCTATTTGTGAAAAAAATGTGCAAAATATTATCCATTTACAAAGAATAGCAAATCAAATGCCTGACGCATTCACGGACTTGAAAAGGATAACAAAATCTCACATCCCCGCAGAGAATGTTCCAATCCGTATTGATGTCCCTATTGAACAATCTTCTAGTGTCATATCTAATGAGTCGAAAGCACGCCTAAAACTTGGTAGGCCATTAGGTTCCAAAGATCGAAATCCTAGAAAAAGGAAAGCAAATGATCAAAATGACACTACGAAAGAATCTCATGAGGAAATTCACGATTTAATAAATTCTGAGATTCATGAAGAATCCATTGAGCCCGAGACTCAGGAAAATAAGGAACTATCAATAAATCCAATCGATATTGAGACAAATTTTAATCGAGTGGATATAGTGGTGGATTATGTCTTTGCATATAATGTTGCATCTAGCATTATGCAAGAAAGTGAGGATCTTGAACCTCAATCTGTTGGAGAATGTCGACAAAGACTTGATTGGCCAAAATGGCAAGAAGCAATCCAATCAGAATTGAATTCACTTGCAAAACGTGAAGTTTTTGGGCCTATAGTTGAAACACCTAATGGTGTTAAGCCTGTTGGCTATAGATGGGTCTTTGTACGCAAGAGAAATGAGAAAAACAAGGTACAAAGAAATAAGGCACGCCTTGTTGCACAACGATTTTCTCAAAGGCCTGGTGTCGATTATGAAGAGACATATTCACCCGTAATGGATGCTATAACTTTCCGTTATCACATTAGTTTTGCTGTCCTTGAAAAGCTTGACATGCATTTAATGGATGTGTTTACTGCCTATCTTTATGGCTCACTTGATAATGAGATATACATGAAAATTCCCGATGGATTCAGAATGCCAAACACTTATAATTCAAAGTCCCGGGAAATATTTTCAATCAAATTGCAAAGATCTTTGTATGATCTAAAGCAATCAGGACGAATGTGGTATAATCGTCTTAGTGAGTATTTATTAAAGGAAGGCTATATAAATGATTCCATTTGCCCATGTGTTTTTATAAAGAAAAACAACATCGGAATTTGTTGTACTTGCCGTATATGCCAATGACATAAACCTTATTGGAACTCCCATAGAACTCCAAAAGGCAATTGATTATTTAAAGAAGGAATTCGAGATGAAAGATCTCGGAAAAACAAAATTATGTCTTGGTTTGCAAATTGAATATTTGGCAAACGGAATTTTTGTTCATCAATATACCTATATAGAAAAGGTATTGAAACGGTTTTACATGGATGGAGCATATCCTTTAAGTACTCCGATGGTTGTTCGATCACTTGATGTGAATAAGGATCCATTCCGACCGCAAGAAAAGAATGAAGAGCTACTTGGTCCTAAAGTACCATATCTTAGTGCAATTGGCGCACTAATGTATCTTGCAAATATTACAAGGCCTGATATAACTTTTTCAGTTAATGTCTTAGCAAGATATAGCTCTGCTCCCACAAGGAGGCATTGGAATGGAATCAAACATATATTGCGGTATCTAAAAGAGACTACCGATATGGGCTTATTTTATAGCAATAATTGCAGTTCTGATTTTGTTGGTTATGCTGATGCTGGATATTTATCTGACCCACACAAGGCTCGATCTCAAATAGGTTATGCGTTTATCTATGGAGGCACTGCCATATCTTGGCGATCGACTAAGCAATCAATTGTGGCAACTTCATCTAACCATGCTGAGATAATCGCTATTCATGAAGCAAGTCGAGAGTGTGTGTGGTTGAGGTCTATAATACATCATATTCGAGACAAATGTGGTTTGAAATGTGACAAACTACCCACGATTTTGTATGAAGACAATGCAGCATGTATAGCCCAAAATAAGGGAGGATTCATAAAAGGAGATAGAACAAAGCATATTTCACCAAAGTTATTTTTCACACATGATCTTCAAAAGAATGGTGATATCAATGTGCAACAGATTCTTTCAAGTGATAATATGACTGATTTGTTCACAAAATCTCTACCAACGTCAACCTTCAAGAAGCTGGTACACAAGATTGGAATGCGAAAGCTCAAGGATGTGAATTGATGCTCTTTTCAGGGGGAGTTAATGCGTGTTGCACTCTTTTTCCCTTATAAGGTTTTGTCCCACTGGGTTTTCCTTGCAAGATTTTTTAACGAGGAAAAAAAAATGCATTTTGTTAGATATGTGTACTCTTTTTCCTTTTCTAGAATTTTTGTTTTCCCATTGGGTTTTATTTTAGTTAAGGTTTTAACGAGGCACATTATCTTTGGACATCCAAGGGGGAGTGTTATGAAATATTAGATTATGGTGGATGTCCATAACTCCTATAACACCCACTACTTTTATCCATTATCTCCATAACTTCCACTACTCCAATACTTATGGTTGTAACTCCCACACCTCCATGATCTCCCCCATGATCTTCCTCCATGATCACAAAAGCTTAATGACATATTTATGGAATTCTTTTAGTATAGCTCTATGTAGTACTATAAATAGAGGATGATAAATCATTTTGTAATACACTTGGATACATAGAAGAAATATATTCTCTTCTCTATTTCTCTCTACTTTGTTGTCTATCTTTTTGTTTATTATTTTGAGCTAAGTTTTGTAACACTTCTTGTATTTTTAATTACATTTTAAGCATTAATTTTGTAAATCATCATTCACATTTCATCCAAAATATTTAAAAAATCTATTGAATTGATGCAGTGAATATTGATTATGTATACTACTGATCATGGAACATTTGGATGCTCACCTCTTTTCTTGGAACATGCATACCGGTTGAAGTAGAGAAATTACGCTCATGGTTTGTAATTGAAAATAATACTCCTATGTTTTTGTAATTTTACCAATTTATAGGATTAAATTTTGCATGCATATAAATAAAAAAATTATATCTTTTATTTCAACTAAATTTAGAGGGTAAAAAAATCATTTCTTACTTCTCTTCCAACTAAATTTAGAGGGTAAAAACTTCAATACTTACTTTTTGTTATGAAACAATAAAAGAAGAAGAAAAGTATTACAGAGTAAAGTAGAGAAAGAGAATTCTTATTGATATGTGATGAATTACAATGGAATAGAATCCTCTATTTATAGGGAGAGAGTGACTTAGCCACCAAGTAATAAACCCTAGAATCTCTCTAAATATAGACATTCACCATAAATAGAATTCTATTATAACACTCCCCCTTGAATGTCTATTCAACAGATAATGTATCTCGTTAAAACCTTACTAAATAAAATCCAATGGGAAAAAATTCTAGAAAAGGAAAAAGAGTACACATATCTAATAATACTCCTTTTGATTGTCTCGTTAAAAACCTTGCAAGGAAAACCCAGTGGGACAAAACCTTGTAAAGGAAAAAGAGTGCAACGCCCATTAACTCCCCCTGATGAGAGCATCAATTTACATCTTTAAACATTTGCATTCTAATCTTATGCACCATCTTCAAAATATCTTTGGAAGAGATTTGATGAACAAATCAACCATATTAACTTGAATGAATATATTGTACCTTGAAATCATCAGTTGTGATAGATATATAATGTCTTCACAAATATCGTGAAATGACTCTTAAATATCTCCATAGAGGTATCCTCTCTATCACATTATCATGCTTAAGGTTATAGAAAGATACATTTGTGCATAAATTGCATTGAGGAAGTGGTACTTCAAGATCAAGAATTGTATATGCTTTAAGCAATTTAAATCCTTCAAGAATTGTCGTATAAGTCTAGTAATATAGTAGGCTTTAATTTGATGCATATCAAGTTTTCATGTCATGCTAGACATATAAGATATTGGAAACTGATTGCACATACCATTGACTTTATACTTTCAAGTATTTGAACTACATGCCTTTTATATGGAAGCAATTCTACTTGAATTATGCCTCTTCCATTTGGCCAATATTTTTTGTATCTATAGGCGAAAAACTTAAGATCCTCATCTATATTAGCACTATCATAGATGCCGTCGACGAACATTTTATATCAGTTCAAATATTTTTTCATAAAGACATAACATAGAGATCTCTTCATTCATATATTCAGGTACCTGAATCTCTCACAAGATTTTATGAAGTGTTATGTCATGTGATCTTCTAGATCACTTGCCTCCTTATTATGATCACTTTGATCATTTTCTCATCTTCTTTATCAAGAAGTTCTATTTGAAACCGATTTGTCTACACGCTTTAAACGTACTATTGACTTTGTGCTTCTAGGACTTAATATGAGCATTTGCAATGAGAATATAGTTACTTTCTTTGGATCAGCAAATGTGTCTAGCATACTTTGCAATATATTACAAATAAATTATCCTTTTATGAACTTCAAGTTCATATTATGATATTCGAAGATCTATATATACAAATGATAATCCTTTCCACGTAACTTTTTCTCAAGTGTTTATCATGTCTCCCCCTCATATTAGAAAAACTAACTTGTTTTCTCAACTTTGGATTCTATCTTTGTGCATTATCGTGTTAATATATATTGCACATCAATAATAATAAGATGGAATTATTTGGTTCCTGACCATGAACCACTTGTAAGGGGAGAATATATTATACTCTCGTATATAACGTATATCAAACTGATATAGATAAGTTTGTTCTCATAAACAATAGTTTAGCTATTAAGTGGAGGCACTCAATAAATTATTTTGCTAAACCAGCTGTGATGTAAACCAACTTATCAAGATGAACTTATTGAATAGAAAATCTGAAAATTATGCTCGAAATAAAACTATTGAGCAAGTTACCTCGCAAAATACCAAGTTGCGGGTTAATAATAAGCGCACATGTAACCATCTCATATATGCATCTTTCGTTGTATACATGGCAGGTGAATGGGCCCATATTCACCTTTGATATTTTCAGAATTCGTGGGATTCAATCCCAACTTTAGTTTGTCAATTAATTAATGAGAACAAGCAATATAAGAGAATTCGTAAAGAACTTTCTAGTTCTTTAATATACCCATGCTAATTCTCTATTATTTTTGCACATCATACTTAAATTGATGTGGCTAAACTGATTATGCCAACTGAATAAATTATCAATATTGATAAGTTCAGGTTTAAACCATGGCATGTGCAATTATTAATAAACTCCAAGTTTATTATGATATGGGTTTTTATATCAATGAACATCCACTTTATTATGGTATTCATTTATTCGTGTAGTACAAATTGGAAAATAAAGCGGGTAACTTTTCACATACATATTACCCCGCTATAAGTTGTAGTAATAGACGATATTAAATCTTTTCTCTATTTATAGTCTCAATATAATCAACCGCTCTCGTGTGTGCTTTGGAAGCTGAATAAGTTTCTTTGAGACTTACTACAACACAATAAATTGACATGATAATCAATTGTATTCCTCCAAAATAGTAATAATTGGCTTTCCAGATCCCTCAATTAAATTTGTACTACCACAGATTCGTCAACATCCATGTGATGAATATCTCTTTTAAAGAAAAGTTATACCATTGTGGTCATGGTCAAATTATATGCAAGATTAGTTTCTTGCATTACCATTGTCTATTAATAATCACATTGTCATAATATTTTTGGCGTACAATAAGTACGTGACCAGTGATCATTCATGCCATAATAATGACATTATTTTCGTATTTTATCTCAAACCTCTTTCTAGAGGTGAGTGTGACATGTTCACTACCACTAGCACGTTCATATTCTTCGAATAATGAATATGTATTCATCAGATGTTGTCACAATCATATCATGAATTAGCCATAATTATCTATATGTGCTTCATAAAATCTCATGTCAAATTGATGACAAATATTACTTTCACAAAGTCAAGGATTATTTTGAGAATACTTATTGTTCTCATTACCATAATGATGACCACTATAATTTCGTCTATTTCTATGTCCACATCCATTGATATATTCATAGTAATAATTTTGTCTTCTTTCAAACTTATCATAAACTGTTATCACATTCTCTACAGGGAATGAGAATGGAGCAAATTCAATGGGACGGGTTTTCAGTTCTTTGTCCACAATCATACATGAATTTGATCATGGCAAGGTTGTCACGACCCCAACCCAGTCGTTATGGCGCCCAACACACTACTAGGAAAGCCCGACCATTTATAACAATTACTTTAATTATTTAAACAAGTAAGGTAAAGCTACTTAAGTCAAAGTCTGATATAATGATAAAAATACGAGAAATCTGACAAAATACCGAAACAGCTCAACTAGGACCCGATGTCACGACCATGAGCCTCTAATGACAGAATAATATCCTACTACAAAGTCTGTCTAACATTGATAATGCAGAAATAAAGGATAAAGATAGAGGGGAGAATTATCGGTTGCGAACGCCCAGACTCTACCTCAAATACTGTGACGACCTGACCCGTCGTCCTATGTGTTACTGCTCCGTTTCCCCCTTATTGTGTTGCTTCATGTTTCAATATCAGTATTAGAGTCGATCGGGTGTAATTGAATTGGTTTTGATTGAAAATAAGGCGCATGGCCTCTTAAAAGGAAGCTTGTTTTAGAAAAGTCAACCAAAAGTTGACTTGTGAGTTAGAAGGCTCGGATGTGATTTCCGATGATTCAGTTAGCTTTGGGAGATGATTTGTAATTTAGGAGAGTGATCAGAATTGAATTTGGAGGTCTGGTGTAGAATTAGGCATGAATTGGCGAAATTTGAATTTTGGCGGATTCTGGTTGATAGGGAGATTTTGATCTGAGGGTCGGAATGGAATTCCAAGAGTTCCAGTAGCTTCATTAGGTGATTTTGGATATGTCTGCAAATTTTCAGGTCATTCAGACGTCGTTTGGTTGGGTTTTTGATTGTATGCATATTTCGGAAGTTCTTACGAAATTTAGGCTTGGATTTGAGGAATTTGGTTATTTTTTGTTGTTAATGATAGTGTTCTTATGGCTCGAACAAGTTTGAATGAGGCATTTTGTCATAGTTGTGTTTTTGGTTTGGACCCCGGGGGCCTCAGGGTGATTTCGGATGGTTGAACAAAGGTTGTAAGAGTTTATGCATGTTTTTATATTGCTGCTTCTGCTATTTTCGCGTATGCGGAAAAGGAGTCGCCAATACGGTTCCGCAGACGCGGCTGAAGGACCGCATAAGCGGCCAAGTGTGAAAGGTGGGACCGCAGGAGCGGTTTGGAAACCCGCAGAAGAGGTCAACGCGGAAGCGGCCAAGGACCGCAGAAGCGGTTGATGGGATTTTAAGTTGGACCGCAGAAGCAGTCAAATTGACGCGTTAGCGGAGGTCGCAGGAGCGGTCAGTTGACCGCGTAAGCAGAAGTCGAGTTGGGCATAAGGGTTTAAGTTATCATTTTTCATCCGCGAGTTTAAGTCATATTTCCACTATTTTCGAGAATTTTGAGAGCTTTTGGGAGCAAATGAAGAGGGTTTCGAAGGGAATCAAAGGGAGGTAAGTTCATTGGCCTAATTATTCAAGTTTAAGGAAGAATTAACATGGAAACTTGGTTGAATTCATTAAAAAGGTGCTAAAGTTAGGGCTTGAGTTTTGATATTTCAAATTGAGATTTGATAGGTCATTTGAGCTCGGATTTAGGAGTTCTTGGTATGTATGAACTCGTGGCGAGACGAGTATTCCGATAAGTTTCGTAATTTTTTGAGAATCAAGCCCGGGGCTCGGGTTTTGTTAGTTTTGAGGTTCTTGCTATAATTCGATCATTTTCGATTAGGTATTGTCCCAGTTGCATATTATGATGTATTCGCTCTGTTTTTGGCTAGATTTGACGCGCGTGGAGGACGAATTGAGGGGAAAAGGCGTCGTGAGCTTGAGATTCCGTCGGTCCGAGGTGAGTAATACTTGAGAATGATATCATGTGGGTTTGAAACCCCGAATTTGCACATCTTAGTGTTGTATTGTGGTGACTTGCATGTTGGACCTGAGCGTGGGATAGAGCACTGTTGGGGATCGTGACTTGGTCCGTCCCGGTTGTTGGTTTTCACAACGTGTTTGCAAATGATTTGTTGTTATCATTATGACTTGGGATCATTGCCATGCTTGGGGATTATTGCCGATTGGTTGAACTCTTTGTGAGCTATCATCACTGTTTTCCTCACTATTTGAAATATTATTTGAACTTAGTCCATGTGATTACACTGTTTCATGAACTCAACTAAACTTTTACCCAAACTTGGAGTTTTAACTGTATATTTGAATTATCATTTGAGCTGAGTATAATGATTTTACTGATGCCCGAGGGGCTTTGTGAATAATTTGGACTGATTGAGGTTGAGGGCCATATGTGAGGACATGAAGATGATTTAAGGAGGCTTCATGCCTCGAGTGTTATGTTTACATGTGCATATACATTGCATGGATCGGGTTGCACGCTGCAGCGATGTAATATTGATATTGCGCTTGGGCTGTAGGAGCCCCTCCGGAGTCTGAACCCCCACAGTGAGCGCGGGTACCCAAATGGATCGGGCTACGCGTCGTAGCAGTCATATGCATTACATTGCATTCATGCATTTACTCCTGCTTGTACTACGTGGTATAACATTTAGCACTCATATATCATTGGCATACATACTATTATTTACTTTGTTGACCAGATACCCTGGTGTTATATGTTGAGGAGTGCTGAGCCCGAGAGGCTGATGTTGGATATTATGAGTTGGGAGTGAGCCCGCGGGGCTGGTACTGTACTGAGATGTTGATGCTGAGCCCGAGGGGCAGGTTTCTGATTACTTCCTACTTGTTGAAATTATCTTTGCAACTGTTGAAAAAGCATATTTTTAGAAGAGATTTCGAACTGATCTTGAGATTTTCTAAAGGATTTTCCACAGTATTTCAGTTTTCCTAAAAAAGGGTTGTTCTGTCTTTTATAGCAGTTTGGTGTGCTCATACGTATTTTCTTATCGCTCAGACATTATTCTCTCTTATTACCACTGAGTTAGAAGTACTTACTTTACCCCCTGCACCTCGTGTGCAGTTGCAGGTACTGATCACCCGGTAGCGAGTCAGTAGCGGATTGAAGGTTTTGCTATCGTAGCTAAGTTAGGTGACCGTTGGCGGTCGCGACACCGAGATTCTCCTTCTCCTTGATTCTCATATTTTACTCTATGCATTATAGACTTTAAAATTTAAATAAAGGCACTTGTAGATGCTCGTGACTTGTGACACCCCGGTCGGGATGTATTGATATTCATACTAAATTAATGTCATAAATCTAAATTCGATATGTTATATAATTGTTTAACTGCTTAAAGAGGAATCGGGGTTGTTGGCTGGCCTTGTCTTCACGAGAGGCGCCATCACAATCGGGTATAGAATTTGGGTCGTGACAAATACTCCCGAAAATAACTTTGGATCAGTTGGAATCACTCAGCCTGAGACTGCACTGGATCTGCACACAAGGTGCAGGGAGTAAAGTGAGTACATTCAACTCAGTGGTAATTGACATAACTAAAGTCTGAAGGTAAGAAAACACAGGAAATGCACAAAGTACTCTATATCTAGCAGTTCATATCCAAAATAGTAAAAACAGTATACAACAGAGGGTTGTGTACAGACTCCGGAGGGGCTCCTACAGCCCAAGCACAAAATCAACCAGGTATTGGCGTAAAACAGGCTCTCGGCCTCAATATCATTATATAATAATTGCTACGGCGTGTAGCCCGATCTATATCAAGAAATTATCCTCTCTACAGAGTCCCCGACCCATATCAGTCAAACAAGTCCACAGCCAATCGGGCGTGACATACTATAGGGATCTCACCCCTCATATCCTTTTCATTTAAGGTTCATGTATAAAACACAGTTATTATATTATTTTTAGTATTGAAAACATGACTGATGATTTATGTTATGCACACAAGTGAGGAAAACATATAAAAATTCCCTATGGATACTACAGGTCTGCACAAGGCCCCAAACACGGCAATATGTCCAATTCATAATAACAAGGTATGCATTTCAGTCACCAATATAGTAGAATTTAACACTCGGAATGGGCTAAGTCTCAATCCCCAACAGTATACGACCCCACACTCATCGTGGAATGCGTATCACGCCTCAATATAGCGTTACAATATGAAAGTCTGGAGTTTCAAACCTCAAGCACAGCAGTTACATCAATTACTCACCTCTAGCCGGCCGAAAACTAGCTAGCAATGCCCCTGCCTCTTGAATCGACCTCCCCGCGCGTCGAATCTGGTCAAAATCACAACGAATACATTACAATAGGCTAAGGGAATATAACCCAATCGATCAAAAAATAATGAAAATAACAAAATTTGCAAAACCCGAGCCCCAGGCCCACTTTTCGAAGAATTACAAAAATTACATCAACAGATTCCTCGTCTCGCCACGAGTCCTTACATCGGAATCCAAATGGCCTTTCAAATCCCAAAAATCCGCTTTAAAAGACAAAGCCCTAGTTTTTTACGATTTCAACGCAATTTCATGAATTTAAGTGTTGATTCTTCAATAAAATGATGTTTCTAAGTCAAGAGACTTACCTCTAATCAATATCCGTCGAAAAGCCTCTTCAAATTGACCAAAAAGCTCTCTTGGCAGAGTGAAAATGGTGAAAAAATGATATGGGTCGCGGATGAAATAACACTTAAAAACATTCTGCCCAAGCGAAATTCCTTCTTCGCGAACACGAAGCCCCACCGCGTTCGCGATGACCAAAATTCCAGTTGCCAAACGTTACCCTTTCGCGAATGCGAAGGTCTGGGCTCATCTTCATACGCGAACGCAGCCCCTTCACGCGATCGCGAAGCACCAGGCCAGCCCTTCCCAAAATACCCCTACGCGAACGCGTCTAGCCCACGCGAACGCGAAGGCCACTGGACCCTAGGCCCACGGGAACGCGAGGCACCCCTGCGAACGCGAAGGCCAAACATGGCCTACATCAGCTGCTCCAATTTCTGCAACAAAAACCAACATCTGAACTCCCCGTTCAACCATCCGAAATCATCCTGAGGCTTTCGGGACCTCAACCAAAAGCACAAACATGTTCTAATACCTCATTCAAACTTGCTCGAGTCCATTCCGACCCTCGGATCAAAATCTCACATATCAACCGGATATCGCCAAAATGCTAACTTAGCCAATTCAAGCCTAATTCTACACCGAGCCTCCAAAATTACTTCTGATTGCTCTCCTAAGCCTCAATTCATCCTCCGAAGCTAACCAAACTATCAGAAATCCATTCCGAGCCTTCTAACTCACAAGTCAACATTCGATTGATTTTTCTAAACTAACCCTTCCTTAAAGAGACTAATTGCCTAATTTCCAACCAAACTCTATCCGAATTACTTCAAATTCACCCAACACATAAAATGAAACATGTAGAAGCATATAACGGGGAAAACGAGACGGATACATGAGACGACGGGTCGGGTCGTCACAAAGGCATAGAAATTTTACCACTTCACGTGGTTATAATTTCTTCCAAACTCCATTAGAGTTGCAATCAAAATTTATTGTCTTTGCTTGTATTTAAAATCAAATTATAGATTATCAAGAATTTGAAAAAAAAGAAGTAAAATACTTACCTTAAATTCAGAATTAATCATGAAGGAAGCTCATAGAATAATTAACAATCATTATGCTCAATCCCAAAGCTTCTTCAAGTGATTAGAATCTCGTGCTGATAACGTGTTACGAAACAATAAAAGAAGAAGAGTATTGCAGAGCAAAGTAGAGAGATAGAGGTAATTCTTATTGATATGAGATGAATTACAATGGAATAGAACCCTCTATTTATAGGGATAGAGTTATCTAGCCACCAAATAATAAAACCTAGGATCTTTCTAAATAGACATTCACCATAAATATAATTCTATTTATAACACTTTTATTATAATTTAACTAGTTTTAAAGTAAAATGAGTCTAAATAAAGCACGGAGATCATTTTCAAATTAGTTTAATTGAGGGTAATTATTACAATAGTATTGTTTTAAGGATTAATTAGATATACTTATTCAAGACCAAAATTGAACCTTATATCCAGTTTGAGTACACATTATGAACACAAGTAAAATTCTTGTATTTCTTATTCAAGCCTTCATATTCACGGTCTGAATTTCAATGTCAGCAAAGAACAAAATCCTTTCTATAGTAAACCAACTAAAAATTTGTACAAGTTCAAAGCAGCTGGAATCCCTCTACACTCTGATACTAAAAAATGGTGCTGCAACCAAAGACTGTTTCTTAATGAACCAATTCATTGCCGCATGTTCTACACTTAATAACACAGATTTTGCATCCCTTGCATTTTCCCAAATGGAAAATCCCGATGTATTTGTTTACAACGCATTAATAAGAGCTTTTGTTCATTGTCACATCCCAATTAATGCTTTAAAGTTGTATATAGACATGTTAAAAACTCAAAATAGTCCAAATAGCTACACATTTTCGTCAGTAATTAAGGGTTGTACTTTGATGTGTGCTTTAAGACTAGGTGAATGTGTACATGGGCAAATTTGGAAATATGGGTTTGGATCCCATGTTTTTGTTCAAACTGGGGTGATTGATTTTTACTCTAATATGGGGAGAGTTTGTTTGTCAAGATTAGTGTTTGATGAAATGCCTGAAAGAGATAATTTTGCTTGGGCTGCAATGGTTTCAGCCCATGCTAAGGCTGGTGAGTTGGTTGCTGCTAGAAGTTTGTTTGATGAAATGCCTGAAAAAATTACCCCTGCTTGGAATGCTATGGTTAATGGGTATGCAAGAACCGGGGATGTCGAGTCAGCTGAGTTGGTGTTCAAGGAAATGTCGAGGAAGGATTTGATATCGTGGACTACGATGATAAATTGTTACTCTCAGAACGGGATATATGGCCGAGCTATAGAGGTTTTCTGTGACATGAAGAGTAACTTGATCACTCCTGATGAAGTAACAATGACTAGTGTTATTTCTGCTTGTGCACATCTTGGTGTCCTGGATCAAGGAAAGGAGATGCATCTTTATGTTATGCAAAAAGGTTTTGATCTTGGTGTACATATTGGGTCTACATTAATTGACATGTATGCAAAATGCGGGAGCTTGGAGAGATCACTCTTGGTATTCTATAAGTTGAGGGAGAAAAACCTTTTCTGTTGGAATTCTGTTATCGATGGACTGGCTGTTCATGGTTATGCAGAAGAGGCATTAGCTATGTTTAGCAGGATGGAGAAAGAGAAGGTAATGCCAAATGGTGTTACCTTCGTCAGCGTTCTTACAGCTTGTACACATGCAGGACTAGTTGAGGAGGGTCGGAAGAGGTTTCTAACTATGACCGAGTACTATGGTATCGTTCCTGAAATGGAGCACTATGGTTGCATGGTTGACCTATTGTGTAAAGCTGGTTTGCCAGAGGAAGCACTTGAGATTATTAGAAGCATGAGAATGGAGCCAAATGCTGCTGTTTGGGGTGCTTTACTTGGTGGGTGCAAGCTTCAGAAGAACTTGGAAATTGCTCAATTTGCTGTTGGAAAGTTGAGTATTTTGGAGCCAAAGAACAGTGGCTATTACGCCCTCCTAGTGAACATGTATGCTGATGCAAATAGATGGAGTGAAGTAGCCAGGATCAGGGCAATCTTGAGAGGATTGGGGGTAGAAAAAGAATGTCCAGGTTCCAGCTGGATCGAAATAGAGAAAAAGATCCATCAGTTTGCTGCTTGTGATAATTATCACCACTCTTCACAGGAGATTTATTTCTTACTAGATGGATTGGATGGGCAACTTAAGCTGGCTGGACATGTTGAAGAGCTTGGATTTGTGTTAAGGTAATGCAAATTCGTTCGAGTCACTAACCTTGTGCTATGTAAAATCATCGCAGCAACCATTACATGGACATTTTGTACGGCTAAAGGTTCATAACTACAACATTCAATTAAGTACAAATTCATTAAGAAGTTAACTCTTGGTGATATTTTTTTTGTATGTTCGTTCTGTCTTTCTCGTTATTATTTGATGCTTTAGTAAAATGATAATGCCAAAGTAAAAACTGGGTGATCAGGCTTTGAGATGAAAATGTGGAAGTTTGGAAATTTCAGAAATCATCTAGGGTGACGGGATATTTGAGATTAAGTTGCACTGTTTTGCCTTAGGTGGTTGGCCCTTAACCGTTTTTTCTTCATTCTGATTTCTAGTACTTCTGGAGCTGCACTTAATGCCAAGGTGGGAAGTTACTGTTTGTAAAACCCGAGCTACCACAGAATATGGATTGTATCTAGACAACTCTGAGTTCAAAGTTTTCCAATTGAATCAGTGGCTCGGGCGATGAAAGTTCTCTCTTCTGCTTTTTAAGACTAACCGGTGGGCTATTAGGCACTTTGCAGTTCCTCCTTATTTCTCCTGGGCAGCCAGTTTTGGTCACCCATCTTTATCATCCCTTCAACAAAGGCCTCAAAGAATTTATCTCGGTTAGTGCTAAACCATCTTACATATTCTCTTGTTAGATGGTATTAAAAAGTGTTTTATCTGACTTTAGAAATCTTCGTCCATTGACTAAGTCATTGAAGTACTGGTTATCAAATACTTCAGGTGTTGCATCCATGGTCACATTCCCATCTCCACCAAGTGGAGAAAGCCTGTCTAGCTTTTTTCTAAATCTTTGTTCAGTAGCAACCAGACCCCACTTTGTGGGACTATACTGGGTAGTTGTTGTTGTTGTTCAGTAGCAAGGTGAGGCCGGCCTGAGCCAGACTGGTTATATAGGCTAAAAATGATGACAAAGCACCTTCCTTTGCCAATGGAACGAGAACCAGAAAGGGCTACAAGAATTAAATCTGCTGAAGAGATCAATGAGGTAGCTTGCATTTGATCTTGGACTTAGTATAATCTTGTCCGAGTCTTCTTGATTTGCTTTTAGGCTATCTAGCCTTCCCAATTTCACTTCCCAATTTGGACCTCCACTCAACTCCTCTCAATAAACTGTAGCTAAATACATGTTTAATTTTTCTACGGTGAAACCAGAAAAGATGAGAATAACAAGGAGCGTTTTCTATTATTATCTTCTTGTTAGATACGTTGCTTCATTATCTTATACAGCTTCGTAGTTTTACATTTGATTTACTCCTCAAATTGTGATTTACTTCACTAAAAGGAAGAAGAAAGCTTCATTATCTTATACAGCTTCTTAGTTTTACATTGGATTTACTCCTCAAATTGTGATTTACTTCCCTAAAAGGAAGAAGAAAGGTGACTATCATCGATAAGAATGGACTTTGGGCCTAACTCAATCCTAAAAGTTAGCTTGTGAGGTGAGGATTGCCCAAGCCATATAAGGAGACCAAGGAGCTCAAATACCTTCGATGTGGGACAACTCAACACCCCCGAACACTCATGCCTCTGGAGCGTGGACAACATAATTGGGGGTACAACATCGGTAACAATATTGGGATGGGCCTGACTCTGATACCATGATAATAATGGACCTGAGCCTAACTCAATCCCAAAAGCTAGCTTGTGAGGTGAGGATTGCCCATGCCAATAAGGAGACCAAGGATCTCAAATCCCTCCGATGTGGGACAACTCAACAGTCATAATACATGACAATGACCACCAATTTAGTCACATAGTGCAATAGTCAGTTGTACAACAACATACCCAATGTATTCCCATAGTGTAAGGTGTGAGGAGGTTAGTGTGTACGCAATAGTCAATTGTATCTTCTCTTTTATAGTAAGCTTATTTTGAAATACTACTTGTTTATATTCTCATTCTCCCTTGTTAGTTCTTTTGTTTTATTCTTCTCTATCTCTTTTTCATTTATGGTGGGAGAGAGCTACGTAGAAGCAGAGGAATATCAGTAAGCAAAACAGAAACAAAAGGAAGAAGAAAAGAGTCGCGTTTGGTGCTTTTCGGAAGAAAGAAGTGAGAAGGTGACAATGTATTTTTACCAGTACAACAGCATCTCTGACAGCCACGATTAGGAGGTCAGCGCAAGATACAGCGCCAGGGCAGGTACTCTCCAAGGCTTCCTTGACTTCATCTACAACTTCATAAGAACTGAGTGAATTATATTCAATATAAAGCTAGTTTTTCTCGTAGCATGTTTGGCGTGTCATTCATCAATAATGAAGCATCAATCCCTACTTTAACACCAAAAACAAGAACTCCCATATCAAAAGAAGGAAAATCTGAAGTATCTATAGATTAAAAAAGAACTCATTTCTTGAGCTGCAAGCATAATTACATTGACAAACAATCATGGAACTGCAACCGCACGACTGAGGCAGCACTTCAAGGTTCTCTTTCCATGGCTTTCCTCATAACATCCCTGTCAATAAATTCGGTTTGTCTGCACCCGAAGTTGTGGCCTAGTGTTCAATGAAGTGATACTTTGTAACATCGAGTGCAAACTTAATTAGCAGAATATTTTTTTTGGAATTATGTAACCATTTATATTATTATATATACAACACACACACAGTGAGCTGAAGCCAGTGAGTTCACCTGAAAACACTGACTGCTACTACTTGCATCTGTCCCGTGTTAGAAATGTAATTCATGCAATCTATTTTTTAACGTTGTATATATTGCATTAGGAGAAAGAATGCAGTGGTGCACAGCTACAAAAATAGTTTCTCAGGATTTGCAGCACGTTTATCAGATGCTGAAGCTCAGTCGATTGCTGAACAACCCGGAGTTTTTTTTTTCCTTGATCCTGTATTTCAACCCCACGCTACGCGGTCATGGGATTTCCTAAGGGATCAATATGATCTGGTACACAATTTTTCTTACAGTTCTGGTTCAACTTCAACTTCAAATGGAGTAGACACCGTAATTGGCATTTATGAGACTGGTAGGAATTTAAATGCAAACTCTTCTTGCACTTTGTTTATTCTTATAACACTAGTAAGCCATGTATCATTTATTATGTTTAGTAATATGGCCTGAATCAGAGAGTTTCAATGACAAGGGTATCGGTCCAGTCCCATCCCGATGGAAAGGAACTTGCACCAAAGGTTATGATTTCAATTCTTCCAGCTGCAACAGGTAACGGTCTTTGTTGAGTTATATTTATCCAATAAGGGCTATGTAAAATTTCCAAAAGTGGATTACAGAGGTCTTGGCAACTCTCTTAAGGTTTTGGACGTGATGCTCAGATTTCCTCAGTCTTTCTGTCTTCAAACATTTTCCTATTCAGCTTGCTAGGTGTATCAGTTTGTTTAGAAGTTTTACTGTCTACATTCATGGACATGTATCAGGAAACTGATCGGTGCAAGGTTTTACAATGACGGCGACTCTCCAACGCCTGTTACAGGGACACCTAGGGACCATGATGAGCATGGTACTCATGTTGCAGCCACGGCAGCAGGGAGTCCAGTGGAAGGTGTCTTATTTTGGGTTAGCGGCAGAAACAGCCAAGGGTGGGTCTCCAGGGTCCAGGATTGCAGTGTATCGTATATGCACACCTTATGGATGTAGTGGATCGGCTACTATGAATGCATTTGATGATGTCCTTGAGATGGGGTTGATATCATAAACTTATCAATTGGTCAACCAGCTGAAGCATAGTTTGAGTTTTCAAGAAATCCTATTGCGATTGGAGCCTTCCATGCTGTAGAGAAGGGCATTCTTGTTGTCGTCTCTGCTGGAAATGATGGCCCTTCACGAGAAACTGTTGTCAATGTTGTCCCTTGGGTTTTCACAGTTGCTGCTACAACTATCGACAGAAACATTGAGACACATATTCCCTTGGGCAGGAACAAGCTGATTAAGGTATTTAAAAAGAAAAACACTGTTATTCTAACCACTAGCTATCTTTCAAGAACATCTTTCAATACCCTTGTTGATTCTAAGGTTGGAGGTATTAGCTTTGGTAATCTCGGTAAATCTCCAGTTTATCCATTGCTGGCCAGTGAATCTGCCAACTTAACTATTTATGATGGGGAGGTAAGGTAATTGGAAGATGGAAATATATTAGTTCCCATTTCTAGGTCTCCCTTGGAAATAAAATTGTACATCCTGCAACTAACTTAGGGAAATTTTTCACAGATTCACTCGACAAACACAAATCAAGGGTAAAATTGTTGTTTGTTGTTAGAAACCAAAGCAGTTCTATATTTCATATCTAGAAGAGAAGATTACAAGGCCTATTTATAATACTAGTTCACCTAATCTATTAGTTGTCATACACCTAATTACACCTACTATACAACTCATATACATGTGCTAGTTATGATGTAGTACATGTGTATATATGTGCTAGACAACTTGTATTACACCTACTATACAACTCATATACATGTGCTAGCTATGATGTGTATTCATGTGCTAGACAACTTGTATCTCAACACTCCCTCTCAAGTTGGAACATATATATTGATCATGCCCAACTTGTTACAGATATATCCAACTCGAGCTCCATTCAAAGCTTTTGTGAAAATTTCTCCCAATTGATCTCCAGTTCTAACATGACCTGTAGAGATGAGCTTTTGTTGAATCTTTTCACGAACAAAGTGACAATCTATTTCAAAGTGAAATATAGGATTAGAGGAGATATGAAGAACAACTTAATTATCACACTACAACTTTGCTGGCAATGTAGTTTGGAAGCCAACTTCACTTAATAGTTGATGTACCTATACAACCTCACACACTGATTGTGCCACAGCTCTGTATTCTGCTTCCGCACTAGATCGAGATACGACATTTTGTTTCTTACTCCACAAAATCAAGTTTCCACCAACAAAAACGCAATATCCTGTCGTGGATCTCCTATCGGCTTTTGACCCTGCCCAATCTGCATCTGTGAAACACTCAATGTTAGTGTGTTCATTATTCTTATATACTAGACCCCGTCCTGGAGATCCCTTTAGATAACAAAGAATCTGCTCCAGAGCCGCCCAATGCTTAACTGTTAGGGAAGACATAAACTGACTCACAATGCTGACTGAGTATGCGATATCGGGACGAGTTACTGTAAGATAGTTCAGTTTCCCAACCAATCTCCTATATTTCTCTGGATCTTCGAATAACTCACCGTCTTCTTTTCACGAGTTGTGTGATAGGAACCATTGGCATGCTGCATGGTTTAGATCCCAACTTTCCAGTTTCAGCTAACAAGTCAAGAGTATATTTCCTTTGGAACAAGAAGATGCCTTTCTTGCTCTGTGTAACTTCAACTCCCAAAAAATACTTTAGTTGCCCTAAATCTTTCATCTGAAATTGAGTGTGAAGGAAAGACTTTAGAGTTGAAATTCCATCAATTTCACTTCCAGTAATAATGATGTCATCAACATATACTACCAATAAAGAATACCATCATCAGACTTTTTATAGAACACCTTATGATCGCAATTGCTTTTCTTCATCCCATATTCTAGAACAACATCACTAAATCTGCCAAACCAAGCACGGGGACTCTGTTTCAGCGCATAAAGAGATTTTCGAAGACGACATACCTTCCACACTCCCCCCTGAGCAACAAACCCAGGTGGTTGCTCCATATATACTTCTTCCTGAAGATCTCCATGTAGAAAAGCATTCTTTATATCAAGTTGATGCAGAGGCCAATCATAAGTAGCTACCATGGAAATGAATAATCGAACAGAAGCTAACTTGGCGACCAGGGAAAAAGTGTCCAAATAGTCGACTCCATAGGTCATACCCTTTTGCAACAAGGCGTGTCTTAAGGCGAGCTACTGTCCCATCGGAGTTAAACTTAACAGCAAATACCCACTTGCACCCAATAGCCTTTTTGTTAGTGGGCAGATCATCCAACTCCCAAGTACCATTCTCATCTAAAGCCATCATCTCTTCTATCATTGCATCATGCCAACCTGGGTGGGACAATGCTTCACGGACAGTTTTAGGTATCCTTGCAGAATCTAATGATGCAATAAACGAGCTAGAAGAAGTAGACAAATGGTCATAAGACACAAAAGAAGAAATAAGATAAGTACATTGCCGTGTACCTTTGCGAATGGCAATAGGAAGATCCAAACTAGGATTTGTAACACAGGAGGTTGGATCTACCGACGAAGCAGAAGTAGGTAAAGGATCGGGTTCTGAGGTTTGTTGTCGCCTGGTATACACACGAAGAACAGGTGGCTGCTCTGATGGTGGATCGAGGGAAACGGATGACTGAGGAAGAGGTGTTGGAGAACTAACTGGATGTGTGACAGTGTAGACCAAAGTATCATCTTCTTCCTCAGGATTGTTATAAACATACGAAGAAAAGAACGGATAATTTTCATGGAATGTGACATCGGCAGACACTAAGTACCTTTTGAGATCTGGAGAATAACACTGATAACCTTTCTGAAGACGTGAGTACCCTAAGAACACATACTTAAGGGCCTTTGGATCTAATTTAGTTACCTGTGGACGAACATCACAAACAAAACAAGTACAACCAAATATTTTGGGTTCAATAGGAAATAATGGCTTAGAGGAAAAAAAAATACTATAAGGAATATTACCATGAAGTACAGAAGATGTCATACGATTTATTAAAAACAAGTCGTAGAGACGGCATCATCCCAAAAACATCTTGGCACTTTCATTTGAAATGGGCGTGCTCGGCCTACATCAAGAAGATGTCTATTTTTTCGTTCCGCAACTCCATTTTGAGAAGGGGTGTCAACAAAAGAAGATTGATGTAGAATGCCATTTGTAGCCATATAATCTTTAAACACATCCCAAAAATATTCTTTTGCATTGTCACTCCTTAAATTACGAACGGAAACATTAAAATGAGTTTTTATTTCAGCACAAAAAATTGAAAACAACTCCGAACAATTTTTCATTAAATATAACCAAGTAACACGAGAATGATCATCCACAAAGGTAACAAAATATCTAAAACCAGTTTTAGAGATAATAGGACATAGATCCCAAACATCGGTATGAACTAACTCAAAAGGTAAGTCGACCCGTTTATTGATTCTAGAAACTTTAGGAAGGCTGACATGACTCACAATCTAAAGAGGAAATACTCTGAAACTGAGGATATAACTTCTTCAAACTAGACAAGGATGGATGATCCAATCGACAATGGACGTCAAAGGGAGACAACACAGCTGAAAAAGAAATGGATTTCGACATCTGTTAACATAGAGACCCCCAGACTCAGAACCTTTACCAATAATCTGCTTCGTCGAAAGATCCTGAAAAAGACAATAATTGGGAAAAAAGAGACACAACAATTTGGAGTACGAGTACGTTTACTGACAGATATTAGATTGAAAGAAAAATCCGGCAAATTTAAGATGGAACTAAGGGAAAGAGAAGATGTTGGGTTAACAGTGCCAGACCCTAAAACATATGAGGTAGACCCATCGGCTAAAGTAACTGTGGAACATTAGGTATGTGATTGAAAAGTGGAAAAGAGTTTAGAGTTACTTGTCATATGATCTGTGGCACCAGAATCAATGACCCATTTGGATGACGAAGCGAGAGGCACTTAGTGGTTTTACCTGACTCGGGGATATTATTGATAGCAGGAGATGATGACTGAGATGGTGAAATAGTCTCGGAAGTGGCGATGTTGGCATACTGAGATCTTTTGTTCTTATTCTGAAGCTTCACACAATAACGTATGGTATGACGGAGCTCATGACAATAAAAACATTCAACTTCCCCTTACTTTAGGTCTCGACTATCGCTACTCCGATTGTGATTACTATAACTCCTATTCTTTTGGACGCGGCTAAGCAGAGCACCACTATCTATCGTGGTTGTCGGACCTGGATGAGACTTTTCAGTACGCAACACTCTTGTAAAGGCCTTTTTCAAGGAAGAGATAGTAGTCCCAGATAAAATCTGCGATTTGGCCCTTTCAAATTCGGGAGAAAGGCCAGAAAGGAAACTCATGACCGCTAGTTGTTCACGCTGAGCCTGTTGTACCTTCACATCTGGACTGAACGGCACTATAACATTAAGCTCATCATACACCTTCTTAAACTCTATGAAGTAAGTGGTGAGAGAGCCATCTTGCATGGATGGATGGTAAAATGTCTGGCACACATCATACATGCGAGGCAAGTTTCCTTCGCCAGAGTACAAAAAATCTAAATAATCCATTAGATCTTTCACATAATCACAATGAGAATCTAGATCATTTACCTCACTATGCATCGAATTCTTGATTTGGAGAAACAATTTTGCATCCTCCTTTAACGAGACTGATTTAGTCTCATCCTTGGGTGGATCATCAATCAAGTGGTTCTCTTTGTCGATGCTCCGCAAATAGAGACAGATTGTCTTACTCCAATCCATGTAATTGGAACCCATGAGCTTATTCTCCGTGATTTTGGACATAACCGGAATGACATCAACGGTAGGTTTCGTTTAAGTCATCTTGCACTCGAATAATAGTAGAATCAAATAGTCAAGAACAGTGCAGTGAATAGTGCTGTGAACAGTGATATGGGAAAATGAAAGTTGTCAGGAAAAAAAATTCTGATAGTACCACTTTGGTCGGAATAGTGAGTAGAAAAATCTGTAAAGAAGCGGCCAGGGCAAAAAGTGGCCGAAAATAGTGAAATAGAATCAAAACAGCGAAAGTCTGTTCTGAACAAAAATAATTCGAACGGGAAAAGAAATTCCCAGCAACAAACTGATGAAAAAACTTCAATGCTCTGATACCATGTTAAAAACCAAAGAAGTTCTATATTTAATATCTAGAAGAGAAGATTACAATGCCTATTTATAATACTAGTTCACCTAATATATTTGTTGCCATACACCATATTACACCTACTATACAACTCATATATATGTGTTAGCTATGATGTAGTACATGCGTATACATGTGCTAGACAACTTGTATTACACCTACTATACAACTCATATACATGTGCTAGCTATGATGTGTATACATGTGCTAGACAACTTGTATCTCAACATTTGTGAATATCACGTTGGTGATTATTCAATCGAAGATAGGCAAAACGAAGTGAAGAAGAAGGGTGGCGTTTGATTTATAATAGTTATTCCTGATGATGAACTCATAGTCACCCAGGGACTGGTGAGGTCCAGCCCTTGATTGAAGGAAGATTTTTTCTTCCAATGTGTTCTTTTTTTTCTGTCAAAAAGTGGGTTTTTAGCAGCCCATGTGTTTGTAATTCATTTTTGTCAAATGATTAAGGTTGCAGAGAACATAATGTCAAATTAAGGTTGCCTACGTTTGCCTATAAAATGAGAGCTTCGTCTCTCATTTTGAACAACCAACAAAGAGAGAAAAAAGAGTAAGGTTTCACAGACAGGGTATAAGAAATAGTCTGTGAGGAAGATAAAGGGTGAGTGATATTGTAGTGAGGTGGGAATATCAAAGGAGAGTTATTTCTTTTGAGTGTTATAGTGGTCTTTGGAGTATTTTACTCGGACTTACAAAGTGTAAAATTCCTTACCATAGTGATATCAGTTGCTCTTCTCAGGACCGTGGTTTTTTCCCTTATTCAAAAGGATTTTCCACGTAAAAATCTTGGTGTCATTGTTACTCTTTTATTCTTGTTAATTACTGTATCTCAATGCTACATTATTATTCCGCTTTTATTACCGTGAATATTGTTTTGGTAGGAAATTTATTCCCAACAACTGGTATCAGAGCACAGGTTCTGCTCGTTCACTAAAATACTATTCACTGTCAGTAGTACTATACTCGGTGAAAAATAAAAATGCCCGGAGTAAAGTACGAGGTAGCTAAATTCAACAGAGATAACGGTTTCTCAACATGGCAAAGAAGGATGAGGGATCTGCTCACCCAACAAGGATTACACAAGGTACTAGATGCTGATGTCAAAAAGCCTGATGCCATGAAAGCTGAGGATTGAGCTGACTTGGATGAAAGAGCTGCTAGTGCAATTAGGGGTGTTCAAAACCGATCCGAAACCGAAAACTGGACCGAACCGAAGCTTAATGGCTTAATGGTAACGGCTTAACGGCTTAACGGACGGAGAACGGATTGAATTTTTTTTATTAACGGCTTATCGGTTTGGGGGCGGATTATTCAATTTTCTTAACGAATAATCCGTTAACCCGTTAAGAATATAAATAAATAAATATATATATATATATATATATATATATATATATATATATATATATATATATATATATATATATATATATATATATATATATATATATATATATATATATATATATATATATATATATATATATATATATATATAGATAAAATTTATTTTTACTTACATAATTATATATATTAAATATAAAAACTAAAAACCTTAAATGAATAAGTATAAGTGTATATAAGGTTGTAGAACAGAATACCAAAATTTTTAAGGCTAAATGTTGAAGTTTAAGTGCATGTACTGTACTTTTAGAATCAAGCAAGAGTTAAGACCATATGCAACAAATGCTATAATTCAAAGAGCATTTTTCTTTTTCCCTACTTCTGAAGTTGTGTTCTTTGTGAACAAAGATATATTCTTCTGACATATATCTTTTTCTTTCTTGGGCTAAAACAGTGTGAAAATGGGCACATAGCATGTGCTTCTTGCTGCTTCAAGATTGCTAATAGAAAAAGAAGTAGAAATGAAACTGGACATTGGACAATGTAGTGTGCGGAGAGAATACATTTGAGCCCTTAGGTATTAAACCGATAAACCGCCTAGTAACCGCCCGATAAGAGCTAACCCGATACTAATCCGCCCGATATCTTATCGGGTGGCTAACGGATGAATGCATTTAAAAGCCGATAACCGTTAAGCCAAACCGTTAAGAGTAAAAGCCGCCCAATCCGCCCGATGAACACCCCTAAGTGCAATCAGGTTGCACTTATCGGATGATGTGTAAATAACATCATTGATGAAGTCACTGCACATGGAATTTGGATAAGGTTGGAGAGCCTATACATGTCCAAAACGCCAACAAATTAATTGTCTCTGAAGAAGCAGTTATATGCCCTACACAAAGGTGAAGGTATGAATTTTGTCACATTTAAATGTGTTTAATGGTCTAATCACACAGCTTGCCAACCTCGGAGTGAAAATCGAGGAGGAAGATAAAGCCATCTTGCTATTAAACTCGTTTCCATCTTCGTACGATAATTTGACAACAAACCATTCTGCACGGTAAGACTACTATTGAGTTGAAATATGTCACATCGGCTCTTTTACTCAATGAGAAGATGAGAAAGAAGCCTGAAAATCAAGGACAAGCTCTCATCACAGAAGGTAGAGGCAGGAGTTATCAAAGGAGTTCGAGCAACTATGGCAGATCCGGAGCTCGTGTGAAGTCAAAGAACCGATCCAAATCAAAAGCCAGAAATTGCTACAACTGTGATCAACCATGTCACTTCAAAAGAGATTGCCCAAATCCAAGAAAGGGCAAAGGTGAAACCAGTGGCCAGAAGAATAACGACAACACAGCCGCCATGGTGCAAAATAATGATAATGTTGTCCTCTTTATAAATGAGGAAGAGGAATGCATGCACCTGTCAGGTCCAAAGTCAGATTGGGTGGTTGATACAGCGGCATCTTACCATGACACACCGGTAAGAGATCTTTTTTGCAGATATATAGCAGGTGATTTCGGCATAGTAAGAATGGGTAACACAAGTTATGCAAAGATTGCGGGGATTGGTGACAATTGTATCAAGACAAATGTCGGATGCACATTGATTCTAAAGGATGTGCAGCATGTACCTGATTTGCAGATGAACTTGATCTCGGGAATTGCTTTGGACCGAGACGGATACGAGAACTATTTTGCAAATCAAAACATGGAGACTCACAAAAGGATTATTGGTGATTGCAAAGGGAGTTGCTCGTGGCACGTTGTACTGGACAAATGCAGAAATATGGCAAGGTGAATTGAATGCGGCACAAGATGAGATTTCTGCAGATTTGTAGCACAAAAGAATGGGTCATATGAGGGAGAAGGGATTGCAGATTCTTGCCAAGAAATCATTCATTTATTATGCCAAAGGTACAACGATAAAACCTTGTGACTACTGTTTATTTGTTAAGCAGCATAGGGTCTCATTAAGAAAATTGAATATACTTGATTTAGTATATTCTGATGTTTGTGGCCCAATGGAAATTGAATCAACGAGTGGTAACAAATATTTTGTTACTTTTATTGATGATGCTTCACGAAAATTGTGGGTATATATTTTAAAAACAAAAGATCAGGTGTTTTAACTTTTCCAGAAGTTTCATGTTCTAGTAGAAAGGGAGACATGTCAAAAGCTAAAGCGTCTCTGAAGTGACAATGGAGGTGAGTACACTTCAAGGCAATTTGAAGAGTATTGTTCAAGTCATGGGATCAGACATGAAAAGATAGTTCCTGGAACCCCACAACACAATGGCGTAGCCGAGAGGATGAACCACACCATTGTGCAGAAGGTGAGAAGCATGCTCAGAATGGCTAAGCTGCCTAAGTCATTCTGGGGTGAAGCAGTTCAGACAACGTGTTACCTGATCAGTAGGAGTCCATCAGTTCCGTTGACGTTTGACATCCCAGAAAAAGTTTGGACCAACAAGTATGTGTCCTACTCGCATCTGAAGGTGTTCGGTTGCAGAGCTTTTGCACATGTACCAAAAGAGCAGAGAACAAGGCTGGATGATAAATTTGTTCCCTGCATATTTATCGGATATAGAGATGAAGAGTTTGGGTATAGATTGTGGGATCCTGTAAAGAAGAAGGTTATCAGAAGCAGAGATGTAGTCTTCCGAGAAAGTGAAGTAGGAACTGCTGCTGATATGTTAGAAAAGGCGAATAATGGTATAATTCCTAACCTTGTTACTATTTCTTCTATTTCTAACAATCCCACAAATGCATAAAGTACGACCAACGAGGTTGCCGGGCAGGGGGAGCAACCTGGTGAGGTTATTGAGCAGGGGGAGCAACTTGATGAAGGTGTCGAAGAAGTGGAGCTCCCCACTCAGGAAGAAGAACAACCTCAACCTCTGAGGAGATCAGAGAGGCCAAGAGTAGAGTCATGCAGGTACCGTTCCACAGAGTATGTCCTCATCAGTGATGAGGGGGAGCCAGAAAGTCTTAAGGAGGTGCTGTCCCATCCAGAAAAGAACTAGTTGATGAAAGCCATGCAAGAAGAAATGGAATCTCTACAGAAAAATGGCACGTACAAGCTGGTTGAACTTCCAAAGGGTAAAAAAAGACCACTCAAATGCAAATGAATCTTTAAACTCAAGAAAGATGGAAATGACAAGCTGGTCAGATACAAAGCTCGATTGGTCGTTAAAAGCTTCGAATAGAAGAAAGGTATTGATTTTGACGAAATTTTCTCACATGTTGTCAAAATGACTTCTATTCGAACAATTTTGAGCTTAGCAGCTAGCCTAGATTTTGAAGTGGAGCAATTGGATGTGAAAACTGCATTTCTTCATGGAGATTTGGAAGAGGAGATTTATGTGGAGCAGCCGGAAGGATTTGAAGTAGCCGGAAAGAAACACATGGTGTGCAAATTGAATAAGAGTCTTTATGGATTGTAGCAGACACCTAGACAGTGGTACATGAAGATTGACTCATTCATGAAAAGTCAAACATACCTAAAGACCTATTCTAATCCATGTGTATACTTCAAAAGATTTTCTGGAATAATTTTATTATATTGTTGTTGTATGTGGATGTGTTAATTGTAGGAAAAGACAAGGGGCTGATAGCAAAGTTGAAGGGAGATATGTCCAAGTCATTTGATATGAAAGACTTGGGTCCAGCACAACAAATTCTAGGGATGAAGATAGTTCGAGAGAGAACAAGTAGAAAGTTGTGGCTATCTAAGGAGAAGTACATTGAATGTGTACTAGAACGCTTCAACATGAAAAATGCGAAGCCGGTCAGCTCACCTCTTGCTAGTCGTCTAAAGTTAAACAAAAAGATGTGTCCTACAACAGAGGAGGAGAAAGGGAGCATGGCTAGAGTTCCTTATTCTTCAGCAATTGGAAGCTTGATGTATGCAATGGTATGTACTAGACATGATATTGCTCACGCAGTTGGTGTTGTCAGCAGGTTTCTTGAAAATCCTGGAAAGGAACATTGGAAAGCGGTCAAGTGGATACTCAGGTACCTGAGAGGTACCACGGGAGATTTTTTGTGCTTTGGAAGATCCGATCCAATCTTGAAGGGCTATATAGATGCTGATATGGCAGGTGACATTGAGAACAGAAAACCGCTACTGGATATTTGTTTACATTTTCAGGGGAGCTATATAATGGCTGTCTAAGTTGCAGAAGTGTGTTGCACTTTAACAACTGAAGCAGAGTACATTGCCGCTACAGAAACGTACAAGGAAATGATATGGCTCAAGCGGTTCCTTCAAGAGCTTGGATTGCATCAGAAGGAGTATGTCGTCTATTGTGATAGTCAAAGTGCTATAGACCTTAGGAAGAACTCTATGTACCATGCAAGAACCAAACACATAGATGTAAGATATTATTGGATTCGTGAACAGGTGAAGAAAGAATCTTTACAGGTCAAAAATATTCATACAAGTGAGAATCATTCGGTTATATTGACCAAAGTGGTAACAAGAGACAAGTTTGAGCTATGCAAAGAACTTGTCCGCATACATTCAAACTAGAGATTGCGGTGTTATCCCTTTCAAGTGAATGTGACTGGAGGGGGAGATTGGTGGGGTCCAGCCCTTGATTAAAGGAAGATTTTTTCTTCCTTTGTGTTCTTTTTTTTCTGTCAAAAAGTAAGGTACTTAGCAGCCCATGTATTTGTAATTCATTTTTGTCAAATGATGAAGACTGTAGAGAACATAATGTCAAATTAAGGTTGCTTACGTTTGCCTATAAAATGAGAGCTTCGGCTCTCATTTTGAACAACCAACAAAGAGAGAAAAAAGAGTAAGGTTTCACAGACAGGGTATAAGAAAACAGTCTGTGAGAAAGATAAAGAGTGAGTGATATTGTAGTGAGGTGGGAATATCAAAAGAGAGTTATTTCTTTTGAGTGTTGTAGTGGTCTTTGGATTATTTTACTCGGATCTACAAAGTGTAAAATTCCTTACCATAGTGATATCAGTTGCTCTTCTCAGGGCCGTGGTTTTTTCCCTTATTTGGAAGGGTTTTCCACGTAAAAATCTTGGTGTCATTGTTACTTTTTTATTCTTGCTTATCTCGGTGCTACATTATTATTCCGCTTTTATTGCCGTGAATATTATTTTGATAGGGGATTTATTCCCAACAGGGACTTCCTTGTCTTGTCCTCATGTTTCTGCAATTGCTGCAATACTGAAGTCTCAAAATCCCACCCGGTCCTTCAACAATCAGAGCAGCCATAATGACCACAGGTAAGAGTAACCTGATAATAGTTGAAGTATGCGGTGCCGCTACTGACAACCCTTACGAAAACAAGTCTCATTCTCTTCTTTTTAATATCTTTTCAGGAAAGCATCTCGAAGATCCAATGTAAATCAATAGTGCATATGGAAAGTACCTTGCCACGCCATATGACTTTGGTGCAGGAGTAGCAACTATGTCTGGACCACTGAAACCAGGTTTGGTTTATGAGACCGAGATCACAGACTACCTGCAATTCCTTTGCTCTACAGGCTATAACATATCAACAATAAAACTCATATCAAAGACACTTCCAAACAATTTCTCATGCCCCAACTCAACTGCTGAATCAGTCTCCAATATGAACTACCTGTCCATAGCCGTTTCTATATCCACAGAAGAAGAAACCAAACAAGTTATCTGATCTCTAACTAACATTGGTGAAGAAGAAGAAGCAGTATATAGAGCTATAATAACTCCAGATGCATTGAGAGTCCGAGTGACTCCAAAAACGTTGAAATTTACAGTCGAGTGAAGAAACTGAGCTATCAAGTGACTTTAGCTACATTTTCAGAGTGAGAACTTTTTGGATCAACTAAATGGACCAATGGGAGGTACAAGGTTCGAAGTCCATTTGTTGTAACGTAACCTTATACTACCAAATTGCTTGTAACTTTTTATGCCAATGGATCCATTAAAAAAGATGTGTTCATTTCATGGTCCCTACAATACTTGTTCTCTTGCAACAACTCGTAAAAATGCCATTATAAACAATTCAGCTCTCTAAAGGGCAGTCTGGTACACTTAGCTCTTGCTATGCGCTTCTCTGGATCCCAAGGTCTATTGCACTGTTTTAGAAGGCGTTCCTGAGACGAGCCCCGGGGCGAGGCGCATCAAAAACGCCCTGGGGCGATGGTGGGGGACGAAAGTCCCGTAAGGCGTAAGGGTGCACTGTGGCCCGGGCTTGAACCGGACCGGACCGGGCCCGCGGTCCTAACGGGCCTGGTGGGCCGGTCCTGGGCCTGGTGTTACCTTTAGGCCTGTGACGGGCTGGTCCGCGACCATTAGCCCGTGAGCTCGGGACCGCTAGGCCTGGGACCGTCAGCCGGTCCTGGCGGGCCTAAATGTGCCCAACGGCTATTTTTAACTTTTTTGTTTTAAAAATCAGCAACGGCCATATTTAAAATATAGCCGTTTGGGCTGAAAATATAGCCGTTTGGAAGTTTACAAAATGGCCATTTGGCCCCCAAACTTTAATTTAACCGCAAAATTTATATAATTACACTTTTTCCCATTTCTCAACTATAAATACCCCCTCATTCTTTCATTTTTATTCACCAATTCATCAATATCTCTTAGCCTCTCTCAATCTTTCTACTATAATTGCTTAACTTATTGTTGAAAATTCGTGAAAATTTGTGAAGTTGTTGAATTGAAGTTTTCAAGTGTTCAACGATTTTCAATTTTCAAGAAGTTGTCCGTGTAAACTCGTTTCAACTCTTACGTTTTAATAATATATTTTTGCATGGTTTAGTTTGCATAATTATAATTAATATGAAATTCTCTTTGAAAAAAATGTTTGGTAAAGGAAAAGATAAAATCGGTGAAAGTAGTGGCCATAATACTACCCTTCCCCCGGCTCCCTGACCTACAAAAGATAAGCAAGTTGAAAGTAGTCGCCAACCTAGACGTCCTCCTCCTCCTCCCGTAATGCTTGATAGTGATCACCCTTGTTTTCAATTTACCGATAGTGAATTTCTACATGATGTTACAGTAGGTGATAGATTAGATGATGATATTATAGATGCTCTTTATCCTAATGAACCTATCTTAGAGGAAAATGAGGATGATGATAAAACCCAAGCACCAGATTTAGATGATACTCCTACTAGTCCTGTTCATAACTCAAGTAATGCACCGGTCGACCCACCTGTAGAAACTCCAACTTTTAATAGACAACCTGCTAAACGTCAAGAAACATCATTAGTTTGGAATTTCTTTACTCAAGTAAGAGAACTAAATAAGGCTAAGTGTAAAACTTGTGGGAAATTACTGGTTCATAAATTTACTGGAGATTGTAGCGGCACGGGTAGTTTGACTAGGCACATAAAAATACACCCTAGAGATAAGACAAGATATTTTCAAATGCAAGCCCAACAAGAGGGGACAAGTATAGATTCTGCGGTTAACCCTAGTACAAGTTCAAATCTAGTTCAACTAGGAATTAACACTGTCACCGGAGGTATTTTATATTACGATCCAAATAGAGATCGTGAAGAATTAGCAAAGATGATTATTGTTATGTGCATACCTTATACTTTTGCTTCTAATCCTAATTGGGTTCATTATATTAGAAGAGTTTTTAATCCTACTTATAAAGATTGGCCTCACGAAACACTTAAGGACGATATTTACAAATTCAAACATGAATATGAACAATATTTGCACTATTTATTTAATCATATACCTAATCGGATTTCTATTACTACTGATATTTGTAGAAGTGGTAATGATTGTGATCATCTAACTGTTACAAGTCATTGGATAGATGAGGAGTGGACAATGCAAAAACGTATAATTGTGTATAGAATAATTAATTCACGTCACATAGGTAAGTTTATAGCTAACACTGCTTCAGATATTTGTAGATATTTTTGCTTTAGCGATAAAATAATGGCAATTTCTATGGATAATGCTTCTAGTAACACTAGTGTTGTAGGCATGCTCACAAAAACACTAAATCCTGCATTTACTAATATTCATGTTAGATGTATTTGTCATATTTATCATTTAATAGTCGGTGATGGTATGCGAATTTTAAACATAGAAATTGAAAAGGTTCGAATGGCTCTTAATTGGCCTTTTTATTCAAACCGTAGAACTAGACTTAGAAAGTATTTTAAAAAATGTGATAAATATGGCCTTAGAGAAAGAAATGTTCCTAAACCTTGCCCGACTAGATGGAATTGTATGTACGAAAGTTTAGTAGTTGCATATGAATATAGAAACTCAATTAATGCAACGTTTAATTCTCGGGTAGGTGGTGAGGATGATTATGAAATGCTTACTACCCAAGATTGGACGAATGTTAAAATTCTTTTAGATTTTTTAGAACATTTTCAAGTTGCTACAAATGTATTTTCTGGACAATATTATCTTACTATTTCAAACTGTTAAGTTTATATTGCCGCACTAGCTGATTTATTTGTTGAATTTGGCGAGGGTGGAGATATTTATGAACTTGATATAAATGAAGTGAAATAAAAATTTAAAAAAATATTTTTTCCCTATCCCTCATTTTTTTGGTGTTGCTGCAATGTTAAATCCTACAATGAAATTGGGAGGTCCTCATTTTTGGTATCCAAATATTTATAAGGCTTTAGATCTTTCAAACGAGGAAGTTACTACACTTGCAGATGCAAAAGCATCAATTAAAATTAAGGCTCAAACAATTTATAATGCTTATCAACTTGCCTTAGAGCACGCTAGGCCAAATATTCCAACCCCTACTTCGCCTAGCTCACAATCGTCTAAAAGAGTTGCGGGCTTAACAACACTTATATCTTGGACGGAGTTCCGGGGTTCTCAAGGTGATAATTATGATGAAACTTCACATCTAAATGAGCTTCAAGTTTACTTGTCTCAGGGACTTAAAAAAGAGAACTCAGACGACTCTTTTGATCTTTTGTAATGGTCGAAGTCAAGGGCAAAATATTTTTCGGTTCTTGCAAGGATGGCTCGGGATATTTATCAATTCAAGCTCAACTGTTGCATCGGATAGCGTTTTCAGTCAAACAAGACTGCAAATAGGTGATCATAGAGCGCCGATGAGAGATAGCTTGGAAAAATCGGTACTTTTTAGAGACTGGATCCGCGCGGAAAGAAGAAACTTTGGAATTGCAGAATCACAACTGGCGATAGATGAAGCTTATGAAGAAATGATAACGGAACTTGCGGAGGATTCGGCTTCGCCCGAAAGTGGTGATGAACAAGCTTCTTTTCCACCACCACCAACACAACCTCCTCCCAACCTTGACGGATTATGAGATTTGTTAGAGATACAATGTAGATTATGATGTAACATGTACTTTGGCACATCTTCTTTTAGTTTTTTTTCTTTTAATGATGGTATTAATACTTTATTGTGCTCATTCCATTAGGGGAAAGAAGACTAAGAAAGATATGCCTTTTTGGTTAATAAAAATTATAAGACATACCCTTGAATATCTTTTTTGTCAATATTTCTTTGTCTTTACTTCGAATTATTTATAAGCTACAATATATATATATATATATATATATATATATATATATATATATATATATATATATATATATATATATATATATATATATATATATATATATATATATATAACATACAATATATACTACAAGAAAATATATATACATAACATACAACCTAAACTACAAGAAAATATATAAGTAATAACATATATACATAAGATACAATATATATAAGAGAATATATATATACATTATACATAAGAGATACAATATATATACTACAACAAAATATATAACTATATAAGTTATAATATATATACATAAGATTCAATATATATACTACAAGAAAATATATAAGAGAATATATATACATAACATACAACAAAATATATAAGGGAATATATATATATATATATATATACATAACATACAACCTAAACTACAACAACAACAATAACAACAACTACCCAGTATAGTCCCACAAAGTGGGGTTTGGACAGGGTAATATGCAGACGGGCCTTACCACTACCCGAAATGGCAGAGAGGCTGTTTCCAATCGACCCTCGGCTCAGTGAAGGAAAGGAACAACAAAAACAAAAACAAAAACAATAGAACATTAGTAACTTCAGCACAAATTGGGTAAATAAGTATCTAAACATAAGAACCATAAATAAAATAGCATGCAATAATATCATACGGTAACTACCATAAATAACTACCATAAGGGAGACACTATCCAAAACACAAATCATCTATGGATAGCCCTGCCAAGCCTCACCTAACCCCGGGAGAGGAGTACGAAAAACTCTAGGGGCCCCTATCCTACAACCCTGATACTACACCTCCAGACTTTCCTATCAAGGGTCATGTCCTCAGAAACCCGCATTCTAGCCATGTCATGCCTAATCACCTCTCCCCAATACCTCTTAGGCCTCCCTCTGCCTCGCCGTACGCCGACCACCGCCAGCCGCTCACAACTCCTCACCGGGGCATCAAGACTTCTCCTCCGCACATGCCCGAACCACATCAGCCTCGCTTCTCGCATCTTCTCATCCACAGGTGCCACCCCCACCTTCTCTCGAATAACTTCATTCTTAATCTTATCTAACCTAGTGAGCCCGCACATCCACCTGAGCATCCTCATCTCCGCAACCTTCATTCTCTGAACATGAGAGTTCTTCACTGGCCAACACTCTGCTCCATACAACATGGCAGGTGTAACCACAGCTCTATAAAATTTCCCCTTGAGTTTCTGTGGAACTTTCTTGTCATACAGTACTCCTCATGCAAGCCTCCACTTTGACCACCCCGCTCATATACGATGAGTGATGTCCTCGTCAATCTCTCCGTCCCCCTGAATCACTGACCCAAGATATCTAACACTATCTCTCTTGGGGATGACCTGAGATCCAATCATCACGTCTCTGCCTACTTCGCTCGGCTCGGCGCTAAACTTGCACTCCAGGTATTCTGTCTTAGATCTGCTTATTTTGAAACCTTTAGACTCGAGAGTCTGTCTCCATACCTCTAACCTCTCATTAACACCGACCCTCGTCTCTTCTATCAAGACTATGTCATCAGCAAATAGCATACACCAAGGCACATTCCCTTGAATATGACGGGTTAGAGCATCCATCACCAAGTCAAACAAGAGAGGGCTAAGCGCCGATCCTTGATAGAGCTCCATAACCACTGGAAAATGGTCTGAGTCGCCACCCACCGTCCTAACCCTAGTGTTAGCTCCATCGTACATGTCCTTGATTACTCTGATATAGGCTTCTGGCACGCTCTTCGCCTCCAAGCACCTCCATAGCACCTCCCTTGGGACCTTGTCATACGCTTTCTCCAAGTCGATAAGCACCATGTTCAGGTCCTTCTTCTTATCCATGAACTGCTCCACCAGCCTCCTGATAAGGTGGATAGCTTCTGTAGTGGAGCGACCCGGCATGAAACCGAACGGGTTCACAAATATAGATGACATCTCCCTCACCCTCGCCTCGATAACCCGCTCCCAAACCTTCATGGTGTGACTTATTAATTTGATACCCCTATAGTTGTTGCAGCACTGGATGTCACCCTTGTTCTTGTACAAAGGCACCACTGTACTCCACCTCCACTCCTCCGTCATTCTTTTGGTCGTGAAGATCGCATTGAACAACCTGCAGAGCCACTCAACTCATGGCCTACCTATGCATTTCCAGAACTCCACCGGGATCTCGTCACGCCCGGTCGCTCGACCCCTACTCATCCTGCACAAAGCCCTCATGACCTCCTCCGCCCTAATGCGCCTGCAGTACCCAAGGTTTCTATGTTGCTCTGAATGCCCCAAGTCCCCTAGCTCTATGTTACGATCCCCTTCCTCGTTAAGTAAGTCTCGAAAGTACGCCTGCCACCTCTGCTTGACTTGAGACTCCCCCATCAGAACTCTACCACCCTCGCCCTTGATGCACCTAACTTGGTCAAGATCAAGCGCCTTCCTTTCCCTTGCTTTAGCTAACCGGAGTAACTTCATGTCCCCGCCTTTCTCCCATAATTCCTCGTACATGCGGCCAAACGCCGCATTTTTGGCTTCCGTAACCGCCATCTTTGCTTCTTTCCGTGCCGCCTTGTAGATCTCGCTATTCGCTCTCCGTTCTTCCTCGCTTGTGCTCCCTGCTATCTTGGCAAACGCCGCCTTCTTCACCTCCACTTTTCCTTGGACTACATCGTTCCACCACCAGTCACCCTGATGTCTGCCTGAATAGCCCTTGGCTACCCCGAGCACATCACGTTCTACCTCCCTAACCAAGTTCGCCTGTCTCAAACCACATAGTATCCTCTTCCACAGAACTTCTCCAAGCTCCGCCCCCAGCTAACCTCATCTCCAACTCCTGTGCTTTCTCCTTCCTCAAAACACCCCATTTAATCCGCGGTTGTCCCCGAGCACCCCTCCTCTTCTTCTTCACCCAGAGACCGACATCCATCACTAGGAGTCTATGGAGAGTCGAAAGGAACTCTCCCGGAATAACCTTGCAGTCCTTGCACATACCCCTATAGCTCCATCTGAGAAGGAGATAATCATTCTGAGTCCTCGCCGCGGAACTCTTGAAAGTGACCAAATGCTCCTCCCTCTTTTGAAATGTCGAGTTCGCAATCAAAAGCTCGGAAGCCCTGGCGAAATCAAGCAGTGACGTGCCTCCTCCGTTCCTAACCCCAAAGCCGAAGCCACCGTGCACCTCACCATAACCACTAGCATCAGCCTCAATATGACCATTAAAGTCCCCTCCAATAACTAACTTCTCGGATTGGGGAATACTACTCACCAGATCATCAGCCCGTCACGGGCTGGTTTCACCCATTGAGCCTACGAAGACGGGGACCGCCAGAGCCCATGCTCACGAAGCTCGGGACCGTGAAGCCTGGCCCGTGAAGCCCGTTTAGGCCCGGGCCCGGCACAAAATACATCACCAGTAAGGCGTACGCCAAGAAGTTTGAGGCATATGCTCGGGCGAGTTTCTTGGTTGAGGCATAAATGTTAGGAAACGTGTCAAGATAATAGAAGAAAAAGAATATTTAAGAGAGAAAAATTGCACAAGACAAGGCAACACAAGATTTACGTGGTTCGATAATTTTTGCCTACTTCATGGCCACACAAAGAATAGCTCTTTATTAACTGGAGAGAGAAAGAAGAAGTGTTGGGATGATCTACAAATGAAAATGTAGACCCCTATTTATAGGCATTTGGAATGCCCTACCGAGGTAAGCGCTTACATCATAAGAATGCTGATGTAAACGCTTACATAATAAGAATGCTGAGGTAAGCGCTTACATCCGAAGAATGTCGATGCAAGCACGTTCATCATATTTATCTCTTTTTTATTTTTCTTTCTTTTGTCTACTTTCACATACAACAATAGGTTTGCTCCTGTCAGTAAGCCCAAGAGACATCTTTTTAAAAAAGAATTTAAAACATCAAATTTAAAAGTAAACTTTTTAATATTGCTAAAAACCCTAAATTAGACGTCTTTCCCAATTCTTTCCTCGAGTCTACCTCTACCAAGTCCAGCAATTTATAACTTTTTTTGCAACAGAAAACTTCATTCTTCTCCATATATCAAATTCAACAAGTTTGTTCCTTCCTCCATGTAAAGACTTTATTATTTTGAACTCATTACCTTTCCTCTCTTTTTTTATTTCATTGTTAGTTTGTAAATATATATGTAATTAGTTTTTAAGTTTATTGCTTCTCTTGCTCTCTTTCAAAATATAATATGTGATTATATCTATGCATGTTTTTATATGTATTGATTAGATTTATATATAATTTCACTTATTTATTTGGGATTTATAATTTCATTAGATAATATGAGATTTCACTTATATATAGTTATTTGGGATTAATACACATAATTTAACTTTATTCGGGACTTCTATATAATTTTATTAGATAATATGGGATTCATATATATATTTCACTTATTTATAGTTTTATTTTCAAAATTTTAGCAATTTTACCTATTTAATAATATTTTTTATAATTATATTATTTTATAAAATATTAAAAATTAAATACCCATGGGGCTTACGCCTCGCTGAGGCATATGCAAAATGCCGCGCCTTACGCCCGCACCTTTTAAAACTCTGGTCTATTGTACGCAACCTTACCCTGCATTTGAGCAAGAGGTTTCCACGACTCGAACCTGTGACCTCCTGGTCACATGGCCACCGCCCACAAAGCCCACGATTCAGCTATCTATTGATCCTAATTTATTTATTTAATTTCTGAAAATATGGGAAGACCTTTTAGAGTTGTTATCACCAAAAAGTGAGAATTTATGTCAATTATAAAGATGGTGTGTTATAAACTAAAGCAAAAGACAAGAACAATAGAGCAAGAACAATAGCAATAGAGAGAAGAGTAGAGAGAGTTCTTCTTATTGTATTGAGAGGGGTGAATTACAATGGTAGAGAGCACCTCTATTTATAGGGAGGAGGAAGATCTTGCTACCAATAATAGGACTCTAAAATCTCTCTAATTAAGTACATTAAAGACATTCACCTTAAATAGAAGTGTAAGAATCTTCTATTTCATAACACTCCCCCTTGAATGTCTATTCAATGATGTGCCTCATAAAACCTTAAAACCAAAACCCAATGGGAAAAATTAAAGTAAGGAAAAAGAGTACACATGTTTGAATATGCGCCTATTGGTTGCCTCGTTAAAAACCTTGCAAGGAAAACCCAGTGGGACAAAACCTTGTAAGGAAAAAAGAGTGCAACGCGCATTGACTCCCCCTAATGAGTACATCGATTTATATCCTTGAGCATTTGCATTCCAATCTTGTGCATCATCTTCAAAACGATCTTTGGTAGATGCTTGATGAATAAATCAACCATATTGACTTGAATAAATATTCCGCACCTTGAAATCATCATTCTTGATAGATATAAACATCTTCATATAATGTCGTGGAATAGCTCTTCAATATCTCCATAGATGCATTCTCAATGCCATCATGCTTATAGTTATAGCAAGATACATATGTACACAAATTGTACTTAGGATGTGGTACTTCAGGACCACGAATTGCATATGCTTCAAGCAACTTGAATCTTTCAAGTTAAGTCATATAAGCCATATAATAAACTTTAGCTGCATATCAATCTTTCATTAGTGATACTAAACAAATAAGATATCGAAAACTGACTATACATACCTTTGACTTTTATCTTTCAAGCATTTGAACTATAGGTTCAAAACTACATGTCTTTCATATGGAATCAATTCTTCTTGAATTGTATCTCTTCCATTTAGTTACTTTCTTTGGGTCAGCAAATGCGTATAGCATGTTTTGCAATATGTTGCAATTGAATTATCCCTTTTATGAACTTCAGGTTCATATCATGATATTCGGGGATATACATATACAAATGATAATTCATCCCATGTAACCTTTTCTCAAGTGTTTATCATGTCTCCCCCTCATGTTAGTAAAGCTAACTTGTTTCCTCAACTTTGGGAAATCTTCTTTGTGCATTATGTCAATATACACAACACCTTAATATAAGATGAAATTATTAGGTTCCTGACCCTGAACCACTTTTGAGGGGAGAATATACTCTTGTATACAACTTATATCAAACTGATATATACAACTTCGTTCTCATAAGGAACAGTTTAGCTATTAAGTGGAAGCACTCAATAATTTTTAAACCAACTTTGATATAAACCAACTTATCAAGATTAACTGTCTTGAGTAGAGAATCTGGAAACTATGCTCGAAGTTAGAGTACTGAGCGTTTTACCTCGCAAGCACGGCCAGGCTGCGGGTTAATAACAATTGCGCATGTAACCATTCCATAGATGCATCATATGTGGTATACATGGCGGGTGAATGGGCCCATATTCACCTTTGATATTTCCAGAATTTAGGGGCTTCAACCCGAACTCTTTAGTTGGTCAGTTCATTACTGAGAACAAGAACTTCTAGTTCTTTAATATTCACCTATGTGAATTTGCACATCATACTTCAAATGAGATGGCTAACACGAATGTCAACTGAATAAATTATCAATATTGGTAAACTTCAAATTTACACCATGACATGTGCACTTATCAATAAACTTCGGGTTTATTATGACATGGGTTTTATACCAATAGATATCCACTTTATTGTGGCATTCTTTCGTTTGTGTAGTACAAACTGGAGAACAAAGCGGGTAGCTTTTCATATACAAATTACCCCGCTACAAGTTGTAGTAATAGGAGAATCAAAGCCTTCCTTTATTTATAGTCTCAATATCATCAATCGCCTTCGCGTGTACTTTTGGAAACTGGATAAGTTTCTTTGAGACTTACTACAGCACAATACTCAATTGTGTTTCTCCAACATAGTAATAATTGGCTCTTCGAGAGCTCTCAATTAACTTTGTACTACCACAGGTTCATCAACATCCGTGTGGTGAATATCTTTCTTAAAGAGAAAGTTATACCATTATGGTCATGTCAAACTTATATGCAAGATATGTTTCTTGCATTATCGTTGTCCTTTAATGGTCATATTTCCAAAATACTTTGGCGTACAATAGGTACGCGACCAACGATCATTCATGCCATATATCATCTCAAACCTCCTTCTAGGGGTGAGGGTGGTATCATCTCAAGCCTCCTTCTAGGAGTGAGTGTGGTATATTCAATACCAATTTCATGTTCATATTCTTCCAACATTGAATATGTATTTGTGAATCACATTCACTTCGAGGATATGTGATTTTGTTATCCTTTTCAAATCTATAAATGCTTCAGGCATTTGATTTGCTATTCTTTGCAAATGGATAATCTTTTGTGCCTCTTTCTTTCAAATAGAGGTATGTGGATCAAGATGAGATAATGATGCATTTTTCCACAAAATTTCCCGTTTGGTTTCACCAACTTCTCCCCCTAATTTTGGGAAAAGTGTCTCATCAAATTGACAGTCTGCAAATAGTGCAGTGAACAAATCTCCTGTCAATGTTTCGAGGTAGCGAATAATGGAGGACGCGTCAAACTCAACATATATTCCTAACCTCCTTTGCAAACCCATTTTGGTGCGGGATGGCGGTGCTACAGGCACATATACTGCGCATCCAAAGCTTCTTAAATGGGATATATTGGGTTCATGACCCAAAACCAATTGCAATGGGGAATATTTGTGTCAATTCGTCAGTCAGAGACGAACTAGCGTTGCTGCATGCAACATGGCGTGACCCCAAACCGAAGTGGGCAGCCGACGAACTAGCATTGCTTCATGCAAAATGGCGTGACCCCAAACTGAAGTGGGCAGCCGACAAACTAGTATTGTTGCATGCAAAATGGCGTGAACCCAAGTCGAAATGGGCAGCCTCGTTTTCATGAAGAGTTCAAGATTATTCTCATCTATTGTCTCAATATGATATCCATTTTGAATGATATCTTTAAAACTCAACAAGTTCCTTTTAGACTTGGAGGAGAACATTGCATTCTCTAAGATAGATTCTCAAAACTCAACAAGTTCCTTTTAAACTTGGAGGAGAACGTTTTGATTGATATCATTAAAACTCAACAAGTTCTTCTTAGACTTGGAGGAGAACATTTCTCAATGATTAACGTCATGCCTTTGGGCAGAGTTAGATTTGCTCTTCCGGAGCCTTCAATCAATTTACTACTTTCCATGGTATGACATACAAAAGAAATACAGGAACATAAGAATAAGCAAGTTCAATTCCTTTTGTGTCACATAATATTTTCAAAATCTGCTACTAACAGTTGACAAACAAAATCAGATATGTTGTCCATAATCAATTACTATGCAGTTTGAAAATTTCAGCGTTTTTCATAAGACAATCGATTATTAAACACACAATCGATTGTTGGAACATAGACAATCGATTGTTAAACACACACAATCGATTATTTGTTATTTTTGAAAAACATATCACACTGTTTAAGACAATCGATTGTTAAACATAGACAATCGATTATGGATGATTTTTGAAAAATTCCAGATCACTGCCTAACGACAATCGATTGTTAGATATAGACAATCGATTGTGGGTGATTTTTGAAAAATTCCAGACCTCACTGTTTCAAGACAATCGATTGTTAGACAAAGACAATCGATTGTTGGCTATTTTTGAAAAATTCCAGAACACTGTTTCAAGACAATCGATTGTTAGCCAAAGACAATCGATTGTTGATCAATTGTTTTTCAACTTTAATGCGAAAATAGTTGATAATCGACTAGTTTTTCAGGCTAGTCGATTACCCCCACTGGAAAATAAAAGTTTTATTGATATTTGAACATATTGAAGATATTCTAAAGAACTGCTGCTAACATTGCTTTATGAACTAACTAATACGAGTTAATGCTAATGACTATTAGTTTATTCACTAACTAATACAAATAAGTAGAACAAAATCAAATAACTCCATCTTCTTTCATCACGGATCCATCGCCGATTAGGTGGTCTATTTTTCCATCGGGTTGCTCAAAGAAGTCTGCCACATCCAGGTGGGTGATATCCTCATTGTCGTCATAGACAAAATTTGTTTCAGGGCCTTTTCTCTTTCGAGATGCTTGATAAAGGTCAACCAAGTGTCTTGGTATACGGCAAGTCCTAGACCAGTGCCCATTTCCACCGCAACGATAACATATAGTTTCTGAACTATTTACCTTAGGATCTTCTGGACCCCGTTTCTGCTTTCGGTGGTTATCTCTCTTTGGGGGGTGACGGACTTCTTTGGAATTTCTTCCTTGTCCACGTCCTTGGCTTTGACCCCGTTTATGACCGTGATCATGGTCCCTTTTATGTTTGGCATAATGCGAGTGCACCATATCTGCTTCAGGCAGTGGTGTAGACCCAGTTGGTCTATTTTCGTGATTTCTCATGAGCAGATCATTATTTCGCTCAGCCACTAGTAAGAGAGAAATCAGTTCAGAGTACTTCGTAAAGCCTTTCTCTCGGTACTGTTGCTGCAGTACCATATTGGAGGCATGAAACGTTGTAAACGTTTTCTCAAGCATATCGTAATCGGAGATGTTATCTCCACATAGCTTCAGTTTAGAAGTAATTCTGAACATAGCAGAATTATATTCAGAAACGGACTTAAAGTCCTGTAGCCTCAGATGGGCCCAATCATATCGTGCTTGTGGCAGAGTGACCAACTTCAGGTTGTCATATCTCTCCTTTAAGCTGTTCCACAAAACGAGTGGATCCTTGACGGTGAGAAATTCAATCTTCAAACCTTCGTCAAGGTGGTGGCGCAAGAAAATCAAGGCCTTCGCACAATCTTGGGTTGATGCTTTTTCTTTATCTTTGATGGTGTCTCCGAGACCCATAGCATCTAAGTGGATTTCAGCATCCAACACCCATGTCATATAGTTCTTGCCCGAAATTTCAAGGGCAACGAACTTTCTTTTCATAATGTCAGACATACTCGAAAATTAAATTAGGAAGAGGGAAAATACCTTGGATTTTCGAGAATGATACTTGAGACGGTAGAGTCTCGTGCTGATAACGTGTTATAAACTAAAGCAAAAGACAAGAACAATAGAGCAAGAACAATAGCAATAGAGAGAAGAGTAGAGAGAGTTCTTCTTATTGTATTGAGAGGGGTGAATTACAATGGTAGAGAGCACCTCTATTTATAGGGAGGAGGAAGATCTTGCTACCAATAATAGGACTCTAAAATCTCTCTAATTAAGTACATTAAAGACATTCACCTTAAATAGAAGTGTAAGAATCTTCTATTTCATAACATGGTGAACATTTTCAAAAAAGCTGAAAAACCAGTCATACAGTCACAAAAACTAAAGAATACGGTCAACACTATACCTTCTTCGTCCAAAAAAGAATGACAGAGTGTCAAATAGGAGAATCAAATCACCTAATCACCCGGGTGAAATAGGACACAAAGATAATTTAAGTCACAATCTTTTTTATAATAACATTTCTAGTTCACTTAATGGAATGACATGTTGAACATCTCGAGATAATACAATCACATATTATAATATTTAAAATGCATGTGTCAAATAAATCATTATTTTTAAATTTCATATATTCAGTTAAACAATAGAAAGCTTAGGCCCTCACCAGGTAGCCACTTTTAATAAGTATACTGTTTAAAACATATTCATAGTTTTATAATGTATTTAAAGATTAGTCAACTTTGTTCAAACTTCAAGATACGTCGTCTTAGAGTTTAAATTTCAAAGTTCAAACTTCAGAACATTGTGTTCTAAAGTTCGAACATTATGTCCAAAAGTTCAAATCTTATGTCATGAATTTTAAATTAGTAGTCTAGAAATTGGGATAAATTGGCTAATATTTAAATATATTATAAATTGTGGATATATTTTAAATAGCAGACTTAAAAGCGGCTATTGCTGCACTTCGTCCAAAGTTGGATGGTTCTTTAAATTGGGCCTTGACTATGTTGGATAAGTTAAAATAGCACGGTATAGTCAGTTTTCGGACAGGCCATTCAAAATAGTCACCTTTTACGAAGTCAATGAAAAATAGCTACTATTTTGCTGCAACAGAGACTGATCCCGCATACGGGAGTTCGGTGCATCTATGTACGAATTCCAGCATATTATGCTGGACCGGTATATTTTACTTACTCCTATATAATATACGGGAGACTGGAGCACCGGTGCTCCAAATTCCAGTATGTTATACTGGACATTTATACTTGCTGGAACTCCAGTATATTATGCTGGAGTTCTAGTGTACTTATGCTGGAACTCCAACATATTATGCTGGAGTTCCAGCATAGTTATCTTGAAACTCCCGTATAATATGCTGGAATTCAAGCATCCTTATGCTGGAACTCCAGTATAATATGCTGGCGTATTTTTCGAGTTTTGAACAGTATTTTTGCTCAGATTTATCTTTATATGAAAAGTGACTAAATTTTGATTACTTTTAAAACTGGGCTATTTTTGAATAACCAGTCGTAAACCTGGCTATTTTTAAATTTCTCCCTTGGATAATTCTTCAAATTGGGCTTTTAATCAGCCCAATCATTTTAAAACCCAGCCTAAACCTTCTTCAGTTTCTGTAATTCCCACTCTGCTTCCCCTTTAACTGTTTAACACAATCTCAGATTCTCAAATTCTGAGAGGGATCTTTCACCATTCGAACTTGCAGCAGTTAATTAGGAAAAACTAAAGAGCAAAAATGGGTTTTAGAGGAAGAAAGTCAAGAACTCAGAGAAAGCACTTCGTTCAAAGCAGAGAAAACAGCTGGAAAAGTAGCAACGAAAATGGTGGTTCTGATGAGCAACAACAAAATGCTGCTACCACTGATAATAATAATAGTAATAATAGAGAAACCAGTAACCCTACTTGGCAACGCTTCGCCACCCAAAACCTTGCCTTTGATGAATATTATAAGGTATACTGTCTTTTTCCGAATTTTATCAGACTCTATTTAACTCGACTGCTAGTTAAAATGTTAATTTACCTTATTTATTTTATTTAATTTCTTATAATGGTGGTTTCTGGGACAGCTTGCATATAACTCTGTCCACCAAGGCATGAGAGTGATTTTTTTAATTAGTGAACATGAAAGAAAATAATGAAGTATTGTTGGAAAACTTAAGTTCAATAGAATATGAAGAAAACACCATATCAAAGTTTAAAATTTTGGATTATCTAATGAATTTGAATCCTTGAAAGTTGTGGAATCTGTTAGAAACAGATTGGTTTCAGACATTCTGAGACATCCAAAATGGAAAGATTTTCATTTATTTATTTATTTTTGGTGAGAAAGACGGTATGATATGTTATTAATCTAAATTAATATCACTACATGCAAGATGCTTCGTTGAGCATCGAAATTGCTCAGACAAGCCAAAATATTACAAGTACCAGGAAAAATTGTCTGTTGGTAGGCAGAGAGGTGGATCGAAGATTAAACTCTATTGGTTCAACCTTTAAGGTTCTTAGTATTGAACTCATTATATTTTTAAATTTACGGGGTTCATATCTATTGGATGTTGTAATTTTAGTGAATTTTTACACATAAATTTATGCTATGCGTAGAAAGGTATGAGTTTAATTGAACCCGTCCCTATAATGCTACATCCGCCCTTGGGTGGGCAGCAAAATAGACATGGGAGGGTAAGCTAGGTAAAAGTATTTATAACATCTTCCCTTAAGTCCCTCTTTTGCGAGTAGATCAGCTATATCACTCTTTTCCCGGATTTGCAATCATGTAAAAGCAGTATATCGGAGAGTTAGTATATAACAAATTAGTAATTTCAGTTAATTCAGTGTCCACTTCCAATGGAAAATTATCATTTAAATTAGTGTAATATCATATAAATTGGAATGGGAGATTAATTTATTTGTTTATTTGGTTTTCATATACATGAAATGGTATATACAGATATATGGAGTTGGGTGATATAGTATGTGCATATCTGTGTAGGAGCAAGAGATTGTGCCACCAGAAGAGTGGAATACTTTTGTGGACTGTCTTCGAAGTCCGTTGCCTGCTGCTTTCAGGATCAATTCAAGGTCTCAGTCTCTTTTTGTTATCATTTGATAACTTTCCTGTTTTAACAGCTAATCAGCAATGCAAATAGTTTAGTAACATAGCAAAGATTATATAAATGTCCTTCATCATAGAAATCTAATTTCTACATTAAGAAGTGTAATTTAGAAGGGCTCATGTCTTCACACGCTCTCTCAATTCTTTTTCCTATTTCCTTTATTCTCAATTTCAATTTGTAATATTAAAAAGTGAGTTTGTCTCTTCTGTTGGAAGTAGTTGATTATTTATATTTTTTCTTTCCTCTCAATTTCAGTTTGTCTCTTTTTCCACCGGGAGTTGCTTTTCATTCTGTCCTATGCGCCGAGGGTCGCTTGGAAGCAGCCTCTCTACCCTTTTGGGTAGGGGTAAGGCTGTCTACATATTACCTTCCCCAGACCCCACCTGGTGGGAGTATACTGGGTAGTTGTTGTTGTTGTTGTTTCCTCTTATTATGCTTATTTGGATTTTTAGCAAGACTGGACTTTATATCCTTTCAGGTGGACCGAGGCTAACTCTTCTATGTTTACAAAAAAATGTACAAAAACTGATGTAAACTATATATTTGTTGTGCACTTTTGAGCAACTGTCTATCATGTGAAAAGTTTTCAAAATTTTAAACTTCTCACTTGTTCAACAACTTTATGCTGTTTGTGTTCCGGATGGTTCACATTAGTTACTGCAATAGTAGTATATGCCCATATTTCCTGTTTATTTGCAAATCAACCTTGTTCAGAGTAACAGTAGACTGAATCAACTGCAAGTAGCATATTCCTATCTGGAAGCGAATACCAAATAAACTTGCATATAGTGGAAAATTCACATTTCTATAAGTGGCTTCAAAGAAATGAACTAAATTGAGCTAATTTCTTTGTTAACTTGCAGTAGCCAATGCTACTTGGAAATTCAATCCAAGGTGGAGAATGATTTTGTGAAGTCTCTACAGGAAGAGGTTCATCAACTGATTATGCTTAATTAATCTTACTGAATTATGAAATTTCTGCAGTATGTATGCAGCTCTTAGCTTAAAGCCCTGCTATTCCCTAATATTCCTAAAACTGTTTTGTGATTCAGGGGACAGATGGGAGTGAGGTTGAGGCAATAAGGCCATTACCCTGGTATCCGGAGAATCTTGCCTGGCAGTCAAATTTTTCTCGCCAGCAGTTGAGGAAAAATCAAATACTTGGGAGGTTAGAGATGCAGTTTCTGCTTATGCTGTAACTTTTGAATAGCGTAAATTAATTACATCGACCAGAAAAAGAGGTTAAAAGCCGTATGACCGGTGGTAACTATCTTGTACGGTTCGGGGTGTAATCAGCATACTCCGATCAGTTTGGTGGGTGTGTGGGGGATCTTTGGCTCTGTCGATCATACAGGGAATTGGAGGTAGCTTTTTTACGATGTCAAGTCATGGACGGGTTTCTTCAGCCCTTTTTCTATGTGTTGGTGTTCTATATGACCGACATAAGACTCGACTTGTTAGATATTACGGAGGTTCAGTGAGCACCATAACGAATCTCTTTACCATTTTCTTATCTTCCACTTTGGCCAATATGAGTTCACCTGGTACTAGCAACTTTATCGGGCAATTTCTCATCTTAGTAGGAGCTTTCCAAGGGAATAGCTTAGTAGCAGCATCGCTTGGGATGATTTTAGGCGCGGCGTATTCCCTTTGGCTATATAATCGTACGGTTTGTGGGAATTTAAAACCCGATTTCCTCCATAAATTCTCCGATCATACCTAAGTATGTTGTAAATAATACTAAATACTCCCTCCGTTCCAATTTATATGAACCTATTTGATTTGGCACTGAGTTTAAGAATTAATGAAGACTTTTAGAATTTTTGGCCCTAAACAAGTTATAAAGGGGCCCAGAGTATTCGTGTGGTTATAAAAGCTTCTCATTAAGGGTAAAATTGGAAGTTTAAGCTAAATTGTTATCAAATTTAGAAAGGGCTCATTCTTTTTGGAACGGACCAAAAAGGAAATAGGTTCACATAAACTGAAACAAAGGGAGTATGATTTTTTGGAAAAGACACTATAAGTTTTCAATACCTTATTATGAGCCAATTCTTTTCAATACATCAACATCAGTTCAGATTGTTGTTGACACTGTTGCTAAGTGAAAAGAATGGACCTTGGGCCTAACTCAACCCCAAAAGCTAGCTTATGAGGTGAGGATCGCCCAAGCCATACAAGGAGACCAAGGACCTCAAATCCCTCCGATGTGGGACAACTCAACACCCCCCTCACGCCCAGATCTCTGGAGCGTGGACAACATAAATGGGGCCCCAACATCGGTAACAATAATTGGGATGGGTCTAACTCTGATATCATGAAAAGAATGGACCTTGGGCCTAACTCAACCCCAAAAGCTAGCTTATGAGGTGAGGATTGCCCAAGCCATATAAGGAGACCAAGGACCTCAAATCCCTCCGATGTGGGACAACTCAACACTAAGCTCGAGGGTGAGATAAGTTTGCTATTTGAGTTTCCTTAGTTTCTTACTCTCTCCTGGTATCACATGTAGGACTGGGAAGAAATATCTACTTTTTCCTTTTTCTCTGAGTACAGCGTCTGTGTAGTACTTTCTTTTTAATTTTTTTTTTAAATTTTCATTTTATTTTCGAGCGAGTCACGTATAACTTTCTACTGTATAATTTTTGATAAGTTCCCCTATATGATTGTGACATGCTTATAATTGAGATGTAAGATGGTTATGACATATTGTTGATAAGTAATTACGACATTATTATCGCGAGGGAACGGGCCGAAGATACCATGAACTATTCGAAGTAGGACAACTTTGCCCTTTGTTTTATTGTTGGCACAGAAATGCCCTCGCCTTTAGTCAACTAGCTAAAAAATGCCCTCCTCCACTAGCCATGTAGCTCAACATACCCTTCCCCCTAACGGTTGCTCAAGAACAAGGGGGAAAGGGCCAATTTTGCCCTTGAACTATTCGAAATGTTGGGACTATAATGCTAACATATCCATAAGATGAGACCTGTACGCTCGGAGGTCCTTATCGAAAAAACATAACCAAACCATCACATGTGACATTCTCTCTATCTTTTTCTCTGTATTTGCTACTAACACCTTTTGAAGAATGCGATCGTTGCTCTTTACACGCATTTTACAGTTCTGTTCTGGATGTGCTTTGCATCAACATTTCATTATTGCTGGGTTTTTTTATACCAATTGGTTGGGGTCAAGGTTAACTGCTACCGGTAATAGTCTCATTTGGTCCAGTGTTTGATAGAAGTCTCTTAGGTTTTGATTAGAGATTGCTACATTTTACTTATAAAAGAAAAGATTTGGTTAGAGATTTGCATGATAGTATGCGTGTAAGTGTGAGATTTAGAGAAAATATTAAATTTTTAGTTTAAAGAGTCCTTAATTTGTCCTCAAAGAGAGACTATTGAATGGTGGAATGAACTGTTCCCATGGATCAGAACAGATTCGAATAGTCGGCTTCAACTTATATGGGATTGAGACATGGTTGTCATATAAATATGTTCAAATGAGAAAAAAAATGCACATCTCACATAGAAATTTTTATATCTAGAAGTCCATGTCCTGTTTCCCTTTCTGGATATCAAAGATCTAATACTTTTCCTAGTAATTCTCCCCACCTCAATTGAAAATTGTGCAATTCTTTTTCCTGGAACCGGTGGACAGTCGAGAAATTTATGGAATATAATTGAAGACAACTTTTGGTTGTCTCTGGTATTGATTTTTGTCATCACACAAAACATTCAGGTTCCATGAGTTCTTGAAGCTACAAAATGAAATCGGTAACATTACGAGACAGGAGGCTGTCAGCATGGTGGGCCAACTATTGCTAAGCTGATTTGTTTGATATATACAGGTTACAATTGTGCCCTTTATTTATCTTGTGACTGCTTTGACTCAGGTTCCTCCTCTGTTCCTGGATGTACGACCCGATGATTTCGTTCTTGACAGTAAGCTACTCTTTAATATTCTGTATCTGAGTTCATTTTGCATCTCTTCATTAATGTATGGATATCAAACTGGATAAATATAAGCTTTACTTTTCCCTTTATCGTGCAGTGTGTGCAGCTCCTGGTTCAAAAACATTTCAGTTACTTGAAATGATACACCACTCAGCTGAACCTGGATCATTACCTGGTGGAATGGTCTCCTTCTTTCCTCATTTTTTCTCTTAAAATCATTGATGTCTATGCAACTCTCTCTGTAGCTCTTTCACCTATTGTTGTTGAGACGAATCCTTGAAACATATTTTTAGTTCTCTTTGAAATGCCTTGTTATATAGGTCTTAGCGAATGATGCTGATGTTCAAAGATGTAATCTTCTCATCCACCAAACAAAGAGAATGTCCACTGCCAACTTGATAGTCACGAATCACGAAGCACAGCACTTTCCTAGCTGTCATTTGAATAGAAGTTATGCAAAAGGTTCTGAGCCTCGAGAAGCAAAGGAACTTGATATTGATCAACTTCTATTTGATCGTGTCTTGTGTGATGTTCCTTGTAGTGGTGATGGCACTTTACGCAAGGCTCCTGATATATGGAGGAGATGGTAGTTATTTATGAACTACTAAAGTCATTTTCACTCTCATTTTGTATTCTACAATCAATAAAATTGTCTTCTGTTCCCTCCTAACCCCCTCTATTTTTATTTTGTACAGGAATGCAGGAATGGGTAATGGTCTACATGGGCTACAGATTCAGATAGCAATGCGAGGTTCATTATACTCTCTCTCTCTCTCTCTCTCAATTGTACATTGTTGTTCTAACTCAAACAAGCTGACCGTCACATCATAGATAAGAATGAGTTTGTTGGCTATTTCAGAGATTTACTATTATGAATACAACGCACAAACGATAAGATAAGATGAGGTCGTGTGAGATGATTTAACCATGTCCTATGTTGGCCTTCCGACTTTGCGGTCCATAGATATGACAATATGATAATTGAAGGTAATAAAAGGGATGAGGTAAACCTAAAATCATAAAGAGGGAAGTTGTCTCAAAGTTTTAAAATCTCTCTAAAATCATAGTCTTAGCTAAGAACAGAACATCATGGAAGTAGAGGATCCATATATGCGATTCCTACAAGTTGGGACTAAACTAATTATCCATGCAGGTGCAGGGATAAGTGTGAGATTTCGAGAACCCCTGATGGCCTTAAAAGGCAAATGATTTAGTATTGGAAATTTGGTATGAAATGGATCCAAGTAGAGTCGTATAGATGATTTCATATAGGCATCCCGACTTATTTGGAAGTGAAGCTTAATTGATTGATTGAATGACATTGACTCTATCACATACTATGCGTACATTTCTATGTTGGAAAGAAGATCAATAGTAGTGGAGTAAATTTTATACTTTGTCTCACAAAGGCGATGTAATAGTGGTAGTAGTGGTAGTTATCTCATCCCAACAACTGTAACATATGTTAAGGCATGTGGGTGCCTTTATTTATATAAGCCAAATATCTTGTTCCTCCCCATGTGAAAGAGGTCCTTACTAAAGGAGCCCAGTAGCGGTCTAAGGTTAGGACCACTTTCATGACCTGAATTTACAAACTGCTTTTATGCCACAGTTGCACAAACAAATAAGGAATTTTTCATGCACATCAAAGAAAAAGTTGCATAAACAGGCTATTTTATATCCTTGGTTGAATTTAAAAGATTCGACCCTTCCTAAGTAAACATAGAAAGGAGAAGATTCTAGTTGCTCTAACAAGATGGATTTGAAGGCCACAAAAGCATGAGATGAATTTTATGTCTTTCAAGAAGCAACATCAGTTAAAATATGATTTAGTTGCTCGGATTGTTGTGGAACCCTGGCTATATTTTCCCTGGTAGGGATGTTTATTCCTTGAGCAATATAGAAGAGAGAAGCTTAAGTCTTTAGGAGAAGTTTCTCGAAGAGTCTGAGCTTTGGAGAGATGCTAGTAACTAGAACGGCATGAAAGGTTGCTGAACTGACACATGGTTGTTCGTACATATATTTCAGGTATGTCTTTGCTTAAAGTTGGCGGAAGGATGGTTTATTCAACTTGCTCAATGAATCCCATTGAGAATGAGGCTGTGGTTGCGGAGGTAATTTTCAGAAAGAATTCATCACTTGTTAATTACGATTCTGTTAACTGTGTAGCTTTTTGTCACACAATGGAAATTTTGCTCACTTTTTGCTTCCCAGAAAATCAGTGAGTGATACTACCAAAAGTAGAAGGAACAAAAAAAGAAAACTATTGAATACTCATCTTGCTTGATTAGGATAGGGTGGAAGAGCGGAGAAAGGAATCCCTCAGTTAGCTCTTCAGTCATTGCAATGGCTGCAAATTTTTATCTGATTTTCTTTTTTAAAGCGCTCCCTTTTATTCTTCCCCCGTAACTTACATCCATGTTTGCCTGACCTGTTCTAGTTCTAACTTATATTAAAAACTCAGTGCAGGTATTCTTTCTCTTTGGTTTGTTTCTATGTTTTCCTTTGCTACGTCAACTATGATATGCCATTAATATAATGCACAAAATAGTAATTAATTTTTATTATGGATTTCATGGAAATTACTTTGATTTCTCTCTTCCATGTTGCAGAAAGCTGTAAAAATAGTAGCTGCATGTGCAGCCTCTCTGTCCTAGTATTACAACCATTCCAAATAATTACTTTTTTCTGCTGGTGTCAGAATGGCACAGAGATTACTATATTGACATAGCATTGCAACTTTGTAAATTCTAAGTCCACCTTTTCTTCTCATAAAACCTGGTTGTTCTCTTGTTTCTCAGATTTTGAGGAGGTGTGGGGGATCTGTTGAACTCGTTGATGTCTCCAGTGAACTTCCTCAGCTTGTTAGAAGGCCAGGTCTAAAGAAATGGAAGGTTTGTGGTAAAATTTGTTGGTGCTCATTTGCAATCTTTTTCCAGTATGATGTTTGGAGATGACAGATTTTGTCTAACTTGTGTTAGAATATGTAAATAGTAGAACCCTAATCCAAAGTGTATTAAGAGTAGGTTAGGTTATGTGTATTACATATATGGCTCATTGTATCATGTTTAATATCAAATATATATTTTTCTCCCGTGCTTTCTCACATGGTATCAAAGCAATCGTGAGAAATTTATCGATGTGCATAAATTCCAGCGATTCCGGATTCCGGTAAGTAAAATCAGTCATCGGAACCCTTTTCCGGCGACCTTTTCAAGTAAAATCAGTCTCGGTCAGTGCTGTGCAAAATCCAGCAATACCAAAAGACTCGCCTCTGTCCGGCGACAAAACCCCAGAAAATTCTCCGGCCAACTCTGACCCACGCGCCCCCACGCGCCGCCAACACCTTCGGCGCGTGAGCCCACGCGCCGGCGCGTGGCACCCTTTCCGGCCAGAATTTCCGGTGACTCCTTCAGGACAGTTTGGTCGGAATCTAATTCCGGCCCTACCCATCCTATTTTTGTTCGATTCCGACAACTTTGATTTATTCCGGCGACTACAGTGACTTTTCCGGCCAGAATTTCAAAAACTTCCTTCAGGACAGTCTGACCGTCCTCGAATTCCGAGCCTATCCATATTTTTATTTTTCAATTCCGACAACTTTGAATTTTTTCCGATAGCTACAGTGCTTTTTCCGGCAGCTACAGTGTTCCAGTTTTTTCCGGCAGCTCCAGTTTTTAGTTTTCAGTTTTCTGTTCAGTTTCAGCGAGTTTTCAGTTGATAATCCAACGATGTCTTTGGGACTCGATGCTTTCGGGTCTAGAAACCCGGGTTCTGGCAGTTCCGGTGTTATGATTACCTCAGAACCTTTAATGGGAGGTTCAAACTACCTAGCTTGGGCTTCGTCTGTCGAGTTGTGGTGTAAAGGTCAAGGTGTTCAGGATCATCTAATCAAGGAGTCTAGTGACGGAGATGAAAAAGCCAAAGCACATTGGGAGAAGATCGATGCTCAATTATGCAGTATTTTGTGGCGATCTATTGATTCCAAGTTGATGCCCTTGTTTCGTCCATTCCAAACATGTTATTTGGTTTGGGAAAAGGCTCGTACTTTATACACTAATGACATATCTCGTTTCTATGATGTGATATCGCGGATGACAAATTTAAAGAAACAGGAATTAGATATGTCTACTTACTTGGGTCAAGTGCAGGCAGTTATGGAGGAATTTGAGACGATGCAAGTTTCTGCTAGCGTTGCAAAGCAGCAAGAGCAACGACAAAAGCTGTTTCTAGTTCTTACTCTTGCTGGGCTTCCTAATGATCTTGACTCAGTACGCGATCAGATTTTGGCTAGTCCGACTGTCCCCATAGTCGATGAATTATTCTCTCGCTTACTTCGCCTTGCTGCAGCACCAAGTCACCCAGTGAGCTCATCACAGACACTTGATTCATCTATCCTCGTATCCCAATCCGTGGACAATCGGGCTTCTCATACTATGGAGTATAGATGAAGAGGAGGTCGTTTTGGAAGATCTAGACCCAAGTGTTCTTATTGTTATAAACTTGGTCACACTCGTGAAGTGTGCCATTCTTTACATGGTCGACCACCAAAAAATGCTTATGTTGCTCAGACCGAGACTACAGGTAACCAGGGATTTTCTGTATCTGAAAGGGAGTATAATGAGTTCCTTAAATATCGAGCAATTAAGCAGACATCTCCACAAGTAGCCATTGTTGCTCAGACTGATACTTCTGTTGCTGGTAATTCTTTTGCTTGTGTTCCCCAGTCTAGTCCTCTTGAACAATGGGGTGTGGACTCAGCCGCTTCTGATCATATCTCTGGTAATTAATCCCTTTTGTCAAATATTGCGTATTCACAGTTTCTTCCCAACGTTACTTTAGCTAATGGGTCTCAAACTAAAGCAAAAGGAGTTGGACAAGCGAATCCTCTACCCTCTGTCACTCTAGATTCCGTTCTTGATGTCCCTGGCTGTCCTTTTAATCTTGCATCTGTTAGTCGTTTGACTCGTACCCTCCATTGCGGAATATATTTTATTGATGACTCTTTTATTATGCAGGACCGCAGTACGGGACAGATGATTGGAACAGGACTTGAATCAGACGGACTCTACTACCTTAACTCACTAACATCCTCTAAGGCCTGTCTAGTTGCAGATCCTCCAGACCTACTTCACAGTCGTTTAGGACTTCCTAGCTTGTCCAAGCTTCAGAAGATGATGCCTCGTTTGTCTAGTTTATCCACATTAGAGTGTGAGTCATGTCAGCTCGGGAAACATACCCGCGCCTCCTTTCCTCGTAGTATTGAGAGTCGTGCAGAGTCTGTTTTTTCTTTGGTTCATTCGGATATATAGGGTCCTAGTAGAGTTAGTTTAACCTTGAGATTTCGTTATTTTGTTAGTTTCATTGATGATCATACACGATGTACTTGGATTTTCTTAATGAAAGATCGTTCTGAGTTGTTTTCTATATTCCGAAATTTTTGTGCTGAAATTAAAAATCAATTTGGTGTTTCTATTCGCACTCTTCGCAGTGATAATGCCTTAGAATATTTATCCTCTCAATTTCAGCAGTTTATGTCTTCTCATGGAATTATTCATCAGACCTCTTGTCCTTATACCCCTCAGCAAAATGGGGTTGCAGAGAGAAAGAATAGGCACATTATTGAGACTGCTCGCACACTTCTCATTGAATCTCATGTTCCGCTGCGTTTTTGGGGCGATGCAGTTCTCACATCTTGTTATTTGGTTAATCGGATGCCTTCATCTCCCATCCAGAATCAGATTCCGCATGAGGTATTGTTTCCCCAGTCACCCTTATACCCTGTTCCCCCTCGTGTTTTTGGGAGCACTTATTTCGTTCATAGCTTAGCTCCTGGGGAAGATAAGTTAGCTCCTCGTGCTCTCAAGTGTGTCTTCCTTGGTTATTCTCGTGCTCAGAAGGGCTATCGTTGTTATTCACCTGATCTTCGTAGTTACCTTATGTCAGCCGATGTCACATTTTTTGAGTCTAAACCTTTCTTTACCTCTTCTGGCCATTCTGACCATCTTGATATATCTGAGGTTTTACCTATACTGGCCTTTAGGGAGTCTACTATATCTCCTCCTTGACCTTCCGCTACAGAACTCTTACCCATTCCAAACGTTGGAACGTCTACTGTGGCTCCTCCTAGACTCCCTGCACAAGACACTCCACTCTTGACATATCATCGTTGTCCTCGCCCAGCATCCGGCCCGGTTGATTCACGTCCTGCACCTGACCCTGCTCCTACTGTGGACTTGTCTCTTCCGATTGCACTTCGGAAAGGTATACGGAACACCCTTAATCCTAATCCCCATTATATCGGTTTAAGTTATCATCGTTTATCATCACCCTATTATGCTTTTCTATCTTCTTTGTCCTCTGTTTCCATCCGTAAGTCTACAGGTGAAGCATTTTCTCATCCAGGGTGGCGACAGGCTATGACTGACGAGATGTCTGCTTTACATACGAGTGGTACTTGGGAGATCGTCTCTCTTCCTTCAGGTAAATCTACTGTTGGTTGTCGTTGGGTGTATGCAGTCAAGGTTGGTCCAGATGGTAAGGTTGATCGTCTTAAGGCTCGTCTTGTTGCCAAGGGATATACTCAGATATTTGGGCTTGATTACAGTGATACCTTCTCTCCCGTGGCTAAGATAGCTTCAGTCCGCCTTTTCCTCTCTATGGCTGCTGTTCGCCGTTGGCCCCTGTATCAGCTGGACATTAAAAATGCATTTTTTACACGGTGACCTTGAGGATGAAGTTTATATGGAGCAACCACCTGGGTTTGTTGCTCAGTGAAGTTGATCACTCTGTATTCTATCGGCATTCTGATTCACGTCTCTGTATTTATCTAGTGGTCTATGTTGACGACATTGTTATTACCGGCAATGACCAGGATGGTATTACTAAATTGAAGCAACATCCTTTCAACACTTTCAGACTAAGGATCTGGGCACACTAAAGTATTTTCTGGGTATTGAGGTCGCACAGTCTAGCTCAGGTATTGTGATCTCACAACGGAAGTATGCCTTGGATATTCTTGAGGAGACAAGAATGACAGGTTGTAAACCTGTTGACACTCCAATGGATCCGAATTCTAAACTTCTTCCAGGACAGGGGGAGCCTCTTAACGATCCTGCAAGATATAGGCGGTTAGTTGGTAAATTAAAAAATTATCTTACAGTGACAAGACCTGACATTTCCTTTCCTGCGAGTGTTGTGAGCATTTATGGGTTCGCCATGTGATAGTCGTTGGGATGCAGTTGTTCGCATTCTTCGGTATATAAGATCAACTCGAGGTAAAGGTTTATTGTTTGAGGATCGAGGTCATGAGCAGATTGTTGGATACTTCGATGCTGATTGGGCAGGATCGCCTTCTGACAGACGTTCTACTTCTGGATATTGTGTCTTAGTAGGAGGAAATTTGGTATCTTGGAAAAGCAAGAAACAAAATGTGGTTGCTCGGTCTATTGCAGAAGCAGAATATCGAGCAATGGCTATGGCAGCATGTGAGACTTGTGTGTGATAATCAAGGTGCTCTTCATATTGCGTCAAATTCAGTGTTCCAGGAGAGAACTAAGCACATTGAGATTGACTGTCACTTTGTCAGAGAAAAGATACTCTCGGGAGATATTGCTACAAAGTTTGTAAAGTCAAATGATCAGCTTGCAGACATTTTCACCAAGTCCCTCACTGGTCCTCGTATTAACTACATATGTAACTAGCTCGGTACATATGATTTATATGCACCAGCTTGAGGGAGAGTGTTAGAATATGTAAATAGTAGAACCCTAATCCAAAGTGTATTAGGAGTAGGTTAGGTTATGTGTTATATATATGGCTCATTGTATCATGTTTAATATCAAATATATATTTTTCTCCCGTGCTTTCTCACAACTTGCTTTGCATGATGTTACGACATTGACGGTCTATGTTAAGTTGTAATAGAAACTAAAATGATGAAGGGAGTATTACTGAGAGATTTGCCTATCTTGCACAGGGATATTGCTTTTTGGTTTTTCCAATGTTAGCATGGTTGTGGGATTTATATCAAATCAAGTTCAGATGCTATATGACTATATCTGGAGTGGGCGTACCCTTTCAATGAGAGATTAATTGTGAGACCTAATATTAACTACTTTAAATTTACTATCATATTCACATGTATGAAAAATATAACTAGATAGGCATTTTTGTGCAAGGTGAAGAAGGGGCGAACAAGAAACCAAATCAATTTAATGTTTGCACAAGGTAGTTCTTGACCTACTATTGTAACCTTTACCAAGGTGCTGCATTGGTTACCTCCTTTTGCTTTATTATGTGTTCTATCTTCCATGTAGTGTATTCTCTAGTAGCCGTAGTTTCAGTCAGTTTCCTTAAATTCTAGTATCCATCCTTTAAACATGCTGCTTCATTGAGTTTGATTTACTATTCATTCTTCTGTGCATGCAGGTTAAAGATAAAGGAATGTGGTTGATTTCTTACAAAGAAGTCTGTAATTCTCGAAGAGCTGCAGTTGTTCCTGGAATGTTCCCCTCTGGCAATGTCTATGTGGATGCACCTGAGCATGGCGACGATGCTAGTAGAAGTCAATTGCCTGACAATGGGAGTAATAGTAACTCTCAGAATGGTATTGGGGTGGTGCAGGATCCTACAGCTCCAACTACAATCTTGGATGAGGAAGCTTCAACTCTACCATTGGAACGTTGTGTGAGGATAGTGCCACATGATCAGAATACTGGAGCCTTCTTTATTGCTGTCTTTCACAAGATTTCTCCTTTGCCAGGTGAGTTTAAACCCCAACTATTTGTCAGAAGTAGAAAATTGGGGCATTTAACATTTAATATGCATGATATGGCTTAGTTCTGATAGAACATTTGCACAGTTTAATCTTCTTTTGTGGTGTGGTTGTGCTTGTGCACAAGTGATGGATGTTGTCATATGGCTTAGTTCTGATAGAACATTTGCACAGTTTAATCTTCTTTTGTGGTCTGGTTGTGCTTGTGCACAAGTGATGGAATGTTGTCATTTTCATGGATATTAGGCGCAGGAGCACACACTCTTGATGTCATAATACAATTTTCTAGCTTACTTTTGAGCTGTACTTTGTGTAAATATTGAGGTTCTGCTCTTTATGATTTGCAGTCATACAGAAGAAGCCTTTCAGTCAGCCAGGGAAGACAACTTCCAGAAGCAATTTCCAAGCACAAACGTTTACTGAGGTCAAAGATATAAATGCTGATGAAGTTGAGCAAGTGGATTCCGTAGATAACCGGAAGTCTGAAGTGACTATGGATGATGATGATGATATACTTGAAAATGGAAAGGATGAAGCTCCACCGGATACTGACCCCAGTAAAATAGTGGACGAAAAGAGGCCGGAGCAGATTGAACCTCCCAGTGATGGAAGATCTGACCCTGAGTTGGTTACAGGGAAAAGAAAGTTACAAATGCAAGGAAAATGGAGAGGGATTGACCCAGTAATATTTTACCAGGAGGAGGCAGTTGTGGATCAGATAAAGGCTTTTTACGGCATCAAAGAATCCTTTCCATTCAAAGGTCATTTGATTGTAAGGAATGTCGATATCTACCATGTGAAGAGAGTTTATTATGTATCTAAATCTGTGAAAGAAGTTCTTGATCTCAATCTTTTAGCTGGTCAGCAGCTTAAGATAGCTGCCGTTGGGCTCAAGATGTTTGTAAGTTGCTCAAAATTGACACTTGAAATTTATATTCTTGTGACTCATCTCATACTGTAGTTTCGTGGTCATGTGTTTGAATGTCCATCATTAACAGTTTCTCTTAGTAAAGAACTTAGCAACCTGCACCTTCCCCCCTCCCTTTTCTCTGAGAAAGGAAAGGAGGTACAGGACAAAGCAAGTCTGCTAAGCCCTCTTAAAGAAGTAGCAGCAAAATACAAAAGCACCATTCCGATGACCTTTTTGTCCTCTTTTCCTGTGTCTTTTTTCTATTGTACTATTCAGGTGACTTCCCGTCTTGTCTCCCATGTTGCAGGAGCGGCAAAAATCGAAAGATGCCGGTGCATTCCGCATAACATCGGAAGGGCTGCCACTGCTGTTGCCACATATAACCAAACAAATACTGTATGCATCTCCTGTAGATTTCAAACATCTTTTGCAGCACAAGAGCCTTAAATTTGGTGATTTTGAGGACGCTAAATTTAGGGAAAACGCTTCAAAGCTGCAGTTTGGCTGTTGTGTGGTGGTTCTGAACAAAGGTTAGATGTGATCTGGTATCTTCGTTTTCGTAGGCGCGATTGGTTTCTTCTAGTATAACTTTGCTTTCTGTTTCTTTCAGACGATAAGACCTTTTCAGAAACTCAAGTGGATGCATCAACTATCACTATAGGATGCTGGAGAGGGCTGAATAGTATCACAGTAATGGTGACTGAACTTGATATCCAAGAACTCCTAGAGAGGACGTTGTATATGGAGGACAATGCAGATAATAAGCCATTGACTGCTGAGGCAGATAAAATAGTTAAATCAGATGAAGCTGAATTGAATACATTGAAAAACAAGTGAGACAAATCATAGGTAAACTAACAAATTTGGAAGCTGTTATATGTGTGTACCATTGCAGGGAAATTTGGGAGATGTTGCTCTGCTTATTTGTTGGTTTATTCTGTTTAGGCATTTTTTACAACTCTAGATTTCAGATGAAAATGGAAAGAAGGATCCCTTTTGTAATCTTACTGTTATGTATCGTAATCAAAATGTTGAGGAACCAACTTATTAACTTTTGTTGGATGACAAAAAATCAAATCTCAGTCAATGGTGGAATATGAAATATTATGTCTCGTGTATAATGCTTTTATAACTCTATAATCTATTGGGCACTAATAAGTTGGATCTTAATAATTAGTTTTCAAGAAAGGTTTTAATGGCAACTGGATTTCTCTTCTCTGGAAGTCTAATGGTTTGGGAGATGTTGATTCTCGGGATATTCTAGCTTCCCTTTTCGGGGTAAGTGCATAGATAGTCATTCTAAGGGATGTTTTTTAGAATTAGCCAATTATTATTTTGTCCTGAAATTTTAAACTAAAAATCTCAAAATGTTTTTGTTCTGATAATTTGAACTGAAAAACTGAAATTCAGGACATATTTGGCTAATTTTTAAATAGCAGCCCCTCAGAGTAGCTACTTGATGTCATTTCTACTCCCTTTTCTTTCATACAACCAGTCTTTAGTTATAAATAACAATCTAGGAGCGTATGATTTGTACGTACATCTCAAATTCTCAATATATTTTATGTTTTGTTTAATAATTTGTACAAAAAAAACCTAAATGGAGTGTATATAGCAAACTTCAAATAATTCTGGGACTTAAATGACGTTTATAAAAAAAAGGAACTTCCTAGTAGTATTTTAACTTTTTAAAATTCATTTAGCTATTGTTAATAAGATAAACAAGATTTAAATAGATTGATTAGATAATACAATAGGGTGAGCGGTCCGAAGAGGCAGAAGTTACAATATTTAGGGAAAATTCACAAATACAAGAATTAGAGGAAAAGAGTGAATTCTTCAATTGGTTTTACACCAGTAAAATAATGAGCATTTGTAAAGTTATTGAAAAATAGCCATTATTTTGTTGCAACACGGAAAGTTCGAGCATAATATACTGGAGATCAGGTACACTTCCATCATATTATACCGGAACTTCAACGCGCGGAAAGTTCTGATATGATATACTGGAGATTGGAGCACATCCAGTATATTATGCTGGAATGGTATATTATATTGGAACTCCAGTATATTATACTGGTGTTCTAGTATTATATACTGGAACTCCAGTATATTTATGCTGGAACTCAAGTATATTATACTGGAATTTTAGTATATTATACTGAAATATTTTTTCAGATTTTAAACAATATTTTCATTCAAATTTATTATTTCATAAAAAATGACTAATTTCGATTACTTTTGAAACTATAACTATTTTTAAATAAATACTTGTAAATCTAGCTATTTTTGACTTTCTCTTATAAACCGTTCATTCAATTCAGATGTACATTGACTTAATCTAAAAGTAAGTATATTCAGTGTTTCATTCTCCTAGCAAAGTGCAAACAACGACGGTCAAGTTATTCCAGCACTTTTAAAAAAAAATATATATATTTCAAACATGTAAATAATCTTAAATCAACATAAATTTATTCGGTTTCATACTTAATTCCAAAAAGATAATGCTACTCCTAGTACGTATACATAGGGATGTTAGAAAAATGCGGCTATATGGAACCCACTAGTGACAGGTGACCTATAATATGATAATATCCAAGGTCCCTGCGTCTAGAGACGGATTCAAAATTTATATTACATGTGTTCAATTTTCAATATTTTAATATTAAATTCATTATACTATTAAAATTATAAGTTCATGTGTTATAAGATTTGTTGATATTTTAGAAAATTTTTACGTATTTATTTATACTCTGTATCAAAAATTATGAGTTCAAGAAAATGAGACACTTCCCAATAAGTGGAAATTTAATTAAAGAAAGGTTCTATATAAAGCGAAATCTTAGTCAAGAAATCCTGGTCAATGAATGAAAAGGAAAATATAAGAAAACTAAGGGTGTGTTTGGTATAATGGACAATATTTTCCGTGAAAAATATTTTTCAAGAAAATATTTTCTTGGAAAATAAATAGTAATCTTATTTATTTTTCGGTATTTGGTACGCAAATTAAGGAAAATGACTTCTCAAGAATATTCATAAATAATTTAAACATAATAAATATGAAGCCATAATTTTCAAACCAACAACCTCCCGGACCCATAAATTCAAAAACTTTCGAACCGCTAAATATTCAAAACCGCAGAATTTCGAACTCGTAAACTTTATAATTTCTAAAACCCGCAAACTTCCACACTCATAAACCTCTGAATTCATAATTTTGAAACTTGTAAGATTTAAGCCTTTAAACCGAAAACTGAAAAATATATTTTAAATTTTTTTCTCGGGTGGGTTGGGGGGGGGGACTAAAAAAAAGTTTAAACTACAAAAATTTTTTTCGGGGGGGGGGGGGGGGGGGTGGAGCAGAAAAATCAAAAACTAAAATTTAAAATTGCAAAAAAAAATTAAGGTAAGAAAATATATTTTTTTGCGGGGGATGGAGGGGTATTAGGGTGGGTGGTAACGGAAAAACTGAAATAAAAAAACTTTTTTTTTGGAGAGGGGGTGGGGTGGGTTTGTGGCGACCCGAAGGGTCATCACCGTAATTCTCTCTTGTTCCGTGCTTCCGAGGCCTTGAAAATCTCCCTTTTAGTTGTCTCGATTTGCGTGTTCAGTCCGGTCGCAAAGCCAATTTTTTTTTAAAATATGTGAATTCTGTGAGAAATTTGAAGACTTTTGATATTAATATTGATATAGTTGACTTTGGTCAACATTTTGGGCAAACGAACCCAGACCCGTGATGTGACGGTCCCGGAAGGTTCGTAGAAAAATATGGGACTCGAGCGTATTTCTGGAATCGAAATTCGAGGTCCCGAGCCCGAGTATAGAATTTTTGAAAGAAATTATTTTTGAAAATGATATGAAATTTTGAAAAGAAAATGAGTTAGAAAATATAGGCTTTGGGCTCGTCATTTGGTTCCGACGCCTGGCACCAGTCTTAAATATGTGTTATACACCATATGTAAAGTTTGGTTGGAAATGGACGTCGTTTGACTTGTTTTGGACGTAAAATGGGAAATTTGAAGTTTATGAAAGTTGAAGGAAGAATTATGTGTTTTGAGGCTTGATCCGTAGATTTTGATGTTATCTTGGCGATTTGATCGCACGAGTGAGATTGTAGGATATTTCTGAGGTTGTGTGTATGTTTGATTTGGAGCCCCGAGGGCTTAGGTGAGTTTTGGGTAAGGCCCTGGAGGTATTAGACTTAGAGAAAATAGGTTTAGGTGTTGCAGACACCAGCGTGGCCGCGCTCATTTCCGCGCGGTCCGCGCGACTGCGATGCTTTTCTGTGCGGTCCGCGTGGCTGAGTCTGAGGGCTAGGGTATCAAGTTAACCAGCGCGGCCGCATACCAAAACAAGACGGTCCGTGCTGGGAGGGTTCAGAGAAGCCTCAATTTTTCATCCACTCGGCGCGACCGCAATACATTTTTGTACGGTCTGCTCCAGTTCCTCAGAAAGGTATAAAAGTTCGAAAATTTCAGCCATTTTTTCACTTTTCAAAACCCAAAACCTAGGAGGCGTTTCTCCAAATGATTTTTTCTCCTTCTAAACGATTGGTAAGTGATTTCTAACTTAATTTCCTTGCTCCTAACATCTTTTAACATGATTTCAACTTCAATCAAAGGTTTTCATAAATGGGAATTTGGGGTTTTGGGTGGAGCCTAAGTTTTTCAAAATTTGGGGAGTTGGAACCAATTGGAGGTCTGACTTCAATTTTTGGAAATTTTTGGGCAAAACTTTGGGAAATTCATTCTTATGCATTCAAATTGATTAAACTAGTGATTGTTGATACATTTGAGTAATTTGTGACTAGATTTGAGCGGGTTTGTGGCGAATTCGAGGAGTAAAGCTATTCTAGAGGTGTGAGTTGAGTTTGGAGCTTTCGAGGTAAGTGTTTGTTCTAACTTTGGCTTGAGGGATTAGGATTAGAATATTATCTGCTACGTGTTAATTGTGGTGCACAATGTATAGGCATGTTGACAGTTATCTATGCACCGAAGTCTAGCATGACCGCGAGTCGTAATTGCTTTTAATTCGAAAGATATGATACAATTGTGTTATTTAGTTGATAAATTCTTATGAAGTGGTAATTGAGATGGAAATGAGTTAAAGGAGGAAGTGTACTATTATTTCCTTGCCGGGACTTATTTGTTAATTTGTTCTCCCTTGCCGGGATGTTTAATATTGTCGTTTATCCCCTTCCCCCGATTGGTTGTGACTGTCGATTGGGTGAGGAAGAACGATTATGCACGAAGGGTCATTCCGTGCAATGTTTTAATAATTGAGCACGGAGGGTCATTCCGTGCCTTGATATGAGAGTTATGTGAGAAAAAGCGCGAAGGTTGATGCCGTGCACTTTATTCGACTGTTTTAGTGAGAATGAGAGTAAAAGAACGAAGGTTGGTTCCGTGCAGTTGTTAATTTACCTGTTTTCTTTAATTGATGTTATTTGTCCAATTTCATCTCCTTGTTCGTTGATCCTATATATGAATTGTTACACCCCGCAACATGCCCCCTCCCTATTATCTATTTAAATTATGTATATTTTTCCTGTTATTGTACTTATATTTGTACATGTTGTTTGTGGTAGGTCCTATCTAGCCTCGTCACTACCTCGCCGGGGTTCGGCCAGGCACTTACCAGCACATGGGGTCGGTTGTGCTGATGCTACATTTCTGTGCTTTTTGCACAGATTACGATACCGGAGCAGCTTTTGGACAATAGCAGTAGCCTATTCGATCGGGAGCTGACTTCAGTCCAGGGACTTCGAGGTAGCCTAGCTGGCGTCCGCAGGCCGGAGTCCTTATCTATTTTTAGTTTGTTTTCTTTGTACCGAGACAAACATTTTTTATTTCCATTCTGGCTTGTTTGTGGCACCCATTAGTAGTCCGTGAGCTATTGACACCAGAATTTGGGTAGAGATATATTTTAACCTTTCGCATTATGACTTCGTCTTTATTAAAAGTCTTTCGCTTAATTTTAATTATTGTTTCAGTTTATTATAATCATTTAAATAAATTAGCAGAATTATTAAGATGTTTGGCTTGCCTAGCTCTGACAGTAGGCGCCATCACGACTGCCGATGGTGGAAAAATTCGGGTCTTGACAAGTTGGTATCAGAGGACTATGTTACTTAGGTCTCACAACTCACGAACAAACTCGGTAGAGTCTGAGAGATCGGTACGGAGACGTCTGTATTTATTCCCAGAGGCTATAAAATTAGGAAATATTTTACCTTGCTTATTCTTGTCATGCGAATCCTGTTTCTCAAATACTGGTTGTCATTGTACTTTGTTCTTTCACAGATGGCGAGAACGCGTGCTTCTTCTTCTACCACACAGCAGCCTGAGCCCCCCGCAGCAGCTCCTGTCAGGGGCAGAGGGCGAGGCCGAGGCCAGGGCAGAGCTCAGCCCAGAGCAGCGGTCCCAAAGGTGGGGCCTCATGTTGACTACGATGAGGAGGTTCCAGCACAACAGCTCTAGTGGGCCCAACTCAGGTCCCAGAGGGTTTCATAGCCACTCCAGTACTCTAGGACGCTTTGGTCGGACTGGTAGGCTTTATGGAGTTTCTTTGTGATGCGCCGGAGGATTTCAGCGCAATTCAATACTAATTGCGTAGATTCTAGCTCGTTTTAAGGCAATTATAACTGATATTCATGTAGCTTTGTTGTTCTCACAGCACAAGAGGAAGGGCAGACCAAAGATATGAAAATGGACACAAAAAGAGAAGAAAAGAGCATAATATTACACAAATGCCAATCTGCGGTCTAGTCTGCGGTCGCAGACGCGACCTGGAAGGGCAAATTTGTCCATTTTCTGTCCCGAATTTTGTCCACCTATAAATAGTTTTTAGATACTTTTGTGGGAACATCTTGTCTGACCTTTTAGCTACACTCCACGACATTAATATTCTCCCTTTTTGGAAGCTTTTAGGTGAATAATCTTCTCTTTGTAAGAATTTATTACACTTATTATTAGTTGGTTTTGTGTTTTAGCATGAGTAGCTAGTTTTAATTACTAAGGTTGTGGACCCTAAATGAGTGTTATGTTAATAGATGTTTGACATTGAATATATATATATATATATATATATATATATATATATATATATATATATAATGGGTGCTTGATGTTTATTTACTTCTTGTTCTTCATTCATTGTTCGTGGTTGCAAACATTAACAAAAGCCATTAAATTCTTGCTTTGCTTGAGAAAGTGGGTTAGAATTTGGTAGAAGCGAATATCAATGACTCAAGGCTTTAAACCTTGCTTGATAAAATCGCTTAGGAATAAGTGGGTTTTAATTGGCATTTATTGATGGTTCTTAATAGCAACTCTTTTAGGAAATCATAAAGAGGAAATACTACTAATTCATTGGAAAATATTGGGTAGTATCTTATACATCATTTGCATATCTTAAGGACCTCCCATTAGAAATTTATCATATTAACACCTGTTGACATTACACTACATTAAAGGGGACACAACCTTGGTCACTTTTACCCACTTGTTTACTCCTTAATTGTTAAAATTAGTTGTTACTCAAACCCAAAAAATCATACATACTCTTGTCACCATACACTATTTTCTCATGTTACAATTAACCTAATAAAGATCTAGCTCGAGTTGAGCAACACACTAAACAAGTAACCTTTTCACAACTATTCCCTGTGGGATTCGACCCCAACCTTGTTAGGTTAGTATATTTGACATCGACCGCCTTACATTATTTATTAAAGTGTAATTTGAGCATATCAAATTTTGGCGCCATTGCCGGGCAATACGATTCTTGAAATTACTATTTAGTGTGTACTTTACTTAAGTTTATTTCTATTCCATCACACTTTGCTTGTTTTGCTTGATGTTGATAGGAAACATGTCAGACTATGAAGAAGATGTGGAGGTTGAAATGGGGGAAAACCCCTTTGCAGATATCGAAGAATACATTGAAGATACCAATGTTATTGTGCCTCCGCCCGTTGGAGCGGCTACATTTCAAGTGGTACATGGGTTATTTTTGATGCTTAAGGCAGAAGGGTTCTTCAGAAATTCCACTCTTGATGATCCAACGCAACACCTTAGGAACTTTGTGGGTGTGTGCGCAATGCATAAGCAAAACAATGTAAATGACGATGCCCTAAGGTTGAGATGCTTCACGTACTCTATAGCTGAGGATGCAAAGAAATGACTCCAGAATATACCTCCCAACTCCATTCATACATGGCCCGAGCTTGTTTGGGTGTTTTTGTCCAAGTGGTTTCCGCAAAGTAAAAAGTCTGAATTGCGGGAAAAGATATTTTTCTTCAAGAAAATGCAGGGGGAGTAGTTGCATGAGGCATATGATCGTTTCAACAACCCTCATGGAGGGTACCAAAGGCAACCATACCATGATCCTGGGCAACAAAATCAATGGAGGCCAAAACAGCAAGGGCAAGGCAACCAACAGTGGAGAAATTACCAAGGTAATCCTCAACAAGGAAATTGGAACAACAACAACAACTTCGCTAATCGTAGCTCTAACCCATATGTTCCCCCCGAAAGGTAATTATGCAAATCAAGGGTCATCCAGTGATTCAAAGTTAGAAAGCATGTTTGAGAGAGTTTTGCAAAATCAAGAAAAGTCGGATGAATCCATGAGAAACATGACCGAGGTGGTTAGATCTCATACCGCATCTATCCAAGAATTAGATATGCGAATGAGAGACCTTTCACGGGAGCAAAACCCAAAGCTAAAAGGGAAACTTCCAAGTGACATAGTGGTGAACCCGAAAAGTGGCGGAGGTGGTTCAACCTCTCACATCATGTCAATAATGACTAGAAGTGGGAAGGTTCTACAAAGTGACATTGAGCAAAAGGTTGTGGGGGAAGAAGCCGAACAAGAAGTGAAATCCGAAGAGCAAAGGGTTGTAGAAGTTGAGAGGTTGCTGGAAAAAGAAAAAGTTCAAGAAGTGCTCCAAGAAGAGGTGAAGGGAAAGGAAAAAGAGAGGGAGACATCAAAAACTCCAACTCCTATTCCTAGACCTCCTCCACCATTTCTCCAAAGACTTGTAAGAAAGATTAAAGATAGCAAGCTTGAAAAACTCTATGATATCCTTAAGCAATTGTCGGTGAACATTCCGTTCTTGGAAGCTTTCCAAGAAATGCCGGGGTTTGCAAAATATTTGAAGGAATTGATCACCAAGAAGAGGACAACGAAGAATGATGTGGTGAACATGACTCACTGGGTTAGCTCTATCATTGCCAAGAGTCCTGTCCAAAAGAATGAGGACCCGGGAGCATTTGCCATTCCTTGCACTATCGGAGAGCGAAACTTTGCTAGAACCCTTTGTGACAATGGGGCTAGTATCAACTTGATGCCACTTGCCATCTATAAGCAAGCGGGATTAGGGATGCCAAGGCCAACAAGCATGAGGTTACAAATGGCCGACTGATCCATTAAACGACGGGTAGGCATTGTTGATGATGTGATTGTGAAGTTGGTGAATTTCATTTGCCTGCCGACTTTGTAATTCTAGATTGTGCCGTGGACAAAGATATCCCCATCATCTTGGGGAGACCATTCTTGGCAACCGGAAGAGAATTTTGTTAGGATTTATGCCCGTCACTAGGGGGGGGGGGTGAATAGTGCGGCACGAGAATATTGATAAATATTGCGGAATTAAAATTGCAGGAGTAAAGTAAATGTAGTAATTAAAAGATTAAGGAAAGGACACACCGAATTTATACTGGTTCACCACAACGTGTGGTTAGTCCAGTCCCCGAGAGACTCTCTCGAGTTTCCACTAACTCCGTTAAGCTTACGGGTGCCTAACAAACCGTTACACTTGCTCGTAGATGTACACTCTACAAGACTTCAACTTGCTCGAGGATACCTCACCTCAAGACTTCACCTTGCTCGTGGATACCGCACCACAAGACTTCACACACTAAGATTGAGGGTACTTAGCAAACCCGACAATCAATGAGAAGATATGGTCTTCTCAAACACCTTTCTCTTTTACAACAAGAACTCTCTAAAAAGAGTAGATAAAGAGATACAATAGTAGCTCTATGAACAACTCAAAGTTGTCTCTCAATTGGCTCAACAAAAGCTCTAAAATGATGCACAAATAATATCAATATGTATATGAATAATGAGAAGTGTTGTTCGTGTCAAATCAGCTCAAAAGACCTCTATTTATAGGTGGTAGAAGTAGTATGTCCGTTGCTTAATTGGCAATCAATTATGCTGATTTTATGCCAAGATAATCGATTATCAGATTTGCATAATCGATTATCAGCTTACCGTTACAAAATCGGAAGCTGGTTTTGTGCTAGAATAATCGATTATCTGCCTGTCATTCAAAAACTTTGGCAACGGATACAAGATAATCGATTATGCCCAAGTGTATAATCGATTATCCTACTCTGCGGAAATTTCCAATAAATGGAATTTCCCAGAATAATCGATTATCACTTTTGCATAATCGATTATTCACCTATGCTGTCCAGAATTGAAAACTTACTTCAAAAACCATTTTGGTTAAAATGAAAACGTTAAAATCATTTTGTTTGAAGTATTTGAAATATGTTTATGATAATTATGATTTGATAAAAAGATTTTATGTATATTTATGATGACCTATGTTGAGCCAAAAGACGAGATAACTTAAACGTTGCTCTTACATTGGTTCTACCTAACGACCTACGCCTTGGGTCTTCGGTCTTGAACTTTTGAGCTCGTCTTTGGCTTTTCCATGCAATCCATTCATCAATATGCTTCTCGGCATTCAATCTTGATTGTTTGTCATATAATTACGTTGTTTGACACTTGACTTCATTGTTTGTCATTCATCAAAACCTATACCTGAAAATCATGCTAATACAACCAAAGCACACATATCATGGATAGAATGATTTTCTACAATTTTTCCCTTTTTGATAATGACAAACAACAGGAGATATGCATATCGGATCCCCCCTAAATTCATGCTATATCTCAACATACAATTCATGCAAACGATTCCCATTAATGATAATTCCCCCTCAAATAAGGCATACTATAACGTAGATACATTCCCCCTTATTTGATGCATATCGCCTAAACTCTTCCCCCTTTGGCATTATCAAAAAGAGAGTATGCAAAGGCTACTTTCCCCTTTCGACATAAAATAGGAAATACAATGAGGAATATACATTGACGATATTTAAACAATCATACCAACATGAAATAATACCAAATGTTAGTAAAAACATAACAACCATAATAACGGTTATTTTTCGCAAATCATATTGCTTAAGAACATATCAACAGTTAATTTTTAACAAACCAATAGTTGTATTAAAGACACGAATCATTTATTTTTCAAGAATATATCAACTGTTATTCAAACCAAAAATAATATTCATCAAAACATGAATCAATTATTATTTTTAACAAAAATAATTGATACCAATTGTTATTCAAGATAAAAGGTATCAAAACATGAATCAACAGAAATAATTAATATCACTTATTAACAAAGATATATTAATTGTTAACACATATCAACTATTACGTTTTTATCAAAAATATGATAACTAACCGACATTCCCCCTCGATGCAATAAGGTTTCGGGCTTGGTGCATCTACTACGATATTGTAGTCTTCAAGCACACCTGCAAACGTACCTAAAAATAGGTTTTAGGTACCCAAGCACTTTTGGGTCCTTGGGGGTTAGGCAAATATAATCATAGCTCAAAGATAAATCCCTATGTTTTGCAAAACAGACGGGTGCTATGCGTCCTACCCGGTTGCAATAATGACATATAACATTCGGGTTGTGCATATGTCTTGGTTGAGCCAAAAATGTTCTAGGTAATCTAAAGTCGTTATTCCTAGACGTATTGCGATTCCTAGAGTTATTTCTAGGTGGTCTAAAATGATTAATTCTAGACTCATTTACAAAATTCCTGGAATTATTTCTAGGTTGTGCATCGCAATTTCTAACATGATTCTTACGCCTTTTATTTTTCCTGGGCCTTTTATTTTTAATTTCTTCAACTATTTTAGGATTGTCTACACTACATTTTTCTAGTGTATTCCTAAGTTCTATGTTTTCTAATTTCAAGGAATCACAAGATGAACAATTAGAACTTTGATCAATTGAAGAGGCTTAATTCATCTCCTTAATTTTATTTTTAAGATCAAGATTATCATTTTCAAAAAATTTATTTTCTTCTTCTAAGACTTTAATTCTAGCCTTGGCCTCTTTGGAGATTTTTGAAACCTTTTTCAATTCAACATATAATTCTTGAAAGGCTTTTTGTAATTCTTCAAAAGAATAAGAGTTAGAATTACTTACCTCTTCTTCCTCGTTGGCCATGAGGCATAGTGCGGCAGTTTCATCGCCCGAGCTGTCCGAATCCCATGTTACACGCCTTTGGTATTTGTTCTTCTTCTTGTCCTTGGATTTTGGACAATGTGATTTGGTGTGGCCAAGTTTTCCACAATTTTGGCATGAAGGACTTGGTTCTTCCTTCTTTATTTCCTTTTTCATAAACTTATAAAACTTTTCGATCAAGGCATTGGAAATATTATCATCATCGCTATCCGAATCACTTACCTCTTCTCTTTTAGAGGATGAGGCTTTGAAGGCAATACCTGGACCTTTATTTCCAAGATAAGGATTTGAATAGTGCTTTCATAAGTTTTGAGGTTACCTCTTAGTCCATCAATTGTGACGTCCGTGATTCCTATCGACTCTTGGATGGCATTGGCTTTGGATCGCCATTTGGGAGTGAGACTCCGCAAGATTTTTCGAACAAGATCTTTGTTCGAGTATACTTTCCCGAGAGCATGGAGATTGTTGATGATCATTGAGAAACGATCGAACATAATATCGATGCTTTCATTCTCCCTCATTCTAAAGAGTTCATATTCATGTGTTAGAAAATCAACTTTTGATTCTCGAACTTGAGGCGTACCTTCATAAGTGATTTCAAGTTTATCCCACATCTCCTTGGCGGTTGTGCAGCAAGAAATCTTCCGATAGTCATCCGGATTCACCGCACAATATAATAAATTGACGGCCTTTGCGTTATTTTCAACTTTCTTGATGTCCTCGGCAGTATATTCATCTTCCTCCTTTGGAACCGTGGTTTCTCCAACTTTCTTTGTTGGCATTTGTTCACCGTTCTTGATGATTTGCCACAGACGAAAGTTATTGATTGGATGAAGATTCTCATCCGCTCTTTCCAATATATGTAATTTGTTCCGTCAAATAGTGGAGGCCTATTGGTGGAGCGTCCTTCGCTCATCATTCCTGCGTTCAATATTCTCAACAAAAAAATATATCGTTCTCTCAACCGGTTAAGGCTTTCAGAAAGTTAGGCTCTGATACCAATTGTTAGGATTTATGCCCGTCACTAGAAGGGGGATGAATAGTGCGGCACGAGAATATTGATAAATATTGCGGAATTAAAATTGCAGGAGTAAAGTAAATGCAGTAATTAAAAGATTAAGGAAAGGACACACCGAATTTATACTGGTTCACCACAACGTGTGGTTAGTCCAGTCCCCGAGAGACTCTCTCGAGTTTCCACTAACTCCGTTAAGCTTACGGGTGCCTAACAAACCGTTACACTTGCTCGTAGATGTACACTCTACAAGACTTCAACTTGCTCGAGGATACCTCACCTTGCTCATGGATACCGCACCACAAGACTTCACACACTAAGATTGAGGGTACTTAGCAAACCCGACAATCAATGAGAAGATATGGTCTTCTCAAACACCTTTCTCTTTTACAACAAGAACTCTCTAAAAAGAGTAGATAAAGAGATACAATATTAGCTCTATGAACAACTCAAAGTTGTCTCTCAATTGGCTCAACAAAAGCTCTAAAATGATGCACAAATAATATCAATATGTATATGAATAATGAGAGGTGTTGTTCATGTCAAATCAGCTCAAAAAACCTCTATTTATTGGTGGTAGAAGTAGTATGTCCGTTGCTTAATTGGCAATCAATTATGCTGATTTTATGCCAAGATAATCAATTATCAGATTTGCATAATCGATTATCAGCTTACCGTTACAAAATCGGAAGCTGATTTTGTGCTAGAATAATCGATTATTGGATTTGCATAATCGATTATCTGCCTGTCGTTCAAAAACTTTGGCAACGGATACAAGATAATCGATTATGCCCAAGTGTATAATCGATTATCCTAATCTGCGGAAATTTCCAATAAATGGAATTTCCCAGAATAATCGATTATCACTTTTGCATAATCGATTATTCACCTATGCTGTCCAGAATTGAAAACTTACTTCAAAAACCATTTTGGTTAAAATGAAAACGTTAAAATCATTTTGTTTGAAGTATTTGAAATATGTTTATGATAAATATGATTTGATAAAAAGATTTTATGCATATTTATGATGACCTATGTTGAGCCAAAAGACGAGATAACTTAAACGTTGCTCTTACATTGGTTCTACCTAACGACCTACGCCTTGGGTCTTTGGTCTTGAACTTTTGAGCTCGTCTTTGGCTTTTCCATGCAATCCATTCATCAATATGCTTCTCGGCATTCAATCTTGATTGTTTGTCATATAATAACGTTGTTTGACACTTGACTTCATTATTGTCATTCATCAAAACCTATACCTGAAAATCATGCTAATACAACCAAAGCACACATATCATGGATAGAATGATTTACTACAAATTTATGGATTCAGAACGAAATGAGATCAAATTCCGGGTGAATGACAAAGAAGTTACCTTCCAAGATAGCAAGGGTATGAAGTTGCCACATGAATATGAGAACATCTCCGTGATTGAGGTGGTTGACGATATTGAAGATTCCGTCAAAGTGAAAATGGAAGAGCAATGCCTTGGTGAGGCATTGGCGGCGATCTTAGTGAATTTTGATGGTGAGGACATGGAGGGATACATGGAGTCGGTGAACACATTGGAGGGTCTTGGATCCTACACTTATGCTCCGGCCAAGCTCTCTCTTGACTTGGAAAATAGAGCCACACCTCCCGCCAAACCATCCATCATTGAACCACCGCAATTAGAGTTCAAGCCTCTCCCGACGCATTTAAGGTATAAATTCTTAGGCTCTAATGACACCTTACCCGTAATTGTTTCTTTTTCTTCAAATGATTTGCAGGTAGACAGATGGTTGGAGGTCTTGAGAGACCATAGGAAAGCTATTGGATGGAAAATCGCAGACATCCGTGGGAACCCTGCGGGGATTTGTGAACATAAAATTCAATTGGAGAGCGAAACAAAGCCACGCATCGAGCATCAAAGACGGTTGAACCCGTCAATGTAGGAGGTGGTGAACAAGGAGATCATAAAGTGGTTAGATGCCGGAGTAGTGTACCTCATTGAAGACAGTTCATGGGTGAGTCCAGTTCTGTGTGTGACCAAAAATGGGGGCATGACCGTGATAGAAAATGATAAAAATGAGCTCATCCCAACACGAACAGTGATTGGATGGCGAGTGTGCATGGACTATCGAAAGCTAAACGGTGCAACATGCAAAGACCATTTCCCTAAGACCATTTCGCTATGCCTTTTATTGATCAAATGCTTGATCGGCTAGCGGTAAGGTCATTCTATTGTTTACTTGATGGTATTCTGGATATAATCAAATCAACATGGCGTTGGAGAACCAAGAAAAGACAACATTCACTTACCCATATGGCACATTTGCTATTAGTCGAATGCCATTTGGCTTGTGTAATGCGTCGGCTACTTTCCAACTATGTATTATGTCCATTTTCTTGGACATGGTTGAAGATTTTCTTGAGGTATTCATGGATTATTTTTCGGTAGTTGGGGACTCATTTGAGCATTGTCTTGGCAACTTCAAGCAATTGCTTAAAAGATGCGTAGAGACAAATCTCGTGCTAAATTGGGAGAAATGTCACTTCATGGTTGACGAAGGCATTGTGCTTGGGCACAAAATTTCAAAGAAGGGTATTGAAGTTGATTGGGCGAAGATTGATATCATCTCTAAGCTTCCTCCACGAACGACCGTGAAGGGTGTAAGAAGTTTTATAGGGCCCGCCAGGTTTTACTGGCGCTTCATCAAGGACTTCTCAAAGATCGCTAACCCATTGTGCAAGCTCCTCGAGAAAGATGCTAAATTTGTGTTTGATGAAAATTGTCTTAAGGCTTTTGAGGAGTTGAAACTCAAGCTCACCACGACACCCATTATTGTCACTCCCAATTGGTCTCTTCCTTTCAAGCTCATGTGTGACGCCAGTGGTGTGGCTATTGGAGCGATGCTAGGTCAACGCCACAACAAAATTCTTCTTCCAGTGTACTATGCCAGTAAAACTCTCAATGGAGCACATGTAAACTACACAGTGACTGGGCAATAGCTTCTTGCTATTGTATATGCTTTTGAGAAGTTCCCGGCATATTTGTTGGGATCCAAGGTGATAGTGTATACGTATCATGCGGCTCTTCGGTATCTTATGGAAAAGAAAGATGCAAAGCCTCGGTTGATATGATGGGTCTTGTTATTGTAAGAATTTGACTTTGAAGTCAAGGATCGCAAGGGAACGCAAAATCAAGTGGTGGATCATTTGTCAAGGCTTGAGGAAGCAAGGAGACCATAAGGTGAGCTTGAAATCAACGATGCTTTTCCGGATGAGCAAATATTGGCACTATCTACCACCTTTGCTCCTTGGTATGCCGATATTGCTAACTATTTGGTGAGTGATCTTATACCTGAGGATTTGGAATCATATCAAAACAAAAAGTTCTTGAGAGATTGCCGACAATACTATTGGGAGGAACCATATTTATTTCGTGTTTGTGCCGACAATATCATTAGAAGATGTGTTCCTGAAGAAGAGACGATGCCAATTCTCAAGGCATGCCATGGCTCTCCGGTTGGGGGTCATCATGGGGGAAATCGAACGGCGGCAAAAGTTCTTGAATGTGGATATTATTGGTCGTCCATCTACCATGATGCCAATCAAATGGTAAAAGCTTGTGATCAATGTCAACGATAAGGGTTTATTTCCAAAAGGCATGAAATGCCGATGCCCTTTGTGATGGAAATAGAAATCTTTGATGTGTGGGGGATCGACTTCATGGGCCCCTTTGTGAGTTCTTATGGGATGAAATATATCTTGGTGGCTGTGGACTACGTGTCCAAATGGGTTGAAGCCATTGCCTTACCAAACAATGAGGCGAGAAGTGTCACCATATTTTCGAAGAAGAATATATTCATTTGGCTTGGCACTCCTAGAGCCATCCTTAGTGATGGTGGATCACACTTCTGCAACAGAGCTTTTGCGGGGTAACTTGAAAAGCATGGAGTCAAGCACAAGGTGGACAGACCTTACCATCCGCAGTCGAGTAACCAAGTTGAAGTGTCCAACCAAGAGATCAAGAATAGTCTAGCAAAAATTGTGAACGCAAACAGGATTGACTGGTCAAGAAAGCTAGATGATGCATTGTGGGCATACTGTACAGCCTACAAGACTCCTATTGGTACTTCTCCTTACCGGCTCATCTTTGGTACAGCATGTCATCTACCCGTGGAGTTAGAACACAAAGCCATGTGGGCATTGAAGAAGTTGAATCTAGAATGGGCTGAGGTTGCAAATTTGAGGTTGACACAACTCAATGAACTGGAATAATTCCGGTTCCATGCTTATGAAAGTGCGGTTGTGTACAAAGAGCGGATGAATTTTGTCCATGAGAAAACGATCTTGAAGAGTGATTTCAAGGCGGGTGATTTGGTCTTGCTCTTTAACTCAAGGCTCAAACTATTTTCGGGAAAGCTCAAGTCCAAATGGTCTGGTCCTTTCAAAGTGGTAAATGATTCACCGTATGGAGCGGTAGAACTGGAATCAACAGACGGTTCCCGATCATTCAAAGTAAATGGCCAACGCATCAAACATTACTTGGGTATTGATAGTGAACATCATTTGGTGGAGCAGCTGGCTCTCAAAAATGGTCCTTACCCGACCACTGAGTAGAATTGAAGGAACATCAGTCCCGTTGTGCCACGACGTTAAATCAAACGCTTCATGGGAGGCAACCCATGAGTGGTAACACCCTTTTTCTCTTTACATTTTTCATTTTTTTATGTTTACAAAGTCTGTTGGAGTGCAGGGATCTCAAAAGATCTCAACACTTGGTAAAACTGCTTGAAAAAGTGAAGGAAAAGCACATAGTGGAAAATGCGGTAGGAATGCGGTCGCACAATTGATCTGCGGTCCGCATATCTACCGCAGATTGAAATAGAGAACGGCAAACAATTGGCAATTAAAAATGCAGCGAACACGTTAATTCTGCGGTCCGCATGTTGAATCTGCGACATCAGATTGGACCGCATTTGAGGCCTTTGAAAATCCTTCACCCCCACATCGCAGAACACATATGCGATCGCATAGTGTGCTCTGCGATGCTTTGTCCATCGCAGATACATTGTTGAATAGCCAGGTACATTCTCTTACACTCTGCGTCATAACAAAACAAAACAAAAAAAAAAGAGAGAAAAGAAGAAAATGACAGAAAATAAAGAAAAAAAGAAAATTTTCGAAAAAAAAGAGAGAGGGGCACTCTGATTGAACCCAAGAAAGGGCAATACTCAAGCTCACAAACAACTCTTAGATCAACACTTGTGTATCACTCATGGTATGTAAATCTCTTCCCCTTTTTCTCATTCGAAGCTCTTGTACAAAGGATTGATCTAAGTTAGTTTGTGTGCAGAAAATCTGCTAAAAATAGGCAAATTTGAACTAGAATAGGTTAGCCATTGTAGGAGACTAGCTGCTGAATAACAACGAAGTCTGCGGTCCGCATGTCTGATCTGCGGACCGCATTTTGGTCGCAGACCTAACCCTAGGTCACCTGGAGACAATGATCTTCTGCGATCATTATGCGACCACAAACCTGTTATGCGGTCCGCAAAATGATCGCATCTTAAATTCCTTTATTGGCTGAGCTAAGTGGTAAAATACGGTAGAGAATGCGGTTGTAGAATTGATCTGCAGACCGCATACCTACCGCTGATTGAAACAGAGAACTGAGAAATTTTTAAAGTTCAAATGTTCATTCTGCGATGCATCTGCGGTTCGCATAGTGGTTATGCGATCGCATTTTGCATCGCAGATGGTCCAACTGGTTAGGCATGCAGATGGTCCAACTGGTTAGGTTATGCAATCGCATTTTGCATCGCAGATGGTCAAAAAAGGATGTATCTAGAGAAGGTAGAGGTTCGAGGCTTCACTATTAATTGCAGTGCCAAGGCCATAAACAAACTGCTCGTCCTAGAATGGGAAGAACACACAGCAACTGCGGAGTATGATGCCAAGTTTGCAAACAAAGAGGGTGAACGTAGCTGGATTGCCTCTGTCATTGCAAGTGGAACCCCAACATGGATACAACCAGGGCACAAAATCTACAAGGAGAGTTTATCGCTGGAGGGACGATACTGGCTTGCATTCCTCGCATCCAGATTGATCCCTACGCAAAACGAGACAGAAATTTCTATTGAGAAGGCTCTCCTGGTAGCTTGCATGATGCAGGATATCAAGATCAATGTGTGGTCCATTATATATCAGGAAATGGGTAAGCAGGAAATGTAGGATGTTACATCGCTCCCATTTACAACATTGATCACAGCTCTATGCCAAGCGGCCAATGTCCCGGTAGATGTCCGGAAGGACAAAATGGGCAGGGATGCAGGTATTATAGGTATCACCCATCTTGGTGACGCTGTAGTGCCTCCCGTTGGTGTTGTTCAGGAGGACCTTCCTTCATCCCAACCTAATGTCACTTCTCCAGCAGATGTTGCAGAGTCCTCTACGCCTCAAGCTGCTCATACATCTACCACTGTTTTGACTCCATCTGCTCCTCTGGCAGTCTCAAAGCTTGGTATACTGGCCCAACATGCAAATGCCAAAGTTCACCAACTTCTGAAGACTTTGCCGAATTTGATCAAGCAAGCCCTTACTCCCATGCAAGCAGCCGTGGCAGATATTCAACAAAGGCAATCAGCATATGCGGAACGACTACAGGGAATTGAGTTGAGGTCTGGGAAGGTGGAAAGAGGTGAGGTGAGTGGCCTTCCCGACCTCAAGAAGGAGGTTGCCTCTATGAAGGTCGAATTCCAAAATGCAAAATTTGGAATTCGATCTTCCATCCCTCATTCCCTCGGAAGGTGCTCCAGGTACAGGCTCCGCCCCAGACTTGGGGCTTGATTTCACAAATTTGATAGCGGATCCTGTGGTTCCTATCCTCGAAGGCTCTCATACCGATGCTCCCACCAGTCCTATTGATATTGATTCTGATGAGGAGACCGATAGCTCAGACAAGTTGGAGGGTGACGGGGAGAATGAGGAAGAAGATAGTTTGGGGTTCTCTAGTGACGAAGCCCCTCAGCTTGTTGATAAGGGGAAGACGGTTGTTCAGAAGGATAAGAGTGCAGATGCTACTGCTGACGAGGAGGAGAAGGCATAGATGAAGATTGCCCTGGAGAGGTCTTTGATTGACAAAGGGGGTCAGACAGCTCCTGTAGTACCCCTATCTACACCAGGTGCATCCAGTTGCTCGCATATGCCAGCAGATGATATTGTCCCCCCAGCCGCAGTTCCATGGATTACCATGGATTTCGTTTCTGGCCTTCCGATGACTCGGAAGAAGTTTGATACTATATGTGTTATTGTTGATAGGCTGACCAAGTCAGCACATTTTATTCCAGTTGCCACCACCTATTCGTTTGAGAGATTTGTTGAGATCTATATCACGGAGATCGTTCGCCTTTATGGGGTGCCGATATCTATTATTTCGGATCGGGGTCCGCAATTTATCTCACATTTACAGTAGGAGCTGGGCACATAGGTTCAGTTGAGTACAACATATCATCCCAGAAGGACGGTCAGTTCGAGAGGACTATTCAGATTCTTGAAGATATGCTTCGAGTCTGCGTTATTGATTTTGAAGGCCCGTGGACCAGTTCTTGCCTTTAGGAGAGTTTGCCTACAACAACAGCTACCGGTCCTGTATTCAAATGGCCCCGTATATGGCATTGTATGGTAGGCGATGTCGATCCCCAGTCGGATGGTTTGAGCCGGAAGAGGCTCGGTTATTAGGTACATATTTAGTACAGGAGGCCTTGGATAAGGTCAAGATCATTCAGGATAGACTTCGGTCAGCTCGGTCCAGGCAGAAAAGTTATGCAGACCGCAAGGTCAGAGATGTTGCTTTCATGGTTGGTGAGCGAGTGTTGCTCCGTGTATCGCCTATGAAGGGCATGATGAGATTCGGGAAGAAGGAAAAGCTTAGCCCTAGGTACATTGACCCATTTGAGATTCTTGAGCGAGTGGGAGATGTGTCTTATAGGCTTGCCTTGCTGCCTAGCTTGTCAGCCGTGCATCCAGTTTTTCATGTATCCATGCTTTGGAGGTATCATGGCGATCCTGCCCACGTTTTAGATTTCAGCACTGTCCAATTGGACAAGGATTTGTCGTATGAGGAGGATCCGGTGGCTATTTCTGACTAGCAGGTTCGACAGTTGAGGTCGAAGAGTTTTCCCTCAGTGCGTGTTCAGTGTAGAGGTCAGCCTCTTTAGGCATCGACCTGGGAGTCCGAATCTGATATGCGGAGCCGTTATCCTCATCTAGTCCCCGACTCAAGCACTTATTTCTTCTGTCCTCCGAGGACTAACGGTTGTTTTAGAGGTGGAGGATGTGACGAACCGAAGGGTCATCATCGTAATTCACCCTTGTTTTGTTCTTTCGAGACCTTGAAAACGTCACATTTAGTTGCCTTGATTTGCGTGTGTAGTTCCAGCGCAAAGCCAAAATTTTTTATGTTAAAATATGTGAATTCTGTGGGAAATTTGAAGAATTTTGATATTAATATTGATATAGTTGACTTTGGTCAACATTTTGGGCAAACGGACCCTGATCCGTGATGTGACGGTCCCGGAGGTCCGTAGAAAAAAATGGGACTCAAGCGTATTCCCGGAATCGAAATTCGAGGTCCCGTGCCCGAGCATAGAATTTTTGAAAGAAATTATTTTTCTGTAAATGATATGAAATTCTGGAAAGAAAATGAATTAGAAAATATAGGTATCAGGCTCATAATTTGGTTCCGACGCCCGGTACCGATCTTAGATATGTGTTAATCACCATTTGTAAAGTTTGGTTGGAAACAGACGTTGTTTGACGTATTTCGGACCTAAAATGGGAATTTGATGTTTATGCAAGTTGAAGGAAGAATTATGTGTTTTGAGGCTTGATCCATAGATTTTGATGTTATCTTGGCGATTTGATCGCACGTGAGTCCGTAGGATGTTTTTGAGGTCGTGTGTATGATTGGTTTGGAGCCCCAAGGGCTCAGATGAGTTTTGGGTGAGGCCCGAGAGGTATTAGACTTAGAGAAAAAGAGGTTCAGGTGTTGCAGACACCAGCGCGCCCGCGGTCATTTCCGCGCAGTCCGCGCTGGAGCCACGCGGCCGCGATGCCTTTCTGTGCGGTCCGTGTGGCTGAGTCTAAGGGATAGGGTTTCAAATCAACCAACATGGCCCCGCACCAAAACAGTGCGGTCCGCGATGGGAGGGTTCAGAGAAGCCCCAATGTTTCTCCTACTCGGCGCGGCCGCAATATATTTTTGTGCGGTCCGCGCCAGTTCCTCAGAAAGGTATTAAAGTTCGAAAATTTCAGCCATTTTTCCACTTTTCGAAAAACCAAAACCTAGGAGGCGATTCTCCAAATGATGTTTTCTCCTCCTAAGCGATTGATAAGTGATTTCTAACTTAATTTCCTTACTCCTTAACATCTTTTAACTTGATTTCAACTTCAATCAAAGGTTTTCATAAATGGAAATTTTGGGGTTTTGGGTGTAACCTAAGTTTTCCAAAATTTGTGGAGTTGGATCCCAATTGGAGGTCCGATTTCAAAGCCAATCATCTATTTGGATTCATGGGGGAATGGGTAATCAGGTTTTGGTTCGAACCTCGGGTTTTGACCACGTGGGCCCGGGGGCGTTTTGAAAATTTTTGGGCAAAACTTTGGGAAATTTATTCTTATGCATTCAAATTGATTTAACTAGCAATTGTTGATACATTTGAGTAATTTGTGGCTAGATTTGAGCGGTTTTTTGGCGAATTCGAGAGGTAAAGCTATTCTAGAGGCGTGAGTTGAGTTTGGAGACTTCGAGGTACGTATTTGTTCTAACTTTGGCTTGAAGGATTAGGATTAGGATATTATTTGCTACGTGTTAATTGTGGAGTACAGTTTATAGGCATGATGACGGTTATCTATGCACTAGAGTCTAGCATGACCGTGAGTCGTAATTGCTTTTAATTCAAAAGATGTGATACAATTGTGTTGTTTAGGTTATAAATTCTTATGAAATGGTAGTTGATAAGGAAATGAGTTAAAGGAGGAAGTGTAGTATTATTCCCTTGCCGGGAATTATTTGTTAATTTGTTCTCCCTTGCCGGGATGTTTAATATTGTCGTTTATCCCCTTCCCCCGGTTGGTTGTGATTGTCGATTGGGTGAGGAAGAGCGATTATGCACGATGGGTCATTCCGTGCCATATTTTTTTTATAATAATACATGAAGGGTCATTCCGTGCCATGTTTTGATTATTATGCACAAAGGGTCATTTCGTGCCATGTTTGAATAATTGAGCACGAAGGGTCATTCCGTGCCTTGATATGAGAGTTATGTGAGGAAAAGCGCGAAGGGTGATGCCGTGCACTTTATTCGACTGTTTTGGTGAGAACGAGAGTAAAAGCACGAAGGTTGGTGCCGTGTAGTTGTTGGTTTACCTGTTCTCTTTAATTGATGTTATTCGTCCAGTTCCATCTCCTTGTTCGTTGATCCTATATCTGAATTGTTACACCCCACAGCGTGCCCCCTCCCTATTATCTGTTTAAATTATGTATATTTTTCCTGTTATTGCACATATAGGATCTGAATTATACATGTTATTTGTGATAGGTCCTGTCTAGCCTCGTCACTACCTCGCCGAGGTTAGGCCAGGCACTTACCAGCACATGGGGTCGGTTGTGCTGATGCTACACTTCGGTGCTTTTTGCACAAATTACGGTACCAGAGCAACTTTTGGACCACAGCAGTAGCCTATTCGCTCGGGAGATGACTTCAGTCCAGGGACTTTGAGGTAGCCTAGCTGGCGTCCGCAGGCCGGAGTCCTTATCTATGTTTAGTTTGTTTTCTTTGTACCGAGACAAACATTTTGTATTTCCATTCACACTTGTTTGTAGCACTCTTCAGTAGTCCGTGAGCTAGTGACACCAGATTTTGGATAGAAATATGTTTTAAACTTCCGCATTATGACTTTGTCTTTATTAAAAAGTCTTCCACTTAATATTAATTATTGTTTCAGTTTATTATAATCATTTAAATAAATCAGCAGAATTATTGAGATGTTTGGCTTGCCTAGCTCCGACAGTAGATGCTATCACGACTCCCAATGGTGAAAAAATTCGGGTCGTAACAAGGTTTGTAAGGGTGGGGAAGGTTGAGAAGGAGGTTTGGAAAATATTTTTCCTTCTGTTGATAAGGAAGACATTTTTCTCAAATTATAGAAAAATGAATTAATAAAGAAAATATTTTTCAAAACATTTAAGCCAACTAAACATGAGAAAATTAGAAAATAATTTTCGAAAAATATTTTCCTTCGTACCAAACACACCCTAAGACAAACAGCATAATAAGTGGGTAATTACTGCTCATTTTTAAACCTAGGAAATGTTGTTGTGGACGTTTGAGAATTTATATACTACTTGACAGGAGAAAGAAAAACTCCATCTATTCAATTTTATTTGTCACGTTTCACATTTCGAAAGTTAATTTGACAAATTTTTAAAGTTAAATTAGATTAGATTTTCTTGATATTTTAAAATTAGAATTAAAATTAACATATTCAGAAACTTTATACATGTTAAAACATTGGTCAATATTTATGTAATTTGACTCTTAAAAAGTAAAATATGACAAATAAAAGTGAATTGAGGGAGTACATGATAGGCCAGAAATTCCTCGTACTTCCTTTCAACATAATATCCAAAATACTATATAAGAAATTAACAAATAGTTCATTGTCATTAATTTCTTGAACTTTTGAACGTTTCTTTAGATATTTAACTTTTTGTATAACCATGTTAATCTTAAGATATTTCCAAAACTGAAATTTACCTTTTCAAGGATAGCATTGACAAATTAGTTAATCTAGCCAAAACGGTTGCCGGCCAATTATCGATATCAAAAGTGTGAAATATGTATGTGATTTTATAAATGTAGAAGTTTAGTCTACGTCAAAAATCGGCCATACACGTAGGGGAATAATTTATGGAAGCAAACGCACTACCATGCAAGTACGTGAAATATTGAATTACCCTGGTTTTAGCTTAGTGTAAACATGAAGATTTATATGTATAAATATATATGACCTAAGAAATTATAAAAATAAACCAAAATTAATTGTAAATATCAAATCCACCATACAAGTAAGAGAAAGCATATTTACTAACTTTGAACACACGCAAAAGTAGACCGAAGATCAAAAATGGTCTTGAATACAACAAAACTTTTATTTTACATCAAGAACATATATCATAAACATTAGTATAATAATTATTTTTCAAGCATGCATAGGAGAAGCATATGGATCTTCAGCATGAGTTGGATTTTTGGAAGTACGAGCCATAAATGCTCTAATCATAGGCTTAACCTTCTCCACAGTCTTAATTATTCCCAAAAACATGAACCTATAGAGAATCACCATTCCAAATACTATTGCAACATCAACCCATTTTGAATATCCCATTTGCACTTGCCATATATTTCTCAAAATTTCATCACCACTAATTGTAGCTGGCCCTCCAATTTGTTCATTAGGAAAACTTAATCCCAAGAACTCATTTTTATAAAACCCTTGATTTGCATATTTGTGAAATGCAATATAATACATTGGATATTTCCAAAATGGATTAGGAAGATCATTAGGCAATCGAAAGAAGCCTCCATTTAGCATCATAACACCTTGAATTCCAGCTCCTGTTATAATTCCCATGAGAAAATCTGGTACTATACTTGCTACGATCATCATTAGGCTTTCGACTAACATCATCGTTGTGAATAACATTAGTGCAAAATAAGCAAAGTGATCAAATTCCTTTTGTAATCCAACAAGGTAATAAGCCATAGCACCAGGTATTACTGAGATCATTGCCAGGTATGGAATGGAAGATAATGTATTTCCCACAACATATGCAGCCACACCATAGTGTCCATTTAATCTTTCTCGAGTGAAAATCTAGTAATTAGGAGCAAATGACGAATAATTAGCATCATTAATTGTTATTATTATCAAAGATTATGTGTAAAATAAATGAGAGCGATAGTTAAATGTGCATACTTTCATATCCTCAACAAAGGAAGGGAATCCACCAATGGCCATAAAGGTTAAAAAGGCAGCAACAAACATGAGCATTGAACCTCTAGCCTGCAAATTTAGCAAGGAGCGAAGAGAGACGAAAATGTTATACTCTGACATGTCACCTAAAAGATAACTATAGGTACTGTCGATCTAATAAGTCAATTTTTTTTTAAATAAGCGAAATGTCTCACCTGAATGGAGCCATAGTCATGGCCAATGTCATGAAATATAGTGCCAACACACAAGCACAAAGCAATATATATTGCAAAACGAAGCCAGTAATAACCAAGATCACGATACATGTTCACAAAAGATCTCCTGGTGAGAACCATGCACTGAGTAATGAAACTGGCTTGGCTTCCTTTCTTTGCCTCTTGTCCACCATTCTATACACAAATATTCATAATTAGAACAATTTAAGCAATTTTCTTGCATATGGACGATAATCAATAATTCCATAACTTGACTAGTATTCAAACCTGTTGACAAATCTCCAGAACTCGACGTTGAACTTGTTGACAACCCTGTGAGGTCTTGTATGACTTAACCAGAACATTGATTGCTTCTGTCGTTGTGGCTTTTCCACCAACTCCTTTTTCGATATCCTAATGTCATCAAATAGAGAATAAATACAGTATTAGAATTACTTCTGCGCAAATAAATAGACTTTAAATGAAGAAGATGGATATATACTTACAGCATCAAAGTCCTTGTTGATTGTCCTTAGGTAGTGATCAGAAGGATTCCTCATAGTTGGACATGGGAAGCCATTCAAAGCAAAAAACTGAAAAAGAAAATTGGTATAAAAAATTCATCAAAATCGTTTAGACTTTCTATATACTGAGCGGCATGTACCTATAGATTTAACTTATATCGATTGACAACATAAAGAATTTTGACACTATCAATGTAATTTAACCTTCTATAGTAAATTGCCTATTTAATATTCAGACAATTAATTTCACTTAATATGGGCAGTTACTCGTAATTATCTTTAAAAAGAAAAGGGTAGCACGGTGCACTAAGCTTCCGCTATGCGCGGGGTCTGAGGAAGGGTCGGACCAAAAGGGTCTATTGTACATAGCTTTATCTCACATTTTTGTAAAGAGGCTGTTTCTACGGCTCGAACCCGTGACCTCCTGATCAAATAACATCAACTTTACCTGTTACTTAAAAAATAAAGCCTTTTTACACAATCAATGTGTAAAAGTTAAGCTATATAGCAAGTACCTCATTTGCAGCAGAAATGCAGCCAAAGTAGACAGTCCTACCAGAGGAGAGAAGGCAAAGATTATGAAAAAGCTCAAAAACTTCACTACTTGGCTGATGTATAGAAGCAACCACAGTTCTTCCATCTTGTTTAGCCAATTGAACTATTCGGTTCATAACATGGTAAGAAGCTGCACTATCAAGTCCACTAGTTGGCTCATCAAGAAAAAGAAGCTTTGGACGTGTTAGTATTTCAACACAAATACTAACTCTTCTCTTTTGGCCACCACTTAATCCTTTTACACTCCACCCTCCAATTCTTGTATTCATTGCATCTTGTAATCCCATTTCTCTGATTGTTGCTTCAGCTCTTTCTTTCTTTTCGGATCTTGACATTGAATCTGGTAATTGGAGTTGTGCTGAATAGTATATTGCTTCTTTCACTGTTAGTGTTGTCATCAATGTATCATCTTGTGTCACATATGCCTTTGAAAATGAAAAAAAGAAATAAAATAAGTCATTAAGTCAAAATATGTAGCACACACAAAAAAAAAGGGTGAGAAATTAGTTTTCCCGCGGAAGAGCCAAAAGCAAGCTAAGTTAAGGGTGGATTTATATAGAGGGCGTTCGGATTGGCTTTTTAAGCCGGTCAGATCAGCTTTTAAGTATTTTTTAACTTTTTTTAATGTTTGACAAAGTTAAAAGGTGCTTAAAAAAAGTTAAAAAATTGCTTAAAACAACCCTAACTTATTGCTTGCAATTTGTGCTGAAAAGTCACTTTTTAAAGTCAATCCAAACAAGCTCTTATAGGGAAGATTATGGGGCACGTGAACCCATAATTTCTCCTTAAAACTAAATATTTTATGTATATATTTTCTAAAACTGGTAAATATTAATTGTTAGCACTCATGCCCAAAAAGGTTGAATGGTGCATTTCTTTAGGGTATTCCCACCTAATATATATTTTTTCTCTTTTTTTAGTAATGCACTTATCTACTCAAAAACTTAGATCTGTCTCTGACCAACTTATATCTTAATTTTTAGACATTCAACTTATTATCAACTGTTATCTGTAATTATATTTTAGGTAATTACCGAAGTGCCAAAAGCAAGAGCTTGCCTCCGACCATTGATGAGAATTTCTCCAGTTTGTCTGGTGTTTGAATCCAATCTCCCTGCAATAATATTAATTCCACCTTATAATCAGATTTACAAACTTAAAACTTCAATTATGTTTTTCCTCCTGTTTTCTGCCAATTGCAATATGGACTTAATAGGAAATTTCTCTTTTTTATTTTTATTTTTTATGTATTGACTTTAAACCAGCTGTCTCTTTCAAGTGAATTAAAACATTTTGTTTTTTCATTTTTCTTGCTCTTTGCCGGCCCAAGACCATAGACCACAGGAGAATTAGTGGAAGACTGTCATCTTGGGGGTGTTTCGAGTCAAATTCTGTGGACCTTAGCTATCATATAAAATAAGTGGAGTTGTACCTAAGCAAATTATATAATATTGTATATATAACTCATAATTACTCCTAATATATATACTGTTAATGCTCTGATAAAACCAATCATCGGTATTAACGAACTGTTTGCAATACAAGTCCTGAGGACATAGATTATCATAACAGTTTAGAACATGCAACCATGTTACAGAAATCAATTATAGTAGTCATTACTTTTCTGGAAATAGTATTAGTTACTTAGACAAGAGGGGTTGCTTTAATGGTAAGCAACCCCCATTTTCAATCGAGAGATTGTGAGTTCGAGTCTCTCCAAGAGCAAGGTGAGAATTTCTTGGAGGGAAGGATGCCGGGGGTCTGTTTGAAAACAGCCTCTCTACCCCAGAGTAGGCGTAAGGTCTGCGTACACACTACCCTCCCCAAACCCCACTAAGTAAGATTATACTGGATTGTTGTTATTGTTGATAGACCAATTAATAGTATCAGAATAATAGTTAAGAGTATAGTGAGATGGTTGGAATCCCTCCATTATTTATAATCAAAGTCTGGCTTTCACGATCTTGAGATGGCAAATAATCAGGCCACTTGGTTAATAATTAAATACAGTTAAACCTTTCTATAACAGTCTTGTTTGTTTTAATTTTTTTTGGTTTCTATAAAAAAGTATTGTTATAGAAGACATATATTATCATGTAACATAAACATTGATTCCGAAAAAAAAAAGGCTCCTACTGTTATATAAAAATGCCGTTATAGAGAAGTTTCAAGGGAAAAAAAAGTATCAGTACCTGCTAAAGTATCAAGAAGAGTGGATTTGCCACAACCAGAAGGACCCATAATGGCCAAAACTTGACCAGGTTGTACATAACCAGTTAGCCCTTGTAATATAGCTCTCCTCCCTGTGTTCTTGTCTGGCACTGTCACCCACAAATCTTTCCATGTCAAGTAAATTCCTTCATTACTAAAAGGGACAACTTCCTCATATTCAAAACCAGTAGTATTATTATTTCCCTTTATCTCTTCCCTAAATATTATTGGTGGTGCTTCATATTTTTCCATTTCTAAGGACCTTTTTATCTCAGAATCAACCCTAAGAGATGGTGCTTCAACAACAGAAATATGAGGTGGTGGAATATTACTAAATGGGAAATTGATTTTGTTGTTGTTGAAAGGAATATCATCTTGAGAATAAGTAACACTTTCGTTATCTGTTTCAGATTCATGGCGTCTATGTGGTGATCTATTTGGACTAGGTGTCCATCTTGGAACATTAACCTGTAACTCCATTTCTCTCTATGTGCTGTTAGTTGCGCTGGGATTTTGTATAGGAAGAAGAAGATGATGAAGAGAAAGGTGTAGAAATAAGTAAAGCTAATGCATGGGATGAAGAGAGTGGATAAAGAGGGTGCATATATATAATGGAAACGAGGAAGGTGTTGGGAAATTAGAGTAATAATCTAGTTGTATAAAATAGTTAAATTGAATAAACCAGATTGGCTTCTAATAAGGGATGGAAACTAAGAAACAAATATATATATTCGGTGAAACTGGACAATTTTGTCCGACACTATCCTCTTCTTTTACTATTTTCTGTAGTGATAAGTATGATTTGACTTAATCTCCTGAATTGTGTGAAAAGGAATTGGGTAGCATCTTCATTATTTGATATTCCATTTCTCAATTAATTTGTCTTTCCGGCCTTGCATTTTTGTTCCTCGAGTTATACGTCTACGTGTTATTTCAATTCGCTTAAGTTATTTTATATTATTATTATTATTACTTGTTGTTACTGTTCATATTGCTCCTACTTATATTTTGTAAAACTATCCGACAAAGTGTTGTAACGTGACGTCTCCTGGCATAACCTAAATTCGCCCCTGCACACTATATTTTTAAGACCTCACTTGTGTACTAGGTATGTAATTAGAGGCGGATCTAAAATTTAAAGGTAGCGGGTGTCAAAATTTTCTTTAATGTAAACTTTATAATAACAAATATAAAAAGTTACATCAATTCTTCAGACCCTACTTGTGGAATTTTATTGGGTATATATATAATTATTGTAGTATGAAAATTACATCTCGGACATTAAAAAGCAAATATAATTAATATTTTAAAGAAAGAATCACGCATTTATTATTAATAATACAACTAAAACCAATATTTTCAATAGGGAACTATATTTTTTGTATGCTAAAAATAAATTTGCACAAGTAAAATAAAATCTTTAATAAGGGAACTCCACCGATCACAATAAGGAAAAAAAATATCTTCAATAGATAAATTATACCTCATAAATAAATGCAAAATTAGAAAAACTACAAGATTTCAAAACTTAAAATTATAAATTTAATGCTTGTGAAGTATTCATCATAATTTATTACTAAAGAGAATTAAATAAAATTTAACAATCATAGAATAATATAAATTTTTATGTTATAATAAAAAATAAATTATAAATTAATTTTGATCTCAATCAAAAATATCAAGACCCAAGTTCTTTATTTTGAAAGAAAAAAACTAAAAGATTTGAGATTAAGAGAAATGCTTATATTATGAAACTTTTAGATTTTGGAGGTTCTTTTTTGAATATTCTTGCTAAATATCACAAATAAGTAATAGAATAGAGGAAAAAAATAAAACTAATAAACGACCAATAGGAAATTGGGAGGTAGTCAAAAAGGAAATTGACTAGGATAAAAGAAATAAAAAGCACAACGAAAAAGGAAAGCCAGAGAAGGTTCAAGATAAATTCGAGCTTGAATTTTACACACGAAAACAACTTTCGAAAAAGTCTATTAGTCATGGTACATTTTTCTAGTTTGCAAATGGGGGTGCCATGATCATATATTTAACCTAATTTATTTTTTAAATACATAAATATATGATAATTGTATTGGGCAAATTTGGTTCCCTACGCCCACATATTATCTGCATACGGCCTCAGTAAAGAAGGTGGCCTTATCGTGGCCGACTTAAGTAAGGCCGGCCCCAGTCAATAAACGGACCAAGTGACGTGACTCGCTGTAACGCCACATCAAGCTCTGACGTTCGTATATCGAGGCCACCAACTCTTGTACTTTCTTTGTATTATTTCGAGGAAGGTCCCTTAGTATATAAAGGGGACCTTCTCCCTTTGTAAAGACTCATGTGTATTTCATTACTGAAAATATACAACTCTCTCTTTCTCTCCCTCTCTTATGCGAAAAGCATGTTATACATCTTACTGCTCTTACATCTCGCTTTTTACATTATATCACCGATTTCTATCATCTAAAATTCTCTAGATCACATTACCCTTGATTCCGATTAACCCATATCATTTTTGATTGTATTAAAGCTAGTTAAGTATTCGAATAACTTTTTAGCCAAACAATTTGGCGCCATCTGTGAGGATTTCTAGAATCAAAGCTGTAGTTTGTTTCTAGAGATCCTTCAAAAATCCACTCTCTACAACCTAGAATGGCTGAGAACAATGCTAGAATGAAGGCTATCTTGGAGGTTAGAACAGACCTCACGGGTACTCTCAACGCGGCTGCCGAAGGAGATGCCCTACACACAACCCCTAGTACTTTGATAGGCGTGGAAGCCTTGCCCTCCTCAGCAGAAGACCTGGTGGTGCCACGAGAAAGAGAAGCTTCAACATCTACCACTAAGGAAGCACCCCTAGAAATAAAGAAATTATTAGAAGAGTGGCTGACAAGCACTCTGAGCAGTCTAGCCAAGAAACCACCTCATAATAATAGATGCACCCCAGCAGCAGATCATGTCGCAACCGAGGATTAGCTCGAGGTCACAAAAACAAATAATGTACCCGTCGATGTCCAAGCTAACGACGGAACACTCGCAGCCACCCTAAAAAAGATGGAAGAGATGGAAAACGAGAACAGATCGCTCCGCGACCAGATGAAGGAACACCAAGAAAGGGTGGATAATATCCCAGGCGCGCCTAAGTTGATTCCAAAGAGAGACATGGGAAGGTTCGTCGAAAAACCCTACACAGAAGAAGCCGCGCCATACCCCTTCCCAAAACCTTTAAAATGCCCCCTACTTGAAAGTATATGACGGGACCACCGATCCCGAGGACCACCAAATCCACTATGTTATAGCCGTCAAAGGCAACGACTTATCGAAAGAACAAGTGCCATACGTACTTATGAATGAGTTCGGTGAGACGCTGACAGGAGGGGCCCTAACGTGGTACTCACAACTACCGGCCAAGAGCATCTCAACCTTTGAGGAGATGGCTGATAAATTCGCTACCGCCCATGCGAGGGCGAGGAAGGCGGAAGCACGGGTCAACGACATTTTTGTTGTACGTCAAACCCCAGGAGAAGGACTCAGGGAGTTCCTAGCCAGATTCAACAGAGTAAGAATGAGCCTACCGAGCGTATCCGAAGGCATGGCAGTTACGACCTTTCAGAACGGGCTCAACAGAGATGGCTCGAAGGCGACCAAGAAGCTACTCAGCCGTCTCCTGAAATATCCCCCACCACTTGGGAAGAAATTCACAACGCCTATTGCGTCGAGGTACGTGGGGATGATGACGACCTTAACGGCTCGACCCGAAGGTTGACAACAATACACCCAGAAATCCGAAGGGACCGACGCAACGAGGGAAGGCAGGAACAAATCCCACGCCTCAATAGGGAAAGGCATCAACCATACATCAGGTCCTCACACCCGCCACCACCGAGGCATGCAGACACCTTGCAACGACATATCGCCCCACTAAGGAACGACAGAGGTACGCCCCCTCCATTATCTGCACATAACTTTTGTGTGTCTCCTTCATAGGTAGTGTACGCACTAGAGAAGCTGGGCAACAAAGTACAATGGCCAACAAAAATGAAGTCCGACCCCGCCACCAGAAAGTCAAACGCCCTGTGCGAGTTCCACCAAGAACGAGGGCATAGAATAGAGGACTGCATAGGTCTTCGTTAGGAGGTAGTCCGAATGCTGAACCAAGGGTTCTTGAAAGAGTTGCTCAGAAACAAAGGAAAGCTCAACTTCGCACGAGGGCAGGAACCACACCATGGCCCACTAAGGCCGCCCTCACCAACACGCACCATCAGCAGGATCATTGGAGACGGCAATGATTCAGTGATCAATCACGTCAAGTTCACCACCACCCACAAGCTGAAGCGAACTATCGCCCACGAACGGTATGATGACTTCAAAGATAGTATCACCTTCGATAAGTCTAATGCCGACGATTTGTGTTTTTCTCATTATGACGCTTTAGTTATTACTTTAAGCATACTAGATACTTATGTTAAAAGGATCATGGTCGACGATAGAAGCGGCGCATGTATCATTTATCATGTATCATTTATCCAAGAGTCCTTGCACTCATGGGACTCGAGAATAAAATAATCCCACGCTGCATAACACTAACAGGTTTTAACAATGCAGTGGAAAGAACCTCAGGCGAGGTGACGCTGCCCATCCTTGCACGTGGAGTCACGATGGAAACCACCTTCCACGAGATGAACCAAGAAACAACATACAATTCCATTATCGGACGCCCGTGGATACACGCCATGAGAGCCGTGCCCTCCAGCTTCTACCAAGTAATCAAATTTTCAACCCCATTGGGAGTTCACTGCATACAGGGAGAGCCCGGCACCGCCCAAGAATGCTATAAGATAGCCCAAGATTACACATATACCAAACAGCTCCAAGGAGCAAGTGCAGAAGCATAGGAATCAGCCATGTGGGGACTAAGGTCCACCCGACAGAGAACGCCATCGAAGACCCTGAGGAGGTCGATACTAGAAAGGCTAGGGTCGAAGACCTCGACCCCGTTCAGATAAACAGCATAGACCACACAAAGAAAGCATACATAGGCCACGACCTATCAAACCCAGGTCAGTACCGTGAATTTTTATCTAACCATGCGGATCTATTCGCTTTTTCTCATGCAGATATGCCAGGAATTTCACGAGAAATTGCCTCTCACAAACTCAACGTCGACCCATTGCACCCGCCCTTGCGACAGATAAGAAGAAAATTCAATGCTGCCATTAACGAAGCTGTGAGCGAAGAAGTGGACAAATTGCTAGCTAATGGCTCCATCAGGGAATCCAAGTACCCGGAATGGGTCGCCAACGTCGTAATGATCAAAAAGAAGAACGGGAAGTGGCAGATGTGCGTAGATTTCGCTGATCTAAATAAAGCGTGCCCGAAAGTCTCTTTCCTGCTACCCCACATCGACCAGCTGATAGACGCAACAGCAGGCCATGAGCTGCTAGGCTTCCTTGATGCGTATTTCGGCTACAATCAAATCGTGATGGCCGAAGAAGATTAGGATAAGATAACTTATATCACCCATCAGGAGACGTATTGCTATAAAGTAATGCACTTCGAGCTCAAGAACGCAGGGGCCACTTACTAGAGGCTAGTGACGACAATGCTCAAAGAACAACTCGGCTAAATAATGTAGGTCTACATCGACGACATGTTGGTCAAATAATCGTAAAAGGAGGACCACCTCACCCACCTGAAGAAAGCCTTCGAAATACTAAGGAAGTACGACATGAAACTGAACCCCGAGAAGTGCGCATTTGGAGTAGCATCGGGAAAGTTCTTGGGATTTCTGGTATCACAAAGGGGCATCAAAGTCAACCATGACTAGATCGAAGCCATTGAGGCCATCCCAGAAACGCTAAGCAGCAAGAAGAAGGTTCCAGAAATTAACAGGCCGAATAGCCGCCCTCTCCCGGTTCATCTCACGCTCATCGGACATATGCCACAAGTTCTTTGGTGTACTGAAAAAAGACCAGGGACTGCAATGGAACAAAGAATGCGTAGAAGCCCTGAGGAACTTAAAATCATACTTATCATCACCGCCCTACTGGTAAAAGCCTACCCCGGAGAACCATTGCTGGTATATTTGGCCGTATCAGAGGTAGCAGTCAGTGCCATCCTAGCGCTCGAAAACAAAGGCACGCAATCTACTATTTATTATATTAGCAAAACTCTAGTGGACCCCGAAACCCAGTATCCCCACCTTGAGAGATTAGGCTTAGCACTTCTAGTAGCATCACGAAAGCAACGACCGTATTTCTAGTTCCATCCCATACGGGTAGTGACGAACTTCCCTCTAAGGAGCGTCCTGCACAAACCCGAACTCTCAGGGCGACTCGCCAGATGGGCTATCGAGGTCAGCAAGCATGATATTACGTACCTCCCAAGAACCACCATCAAGTCACAAGTCTTAGCTGACTTCATCGCCGACTTCAGCGCGAAATTCCTGCCAAAGGCGGAACTCGAGGCACAACGCGCATCCTCCGAAAATGACCTATGGGTCCTTGATACGAGGCGCCGCCAATGCATCAGGATCGGGACTGGGACTCGTTCTCGAAGTCCCCACGGGCGAAATGATTCATCAGTCCATACGATGCCCAGAAATGACCAACAACGAGGCCGAGTACGAGGCCTTAATTGCAGGCATGAAGCTGGCCACCAAGTATGGAGCTCACCGAATTCTCCTCCACTGCGACTCCCGGCTTGTGGTAAACCATATCACTGGGACTTATCAAATCAAGGAATAGAGGCTACAAAGGTACCAGCCAGAAATCCATAGGCGGATGACTACATTCGATGAATGCCGCTTCAAACAAATTCCCAGAGCACGAAATATCGAAGCGGATGGCCTGGCAAAGTTGGCTGCCGCCACCAAAAGTGTCAACAAAGAGAGTGTGGTCACACTCCTCCACTCAGCTATCGATCCCACCGAGGTACATTCCTTAAGCCCGACTTGGGACTGGCGCAACCAGTTCATATCTTACTTGCAGGACGAGATACTTCCCTTGATAGAAAAGAAGCAAAAAAGCTCCGCGTACAGGCTGCCCGATACTACATGATCAATGACGAACTTTATAAAAGAACGTTCTGTGGTTCCCTAGCTAAGTACTTAGGACAACAGCAAGCAATACCTATACTCGAAGAAGTACACAAAGGCCATTGCGGCCCCCATACTGGCAACCGCGCTCTCGTTAGGTGCATCATACGCGGCGGCTACTATTGGCCCACCATGAAGAAAGAGGCAGCGGAGTACGTCCGCCGATGCGAGAAATTCCAAAAGTTCGCCCCAATGATACACCAACCAGGAGAACCCCTCCATTCCGTCACATCCCTTTGGCCATTCATCAAGTGGGGGATGGACATAATCGGACCGCCACCCCTAGGACGAGGAAAGGTACGATTTTTACTTGTTTTAACTGACTATTTCTCTAAGTGGGTGGAAGCAGGTGCGTACGCACAAATACGCGAGCAAGAAGTCATCACCTTTATTTGGAAGAACATCATATGCCATTTTGGCATCCCCAAAGAAATCAGCTGCGATAATGGGCGCCAGTTCATCGGTCAGAAAACGACAGAGTTCTTCAAAAAATGGCGCATCAAAAAGATACTATCCACGCCAGACCACCCCGCCTCCAACGGTCAAGCGGAGTCCTCCAACAAAACAATCCTGAACATACTCAAAAAGAAGCTCAAAGATGCCAAGGGAATATGGCCCGAACTACTAGCCGAAGTCTTGTGGGCGCACAGAACCACGCCCAAATCCAGCCCTGGAGAAACCCCATACTCACTGGTTTATGGAACCGATGCGGTCATACCTATCGAAGTGGGCGTACCCAACTTAAGGTACTCACACACCAGCGGAACGGAAAACGACATCGACAGGCTCCAAGATCTTGATGAAGCCAAAGAAAGAAGAGAAATGGCTCACGTCAGAATGGTAGCCCAAAAACAATAAGTCAAAAGACACTACAACAAAAGGCAAAAAATAAGGCCGCTCAAAGTAGGGGATTACGTCTTCAAAGCCAAGACTCTGGCCTCAAAAGACCCAAGTGAAGGAAAATTGGGCACAAACTGGGATGGACCCTACAAAATCACAGTGGTGCCCGAGAAGGAGCATTCCAGCTGGAGATAATGGAAGGAAAGACACTCCAAAACAATTGGAACGTCGCTCACCTCAAACGTTTCCACTTCTAAAAAGGTGACACCTGAGTCGTACTCTTTTTCCCTTACCCGAGTTTTGGCCCAATTGGGTTTTCTCTGGAAGGTTTTTAACGAGGCGACAAAGGGGTCACCTGGAGATGTTTATAGCGCAAATGCATCATGTCAACCTCTCCATGTACTCTCCAAGCCAGACATGATACAGGGACTGGAATAGTGTCATCTCTAGATATATAGAAATGCTACGGCCAACTCCAAGTGTATAGAAAGGTTACGGCCACCTCCAAGTGTATAGAAAGGCCACGGCCATCTCCAAATGAATGAAAAGGCTACGTCCATCTCCAAATGAATGAAAAGGATACGACCATCTCCAAATAAATGAAAAGGCTACGACCATCTCCAAATGAATGAAAAGGCTACGGCCATCTCCAAATGAATGAAAAGGCTACGGCCATCTCCAAATGAATGAAAAGGCTACGACCATCTCCAAATGAATGAAAAGGCTACGGCCATCTCCAAATGAATAAAAAGGCTACGTCCATGTCCAAATGATTGAAACGGCTACGGCAATCTCCAAATGAATGAAAAGTCTACGGCCATCTCCAAATGAATGAAAAGGATACGGCCATCTCCAAATGAATGAAAAGGCTACAGCCATCTCCAAATGAATGAAAAGGCTATGGCCATCATTTTATATGGCTAAGGTCATCAGGCTACGTCCTTTATTTTACATGGCTATGGCCATCATTTTATATGGCTAAGGCCATCAGGCTACGACCTTTATCTAACATGGCTATGGCCATAGTTTTATATGGCTAAGGCCATCAGGCTACGAACTTTATTTTACGTGGCTATGGCCATCGTTTTATATGGCCAATGCCATCAGGCTACGATCTTTATTTTACGTGGCTATGGCCATCGTTTTATATGGCTAAGGCCATTAGGCCACGACCTTTATTTCACATGGCTATGGCCATCGTTTTATATGGCTAAGGCCATCGGGCTACGGCCTTTATTTTACGTGGATATGGCCATCGTTTTATATGGCTAAGGAGATTTGACCCCGACCTTTATTTCACATGGCTATGGCAATTGTTTTGCATGGCTAAGACCATCAGGCTACGACCTTTATTTTACATGGCTATGGCCATCATTTTATATGGCTAACACCATCAGGCTACGACCTTTATTTTTCGTGGCTATGGCCATTGTTTTATATGGCTAAGGCCATCAGGCGAAGGCCTTTATTTTACGTGGCTATGGCCATCGTTTTATATGGCTAAGGCCATCAAGCTACAACCTTTATTTTATGTGGCTATGGCCATCGTTTTATATGGCTAAGGCCATTAGGACACGACCTTTATTTCACATGGCTATGGCCATCGTTTTATATGGCTAAGGCCATCAGGCTATGGTCTTTATTTTACGTGGCTATGGCCATCGTTTTATATGGCTAAGGCCATTAGGCCACGACCTTTATTTCATATGGCTATGGCCATCGTTTTTCATGGCTAAGAGCATTAGGCTACGACCTTTATTTTACGTGGCTACGACCATCATTTTATATGGCTAAGGCCATTAGGCCACGACCTTTATTTCACATGGCTATGGCCATCGTTTTATATGCTAAGGCCATCAAGCCACGGCCTTTATTACACATGGCTATGGCCATCGTTTTATATGGCTAAGGCCATCAGGCCACAACCTTTATTTTACAAGGCTATGACTATCATTTTCCTCGGGCTACGACCTTTATCTGTACATGGATGGAGCCATCTTATTCACAAGGCTACGGCCGCCTATTTTATATGGCTAAAACCATCAAGCTAGCTTTACACGGCTGTGGCCGACAAATTCCAAGCAGCTACGGAAGAAACGTATGACGACATGCCAAAAGGTAGAAAAGATTACTTACAACAAAAAGTTATATGTTTTCACCAAAGCGAACAAAAACCCCTGATACGAAAAATCAGTATGTACAAGCATATTTACAAAGATCCTAAGAAACCACTACTTATCTAGCGGCCTAGCCCTCAGGTGGCCCATCCTTATTTCTGGGAGGGAATGCCCTGGAAGTCCAAGAGCTGGATTCCAAGCGATTGATGTCTGCCGAGTTTCCCCCCTCCTGGGCCGATGATTCAGGACCATAGCCTGCCGCCTCACGAGCGACTCTATCTAGTTGGCTCTATTTCTCAACCTCCGCTTCAAACTCTCGACCAGCCGCCAGGAATTCTTCAAGCACGACCATCCTGGCCTCCGCACACACCCACATCTCGTGCGCCTCACAAGATGTATCGTCTTGTGCGAGAGCTAGCTTAAGCTCATCGACCTCGGACTTCGTGGCTTTGAGTTCCTCCGTTAGAGCCGTCACCCAGGTGTGCAATTTTGCCGCCTCCTCCGCCACAATACGACCGAGCTGCAACTCCTCGTCCTTGGCCTGGATAAGGACCTCCATATCCGCGGCCCGAATAACAGTGGCCATCAGATGTTCATCAACCTTTTCCAGCTCGGCCACTCTTTTCTTCAATTGCGCCTCGGACTCTACTAGACCCTCACGAACCACTCTAAAGTTAGGATCCTGCTTGTACATATCAGCTAGGGTTCGATGCGCCTCGCGCGTCTTATTGTATTTCTGTATCAGGATGTTGTATTTGACCATCTTCTCTTTCCGGAGCCGATCCCTCTCCACCTCCAAGACAAGAGTCTGGAAAAGAGACCAAGTAAGTATGGGAAGATCATAACCCTAATAAAGAAAGGTCATCAAGCAAGGCAGAGGCATACCTGTAGGGCCGCACCTTCCACCCTTTGAGCAAGACTTTATCACTAAGCTCCGCCAGGGTCACACGTCGGCACCGGCGCACAAGAGCGTCATACTGGAGGCCGCCTCCTCATAGTTCTCCAACAAATTATAGTGACTTGGGATCACCATACGACGAGAAGACTGGCCGGTCATCATCTAAACCCGGTCCAAGGACCTGCTTCCTCTATTTACGCCCTCCGTGGCTGCCCCCGAGCCCGCCACATCCACGCTCTTCCTGAGCGAATAGCCTTTGCCATAAAGGCCAGCCTTGATACAAAACGGGATGAACTAGCCTTTCCCGAGTGGGTAGCCACGGCCTTGTCAGTGAGAATCCAACGCTGCCTCTTCTCCAACGTCTCCTCCTCTTCACGGTCCCCCTCCGCGGGATGTAGAGCGGGCTCAGAGGGGGTCGGCACGGCAGAAGGCGCCCTTATGGGGGCAATCTCAGGATCAACCACCAACACCTCCATGGGCGTCATCTCAGGTACGACCTCCATCACGGCCTCAGATGATATCTCTGGGGCCGCTTATAACCCTCCTATCTTGAAGGGGGCGAAGCACTTCCCCTGGACGTGCCGACGAAAACCAGATCCTCATCAGGATTAGATACCGTCCTAGAAGGACCGACCATAGTCGTTTTCTTCTTCTGCTGCTTCTTCTTCCTTGCCTTCTTAGAGGCGTCCCGACCTGCCAAAACGCATGCGAGACGTGCAAGGAAATAATAGGAGCCCCCAAACCATAACAAAATTTAGGTAAAGCCGTTACCAGCCGTGCAGTAAAGCCTAAGGAATTCAGACCAGGAACGACTTTCCTCTGCAAACGGTATCAATGCTTGCACCCTCGACCTAATGTCGTCAACCCTACGAGAAGGGCGAGCAGCCACTGCATGAAAACAAAGGAAAACTTTCGACAGTAAGAACCATCAAAGTAAGGTCAAAATAGTAAACATCACGCACGTCAATACTTACATGCGTCAGTCCACACTTCTGGAAACCCCTCAGGGTTGAACACAAGGTGCTCGGTACGCACGAAGAAAAACCTAGTCGATAATTTACGGTTGGCCTTGTCGTCCACTCGCGCCACGAAACGTTTCTTGCCCTTACTCCTCATCTGGAGCATCAAGCCTCTCATGAAAACCAAATTGAACATTTGCAGAAAGTGATGAACGATCACCTTTTTTCCGGCCTTCGCTGTGTAAATTGATACTACCTTGCACACCTTCAAGGCATACGGGGAAAGTTGGGCGGGGAATGCTCCAAACCGGCGACACATCTCTTCCGCTAAAGGATAAATTGGAAGGGTGTATCCAATTCGGAAGGCGTACTCATAGAAGGCACAATACCCGGTCCTAGGCACGTTGGCATAGTCTGGCCCGCGGGAACCATGTCAACCTGATTGGGAATATCGTACAACTCCCTGAGAGAGGCCAAGTGGGATAGAATCATCTCACTATGCTCCCAAGGCAGGAGTTTACACTTATTCAGAAAGTCACTCCTTTTGCTCATATCCCATGGGAGCAGGTTGGCCGTTGATAAATGAAAAAAAACTTCCTCGGCCTCCTCGCCGTCCAAGGATGACTTGACCTGGTGGAAGCAACATACTTGGCTCTGGTATCGTCACGCTGACGTTTAGCCATAGTGAATGATATACGAAAAAGATATTACGGGTCGCAAGATCGATTCTTGAGAATGAGAATTTTAGAGAAGAAAAGAATAGTGAGCACCAGAAAAATATAGGGAAAAAATGGAGAAAATACTCTCCAAAAAGGATCAAAAGATGAACCTAGTCCAACTCTCCTCCTATTTATAATAAAAGTATACGAAAATCGAAAGGGCATGATTCAAAAATCGGCGCAGGAAACTCCAAACGTCACATCATAACCTGAACCACCTCGGGAGCAGAAGTAATGATCACGCATATGATCGATGACATCACCTTAAAAAGAAATTCCAAAAAGGAGGTAGCATGTCAACGGCATGACCTCTTCACACACGAACGCGTCTCTCACAGAGGTATCAACAGGAATGACCAAATTTCCATAGGCGTCGAGCACGCATGTCTGTCCATTGGAAACGCCTTTCGACTGCGTCCCTAATAAACGGAGGGACTATCTGTATTGGGCAAATTTGGTTCCCTACGCCCACATATTATCCGCATACGGCCTTACTAAAGACGGTGGCCTTATTGTGGTCGACTTAAGTAAGGCCGGCCCCAGTCAATAAACGGACCGAGTGACGTGACTCGCTCTAACGTCACATCAAGCTCTGACATTCGTATATCGAGGCCACCAACTCTTGTACTTTCTTTGTATTATTTCGAGGAAGGTCCCTTAGTATATAAATGGGACTTTCTCCCTTTGTAAACACTCATGTGTATTTCATTACTGAAAATATACAACTCTCTCTCTCTCTCTCTCTCTCTCTCTCTCTCTCTCTCTCTCTCTCTCTCTCTCTTGTGCAAAAAGCCTGTTATACATCTTACTGCTCTTACATCTCAATTTTTACATTATAATCACTGATTTCTATCATCTAACATTCTCTTGATCACATTACCCTTAATTCCGATTAACTTATATCCTTTTTTGATTTTTTTAAAACTGATTAAATATACGAATAACTTTATAGCTAAACAATAATTTTACCAATCAAGCGGATACCATATCACCCCACCCATATGGTTGGATCCGCGCATGGGTATGTTGTTGTTGTTTTGTCTTTCCAAGAAATGGGGTGGGATCGGAGACCTTTAGTTGGTCTAGCTGTTCGGTGTGATTTCAAATTAGACGAGTTAATAACTTCAATTATTAAATGATTAAACCGAATAAAAAAGGTTAAATGATGAAATCAATTGCTTAGCTACTCTCTGACGTTCAAAAACCATTTGCTTTCCAAATCTAACATTCTATAATTAGTTTACTACTCAAGATTCCTCTTTGAGAAGTCTCATGTCATTATTCAGAAAGCAACTGTTAAATCCGCAAATCTAGCCGTGGGGATGACTACCATTAACTGATTAAAAAAAGAAAAAAAAAGTCAAAAAATAAAAAAATACACGCAAACTGCAATTTCAGCTGAAGTTGAAATCAAAATATTGTTAGCACATGTTTGACCGTAACTTGAAACATAGCATTCATCTTGCCTATATATTTTTTTTTAAATGTCTATTATATTGATCATGAAAGAGCCGAAAGGGAGAAGGAAAAGGTGAGAATTGATCAACATCTTCTTTGGTATACCCAGATCTTATTCTATGCTAGAATAGAAAAATTGTTTCCAAATAGACACTCGACATCTTTCCTTTAAAAATATTTTAGATATTAAATTATACTTAGTTCCTAGTTATGAATAGTTTGGTCTTTTTGGAAAAAAACTAAAAAGAAGATTGTTTGATATTCACATGGGTAAAGGAGGACCAAAGCTTAAAAAAAAGTTGAAATATGTATATTTTTAGCTATTCCAAAAGTAATAATCAATAATATTGTATGGGTCAGAATTAGATTCATGATAAGTAGTGCATCTAACTAGCTCCAAGCTCGTTCGGGTTAATAAAAGGTATAACCATTCACCGATCAAAGTAATCCAAGGTTACTCAACCTAATTAGTGAGTAGCGAGAGTACTGCCTACTCATCGTTTATGGAAGTCCCTTCGATGCAGCCACGGCCGCCCATTGCCAGCTGGCAAGATTCACAACTATAAATATTAGGAGAAAGAACCGTAAAAAGGGGGCTGCTTCTTCTTTTTCACATCTACTTCTAAGAGAGGGGAATATACATTATTGTAAGGCTCTGAACATCTCCATGGAGAGGCAAACCAAATAGATATCATTAATAAAAGATCTCTACTCTCCTCTCCTTAATCCATAACTATTGTCTCTTATATTTTATTCGTTTGATCTTTTGGGTTTATTACGATCTGCTATGATTGGCCTTATCTTTATTTTAATCGATTTATGCTCATAAAGTGGATGAGAAATTTGAGCTAAACAATTTGACGTCGTCTGTGGGGATTTCATAGCAGATTTGCGTAGTTTATCCTTGGACCAACAAAGGAAATAAAGCAACCCAGCTCGAACAAGCCAAAGTGGCGCGTCAGATCAAAGGAATTCAAAAGCATTGAGACGAGCTTGCTTCCACATCCCGCGTCTCCGAGCAAGGGGAAGGTGAAGAAGAAGAGGTAGATCCCCCATCCCTATGAGAAAGTTGCACATTAGGTACCTCGCCCCTTTTTTACACGGGATCCTTCCAAAAAGGAGGAGAACACGAAAGCATCTCAAACTGAGATCTGTAACGGGGTGACCTGTGTGCACCAGCCGAGAAGACTACAAGCACGAGTTAAGCAAGATCCTAAATAAGAATCAAATCCCAACACCCAACACAAAGCGGGTTATGGGGGAGAACAAAAGGTTCAACTACGGTTGACCAACAACTCAGGCTATGTGCCTTCGACATCAGAAAAAGTTACAAAGGTTCAACTACAGTTGAACAACAACTCAGGCCAAGCGCCTTCGCTGTTATAAATTACAAAAGGTTCAACCATGGTTAAACAAGAACTTAGGCTGTGTGCCTTCGTCATCAGAAAAATCACAAAAGGTTCAACTACGATTGAACAACAACTCAGGCTATGTGCCTTCGACATCAGAAAAATTACAAAAGGTACAACTACGGTTGAACAACAACTCAGGCTACGTGCCCTCGCCCAAAAGTTCAACTACGAGTTGAACTGGGACTCAGGCCAAGTGCCTTCGCCATTAAGAATTACAAATGTTCAACTATGATTGAACAACAACTCAGGCCACGTGCCCTCGCCCAAAAAGTTCAACTAAGAGTTGAACTGGGACTCAGGCCAAGTGCCTTAGCCATTAAGATTTACAAAGGTTCAACTACGGTTGAACAATAACTCAGGCCAAGCGCATTCGCCATTATAAATTACAAAAGGTTCAACCAAGGTTGAACAACAACTCAGGCTACGTGCCCTCGCCCAAAAGTTCAACTACGAGTTGAACTGGGACTCGGGCCAAGTGCCTTCGCCATTAAGAATTACAAAGGTTCAACTATGGTTGAACAACAACTCAAGCTAAGTGCCTTCGCCATTATAAATTACAAAAGGTTCAACCACGGATGAACAACAACTCAAGCTACATGCCCTCGCCTAAAAGTTCAACTACGAGTTGAACTGGCACTCAGGCCAAGTTCCTTCGCCAATAAGAATTACAAAGGTTCAACTACGGTTAAACGCCAACTCAGGCTATGTGACTTCGACACCATAAAAATTACAAAAGGTTCAACTACGGTTGTACAACAACTCAGACTACGTGCCCTCGCCCAAAAAGTTCAATGACGAGTTCAACTAGGACTCGGGCTACGTTCCCTTGCCCAAAGAATTTAACTATGAGTAGAACTAGGACTCAGGCTCCACACCTCCATCACAAGAGTCAGAAACTGAACCACGTATGAATCAAAGCCAAGAATATACGTCCTCGTGGATATGAGCCGGGTTGCGATCAAGCGAGGCCGAGCGCCCCCAAATGTTCAACCACGATCGAACCCTAGGTCGGGCCAAGCACCCCCGCCATTCAAGTAAGTACGGATAACTTAAAACTAAAGCTTCGGCCCACGTAAAGTTCAGCCCAAGTCGAACTTCAAGGCCGTTCTCTTCATTACCACGACCAATAGTCTGACTGAGCCCGAACTGGGACTAAGGCTATATGCTGCCACTTCCCAAACATGGCTACAACCCATTCCCACCATGTGGAGGAAGGTGATGACCAAAAGCGTCTATCTATGGCCAAAGCCATCTACACCAATTTTTCCTTAAGGGAAGGAATCAATCCGACAATGGTCAAAATCACCTAACGGGTCGGGACCATTAACATGCTCACTAGAAAAACTCTAAGGCAAGGCCCTCTCAAACGAGCAAAAAATTATAAACGCACAAAATTGATACAAAACAAACAGAAAGGAAGAAAGCCACATATATTTACAATATTTACAAGGGGTTAACCCCAATTACATTGGCCCAGGGCCGGCAAAAAAACAAAGAGGAGACAGCCAAATGAAAACAAAAAAATAAAAGAGAAAAAGAGAATGGAAATTAAACAAATATTACAAACTTTCTCTTTGTTCACTCGGTGCCACCACCTCCCTCTTCAACATTGTCAACGCCCTCGGCGCCATCATTACCCCCGGGCGTAGACGGGTCAAAACCGCAGTCGAGGCAGGCATCACGAGCCTTTTGGCATGCCTCCTCATAGGTGGCCTCAGGTACAACGCCGCCTTCCCAGAACCTCCTATACGCGTCGAGCTGAGCCTCGGCGTACGTCCAAAGCTCACGAGAAGGACCGAAAGAAGCGGCCTGATTCCTCAGGAGCTGGTTCTCAGCCTCCAAGGCCGCAATCCGGTATACCGCAGTACAGGCGTCCTTCTCACAAACAGAAATACGCCCCTCCAACGCCCTCTCTCTAATAGTAGCGGAGGCCCTCTCCATTCCGCGTTCTCTTCCTTGGACGCGGTTGGTCGCTTGCAACGTTTCGACCCTCGCCAGGGCGTCCTCTGCCTGCTTCCTTAAAGCAACGGTCTCTGTCTCTAGGGCAGCCACCTTCCTAGTCAAAGCCTTAGCGGCCTCTGCTGCCGTAGTCCAATTTTGGCACTCTCTCCTAGTAGCCACCCTTCTTTCAGTGTCCATCTCCTCGTTCTTTTGATGGAGCTACCCCTTAAGAGCATTTACCCTGTTAAGGGTCTTTTGTATATGAAGTTCCCTCCGCGCCAGCTCTTCTACCAGCTCCTGGTTTAGCGGGTCGTTCCTTATGCGTTCATGCAAATCACGGCACCGGTCCCCATAGCGGCGGTACTTCTCCAATAATCGCACAAAGACAGCCGAGCGAACATTGGCCCGACTAATGCTCTCCACCTCCAATAAGAATGACTACAACAAACATGATTGCAGTCAATACAAGAAAATACACTAAGAAAATAAATAAACTGAGACTTCACACATACCTTTTATACCCAGGGCGGCCACCTCACCCATCAACCCAACATCTGAGATGCCCCTCAAGGACGCGCTCTCCACCTGATAGCACATAACTTTGAACAGAGTCACCAGCTTCTCCTCCTCGAGCAGTAGGTTCTGCTCATTAGGAATCTCCACATAGTGGTAATTAACTTCGGCCTGCACTGCTAGACGGGTATAACCCTTCTGGAACAGACGGATATCCTGAGGGTCCATGTTGGATTCAGAATCATCCCTCTCTCTTGAGGCGCCCCTTCCTTCCGCTGCCCTGGAAGTCGAGGCCTCCGCCACTCAGGAAGTTGAAGCGGCCGCATCCACCAAAACATCGGCGCCCGTCTCCTCCACCAAAATAGTTGCTGAGGAGCTACCTTCCCTCTCAACAACAGGAACTTAAATTTGAATCGCCGAAGCGATTGAGTCACCTTGGCCTAAGCCAACCGGGCCAACCTCCACTGAATGCTCGCCCTCTGGGGAAGGATCCGCTGCATTCCCTTCCGCTTTCGATGAAGGAGAATCCAAACTCATCACCACCAGTAGGACAGGGTGAACGCCACCCTACGCCTAACCAGCGGCCTATCCTCTTCTTCCTCGTCTTCATTCGGTGGAAACTCCACCCTGGAACGCACGGCCCCTGAAGATTTTTCAACTCGGTGCACGGACCGCACTGAAGAGTGAGCCGTTGAGGATTCAACTGAAGTCGCCCTCAGGACCGGGCGAGGCACTGGTATTGCAACATGGTCGTCCTAACCCGCAAAGGAAGAAGGGTCAAGGAAAGGAAACTAAGAACTACGAAAGAAGAACAACACAACAAGTCAGATTTTTACCAGCGGCCGGCCTACAGCCATGGACCTCCAGAAAGATGCCCACATGTGAATTCCCACTGTAATAGGGAGCATGACCTAAACCCACTCGTGGATGCCAGAAAATGGTGCTGGTGGCGCACCTCCAGCTACAGCAAAAGAAGAAGGTCAGTACGTACGAGCATGAAACATGACATTTAACCATAAGAAATCAAGACCAGCGTAAAAGAAACTTACGTTCATGGTTCCATTCCTCCAGGAAATCAGTAGCGCAAGACACCAGGTGTTCAGTCTTGATGTAGAAAAAATGCTCATAAGGATGGGTATCGACCTCGTCATCAAGTTACTTAGTTAAGCCGCCGACCCCACAAGGGACCAACCGAATCATGGTGACTCGTACACTCTGGGGAGCGTAGAGAGTTAACACGTGCCCAAGAGTAATCTTCCTCCATGCCAACTCCGCATATTTTATCAACATCGCCAAAAGCTTGTAGCAGGTGGGGACGAGCTGACGAGGGCATACCCTATAGTAGCGGCAAAAATCCACCACTAGCATTGGAAGGGGGAGTTTAAATCCTAGCTTGAAAGGGTAAGCGTAGAAAATGCAGTACCCTCGGTGGTCGACATGAACCCTCTCCCCGCTCCCAGCGATGACGATGTCAGCAAAACGAGGAATGTCACATTGTTCCCTTAGTTGGGCGAGGCCTACCTCCCCCATCATTGGGGGCCTCGTCCACTTGTTCCTCTACTTTGGGGTCGGAGCAATCAGTCGCTGAACGGCTAGGTAGAGAAAGAATGTCAGTCACCGATGGGGGCCTATTAATATTCGCCGGATCTACGATTCTCACCACCGTAGATGGACCCTTAGCCTCCGTAGCTGCCACCGGAGCAATATCGGAATGAGAGCTGCTCGCTATTGTTGAGATAATGAAAGAAAGTATGCAAACTTCACCGGAAAATCAAGAGAAGATAAAGATCTGACGATAAACGACGAAGAAAGAAGTAACAATGACAAAAGACGAAGTAATCTAAGAACAAAAAGAGCTGTCTCTTTCAGAATTTCACTTACACAAATATCGGAAAAGTAAGATTTGAGTGATACAACCCCTTATTTATAGACGAAGCATACATGGCTTTCACAAATCCCAAAGGTCATCATTAACTGCATGACCAATCGCAAAACGGTTCATGCGTATAGTAACAGGCGTCATTATGATAGATACCACGGAACGGTCATTCAACCGCCAATCAGCACGTCATCCGTGAAACGGTTGTAACGATCCTAAGATGCCAAGAGCACGCCCCATGCTTCACTGTGCATATGACGCCTACCTTATACGCGGTAAGCATGATTGTATTCTCTTCTGGCATATGTAATTGGCTACAACATCTCTAAACCATTAGTGGCCACAACCATCTTCAAAGTAATACTGGCCACGGTCGCCTCAGAAAGTAGTATTGATTGCATCCGTTTCTGAAGTAATAACGGCCACGGCCGTCTCCTGAATACAAAATGGCTATGCCCATTCCCGAATAAAGGATGGCTGCGACCCTCTCAAAACAACGGTTATCGCCTTCCTTTGAGAATAAGGTGACTACGATCTCTTACCAAAAGAAGAGTACATGCAAATAAATGGCCACGTCCATCTCAGATATACGAACGGCTATGGCCAGTCGTTCATATGAAAACCAACCAAAGAATTGCGACTACGGCCGTCAATTGTAAACTCAATTGACAAATAGCTCCATTGCAGTCAAGGAATGTCCATGCAAAATGGCTACGGCCGTCTCCAAAGCATAAACGGCTACGGCTATCGACAAAATTTGCTCATCGAGCCCGGCCGGGTCCCAACCTCAATAAGCGGAGGGACTATCTATATGGGTAAGAATTATATTCGTGATAAGTATTGCGTCTAACTAGCTCCCTAGCTCGTTCGGGTTAATAAAAGGTATAACCTTTTACCGGTCAAAGTAATCCAAGGTTACTCAACCTAATTAGCGAGTAGCGAGACCATGGCCTACTCATCATTTACGGACGTCCCTTCGATGCAGCCATGGCCACCCATTGCCAGCTGATAAGATCCACAGCTATAAATATTAAGAGGAAGAACCCTAAAAAGGGGGCTGCTGCTTCTTCTTCTTCTTCACATCTACTTCTAAGAAAAGCGAATATACATTATTGTAAGGCTCGGAAGCTCTCCATGGAGAGGCAGACCAAATCGATATCATTAATAAAAAATCTCTACTCTCCTCCCCTTAATCCATAACTATTGTCTCTTACATTTTATTCGTTTGATCTTTTGGGTTTATTACGATCTGCTATGATTGACCCTCTCGTTAGTTTAATTTATTTATGCTCATAAAGTGGATGAAAACTTTGAGCTAAACATATAGATATATTGGGTTGCAAATGTCGTTAAGTTCAGCCTGCCAACCAATTTTGTATTTTTCACTATAACGTTTACCTTCTTGGATTTGACATGTTGATCTTCATTGGGTTAAAGAGGAATGGATGATGGAATTGTGCAAATATTGTGTACAAAACAACAAAATATCTAAGATTAGTTTCTTCTCATTAAGGCTATTAAATTACATATTGTTTTTTAAAGCTTTCCCGCTTGGGGCAATAAGTTGTTGCTAGGTAAATTATTTAAGCTTTACTTCTATTCAGCTCTGTCCAAGTCCCAACTCTCAACGACTTACCCTGTTTAGTCTGGCAGTGTATCGACGAATCCGAAACTTAATTGATAATTAATTGGACACAAAGTATATTTTTAATGTTTATAAAAAGTAATAAAAATATGTAATTCACAATACTGTACTGTGAATTATTTTAAAAGAAATTTTACCGTTAAACCAATTCGCAGAATAATACTGCGTCCTATTTTAAAATTTTTTTAAATCTAATTCGCAGTATAGTACTACAAATTTTATGTTAATTGGGCCCACCAATAATTTAACTGAAAAAGCTATAATTCAACTACATAAAACGTAGCATTGTAATGCGAATTTCTGTAAAAACTTCTACACCCAAGCTCGAACTTGCCTTATTTATATGCGTTTCAATTTTATGAAAATTCATTCAATACTTAACTTCAAACATACGTTCATACTTCTTTCTCTCTTGTTCTTATCAATTATTGTTTTTACAATGTCTGAAGTGCCAAAAATAAGGGTCTCACTATATTGGAAGGTGAGGTTGTGGTGGAGAATAACTCTGTGAGGTATAGCTCACCTCCACAGTGTCATGTTAAATTGCCGCTTACTATGGAGTATGATACATTGATATCATTGTTACTAAAAAAAATGAGTTAGGAGGCGTTCTGTCACGACCCTAGTTCACCAATCGTGAATCTGTCATGACGACACCCAGTCTTCACGACTAGGTAAGCCTAACACATTGTGAAAATTTATCAACCTTTACGAAAATAATAAACAAATACTGAATAGCATAGGAAAATGTATAGGGTGCCGCATGGCACATACACTTCAACTCGAATACTGTAACAACCTTCAAGACCTGAAAACTCACGGGCAACACCCACTAAGAGTAAAAAGATAACATAAAGCTCTAATATCTGGAAATGTCTACAACAACTAAATACATGAAATGGAACCGCTACCTGAAAGGTAGAGTAGAATGAGACTCTTCGGATCTACGGACGCGGTAGATGCATACCTCAAGTCTCCAAGCGTAGCTCCGAATTCACTGATAGTGCGCTCGACCAGAAGTACCTGATCTGCACATGAAAAACATGCGCAGATGAGGCATGAGTACACCACATCAGTACTCAGTAAGTGCTAAGCCTAACCTCGGTTGGATAGTGACGAGGAAGGTCAGGGCCCTACTGAGAATAAATATAACAACTGTAATGAATAATTTAAGGCAAGAAAAATAAGCAGGAACACAACAATGTACAAGATGTAAGCTGCAAGTCAACGACAATAAAATTACGTAAAGAAAATAACACAACAAAGTATCACTCAATGTCAGGATGCCATATGGAGCTCCGAGAATCGAACCCGCAGTCCATTTCTGCCACTATCTGAGGATCTCTCGGTAATCGAACTCGTAGTCCATCATACCAATATCAGAGAATCTCCCGGGAATTGAACCGTAGTCCGTCATACAAATAACAGAGGATCTCCCGGGAATTGAACCCGTAGTCCATCATATCCATAACAGAGGATCTCCGGGGAATTAAACCCGTAGTCCATCATATCAATAATAGAGGATCTCTTGGAAATTGAACCCGTAGTCCATAATATCCATAACAGAGGATCTTCCAGAAATTGAACCCGTAGTCCCAATCGTAAACAGAACACAAAAATTCAAAGAAATGTACAAATGCTAAGTAAACACAACAGGTAGAATCCAAAGTCTAGCATGATTCACGAAGGGTATATAGTGCAACTTAGTCACATAGAGAAAATAAGTTGCTAACATGCTTTCCCTAAGCTAAAACAAGTAAAATTGCATTTTAACAGTTAAATGCATGAAGAAAACACAGTCTAAATAAATCAAGTAAAGTGAATTTTCAACAAGCACAAGTACACGCCCGTCACCTCGCGCGCAAGGCATTTAAGCAACAACAAAGACATCTTAAGGGGAGAGGTCCCTCACATAAGGTTAGACAAGTCAGTTACCTCGAACCAGTACGAAAATCACTAAGAGACAATGCCCTTGCCACGAGTATCCCACTCCGAGTGGCCGAAATCTATTCAAACCAATTAAATATTGTAAATAACATCGCAAATCATTAATTCCACTATTAAAATTAAATCTAAGACGCGAAAATAGGTAACATGACCAAAATTACCCTCAGGCCAACGTCTCGGAATCGAATAATTTTCTTATTTTCAGAAACCTCACACTCTCACGAGTCTAATCATATAGAAATCTCCCAAATCGAAGGTCAAATACCCCTTCAAAACTTAATAGTTTTGCCAAAGAAGTTTTACCCAAATTGTACAATTTTTATCCTAAATCTGAATTTAAATGATGGAATATAACCTAATAGGATCATAGAAACGTTATCCAATAATTTCCTCTTCGAAACCCTCTCAAAATCGCCTTTGCCCGAGCTCAAACTTGATTTTTCAAACTTTGAAATTAAGTCTCGGATGAAACCCTTTACATTACAGGGATTTTTGCTTTTGCAGATCTAGGGACCGCTCCCGCGGTCTTGATTTTGCGGAGAAGCCTACTGCTTTTGTGGTTTCCCTAAAGTACCGACCAACCGCTTTTGCGGTTCAATACTCGCAGAAGCGAGTCCGCTTCTGCTGAAGCCCATACCACTTCTGGGGTTCCAAGCTCATGGCCCACTTCCGCTCCTGCGGCTGCCAAGCCGCTTTTGCTGTCCCCAAGACGCAGAAGTGGAAACAACAGAAGCCTGCAGCATAAATTCCATTCTAACTTCCAAAACCAACCCGTCGAGCATCCGAAACAAACCCGAGGCCCCCAGGACCTCAAACAAACCTACAAACCTATCCATTAACATCATTCAAAATTATACCAATCCTTAAACCACCTAAAACAATGCCGGAAACTCGATTTAATCAATAATTTGAACTTAAAAACTTATAACTAAAACATGTCCAATTGATTTTAAATTTTGCACGCATGTCCCAAATGACATGACGATGCTACAGCAACTTCCGTAATCCCGTTCCGACCACTATCAGGCCGGAAACTTCAAAATTCTAACTTTTGGCATTTCTAGTCTAAAGAAGCTACGGACATCCAAAAAAATTCCGAACACGCTCCCAACCCTAAAATCACCTGTCGGAGCTAATGGAACCATCGGATTTCCATTCCGAGGTCGTCTTCACACTGTTCCGAATACGGAACTTTTCCAACACTTAAGCTCTCATTTAGGGACTAAGTGTCCCAAAACTGAATTCTATTACCGAACATCCCAGCAAACCAAAATAGCACAAATAAACTTAGGGGAAACAATTAACGGGGGAACGAGGCATAAATTCCAAAGATGACCGGCCGAGTCGTCACATCCTCATATACTTAAACATTCGTTCATCCTCGAACGAGGATAGAGAACATAACTGAAGTAGCAAAAAGATGAGGGTATCGGCTGTGCATGTCCCGCTTGATCTCCAAGTTGCCTCCTTGGCCGGCTAACCCCGCCACTGAACCTTTATTGAGGCTATATCCTTTCACCTGAGCTTTCAGACCTGCCTATCTAATATTGCTACTGGTTCCTCAACATAGGATAAGTCATTTTCCCACTGGACTGAAGTGAACTCCAAAACGTGAGATGGGTCACCGTGATACCTCCGAAGCATTAAGACATGAAATACTGGATAAACCCCGGCCAAACTGGGAGGTAAAGCAAGCTCATAAGCAACCTTCCCAACCTGCCTCAAAATCTCAAATGGGCCAATGAACCTCGGGCTCAACTTCCCTTTCTTTCCAAACCTCATGATGCCTTTCATAGGCGAGACCCGAAGCAAAACCCGCGCAACAACCATAAAGGAAACATCACGAACCTTCCGGTCTGCAAAACTCTTCTATCTGGATCGGGCCGTACGGAGTCTATCCTGAATCACCTTAACCTTCTCGACCGCATCCTGAACCAAATCAGTGCCCAATAACCTGGCCTCACCCAGCTCGAGCCAACCCACCGGGGATCTGCACTTCCTACCATATAAGGCCTCATATGGCGCCATCTGAATACTGGACTGATAACTGTTGTTGTATGCGAACTCAGCCAATTGCAAGAACTGATCCCAATACCCTCTAAAATCAATCACGCACGCGCGGAGCATATTTTGAAAAATCTGAATCGTGCGCTCGGACTACCCGTCCATCTGAGGGTGAAAAGCTATACTCATAGTCACCTGGGTACCCAACTCGTGCTGGACGGCTCTCGAGAATCGTGATGTAAACCTGAACCCCTGTCTGAGATGATAGAAACTGAAATGCCGTGTAGACAGACAATCTCCCTGATATAAACCCCCGCTAACCGCTCCACTGAGTAAGAAGTACACACTGGAATGAAATGAGCGGACTTGGTCAGCCGATCCACAACAACCCAAATAGAATAAAATTTCCTCGCCGTCAGAGGAGACCAGTCACAAAATCCATAATAAACTTCTCCCATTTCCACTGCGGAATCTCCATCTGCTGGAGTAACCCTCCCGGTCTCTAGTGCTCAGCCTTTACCTGCTGACAATTGAGGCATCTCTATACAAACTCTACTATATCCTTCTTCATCCGCCTCCACCAGTAACGTTGCCTCAGATCCTGATACATCTTTGCTGCACCCGGATGGATGGAGTACAGCGAAATATGGGACTCTGCCAATATCAACTACTGAATACTGTGAACATTAGGTACACAGATAAGACCCTACATCCTCAATACCCCATCATCTCCAATAGTCACATCCCTAACATCGCCATGCTGAACTATGTCCCTGAGGACAGGCAAATGAGGGTCATCATACTCTCGCTCCCTGATACAATCAAACAATGAAGACTGAGAAACCGCACAGGCTAGAACCCGACTAGGCTCCGATAGGTCCAATCTCACGAACTGACTGGCTAAAGCCTGAACATCCTTCGCCATAGGTCTCTCTGAAGCTAGTAAATATTCCAAACTCCCTAAACTCTCCCCCCGGCGACCCAAGGCATCAGCTACCAGATTGGCTTTGCCCGGGTGATAAAGAATAGTAATATCATAATCCTTCAATAGCTACAACCATCTCCGCTGGCGCAAGTTCAGATCCTTCTGCTTGAACAAGTGGCAGAAACTCCATGATCCAGTATAAATCTCACAAGGCACACCATACAAATAATGACGTCAGATCTTTAAGGCGTGAAAAATAGCAGCTAACTAAAGGTCATGGACATGATAGTTCTCTTCATGCACCTTCAACTTTCTGGACGCGTAGGCAATCACCCTATCGTCATGCATTAATACCGCTCCAAGGTCCAACTCGTAGGCATCACAATAAATCATATAGGACCCTGAACTAGTAGGCAAAATTAGAATAGGGGCTGAAGTCAAGGCTGTCTTGAGCTTTTCGAAGCTTGCCTCACACTCGTCCGACCACTGAAAAGGAGCACCCTTCTGGGTCAAATTAGTCATAGGGGGTGCAATCTACGAGAACCCCTCCACAAAACAAAGGTAATACCCCGCCAGGCCAAGGAAACTACAGATCTCTATAGCTGAAGAGGGCCTGGGCCAACTCGGCACGGCCTCCACCTTCTTCGGATCTTCCCGAATGCCCTCACTCGATACCACGTGGCCTAGGAACGCCATAGAACTCAACCAAAACTCACATTTGGAGAACTTTGCATATAATTGCTTTTCCCTCAGGGTCTGAAGCACTGTCCTTATGAGCTACTCATGATCTTCCCAACACCGGGAGTATACAAGAATATCATCTATGAAAACAATGACAAAGGAGTCGAGATAGGGCTTGAATACACTGTGCATCAAATGCATAAAAGCTGTTGGGGCATTGGTCAGCCCAAATAACATGACAAGAAACTTGTAATGACCATACCAAGTCCTGAAAGCAGTCTTCGGGATATCCGGCTCCCGAATCTTTAGCTGGTGATAACCTGAGCCGCAAATCAATCTTAGAAAACACCTGTGCGCCCTGAAGCTGGTCAAATAGATCATCAATATGAGGCAAAGGATATCGGTTCTTCACTGTAACTTTGTTCAACTGACGATAATCGATACACATGTGCATAAAACCATCCTTTTTCTTCACGAACAAGACAGGAGCACCCCACGGTGAAACACTAGGTCGAATAAACCCTTATATTTATTGATTTGGCACGCCATGCAGTTGTGATACTCCCTCCAGAGCGAGAGAGGGTACGGAGATTCATTGATGGATTGATTCATCCTCCGTATTTAGATGGCCGTGGGAGTTTCTAGTGATATTTCCTTTTAGGAGGAGGCCAATGCAGCCCATTGGGTAGATATGGCACTCACTCGAGAAGGTGTTCTGAGGTCAGATGAGAGGCCTCATCATTCTGGTAGGTTCAGTGGTACCACATCTGAAGGTAGGGATTCATATGACAGAGGCCACCCTCAAAGGCCCTTTCAGTCATCAGTTCAGGTTTCACATGGTACTGTGGGCGGTAGCGGTTCTCACCAGCACTACTCTGATTAGCAGCCCATCAGTGCACTACCGCTTCAGAGCCTTCGAGGAGGTCATTCAGGGCATTCAATTGCCGCATTCTGCTGGGTGTTATGAGTGTGGAGATCTCAGTCACATCAGGAGATATTACTCGAGGATGAGAGGTGCTCGGTCACAGAAGTGTGGTCCTTGTCCCGTGATTCAGGCAGCAGGTGATCCATAGGCCGCCCAGCCAACTGGAGGCGCGGGTAGAGGCCATAGAGGTAGAGGTAGGGAGGATAGAGGTGGAGCTCAGACCGACGGAGGTAGGGGTCAGCCAGTAGCAGATCGTCCCAGAGACACAGTTCAAGGAGGCGGGGGCCAGCCCCGTTGTTATGCTTTGCCAGCCAGGCCAGAGGTCGAGACATTATATGCTGTGATTACATGTACTATACTGGTCTGTGATAGGGGTGCTTCAGTATTATTTGATTCGGGATCTATATATTCCTATATGTCGTCCTATTTTGCACCCTATTTGGTTATGCCTAGTGAGGCTTTGGGTATTTTTGTATATGTGTCTACGCCAATTGGTGATTCTATAGTGGTCGACCGATAAATCATTCATGTGTGGTATTATTTGAGGTTCTTGAGACCCGAGTCGACTTATTGCTCTTAGATATGGTGGACTTTGACGTTATATTGGGGATGGATTAGTTGTCCCCATATCATGCTATTTTAGATTATCACGCCAAGACCGTGACCTTGTCTTTGCCAGATTTTCCCCGACTTGAGTGGAGAGGGACCCCAGGTCATGCCACCCACAGTGTTATTTTGTATGTTAAGGCTCGCCGTATGGTCGAGAAGGGGTATCTAGCATATCTGGTATGTGTTCGCGACTCCGGCACAGAGGTTCTATCTTTTGACTCTGTTCATATTATTTGGGAGTTCCACTATGTCTACCGGGTATGCCGCCTGACACGGATATTAATTTCAGTATTGGTCATGCTCCAGGAACTCAGCCTATTTCCACTCTGCCGTATCACATGGCCCTGCCAGAGTTGAAGGACTTGAAGGAGCAGCTTCAGGACTTGCTTGATAAGGGTTTCATTAGACCCAGTGTATCTCCTTAGGGTGCACCAATGTTATTCGTGAAGAAAAAGGATGGGTCAATGAGGATGTGCATTTGTTACCGGCAGTTGAACAAGGTGACGATAAAGAACAAGTATCCATTATCGCGGATTGACGATTTTTTCGACCAACTTCAAGGTGTTAGGGTGTTCTCGAAGATAGATTTGAGGTCTGGTTGTCATCAGTTGAGGATTAGGGCTTTTGATGTCCGTATGACATCATTTCGCACTCGGTATGGGCATTATGAGTTTTTGGTCATGTCGTTTGGGTTGACCAATGCCCCGGCAGCATTCATGGAGTTGACGAACCGAGTGTTCAGGCCCTATTTGTATTTTTTTGTGATTGTATTCATTGAAGACATTTTGATATAGTCCCCTAATCAGGAGGAGCATGAGCATCACCTCAGAATGGTTCTTCAGACTTTGAAGGATAGTCAGTTGTACGCTAAGTTCTTGAAGTGCGAGTTTTGGTTGAGTTCAATTGCATTCCTGGGTCATGTCGTATTTGCAGAGGGTATTCAGGTGGACCCGAAGAAGATAAATGCAGTCAAGAACTGTCCTCAACCAACTTCAGCTTCAGAGATCCGGAGCTTTTTGGGGTTAGCTGGTTACTACCGACGTTTCGTGGAGGGGTTTTCATCCATTACCGTCCCGGTGACTAGATTGACCCAAAAGGGTGCCCAGTTCTGGTGGTCAGATGAGTGCGAGGCGAGCTTCCAGAAGCTCAATACAGCTCTAACTACGGCACCGTTATTGGTTTTGCCCACTGGATCAGGGCCTTATACTATTTATTATGATGACTCCCGTATCGGGCTTGGCGTAGTGTTGATGCAGAACGACAGGGTCATAGCATATGCTTCGAGGAAATTGAAGATCCACGAGAAGAATTATCCGGTTCATGACCTAGAGTTGCAGCTATTATTCATGCCTTGAAGATCTGGAGGCATTATTTATACGGTGTGATGTGTGAGGTGTACACGGATCACAAGAGCCTTCAGTACTTATTAAAGCAGAAGGAGTTGAATTTGAGGTAGCCGAGGTGGTTGGAGTTGTTGAAAGACTATGATGTTTCTATCTTATGCCACGCGGGGAAAGCCAATATGGTGGAATATGCATTGAGTAGGAAGTTCGCTAGCATGAGTAGTCTTGCCTATATTCCGGTCAGCCAGAGACCGCTCACTTTAGATGTTCAGGCCTTGGCCAATCGATTAGTGAGGCTGGATATTTCTGAGCCTAGTAGGGTGTTAGCCTGCAGGGTTGCTCGTTTGTCGTTGATGGAGCGTATTTGGGAGCGACAGTTTTATGATCCCCATTTGTGTGTCCTGAGAGACGCGGTGCAACGGGGAGGTGCTAGGAAAATGACCTTGGGAGATAATGGTGTATTGAGATTGCATCTGCGAGTGTGTGTGCCCAATGTTGATGGTATTCGGGAGTCAATCTTAGAGGAGGCCCACAGTTCACGGTATTCTATTCATCCGGGCACCGCGAAGATGTATTAGGATTTGAGGCAGCATTATTGGTGGCACAGAATGAAGAAAGACATTGTTGCATATTTGTCTCGTTGTTTGAATTGTCAGCAGGTTAAGTACGAGCATCAGAGGCCCAGTGGTTTATTTCAGAGGATTGAGCTTCCAGAGTGGAAGTGGGAGAGGATTACCATGGATTTCGTTATTGGCCTTCTGATGACTCGGAAGAAGTTTGAGCTATATGGGTTATTGTTGACAGGCTGACCAAGTCAGCACATTTTATTCCAGTTGCCACAACCTATTCATCCGAGAGATATGCTGAGATTTATGTAAGAGAGATCGTTCGCCTTCATGTTCTGCCTATATCTATTATTTAAGACCGGGGTCCACAATTTACCTCTTATTTCTGGAGAGCGGTACAGCAGGAGTTGGACAGGCAGGTTCAGTTGAGTACATCATTTCACCCCCAGACAGACGGTTAGTCCGAGAGGACCATTCAGATTCTTGAGGATATGCTCTGAGCCTGCATTATTGATTTTGGAGGCTCGTGGGACCAGTTCTTGCCTTTAGTAGAGTTTGCCTACAACAACAACTACCAGTCCAACATTCAGATGGCTCCGTGTGAGGCGTTATATGGTAGGAGATGTCGGTCCCCAGTCAGATGGTTTGAGCCAGGAGAGGCTCGGTTATTGGGTACAGATTTAGTACAGGAGGCCTTGGATGTGGTCAAGATCATTCAGGACAGACTTCAGTAAGCTCAATCTAGGTAGAAGATTTATGCAGATCGCAAGGTCAGGGAGGTTGCTTTCATGGTTGGTGAGCGATTATTGCTCCGTGTATCGCCTACGAAGGGCGTGATAAGATTCGGTAAGAAGGTCAAGCTTAGCCCTAGGTTTATTGGCGCATTTAAGATTCTCGATCGCGTGGGGAAGGTGGCTTATAGACTTGCCTTGCCGCCTAGCTTGTCAGCCGTGCATCAGGTTTTCATGTATCCATGATTCGGAGGTATCACGATGATCCCGCCCACGTGTTAGATTTCAACACTGTCCAATTGGACAAGGATCTGTCACATGAGGAGGAGCTAGTGGCTATTTTCGACCGACAAGTTCGATAGTTGAGGTCGAGGAGTTTTCCTTCACTGCGTGTCCAGTGGAGAGGTCAGCCTCCTGTGGCATCAACCTGGGAGTCCGAGTTTGATATGCGGAGCCGTTATCCCCATCTATTCCCCGACTCAGATACTTCTTTCTTTTGTCCGTTCGAGGACGAACAGTTGTTTTAGAGGTAAAGATGTGACGACCCAAAGGGTCATCACCGTAATTCCCCCTTTCTCCGTGATTTCGAGGCCTTGATACCTCTTTGTTTGGTTGTCTCGATTTGCATGCGCAGTCCGGGCGCGAAGACAAAAAGGTTTTATTTGGAAATATATGCATTTTGTATTAAAAACTGTGAATTTTGATAATAATATTGATATAGTTGACTTTGGTTAATATTTTGGGTAAACGGACCCGGTCCCGTGACTTGACAGTCCTGGAGGGTCTGAGGGAAATATGGGACTCAGGCGTATTCCCGGAATCGAAATCCGAGGTCCCAGACCCGAGAAAAGAATTTTTCTATGAAATTATTTTTCTGAAAATGTTTAAGGAAAATAAAAATGAAATTTGATTAAAAAGTAATGGTATCGGGCTCATATTTTGGTTCTGACACACGGTACAGGTCATATATGTGGTTTAAGAACTTCCTTTAAAATTTGGTCGAAATCGAACATCGTCTGACGTGTTTCGGACCTAGATATCTAAAGTTGAAGGTTGATGAACTTTGAAATAAAATCATGAGTTTTGGGGTTTGATTTTTTAATTTTGATGTTATTTTAGCGATTTGATCGCTCGAGCAAGTTCATAGTATGTTATTGAGTTAGTGTGTGTGTTTGGTTGGAAGCCCCGAGGGCTCGGAAGAGATTTCGAGGTTGGTTTGAGATATTTTAGAACTCAAAAACACATCAGAAATTATAAAACTATTGCAGACCAATTTATCTCTTCGCGATCGCACTCCGCAGTCGCGTTCGCACAGATTTAGCTTTTCACCTTCCGCGTTCGCATTTGACCCTTGCGTTCGCGAAGCAGTGAGGTCCTTAGTTATCGCGTTCGCAGGCTTACTCTCGCGAACGCGTAGGCCGTTCTTCCACTGACCTAGGTTTCCTCTTCGCGTTCACATGCCATCTTCGCGAACACGAAGCTTTCTAGCCCAGTGCCCTTCGCGAATGCATTGCCCTATCCCGTTCGCGTAGTGTATTTTCCCTTCAGTGATTTTTGATAAAAATAGAACTTTGAACACGGGATTTTCACACTCTTCTCACACGAACCCTTCTTCTTCACCCTCTATTGACGAGTTCCAAGCTTCCCTTCCTCCATAACTCTTTGGGTAAGTATTCTTAACTCCATTTCCTCATTATTTCTTTATCTGACTAGTAAATTTCTAGCCCTAAATCACAGAATCATGTTAGGAAATGGGGGATTTGGGTAGAATTAGGGATTTTGGGATTTTGGGCAATTCAACCTCAATTTGAGGTCGAAGCTTAAAACAAATTATATATTTAAACTTGTGGGGGTTATGGGTGATTGGAATTTGGTCCGAGTTTGGGCCATGTGGGCCCCGGGTCGGATTTTTGTATTTTTGGAAGAAGGATAAGAAATTCATTTCTAGGCTATAGAATTGTGATTTTAAGCCATTATTGATAATATTGAACTAATTATGGCTAGATATCGTTGTTTCGGAGCTGGATTCTAGAGGAAAAGCGGTGTTAGAGGCTTGATTGCTATTTTCGGATCGAGGTAAGTGTTTGATCTAACTTTGTCTTGAGGGAATAGGATTATGACATTCTTTGCTATGTGCTATGTAGAGTCGGTGTATAGGTATGGTGATGGTTATCTATGCGCCCGAGTCTAACATGACTGTGGGTCTTAAATTGCGTCAATTCAAATAATGTGGTATGACTTGTTGCTTAAATTGATTGAGTCCACATGATGTGACCGGTTGAGGATTTATATAGACTTGTATAAATTATTAGAGCACTGGCTCGACCTAAAATTCGTTAGTAGTTAAGTGTTAGATGTGAAAGTTCTGTGATTATTTCCCTTGCCATGATTTTGGTATAAATTGAATCCTCCCTTGCTGGGATTTGAGCTGTTAGTTATTCCCTCATGGGGACTCTTGTATTTTGATGTTACTCCCCTCGCAATTGGGTTGCGAATGATGTTGGGTGAGTTTTGTTGGTAAATATCGAGGATCGGGTTACACGCCGCAACGGTACTAAATATTGAAAATCGGGTTACACGTCGCAACGGATTAATTGCCGAGGATCGGGTTGCACGCCGCAACGATATTAAATGTTGAGGATTGGGTTGCGCGCCGCAACGGGAATGTGGAATGAGTATATTGTTCTGTGCGTTAAGCTTTCCGGTATTTCTTTATCAGTTGTTATCTGCTCGATTTTCATTCTTGTTAGCCGATTTCTGTATTTGAACTGTTGTACCCCACATCATGCTTCCCTCCCCTTTTAACTGTTTAGATTAGCGTATTCTCCTATTATTATATATATTTGTACATGTTATTTGTGGTAGGTCCTGTCTAGCCTCGTCACTACCTCGCCGGGGTTAGGCCAGACACTTACCAGCACATGGGGTCGATTGTGCTGATACGACACTTCTGTGCCTTTTTGTGCACAGATCAGAGAGCAGCTTACGGACCGCCACAACAGTTCTAGACTGGGAGCCGACCTACAGTCCAGAGACTCTTAGGTAGCTTAGCTGATGTCCGCGAGCGCGGATTCTCATCTATGTTATTTCAGTTTGTTTATTTGTACTGATGCAGACTCTTGTGTATTTTCTTTCAGACTGATGTTTTTATACTCCTTAGTAGTCCGTGAGTGGTGACACCAGATACTGTGTTGAAATTGTAGTTTGAGACCTTCATATCCTATGTTTTCTGTTTAAACAATTTAAAAGTCTTCCGCATATTTTAGTATTTGTTTCAGTTTATCATAATATTTTAAATAAAAATTTTGTGAAATGTTTAAATAGTTGGCTTGCCTAACTTCGATAGTAGACTCCATCAAGATCCGCGATGGTGAGAAATTCAGATCGTGACAAAAATACACTATATTTTGCTACGCTAAAAGACTCTACATACAAATTTAAAAATGTGCTTCGTATCTCGTATATAGAATTATAGATTCTCAAGCACTTCCTCTGTTTTAGTAATAAATTGATGGAGCTGCAATTTTCACTGATAACTCAAGTTGAACAAAATTTTGGAATTTTACACTGTTTATTTTCTTTAATTGATATACATAGATTATAATACGGTATAAAACTCGTATCATGCTATTTTTACCGTTTATTCTCATTCAGGATAAATCATGGTCTTCCAAAATTTTATCGAGAGTATGGACAAATATCCCACTATATCCATATGTATAAAAGAGACTAGCCAACCACTTAAAAGCGAAGTAGTCTACGGTTGAGTTAGCAACTCGAATAAAATATTAAAAATAATGTTTAAATCTAATCCCATCAAAAAAGGAAGAAGAAATAAAGATAATTAGACAAGACAACTAAAAACTATTGGAGGAATTTTTTTAAAATTACATCCACATTTTCAAATTAATCTAAAACGTAAAATAAAACTAAATAGATAAATTAAAGAAATTTCAATTGAAAACATTATAAAATATTAATTTAAAGCATTCAAATTAGCTATATTTTGTATTAATTGCTGCTTCATTAATTTTATTGATTAGTGTACTCGAAGTATTTGCTTCTCCTGATATGGCAGTTGTTCAAGTAATAAAAATATGAATAATTTAAAAAAAGATTTTCCACCATACTTGTGCTACAATGCAATTATGTGGATGTTTACTAGGACCTGTTTAAGAGTCTTTAATTTTAAAATACAAAAAAAAAAAAGAAAAAAAAGAGCCTCTTTTACACCATATTTGTAGAGCAAGATAACGTGGATGTTAACTAGGCAATCAAATCGAAGGGTCATTTTCAGCGTATATGAAACATGCAAGGAATGTTTTTCTCCATATAAATTCACAACCTTGATTCCAGAAACGCGTTTTCTTGACCTGCTTCCCTTTTTTTTTGGTGTTCGGTATTCATATTGGAATTATATTCGGATTCGCATCGTGTAGGGTCCCATTCGACAGGAAGCATTTTTTACCAAGGAGTTTTTTTATATTCTGAGCTCTAACCAGAAATCTTTAATTAAAGAAGAAACAATCTCATTTACTGCACCACATACATTGATAGTTACCCCTCCCCTTTCAGTTATTATAGAAATAATTGCTTAGGAAAACAATAAACAGAATTTCTAAGGAAATGATTACTTAAAACGAATTTTATGTTTTTTTTCTCTAGCCGATCGTTTCGTTTACGTGACCCATAAATTTTATTTTTGATGTCAAAGTCATCTACACCTCCTTCGGCAGTATCGCGAAACATATTCTACTCCCAGCTTGAGTCCTCGGTATGGAGCATTCGTTTTTGTTAGGGAACGTTTTATATTTTAATGTAAGATTTTCCGGCGAGAACTGTGCCAATTTAGACAATACTCACACAGGGGCGGCCCAACAAATTTTGTGGCCTAAAGCCAAACTTTATGAGGGGCCTTAACTTTTATTTTATTTTTTACAAAAGAATTTTATTTACTTATTTGGAGTCTATTTTTCTAGTATTTTTTTTCGATACAAAGTTATTAATAATATTCTTATAATCAATAATTTCTAATAAGTATTTCTTAATTGGAAATATAACTAATCCATTTAACTTTTATTGAGACATTGTTGATCTTGAGATTTTATCAATTTTAATTTTAAAAATTTCCTTCTTCTGCAACGACGGAAACCAGAGTTATTAACATTATTCCATAAGTAATATAGGCACTGAAAAAAGAATCAATCTTTTTATTTGATCGAGTGTATTAATTAAACTGTTATCTTCTAATTGTAGTATTTTTTATAATATTTTTAATTCCGAAAACTATCAATATCGATTTGATTATTATGCTTTAAGTACCATTCAAGATTAAGGCAATATTCTTTTAAATTTTCATCATCTAGCTAGTGATCTTAATTTTTACCGCTACATAGAAACCATAAAATATTTTCATATGCTTCAAATTGTTCAAATCTATTTTGAAGTGAAAAAATAGCCTTGTCCACTATGTATAAAGTAATCAATTCCAAAGGACTCCCAAAAGATTTTTAGATTTTATTATCTATATTCTCATCAAATTGTTATTTCCTATATATTATACGGTTAAGGGTCAAAACTGCCCTCAACCTATCGACTCCGGAACAAAATTGCCCTCCGTTTACCTTTGGCGAAGAAAATGCCCCCACCGTTAACTTTGTGGCCTATTTCTACCACTAAAATCTAACAGAATCTTGAATTTCATTTTTAATTTTTTGTCACGTTTTGATTGGGACATATAAAGAACGGAAAATTGGGACATATAAAGAACGGAAAAAGGGTCAAAACTGCCCTCAACGTATTGACTCCGGAACAAAATTGCCCTCCGTTAACCTTTTTGGGTCGGGTCGGGTCGGGTTGGGTCGGGTTGTGTCGGAATTTGGGTGAGAATTGATTTTGGGTCAAGTTTATTTTATGGCCAATCAAAACGTGACACGTGGAATTAAAAAAATTAAAAATTAAATACAAGCATCCCGACCGACCCGACCCAAAAAACACCAAACCCTCTCTTCATCTTCCTCACAACACACCCTTTCTAACCCTAAACCACCAAACGACCTCTCATGGCTACCCCGTTGCTTCATCTTCCCTGTCCAGCCCATCACCTTCACATCGCCGGAAAACTTCACAACAAACAGCCCCCCTCCATCACGAACCAGGCGTCCAACCCCTCCCCCATAACCAAGCCATGAAAAACCAGCCCCCCATTCGATAGGAATGACCAATCCACTTTAACTGAAGATGAATATATGTGATATATCAAGCTCTTTACATTTGTTGGAAAGCGGGAAATCACATTACACTTCAACCCGACCGACCCGACCCAAAAAAGGTTAACGGAGGGCAATTTTGTTCCGGAGTCAATACATTGAGGGCAGTTTTGATCCTTTTTTCGTTCTTTACATGTCCCAATTTTCCGTTCTTTATATGTCCCAATCAAAACGTGACACGTGGCATTAAAAAAACTTAAAAATGAAATTCAAGATTCTGTTAGATTTTAGGGGTAGAAATAGGCCACAAAATTAACGGTGGGGGCATTTTCTTCGCCAATGGTAAACGGAGGGCAATTTTGTTCCGGAGTCGATAGGTTGAGGACAGTTTTGACCCTTAACCGTATATTATATGTTTCTTATGAAATTCGGGTTCGATATTCATTTCAAGTGCAATTTTCTTGGCAAAAATTATAGCAGTTGCAAATCCTTCGTCTCTATACTTGTTTTTTTTTTTAAAAATCAAACGTTTTCTTTTACGGAACCTTTTTTAAAATAAGTGTAACAAAAATGAGCCCATAAATATGACTTAAAACAGTTGTCTTACTTGCTTTATGAAAGGGTCATTCCTTGTACTCAGATATAAAGTTTATACTTTTGGGTTGTCTAGTTTCATAGTTGAGTTGTGTAGAGGTTAATAATACGAAAATTATAATGCAAGAAATTATAGAGGATATTATTTTCACATATATAAAAAGTAATGACTTTGAAATATTTTTAGTTTTATTCTTATTTAAAATCTCATTAATGAATAATAATTTCGGCAATATTACTCAAAATTTAAAACTACATATTTGAATTTATTTTGCATGCAACATGGTAAAATCATGTAAAACGTTAAATGAGGGTACACTTTCTTATACCTTTTCGTATTTTGCTTCTCTTTATCATATTTGTTTTGCCTTTTTAGCTTTTACTTTTCTAGCATGGTATAAAGAGTTCGTGATGAAAAGTTTTAAGATTAGCTATTCTATGAGTTGAAATTTATCCCAATAATTATCTAAATACATTGTATCTGTTATGAAATAATATAAGAACAAGTAGAATAATGCAAGAACAAGAACAGTATAGAGAGAATAGGGAGAGGAGTATTCTTATTGATACTTTTGGGATGATATACAATGGGGTAAGACCCCTCTATTTATAGGCATAGAAAAGACTTAGCCTCAAAGTAAAACTCTTCTATAAGATAGACATTCACTCTAATTAGAGTTCTATTTATAACACTCCCCCTTGAATGTCTATTCAATAATGTGCCTCGTTAAAACCTTAACTAAAATAAAACCCAATGGGAAAAAATTAAAGAAAAGGAAAAAGAGTACACATGTTTGAATATGCGCCTATTGGTTGCCTCGTTAAAAACCTTGCAAGGAAAACCCAGTTGGGACAAAACCTTGTAAGGGAAAAAGAGTGCAACGCGCATTAACTACCCCTGATAAGAACATCAATTTATATCTTTGAGCATTTGCATTCCAATCTTGTGCACCATCTTCTAAACAATCTTTGGTAGATGTTTGATAAATAAATCAACCATATTGACTTGAATAAATATTCCGCACCTTGAAATCATCATTCTTGATAGATATGAACATCTTCATATAATGTCGTGGAATGACTCTTCAATATCTTCATAGATGTATTCTCAATGCCATCATGCTTATAGTTATAGCAAGATACATATGTACACAAATTGTACTTAGGATGTGGTACTTCAGGACCAAGAATTGTGTATGCTTCAAGCAACTTAAATCTTTCAAGTTAAGTCATATAAATCACATAATAGACTTTAGATGCATATCAAGTTTTCATGTCATGCTAAACAAATAAGATATCGAAAACTGATTATACATACCTTTGACTTTATGCTTTCAAGTATTTGAACTATATGTCCAAATCTACATGTCTTTCATATGGAATCAAGTATTTGTCTATACGCTTTAAGCGTATCAAAGACTTTGTCCTTCTGGGACTTAATATGAGTATTTGTAGTGAGAATATAGTTACTTTCTTTGGGTCAGCAAATGCGTATAGCATGCTGTGCAATATGTTGCAATTGAATTATCCATTTTATGAACTTCAGGTTCATGATATTCGGGGATTTACATATACAAATGATAATTCATCCCATGTAACCTTTTCTCAAGTGTTTATCATGTCTCCCCCTCATGTTAGAAAAGCTAACTTGTTTCCTCAACTTTGGGAAATCATCTTTGTGCATTATCATGTCAATATACACAGCACATTAATAATAAGATGAAATTATTTGGTTCCTGACCCTGAACCACTTGTGAGGGGAGAATATACTCTCGTATACAACGTATATCAAACTGATATATATAACTTTGTTCTCATAAGAAACATTTTAGCTATTAAGTGGAGGCACTCAATAATTATCTTGCTAAACCAACTATGATATAAACCAACTTATCAAGATGAACTATCTTGAATAGAAAATCTGGAAATTATGCTCGAAGTTAGATTACTGAGCAATTTACCTCGCAAGCACCGGCCAGGCTGCGGGTTAATAACAATTGCGCATGTAACCATTTCATAGATGCATCATATTGTGGTATACATGGCAGGTGAATGGGCCCATATTCACCTTTGATATTTCCAGAATTTATGGGCTTCAACCCGAACTCTTTAGTTGGTCAGTTCATTAATGAGAACAAGTGATACAAGAGAATTCGTAAAGAACTTTCTAGTTCTTTAATATTCACCTATGTGAATTTGCACATCATACTTAAAATGAGATGGCTAACACGAATGCCAACTGAATAAATTATCAATATTGGTAAACTTCAAATTTACACCATGACATGTGCACTTATCAATAAACTTCAGGTTTATTATGACATAGGTTTTTATACCAATAGATATCCACTTTATTGTGGCATTCTTTCATTTGTGTAGTACAAACTGGAGAACAAAGCGGGTAGCTTTTCATATACAAATTACCCCGCTACAAGTTGTAGTAATAGGAGATATCAAATCCTTCCTTTATTTATAGTCTCAATATAATTAATCGCTTTCGCGTGTACTTTGGAAACTGAATAAGTTTCTTTGAGACTTACTACAACACAATACTCAATTGTGTTTCTCCAACATAGTAATAATTGGCTCTTCTAGAGCTCTCAATTAATTTTGTACTACCACAGATTCATCAACATCCATGTGGTGAATATCTCTCTTAAAGAGAAAGTTATACCATTATGGTCATGTCAAACTTATATGCAAGATATGTTTCTTGCATTATCGTTGTCCTTTAATAGTCATATTTCCAAAATACTTTGGCGTACAATAGGTACGTGACCAACGATCATTCATGCCATATATATAGCCGACAGGCTTGACACCATTAGGTGTTTCAACTATAGGGCCAAAAACTTCACGTTTTGCCAGCGAATTCAATTCTGATTGAATTGCTTCTTGCCACTTTGGCCAATCATGTCTTTTTCGACATTCTTCAACAGATTAAGGTTCGAGATCCTCACATTCTTGCATAATGCTAGATGCGACATTATAAGCAAAGACATTATCCACCACTATATCCACTCGATTAATATTTGCCTCAATATTGATTGGATTTATGGATAGTTTCGTATTTTCCATAGCCTCGAGCTCAATGGATTCTTCATGAATCTCAGAATTTGTTAAATCATGAATTTCCTCATGAGATTTTTTCGTAGTGTCATTTTGATCATTTGCTTTCCTCTTTCTAGGATTTCGATTTTTGGGACCTAATGGTCTGCCACGCTTCAGGCGTGCATTTGACTCATTGGATATGACACTAGATGATTGTCCAACAGGGACATCAATACGGATTGGGACATTTTCCGCGGGGATATGGGATTTCGTTATCCTTTTTAAGTCCGTAAATGCGTCAGGCATTTGATTTGCTATTCTTTGCAAATGGATAATCTTTTGTACCTCTCTTTCACAAATAGAGGTATGTGGATCAAGATGAGATAGTGATGCATTTTTCCACAAAATTTCCCGTTTGGTTTCACCAACTTCTCCCCCTAATTTTGGGAAAAGTGTCTCATCAAATTGACAGTCTGCAAATCGTGTAGTGTACAAATCCCCTGTCAATGTTTCGAGGTAGCGAATAATGGAGGACGATTCAAACTCAACATATATTCCTAACCTTCTTTGCGGACCCATTTTGGTGCGGGATGGCGGTGCTATAGGCACATATACTGCGCATCCAAAGATTCTTAAATGGGATATATTGAGTTCATGACCCAAAACTCATTGCAACGGGGAATATTTGTGTCAATTCGTCAGTCAGAGACGAACTAGCATTGCTGCGTGCAAAATGGAGTGACCCCAAGCCGAAGTGGGCAGCCTCGTTTTCATGAGTAAATGAGGTATTCAAGATTATACTCATGTATTGTCTCAATCTGATATCCATTTTGAATGATATCTTTAAAACTCAACAAGTTCCTTTTAGACTTGGAGGAGAACATTTTGACTGATATCATTAAAACTCAACAAGTTCTTCTTAGACTTGGAGGAGAACATTGCATTCTCTAAAATATCGTTCCTTTAGGCAGAGTTATAGTTGCTCTTCAGGAGCCTTCAATCAATTTAATTCCCATAGTTTGCCATACAAAAGAAAATATACGAACATGAGAATAAACAAGTTCAATTCGTTTGTTTCACATTTAAACAATATTTTCAAAATCTGCTGAGGTCAGTTGACTAACTAAATCAGATAGTCGATTATATGTTTTCCATAATCGATTACTATGCAGTTTGAAAATTTCAGTTTAAGCATTTTCTTAAAACAATCGATTGTTAAACACACACAATCGATTGTTGAACATTGACAATCGATTGTTAAACACACACAATCGATTATTTGCTATTTTGAAAACTTCAGATCACACTTTCTTAAGACAATCGATTGTTTAAATATAGACAATCGATTGTTGACTATTTTGAAAAATTCCAGAGCACACTGTCTTAAGACAATCGATTGTTAAATATAGACAATCGATTGTTGGCTATTTTGAAAAATTCCAGAGCACTGTTTTAAGACAATCGATTGTTAAATATAGACAATCGATTGTTGGCTATTTTGAAAAATTCCAGATCACTGTCTTAAGACAATCGATTGTTAAACATAGACAATCGATTGTTTTGCAGTTTTAATGCGAAATATTAGATAATCGACTAACTGTTAGGTTAGTCGATTACCGCTACTGGAAAATAAAAATATTATTGAAATCTGAGCATATTGAAACATTCTAAAGAACTAATACTAACATTATATCATAAACTAACTAATACGAGCTGATACTAATGACTATTAGTTTATTCACTAACTATTACAAATAAGTGAAATAAAATCAAACAACTCCATCTTCTTTTATCACAGATCCATCACCGATTAGGTGGTCTATTTTCCCATCGGGTTGCTCAAAGAAGTCTGCCATATCCAGGTGGGTGATGTCAAAATTGTCGTCAGAGACAAAATTTATTTCAGGGCCTTTATTCTTTAGAGAAGCTTGATAAAGATCAACCAAATGTCTTGGTACACGGCAAGCTTTTGACCAGTGCCCTTTTCCACCGCAACGATAACATATAGTTTCTGAACTTTTTGCCTTAGGATCCTCATAATCCCGTTTCTGCTTTCGGCGGTTATCTCTCCTCGGGGGTGACGGACATCATGGATATTTCTTCCTTGTCTACGTCCACGGCTATGACCCCGATTACGACCATGACCATGGTTAGATCCATGGCTCTTTTCATGATTGGCATAATGAGAATACACCTTATCTGCTACAGGCAGTGGTGTAGACCCAGTGGGTCGACTTTCGTGATTTCTCATGAGCAGGTCATTATTTCGCTCAGCCACAAGTAGAAGAGAAATCAGTTCAGAGTACTTTGTGAAGCCTTTCTCTCTGTACTGTTGTTGCAGTACCATATTGGAGGCATGAAACGTTGTAAACGTTTTCTCAAGCATATCATAATCGGAGATTTTATCTCCACATAGCTTCAATTTAGAAGTAATTCTGAACATTGCAGAATTATATTCAGAAACAGACTTAAAGTCTTGGAGCCTCAGATGAGCCCAATCATATCGTGCTTGTGGCAGAGTGACCAACTTCAAGTTGTCATATCTCTCCTTTAAGCCTTTCCACAAGATGAGTGGATCCTTGACGGTGAGATATTCAATCTTCAAACCTTCATCAAGGTGATGGCGCAAGAAAATCAAGGCCTTAGCACAGTCTTGGGTGGATGCTTTATCTCTATCTTTAATGGCGTCTCCAAAACCCATAGCATCTAAGTGGATTTCAGCATCCAACACCCATGTCATATAGTTCTTGCCCGAAATTTCAAGGGCAACGAACTTTCTTTTCGTAATGTCAGACATAATCAAAATCAAATTAGGAAGAGAGAAATACCTTAGTTTTTCTTGAGAACGATTCTTGAGACGGTAGAGTATCGTGCTGATAACGTGTTATGAAATAATATAAGAACAAGTAGAATAATGCAAGAACAAGAACAGTATAGAGAGAATAGGGAGATGAGTATTCTTATTGATACTTTTGGGATGATATACAATGGGGTAAGACCCCTCTATTTATAGGCATAGAAAAGACTTAGCCTCAAAGTAAAACTCTTCTATAAGATAGACATTCACTCTAATTAGAGTTCTATTTATAACAGTATCACAATTTGAAATTTCAAACTTTGTCGTTTTTAATCATATAATAAATGCAATATATCCGCCAGGCTATTAGAACTAAATTTCTTTTTTATAAATATCAAGATTAATGCATATTATCCAACATCTTTATTCTTAGTATAGTTTGTATTTTGTATCACATAAATTCCTTTTTTTTAAACTACTGAACAACCCTGAAGTTTTAAAAGTTAAAAAAGAATAATATAATTAAATTGGTTAAGGATTACAACTAAGGGGTGTTTGGCTAAGCTTATAAGCTGGTCAAATTGGCTTATAAGTACTTTTTGTCTTATTTACGCATTTGATAAAATGAAAAGTGCTTATAAGCCAAAAATAAGCCAAAAGTCATAAGTTGGTCTCCCCAACTTATCAAATTTTAGCTTATAAGCACTTTAAGTTTGATCAAATATTTACTATTTTATCCCTAAAATACTTCATTTTAAAACAAAACTTTTTGTATACCCAGTTCTTCAGCTACTTATTATTAATTTCAATAATTTTATTCAAATACATAACTGCTTATTTTCTAAATTAGCTTCAATATTTAAAAATATTTTTTATCATATAATACTTATCAGCTATTCTAATTAGCTAACAAAACGTGAAGTTGTGGCGTTTGGTTTAAGTAGGTTATCTTTGAAAGTTTCTTTTTAAAAAGATAATGCAAAATTTGGATTAATTTCTTTTAGAACCTAATATTATTCAAAAATCTTTTGCTTAAAGCAAACATATATTATTAATTTATTATATACATATGTTGATCCATTAACTGAACTATCCCGTCATTCTTCTTTAGAGTAACATACTTGAATATATAAATGACCATTCAAGATAGTAGTGTTGTGGTAAGTACTATTTTATTTTTAATCAGAGGTTTCGGGTTCGAGCCCTGGGTATAGTCACCTTTGTTAGGGAGCGTTTTATTCTTAATATAAAATTTTTCGGTGTGAATTCGGATTTAGTTGGACTTAACGAATACCAGACACCAAATGAGAAACCAAAAAAATATATTTTGAATAATCAAATGAAGAATTAACCTAAATAAATATTAAATACTTGTTTAGATTCTATTTGGGAAATCCAAACACCATTTTCACAAGACAAAGTCAAAGTCTTCATAGTGGGGAAGACCAAGACAAGTCTTCGTAGAAAGAATTACTAAAAAGGAAATCCAACCATTTGCTATTTGTAAGTAGTGAATTTTAGTCCAAGTTAAACTGTTAAAGAGAATCCAACAATTTGCTATTTGATTATAAAATCAAGAAAGACTGCAGCCAAGTCGAGAAAATATAAAGGTTAACCCTAATTCCTAGATTCCTATCACGTACATTCAGAAGACTTGTAAATTTTGCAACGACGAAGACATTTCAGCATTAATTTCTTTTTTGTTTTGTTTTTTATTTTCATGAATCATAAAGCTTTCATGAATCATAAAGCAGAAGTATTGACATTTAATGACAATTTATGTTGTTTAAATTTTTAACTTATATATGCTAACAATATAAATATATATTTTTATGCTTATTTAGCTCAAAAATTATACTCGTATTTTATAATCTTAAAAACAATCAAAAATATATAAGGGTAAATTGTAATCAAATATAATGAGCCTCATAGATGATTATTATTTCAAGATTGTTGTAGATCTCAAAGTGGAAAGAAAAATGAACTTAGCATAAGAGAGAAGCAATGGTTGGAAACCAAGAAAGAGATAGAGATAAAGAGAGAAGTTTATTATCCGAGAATCATAATGAAACCTATTACAATGTAAAGGTCTCATTTATATAGTAGGAGACCTTTCTCGAAATAATCAAAAAGTACAAAAGTTTAAGGCTTTCATTCAGTAAAAAGGTTAGGCACTAAACGATGCTGCTTTTTCTTTTCCGACTTGGGTTGTGCCCTTACTTGGGTCGACCTTGTCATAAGGGACGTACCCACTCGGCGTGGGGGCATTAATAACCAAAATCTCACCCTATACAATTAGTCTCTTAGTTCGTTGAAGACGTGCTCGATGACCATCTTCGGGTACAATTTTGAGAATTTACGTGACGATTTTGGTAATTGTTCTATCCATAAATGCTCACTTTGTTGTAGTTAATTTAAAGGTATAAAAATACCTGTTACATGCATTTAGGAATTAATTGTGCATTTTTAGAAATTGATATGGTTAAAGAAAATCACAAAAAAAGAAAATATGCATGTGTGTTTCTTGTCATTGTGTGATTTTATTTTTTAATTTTTAGTGTTTAATTGTTGTAGGTGTTAAATATGTGTAAAGTTTTAAATTTACAATTGATTAAGAATTTTGTAACGTATTTAGTTTAAAGGAAAGAAGGAAAAAGAGTTGAAATTCAAGAGAAATTCGGACTGGGCTCAAATATGCAGGCACAACCCCATATTTTACCCGGTCCATATGACCCCTGACCCGTTAACCCATCGGACCGCCCCAGTCATTAAACCAAACGACCCCGTTTCAAGACCAGACGACCCTGTCCCGTTTATTAATCAATCTGGGCCGTTAAGATCACCTGATCTAACAGCTCAAATCAATTATCACATTCGAACCTACCCAAAAATCTCCCAACCCCTTTCACCCGTTCATTCCCAAACGACCCCTTCCCCATTCGTATCTCTCACCAAAACCAAACACCCCAAGAACCCTAGCTAGCCACCACCCCTCCCCTCGCCTGAAAACACGGCGCCGCCGTTCTCTTTTGCCACCAAATCAACACCACGGAACCTCCTAACTCCCCTCTCCACGAATCCATGCCCCGTTAACTTCGAATCATGTTGTAGCTTCTCGAATCTTCAATCGAAGATTCGAGTAAAATACAAAACAACCCCAGCCGGACCCAAAATCATACAAGACCTTCCCCTAGCCTCCCTCGTTACCAATCCATGGTTGCTTTGATTTGAATCTAACCTGAACTACTCGAACCCCAATCCCAGCCCCAAGAACCCTATAAATTCAAGCGTGGTTTGAATGTCCAAATTAAGATAGTTCGAGTGTTTAAGAGACCATAGTCGAAGTGTTCTCAATTGAGAACACACGATTAAGGTCTGTTTGACCTCAAAGTTTCAAAATCTAAATTTGGCCCAAGATGTTTGATTTCTTAATGTTTTCTAAGGTATTCCTTCTTCTTTTTCTTCTATTTTTATTCATAATGTACATTTAGTTTAAGTTTTGTTATTTTTACCTTTTGGTTTGTTCTTGTCGAACTGTTCTGTTTCTCCTCCATGATACCTTTTATTTGGCCGTTGTTGTTTGTGTTTGATGTGTTTGTTATAGAATACATATTCGATTCGATTAGTATTGTCGAATGATTTGTTTCATATTTTTCCTGTTTTGTCCGAATGCCATATGTCCACTGTTTGTGTGTCGATTATTTTTTATCGATTATATGTTTGTAATCGATTTGATTAGTGTCGTCGATTAGCTGATTGTATTATAATCCACTATTTCTGTCAAGTACTACTCGAATCACATGTAGATTTTCTGTTAATTGTTTGTCGATAATTGTTGTACATTGTGGCCTATTTGGTCAATTAAATAAGTGTCGTCATTGAAATGTGCTTGAGAATTACAGAGGCATTGATTTTGTTTTATTCTAGTATAATTTCAGCATATTTTCTGATTGTCTGAATCATTATGTGATTTTAGGTTTATGAATAGGGTATAGCTGCATATTTAGAAGATTAATATGTGCAGTTTGTTCGGATTCATGTAGATTTAATTAGTTTAATGCTGATTAATGGTTAACGGCAGGGCAATAATTGCAGTAGAATTTCAGGGGTGTTTTAGGAATAGAAAAATAAATAAATCTGGTTTGACCGAGTAGTCTATCCAGTGGGGCCCTAATAGCTTTAATTTGAACTAATTGGTAAGGGGCACTAAGTAATGAGAGTGTTTACTTAATTGAAATTATAAATAGTTAAGTAATGATTAAAGGTTATAAAAAAGAGACATAGAAGAGAATATTTGGGGGGCTGAAAATTAAAGGAAAGGGAGGGTAATTGGAAGGGTAATAATAATTAATGAGGGGAGGGGGAGAGTCTGATGTTAGATATAAATAAGAGTCATTTGACACTTAGAAAAGGGGGAGAACAATCTGTTAAGATAAATTGAGAGTCAAAAGAGAGTTTTGAGGGTTAAAAACTGAAAAAAGCAAAAGCTTACTATTCCCTTGTATTCTTGAAATCTTCTAGTATTTTGCTACTGGGTCATTTGCTATTGCTCTACTGGTTCTGCTATAATTTTGTAGGTTTTTCAAAATTGGTGCTGGATACTATTTCCGTTGGGATTTTCTGCTTGGTTTTCAAGTCCGTCCTTGGGTTTTTCTGCTACTTGTTGCTGGTTATCGCTGGTTATATTTGTTGTTGCGCTATGTATGCTACTGCTGCTGCCATCACTGACTTTCCTTCTCCTTTTTTATTCCAAATATTAGGTACACATTGCTATACCGGTACACTTGTAACTGAAACTTGAAGCATGAATGAAACGAAGTCTTAAAACTCCGAAGTTATTTAGTTGTGGTTTTGTATACTAAGTTATATGATATGTAGTCATTAGTTTTTTCTTAGAATCATATGAGTAGTCTGTTATGTACAAATAAGTATTGATCCACAGTAGTTAGCTTGCAAACCCTTTTCCTACGTATGCTAGTTAAATAATGTTTATGATGCAGTAATAATCATTCTAGTAGTTCAGTTTAGTTTGCTTACAAATGTGTATCAAATATACAACATGTTTTAGGATAATTACTCAACGAGTTTGAACCATTTTTGGTTAATAACTTGCTTGCTTAGATTCATGAAGATCAGGTTTAATTAGATATAACTGATTCGTTTTAAGCCTTTGCAAATGCCAAACACATTAGAATAAACCTGGGCCACAATTAGTGCAGGGGCGGCCCAGGTCCAGTTTCACGTCATATATAATGGGCCTGGGCCCAAAATTGCTAAACGGATAGCCTTATTGTTTCATTTTCATATTTAACATGTAGAAAAATCAGATATTTAGCAATTACATCAATTTAAGCGACCTTTCTAGAACCACAGGATCCGGGGATGCCTAACACCTTCCCTCGGGTCACCAAAATTCCTTACTTAGAATTTTTGATTCGCAGACTTTATTCTGACAGTCGAATATTTTTCTCGATTTGGGATTCAAGATAAACCGGTGACTTGGGACACCAAAAGCCAAACCTTTTCAAAATGACGACTCTGAAATAAATAAATAATCTCATTTCGAATTTTGTCGCTTAAATTGGAAAAACTCCCCTGTGCATTTTATCCTCGGGGGGTAGGTGTGTAAAAAGGAGGTGTGACAGCTCTGGCTACTCCGTTGGGAAACAAACCCAGAACTTCGGTTCAGGGTTTAAGAATTTGAGCTTAGATAAATTATTGTATTTAGTTATATCTGATTTTTTTTTACATGTTTCATGCTTAATGTGCTAAATGTTACCTCTCTGATATTATCTGGATTGTACATATAAATTGTGCCGAAATCAATCTTCTCTCCGAGTCTTCTGATAGGTTATGTTGTGTTTGCCTACCAGCATCACAAAACTTCTATCTTGAGATAAAGCCAGTTAGCCTACCAGTTTCTGGTGAAGGATTTAGTCACACATGTTTAGGCGGAGAGCAGTTAGCTAGATAATGTTGTTCTACTACTGGTGATGCTTGACGCTCCTCGGCTCGGGTTGTCCGCCCAGGTAAGCTAGGTCTAGATGTCATCTTCTTCAGAATTTGAAAACCTAGAAAAACGTGACTTTATCCCGGATCCCTAATAGGAACGCTTATTTGCATCATGTTGCATTTGACTTAGGGGACTCAACACAGAGGTTGGGTCCGTCTAGGACTAGCAACCTGAAATGAAAAAGACCATCATGATTCATCCTACTTGTTTTTCTGTGCATTTATTTGTTTCGGACCTGCATGTCGACCGGTTTCTGAATCGTGGAAATATTGTGAAAAAAAGGAGAGAATAATAGTGTAGAGAATCAATGACATTTTTTAGAAAAACCAATGCCCAAATGCTGCCGAAATTTTGAAAAAATAAAAAATAATTTTTTTAGTTTGTTTCTCAAAAAACCAAAAAATAGGAGATTTTTTTTTATAAAAGAAGAGTCTTGTTTTTCAAAATTAATTTACCGAACTACGCCGGTCTGGTTCTCACCGGGTGTTAGATACATAGGCAAACGACATCAATTCCGACCTCAATTTTGAGAAAATAAAAAAACATCGAAAAAAACAAATAAAAAAATATAGATACTCTTTAGATGTTTTGATTTTTATTTTTATAGAATTGAAACCGAGAAATCGGATTTTTCCAGTCAAAACCTAACCTCGTGTCCGGATAAACAAGTGCACTATGAGTGGAGTAAGAGGCAAGTTTGAAAAGAGACCCAGGTCAGAAGGAATACCGGATTTTCTCATTGTTGATCAAGCACCACCATTATTAAGGAATACGAACGAAACCAGATCAAAAAATACTTGGACATTTGGTGCAAATGATGACAATCCAACCCAAGAGAGATGTGATCGAAGCCTTAATTCCACACTGGGATCCTAAAAATAATGTGTTTCATTTCTCTGACTGTGAATTAACTCCAACGTAAGAGGAAGTCGCCCATTTCCAGGGATGGGGCCTCAACCTTAACCATCAAAAGCCCATAGTGCCAAAAAATGTGAATGAGGGTAAATTCTTGAAGCTTCTGAACATAAACTACGGATAATACGAGGGCTTAGGGAGCAAGTGGGTCAAGATGAGATTTCTGTTTCACTTGTACGGCCTGGAAGGAAATTTTGAAATAGAATGAAAACAAAGAGACATGGAAGGTACACAGGAGGTTTGCCTTCATGATTGCTTTTTTGGGGCGTATAGTCTTTCCGGAAAGGGAAGGGCGAATTGTTATCCGTTTAGCAGGTATAGTTGAGGCCGTGACCTCAAAAGAGAATAATTATACCTTGGTCCCTATGATTCTTTCTTCTTTCTTTCGGGCTTTAACTAGATGTCGAATGGGCGCACAGAACTTCGATGGCTGCAAAATTTTGCTGCAAATATGGTGTCTGGAGCGCTTCTATCGCCATCCTACGATCTCTAATTTCAGAGAGCTTTGGCCCAATCATACTTATGATCACCAAAAAAGGATTGATAAATGTGACTTACCTGAAGGGATTAACGGCTGGAAAGAACTACTCCTTACTTTCTCTGCCAAACGAATCACATGGAACTACGATTGGTTTTCCTCTAAGGAGGTCATTTGTGAGTCTGCATACCATTCCTATTTGGTTCTCATAGGATTGGATGGTGTCCAACCATACGCTCCACTCTGGGTAATGCGCCAGCTCGCAAGACGACATGAAGTACTACCAACGCGAGACATGAGCAAGTTCTGCTATGATTTTGGTGAAAATCAACCTCATGACAAAGAGAAAATCATGAAAATATGGTATGCAAGTAAAGTTTCGGAATTGAACGAAATGTGGAAGACCGAGATCGTGGAGAAGTGATCCCTGAATATATCACTTGGTTTCATGATCCTTTGTCGCCCAGAGATCAAGCTTAAGTTTCAAACAGGAGGAGAAATGACCAAAGAATTATAGAGAGCCTAAAAGAGGAATTGGAGCATGCTCAGATGACCATAGACTAAACAACAAATCCAACAGTCAGGCGAAATTGCTCAGATTAGTTTAAATATTGAGAAAGACTATCAGTATTCTTTGAGAGTCATGGATAAAGATCTAAAGCAGGCTAAAAATGAGGCAGCTCGCTTGCAAGAAGAACTAGAAAACATGATCGGTTTGGTTAGAAGAATTGAGGCGAAAAAAAATGCTGAGATGCACGTCTCAAGAAGACTTGAGTATCATTGAAGAAGATGTGCACCAGCAACAACAAATTTTTGATCAGTAGAGGGAGCAGTTTGAATCCGAAAGGGCCCACTGGATATGCTCAAAGAGCCAGCTCTACGCACAATTGGAAGAAATTAAAAGGGGCCATCGACATGCATATTTTGAGGAAGAACGACGCCTGTGGATGATTGATAGGGGTGTATTAAACCGTCGCCTTGGAGAATATGAGGGGCGTGAGGCTCGGATGGGGGATGCCCTCAACACTACCCAAACATGGCTTCAGAACTGTCACGAAAGTATGGGGCAAGCAAGAAACCAAGTACTTCGGTTGGCGGAAAAAGCAACATATGTCCATAATCTTCATCGTCGTTTAGACAATGAGGAAGTTGTTCAGCAAGCACGTGCCCTAGTTCCACAATTACCCGCAACTGTTTGAAGCTTGTACAAGGAAGTTGTTTCATTTTCATATTTAACAAGTTTTCAACGCCCGCTTATAATGAGTTTCAAGCATGTAAATAAATTAGTTATTTCCTTAGTTTCAAGTATGTTAATAACGAAATAGAAAATGTAGTCGTTTTAGGATATCCTTAAAAAATAAAAAAGAGGCATGCCTTGCCAAAAAATGAATTACAATTTGCGGGGCCCTCAATGGATGTTAATAATTGCTTAGATTTCGAGAGTAGGCCGCATAGAGAATTTCAGGATTTTTTCTCCAAATAACAACACGTTAGTATCTTTAGGCGCGTCAAACCAATAATGTTATCTCCCTAAACTTGAGCACACATTTATGTGACCCAAATCCAAATCTCAACGAAATCAGAACACATCGAAAATTGCGGATACATTTATGTGATGCGGTCCAAGATGTATTCTCACGACGATGCAATTCCATTAAAAATAATAAATAAAAGCGATTAAAATTTAAAATTGGCACATATGTTGTAACATGTATAAAAATTGGATATTTAGCCATTAAAACAATTTAAGCGACCGTTCTAGAACCACGGGATCCGGGGGTTCCTTACACCTTCCCTCGGGCCAAGAGAATTCCTTACTTAGAATTTCTGGTTCGTAGACTTCATTTGGAAAGTCGATTTTTTTCCTCGAATCGGGATTCAAGATAAAACGGTGACTTGGGACACCAAAAGCCAAACCTTTCCCGAGTGGCGACTCTGAAATAAATAAATAATCTCATTTCGAATATTGTCACTTAAATTGGATAAACTCCCTTGTGCATTTTATCCTCCAGGGTAGGTGTGTAAAAAGGAGGTGTGACATTTAATACTTATTGAGCCGTTGACATGTGACCCCTTTTCCGTTGTGACGTCACTGGTCATATACGTCATCATTATACCCGTTCCCGAGACTGTACAGAGCATGACGTGACATTTTCATTTCCCGCATCAGCTTCAGAGTTGTACCTCTTCAATTTCAGCGTACCTTATCCCTATAAACAAAGGAGTGGTTCAACGGGATTCATCTTTCGAACCTTTAGAGAGTTCTTCTTTGTCTCTTTCTCCATCATCCCTTATGGCAATTGTTGCAACGTTACAGAAATTACTACTTTCGAGGATTTTATCTCTTATTATAAGCACCTTTTCTCATAAATTATATCATGGTAAAATGTTGTCAAGACGGAAAAAGGACCAAGGACAACGCTCCTTCTAGGGTTTCGCCTTCTTCTGACGATGAGGGGGAAGAAGCGGAGAAAACCCTCGTTCCTTTAACGGTAGATAATATTCTTCTGAGGGACTTGAGTGTTAGAAAAAACTTCAACTCGACATCCCCCTCTTATCATTGGGAGCATAGTGAGTTATTGCAGTCTCATCTGGACGCCATCAGAGCTATGTACAACATACCGACCATGTTGAAATGGCTCCGGTAGGGACGGACTATGCCAATGTGCATAGGCCCAGGTTGTGTACGTTTTATGAGTAAGAACTCAAGATCAGATATAGCTTTCATCTTAGCCCTCTAGCGGAAGAAGTTTGCCGCTTCTATCACATGTGCCCGGCTCAGCTCACACCTTATGCCTTGAAGGTGTGTCGAATTCTTACCACGCTTGCGGGCGTGGCCGGGATGTTGTTTTTGTTTATCACCTACTGCAGATGTTCAGCCCCAGCTATATGATAGGCACCATGCTCCAATTGAGGAGCCGGGGAAAGTGAGGGCTGACGACAAAGCTAACCGCAACTTTTGGCGTAAATACTTTTACATTTGGACGATCCATCTAGTATCCGATCCCGAAGGGTTTCCAGAAACGTGGAACGTGGGATATAAGTACCTCTATATGTATTTTCAGGACGCCTTGTTTTGACCAATCTATCATTCTGATTTACTTTCCTTCCTTTTGTAGTGATAGCTGATTCGCCTCATCCTGTCAACGACATTAGTTCGTGGGTGTTGGGGTTGATACTGTATGCGGAAAAATTCCGCACTTGGGCTGCGTTTCTTAGATTATACGGCCCAACTGGTAACAACCTTTCCTGTTATTCTCTTTCACTTTGTTTTGGCTTCGAGACCCTTTTGTCCAAGGTACTTTCATTTGGCAGGTCAGGGCGCTTCTTCAGAGGTGAAGAAGAGCAAAGACGATGCCGATCCGTCTAGGGTTGAGTCTGACTCTGATGGGGGAGATATATTTTTGGGAGGCCCACCTAGAGACAATGTCCTTTTGACCTCTCAGCAGGGGGCTACGCCGGTGGCTGTATCTGAGGCGGTGTTTGGGGTTGCTCCCATGGAGATACCTGAGGCCGTACCAATAACGGCACCTGAGGCTGTTGCTGTGCCCGTACCTGAAGCCGTTCCTGCAGAGGAAACTTCTAAAAATGAAGAGCCGCCGGAGAGAAAGAGGCGACGACTGATTACCAGCAAGAGAATTGCAACTGAGGGCGCGAGCCCCGCTGAGTGCCGAGGCTAGTTTTTATGGCTTAGGTCATTCGTTCAGGGAGATTGGTTCCTAGAGGAACAACCACCGCCGCCCGGTTGACCCGTGCCCCAGGAGGCGAGTCATCTTCCGTAGTTAGGGGAGCGGTTGTGAAGACTGAGAGGACGAGCTCTGAAGCCGTTCTTGGACAAATACCAGGGGGCTCGGCCCATATGGAGATGAGAGATGGCAGGTCTACTCGCCGTATCGTGATCCGTGGCGGGTATAATTTGTTAGAAGACATCGAGCAAGCCCCAATGGTTATGACCTTATTATGTGAGGCTGCGGAGCATGAGGCGCTGAGAAATGTTGGCAACAGGGGTTTGTCGAGGTGGATAGCCGGTGCAGCTTTGCAGGTAGCTTTCAGTATTTTGTTTATGAATCGTAAGAGCAACTTTGGTATGTGCTGACGCGTTTCTTCTCTTCTTTTCAGACCCTCATCTTGGAGGTGGAGAGAAGGTGGCATGAACAAAAGAAGGCAGCCACCTTGAATAAAATGGCGAAGAAACACAAAGAGTGTTGTGCCAAGAATCAGGCGTTGACAGATGTTCTTAAGAAGAAACCTCTGTTTCGGACGTTCCGGGAGGGTCTTGACGAATCGAAAGCTCTTTTGAAGAAGAAAGTGGCCGAGTTGGAGGAGATTGATGAGCAGCTGATGGCTGGTTTTGCTCAAAACATCAAGTTGGAGACCTTCCTTTAGTCAAAAGAGGAGGAATTGAAGATAAGACGTGGGGTAGCGGCGGAGGCTGCGGAATTGCGGACCCAGGTCACGGCCCTTACAACTGAGCTTGATGCTATGACGAACGAGGTTGACGTTTTTAGGCGAACTGCCCCAATAGATGTTTTGCATTGTGATGCGGATGAGATGTGGGTGTATTATAATGCTAGGTTTGTCATTTTTGAGGAGTTTTTGGCGTCAGGTCGAGAAGTCAAAAGGCAACGGCACATAACCCGTGTTGCCCGTGAAGCGGCCAGTTATAGATCCGACTCGCCTGGTAGAGAGAGTTGTAACTCTGAGGACGTCAATCGTTTGGACTCCAATTCATGGGTTTCTGGGGCTTATCAGCCTAGATATGGCAACTGACCGGATGGCGACCAGGCAGGTCGTGATGGGCAGAGCGATAAGGATCTTAAGACTTTTATGTATATATGTTTTTGTATAGATGGGGACTTCTTCTAAGGCCGGATATATGTATCCTTTTGGGGATAATGAAATATGACTTTTTTGCTGTTGTTGTTTTTCTTTTGTTCCTAAAAGCTTTTATTGCATTTTTGGTTGTTGTTTTCACGCTTTTTACCGTAGATTAAGCTTGGTCGGCATGATCAGATTTGACTATTTTCTAATGACTCGTTCATCGTAGCTAAACCGGATTGACCATCGGTGTTGATGGCTCTAGTCGGACTCAGATTAATGACCTTAGCCGTGATGGAGTCGATGTCCCCAGACATAAAGGCGACTTCTACTGATAGAATAGAATCAATGGCCCTAGCCATGATAGATGGCCTTATCCATGATAAGATTGATGGCCTTAGCCATGTAGGATTGATGGCCTTAGCCATTTAGAAAACTTTGACTGTCGTTGAGTCGTTTACTTACCAAAGTTGAATCTGGGTCGACCGTTGGCGGCGATGGCCTTGTCCATAATAGGATCAATGGCCTTAGCCATAATAGAATCAATGGCCTTAGCCATAATAGAATTGACGATCTTGTCCATTTAGGCGACTTTGACTGTCGTCGGGTCGTTTACTTGCCGTAGTCAAATCTGGGTCGAGTGTTGGCGGGGATGGCCTTAGCCATAATATAATCAATGGCCTTAGCCATGATAGGATCGATGACCTTAGCCATAATAGAATCGATGGACTTAGCCATAATAGAATCAATGGTCTTAGACATAATAGAATTGATGGCCTTAGCTATTTTGGCGACTTCGACTGCCGTCAGATCGTTTACTTGCCACAGTCGAATCTAGTCTACCGTTGGTGACGATGGCCTTGGCTATAATATGATCGATGGCCTTAGCCATAATAGCATCGACGGCCTTAGCCATAATTGAATCGATGGCCTTATCCATGATAGGATCGATGGTCGTAGCCTTTCATACATTGGAGATGGCCGTAGCCTTTCATACATTGGAGATGGCCGTAGCCTTTCATATATTGGAGATGAAGCTATCCAGTCCCTTTATCATGTTGTCTTGGAGGTCGTAGGGAGAGGATGATGTGGTAAACTTGTATCGCAAATATCTCCAAGTGTCTCCTTTGGTGCCTTATTAAAAAACCCCCCGAGAAAACACAATTGGGACAAAACTCGGGTAATGGAAAAAAAGTATAACTCGAGAGACGCCTTTTAGAAGTGGAAATACTTGAGGTGGGAACCGTTCCGGTTGCTTTAGAGTTTTTTTCCTTCCATTGTGTCCAATTGGAGCCCTATTGCTGGCTACTGCTGTGATTTTGTATTGTCCTTCCCAGTTGGTGCCCAATTTTCTTCACTTGGGTCTTTGGATACCAATATCTTGGCTTTGAGGACATATTCTCCCACTTTGAGTGGTCTTATCTTGGACCTCTTGTTGTAGATCTTTTAACTTGTTATTTTTGAGCCACCATTCTGATATGGGCCATTTCTCTCCTTTCCTCAGCTTCGTCGAGGACTTGGAGCCTGTTTGTGTCGTTTTCTATTCCACTGGTGTGTGAGTATCTTAGGCTTGGTTCACCGACCTCAAAATTTATGACCACGTCAGTTCTGTAGATGAGCGATTACGATGTTTTCCCCGTGCTGGATTTGGGTGTGGTCCTGTGCGTCCACAACACTTTGGGTAGCAGCTCGGGCCATAGCCCTTTGGCGTCATCGAGCTTCTTCTTCAGTATGTTTAATATTATTTTGTTGGAGGATTCTGCTTGGCCATTAGCGGTAGGGTGATATGGCGTGGAAAGTATCCTCTTTATGCGCCATTTCTCGAAAAGTTTGGTTGTGTTTTGACCAATGAATTGTCACCGTTGTCACAACTAATTTCTTTGGGAATGCCGAAGAGGCTTATAACATTTTTCCATATGAAGGCGATCACTTCCTGTTTGCATATTTGTGCGTGCGCACCTTCTTCTACCCACTTAGAGAAATAGGCATTTAAAACTAATAAAAATCATACATTTCCCTGTCCTGCTGGTAGGGGGTCGACTATGACCGTTCCCCATTTGATTGATGGCCATGGGTAGGTGACTGAATTGAGGGGCTTTCCTGGTTGGTGTATCATGGGGGCGTATTTTTGGCATTGTTCAAATCGTCGAATGCATTCTACTGCCTTCTTCTTCATAGTGGGCCAGTAGTAGCAGGCTCGTATGATGCATCGTACGAGGGCGTAGTTTCCTGTATGGGCACCGGAGTGGCCCTCGTGCACTTCTTCAAGTATCGGCCTCCTTTGCTGTGGTCCTAGGCACTTGGCCAAGGGTCCACCAAACATTTTTTTGTAGAGGTCTTTGTTTATTAAGCAATACTGGAAAGTTTGCGTGCGAAGTTTCTTTGCCTCTTTTTTGTCGGGTGGCAGCGTTACGTCCTGCAGATAGATACAAATTTGTTGCGCTAGTGCCAAGTCAAATTTGAAGAGAATACCTAAGTGTGATCAATGGCAGAGTGGAGGAGGGTGACCACGCTTTCTTTGTTGAAGTTTTTAGTGTCCGTAGCCAGCGTTTATAGACCGTCTGCTTCGATATTTCGTGCCCTTGGGATCTGTTCCTAGCGGCATTCGTCGAACTCAGCCATTAACTTGCAGATTTCAGACTGGTATTTTTGCAATCTTTGTTCTTTAATCTGGTAAGTCCCAATGACTTGGTTTACTATGAGTTGGGAATCTTTGTGAAGAATGAGCCGGCAAGCCCCATATTTGATGGCCAGTTTTATGCCTGCAATAACGGCCTCATACTCGGACTCGTTGTTAGTTATTTTAGGGCATCATATTAACTGGCGAATTGTTTCACCCGTGGGGACCTCGAGGACGAGTCCCAGTCCCGATCTCGATGTAGTGGCAGCGCCATCAGTGTATAGGACCCATAGATCTTTATTGGTGGAGACGCGTTGTGCCTCAAGTTCTGCTTTTGGTAGGACTTCTGCGCTAATGTCGGCTATAAAATTGACCGCAACTTGCGACTTGATGGAAGTTATTGGAAGACACAAGATGTCATTCTCGTTGAGCTTAATGTCCCATCTTGCGAGCCGATCTGATAATTCAGGCTTATGAAAGGCGCTTCATAATGGGAAGGTCGTTACCACTATTATGGGATGACACTGAAAGTAGGGCCGTAGCATACGTGAAGTAACTACCAGTGCAGTGTCAATCTCTCGCGGTGTGGGTACTGAATTTTGGTGTCCACTAAGGTTTTGTTAATATAATAGATAGGGGATTGTGTACCTTTGGTTTTCCGAACCAGGACGGCACTGACAACGACTTCAGACATGGCCAGATATACCATCATTTGTTCGCCTGGGCTTGCTTTGACCAGCAAGGGCGGTGAAGATAGGTATGATTTCAGCTTTCTCAAGGCTTCGACGCATTCCTCGTTCCACTGTAGCCCTTGATCTTTTTTCAGCACGTTGAAAATTTTGTGGCACCTATTGGACGAACGCGAGATGAATATGGATAGGGAGAATACATGCCCCGTCAGCTTCTGTACCTATTTCTTGCTGCTCAACACCTCAGGTATTGCATCTATTGCCTTGATCTGGTCTGAGTTGATCTTGATGCCTCGTTGAAATACGAGGAACCCTAAAAATTTTCCTGAGGCCATACCGAAAGCGCATTTCTCGGGGTTCAACTTCATCCCCTGCCTCCTCAGTATCTCGAAGGCCTCTTTTAGGTGGTAGATATGGTCTTCTTTCTTTGCCAATTTTACTTGTATATCATTGATATAGACTTCCATAGTCTTATCGAGTTGCTCTTTGAACATTCTGGTGACTAGCCTTTGGTATGCGGCTCCTGCATTTTTTAGCCCAATGGGCATTACCTTGTCGCAATATGTACCCTGGTGGGTGATGAAAGTTGTTTTTTCCTGGTCTTCCTCGGCCTTCATGATTTGGTTGTAGCAGAGTATGCGTCTAGGAAATTTAGTAGCTCATGCCCTTTGATCGCGTCTATCAGTTGGTCGATGTGGAGCAGTGGGAAGGAATCTTTTCAGCACGCCTTTTTCAAGTCGGTTAAGTCTACACACATTTCTGCTTCCAATTTTCTTTTTAACCATGACGACATTTGCGACCCATTGAGGGTACTTTGATTCCCTGATGGAGCCGTTAGCCAGAAGTTTGTCCACTTCCTCGCTAACCGCCTCATTGATAGTGACGTTGAATTTTCTTCTCATTTTCCACATGGACGAGTGTAATGGGTCGATGTTCAGCTTGTGAGTGGCGATTTCTCGCGGGATCCCAGGCATATCTGAATGGGATAAAGCAAACAGGTCTGAATGGTTAGATAAAAATTCACGATATTTACTTGGAATTAAGAGGTCGTGCCCGATGTAAGCTTTCCTCTAAGGGTCGTCATTGTTTAGTTTGACTAGGTCGATGTCTTCGACCGTAGCCTTGCAGGCTTCTATGACATCAAGGTATTTAATGGCACTCTCTGCCTGATTGACCTTAGTCCCCGATATAGCAGATTGCTATGCATCTATGCTCGCCCTTTTAAGTTGTTTGATGTGGGTGCAGTCTTGAGCTATCTTATAGCATTCTTGAGCGGTGCGGGGCTCGACTCTAATGCTGAATACTCATCACGAGGTTGGAAATTTGATCATTTGGTAGAAGCTTAACGGGACCACTCTCATGGCGTGTATCCACGGGCGTCCAATGATGGCGTTGTATGTCGTTTCCTGGTTTATCATGTGGAAATTTGATTCAGGCGTGACCCCTCCTGCTAGGACGGGTATTGATTGTCATACCTCTTTTTTCACCTGCACCCCGCAAGGGTAAAAAAGGAGTTTTTCTACTTAAAGGACCATCAGAACGAGATTTATTTATTATTTATTCAGAGTCGTTACTTGGGAGATTAATGGTTTCTCAAGTCACCGGTTGAATCCCGAACCGAGAAAAAAAGGAATTTGTTCACAGTCCGCGAACCAAAAATCCGGATAAGGAATTCTGTTAACCGGTGAGAAGGTGTTAGGAAGTCCCGAGTTCTGTGATTCTAGCATAGTCACTCAACTGTTGTATTTAGCTATTATCTGATTTTATTACATGAATAACCTATGTGCCAATTTTACTTTTCACCTCTTTTATTTCAATATGTATTTTTTAAGAGAAAGTGAACGTCGTTTAAAATGTGTCTTTGGATCACGTCGCATGAAATGCACCCGTAATCCTAAACACACCTTATTAAATTTTTGGGAATTTGGATTTGGGTCGCATGAAATACACACCCGAATTGAAGAAGGTAATATCATTAGAATTGTGTCTAAAAGAGTCTAGCGCGTTATTTTCCTTTGGGAGGATCGTGAAATTCGCTAAGTGACGCTTCCTAATCTTATAAATATTTTAAACTTTATTGGGGGCCCCGTAATTTTTCATTTTTATTGGATGAGGCTCATCAGATTTTATTTTAAAGGGTAAACCTAAAAGCGACTACATTTTCTATTTTTGTATTTTTGTCTCTAAAAGAAAAAGAAAATACTAATTGATTAATGTTAAAATCTGGGCTTTAAGTTCAAGTTCGGGTCCAAACAAAATGACGAACCTTTTAGCTTGAACCCGGTACCTAACTCAAAATCCAAATTAATTACGACATTATTCCTAATGTTCTTAGAATGTTTTCCACTAGAAATCATCTTGGGCCTTAATGACTGGCCCAAAACTGCAGACAAGCAATTAGATCCACAAAATGCTGCAATTGCCGGAAATTTAACAGCAAGCCCAAATGAACGACCAACATGACCACTAACATACTTTGAAATTTCAGTTTCTCGTCTGTTTTAGCTGAGAATTATCACAACGATGTTCAAAGTATGGCTTGATGATTAGCAGGGCCAAAGGATCATCTTGTTCTCTAATTTTAGAAACTGGGATTATTATGACTGAACACATCGACATATACAGAGATGAACATGATCGAAAAGCTAGTAAGACAGTTGAAATTATTTTTGGTGACCAATGTAAGATCGTTTCAAACTAATAGATGATTCAACACTGATTTTAGATTTATGTTTCAGGCCTAGACATGGGTTCATATGCTAAAACTGGTGCAGTCAAGGCTTATTTTTGGCGTGGCATCGAAACCTATGCAAATTATTGCTAAGTAACCCATTCTCAATAATAAACTCTAACAACCACTACAACTGTTATGAAGCTAAGTGCAAGAGTTACTACAGCTATAACTGAACACCCAAATTACATTATATGAAATATACTAACAGTGACAACAATTGAGCATCTACAACACTATTACTCAGCTACAACATCCAAGTATTAAATGCTTTCATGAAGATCAATTCAAAAATGATATAGTCTAGATATGGAGTCCAATTATACAATCCAAGTTTATACACATAGATCAAAAATAGAGCTATGTCTAAAATCTGTTCAATATTAACATGTAAGAGTCTAACAAACACAGTCTAATGAGCAAATATGGAAGTGTTTCCATTTCATTTTTCAACTTGAAAGGCTACCTCGAATCAGACCCAGGGTGTGTACCTGAAATTGAAGTAAAGTGAGAGGAAGAGTAATCAGCAGCAAAGCAATAACCAACAACAACAAAATTTAGGCAACAAACACAGTCAAACTTGTGTGAATAAACCAGGAGATTCTAAGTAAAATCAGGTTGGAGAAAATGAGCCCAAAGGAATCCTCATGTGACCCAAATAGAGTTTAAATTCTCCACAACAACACAGCAAGGATAGAGATCTTCAAACAAAACCACTAAAATCGAATAGTAATTCCAGAATCCAACAACAATTAACACTCGAAAATCAGTTTAAACCTCTGAGCCAAATAAGGAAAGCTTGATGCGAAAATCAACTCAAACTCAAACTAAGACTCTAATGAAACAGTGACTATTTTTGATATTTTTTGAATTTTTGATTTGTTTTTGGTTTGTTTTCCTTTTTTTCTTGACTTGAATTCAAAGTTAAATCTGAAACTAAAATGATGGAAAAGAGTTTTCTATGGTAGTTTTAATGGCTTAAAATTGAAGACCCTTCACAAGGAAATGCACCCTGTATTTACAGCTGAACCAAGTTTCCAAAATTACCCATTAGGTCCCCCTTTATAATTATTTTTACCCCCAACTTATTATTTTGCTAACCAAGTAACTACCACTGTTTTCTGAAACTATCTATAGGTCCCCATTTAGAAGATTCTAGCATTTCCCAGATTCAGCCCCCAAATAAAATTCCCAAATTGCCCCAGATTAATTAATTAGCCTAAGGCTTGACTAACTAAACTAAACTGGATCAAAGAACAGTTACTCCTTAAACCGTTAGACTAATGGAGAACATTAAGCCATTTCATCCGAGATTAAACAAATTTGAAACCATGTTTAACTAAAATCTACAATTATCCAACCAAAAATAATAAAACAACACTTAACTACCGAAATCAATCCAAGAAATTGACAAGTATCAACTATTCACTAAATTCTGCATCAAAACTAACAACCTTATTAAGCTGAATTAAGCCAACATTTAACACCCAAACGAAAGACCCAACAATTAACTAAAGGAACCCCCAAATCATTATCAAAACTAATTTAACATTTTAGGATACTTATTAACTAATAGAAGAGGAGGCAGAAAGCGTGAAAGTACAAGGAAGGTTCAATTGAAAGAAATTGAACAACTCACTGATAAACGGAAAACTCCAGACATTTGTCGTTATTCCCAGAACTCGGCCAATTTAGGGGTCATTTAAGTTCCACTGATTACCAATTCTTGCGAGGGAGGCCTAGGGCCTTCGAGCCAAGCGGCTATGAGATTTGTGTAGGGGATGCCAAAACGGTCCTATGGTGTTATTTTTGGACCATTTGGCGTAACATGAATCGTCGTCGAAAAATCTTCTGATGAAGATTCGATGAGATAAGAGGATTCAAGGGAAACCATTTTGATATTTGGAATGAGGAAGAGAAAGAGAATATGAGGTGTTATTTTGGTGGTCGATGGAGTGGGTTGTGTTTGCCGGTGGCGAAACCTCCAGTGAGTTCGGTGACTGGTATGAGGAAGATGAGAAAGTACGAGGAGGAGACATGATTTGTCTCTAAGGCTTCAGAATAATTTTATTTTTACAAATGGAAAGATGTGGGTCGTCTTATCAAATGAGATTGACGATTGTGATTGAGAGATGCCTAAATGGCATCATTTTAACCGGTCTCTAAGCTGGGTCATTTGGACCGGGTAAAAGGGAAATTGGGACGACTGGATGTGGGGATTGGGCTGGGATTGTTAGAAAATACGCTTAACGCTAGAGGGGGGTGAATAGCGTTATAATAAAATTTAGCGTAAACTTGCGGAAATTAAAATTTGCAGGAAATAAATAAGTGCGTTAAATAAACAAAAAGAAAAGAACGCACCGATGTATTCTGGTTCACCACAACACGTGGCTAGTCCAGTCCCCGAGAGACTCTCTCGAGATTTTCCACTAACTTGTTAAGCTTACGGGTGCTCAACAAACCTTTACAACTTAAGGACACAAGCCTTAACACCTTTGCTTGGAGATACAACACTCCAAGACTTCAACCAAGGAAACACAAGTTCCTTACAACAAGAGAATCACAATTCTCTTACAAGTGTATAAAACACTAAACACTCAAACAAAATACTCCTTTATGAGTAGGTATGAGTAAAAGAAGTAAGCTCTAGATCACAACAACTTTGGACAAGAATATGGCTCTCAAAAGCTTTATGAAATTGAATATAAAATGATAAACAAAAGTATGCAAGCTTATAGCAATGTAATGATCAGTTGTAGTATGTTGTTGTGTTTAAAACACTGAAATGAAGCTGTATTTATAGTTGAAAAACTTGGCATTACCGTTGCCTAATTGCCAATTAAGAGTTGCTGATTTTACTCACTGACGATCGATTGTCAAACCCCAACAATCGATTGTCTGCCAGTCAGATCAAAATTCAATCCCAGATTTTATGCTTGATAATCGATTACTTACAATCCATAATCGATTACTGGCAACGTTCAAAAAATCCTTTCCAGATTCTACCACAAACAATCGATTGTCCAGAATCAACAATCGATTACTCAGCAACGTTCAAAAAATATTTTCCGGATTTTAATCAAAACAATCGATTATACCAAATCAATAATCGATTACCCAATAACGTTCAAAAAATCTTTTCCGAATTTTAATCAAAACAATCGATTATACAGAGTCAATAATTTATTACCTGACGATATTTGAAAACTTTACGACAACGGTCAGCTTCACAATCGATTGAACAAAGTCAACAATCGATTACTTATCAGTTTTTGAAAAACATTTTAGACACTGTCTCTTTGACAAACGATTGTCCAATGTAACAATCGATTATTTAATAAATTTGAAAATCACTGGAAGACACTGTCTCAACATAATCGATTACCATTAGTTCATAATCGATTATTCTGAGTTTTGAAAAACTTTGATGGACACTGCCTCAGTCACAATCGATTGTCATTAGTTCACAATCGATTGTCATGCAGGTTTGAAAAACCTGATGCTCACTGCCTTACTCACAATCGATTGTCATTAGTTCACAATCGATTGTCATGCAATCTTGGCTTAAAACAATCGATTATCATAAGTACATAATCGATTATCTTAGTCCAGATTTGTAAGGCATGTCTAAAAATTATTTTGACTACTGTAAATATGCATGATTTAAAATCATTTGACATTAAATTAAATATGCATGATTTTGGAAAATAGTTTTATGAGAGAAGCCATGTTGCGAGTCAAGTTGTAGGATCAAGATCACAAATAAGAATGACTCAATTAAACTTATAAAACTTTGTCTTGAGCTTGAATCTCGTTGTATATCAATTGTGCGCTTGTTTCTTGAACTTCGTCATATATCAATTTTCGCTTCGTTTGTCATTCATCAAAACCTACATAAAAGAACACACGTTTTAGTATATTGCATTGAGAACGTGTTTCCAACAATTTTCCCCTTTTTGATAATGGCAAACATTAAGCGGGATATGCAAGACAAGCAATTTATATTGACGATTCAAGACAAGTATATACATGTAACAAGTATGCAATTTGTTCCCCCTCAATTTGAGAATTCCCCCTCAATTTAAGCTTATAAATACTGAGAGTGCATACCCGTTATCTTCCCCCTTTTGCCATTAGCAAAATTAATAATAAGATGCCAAAGATGAAATAAACCTTGTTTATTTATTGGAAAGAAAATTTCAGCAACATCAACCCGAATAATCGCAACATAATCGATTATTGATACGAAATAATCGATTTTTAGGCTACGGAAACCGATTGTTGCACGTCCAACTTTATAATTCCCCATTCCTTTGGGGCGATACCTCGATACTTTTTGGTGTCGACTTCCTTACCTTTCTCATCTTTGTCTAGATGATCGGATGTGCTCATGGGAGTTGCCATTTCTTTTGCATTGTTCATCTCAAATCGTTTCAGAAATTCTTTGCAATATTTGGTTTGACAAATGAATGTACCTTCTTTCATTTGCTTTACTTGTAATCCCAAAAAGAATGTTAACTCACCCATCATAGACATCTCAAATTCGCTTGTCATTAAATCGAAAAATTCCTTGCATAAAATATTGTTAGTAGCACCAAATATAATATCATCTACATATATTTGAACTAACAAAATATCATTGTTTTTATGCTTAACAAAGAGAGTTGTGTCAACTTTCCCCCTAATGAAATCATTTTCTAAAAGAAACTTACTCAATCTTTCATACCAAGCTCGGGGAGCTTGTTTAAACCATAAAGAGCCTTTTTGAGTTTGAAAACATGATCGGGAGATTTAAAATCTTCAAAACCGGGGGGGTTGTTCAACATAAACTTCTTCTTGAATAAAACCGTTTAGAAAAGCACTTTTCACATCCATTTGATATAAATTGAAATTCATAGAAGAGGCAAATGCAAGCAATAAGTGAATAGCTTCTAATCTAGCTACGGGAGCATATGTTTCCTCATAGTCAATACCTTCTTCTTGATTATAGCCTTTTGCTACAAGCCTAGCTTTGTTTCTAGTGATTATACCATTTTCATCTAGTTTATTGCAAAAAATCCATTTCGTACCAATTATGGTATGACCTTCGGGTCTTGGCACCAAATCCCAAACGTCATTGCGTTCGAATTAGTTAAGCTCCTCTTGCATTGCCAAGGTCCAAAATTCATCCCCAATTGCTTCTGAGATGGTTTTGGGTTCAATTTGAGAAACAAAAGCATTATGTTCTAAGGTATTTTTGTGAGAGTTTCGGGTACTTACCTTGTCTCCAACGTTGCCAATTACCTGTTCAAGAGGGTGACCTTTGATCGTCCTCCACTCATTTGGCACTTTTGTTTCTTTTTCCAATTGTGGCGCTTCTTCTGTTGGTTGTTCCTCAGTTTCATCTTTATTTTCCTTGGGTGGTTCCTCTTGTATTTTGTCTTTCAAGCTATCTAAGATACCTGCAAGATCAAAGCCGGAATCCTTTCTCGCCAAGCGAGCATTATTTTCGGAAAATACAACATGAGGGGGTTCCTCCACAATTTGGGTTCTTTTATTAAAGACCCTATATGCTTTACTACGTGAGGAATATCCAATGAAAATACCTTCATCCGACTTAGCATCAAATTTACCCAATTGGTCTTTGCCATTGTTATGAACAAAACATTTGCAACCAAAAACTCTAAAATGGGAAATATTTGGTTTTCTACCCTTATAAAGTTCATAGGGGGTTTTCATGAGTATCGGCCGAATTACTACTCTATTTAGAACATAGCAAGCGGTACTCACGGCGTCCGCCCAAAAATGTTTGGGTATCTTAGCTTCGTCGAGCATGGTTCTAGCCATCTCTTCGAGACACCTATTTTTCCTTTCCACCACCCCATTTTGTTGTGGTGTACGTGGAGCGGAAAAGGTATGCTCGATTCCGAGTTCGTCACAAAAGTCCGCAAAGAGATTGTTATCAAACTCTCCCCCATGATCACTTCTAATTGAAGTGACGGTTGTTTCTTTCTCATTTTGAACACGCTTAAGAAAATATTTAAAATTTTGAAAAGCATCACTTTTATTGGCAAGAAATAAAGTCCAAGTAAATCTCGAGTAATCATCAACAATCACAAAAGCATATTTATTTCTTCCTAGACTTTCAATGCGAGAGGGACCAAATAAATCCATATGAAGCAATTGCAATGGTCTAGAAGTTGAAACAATATTTTTAGATTTGAAAGATGCTTTTGTTTGCTTCCCCTTTTGACACGAGTCACAAATAGAGTCATTTTCAAATTTTAAATATGGAAGACCAACAACTAAGTTTTGAGAAATCAATTTGTTCAAAAGATGCATATTGATATGTGCTACTCTACGATGCCATAGCCAAGTATCATCCTCTTTACTCATTAGACAATCAACATAATCGGGTGAGGAATTAGCAAGATCAACCATATAAATATTATCCACTCTAAATCCACGGAGGATAATTTTGAAATCACTACGTCTTAACACTAAGCATTCATCCGAATCAAATAAAGCAAGATTTCCCTTGTCACACAATTGGCTTATGCTCAAGAAATTATGCTTTAATCCTTTAACAAGTAATATATGCTTAATAGAGGAATTTTCATCCTTACCGACCGAGCCGATGCCGATGATCTTTCCTTTATTGTTATCACCGAAGATAACACTTCCTCCTTCTTTGTGCTCTAATTGAAGGAATTTGGATTCATCTCCCGTCATATGCTTGGAGCATCCACTATCAAGGTACCATAGTACACTTGATCCCTTCAAGCACACCTACAAAACAAATTAATGTTCTTTAGGTACCCATGCCATCTTGGGTCCTTGGGGGTTAGGCATATTATAATGATGCGATTGAGTAATATGTCTATGACGTGTAAAGCATGCAGGAGCAATATGACCAATACGTCTACAATAATGACAAGTCACATTTGGGTTATGCATCCTTCTAGGTTCATAGTAACTAGACGGATGAAAATTTCTTACTCTATTTTGAACACTATGACTATTTCGCATTTCATGAGAATTATTTCTCCTACTATGAGCTCTAGGATGGGCAACATTTCTAGAGTGATTGTTTCTCGGTTGAAGGCCATTTCTAGGTCTTCTAAGGGGCTTAACATTTGGCCTAAAATATGCATCATTTCTAGGGTGACTATTTCTAGGTGGTAAGTCATTCCTAGGTCTTCTAAAATGTTCAGCATTTTGTCTAGCATGCATATTGGCTCTACAGTTGTTGTTTCTAGGATAAGCATTTCTATTGTTAATCCTAGGTTGAGCTTTAGGTTGTTGGGGATTAGCGTCAACCTTTTCTTCATTCTTAAAGCCTATTCCATGCTTGGTTGATTTCAAGTTAACAAGAACATCATTCAAGTTTTTGTGCGAAGAATTAAACTTATCTAATGTGCCTTTAAGCCTACTTACTTCATTCTTAAGATGCAAACAAGAAGTGCAATTTCTAGTAGAGTTTTCGGGCTTATCGGAACTTCTTTTTCCAAAAAACTTGTTTTCCTCTTTCAGCTTCTCATTTTCTAAAACCAGTTTTTCTAAATCCTTTTCTTTTAAAGAAAGCTGTTTTTGAAAATTCTTTTCTTTTAATGAAGCATTTTCTTTTATGCCCTTAACAGTTTTTGAAGCCTTAATAAACTCAGCATATAATTCATCAAAAGCAGTTCGCATTTCTTCAAGAGTGAAGAAGTTTTTAGACGAGATTTGACATACCTCATCTTTGTTGTCTTCTTGTGCCATAAGGCAAAGATTTGCTGCTTCGTCTTCTTCTCCTTCGCTTGACTCATCTCCGGAGTCGCTTCCCCAAGAAATGTATGCACGTTGCTTTTTAAAAGGTTTCTTCTCCTTTTTGATGTTTGGGCAATTTGATTTGATGTGCCCGGTTTCACCACATTCATAGCACTTGATTTGTTCGCCTTGCTTTTTGCCCTTGCGTTCATACTCCTTGCGCATGAACTTTTGAAATCTTTTGATAACGAGTCCAAACTCGTTGTCTCCTTCCTCATCAATTTGCAGTTGGCTTGTGCTCGCCTTTAGAGCTATTCTTTGCCTCCTTTGATCATCAACAAAAGGGTTAAGAATAGTAGATTCATAGGTCTTAAGGTTACCTCTTAGTGCGTCGATGGTGACATTTGAAACGCCAATGGATTCTTGAATTGCATCGGCCTTTGATCTCCATGCCGGTGTGAGACTTCTAAGAATTTTTCACACGAGCTCTCTATCCGTGAATGTTTTCTTGAGAGCATGTAGGTCATTTACGATTATTGAAAATCGCTCAAACATTTCGTCCACCTTTTCACCTTCCTTCATGTGAAATAATTCATAAGAATGGGTTAGGAAATCAATTTTTGCTTCCCTTACCTGGTCCGTACCTTCGTACGTAACTTCTAGCTTGTCCCACATATCCTTTGCCGTTGTGCAACACGATATTTTCCTGTAATCGTCAGCATTAACAACACAATATAATAAATTAATTGCTTTAGCATTATTTTGAACCTTTCGGATGTCATCCGCGTCATACTCATCCTCGGACTTGGGAACCCATTCGTTTTCCACCTTCTTTGTTGGAATTTGGTTTCCCTTCATTATCACCTTCCAAAGGTGAAAGCTGTTGGACTGAATGAAGATCTTCATCCTCTCGTTCCAGTACGTGTAATTTGTGCCGTTGAATAGAGGTGGTCGTGTGGAGCACTGTCCTTCATCAATTCCTGCAAAAGAATCACGAGTAGAAGCCATGGATGGTTCTCTCAAACTGTTAAGTTTTCAGAGAGTTGGGCTCTGATACCAATTGTTAGAAAATACGCTTAACGCTAGAGGGGGGTGAATAGCGTTATAATAAAATTTAGCGTAAACTTGCGGAAATTAAAATTTGCAGGAAATAAATAAGTGCGTTAAATAAACAAAAAGGAAAGAACACACCGATATATTCTGGTTCACCACAACACATGGCTAGTCCAGTTCCCGAGAGACTCTCTCGAGATTTTCCACTAACTTGTTAAGCTTACGGGTGCTCAACAAACCTTTACAACTTAAGGACACAAGCCTTAACACCTTTGCTCGGAGATACAACACTCCAAGACTTCAACCAAGGAAACACAAGTTCCTTACAACAAGAGAATCACAATTCTCTTACAAGTGTATAAAACACTAAACACTCAAACAAAATACTCCTTTATGAGTAGGTATGAGTAAAAGAAGTAAGCTCTAGATCACAACAACTTTGGACAAGAATAGGGCTCTCAAAAGCTTTATGAAATTGAATATAAAATGATAAACAAAAGTATGCAAGCTTATAGCAATATAATGATCAGTTGTAGTATGTTGTTGTGTTTAAAACACTGAAATGAAGCTGTATTTATAGTTGAAAAACTTGGCATTACCGTTGCCTAATTGCCAATTAAGAGTTGCTGATTTTACTCACTGACGATCGATTGTCAAACCCCAACAATCGATTGTCTGCCAGTCAGATCAAAATTCAATCCCAGATTTTACGCTTGATAATCGATTACTAACAATCAATAATCGATTACTGGCAACGTTCAAAAGATCCTTTCCCGATTTTACCACAAACAATCGATTGTCCAGAATCAACAATCGATTACTCAGCAACGTTCAAAAAATCTTTTCCGGATTTTAATCAAAACAATCGATTATACCAAATCAATAATCGATTACCCAATGACGTTCAAAAAATCTTTTCCGGATTTTAGTCAAAACAATCGATTATACAGAGTCAATAATTGATTACCTAACGGTATTTGAAAACTTTACGACAACGGTCAGCTTCACAATCGATTGCACAAAGTCAACAATCGATTACCTAACGGTATTTGAAAACTTTACGACAACGGTCAGCTTCACAATCGATTGCACAAAGTCAACAATCGATTACTTATCAGTTTTTGGAAAACATTTTAGACACTGTCTCTTTGACAATCGATTGTCCAATGTAACAATCGATTATTTAATAAATTTGAAAATCACTGGAAGACACTGTCTCAACATAATCGATTACCATTAGTTCATAATCGATTATTCTGAGTTTTGAAAAACTTTGATGGACACTGCCTCAGTCACAATCGATTGTCATTAGTTCACAATCGATTGTCATGCAGGTTTGAAAAACCTGATGCTCACTGCCTTACTCACAATCGATTGTCATTAGTTCACAATCGATTGTCATGCAGTCTTGGCTTAAAACAATCGATTATCATAAGTACATAATCGATTATCTTAGTCCAGATTTTTAAGGCATGTCTAAAAATTATTTTGACTACTGTAAATATGCATGATTTAAAATCATTTGACATTAAATTAAATATGCATGATTTTGAAAAATAGTTTTATGAGAGAAGCCATGTTACGAGTCAAGTTGTGGGATCAAGATCACAAATAAGAATGACTCAATTAAACTTATAAAACTTTGTCTTGAGCTTGAATCTCGTTGTATATCAATTGCGCGCTTGTTTCTTGAACTTCGTCATATATCAATTTTCGCTTCGTTTGTCATTCATCAAAACCTACACAAAAGAACACACGTTTTAGTATATTGCATTGAGAACGTGTTTCCAACAGGGATTAGGTGCGATAATGGCCCAAATTTGGCCTGATATTAAAGCCACTCCCTTTTGTATTTCTTTATTTTCTTTTTAATTTGCTTTTTGTTTCTTTTTTAATTTTGTAATTATATTTTTCTAATTTTACAAGGATGAAAAATTTAAACTACTAATCAAACTAAAACTAATTAATGCTTAAAAAAATATGTTATAATTATTTTGCAGCAATTTCCCAATTAAAATAATAAAAATGCTAAAGTGAATTATTTCTATCATTTTCTTCATATCATATTCTAAAACAAATTAATATCCACTTAATGCTAACATATGAAGTTAAAAACTAAATACAAATATGTATTTTTGTATTTTATATGAATTAACATGCATAAATAAAATGCAATAATTATCAAAAAATGACACCAAAATTCAAAAAATATTTTTAAAAATAAAGAAAAATCATTTTGTTTGAATTTAGGAATAATTTTCTTAGGGATAAAATCACATGCTCACAACTGCCCATGTTTGCCCGAAAACACGAAGCGTTTTTGTGCAAAGACGAGTGAGCGGAAATGAGGGATTTTTGCCCTTTCACATATCCCGTGTGAAGCATTTTGAAAAACTTGGCCGCACCCTGCTTCAGACGTTGCTTACATATCCTGGGCTAAATAGGAATCAGGTCACTGTAGTTCGGCAGTGTCTAGTAGCTGGGACTATCAGGAGCTGTGATTTTACTGCGATTGCTGTTGCTGCTACTGCTACTGCTCTCTGACCTTCCTTATTACACCATGTCGAAAATAAAAGAAGCTTGACTAAAATATGAACTATAAAATACAAAAGTCCTATCTAAAATCTTTGACTTGCTCTTGTACTTCCTGTTGCCTTGTTGTCTGGTGTTCTCTTGGTGAAATCCATTGTTGTTACTTCAAATCGTCAACTGAGATGTTGATGTTTTCTCCAAATTGCTGAACTTGAATAATCTTGAACTTGGATGCATTCCTCTGTTATCCGGGCGGGCTCCCAACTGCTAAAACTTGAAACTGAAAGTATTCCTCTATTATCCAGGTGGGCTCCTGATTGCTAAACTTACAATAAAGGTGTCTAACGGGTGGGCCAGGCCGGGCCAGTTAAAATTTTTTTTGACCCCTACAGGTTCCGGGCCTGGCCGGTTTCGGGTTGAACGTTAATGGGTTTAATGGGTAAAAATTGAATCATACGGGTTACGGGTTGAGAGGGCCGTGCCGGGCCGGGTTTAGTGTAATTTTATTTTGGAATTTTATATAAATATTGTAAGTTATTTTAATTAAATGTACTAACATAAATAATACAAGGAGGATGAGAAAAAATTGCATTTATAAATTATGAGTGCTACCTTTATTATAAAATTACAAAATTAATGTTTGCATTTAAAAGTAAATTAACAAATAAATAGTAAACTAAATTTTCATGCATAATAAATTAATAATACTTCAAATTAGTTATTAATCTAACAAATTACAACATTAAGCATAAATACGTCTAATAATTTAAAATAACACAATGTGTCTTAAAATCTTAAAATAACACATATATAGAATATTTTAAAAATAATACATTACCATAATATTCTATGATTTGAGAACTTATAGTTTTATACCCTAAATATATACACCATATGTTAAATTCCAATAATTTTAAATTATGTTAATTAGTATACAATAATTTGTATATTTATGGTATATTTAGAGTATATTAATGATATGTTTATGGTATATTCACGATATATTTATATTATATTCAAGTTTCGAGCCGGGCCGCGTTGGGTCGGTTAACCAGTTTAATAGTACTATTAATCAAACGGCTTTAAAAGCACCGGTTAATCCGTTTCAAATTTTAAACCGTGCAAACCCCCCAAACCCCTACCCAGCCCAGCCCCCTTACCGGTCTGGCCGGTTCCGGGTTCTACCGGTCTGGGCCGGTCCGGAACCGGGCCTACCCAGCCCATTTAACACCTCTAACTTACAATTGAATATATTCCCCTATTATCCAAGCGGGCTCCTGACTGCTGAACTTGAACTTGAATGTATTCCTCTGTTATCCAGGAGGGCTCATGACTTCATAGAAACAGACAAAATAAAGAAAACTTTCTGCCCCAGTTTGGAAAATGGGTACGTGTTACCAGATATTAATAGGAATTTAATTAAAACTTGACTTTAAATACATCTGTTGTTCAGGCGGGCTCCTAACTGCTGAATGTTGAAACTGAATGTCTCTGTTCTCCAAGCGGACTCCTGATTTCAAATTAGACAAGAAATTGATTGAAAACTAAAATTCGGATCGTATCACCTCTATTCAGGTGGCCTCTTGATTGCTTAAAATTTGAATTGTATGTCTCTGTTCTCAAGGAAGACTCCTGACTTCTGAGTTTTGAAATTGAATGTCTCTGTTCTCCAGGCGAACTCCTGACTCTTAAGATTTGAATAGTGTGTCTCTGTTCTCCAGGCGGACTGCTGACTTCTGAGATTTGAAATTGAATATCTTTGTTCTCCAGGCGGACTCCCGACTGTTAAGATTTCAATTGTATGTATCTGTTCTCCAGCGGACTCCTGACATCTGAGTTTTGAAATCGAATGTCTCTGTTCTCCAGGAAGACTCCTGACTTCAAATTAGACAAAGAAACTGACTGAAAACTAAAATTTGAATTGTATCACCTCTGTTCTTCAGGCGGGCCCCTGATTGCTAAAATTAGAATTATATGTCTCTGTTCTCTAGGGGGACTCCTCTGTTCTTCAGGCGGGCTCCAGATTGATGAAAGTTGAATTGTAGTCTCTATTCTCCAGGCAGATTCCTGACTACTGAAATTCGAAATGCACGTCTCTGCTCTGCAGGCGGACTCCTGACTTCAAAAATTCGAAATGCATGTCTTTGTTCTCCAGGTAGACTCCTGACTTCTAAAATTCGAAATGCATGTCTCTGTTATCCAGGCGGACTCCTGACTTCAACAAAATAAGCAACCAGAGAAAGTTTTCTACCCTAGTTTGGAGGCTGGGTGTAGGGGTGACTGTTAAACTGAATCATATTACCAAATACTACTAAGAACTGAAAGCTAAGTCCTATTATCCAGGGAGGTCCTAACAACTCCTAACAATTACGAACCTAAAGTATTACTCTCACTACATCTTTTATATACAAGGGTGTTTGAACTATGTCCTATTATCCAGGGATGTCTTGACAACTTCTACTTGAATTATCCTAAACATGCAAACTTTCATTCCCATATGCTATACATGATTATCTTGCACTTTAATCACACCACGTTTTGCGGTCAAACCTGATTACTGCTTGTTTTTCCTTTATGGAGAATTCCTCCTGAACAATCGACTTTTCTGCCCCTGTTTCAATCAAAGAAAATTTCGTCAGTTTAATATGGTGGTTAGTTGCTGAATTCTTGCTAAAAATCCTTCCACTGCATTGCTTTGTTTTGACCAACTTCCTCGAACTGACCCTAAACCGCTTGACTTACAGACTTTCTAAATTGTCCAACCTTTGACAACCTGAATGTTTTGTACCCATGTTGTTGTTTCACTTTTCTGACCCTTTCTGCCTCAACTTTTACATTTCCCGCAAAATTTTCCAATTACTTTGCTGATGAAACTTCCGGCGACTTCCCATATTCCACCTTACATCATGTTATTGTTAATATGCCCTGACCATATTATGCTTTACCCTTTTCGGAAGCTGGTAGTGAGCTTTGAAATCCTTTTCACTTGCATTGAACAAGACTAGCACTGAAACATCTTAAATAGATAAAAAAAACCTCAAAAGAAATGAAATGCAATTATTTTACGAGGTAACGATAAGAAGAATCCAAAACCAGATGAATGTTAGAAGGAAAAAGAAGAGAATGTATCTGACCGGAACAGCTGGCACAAATGGCCATGACAAGCATTTTGGACTAATCGGCCTAATCTGTCCAACTAACCAACTTTCAATTGCCATACTTTGTTGCCTCAGAATTTCTATCACTTGATTACTTTACCCAAACCTTAACTTTGTTCATTCACGCGATGCCTTGAAATATTTTTCCACCCACAGATCTTTTGCCAATTAACCACTTCTTAACTCACTTTTGCCTCAAGGTGCCCGCGAGGGTTTTCACCAATAAGACTCAATCATTTATTCTTTCTCTCAGCTCCCATCGCCTTATGGTGCCTGTGAAGGTTTTCACCAATAGAACTATCTCATTTTTTTTACTTTGTCCTTCTTGCTTGAACCAGAGTGTTGCCCCTGTCATAAATTACTTCTACCTGCTCAGCTTGGCATTTCTCAAAACTTATCTGAAGGTCTTTCTTTTGACCGTAATGTAGGCTTTTGGATGGTTTAGGAAAGAAGGGTATAAAAGGCTCAAAACAATTTCAAAATGGGTTGAAATTACAATTTTCGGAATCCAATTTCTTTCAACAATCACAACTTCTACCCCAATTTCTTGCTTGGAGACTTTTCGAATTTTATTTTGGTATGACTAAACCTCAACGTAAGGCTGCCTACGTACCCTTTAGGGATCAAGTCAAAAGTAGTTCAGTGAATCATAATTACAATTGTTGTTGTGTTTTTCCTTTCTTTTCATCTTCTTTTCTTTTATTTTCTCTCCTTTTCTCCTTTTCTTTTCCTCTTTCTTTTCTTTTCTTTATTTTTTTAGTTTTCTTTCTCTTTTTTTTTACTTTTTATTTTCTTTTTTTGTCCTTTTCTTTCTCTTCTTTTCTTCTTTCTTCTTTACTTTCTTTTATGTTCGGCACATGTGTTTCTTGATATTGCCGTTGATTCCGAAAGAGGGGTATGAAAAATAAGTAAGGCTCAAAGGGGATGACAATGGATAAACATTTTTGGATAGCAGAACAAAATGCCTTCGTCATTTTAATCTTTAAAATATGCCAAATACAAACAGATACATTCAGAAATAAAGAAATCATACATAATATCTCTTGACTGCATCGGAATTGATGGTCATTTCTACACATTTTTCTTCTACATCTGCCAAATACAGTGCACCATTAGACAACACTCTGGTTACTACAAATGACCCCTGCCATTTCGGGGCGAATTTTCCTTTTGCCTCAGCCTAATGAGGCAAAATCCACCTCAGTGCTAACTGTCTGGCTTCGAACTTCCTCGGGCGCACTTTCTTGTTGTATGTTATTGCCATTCTTCGTTGGTACAGTTGACCATGAAACACTGATGCCAATCTCTTCTTGTCAATCAAACTCAACTACCCAAGGCGACTTTTCACCCATTCATCATCATTGATTCAGCCTCCGCAACCATTTGAAAAGACGAGATTTCTACCTCTCCAGATATTACTGCCTCGGTGCCATACACCAACGAATAAGGAGTCGCTCCCACCGAAGTACGAACAGTTGCGCGGTATCCCAACAGTGCAAAAGGAAACTTTTTATCTCGAACCTTCCACCATGTTCCGCAATATTTTCTTTTTATTCTTATTAGCTTCCTTAACCGCACCATTTCCTTTAGGGTGATATGGAGTAGAATGCCTATGTGTAATCTTGAAGTGCTCACATGTTTCCTTCATCAAATGACTATTGAGGTTTGCTTCATTCCCTGTAATGATCACTTTCGGTATCCCAAATCGACACATAATGTTCGAATGCAAAAAATCCACTACAGCTTTCTTGGTTACAGACTATAACTTCTTAGCCTCTAGCCACTTGGTAAAATAGTCTATAGCTACCAAAATGAACATGCGCCCGTTTGACACTACCAGTTCAATTGGCACATTAGTATCCATGGCCCATGCAACAAAAGGCCATGGTGCGGACATCGTATGCAGTTCTGATGGTGGAGAATGAATCAAATCTCCATGCACTTGGCACTGATGGAATTTACGCACAAAAGCAATACAATCCCGCTCCATAGAATGCCAATAATAACTTTCCCGTAGGATCTTCTTTGCCAAAACATATCCACTCATAAATGTACCTTAGTCATGATCTGGGTTTCTTTTATATAGATGTGGCCTACCTTGCATCCATGTACCTCAACATCCCGAGGTCCGGGTTTCTTTTATATAACACTCCTCCACTAAGGAAAAACCCACTTGCCAATCATTGAATAGCTCTTTTCTGATCACCGGTGTCCTGCACCGGATATACCCCCATTTTGATATATTCCATGATGTCGTGAAACAACGGCTCGCCGTCAAGATCCTCCTCTACTGTATTAAAATAAGCATGCTGATCCCGGACCTTAATCTGCAAAGGGTCCACATAAGCCTTGTCTGGGTGATGTAACATCAATGCCAAAGTAGCTAAAGCATCGGCGACCTTGATATGAATCCTTGGAATGTGTCTGAACTCTACAGACTGGAACCGATGGCAATGCTCATGCAAACATTGCCGGTATGGTATATCTTTAAATCCCATGTTTCATATTCCCCTTGTGTTGGCCCAAGGTTCAGTTAAGTTTTGAAGATTGACAAATGAACTGATGGAAGGACTTGGTCCATCTTGTACTACACAGTCTGAATCAACCACTGCACATGTAGAGCACGTGAGGAAGATAATGCACTAAAGATCACGCATCAAAATCTTCTGAACATAATCGAAAAGGTTGCATTTGGGATAAGAAGGACAGTCTCCTTATGTGAAGAGAACTTAATCCTAAGTTAGGATAAGAGTTGGAGTTTGCGTTGGCTAATGACTCGAAGTGTGTACTAATGAGAAATGGAGTGTTAATCAAACTCTAACTAATAACTCAATATATGACTGCGTTAGTTCTCTTTTACAGGAAACACACACAAACAGAAGTAAAGCATATTTGAGAGCAAAAAGAGCGAGTCTGATTTGCAAGCAATATATGCAAGCTACAAGTGTGTACGCCTGCAACTACATGAACATAGAGAAGAACCAGTTTCATTTGAGTGTTTATTTCTAGTTTAATTGTAGTAGGTTTTATATTGTACCTTTGTGCTTCCCAAAAAGCAATTGTAATTAGGTACTTGTGTCATCAAATTAGAGTTAACTTGATAGTGTCATAGTAGCTGAGGCTTTGTGCCACACTGGGATTAGAGTTTAATCGTTAGGTTTACAAAGAGTCTATGTAAATGCTTTTTTGGCTCATTGATTTTAGTGGATTTTGGGAAAATCCTATTGAGTAGTAGGTCGTGGTTTTTTCACCTTTTGAGCCAGGTGTCTTCCACGTAAAAAATATGTGCACTTTACTTCCAGTTTTTATTATTCCGCAAACTACAGTAGTAAGAACAGTTAGAAGAACCAGGTTCTTTTAACACGAAAAATAGGTACCACACAAAGCACCCCCCTCTTTTGTTGTATTGACGTTTGGTAACATCAATTCGTATCAGAGCAGGTTATCCTTGAAGAGGCTAACACCTTAGGAAAAAGATCAACATGAGTGCACCACCTGGGAACTGGGAAGGATAGTCTACTGCAAGGCCTCCACTCTTCAATGGGCTCTACTATTCTTGGTGGAAAACAGAATGAGAGCCTATATCATGGGTGAAGACTATGAACTTTGGGACATTATCACTGATGGTCCTCTTGCTACAACCAAGAAGAATGCTGAAGGAATGGATGTTCTAAAAGCTAAAGCTGATTGTCTTGCTGAAGACCTAAGGAAGTGGGAGAAAAACGCTAAAGCTAAGAAATGGTTAGTGTGTGGACTTGGCCCTGATGAGTAGAGTAGGATTCAAGGTTGTACAAGTTCCAAGGAGATTTGGGACACTTTACAAGTGGCTCATGAAGGAACACCTCCGGTGAAGAGGTCCAGAGGAACTCTACTGTATTCTCAATATGAGAATTTTACTATGAAGGATGGTGATACTATCCAAGAAATGTATACTAGGTTCACTACACTAACAAATGAACTTGAATCTCTTGGAGGGGTTATTTTGGAAGAAGACAAGGTAGAGAAGACTCTAACTAGAGTTTTTCCAATCTCCTAGGAAAGCAAAATCACTGCCATTCAGGAATCCAAAAATATCGCTACTCTAAAATTGGATGAACTGATTGGAAATTTGACTGCTTATGAATTTAGAAGTCAAACTATGAAGATGGATTCTCCCAAGAAAGAAAGAAGTCTGGCTCTCTGAACCTCAGAAGGATCAGATCTTGAAGATGATGAAATGGCATTGATAACAAGAGACTTCAAGAAATATCTTATGAGAGGCAAGAGCTCTTCAAGAGGATCAACATTCAACAAACCTAGGGCTCCTGATAAGCAGACAAATGACGGTTGTTTTAAATGTGGAAAGACATATCACATGATCAAGAACTACCCTCAATGGGAGATTGAGTGGAAGAAAGGAAGGGAAGAAAGAAGGAATAGGAAGAAGGAACAGGTTCAAAAACAAAGGTACTACCAAAGCTATGGTTGCTGCATGGGGAGATACGTTAGATGAAGACTCTGAAAATAATTAGCAAGCTCTTATGGCCATCAAAGAATCAGAAGATGAACAGGAGTTAAGTATTCTACATCTTAAAGAAAAGATTAAATTCCTGTTAAAAAAAAATTGGACGAGCTCTTGATGGACTTCATATATGAGTCAAAAATAATAAACAGTGAGAAAGACGTTCTGTCTTGGGATTGTGCGATACTAGAAGAAAAATGCAAAAGGCTAGAATCTAGGGCTGATGAGAGTAATAACTTAAATACTGAGTTGAAGAACACGGTTCTTCAACTGAAAAACAGTGTCCTAGAATTCAAGTTTTAAAACTTGAAACTGAAAATAGGGACAGGAAAGAAAAAGGCTGATCAATCATTTATCACACTATAAGAAAATTTAGGAAAAATGAACGATGAGATGTATAAGAAAGATGAATCAATCAAGGTCCTTAAAGAATAATTAGGAAAGGTGAATCATGAACTAGATATAACATGCAAATGGGACAAGGCTTCTGACGCACTCTCCTGGCTGCAAGAGCATCACTGCAGCAACAAGAGAGGACTTGGGGTTGGGACACAAGCTCCAAAATGGGATCCCAAAAACAAGTATCTCACTCTTCCTAAGAACAAGATCTGTACACATTGTGGCAAGACTGGCCATTACAAAAATGAATGCAATGCAAAATAAAATGCCAGTCAAAGGAACAAAATTTTTGTTCAAGGAAAACACAAATTGCCTGGCTGGGCAAATAAAAATTTAATTCATCCTTTTGACCATAGAAAGGGACCTAAACTAGTTTGGGTTCCTAAGACTAACCTCTGATTTCATTTTGCAGGTCCAAGTGAAAGGAAGTAGCTAAATTTGGTACAAGGATAGTGGCAGCTCAAAACATATGAATGGTAACAAGGACCAGTTTCTTTCACTTGAGAACCTAAAAGAAGGCAATGTCTCCTTTGGAAATGGGAAGGAAGGTGAGATCATTGGGGTTGGAAAGGTAGGAAAAGCAGACTCTCATTCCATTGAGAATGTCTATTTGGTATATGGCTTGAAATATAGCCCGATAAGTGTGTCACAACTGTGTGAAAGAGGTAATCTTGTGGCTTTCAATTCCTTAAAATGTTTTGTGATTAGCCTTACTACTGACAAGATTGTTTTGCAGGGAAGAAGAGTTAACAATATTTACATTGTAGATTTTTTGACACTTTCTAAAAATGAACTTACTTGTCTGAGTATGTTAATTAATGATCCCCTCCTTTGGCACAAAAGACTTGGTCATGATAGTCTAAATCAATTAAACAAATTAGTTTCCAAGGACTTGATGATAGGGTTACATAATATCAAGTTCAAGAAAGACAAAGTTTGTGAGGCATGTGCAAGGGGGAAGCAGGTAAGGTCATCCTTCAAACCAAAGAAAATGGTAAGCTCGTCCAAGACGTTGGAACTGGTTCATATGGATATCTGTGGTCCAATATGAGACATGAGCAGAGGTGGTAAAAGATATGTTATAGTGCTTGTTCAAGATTATTTTAGATTTACCTGGGTGATGTTTCTAACTTCTAAAGATGAAGCATTTGAAATGTTCACAACTTTTGTTAGAAAAATCCATAAACAATTAGGAAATCAACTTGCATCCATTAGATCTGATCATGGAACTGAATTTTAAAATGCAATCTTTGCTGAATTTTGTGATGAAAATGGAATTGATCATAATTTCTCTGCCCCTAGGACTCCTCAGCAAAATGGGGTAGTTGAAAGGAAGAACATGACCCTTGAGGATATGGCTAGCACCATGTTACTTTCCAGTAAACTACCTCATAGCTTTTGAGCAGAGGCAATAAATACTGCATGCTATATAATAAACAGGTGTAGGACCAGACCACTGGTAGAGAAAACTCCTATGAGTTACTTAAAGGGAGAAAACCAAACATATCCCACCTAAGGGCTTTTGGTTGCAAATGTTATGTGCACAACAATGGCAAAGATTCCTTTGGTAAGTTTGATCCCAGAAGTGATGAGGGAGTGTTCTTGGGATATTCTTCACATAGCAAAGCTTATAAAGTGTTTAATAAAAGAACTCTATGTGTAGAAGAAAGTGCACATGTTGTTTTTGATTAAACTAACACTCTTTCTGAGAGACAGGAAGATGAAGATGATGCCATTGGAGTGGTGAGACAGCTGATCGAAGCGACCACTCAGGTCAAGGTGGAATCAAAGGAAGGAACATGTGATGGAACAAGTCCTTCTACCCTGAGCAATCAGATAGGGGGAACTAATGTGAGAAGTACTGAACAAAAGGAATCTGTTCTCGAACATGTTCCTCAGCAGCAAGCTTTGATGATACATCTAGCAGGAGCCAGTTGATTGGAAAATCTTATAGGTACCTGACTTCTCACCCCATTGAGAACATAATCAATGATCCCACTTCTAGAGTCAAGACTAGATCACAACTGAAGAACTTGTGCATTTGATGCCTTTTTATCCCTGATTGAAACTAAGAATGTGAGTGAAGCTCTACAAGATGCAGATTGGATCAATGCTATGCAAGAAGAACTCAATCAGTTTGAAAGAAGCCAAGTCTGGCACTTGGTTCCAAGACCCAAGGAAAGGTCAGTGATTGGGACAAAATGGGTCTTCAGGAACAAGCTAGATAAATATAGAACAGTTACAAGAAATAAGGCAAGGTTGGTGGTTCAAGTTTATTGTCAAGAGGAAGGCATTGATTATGATAAGACATTTGCTCCACTTGCCAGACCCAAAGCAGTTAGAATTCTCATAGCCTTTGAAGCACATATGGAATTCACTCTTCATCAGATGGATGTGAAATGTGCCTTCCTAAATGGCTATCTCAAAGAAGAAGTGTTTGTGAAGAAACCTCCTGGATTCGAAAGCAAAGAGTGTCCTCAAAATGTATACAAGCTGGATAAGGCACTTTATGGTCTCAAGCAAGCTCCAAGAGCTTGGTATGAAAGATTGTCAAAATTCCTTCTGGAGCATGGGTACAAAAGAGGTAAAATTGATAATACCTTGTTCCTAAGGAAAAAGGTAAAGACCTTCTTGTTGTACAAATTTATGTCAACGACAAAATTTTTGGGGCTACTACAGAGAGGTTGAGCAAGGACTTTGCAAAACTAATGGGTAGTGAATTTGAAATGAGTATGATGGGAGAACTCAATTTCTTCTTAGGTTTGCAAATCAAACAAAGTCCAAATGGTACCATGAATCATCAGCAGAAGTACACAAAAGAACTTTTCAAAGAAATTTAAAATGGAAGAATCCAAAGAAATAGATACTCCTATTGCAACTGCCATAAAGTTAGATGCTGCTGAACCTGGTTCATCAGTTGATCAAAAGTTGTACATGGGTATGATTGGTTCACTTTTGTATCTTACTGCCAGCAGACCTAATATTGTTTTCAGTGTAGGACTTTGTGCTCGTTTCCAAGCTAATCCAAAGGAGTCACACTTGACTGGAGTCAAGAGAATTTTGAGATACCTAAAAGGCACAACTGATTTGTGCTTGTGGTATCCCAAAGGTAGTAATTTTGACTTAATTGGATATGATGATGCTGATTATGCAGGTTATATAGTGGATAGGAAGAGTACTTCAGGTATGGCACACTTCCTAGGATCTTGTCTTGTATCATGGGCAACCAAAAAGAAGAATTTAGTGGCCCTCTCTACTGCTGAGGCTGGAGTATGTTGTTGCCGCCTCATGTTGTGCTTAGTTGTTGTGGATCAAGAAACAATTGGTAGGTTTTGGAATTGAAGTGGGATGCATACCTATATTTTTGATAAGACTAGTGCAATCAGTATGACAAAGAACCCGGTTCATCATAAAAGGACTAAGCGCATAGATGTTAGACATCACTTCTTAAGGGACAACTATGAAAAAGGGCTATTCTCCATAGAATTCTGTGCCACTAACAAACAAATAGCTGACATCTTCACCAAGGCACTAAGTAGAGAAATCTTTTAGGGGAACATGTTGGAATTGGGGATGATTAATATCACCTAAGAGGTCATGTTTAGAATGCAAAATGAAAAAAAAAATTAAAAAAAAAAACTGAATTTTTTTTTGGTTAGTAGTTGTTAATATCTGTGAATATTAGATTATTTTCTACTCAGCTTAATACTTTTAAATAAGCATACCCATGTGACATGTGGTTATATAATTCACTAATCTCTTACAAATTTTCTTTTGTGACATTTGAGGCATTATTAAGAGAAGTGTCATATGAAGAACCTGGTTCATCAATATGTAAAGATGAGGAAGGTGAGGTATGTTTCTATACTTTGCACAATTATAAAAATTTAATTATCAATCATGAGAAAGAGTCCTAGAAATTCCAATCGTCTCAGAATTCTATCCATTGGAAGTCAATTGAAAAATTTTCTTGAAATTAGAATTCTAAGAATAACGGAACTCTTTTCCTAAACCTTAGCAATTTCAATTAATTCCTAGGGAGACCAGAACTCTAAAATGATAAGACGTCTACAGAAATCTGAAAAGTACTTTTCTGGAAAAATAATTACTCCTCTTTGAAAGCTTCTCTAATCATATCATAACCGTCATTAGTCTCTCAAATCTCTGATCATCTCTTTCGTCTCCAAACCCTCAAAAATTCCCAAAATTTTCTTAAGCCCTCCACAAGCTCATCATCGAAAATGACTAATCCTCAAGAAAATCCAGGAACCCCACCACCACTATCACCTAACACCACCTCATCCTCTACCCCTCCTGTTGAATTCCCAAAACCAAGATTTTGTTGGAACAAAATGATAGCTAGGAAAGGTGTAGCGACTGGAACTTTTAGAAAATCTTTAAAAGAGATGTTGCAAGCCAGTCAAAAGAAAGAATCTCAAGCAAAAGTCACTGATTCCAGCTCTGAGTCGGATCAATACATCTCTGCAAAAGAGGGAGATGAACCTGGGTCTTCCGAAAATTCTACACCTCAAGAAAACCCAAAAAAGGTAAGATCATGTTTTGTTCCGGTGGATACAGTTGAAAAAGTAGACAATAGGTATGTCCTTATAGGGGTTGTTAAGGATATATCTGGTAATGAGTCTGTAAAAAAATGAAGAAAAGGAGGAAGAAGGTGTTGTCTATTTGTGGAATGGGGGAAATGGGGTATCACATTCAGGGGGAAGTGCATCTAGGGAAGTTGCGGAAGGGTTGGTAGACTTAAGCAAACAAACTGATAAACCTAGTCCATCAGTGGAAGAAACCTTGGCTGACATGATGAAGAAGGTGGGGGATAGCTATGATCCCAAGAAACGCAAATCTTCTTCACTTAGAACTCCTGCTGCTGCAAAATCATCTAAGAAATTCAAGACTGCATTACCCAAGGTTGCTCCTACGGCTAGAACAACAAGAAGAAAGGTGAGAGACAGTAGAGCGTAGTTAAAGAGGCCACTAGAGGAGAGTAGGAAGTAAAGAATAGAAAAGGGAAAAGGGAAGGTTGGTGAGAGTTCAGAAACTGTGGATGAGGAGGAGGAAGAGGTGATGGAAAGGTCCATCCAGCGAAACAAACTAGTGAGAAGGCTCCTATTGCTAAATCTAAGAAGACTAGGACTTCTTCCAAGAAGTCCTCAAAAGAAGTAGCTGTTGAGTCCTCACTCGGCAAAAGAACAAGATCTGCCTCAAAAGGCAAACAAGTGAAAATGGTGGTAGAAGAAGAAGAGAGTGATGAAGAAGAAGAAGATGACTCTGAGAATGAGCAAGATAGATATGGCAATTTTGGCAAAAGATCTGAAGGGCGGGATGCTGAATGACCTGGAGGAGAAAGGCATGACGCTTCTAGCATCTCTGGAAGATCAAGGTTGGAAGGACATGATCCTTTAGTTGAATGGGAAAGTGGCTAGGAAGGAACTGGCTGTGTTCATGGCAAATGGATCAGTGAAGAATGGTCTGGTGACTAGTACTGTTAAAGGAGTCAAGGTGAAGTTCAATGCTGAGAAGCTGGGGGAGATTTTGAATATCCCATGTGAGGGATATGATGATTACACAAGGTAGAGGTGGCGTTGCTTGGATGGGCTCCCTTCAGAGCTGCTGATAACAAGAAATTTTTGAGACACCAAATCAGATGCAGAAGTGCCTGAGGCCAGGGCAGTGCAAAAGAGTGAAATGAGGCCCGATAACAAGGTGCTCTTTGAGTTTGTCAACAAATGCCTCCTGCCCAGGCAAGAAAGAAGGCATATTCCTAACTATATGGACCTTGTGCTCATGCAGTGCTTGACTGAGAGTAAGCAAATCATCTGGCATGTGTTTATGGTGATGCTGCTGGAAAGGGTGATCAATGGTTCAAAGGCTCATGCCATTACCTATAGATTTATTTTGACTAATATGCTTGAAAGATTAGATGTTCCCTTGAAAAAGTAGGAAATGTCATCCAGCAAGGAGCACTTCGGCATCAAGACCTTTTAAGCCTGTGACTATCTGCTTGGCACTGTTCTTGCTGAACCTAGTTCATCTGCTAAGACTCCTGTGAACAGCAAAGTCAGATCCTTAGTTTAAGAGGCTGGAATGAAGGACGCCGAAATAGTAAGGCTTAATGTCAGGGTGGCAGAATTGGAGGAGGAAAGGAATTGGCTGAGCGATGAACTTGCCAAAGAAAAAGAGAAAAATGAAGGCATGCTCCAACAAATGCTAAACCTACTGAAAGCCCAATCCTCCAGCTCTTCCAAGCCTTAGGTTTCCTATGCTTAGTGTCCAGTCTAGTTTCCCCTTTAGTGTCAAGTTTATGTAGTTCATGGTCTGTTTTTTTTCTTTTTGCTCATGGTTGGAAGTTTTATTTTTCTTTTTGTGAACTGCATCGTAGGAACATCTTGTAATCAATGAATGAAGCTTTTCTAGTTCTTGTTAATCTTGTTCTTAAAAGTTATTTCTGAGTTGATTTTTGATTAACATGAACATGCGTTCACTTGCAGTTGCCCCAGCGGCCATGAGTATAAATAAACTTCGAGGATTCACATTATTTATGCAACTTTTTGATGATGCCAAAAGGGGAAGATATTGTGCTTAAAATTTCATTCTCTGAACTAGTGATGTTTATGACCTAAATCTAACCTCCTTAATGATATGTTAAATCATTTTCTAAGTGTTGATTTCAGCCAAGTTTACAGGTTCGCTGATCACAATAAACACAGAGTTTGTCATCATCAAAAAGGGGGATATTGTTGGCCTAAGTTTCAGTTGAGTTTTGAAGATTGACAAATGAACTGATGGAAGGACCTGGTCCATCTTGTACTACACAGTCTGAATCAACCAGTGCACATGCAGAGCACGTAACGAAGATAATGCACTAAAGATCACGCATCAATATCTTCTGAACATAATCGAAAAGGTTGCACTTGGGATAAAGAGGACAGCCTCCTTATGTGAAGAGAACTTAATCCTAAGTTAGGATAAGAGTTGAAGTTTGCTTTGGCTAAGGACTCGAAGTGTGTACGAATGAGAATGGAGTCTTAATCAAACTCTAATTACTAACTCAATATATGATTGCGTTAATTCTCTTTTACAAGCAACACACATAAGCAGAAGTAAAGCATATTTTAGAGCAAAAAGAGCGAGTCTGGTTTGCAAGCAATATATGCAAGTTACAAAAGTGTACGCCTGCAGCTACATGAACATAGAGAAGAACCCGTTTCATCTGAGTGTTTATTTCTAATTCAATTGTAGTAGGTTTTATATTTTACCTTTAAGCTTTCCTAGAAGCAATTGTATTAGGTACCTTTTGTCATCAAGTTAGAGTTAACTTGATAGTATTGCAGCAGCTAAGGCTGTGTGCCACACTGGGATTAGAGTTTAATCCTTCGGTTTACAAAGAGTCTTTGTAAATGTTGTTTTGGCTCATTGATTTTAGTGGAGTTTGGGAAAATCCTACTGAGTAGTAGGTCGTAGTTTTTTCACTTTCTGAGCTAGGTGTTTTCAACGTACAAATCTTTGCACCTTACTTCCAATTTTTATTATTCCACAAACTGCAGTAGTAAGAACACCTAGAAGAACCAGGTTCTTCTAACGCAAAAATTAGGTACCACACAAATCACCCCCCCCCCCTCTTGTGTGGTATTGACGTTTGGTAACATCACCTTGAATTTAGTGTACCCGTAGGTCCGAGTCACCCATGACCAAGACTTCCTCGACACCCATATCCACAACTAATCTCAGTCCCAAGATACACGCCTCATATTCTTCCATGTTTTTCATACAATAGAAATGAAGCTGAACGGTAACATGGTAATGCTGACCTGTTCAGAAATGAGTACTGCTCCTATTCCCACACCTCTTATGTTTGTAGCCCCATCAAAGAAAAGTTTCCATGCCGACATCTCAACTTGTTCTAATCCTTTAGTGTGCATTACCTCGTCATCAAGGAAATAAGTTTTCAACGGTTCATAATCTTCATCGACTCGATTTTCAGCAAAATGATCAGCTAATGCCTGTGCTTTCATTGCAGTCCGTGTCACATAGGTAATGTAAAACTCTGTAAGCAGGATCTGCCACTTTGCAAGCCTCCCTGTGGGCATAGGCTTCTAAAAAATATACTTGAATAGGTCTAAGTGAGATATGAGGTAAGTAGAGTAGGATGAAAAATAATGTTTCAACTTTTGTGCCACCCAAGTTAAAGCGCAACATGTCCTCTCCAGCTGAGTATACTTAACCTCGTAAGATGTGAACTTCTTACTGAGATAATATATAGTTTGTTCCTTCCTGCCCGTAACATCATGCTGCACTAGTGAACACCCGAATGAATTATCCAAAATCGTCAGATATAGAATCAAAGGTCTCCATGGTTCTGGCAGGACCAACACATGTGGGTTTGACAAATTCTCCTTTATCTTATCAAAGACTCTTGAAATTCATCACTCCATTTGACTACAGCGTTTTTCTTTAACAATTTGAAAATCGGCTCACAAATTGTCGTGAGCTGAGCAATGAACCTACTGATATAGTTTAATCTTCCCAACAAACTCATCACCTCAGTTTTCTTGGAGGCGGAAATTCCTGAATAGCTTTGATCTTCGAGGGGTCTAGCTCAATACCCTGATGACTGATAATGAACCCCAACAACTTCCTAGATGGCACCCCGAGAACACATATTTCAGGATTGAGCTTAAGATTGTACCTGCGAAGCCTTTGAAAGAACTTTCTCAAATCTCTGACATGGTCGGGCTGCTGTCTAGACTTCACGATCATTACATCCACGTACACCTCGATTTTCTTATGTATCATATCACGGAATATTGTTTTCATGGCATGACCCAATAACAGTACGTCCCCCACAGCATGATGACTGCCGTCTTTTCTTCATCTTACTTATCCATTAGAATCTAATGATAACCCGCATAACAATCCACAAAAGAACCAATATCATGTTTGGCACAATTGTCAATCAGTATGTGGATGTTTGGCAATGAAAAATTGTCTTTTAAACTCGTCTTGTTAAGATCCCGATTGTCGACACACACCCTGGTCTTGCCATCTTTCTTAGGAACAGTCACAACATTAGCTAACCATGTAGGATATCGTGTAACCTGAATGACCTTTGCATCGAAATGCTTGGTAATCTCTTCTTTGATCTTCACACTTATGCCCGTCTTGAACTTTCTCAACTTCTGCTTGACAGGAGAGAGTTCCAGATCAGTGGGCAATTTGTGAACCACTAAATCAGTGCTTAGACCCGGCATATCATCATACGACCATGCAAAAACATCCTTGTATTCAAACAATGCTTTCATTATCTCCTCCTTGAGTTGTGCTCCAGATGAACACACACTTTGATTTCTCGCACATTATCTTAGTCCCCTAGATTAACTGCTTCTGTTTCATTTAGGTTAGGTTTAGGTTTTTCTTCAAATTAGTTCTTTACTAATTTCCTCATATGCCTCATCGTCGTCACATTCCACTTCGTCATCACACTCAATTTCTTGTATTATTATTTCTGAGTTAAATTGGCTTATAAAACAGGGCCAAAGATTCCTCATGCATGTCATGTCATCGATATCAACATAAAAAGAACTGTACAGAAAAGAAAATAAAGAAAAGAAAAAATGGAAACAAAATTAGGAATAAAGAAAGAAGAAAAATTGCATTTCATTGAATGTAATGATAACAAGGCTTTAACTCATCCAAATGGACGAAACATAGCAACTGAATTACGAACCCTGGAATAATCACGTTGAACAAAAGGAAAACAAAACCCACAACCAGGACTCCCTTCGAACTGGAAGAGGAGTAGCTTCCCAATTGCTGACATTCACATATGATTGTATATATGATTTGCTTGACCCTGCCCCTACCTCAACCATGTTCACCTCAGCAAATACCTTCTCGAAAACTTTATCCAAGTTCCCCTCTGCACCAATCAGTGGACCCGACACCTTTGCCAATAACTGATTTCTGACACCTGGCCTGACGAAGGACCTGGACAGGCGTGGAATCGGTTTGGGAAGAACCCACGCTTTCTTTTTCAACTTACGAGCCCTTCTGACATATGATGCTATTGGCTTGAACCCTAACCCCAAAGGGGTCCAAATTCATAGGCAAAGAAACATGTTGAGCAATGCTGTGAAGCTTAGCCTCCAGAGCTTTCCCTGGTACGAACCCATTACTCAGCATTTCTAATACTACCATGATGGTTGCAGCTTCCACCGTGGGACGTGGAATACTTTTACCTTCTAGCACTTTGTTCACCGGGATTGTGTCGAAGACCTGATAAACCCATGGCCCCTTATCATCATCAGTTTCTATAAAGGGCACAATGGCGTCACTTACAGCGCATGTGGGATCTTCCCCATGTAGAACAATTTCTTGTCTATGTCACTCGAACTTGGACATTTGGTGCAATGTGGAAGGCACAGCCTTAGCCATGTGGATCTATGGTCGACCAAGCAAATGATTATAAGATACTGCAGCGTCCAACACCTAAGATTCCATAGTGAACTCGACTACGCCAATAGTCAATTCAAGTATTATATCCCCCACCGTGTCTGTTCCTCCTCCGTCAAACCCTCGAACATAAACACTATTTTTGTGGATTCTATCATCATCAATCTTAAACTGGTTCAGCATGGACAACGGATAAATATTGGCACTAGACCTGTTATCGATCAACACCCGAGTTACTTTTGAATCTTCACACTTGACCATCAAGTAGAGGGCTTTATTGTGTTCAGTGCCCTCCACGGGCAATTCATCATCCGAAAATGTTATCCTATTCACCTCAAAGATCTTGTTGGCAATTGTTTCCAGATGGTTGACTGAAATTTTTTCGGGCACATGAGCTTCATTCAATATCTTCATCAAAGCTCGGCGATGCTCGTCCGAGTGGATCAGTAATGATAACAACAAAAATCTGGGCCGGTGTTTTTCTCAGTTGCTCAACAATGGAATAATCCAGTACTTATATCTTTTTTAGAAATTCCTCTGCCTCTTTATTCTATCACACCCTTCTTGATTAGTATTGTATTGTCTTTAGTGGCCCTGGCTTTCTTAAGCTCTTCGCGAGCAAAACAGCGTCCTGGCCGAGTTAATCCCTGTGCTTCACAACTTTTTTCCGCAATTTCCTTTCCTTTTTATGCCACCACTACCTTCTCAAATTTCCACGGCACGGCTTTCATATTGATCATGGGTAATTGGACTACCGGCTCTATGAGGACCGGTTCTATGCAGGCCCCTTTCACAACAACCACGGACCCAAATGATGACCCTGGTACCACTAACTTGGCTGGCTCTGGCTTTTTTTTGCCTACGAACGATCCATTTCCCATTACCACCACTGGCTTATCATCTATTTCCTTTGGCTGAACCGTTGGCTTTACCTCAACAGCCTTTTCTTTCTCCTTGGTTTCAATAGAACGGATCATCATGACCGTCTATGAGGACTTATTAGGATCTGATCCCATTTGTATCAGTTCAATCATGTTAGTCTCGTGATGCGCTGGCAACGGGTTTTGGTTAATCTTTGGTGCCTCTGGAGCCTGTACCTCAATACGGCGATTATCAATAAGCTCCTACACTATTTTCTTCAATTTCCAATGCTTCTCAGTATCGTGCCAAGGCATCCCTGAGCAATACTCACAGCTAACAGAATGGTCCAGGTTTCTGGGAGGGGGATTTGGTACTTTGGGCTCAATTGGGGTCAACATTCCCAACTGTTTCAATATGTGGAAGAGAGTGGTGTAAGATTCTCCCAACGGAGTAAATGTTTTCTGTTTTGAGGCCTTATCAATTCTAAAATCTTGGTCTGGGCGAAATCTGGCTCCTGATCTATTAGCCCTGGGAGGTGGATAGGTGTTTTATGGAGGTGAAAATGTGTTTTGTGGAGCCGGTGCATGCCATTGCGGGTGCGTCAGAGGTTGAGTTTATGCCTGAGCGTAGTGGACAGAAAAGTATGGTTCTGGTGGCTGGTAGTAATGTTGTGGTGGGCCATATGAGGTATATGAATAATTTGGATGGTGGGGTATGGGTTGGTTGTAGTAGGGTGGGGGGTTGCTGGGCCTGGACCAAGTACTAGCTTCAGGTGTAGCAATTTCTTCCTTCTTCTTCTTTCCGAGCACACCACCAGTATCGCTTTGGATGGCCTGGGTGGTTTATTTCAATGCCGAATAGCTCAATATTTTGTTAGACTTCAATCCCTCTTTAATCATGGCTCCCATCTTTACCACTTCATTTAGATGACCAATATAGGTAGGCTCCAATGTTTGCAATAAGTAATCTACCATCTCACTCTCCCTCATCGAGGAATCAACTCTTGCTGCTTGCTCTCTCCAGCGGAAACCAAATTCTCTAAAACGCTCCCCGGGCTTCAACAATGACAGACGATCGGGAGTATCTCAATGTTGTACTGAAAATGGCGAATGAAGGGTTGTGCCAAATAATCCCATGTATACCATCGGCCGGGGTCTTTTCTTGTGTACCACTCCAATGCAGACCCGCTCAGAATTTGACCCAAATAGGCTACCTGCAATTCATCCTTTCCCCCACCTCCTCTCATTTTACTGCAGAAACCTCGAAGGTGGACCACTTGGTCGCCATGTCCTTCGTACAAATCAAACTTGAGAATTTTGAAACCTGTGGCAACTCGACATCAGGGAAAGGGCATAAATCCTTGAAAGCAACACTAAATTGGGTTCCTAAATAGTGCATGTCCTGAAGGATTGCTCCAGGCCTTTGACTTTACGAATCACTTCCTCCCGTTCCGCATTCTTAATGGGTTTCTCAACTTCTCCCGGGATCTCAAAATGGGGTGTGTAGGTATATGGCTCTGGAGTATTAGGGTAATATTGAGCGTCATGAGCTTGTGGCTCACTGGACGATCTATGTAATGTGGCTAGGGGAGGTGCCACAAAAACTGGAACCATGGGTGGGGGAGGGTTCTATTTGGGTAGTGGAGCTAGAGGAGCATATGAAGTGGTACCATAGCCCTGGGTGGGATAGGGGAAACTTGAGGATACGTGAGGGGTGGTGGGCTCCGGATCATGAACCAAAGATGGGGTGTAGGGTTGGTTGGCGGGGTATGATGGTGCCGGATACCCCTGAGACCATGCCCGGTGCATTTCGGCCATTTGCGCTTTTCATTTCCTCAAATCTTCTTCCACAGCACCCACATATGTTACCTCAGCTTCATTTGCTTTATCGTTTGACCAGGTGTTGTACGGATGAGTTGCCAGAATGCTGGATCAACTAACCACCTGTCTGTACTCACACATTTTGACAACAACTTGGTTACTTATTAGGCTTTAACAGATTGGTTAGTCGCACGTTGGCATGAATGCACCTATATAGTTATCCATTTCTATTATGCCTTTGCTCGACTGCATGCGTCATCTCGGCGTTCTATTATTTTCGTCACAACTTTCGGTTCATTTCTCTTTTCTCTCTCTCTCTCTCTCTTTCTTTCTTACATTATCCTTCCTTTGTTTTTCCACTCTTTATATTTTGCTCTCTTTTCTTATTTTCATTCCTCTTTTCCTTATTTTTCCGCTCTTTTCTTGCCTTTTATTTTCACCTCATTCTCTGTTTCTCCTTTCTTCTCTTTTCTTTTTATTTTTGCGGTTACAGTCGAATCATACGAATATTGCCTACGTATCGTAACCCCACACAATTCAGACAAAGCATAGTTAGTGAAGAAAAGTGCAAAAATAAAGAATAAAAGTAATTTTTGGGATTTTTGATTTCATTGCTTAAATAAACTATTACAAAATAGACACTTCATGCAGGATGAAAATAACAGACGCAAAACAAACACAGACTCCAAGGCTACAAATATTCTTGCTATGAAAATACAACGGACAAACGAAAGACAAACTCAAAAGGTAGAAAACTACAGAAATAGACTATGAATACTCTAAACCCTCAAACTTAGGTGTGCACGGGGCGTCATTCAGCCTCGTATACCAAATCATGTTCAAGTTGCTCTAATTCATCCATATTTCGTTCCACAAAGATCAGTACTGCTAGGACAAAGGTAGTATAGGTCATATATTCACATGCCCGGCATATGCTCAAAATGGCGTGAGCAATGGCCTGATCCTGTCTTTGGCTTGCTTCTTTTCTATGAGTAGGCATTGTATCTAATTACTGCATATCTTTAGGGCTTGAGAATCTTGCAGATGTTGACTCTGCAACTTCTGCACTTCTATCTCCATTTGGACTAACAGGTCATAGCAATGCCCACTTTTAATTTAAAATCTCTAGCCTGCTTAGCCGCTTTTCCCTCAATGGCAACCACCTTTCTCTTTAAGCCGACAATAATTTTCTCGTGGTCCCATTTCAATTGGTTCAAATACTGACGATGCTCCTCTATTTTTGTAGCCCATTGTGCTTTGAGTTCTCCTATGACATTCTCGGATTTCTCCAGTTCACCCTGGCGCTACCGGATTTCGTCTCTCAGCCCCTTTATCAACCACTCGTCTGATCGACTCCTTCGTTGGTTATTAGCGGCTTTCCTCAGTTGTTGGATTTGGGCCCTGAGCGCCTCATTCTCCGGGGCTAGCCTATTATTTTCTCCCTGATGGGCGACAACTTGCACACTGTTCTCGAATTGCAGGCTCTCAATCTGTTGCTTCAGTTTGCCTATTTCTGCCCGGTAACTTCCTTCTTTTGCTAGCCAGGCCCATTGTTCTTGTGAATCATCTGTGAACTGTTGGACATGGGCTCTTTTGACTGGCCTTTGATGAGTCGGGAACCTCTTCCCAAACTATGCACAATATTTTGGGTCAACCTCTCCTCTAGCTAAATTTCACACTATAGTTCTGGGCTCGAGGAACCTGCATTCGCTCCACAACTTGCCAATTTCATCCTCCAGGAAAGTGACTCCTAGATTTAGCTCGATGACGTACTTGCTCAAATCTTCATCTTTAGGGATGACTTGGAACCTTCCCAACTGGTGAAGTACCCGATGGGGAGCATATGGTTGGATGCTCCGGACACCCATTAACACAATATAGCACTCTCCCACTACCATGTGTATCATCTCGGTAATAGGTAACCACCCGAATGCCCACTCAATTTAATTCGCCGTCAGTGATCTCAGTCGCGCAAACCAATCTTTGGTACCTTTGGGGAATACAAAACCTGCTACATGTTTTTCAAATCCTTTGATGCAGCTTAAACCAGTCAGCCCATAGGTCATATACCCTGCTTGGTGGCAGAGGTGCTCTTGCATCCACAGCTGAAGTAATAAATTGCAATCCTAGAAAAAACCTCCTTGCTACGTGCTCATAGTCAGTGCTCGGTACATATCTGACAAAATTAGTGTAACTATAGTGTTGTTGGCCCTCTTGATTGCGACATCTGCCATTCCAACAAGACCTATCTCACTTTTCTTGTCCTCCCGTGGCCAGACCACAATTCCTAAGAATGCCGTTATAAATGACAAAGTGCGTCTGGCTTCCCATTTATTTCTGTTTCCAGCATGCGTTAGTCCCAAATTTGGATCTTCGAAACCCCTCGGAGTACCGTAACACTGATATAGGAACTGAAGAGCACAACATCCCTGTGATAAATCATCATTGTGCATGGTCCGGCTAATGGTTAACAAATCCAGAAATCTATGTGGAGTTACTGGCCTTGGCAACAACATATATTGACCCCATAGATTTCCATTCAACCCTACATAGATTTCCTCCAGCGTGGGTGTAAATCCAAAATCCGCAAAGCGAAATACATTACGAGTCGGGTCCCAAAATGGTACTAAAGCCTCGATGACATCCGACCTTTCCCTGACATTTAGTAGGCTGATGAGACCCCCCAAAATTCTGGCCACTATTTCTTTGCTGTTATCTCCCAAATCGGTCCACCATATATGGAGTTGAAGGGGCACCTCACTGAAGATGGTGAAGGTTTTGTTTTCGTTTGTGCTTGTCCTGCACATTTATTAAGGCGATCAAAGGAGTAAAATGTTTAATTGATTCAAAACAAAGCTACTATTTTTTTGTTTTCCAAAAATGAGAGATCTGATTTATCCAACGCGGCCTTTTAGCACTTAGAAAACGAAGATTTTAAGGCTGTGTGGATCAACCGATCTAAATTAAAAAACGTCCACAAGTGGCCGTTTGTGCAAAATCAGACTTCCAACGTCCCTTTCGAAAACATTCGCCTATTTCGGACAAAACAACATCACTCAACTTATTTACGACGAAAAATTAAATTTTGACATTTTCAGCTATTTTTGTAAAGGGGAGGTTGGACCTAATGAGGGTTGCCTATGTATCTCACGCCCCGCGAAAATCAAACCAAGCGTAGTTCGGGCAAATTATACAAACTATTTTAAACAAGACTTTTTTTCATTTGTATTTTTGGCATTTCTTAAGAAAATAACAAAAACTACTTTTTAAAAAACACAACTTTTCATTTTCATTTTTGTTGGCAAAACAAACTATTTCCCTTTCCTATTTTTAAAAACAATACAAACTAAAATAAAGGACATCTTTCATTTTTCATTTTTCATGGTAAAACGAACTATTTTTTTTCATTTTCAAGAACAAAATAAAAGACTCCTTTTTTTCACATTCTTCTGCTTTCAAAACTAACAATTTAAACATAAAATGTTTTTTCTTTATATTTCCAAAAATTCTGGCAGAGTTTCGATAGTATTTGGGCATTTGATTTTTCCAAAACAATCAATTAACTCTTCAACTACTATTTTCTTTTTTTTTCTCTTTTTCTATCTTTTTTTTTAATTTTCCAACATTCCCGAGATTCAGAAGCCGATCAACATGCAAGACCGAACAAATAAATGCACAGAAAACAAGTAGTATGCATCAGGATGGTCTTGTCATTTCAGGTTTCTAGCCCTAGAAGGACCCAACCCTTATGTTGAGTCCTCTAAGTCAAAATGCACATGGTGTAGATAAGCATTCCTACTATGCATTCGGCATGAAGCTGAGTTATTCTAGGTTCAAAACCTGGGTGTTTGTTCTAGACCTGCCTTGCCCAAGCGGCCGAGGGGGAGGCAACATCCAGGAATACAGAAACTTCGCCAGTTTTGCAACGTATGCAAACCTCGTTCTAAATAGGGAATTAGACACTGTACAGAAAAGAAGTCAAACGAAGTGCACCCTTCTTCATGATTTAGAAGACTCAGAGAGGAGATAAATTTTGACACAGTTTATATACAGTTCACATAATATCAAAGCGGTAAAAGCAGTTAATTAGCACATTAGGCACAGATCATGTAATAAAATCAGATAAATCCAAACACAACAATTATTCCAAGCTCGAATTCTAAACCCTAAACAAAACGTTCTGGGTTCTTTTCCCAAGCAGAGTCACCAGAGCTGTCACACCTCCTTTTCACATACACCCCGCAAGGGCGTAAATGAGTTTTTCCACTTAAGGGATAATCGAAACGAGATTTATTTATTATTTATTCAGAGTACCCACTTGGGAGATTAATGGTGTCCCAAGTCACCGGTTGAATCCCGAGCTGAGGAAAAAGATGAAAAATCTGTTCACAATCTTCAAACCTGAAATCCGAATAAGGAATTCTGTTAACCCAGGATAAGGTGTTAGGCATTTCCAAGTTTCGTGGTTCTAGCACGGTCGCTCAACTGTTGCATTTATCTATTATCCAATTTTATTACATGAATAATCTATGTGCCAATTTTACTTTTCACCGCTTTTATTTCAGTATGTATTTATTAAGACAAAGTTAACGTCGTTTAGAATGTGTCTTTGGATCACGTCACATGAAATGCACCCCTAATTCTAAAGACCGCTTATTCAACGTTTTAGAATTTTGATTTGGGTCGCATGAAATGCACACCCGAATTTAAGAAGGTAATTTCATTAGAATCACGTCTAAAAGAGTCTAGCGCGTTATTCTCCTGTGGGAGGATCATGAAATTCGCTAAGCGACCCTTCCCAATACTCTAAATGTTTTGACCTTTATTGGGGTCCTCACAATTTTTTATTTTTCATTGGGCGAGGCTCGTCCCATTTTATTACAGAGATGAACATGATCTAAAAGCTACTAAGACATTTGAAATTATTTTTTGTGACCAATGTAAGATCGTTTCAAACTAATGGATGATTCAACACTGATTTTATATTTATGTTTCAGGCCTAGACATGGGTTCATATGCTAAAACTGGTGTAGTCAAGGCTTAATTTTGGCGTGGCATTGAAACTGTTGGAAACACGTTCTCAAGGCATTATACTAAACGTGTGTTCATATTTGTAGGTTTTGATGAATGACAAACTATGCGCAAATTGACATATGACGAGGTCCAAGCACAAGCACAAAATTGATATATAACGAGATTCAAGCACAAGACAAAGATCGAGATTAAGTTTTATATGAGTCGGTATTTAACTGTGATCTTGATCCGACAACTTAAACTCAAGACTTGGCTTCTCTCGTAAAAATATTTTTAACAAATCATGCATATTTAATTTAGAGCAAAATGATTTTAAATAATGCATATTTACTTTAGTCAAAATAATTTTTAAACATGCCTCTAAAATCTGGACTAAGATAATCGATTATGTACTTATGATAATCGATTATGTTTAAGTGAGCTGCTTGACAATCGGTTGTGAACTTATGACAATCGATTGTGTTAAGGCAGTGAGCATCAGATTTTTCAAATCTACATGACAATCGATTGTGAACCTTATGACAATCGATTGTGATGAGGCAGTGTCCATCAAAGTTTTTCAAAGCTCAAAATAATCGATTGTGAGAGACAGTGTCCATCAGATTTTTCAAAGTCACAAAATAATCGATTGTGAACTTATGACAATCGATTGTGTTGAGGCAGTGACTTCTAGACTTTTTCAAAGTTATTAAATAATCGATTGTGAACCTATAACAATCGATTGTCAAGAGGCAGTGTCTAAATTGATTTTTCAAGACTGATATATAATCGATTGTTAACTTAATATAATCGATTGTATAACTGACCGTTGCCAAAATATTTTCAAATACCATCAGGTAATCGATTATTGATTTCTTATAATCGATTGTTTTAATTAAAATCTGGAAAGAATTTTTTGAACGTTGCTGAGTAATCGATTATTGATTTCCTATAATCGATTGTTTTAATTAAAATTTGGAAAGGATTTTTTGAACGTTGCTGAGTAATCGATTGTAGATTTCTGACAATCGATTGTTTTACGTAAAATCTGGAAATGATTTTTTGAACGTTGCCAGTAATCGATTATTGATCTTGGATAATCGATTGTTAAGCCTAAAATCTGGGATTGATTTTTGGAAGAACTGGCAAACAATCGATTGTGGTAATTTGACAATCGATTGTCACTGAGTAAAATCAGCAATTCTTAATTGGCAATTAGGCAACGGTAATACAAAGTTTTTCAACTATAAATACAGCTTCAATTCAGTCTTTTAAGTACAATAACATACAACAACTGATCATACAATTGCTAAAGCTTGCATACTTTATTGCTTATCATTTTATATTCATTACATAAGCTTTTGAGAGCCAAATTCTTGTCAAAAGTTGTTGCGATCTTGAGTGTATTCTTTTTACTCATATCTACTCTTAAAGGAGTGTCTTGTTTGAGTGCTAAATGTTTTTGTACACTTGAAGGGAAGTGTTAGTCCCTTGTGTTGTAAGAAGGAACTTGTGTTTCCTTGGTTGAAGTCTTGGAGTGTTGTATCTCCGAGCAAAGGTTGTTGAGGCTTGTGTCCTCAAGTTGTAACGGTTTGTTGAGCACCCGTAAGCTTAACAAGTTAGTGGAAATCTCGAGAGAGTCTCTCGGGGACTGGACTAGCCACGGGTTGTGGTGAACCAGGATATATCGGTGCGTTTGTTCTAATTTATTTACTTATCGCACTTATTTATTTCCTGCAATTTTTAAATTCCGCAAGTTTACGCTAATTTTTATCATAACGCTATTCAACCCCCCTCTAGCGTTAAGCGTATTATCTAACAATTTGTATCAGAGCCTAACTCTCTGAAAGCCTTAACCGGTTGAGAGCAATATATATTTTTTCTGTTGAGATTATTGAACGCAGGAACGATGAATGAAGGACAATCCACCACTTGCCCTCCATTCTTCGATGGAACGAATTACTCATATTGGAAGGAGCGAATGATAATCTTCGTAGAATCAAACGACTTTCGTATATGGTAAATCATCATGCATGGTGAACAAATGACGACAAAAAGTTGGGAAAGCCATGGTAAGTGAATACAACACCAAGGCAATCAATATGTTATATAGCGCTTTGAATCAGGAAGACTATCGGAAAATCTCCCACTGCAAAACTACCAAAGAGATGTGGGATAAGCTTGAGGTAACGTATGAAAGCACGTCTCAAGAAGCGGACAGCTCATGTGATGAATCGACTGCCCGATGCCTCATGGCCAACAAAGAAGAAGAGGTAAGTACTTCCAACTCTCACTCTTTTGAAGAAATGCAAAATGCTTATAATGAATTATACAGTAAGTTTGTTAATGTTTCCAAAACTATTAAAGATTTGCAGAAAACACTTTCTTTGCAAAAAACAGATTTTCAGAAAACACTTTCTTTTAAAGAAAAGGAATTGGAAAAACTGATTTTAGAAAATGAGAAGTTGAAAGAGCAAAACAAATTTTTTGGCAAGAGAAGCGCCGACAAGCCCGAAAGTTCTAGAAATTGTACTTCTTGCATGCATCTCAAAAATGAAGTAGAAAGGCTTAAGGGCACCTTAGATAAGTTTAACTCTTCTCATAAAAATTTGAATGAAGTGCTTGTTAATTTGAAGTCGACCAAGCATGGCATAGGTTTTAGAAACGAGCCTAAAGAGAAAGTTGAAGCCAACCCCCAACCACCTAAGGCTCAACCTAGGATAAATAAAACAAATGTTCATCCAAGATACAACAAACATAGAAATGGTTTTCATCAATCGCAACCTAGAAATAATCATGTTAGAAATAATGCACATTCTAGGCAAAACATTAGAAAGAATTTTGAACCTTTTAGAAAACCTAGAAATGACTTCCAACCAAGAAACAACCATTCTAGAAATGATACATATCCTAGAAAAAATGGTAGGAGAAATGATTTTCATGATTTGCGCAATAGTTATATTGTCAAGAATAGAGCAAATGAATTCCGTCCGTCCAATTACTATCAACCTAGAAGGATGAATAATCCTAACGTGACTTGTCATTATTGTAGACGAATTGGACATATTGCTCCTGCGTGTTTTACACGACATAGACATAACACTCAATCACATCACTATGATTTGCCTACCCCCAAGGACCCAAAATGGCATGGGTACCTAAAACTCATTAATCTGTTTGGTAGGTATGTTTGAAGGGATCAAGTGTACTATGGTACCTTGATAGTGGATGCTCCAAGCACATGACGGGAGACGAATCCAAATTCCTTCAACTAGAACACAAGGAAGGGGGAAGTGTTATTTTTGGTGATAACAACAAAGGAAAGATTATCGGCATCGGATCGGTCGGTAAGGATGAAATTTCTTCCATTAAGCATATATTACTTGTGAAAGGTTTAAAACATAATCTCTTGAGCATAAGTCAATTATGTGGCAAGGGAAATCTTGTTTTATTTGATTTGGATGAATGCTTAGTTTTTAGACGTAGCGATTTTAAAATTATCCTTCGTGGTTTTAGAATGGATAACATTTATATGGTTGATCTTGCAAATTCTTCACCCGAATATGTGAATTGTTTAATGAGCAAAGAGGATGATTCTTGGTTATGGCATCGTAGAGTAGCTCACATCAACATGCATCTTTTGAACAAATTGGTTTCACAAAATTTAGTTGTTGGTCTTCCAAATTTGAAATCTGAAAAATGACTCTATTTGTGATTCTTGTCAAAAAGGCAAGCAAACAAAAGCATCTTTTAAATCGAAAAATAATGTTTCAACTACTAGACCATTGCAATTGCTTCACATGGATTTGTTTGGACCATCTCGTATTGAAAGTCTTGGTAGAAATCGTTATGCTTTTGTTATTGTGATGATTATTCCAGATTTACTTGGACTTTATTTCTTGCCCATAAAAGTGATGCTTTTCAGAATTTTAAATATTTTCTTAAACGTGTTCAAAACGAAAAGGAAACAACCATCACTTCAATTAGAAGTGATCATGGGGGGAGAGTTTGATCACAATCTCTTTGCGGACTTTTGTGACGAACTCGGTATCGAGCATACCTTTTCCGCTCCACGAACACCACAACTAAATGGGGTGGTGGAAAGGAAAAATAGGTGTCTCGAAGAGATGGCTAGAACCATGCTCGAAGAGGCTAAGATTCCCAAACATTTTTAGGCGGATGCCGTGAGTACCGCATGCTTAGTTTTAAATAGAGTAGTCATAAGGCTAATACTCATGAAAACGCCTTATGAACTCTACAAGGGAAGGAAACCAAATATCTCCCATTTTAGAGTATTTGGTTGTAAATATTTTATTCATAACAATGGAAAAGATCAATTGGGAAAATTTGATGCCAAATTCGATGAGGGAATTTTTATTGGGTATTCTTCACGTAACAAAGCATATAGGGTATTTAATAATAGAACCCAAACTGTGAAGGAATCCCCTCACATTGTGTTTTCCGAAAATAATGCTCGCTTGGCGAGAAAGGATTCTTGTTCTGATCTTGCAGGTATTCTAAATAGTTTAAAGACAAAGTACAAGAGGAAACTCCTAATGAAATTCAAGATGAAATCTTGGAACAATCAACGAAGGAAACGCCACAATTGGAGAAAGAATCGAAAATGCCTAACGAGTGGAGGACAATCAAAGATCACCCTCTCGAACAGGTAATTGGCGACGTCGGAGAAAAGGTAAGTACCCGAAACTCCCTTAAGAACACCTTAGGACATACTGCTTTTGTTTCTCAAATTGAACCAACAACCATCTCCGAAGCAATTGGGGATGAATTTTGGACCTTGGCAATGCAAGAGGAGCTTAACCAATTCAAACGGAATGACGTTTGGGATTTGGTGCCAAGACCCGAAAATCATACCATAATTGGTACGAAATGGGTTTTTCGAAGAAAAACTAGATGAAAATGGTGTAATCACTAGAAACAAAGCTAGGCTTGTAGCAAAAGGCCATAATCAAGAAGAGGGTATTGACTATGAAGAAACATATGCTCCCGTAGCTAGATTAGAAGCTATTCGTTTATTGCTTGCTTTTGCCTCTTCTATGAATTTCAATTTATATCAAATGGATGTGAAAAGTGCTTTTCTAAATGGTGTTATTCAAGAAGAAGTTTATGTTGAACAACCCCCCGGTTTTGAAGATTTTAAATCTCCCGATCATGTTTTCAAACTCAAAAAGGCTCTTTATGGTTTAAAACAAGCTCCCCGAGCTTGGTATGAAAGATTGAGTAAATTTCTATTGGAAAATAATTTCATTAGGGGGAAAGTTGACACCACTCTTTTTGTTAAGCATAAAAATAATAATATTTTATTAGTTCAAATCTATGTGGATGATATTATATTTGGTGCTACTAACAATGTTTTGTGCAAGGAATTTTCCGATTTAATGACAAGCGAATTTGAGGTGTCTATAATGGGTGAGTTAACATTCTTTTTGGGATTACAAGTAATGCAAATGAAAGAAGGTACGTTCATCTGCCAAGCAAAATATTGCAAAGAATTGCTGAAACAATTTGAAATGACCAATGCAAAGGCAATGGCAACCCCCATGAGAACATCCGATCATCTAGACAAAGATGAGAAAGGTAAGGAAGTCGACATCAAAAAGTATCGAGGTATGATTGGCTCTCTCCTTTATCTTACTGCTAGTCGTCCGGACATCATGTTTAGCGTGTGCTTATGCGCTCGTTATCAATCATGTCCGAAGGAGTCTCACCTAACTGCGGTGAAACGGATATTGAAGTATCTTGTTGGTACTCTAAATGTGGGTCTATGGTACCCCAAAGGTTCTTCATGCCAACTTGTTGGCTATTCCGATTCCGATTTTGCTGGATGCAAATTGGACCGCAAGAGCACTAGTGGCACTTGCCATTTGCTCGGTAGCTCTCTCGTTTCTTGGTTTAGCAAGAAACAAGTAAGTGTTGCGTTGTCCACAACCGAGGCTGAATATGTAGTCGCGGGGAGTTGTTGCGCTCAAATCCTTTGGATGAAACAACAACTCTTGGACTATGGCCTAAGTCTTGATCATATCCCTCTTAGATGTGATAATACTAGTGCCATATGCTTGACAAAGAACCCCGTTCTTCATTCGCGAACAAAACACATTGAAATTATACATCATTTTATAAGAGATCACGTTCTCAAGGGCGATGTCGAAATTGAATTTGTTGAAACCAAAGATCAGTTGGCCTACATCATTACAAAGCCCTTAGAGAAAGAGTCCTTATTCCGAATTCGTAGTGAACTCGGGGTCCTTGACTCCACGTTGATCTAAGTCATGCATTGCATTTTCCCTTTCACATGTTTTCTAACTTGAGCGTCGGAGACGTCTAACGTATTTTTGCAGGTATCGCCCTAAAGGGAGGGGGAATTATAAAGCTTGACGCACAGAACAATAGATTTCTCTTTTATATAATCGATTATCTAGTATCAATAATCGATTGTCTTGACATTATTTGCGTTATTATGTCTGAAATTGCAGATTTAATAAATAAACAAGTTTTTTATTATTATTCTATATTTTTTGCTAATGGCAAAAGGGGGAAGATAACGGATATGCACTCTCAATACTTATCGGCATAAATTGAGGGGGAATTCATATATTGAGGGGGAACAAATTGCATATCTATATACTTGTTGCATATCTTTACTTGTCTTGAATCATCATTATGAATTGCCTAATATGCATATCCCGCATAAAGTTTGCCATTATCAAAAAGGGGGAAATTGTTGGAAACACGTTCTCAAGGAATTATACTAAACGTGTGTTCATATTTGTAGGTTTTGATGAATGACAAACTATGCGCAAATTGACATATGACGAGGTCCAAGCACAAGCGCAAAATTGATATATAACGAGATTCAAGCACAAGACAAAGATCGAGATTAAGTTTTATATGAGTCGGTATTTAACTGTGATCTTGATCCGACAACTTAAACTCAAGACTTGGCTTCTCTCGTAAAAATATTTTTAACAAATCATGCATATTTAATTTAGAGCAAAATGATTTTAAATAATGCATATTTACTTTAGTCAAAATAATTTTTAAACATGCCTCTAAAATCTGGACTAAGATAATCGATTATGTACTTATGATAATCGATTATGTTTAAGTGAGCTGCTTGACTATCGATTGTGAACTTATGACAATCGATTGTGTTAAGGCTGTGAGCATCAGATTTTTCAAATCTGCATGACAATCGATTGTGAACCTTATGACAATCGATTGTGATGAGGCAGTGTCCATCAAAGTTTTTCAAAGCTCAAAATAATCGATTGTGAAGCTAATGATAATCGATTGTGAAGAGACAGTGTCCATCAGATTTTTCAAAGTCACAAAATAATCGATTGTGAGCTTATGACAATCGATTGTGTTGAGGCAGTGACTTCCAGACTTTTTCAAAGTTATTAAATAATCGATTGTGAACCTATAACAATCGATTGTCAAGAGGCAGTGTCTAAATTGATTTTTCAAGACTGATATATAATCGATTGTTAACTTAATATAATCGATTGTATAACTGACTGTTGCCAAAATGTTTTCAAATACCGTCAGGTAATCGATTATTGATTTCTTATAATCGATTGTTTTAATTAAAATCCGGAAAGGATTTTTTGAAGGTTGCTGAGTAATCGATTATTGATTTCCTATAATCGATTGTTTTAATTAAATTCTGGAAAGGATTTTTTGAACGTTGCTGAGTAATCGATTGTAGATTTCTGACAATCGATTGTTTTACGTAAAATCTGGAAATGATTTTTTGAACGTTGCCAGTAATCGATTATTGATCTTAGATAATCGATTGTTAAGCGTAAAATCTGGGATTGATTTTTGGAAGAACTGGCAAACAATCGATTGTGGTAATTTGACAATTGATTGTCACTGAGTAAAATCAGCAATTCTTAATTGGCAATTAGGCAACGGTAATACAGTTTTTCAACTATAAATACAGCTTCAATTCAGTCTTTTAAGTACAATAACATACAACAACTGATCATACAATTGCTAAAGCTTGCATACTTTATTGCTTATCATTTTATATTCATTACATAAGCTTTTGAGAGCCAAATTCTTGTCAAAAGTTGTTGCGATCTTGAGCGTATTCTTTTTACTCATATCTACTCTTAAAGGAGTGTCTTGTTTGAGTGCTAAGTGTTTTTGTACACTTGAAGGGAAGTGTTAGTCCCTTGTGTTGTAAGAAGGAACTTGTGTTTCCTTGGTTGAAGTCTTGGAGTGTTGTATCTCCGAGCAAAGGTTGTTGAGGCTTGTGTCCTCAAGTTGTAACGGTTTGTTGAGCACCCGTAAGCTTAACAAGTTAGTGGAAATCTCGAGAGAGTCTCTCGGGGACTGGACTAGCCACGGGTTGTGGTGAACCAGGATATATCGGTGCGTTTGTTCTAATTTATTTACTTATCGCACTTATTTATTTCCTGCAATTTTTAAATTCCGCAAGTTTACGCTAATTTTTATCATAACGCTATTCACCCCCTCCCCCTCTAGCGTTAAGCGTATTATCTAACAGAAACCTATGCGAATTATTGCTAAGTTCCACATTCTCAATATTAAACTCTAACAACTACTACAACGGTTATGAAGCTAAGTACAAGAGTTACTACAGCTACAACTGAACACCCAAATTACACTATATGAAATATACCATTAGTGACAACAATTGAACATCTACAATAGTATTACTCTGCTACAACATCCAAGTATTAAATGCGTGCATGAAGACCAATTCACAAATGATATAGTCAAGATATAGAGTCCAATTATACCATCCATGTTTATACACATAGATCAAAAATTGATCTATGTCAAAAATTTGTTCAATATTAACATGTAACAGTCTAACAAACACAGTCTAAGGAGAAAATATGCGAGTGTTTCCATTTTATTTTTCAACTTGAAAGGCTACATCGAATCAGGCCCAAGGTATGTACCTGGAATTGAAGTAAAGTAAGAGGAAAAGTAATCAGCAGCAAAGCAATAACCAACAACAACAAAATTTAGGCAGAAAACACAACCAAACTTGTGTGAATAAACCAGGAGATTGTGAGTAAAATCAGGCTGGAGAAACTCAGCCCAAAGCAATCCTCAAGTGACCAAAATGGACTATAAATTCACCACAACAACACAACAAGGACACACATCTTCAAACAAACCCATTGAAATCAACCAGTAATTCTAGAATCCAACAACAATTAACACTCGAAAACCAGTTTAAACCTTTGAGCCAAATAAGGAAAGCTTGATGCAAAAATCAACTCAAACTCAGACTGAAACTCTAATGAAACATCGACTATTTTTGCTATTTTTGATTTGTTTTTTGTTTTTTTTTCTTGACTTGAATTCAAAGCCAAATCTGAAACTAAAATGATGGAAAAGAGTTTTCTATGGTAGTTTTAAGGGTTGAAAATTGAAGACCCCTTCACAAGGCAATGCACCTTGTATTTATAGCTGAACCAAGTTTTCAAAATTACCCTTTCGGTCCCTCTTTATTATTATTTTTACCCCCCAACTTATTGCCTTGCTAACCAAGTAACTACCACTGTTCTCTGAAACTATCTATAGGTCCCCATTTAGAAGATTCTAGCATTTCCCAGATTCAGCCCGCAAATGAAATTCCCAAATTTTCCCTCTATTAATTAATTAGCCTAAGGCTTCACTAACTAAACTAAACTGGATCAAAAAACATTTACTCCTTAAACCATTAGACTAATGAAGAACATTAAGCCATTTCATCCGAGATTAAACAAATTTGAAACCATGTTTAACTAAAATCTATATTTATCCAACCAAAATAATAAAACGACACTTAACTACAGAAATCAATCAAAGAAATTGACAAGAATTAACTAATCACTAAATTCTGCATCAAAACTAACAACCTAATTAAGCTGAGTTAAGCCAACATTTAACACCCAAATGAAAGACGCAACAAAACCCCCAAATCATTATCAAAACTAATTTAACATTTTAGGATACTTATTAACTAATAGAACATGAAGCAGAAAGCATAAACACACGAGGAAGGTTTAATTGAAAGAAATTGTACAACTCACTAATAAACGGATAACTCCGGCCATTAGTCGTTATTCCCAGAACTCAGCCAATTTTGGGGTCATTTAAGCTCCACTGATTACCAATTCTTGCAAGGGAGGCCTAGGGGCCTTTTGTCATCAGTTGCATGAATTGTGGCCATTTTAGGTTTTTGGCCAGAAAATTGAATCGGATATTTGAGTCTTTCTAGCCACATTCATGCCAAGCGGCTATGAGATTTGTGTAGGGGATGCCAAGGAGGTCTTATGGTGTTATTTTGGGATCATTTGGCGTAACATGCATCGTCGACAGAAAATATTCCAATGAAGATTCGACAAAATGTGAGAGGATTCGAGGAAAACCATATTGATATTTGGAATGAGGAATAGAAAGAGAATATGGGGTGTTCTTTTGGTGGTCGATTGAGTAGGTTGCGTTCGCCGGCGACGAAACCTCTGGCTAGTTCGGTGACTGGTACGAGCAAGAAGAGAAAGTAGGAGGAGGAGACATGATTTGTCTATGAGGTTTCAGAACAACTTTATATTTACACAAGGAAAGATGTGGGCTATCTAATCAAACAAGATTGACGGTTGTGATTGAGAGACGCCTAAACGGCACCGTTTTAGACTGGTCTCTAAGTTGGGTCATTTGGACTGGGTTAAAAGGCAATTGGGCCGACTGGATGTGGGGTTTGGGCTGGGATTAGGTGCGAAAGTGGCCCAAATTTGGCCTGATATTAAAGCCACTCCCTTTTGATTTACTTTATTTTCTTTTTAATTTGCTTTTTGTTTCTTTTTTTTCATTTTGTAATTTTGTGATTATTTTTTTCTAATTTTACAAGGATGCAAAATTTAAACTAATAATCAAACTAAAACTAAATAATGCTTAAAAAATATTTAATAATTATTTTGCAGCAATTGCACAATTAAAACAATAAAAATTCTAAAGTGAACTATTTCTGTCGTTTTCTTCATATCATATTCTAAAAAAAATTAATCTCTACTTAATGCTAACATATGAAGTTAAAAACTAAATACAAATGCCTATTTTATGTTTTATATGAAGTAAAAACACAAATAAAATGCAAAAATTATCATAAAATGACACCAAAATGCACAAAAAATTATAAAAATAAAGAAAAATTATTTTCTTTGAATTTGGGAATAATTTGCTTAGGGAAAAAATCACTTGCTCACAGTGATATCTCCCCGGAGGTTCGTTCTACTTCATTGCTGAAACCAGTTAGTGTTATGCAGTGTTGTATTATCTTACCCTCAAGTCCCATTAGTACGAGGACCCTCAGGTGGATAATACAGAAGTCGCTACCGTCGTCAACCATAATTCTTTTAACATCTATATTTGTGATACGTAAAGTGATAACTAAAGCATCATAATGAGGGAAAGACAAACCGTCGGCATCAGACTTATCGAAGGTTATACAATCTTTGAAGTTGTCATACAATTCATGGGCGATAGTTCGCTTCAGCTTATGTGTAGTGGTGAACTTGACGTGATTGATCGCTGAGTCTTTGCCGTTTCCGATGATCATGTGATCGTGCGTGTTGGTGAAGGCGACTTGGTGGCCCATGGGGTTGCTCCCGTCCATGTGCGAAGTTGATTTTTCTGTTTCACTGAGAAACTCTCTCAGGAACCCTTGGTTCAACATCCTGACCACCTATTGCCGTAGGCCTATACAATCTTTGGTTTTGTGCCTATATCTTGGTGGAACTCACGCAAGGCGTCCGATTTTCTAGTGACGCGGTCTGACTTGATCTTTGTCGCCCATTGCACCTTTTTTCCCACCTTCTCAAGTGTGTATACTATCTCTAAAGGGGACACACAGAAGTTATGGGCAGATAATAAAGGGGGCAAACCTCTATCGTTTCGTAGTGGGGCGACATGTCGCTGTAGTGCGTCCGCAATGCTTGGGTGGCAGTGGGTGAGAGGATCTGATGTAGGGTCGGTGTCTCTCCCTATTGGGACGTGGGACTTCTTCCCGTCGTCCTTCATTGCATCGGTCTCTCCTGAGTTCTGGGTGTATTGTTGTTAAACATTGGGCCGACCCATTGAGGTTGTCCTCATCTGTATGTGCCTCGGCGCAATAGGCATTGTGAATCTCTTCCCAGATGGTGGGTGGTTACTTCATGAGACGACTTAGTAGTTTTTTGGTCACCCTTGATCCTTCCATGTATAACCCGTTCTGAAAATAGCGACCGTCATGCCTTCTGACGCATTTGGTAGGCTCATCCTTGCTCTGTCAAACCTGGCTAGGAAGTCCTTGAGTCCTCTCCTGTGGTTTTCCGAACAGCAAAGATGTCGTTGACTCTCGCTTCTGCTTTCTTTGCTCCTGCATGGGCGGTGACAAACTTGTCCGCCATCTCCTTGAACGTAGAAATAATCTTGGCCGGTAGCTGGGAATACCGGATCAGTGTTTCTCCGAACTTCTTCAGCAGCACATACGGTACCTGTTGTTTTGATAGGTTGTTACCTTTTACAGCCGTGACGTAGAGGATCAGATGATCCTAGGGATCTGTAATTCTGTCGTACACTCGTAAGTAAGGAGGCATTTTGAAGGTTTTTGGGATGTGATATGGTGCAGCCTCTTCCGTGTAGGGTTGTTCAATAAACCTCCCCACGTTCACGCTTTGGCAGTAGCTTGGGAGCATGGGGATCTTGTCCACCCACTCCTGGTGTTCCTTCATCTGGTCACAGAGTGACTTGTTTTTGTTTTCCATTTCCACCATCTTTTTAAGGATGGCTGTGAGCGTGCCACCGTTGGACCGAGTATCGATGAGCGCATTGTTTGCTCGTACGATCTCGGGTTCACCTTCGACTACAACAAGGTCTGCTGTTGGCATGCATCAGACGTTGTTTTGGGGAGACTTATTAACCCAGCCACTTAAAGTACTCGTTAACCACTCTTCTAGTAGTTTCCTGGCCTCTGGGGGTGCTTCTTTGGTTGCAGATGTGGAAGCGCCTCTTTCCGCAATATTGTTAGATCTTCGGGTGGTGGAGGTGGAATTTCTCCGCTTGTGGTGGTGATAGGGTTGCAATCGAGACCCCCTCTTCACCGGCTTCGTTGAGAGGACCGATGAGATTGGTTGCAATATCTGCTATCGCTTTCATTCTTGCATTGTTGTCATCCATTTTTTGTTTGTGTGTTGTAGATAAGGGTTTTCGATGGTTCTCTAGGTGCAAACTATGGGTTTGATTCTCGAAATCCCACAGACGGAGCCTAATTGTTTAGCTCAAAAATTATACTCGTACTTTATAAGCTTAAAAACAATAAAAATATATAAGGTTAAATCGTAATCAAGTATAATGAGCCCCAGAGATGATTATCGTTTCAAGATTGTTGTAGATCTCAAAGTGTAAAGAAAAATAAATTCAGCTTAATAGAGAAGCAATAGTTAGAAAACCAAGAAAGAGATAGAGATAGAGAGAGAAGTTGTATTATCTGAGAATCATAATGAATTCTATTACAATGTAAAGGTCTCTTTTATATAGTAGGAGACCTTTCTCGAAATAATTAAAAAGTATAAAAGTTAATGGCTTCCACTAAGTAAAAAGGTTAGGCACTAAACGACGCCGCTTCTTCTTTTCCGATTTGGGCCGTGCCCTTACTTGGATCGACATTGTCATAAGGGACGTACCCACTCGACGTGGGGGCGTTAAGAACCAAATTTCACCATATACAATACTATTATTTATAAAAATAATTACTTTTAAATGTTTAATGTTCATAGTAGATGAAATTATTAACATGATAAGATAATTATAAATGCCATGTGGAATTTAACATGATGCCATTATTAGTACTCTTTTCTAATGGTGAATTGCTTATTTGGGAGAGAAAGATTCATTGAACACCGAGGATTTGCCTAAGGAATTGGGACACTACCCCACTTAGCACTAACGCACATACATTTTGACTTCCACTTAGAAATTACTATTTATTGCAACTAACACTAGATCAATAATATATATTCACTAGTTAATGGAGTATTTTTTTTCCATAATGTATATAATTGTCTGGTAGATTATTCTCATTATCACTATTAATTTTAAAATTTTCCACAATGTATATAATTGTCTGGTTGATTTTTTTATCATTATTAGTATTATTTCCAAATTTACCATTATTAATTCAAAAAAGAAGCTTGATTCCTCCACCCCACACACACCAAAAAGTCTTGCACTTTACCATTATAGCATTATGTTATTGGATATAAGGGAAATAGAGCTAAAAGAAAACTACAGTGTCGGTCATCCATATAGATAACCTGGGATCGATCCCTCTCTATATCTTTTGGGTCGAGCCTGTCGCACAAAACTTACCTAATACAATTTTCATTTCCTATGTAGTTTGCAGGATATTATACAGTAAAAAACTCAATATGCACTGAATGCTCACCCAATGGCAGAGAATATGACAACCGCTATAGCGATTGCGAGTTTTAATGAGGTTTCAAAAAAAACTCTACGCTGGCGCAAGAAATGACGCATACAAATAGTCATGGCGATTTTCTAAATTTTTGGATTCAATCTTTTTTTTTTTTTTTGACGGGACTCTGTATATTGCTCTAAATTTTTGAAGTACTAGTCAAGTTCGATAATATAGTTTTTGAAGGGCAAGTTACTCTTACACTGTTTTGAATTACGATTTATTGGAACAGTTTTTAAATTATAAAATCATTTATATGATAGTTTTTATAATTTCAAAGTATGTAATATTTAATCCCAAAAATAATGTGAAATCCGATGTTCGAATTGAATCATATGATTAAGATCTTTGACCGTTGTGCACGCATAATAGCTGCCTATTTCATAAATCTGCTAGGCCCTTAGTATTTGATTCAAAAATGAAGAAGAAATGAATAACATCTAAATATATATATTCCTGTTTGGATTGTGAAATAAAAGAGAAAGAGAAATAGATTTGAGAAAATTCTTGCACCAAAAATCTCACGAGTAAACCTATTTTCTTCAAATTCACACTAAATCTAAAGAAGAAATGAACCACACAAGAATTGTGGTAACAAAGCTGGCAAAATTAGGATTTGAAATTTATCGGTTCAGTTAAATTGTTTAAGTAACTGGATTTTATATTAACAATTCGTACATATTTGAGTTTAAAGGTTTCAAGTTGAGCAAGACGAAGACGGAATATTTCGAGTGCAAGTTTGGGCCCGAGCCGACAGACGCGAGAGTGGAAGTGAGCTTGACTCCCAAGTCATTCCATAGAGGGGTAGTTTTAAGTACCTTGGGTCAGTTATTCAGAGGACCGGGGAGATTGACAAGGATATCACACACCGTATAAGGGTGGGGTGGATGAAGTGGAGGTTAGCAACGGGTGTCCTGTGTAACAAGAAAGTGCCATCGTTAATAAAATGTAAATTTTATAGAGCAGTGCTTAGACCGGCCATATTGTATGGGATCGAGTGTTGGCCGGTTAAGAACTCACACATCTAGAAGATGCAAGTAACAGAGATGAGGATGTCGAGGTGGATGTGGGGGCATACAAGGATGGATAAGATTACGAATGAAGTTATTCGAAAGAGGGTGGGCGTGGCGCCCACAGAGGAAAAGATGCGGGAAGCAAGACTCAGATGGTTCGGACATATTCAGAGGAGGAGCACGAATGCACCGGTGAGAAGTTGTAAGTGACTGGCGGCGTTGGGCATGAGGAGAAGTACAGGGAGACATAAATATTGGAGAGAGGTGATCAGGTAGGAAATGACGCGACTTAGGATTACCGAGGACGTGGCCCTTGACAAGGGATTATGAAGGTCGAGCATTAAGGTTGTAGGTTAGGGTAAAGTTGTAAATATTTCTCCAGCGCGCTAGAGTGAGACTAGACAGTTAAGAGTTAGGCTTAGGATGATACGGATCAACTATTGATGCAAGGCTTTATTTTCTAGATATTAGTATACTTTCCTCTTTCCCGTATTTCTTATATTCCTTATATTGTTGTTATTTTAATATTTTATGTTATGTTGTGTATTTTATATTATTTCTTATGAGTCCATTAGTAATACTAATATAATGTCACTTGTTTCTATCACTTGTTTCCTTCTTGAGCCGAGAGTCTCCTGGAAATAGCCTCTCTCCCCTCGGGGTAGGGGTAAGGTCTGCTTACATATTACCGTCCCTAGAGCCCACTTGTGAAAATACACTGGGTTGTTGTTGTTGTACATATTTCAATGAATATTTTTAGATAAATACATTGATTAGGCCAGAGCTACTAGGCTTTTGTATTGGGAAAAATTGAGTTTACATATAAAGTGATATAAAGATGACGTGTCATGACACGTAGACTTGTCAAAAAATTATGATCGGCAAAGAGGAAAGAGTTGCAACAGATATGAGTAGAGGCATAGAAAGAGGCATGGGCAGTTGTTCAAAAGTTCAACGCCCGTTCCTCCTTTCGTCCAAGAATCAAGGAAGAACAAATCTGACAGTATAAGAGAGTACAAATACAGTATTTAATGAATATTAAATACTGATTATATTATAGAATCTGTATTAAATATAATAATTATGTAACGTAGCATTTAAAGTCTTTAGTTGTCTATAATGGCCTTGTTATGACAAAGGCAAAACGCTTATCTCAAAAATAGCTATAAAAGAGAGCGAATGGATCAATTGTAAGGACAAAAAATACTATCTGAATATACTGGTTTACTTTGTTTTCTTCTGATTATCTTATTACCAGCCAAATTACTTTCTTTTATACATTCTTTGATTATAATAACCCCAGTTTTTCTAAATTAAAGTTTTAACCGAAATTTTACTTTTTGGTTAAACAAATTGGTTCTGTCACCGGAAATCTGATAATCTATTCATTTTTAGCTTAAGTTCTTCTTTTTACATCAACCATGTCGAACAACAATGACAACATTCAAAGAAACCAACAACTTCAGGGGAATCCACAGGATAATCACATCTGGTCCCTTCTCCACGAGGCTCTCTTCAGCGGTCTCGTGAAAGCACTCATGATGGATCTCATACAAATGGAAATGCTCATTTGTACAATGTTGAAGCTACCAATGAAGCTTTGTAAAAACTAATTACTAAACAAGTCAATAAAGCTCTTGAGGCTTTTGCTAACCACATACCTGCTGCACCACCCACACACACTCCAAACAACAACACTTTGGAGAACCCTTGTTCTGGGCTTGTTAATTCAGGTAGTGGTGGAACCCCTAGCGAATCACAGGAGGGAGAACCAGGTAACTTAGTCAATCTGATTTACAAAATTTAGTATTAAAATTGCAGAAACAGCTGAAGGCGCGTAGTGACCGCATAGAGCAAATACCCGGGGTGTCGCGCGTAATCAAAGGGATAGATATGAAATATTTACAACAACCCTAGAAGCCAAGTGCTGCTCCCATCCCAATTCCAAAGAAATATAAAATGCCCGATATTCCAAAATACGATGGAACAGCTGACCCATGAGACCATGTGAATGCATTTACACCAAGCGTAAAAGGCAACGACTTGACCAAATAGGAGATTCAGTCAGTATTGGTCAAAACGTTCGGTGAAACACTCACTAAGGGAGCACTAACATCGTATTGTATTTTACCCAAAAATTCCATAAATTCTTTTTCTGAGCTTGCAGATTTATTTATCAAAGCACACTCGGGAGCTCAAAAAGTCAACAAGAATGGAAGAAATTTTCAAAATCAAGCAAGGGGACTCAGAGTTGGTGAGAGAGTTCATGGATAGGTTCCAATGTGAGAGAATGACGTTATCGCGTGTGCCTGACAATTGGGAAGTTATAGCCTTTACTAGTAATTTGAATGAAAAAAGTTCAGAAGCCTCGAGACGACTCAAGGAAAGTCTTCATGAATTTCCAGCAATAATGAGGAATGGCATTTACAACAAGTACAACACGAAGCTAAGGATAGAAGAGTATATTATCTCACAATCTCAAAAAGAAGAAAAGGAAGGTTTGAGACGGGTGAATACCGAAAAACGGTATGGTAAAAATAGTTATGATTCATATATGGGACCAGCGAGAAAAGAGTCACTGTCAAAACAGTACGATCCAAGGTACGATCACAAGTCAAAGAATAGAGAGTCGGGCTCATCATCAAGATTTGAAAATGATCGGAACACATGAGTGTCAGGGGATGATGATATAAACTTGATGGAAGGGTTTGGCGGTTACAATTTTAATGTAAAACCTTATGAGCTCATAGCTATTTTAAGAAGCATTGGTGACAAGGTACGGTGGGTAAAAGAAATGAGATCGAATTCAAACAGGCGCAATCTGATCACTGGTACAAATTTCACAATGATCACGGGCATAGAACGACAGATAGCAGATTGCTACAAAGGTGAAGTTGATCATCTATTAATGCAAGTTTATCTCACTAAACTATTCAGTGAGAGGGGAAAGTAGGCATACATGAAGAATAGGCAGGAGCCTCCAAAGCCGCCTTCTCCAAAAAGGACCGTTAGTGTCATAAACGGATGAGAAGATATCAATGGTGCAGTGTACACAACATCCAATAAAATTTCCAAAGTCACCATTACCCACGGGAAGCGGGTGCGACAAGCCTTAGAGGAAGAAAGAATTGCCTTTGATGATGTAGATGTGGATGGCGTATTATATCCACATAACGATGCACTTGTAATATCTTTACTTGTACATGTACTAATGTGAAACGAGTTTTGATTGATCCAGGAAGTTTCGTGAACATTATCCTACTAAGGGTACTACGCGAGATGCAAGCCAAAGATAAATTAGTACCAAAGGCGCATACTTTGTCTGGATTTGACAATTCCAGCGTCGTAACAAAAGTGGAGGTAATACTTGCTACATTCGCAGAAGGACATATCAAAGATACTAAGTTTCAGGTGGTAGATATTGAGGATATTACTTGAAAAAAAAAGATATTTACTTGGCTATTACATGCGACATTACAGCATTTTAGGTCTACAATCACCCCTGAGAAGTGTGGCCTAAGATGCCAAGACGTGTAGCATTTGGTCAAGGGCAACACTTTAGGACTTTAGGCAATACTTTTTGGGGGTGGCCTAAAGTACCGTAACCTTTGACTATTGGCCACGCTTTATAGATGTTACCTTAGCAGCCACAGTTTAAAAGAGTGGCCGATATGGTACAAAGGCCACACTTATATTTTCTTGTATAGCTAAACTTTTATGACATAAGGCTACATTTATGTAGCGTGATCTTTGTCACGTTATAGGCTATACTTACAAAGTGTGTCTTCAAGAGTAACATTTATCATTAACAATGCTAGATTGACAATCCCTATGGCCACACTTATTAAGCGTGGCGATTTTCTCTACACTACAAAGTTATTTTTTAAATACGTCTTACAGTGTCTTTAAGAAGGTTTCGAGTACTTACACCTTGTTTGATATTGCCGATTACCTTGTCGAGAGGATGGTCTTTAGACGTCCTCCATGCTTTGGGTTCAATCGATTCTTCTTCTTGTGGTGGTGCTTCTCCAATAGTTGTTCCACGACTTCATCTTGAACCTCCCTCCCTCCCTCCCTCCCTCTCTCCCTCTCCCTCCCTCTCTCTCTCTCTCTCTCTCTCTCTCTCTCTAACACACACACACACACACACATATATATATTTGTGTATGGTCTATAGTAATAAAGCACTGTTTGTTCAAGAGTTCACTAGCAAAGACCTCTACAAAAATAAATGTATTGTTATGAAATAATATAAAGACAAGAACAATAATGCAAGAACAAGAGCAATAGAGAGAATAGAGAGAGAGAAGTATTCTTATTAATACTTAGAGATTGTTAGGGATGTATTACAATGGTAGAAGACCCCTTTATTTATAGGGAGTGGGATGATTTAGCTACCAATAATAGGACTCTAGAATCTCTCTAATTAAAGACATTCACCTTAAATAGAAGTGTAAAATCTCTCTATTTATAGCACTCCCCCTTGAATGCCTATTCAATGATGTGCCTCGTTAAAACCTTAAAACAAAACTCAATGGGAAAAATTAAAGTAAGGAAAAAGAGTACACATGTTTGAATATGCGCCTATTGGTTGCCTCGTTAAAAACCTCGCAAGGAAACCCGGTGGGACAAAACCTTGTAAGGGAAAAAGAGTGCAACGCGCATTAACTCCCCCTGATAAGAACATCAATTTATGTCCTTAAGTCTTTGCATCCCGATCTTGTGAACTAGCTTCTTGAAGGTTGACTTTGGTAGAGATTTTGTGAACAAATCAGCCATATTGTCGCTTGAACGAATCTGTTGAACATTGATATCACCATTCTTTTGAAGATCATGTATGAAGAATAACTTTGGTGAAATATGCTTCGTTCTATCTCCTTTTATGAATCCTCCCTTCAATTGAGCTATACATGCTGCATTGTCTTCATACAAAGTTGTGGGTCGTTTATCACACTTCAAACCACATTTGTCTTGGATATGATGTATTATAGACCTCAACCACACACACTCCCGACTTGCTTCATGAATAGCAATTATCTCGGCATGATTAGATGAAGTAGCCACAATTGATTGTTTAGTCGATCGCCAAGATATGGCGGTTTCTCCACAGGTAAACACATAACCCGTTTGAGATCGAGCCTTGTGTGGGTCGGACAAATATCCAGCATCAGCATAACCAACAAGATCCGGGCTGCAATTCTTGCCATAAAATAAGCCCATATCGGTAGTTCCCTTTAGGTACCGCAATATGTGTTTGATCACATTCCAATGTCTCCTCGTAGGAGCCGAGCTAAATCTTGCTAAGACATTAACTGAAAAGGATATGTCAGGCCTTGTAGTATTTGCAAGATACATTAGTGCGCCAATTGTGCTAAGATATGGTACTTCAGGACCAAGTAGCTCTTCATTCCTTTCTTGTGGTCGGAATGGATCTTTGTTCACATCAAGTGATCGAACAACCATCGATGTACTTAAAGGATGTGCTTCATCCATGTAAAACCGTTTCAGTACCTTTTCTGTATAGGTAGATTGATGAACAAAAATTCCGTTTGCCAAATATTCAATTTGCAAACCAAGACATAGTTTAGTCTTTCCGAGATCTTTCATCTCGAATTCATCCTTTAGATAATCAATTGCCTTTTGGAGTTCTATAGGGGTTCCAATAAGGTTTATGTCATCGACATATACGGCAAGTACAACAAATTCCGATGTTGTTTTCTTTATAAAAACACACGGGCAAATGGCGTCATTTATATAGCCTTCTTTTAACAAGTACTCACTAAGACGATTATACCACATTCGTCCAGATTGCTTTAGACCATACAAGGATCTTTGCAATTTAATTGAGAACATTTCCCGAGATTTTGAATTATGCGCGTTTGGCATCTTGAGTCCATCGGGAATTTTCATGTATATCTCATTATCAAGTGAGCCATAAAGATAGGCAGTAACCACATCCATTAAGTGCATGTCAAGCTTTTCATGGACAGCAAAACTTATGAGATAACGAAAGGTTATCGCATCCATTACAGGCGAATATGTCTCTTCATAATCGACACCAGGCCTTTGAGAAAATCGTTGTGCAACAAGGCGTGCCTTATTTCTTTGTACCTTGTTTTTCTCATTTCTCTTGCGTACAAAGACCCATCTATAGCCAACAGGCTTAACACCATTAGGTGTTTCAACTATAGGGCCAAAAACTTCACGTTTTGCCAGCGAATTCAATTCTGATTGAATTGCTTCTTGCCACTTTGGCCAATCCTGTCTTTTTCGACATTCTTCAACAGATTGAGGTTCGAGATCCTCACATTCTTGCATAATGCTAGATGCGACATTATAAGCAAAGGCATTATCCACCACAATATCCACTCGATTAATATTTGCCTCAATATTAATTAGATTAGGGATAGTTCCGTATTTTCCAGAGTCTCGGGCTCAATGGATTCTTCATGAATCTCAGAATTTGTTAAATCATGAATTTCCTCATGAGATTCTTTCGTGGTGTCATTTTGATCATTCTTTTTCCTCTTTCTAGGATTTCGATCTTTGGAACCTAATGGTCTGCCACGCTTCAGGCGTGCATTTGACTCATTGGATATGACACTAGATGATTGTCCAACAGGGACATCAATACGGATTGGAACACTTTCCGCGGGAATGCGGGATTTCGTTATCCTCTTCAAGTCCGTAAATGCGTCAGGCATTTGATTTGCTATTCTTTACAAATGGATAATCTTTTGTACCTCTCTTTCACAAATAGAGGTATGTGGATCAAGATGAGATAATGATGCATTTTTCCACAAAATTTCCCGTTTGGTTTCACCAACTTCTCCCCCTAATTTTGGGAAAAGTGTCTCATCGAATCGACAGTCTGCAAATCGTGCAGTAAACACGTCGCCTGTCAATGTTTCGAGGTAGCGAATGATGGAGGGCGATTCAAACCCAACATATATTCCTAACCTTCTTTGCGGACCCATTTTGGTGCGGGATGGCGGTGCTATAAGCACATATACTGCGCATCCAAAAAATTTTAAATGGGATATATTAGGTTCATGACCCAAAACCAATTGCAACGGGGAATACTTGTGGTAATTCGTCGGTCTGAGACGAATTAGCATTGCTGCATGTAAGATGGCGTGACCCCATACCGAAGTGGGCAGCTGCAGGCGTTAATTAACGATTCTGCAAGACCGTTTTGAGTGTGAACATGAGCTACAGAATGTTCAACTTTTATCCCGATTGATAAGCAATAATCATTAAATGCTTGGGATGTAAACTCATAAGCATTATCCAGTCTAATGGACTTGATTGGATTATCTGGAAATTGTGCTCGTAGTCGAATTATTTGTGCCATTAATTTCGCAAACGCAAGGTTGCGTGATGACAACAGGCACACATGAGACCATCTACAGGATGCGTCTATCAAGACCATGAAATACCTAAACGACCCACTAGGTGGGTGAATAGGTCCACAAATGTCCCCTTATATACGTTCCAGAAACGTGGGTGACTCAGTCCCAACCTTTGTTGGTGATGGCCTGATAATCAACTTGCCTTGATAACACGAAGTGCAAGGATATTCATTATTCGAAAGAATTTTGAAATTCTTTAACGGATGCCCATATGAGCTTTCTATAATCCGTCTCATCATGACCGATCCTAGGTGTCCCAATCGATCATGCCAAAGTACAAAGGTATTGGAATCAGTAACCCTTTGGTTTACTGTTGAATGTGCCTCGATTGCACTAATTCTTGTCCAATACAGGCCACAAGATAAAGACGGGAATTTCCCAATAACCCTCTTTTGGCCGGAGATATTCTTTGTGATGACGAGATATTCAAGATTATCTTCATCCATTGTCTCAATATGATAGCCATTCCGGCGTACATCTTTAAAACTCAACAAGTTTCTCTTAGACTTGGAGGAGAACATTGCATTCTCTATGATTAAAGTCGTGCCTTTGGGCAGAGTTACAATTGCTCTTCCGGAGCCTTCAATCAATTTACTACTTCCAGAGATTGTAGTAACGTTTGCCTTACACATATTTAGTTGAGAGAAATATTTCTTTTCTTTGAGTATTGTATGTGTAATACATGAATCAACTAGGCAAATACTTTTACAGTTGGATGTTGATCCAAGTTCGCTTTGTGAGATATCCATATTTGCTATCCCATAGTTTGATATACAAAAGAGATACACGAACATAAGAATAAACAGTTCAATTCGTTTGTGTCACATAATATTTTCAAAATCTGCTGCTAACAGTTGACTAACAAAATCAGATATGTTATCCATAATCGATTACTATGCAGCTTGAAAATTTTCAGTTTAAGCATTTTTCACACACAATCGATTGTTTAACATTGACAATCGATTGTTGATTAATTTTGAAAAATTCCGGATCACACTGTCTAACGACAATTGATTGTTAGACATAGACAATCGATTGTGGATGATTTTTGAAAAATTCCACATTACACTGTCTAACGACAATCGATTGTTAGACATAGACAATCGATTGTGGATGATTTTTGAAAAAATCCAGATTACACTGTCTAACGACAATCGATTGTTAGACATAGACAATCGATTGTGGATGATTTTTGAAAAAATCCATATTACACTGTCTAACGACAATCGATTGTTAGACATAGACAATCGATTGTCGATCAATTGTTTTTCAGCTTTAATGCGAAAATATTAGATAATCGACTAGTTTTTCAGGCTAGTCGATTACCCCTACTGGAAAATAAAAATATTATTGATATTTGAGCATATTGAAGACATTCTAAAGAACTACTGCTAACATTGCATCATGAACTAACTAATACGAGCTAATACTAATGACTATTAGTTTATTCACTAACTAATACAAATAAGTAGAACAAAATCAAATAACTCAATCTTCTTTCATCACGGACCCATCACCGATTAGGTGGTCTATTTTCCCCTCGGGTTGCTCAAAGAAGTCTGCCACATCCAGGTGGGTGATGTCCAAGTTGTCGTCATAGACAAAATTTGTTTCAGGGCCTTTACTCTTTCGAGATGCTTGATAAAGGTCAACCAAGTGTCTTGATATACGGCAAGTCTTTGACCAGTGCTCTTTCCCACCGCAACGATAACATATAGTTTCTGAACCATTTGCCTTAGGATCTTCATGATCCCGTTTCTGCTTTCGGCGGTTATCTCTCCTTGGGGGTTGACGGACTTCATTGGAATTTCTTCCTTGTCTACGTCCCTGGCTATGACCCCGTTTACGACCATGACCATGGCCCTTTTCATGTTTGGCATAATGAGAGTGCACCTTATCTGCTTCAGGCAGTGGTGTAGACCCAGTGGGTCGATTTTCGTGATTTCTCATGAGCAGGTCATTATTTCGCTCAGCCACTAGTAGAAGAGAAATCAGTTCAGAGTACTTTGTAAAGCTTTTCTCTCTGTACTGTTGTTGCAGTACCATATTGGAGGCATGAAACGTTGTAAACGTTTTCTCAAGCATATCATAATCGGAGATTTTATCTCCGCATAGCTTCAATTTAGAAGTAATTCTGAACATTGCAGAATTATATTCAGAAACGGACTTAAAGTCCTGGAGCCTCAGATGAGCCCAATCATATCGTGCTTGTGGCAGAGTGACCAACTTCAGGTTGTCATATCTCTCCTTTAAGCCGTTCCACAAGATGAGTGGATCCTTGACGGTGAGATATTCAATCTTCAAACCTTCATCAAGGTGTTGGCGCAAGAAAATCAAGGCCTTCGCACAGTCTTGGGTGGATGCTTTTTCTCTATCTTTAATGGTGTCTCCGAGACCCATAGCATCTAAGTGGATTTCAGCATCCAACACCCATGTCATATAGTTCTTGCCCGAAATTTCAAGGGCAACGAACTTTCTTTTCGTAATGTCAGACATAATCAAAAATTAAATTAGGAAGAGGGAAATACCTTAGATTTTTCGAGAATGGTTCTTGAGACGGTAGAGTCTCGTGCTGATAACGTGTTATGAAATAATATAAAGACAAGAACAATAATACAAGAACAAGAGCAATAGAGAGAATAGAGAGAAGTATTCTTATTGATACTTAGAGATTGTTAGGGATGTATTACAATGGTAGAAGACCCCTTTATTTATAGGGAGTGGGATGATTTAGCTACCAATAATAGGACTCTAGAATCTCTCTAATTAAAGACATTCACCTTAAATAGAAGTGTAAAATCTCTCTATTTATAACATGTATCCATATTTATAGAATAAATAAAAATAAATATTCCAATTGTTCAAAAGGTTTTCACCATTCACTCTAATGAATCAAATTGATTTTTGACCACCATATCCAATTGTATCACCCGTATTGTCCTACACATTCAAAATAAAATTAAAAAATTAGGAAAAACATATATATAGTATACACTGGTTAGAAAGCATGATTTTGTAAGTTAAGACTGAGGTAGCTTTTGAAATTGGGAAATATAAATACCTTTTCAAGACTTGGCACATGAGTTGAGCCAGAAGAATATGAAAAATTTGGCCTCTCATAGCTCGTGCACTACTTGCAATCTTGCATCAATTGGTGAAGGAATATTAGATCCAACACACCCTTGCATATTATTAGAATTCAGCCCAGGGTTGTTTTTCACCAATTGGCTAAAGAAACATCGTATTTTTTCTCTCATCATTTCCTTCATTTCTTCCTTCAAAGAAGTTATTTCATTGGCATGCTTTTGTTTAATCTTGGTGATTTCTTCGTCTTTTTTCAGAGAGCTCGTCATCACTGATCTACCATAGCATCTAATTAAAGAGATATCATAATACTTATTACCAGCATAACAAGACTTTCCTTATGCTAAAAGGTGAATATTATAACTCTTCAACATACCCCACTCTTCAGGAAGGAACGTCCAGGTAGCTATCCTAGCCTCCACATTAGCAACCACTTGATCCTTATAAATTAAAAGGCAAATGTCAGTAGTCTTCTTCCGTCAATAACCTATACTAATATAAGTCCACCAGGGGAAAGTTTCTAAAGAGGAGGATGCAACATAATATAGTTCAGGAATTTAATTTTCAAATTGGAAGCAAGGCTGAAGAACATAGCAGGATATCATCAGAGCAAGAAAATAAATTCAGAAGGAAGTCATCGACTCAACCTGAAGGGAATATAAAATGACAGGCCATCTCTAAAAAGATTGGCAGCGGCAATTAAGGTGAAGGTTGCACTTAGTTTATAAATTAAGAACTATGGTTTTACCTGGAAGCTGAATCGAGAAGCTCATCTAGTAAATATTTAAGTTGCTTCATATCTTCCTGTTTCCTATTCCAGTGCAAACTTCTCGATTTCGCAAACAAAGAGGAAATATATATTTTAATTGTCCAGCTACTACTACTTATGGTTTAAAGAAAGACCAAACCACGGAAGCAAGAATAACGAATGTGACATAAGAAGAAGGGGAATAAAGGACCAAAACTTTTAGCACCCATGAAAGCTTTTATCGAACAATAGAAATTGCACACGTCTCTAGAATGAAAATACCTTAGAAAGAACACCCAACCCTGAACAAGGTGTATTCAGCAAGACTTTATCCCATTCGACAACCTTATCGGTCTGCCAAAAGTTAAACCAGGGATTAGCAGTTGGAAACTAATATGCCATGTTTTTTTACAACTTGCAAGTTCTTACAGAAAAAGTTCGAAGATCAGCATGAATAGTACTGATGGCATCAATAACTTAGTGCAATTTGGCTGTCTCTTTGAGTATCCGCAACCGACCTTTATTTATGTCAATGGCAAATAATGTTCCTGACAAACAAGTAAGGCACTGGAATGTAGTGTTAAACAGTCAACAAACTCAACTTTCATACATAAGAAATGGTTAATGACCAGAATTGTTGGCAACACTACGCATATAACTAATTACATAATCCACAGTTGAAAATGCTGAAAATATGCAATGCTTTAACAAGGCTAAGTCATCAATGAACAATAGTTGTAAAATAAAAAGACTTTATCCAATTGTAAAACAAAACATATGACAAGCCATCTTGATTTTGAAACTCTCAAAATAGAAAAAAAAATATTACAAAGCAACGAACCTGGTAGCTTTTGATTGAGTTACTTTTAGGCAACAGCAACAGCAACAACATAATACTCAAATGTGATCCCACAAGTGGGATCTGGGGAAGGTGGGATGTACTCAAACCTTACCCCTACCTTGTGTGAGGTAAAGAGGTTGTTTTCGATAGACCAGCGGCTCAAGAAAAGTATTTTCAAAATAGGTTTAAAAAATACAAGAGTAAAAAAGCTAAGATGGAAATACTGAAGGAAAGAAAAGCATTGTCAGCAGAAGTTTCGGCACCAATAATTGATAAATGTAATTAGTGATGGACAAGGGAATATGGTGTTGTATAGAAGATACCATGATTGTCTACATTTCCAGGACATGCATCCTCACCTACGCTTTATTTCATTATTGAAAACACAAATTTAAATTCTGCATGTGCTATGCTCCTGTTAGAGGATCTTGCCTTTAGCTAGCTCCCAAAATATGTAATAGGACAATATTTTCCATGTAATTTCAACTCTAAAAGCTATCATCTGTCAGCTGTGATGAGCAAGGTTTGTATGAAGGTTAACTTGTCCATTCAAGCGGGAAGCCATGAATAAGGTTTTTCCTCCTGGAGCAGCACAACAGTCAATAATGTTCTCGCCAGGTTGAGGATCAATAATAGAGACAACTAATCCTACAGTAATTAGGGTTATTAGGAAATGACACATCCTTTTCCACTATTTATGATATTTGTACAAGTTTCAAACTTGAGTATAAATAAATGCATTATCACAATGAGGCCATCGCATTTGGAATATGAGATAAAGTCAATGACCACAAAATACCAATCCATTTTTCAAGTAACTGGACATTATTTTTCACAGTATATAACTTGCAAAAGGAATGGGAGACACTCTGACAAGGAGTGTGGATCAAATTAAGCAAATCATCGTAGCAAATTATGAACAAATGGAAAGTAAAGATGGAATTTTCCTTTTCTTCGCGATGATATGTGATACAGTTCATTGAACATCCCTGTGAGTAATAACTCAATTTCTCGATTATGATCCTTGGAACATAGATATGTGAATGGTCCAAGTTATCTAAAAGAAGTTGAACTCTCCTTCCTCGATCGTGTTGCCTAGGAGAGCATATGAAAACAACTCTGTGTTATCAAAGCTTTCTTAAATTGGAACTACTCACCCTGCCCTCTGAAGGAATAGTTGTATATCAATCCAATGTTCAAAGGATAACAGAAAATGAAAGAAGGAATCTCTTGTAACATACTCAACTACACATTTACTACAAGTCCACATACTCCACATTTCGAGTTCTGTGAGGTGATTACGTGCACTTTCATCCTGGACTGCATAGAAACCTTCTTTTAGTAACCAAGCCCGTATAACATTCTGAAAGAAGATACCATAAAAAGTCAATTGAGTTGCAAAATACATCAAATACACGTATGAAACTAAGAATTAAAGACCAAGTCAACTATAAAATGGCATAAAATATATGACAACACTTCCAATCGACATTATTTGGTGTCATCTAAAGTTCTACATTAAGTATGTGACTTCATCTCTCCATTTCTTCCAGCTAATTTTGTCCATAATTAGAATCGGACCATAGCTGAAACAGTTGAAACTACCATTTTTATTTCTTTGATATGGTAAAGCCCACCCTATAAACCTCTCTATTCAGGAGTCAATGGTGGCCCTTTTCACAATTTACTCTTCTGGTAGCTCAAACACAACCTCTTAGTTGGAGATGAAGGGCCATATCCTCACATTTCAACAGTTGACACTACCTTTAAATCATGTCTCTGCGGTAATTTTGAGAGCTAAAAAGTAAAGAAACAAGCATTCTGATTTCTTCTTTCTAAGTAACTAATTATCGATCACCACTGCAGTGACCTATCGATATCAAAAAAATCTACATCAATGGCAAAAAGATACCTTATAGTAACCACTATTTGAGGATCTAAAGAACCTTGTTGAAGCCATGCCTGCATTCCAGTTTTAATACAAACAAAATCAACCAAATAAGATAAAATTTGACTAGTGATGAATTTAATATAGAAGACAACTAATAAAAACAGAAAATCAAGACTCAATAACAAGTATAACTCCCAAAGAGTAACTACTTTCCACAGTAGGAAGAAGAAAATTTTAAGAGCAAAAGAAACCAACCTACAGCTTTGAGGAAGAGGGTTTTAGTAACTATTAAAGTAGTTGTGCATAAACGATAATATAGCCTTTGGCGAAGAGGGTTTTGATAACTACTCCCAAACAATAAAGCAAATTTTGAGAGCAAAAGAAACCAACCTGCAGCATAAATAATACGAATTTTCAACTCAAGAATATGAAATTAAGATAAAATTCAAAACTTTTATAGCCAAAAATTAAATTAAAAAATCACTTATGTAATCCCAATAATTAGAAATTGAAAGAGAGCAAAACTTTGAATATAAAACAAAGACTATAAAGCCTAGTAATTATAAAAAAAATATATTACTTCTATCAACCCCATTGATAAGAAGGTAGACAGACTAAAGCTTTAACTATGAGATCGAAGACTATACAAAATATCAAAAATTAAACAAAAAATATTACTTTTATTTAAGCCCAACAATCTGAAATTAGTAAAATATTAAAAACTTTGATATCTAAAAACTAAACAAAATAAAATTACTTCTTTTTAGCCCAAGAATCTGAAATTAGAAAAAGTTCAAAACTTTGAGTATAAAATAAAGATTGTACCAAGATACCCAAATATTATACACAATAGAATATTATTTTTTCATCCCCATTAGTAAGAAACTAGAAAATTTGAATCTTAAAGCATAAGAACAAAATTAAAAATTGGAAAAAAAAAAAGAAAAGTTTTGAGCAAAAGAAATACTTACCAATAGAGAAAGGGATGTAGATTTGCTATGCGTGAGAGTAATCTGGAAGACAGAAGCAATAAATGTATAAGAATGAAATAGGTTAAGGAAGGCAGCAAAGGTGAAGGTCAAGTAGCGGCAGATTAGAGAAAAGAATAGTTTTCCCTGAAGTCTTATTTGGGCGATGATTTCATTGTCCTGTATTGGGGGATATTTTCATTAATATTTGGAGTGTTATGAATAGAACTCTATTTAGAGTGAATCTCTAAGAATTTTAGTTTGAAATTAAATCATTTATCTTCCTATAAATAGAGGTTCTTACCCATTGTAAATCATCCCAAAATATCAATAAGAATACTCCTCTCTCTATTTTTCTCTTTATTGTTCTTGTTCTTATATTATTTCATAACATGTTATCAGCACGAGTCTCTACCGTCTCAAGAAGAGGAGCCAGCAGGAAAACCAAATACAAACATCAACAGAGACCTCCGACGATTCTGTTTCTCTCGGAACCAAACAACTTTTCTCCCCCAAACGTTGGCTTCATCAATAATCATAACCTAACTGCTTTTTATCTTCAGCAACAACAACTGCTTTGAATCTACGCCAATTAATGTTTTATGTGGTTTTTTTTTTCTTTCTCTTTCTATCCCTCTTCTCTACTAACAATAATATGTGGTTTCTCATATTTTGAGTTTGTAAGGTGGCTACGCCAGTTCATGAATCCGCAACTCAAGGCAATGAAATTTCGAAGAATTTCTATACGGAAAAATAGAAGAGATGGTATCATCATAAAATAATGCAACGGGATGGAAATTCAAGAGGTATATTTGATACCACAATATTTATTGGTATACCTTAAAGGTAAGTAATTTACTTTTCCCTTTCAAATACTTGAAATTCTACGATTTGATTTTATATACAAACATAGACAACAAAGTTTGATTATAACTCTAATGAAGTTTGTAAGGAATTATAACCACGTGAAGTGGTAAAAGTTCTATGTCTTGCCATGATTAAATTCATGTATGATTGTGGGCAAAGAATTGAAAATCCGTCCAATTGAATTTGCTCCATTCCCTTTAGAGAATGTGGTAGCAATATGTGATAAGTCTGAAAGAAGACAAAATTCGTCCAATTGAATTTGCTCCATTCCCTTTAGAGAATGTGGTAGCAATATGTGATAAGTCTGAAAGAAGACAAAATTATTACCGTGAAGGTATCAATGGATGTGGACGTGGCAATAGACGGAATTATAATCGTCATCATTGTGATAATGAGAATAATAAAGATTCTCAAAATAATCTTTCACTTTATGAAAGTAATATTTGACATGAGATTATATATAGCACATACAGATGATTATGATCCATTCCCTGAAGTGAATGTGATAATTGTAATAGAGCCCGTAAGTATGAACACGCTCTTGATGTAATTTTGTTTCATGTCTGACATTATAAAAGGAAAGTTCGTTGCCCTTGAAATTTCGGGCAAGAACTATATGACATGGGTGTTGAATGCTGAAATCCATTTGGATGCAATGGGTCCTGGAGACGCCATTAAAGACAGAAATAATGCATCAACCCAAGACTATGCTAAGGCCTTGATTTTCTTGCGCCATCACCTTGATGAAGGTTTGAAACTGTGCTAAGGCCTTGATTTTCTTGCGCCATCACCTTGATGAAGGTTTGAAAATTGAATATATCACAGTCAAAGATCCACCTATCTTGTGGAACGGCTTAAAGGAGAGATATGACAACCTGAAGTTGGTCACTCTGCCACAAGCACGATACGATGAGAATCCAAAGGCAAATAGTTCAGAAACTATATGTTATCGTTGCGGTGGAAAAGGGCACTGGCCAAAAGCTTGCCGTATACCAAGACATTTGGTTGAGCTTTATCAAGCATCTCTAAAGAGTAAAGGCCCTGAAACCAATTTTATCTCTGACAATAATTTTGACATCACCCACTTGAATGTGGCAAACTTCTTTGAGCACCCTGATGTAGTAAATGCGCACATATAAAACTGCATACAACTAGTTTTAACTATGAATCGTATATGTGATTTACGTTACAAGTGTCTTTGGCAAAATCATAATGGTAGTGTAACGTTGCAATTAAACGATAATGTAGTCATGTTATCAACAACACTGTATTCACAAGCATTAAAATGCTATGCACATCATTTGAGCAATATTATTTACATAGACCAATCATATGTTACTGCATATACATAAATAGCATCTGTAGCTATATGACATATAAATAACATATGTTCACGTTACTTTGTCACATAGCTGTTCGAAGATTAGTTGTCACATAAGCATGAAAATGCATAGGTAATATTCCCCAATTTTTACCGTAAATATTGCAAATTATATTTAGTCCAATTATGTGATACAGAGATTGTATAAATTATACACTTAATTGTTGATGTTATGTAACATTTATTCAATTGTTTAATTATGCATGTAATTTTTAATTTATTTTACTGCAATAGTTACATAATACCATACTACTATTTATAGTGATAATTTAATAATTACACACTATATTGACAATTACATAGTGCTACTTAACCGCCACTATTAAGCATATATTGTTTATGTGCACACTATGTTTAAATTAATTGATTCATGTACCACAAATACGATATTCAAAGAGAAGAAATATTTCTCTAATATAAGTATGTGTAAGGCAGATGTTACTATAATTTCTGGTAGTAGTAAATTGATTGAAGGCTCCTGAAGAGCAACTATAACTCTGCCTAAAGGAACAATATTTATCATAGAGAATGCAATGTTCTCCTCCAAGTCTAAAAGGAACTTGTTGAGTTTTAAAGATATCATTCAAAATGGATATCATATTGAGACAATAGATGAGAATAATCTTGAATACTTCATTTACTCATGAAAACGAGGCTGCCCACTTCGGTTTGGGGTCACGCCATTTTACATGCAGCAATGCTAGTTCGTCGGCTGCCCACTTCGGTTTGGGGCCACGCCATTTTGCATGCAGCATGCTAGTTCATCGGCTGCGCACTTCGATTTGGGGTCACGCCATTTTGCATGCAGCAATGCTAATCCGTCTCAGACCGACGAATTATCACAAATATTCCCCGTTGCAATGAGTTTTGGGTCATGAACCCAATATATTTCATTTAAGAATCTTTGGATGCGCAGTATATGTGCCTATAGCACCGCCATCCCACACCAAAATGGGTCCGCAAAGAAGGTTAGGAATATATGTTGAGTTTGAATCGTCCTCCATTATTCGCTACCTCGAAACATTGACAGGGGATTTGTACACTGCACGATTTGCAGACTGTCAATTTGATGAGACACTTTTCCCAAAATTAGGGGGAGAAGTTGGTGAAACCAAACAGGATATTTTGTGGAAAAATGCATCATTATCTCATCTTGATCCACATACCTCCATTTGTGAAAATGAGGTGCAAAAGATTATCCATTTGCAAAGAATAACAAATCAAATGCCAGACGCATTTACAGATTTGAAAAGGATAACAAAATCACATATCCCCGCAGTGAATGTGACAACATCTGATTCACGAATACATATTCATTATTGGAAGAATATGAACATGAAATTGGTATAGAATATACCACACTCACCCCTAGAAGGAGGTTTGAGATGATACCACACTCACCCCTAGAAGGAGGTTTGAGATGATATATGGCATGAATGATCGTTGGTCACGTACCTATTATACGCCAAAGTATTTTGGAAAAATGACTATTAAAGGACAACGATAATGCAAGAAACCTATCTTGCATATAAGTTTGACATGACCATAATGGTATAACTTTCTCTTTAAGAAAGATATTCACCACATGGATGTTGATGAATTTGTGGTAGTACAAAATTAATTGAGAGCTCTAGAAGAGCCAATTATTACTATGTTGGAGAAACACAATTGATATTGTGCTGTAGTGAGTCTCAAAGAAACTTATTCAGTTTCCAAAGTACACGCGAAAGCGCTGATTATATTGAGACTATAAATAAAGGAAAGATTTGATATCTTCTATTACTACAACTTGTAGCGGGATAATTTGTATATGAAAAGCTACCCGCTTTATTCTCCAGTTTGTACTACACAAACAAAAGAATGCCACAATAAAGTGGATATCTATTGGTATAAAAACCCATGTCATAGTAAACCTAAAGTTTATTGATAAGTGCACATGTCATGGTGTAAATTTGAAATTTACCAATATTGATAATTTATTCAGTTGGCATTCGGGTTAGCCATCTCATTTTAAGTATGATGTGCAATAATAGAGAATTCACATGGGTGAATATTAAAGAACTAGAAAGTTCTTTACGAATTCTCTTGTATCACTTGTTCTCATTAATGAATTGACCAACTAAAGAGTTCGGGTTGAAGCCCATAAATTCTGGAAATATAAAAGGTGAATATGGACCCATTCACCTGCCATGTATACCACATATGATGCATCTATGATATGGTTACATGCGCAATTGTTATTAACCCGCAGCCTGGCCGGTGCTTGCGAGGTAAATTGCTCAGTAATCTAACTTCGAGCATAATTTCCAGATTTTCTACTCAAGATAGTTCATCTTGATAAGTGGTTTATATCAAAGTTGGTTTAGCAAGATAATTATTGAGTGCCTCCACTTAATAGCTAAACTGTTTCTTATGAGAACAAAGTTATATATATCAGTTTGATATACGTTGTATACGAGAGTATATTCTCCCCTCACAAGTGGTTCAGGGTCAGGAACCAAATAATTTCATCTTATTATTAATGTGCTGTGTATATTGATATGATAATGCACAAAGATAATTTCTCAAAGTTGAGGAAACAAGTTAGATTTTCTAACATGAGGGGGAGACATGATAAACACTTGAGAAAAGGTTACATGGGATGAATTATCATTTGTATATGTAAATCCCCGAATATCATGATATGAACCTGAAGTTCATAAAATGGATAATTCAATTGCAACATATTGCAAAGCATGCTATACTCATTTGCTGACCCAAAGAAAGTGACTATATTCTCACTACAAATGCTCATATTAAGTCCCAGAAGGACAAAGTCTTTGATACGCTTAAAGCGTATAGACAAATACTTGATTCCATGTAGATTTGGACATATAGTTCAAATACTTGAAAGTATAAAGTCAAAGTTGCTTGAAGCATACACGATTCTTGGTCCTGAAGTACCACATCCTAAGTACAATTTGTGTACATATGTATCTTGCTACAACTATAAGCATGATGACATTGAGAATACATCTATGGAGATATTGAAGAGTTATTCCACGACATTATATGAAGATGTTCATATATATCAAGAATGATGGTTTCAAGGTGCGGAATATTTATTCAAGTCAATATGGTTGATTTATTTATCAAACATCTACCAAAGATTGTTTTGAAGATGGTGCACAAGATTGGAATGCAAATGCTCAAGGATGTGAATTGATGCTCTTTTCAGGGGGAGTTAATGCGCGTTGCACTCTTTTTCCCTTACAAGGTTTTGTCCCAATGGGTTTTCCTTGCGAGGTTTTTAACGAGGCAACCAATAGGCGCATATTCAAACATGTGTACTCTTTTTCATTCTCTTTAATTTTTTCCATTGGGTTTTGGTTTTAAGGTTTTAACGAGGCACATTGTTGAATAGACATTCAAGGGGGAGTGTTATAAATAGAACTCTATTTAGAGTGAATGTCTAAGAGTTTTAGTTTGAAACTAAGTCATTTATCTTCCTATAAATAGAGGGGTCTTACCCCATTGTAAATCATCCCAAAGTATCAATAAGAATACTCCTCTCTCTCCTTTTCTCTCTATTGTTCTTGTTCTTATATTATTTCATAACATGGAGCAAATTTTGAGCCAAATTTATATATAAGATATTTTAGACTACGCTTATAAAGAGTTACAATATTATTAATTAGTTTAATAATATAAAACTCTTCAAAAATATTGCATTATGATTAATAAGCGTTGCCACATAAATTATGTATTGGCAATATTTAAAAAGTGTGATCTTTATATTTTAAGAGCACGCTTTAGGGTGAACTTAAAAGTTGTGGCCGAAGATTTTAATTAAAGGTCACATTTATAAAGTGTATCTATAGATATTTCTGAAAATACTTTTCAAGCGTGGTCTATAATTAGTATGATTGTAGGCCTAAAATGCTTTAGTGGGACGAAAGAAGGAAGGAGGGGGAAAGATCTAAGAGGGAAAGAAGGCGTTATAACTTATCAGTAACAATGAGATTCGCATGGGAAAGAAATGGAGGAAGAGAATGGAGCCTAATTAAGAGAATTAAAAGAAGCAACAGTTTTTCTAGGGAAAAGAGGTGACTCTTGAATTCTATTTGATGAAACATTTTTCTTAATCATTTTAAAATGGAAAAAGGAATAATTAAAAAAATAAATAGGAATACTAGCTAATATATATATATATATATATATATATATATATATATATATATATATATTTATATATGCTACATAAATACTGCTATTAAATGGGTGCTTTTGGAGACTGCCAATAGGAGCTACGCAAACGTAAGACGGGTGCCGCCAACTGCGTTTGGTCCCAAGATATTAACAAAAGCACATTTAGAATTTAAATTTTACAAGTTTGATTTGAGAGTTTATTATAATTCATTCAAGTCAAAATTATTTTTTTGTACTTATTAGTGAATTTTTTAAAACACATATATATCATTCTAATTGGAGCAATATTTATCTTTTTCATGCAATTCACAATGTATCAAGTCCGATCAACCTTACTACCACCAACTTTTGTATTAGACAAGCTACAAGAGGATCACTCAGGAGCAACCAGGGCCGGAGCTAGAGTGTTGTTATCGGGTTCGGTCGAACTCAATAGTTTTGGTTCAAACCTTATATTTATTTTAAAAAATTTATTGAATATATATAAATTATTAATTTAAAACTCAATAACTTAAAATAATTAAAATCCTGAAACCTATAAATTTGAAATCATGGCTTGAGCAACAACCCTTCGGAAAGTGAAACCACAACCATATATGGCTGATACTAGAGTTACTATATGTGTATTGATCATCTACCCTATGCACTCCACCCTATATAATAGCAAGCATTGTAATGGTAATCAAAGTATTACTAGCAACGTGGTGCCCCCCAGCACCATACTCTCTAACAACAACATTTACTAGTTAATTAATGCATTATTATCTTTCTTACCCAAAAAAGAAAAGAAACGAAGACTAAGCTAGGCCAAAATTGTCTTATTTTTTGGAATATATACATTTGTTTCTTAGTTTCCAATTTTTTCCTTTCCTTCCTGAACCGAACAGTCAATTGGAAACAGTCTCTCTATAACAAATAAGGATAAAGTTTGTGTACATATTACCCTCCCTATACCATCTAATGAAACTATACTAGATAGTTATTGTTGTTTCCACTTTCCATGCATTGTTGGAAGTCAATCTGGTTTATTTAATTAACTTAACTATTTTATACAATTAGATTATTACTCTAATTTCCAAAAACCTTCCTCATTTCCATTATATACATGAACCCTATTCCACCATTCTCATTATTCCATGTAGGGGTGTACAAAGGGAACCGATAAACCGTACCAACCCGATAATCCGAGTTAAACCGAGAAAAAAAATCTGATTATGGTTTGGTTTGACTTGGTTTGGTGTTGGAAAAAAAACCAGACCATAATTTGTTTGGTTTGGTTTTAACTAAAGAAAGTCGAACTGAAACCAAACCAACCCGGCATTACATATATAGAAACTTTAGATATATTTAATATATAAATATACTTATTGTAATGTAATTTATAAATATTTCTTAAAAATTTCATAATGTTATCTTTTAAGGTATTATTTCAAGGTTGGATTTAGAGCTTTTGAATGCTCCAATAAGTTTTATAGCCACTAATATTAGTAAATTAAATAATGCTAACCATCAATACTAATGCTAACAAAAGACATCCAATTCAATACTACGAACGAGAATGTATTGAATGTCTATTTTTTATTTTGTTATAATTTAGATAAAAATGCATAACCTATTTTTGTTTTGCTTTACTTTTAGTCATATAATTAATACTAACTTATTAGTCTATTTAGTTTAGCATGACTTAGTGCTTTTAGATTATGTTTATTTTTATTTTTATTTTTTAATTAGCAATATTTATATTACATAATTTTATTGTCTTTATTGTCGATTATTTTAGAATAATGTCATGGGTCATGACACGTCTCATATTTTGTATTATTTTCTTGGAAAATACTTTATATAGTTATATCTTACTAGGATAAAAGAAATATTTTGAATGTTTTGTTCTACGAAGATTTTACCGGGAAAAGAAATCCAAAAAAATCCTAATAACCTGAAAACCCGAAAAAAATCAATATTGAAAAACCCGAGTTTTATTGGTTTGATTTGGTCCTTAGATTTAATAACCCGACACAATTGGTTTGATTTAGTAATTATAAAATCCGAACCAACCCGATCTATATACACCCTTAATTCCATACATTAGCTTTACTTATTTCTACACCTTTCTCTTCATCATCTTCTTCTTCCTATACAAAATCCCAGCGCAACTAACAGCACATAGAGAGAAATGGAGTTACAGGTTAATGTTCCAAGATGGACACCTAGTCCAAATAGATCACCACATAGACGCCATGAATCTGAAACAGATAACGAAAGTGTTACTTATTCTCAAGATGATATTCCTTTCAACAACAACAAAATCAATTTCCCATTTAGTAATATTCCACCACCTCATATTTCTGTTGTTGAAGCACCATCTCTTAGGGTTGATTCTGAGATAAAAAGGTCCTTAGAAATGGAAAAATATGAAGCACCACCAATAATATTTAGGGAAGAGATAAAGGGAAATAATAATACTACTGGTTTTGAATATGAGGAAGTTGTCCCTTTTAGTAATGAAGGAATTTACTTGACATGGAAAGATTTGTGGGTGACAGTGCCAGACAAGAACACAGGGAGGAGAGCTATATTACAAGGGCTAACTGGTTATGTACAACCTGGTCAAGTTTTGGCCATTATGGGTCCTTCTGGTTGTGGCAAATCCACTCTTCTTGATACTTTAGCAGGTACTGATACTTTTTTTTCCCTTGAAACTTCTCTATAACGGCATTTTTATATAACAGTAGGAGCCTTTTTTTTTTCGGAATCAATGTTTATGTTACATGATAATATATGTCTTCTATAACAATACTTTTTTATAGAAACCAAAAAAAATTAAAACAAACAAGACTGTTATAGAAAGGTTTAACTGTATTTAATTATTAACCAAGTGGCCTGATTATTTGCCATCTCAAGATCGTGAAAGCCAGACTTTGATTATAAATAATGGAGGGATTCCAACCATCTCACTATACTCTTAACTATTATTCTGATACTATTAATTGGTCTATCAACAATAACAACAATCCAGTATAATCTTACTTAGTGGGGTTTGGGGAGGGTAGTGTGTACGCAGACCTTACGCCTACTCTGGGGTAGAGAGGCTGTTTTCAAACAGACCCCCGGCATCCTTCCCTCCAAGAAATTCTCACCTTGCTCTTGGAGAGACTCGAACTCACAATCTCTCGATTGAAAATGGGGGTTGCTTACCATTAAAGCAACCCCTCTTGTCTAAGTAACTAATACTATTTCCAGAAAAGTAATGACTACTATAATTGATTTCTGTAACATGGTTGCATGTTCTAAACTGTTATGATAATCTATGTCCTCAGGACTTGTATTGCAAACAGTTCGTTAATACCGATGATTGGTTTTATCAGAGCATTAACAGTATATATATTAGGAGTAATTATGAGTTATATATACAATATTATATAATTTGCTTAGGTACAACTCCACTTATTTTATATGATAGCTAAGGTCCACAGAATTTGACTCGAAACACCCCCAAGATGACAGTCTTCCACTAATTCTCCTGTGGTCTATGGTCTTGGGCCGGCAAAGAGCAAGAAAAATGAAAAAACAAAATGTTTTAATTCACTTGAAAGAGACAGCTGGTTTAAAGTCAATACATAAAAAATAAAAATAAAAAAGAGAAATTTCCTATTAAGTCCATATTGCAATTGGCAGAAAACAGGAGGAAAAACATAATTGAAGTTTTAAGTTTGTAAATCTGATTATAAGGTGGAATTAATATTATTGCAGGGAGATTGGATTCAAACACCAGACAAACTGGAGAAATTCTCATCAATGGTCGGAGGCAAGCTCTTGCTTTTGGCACTTCGGTAATTACCTAAAATATAATTACAGATAACAGTTGATAATAAGTTGAATGTCTAAAAATTAAGATATAAGTTGGTCAGAGACAGATCTAAGTTTTTGAGTAGATAAGTGCATTACTAAAAAAAGAGAAAAAATATATATTAGGTGGGAATACCCTAAAGAAATGCACCATTCAACCTTTTTGGGCATGAGTGCTAACAATTAATATTTACCAGTTTTAGAAAATATATACATAAAATATTTAGTTTTAAGGAGAAATTATGGGTTCACGTGCCCCATAATCTTCCCTATAAGAGCTTGTTTGGATTGACTTTAAAAAGTGACTTTTCAGCACAAATTGCAAGCAATAAGTTAGGGTTGTTTTAAGCAATTTTTTAACTTTTTTTAAGCACCTTTTAACTTTGTCAAACATTAAAAAAAGTTAAAAAATACTTAAAAGCTGATCTGACCGGCTTAAAAAGCCAATCCGAACGCCCTCTATATAAATCCACCCTTAACTTAGCTTGCTTTTGGCTCTTCCGCGGGAAAACTAATTTCTCACCCTTTTTTTTTGTGTGTGCTACATATTTTGACTTAATGACTTATTTTATTTCTTTTTTTCATTTTCAAAGGCATATGTGACACAAGATGATACATTGATGACAACACTAACAGTGAAAGAAGCAATATACTATTCAGCACAACTCCAATTACCAGATTCAATGTCAAGATCCGAAAAGAAAGAAAGAGCTGAAGCAACAATCAGAGAAATGGGATTACAAGATGCAATGAATACAAGAATTGGAGGGTGGAGTGTAAAAGGATTAAGTGGTGGCCAAAAGAGAAGAGTTAGTATTTGTGTTGAAATACTAACACGTCCAAAGCTTCTTTTTCTTGATGAGCCAACTAGTGGACTTGATAGTGCAGCTTCTTACCATGTTATGAACCGAATAGTTCAATTGGCTAAACAAGATGGAAGAACTGTGGTTGCTTCTATACATCAGCCAAGTAGTGAAGTTTTTGAGCTTTTTCATAATCTTTGCCTTCTCTCCTCTGGTAGGACTGTCTACTTTGGCTGCATTTCTGCTGCAAATGAGGTACTTGCTATATAGCTTAACTTTTACACATTGATTGTGTAAAAAGGCTTTATTTTTTAAGTAACAGGTAAAGTTGATGTTATTTGATCAGGAGGTCACGGGTTCGAGCCGTAGAAACAGCCTCTTTACAAAAATGTGAGATAAAGCTATGTACAATAGACCCTTTTGGTCCGACCCTTCCTCAGACCCCGCGCATAGCGGAAGCTTAGTGCACCGTGCTACCCTTTTCTTTTTAAAGATAATTACGAGTAACTGCCCATATTAAGTGAAATTAATTGTCTGAATATTAAATAGGCAATTTACTATAGAAGGTTAAATTACATTGATAGTGTCAAAATTCTTTATGTTGTCAATCGATATAAGTTAAATCTATAGGTACATGCCGCTCAGTATATAGAAAGTCTAAACGATTTTGATGAATTTTTTATACCAATTTTCTTTTTCAGTTTTTTGCTTTGAATGGCTTCCCATGTCCAACTATGAGGAATCCTTCTGATCACTACCTAAGGACAATCAACAAGGACTTTGATGCTGTAAGTATATATCCATCTTCTTCATTTAAAGTCTATTTATTTGCGCAGAAGTAATTCTAATACTGTATTTATTCTCTATTTGATGACATTAGGATATCGAAAAAGGAGTTGGTGGAAAAGCCACAACGACAGAAGCAATCAATGTTCTGGTTAAGTCATACAAGACCTCACAGGGTTGTCAACAAGTTCAACGTCGAGTTCTGGAGATTTGTCAACAGGTTTGAATACTAGTCAAGTTATGGAATTATTGATTATCGTCCATATGCAAGAAAATTGCTTAAATTGTTCTAATTATGAATATTTGTGTATAGAATGGTGGACAAGAGGCAAAGAAAGGAAGCCAAGCCAGTTTCATTACTCAGTGCATGGTTCTCACCAGGAGATCTTTTGTGAACATGTATCGTGATCTTGGTTATTACTGGCTTCGTTTTGCAATATATATTGCTTTGTGCTTGTGTGTTGGCACTATATTTCATGACATTGGCCATGACTATGGCTCCATTCAGGTGAGACATTTCGCTTATTTAAAAAAAAATTGACTTATTAGATCGACAGTACCTATAGTTATCTTTTAGGTGACATGTCAGAGTATAACATTTTCGTCTCTCTTCGCTCCTTGCTAAATTTGCAGGCTAGAGGTTCAATGCTCATGTTTGTTGCTGCCTTTTTAACCTTTATGGCCATTGGTGGATTCCCTTCCTTTGTTGAGGATATGAAAGTATGCACATTTAACTATCGCTCTCATTTATTTTACACATAATCTTTGATAATAATAACAATTAATGATGCTAATTATTCGTCATTTGCTCCTAATTACTAGATTTTCACTCGAGAAAGATTAAATGGACACTATGGTGTGGCTGCATATGTTGTGGGAAATACATTATCTTCCATTCCATACCTGGCAATGATCTCAGTAATACCTGGTGCTATGGCTTATTACCTTGTTGGATTACAAAAGGAATTTGATCACTTTGCTTATTTTGCACTAATGTTATTCACAACGATGATGTTAGTCGAAAGCCTAATGATGATCGTAGCAAGTATAGTACCAGATTTTCTCATGGGAATTATAACAGGAGCTGGAATTCAAGGTGTTATGATGCTAAATGGAGGCTTCTTTCGATTGCCTAATGATCTTCCTAATCCATTTTGGAAATATCCAATGTATTATATTGCATTTCACAAATATGCAAATCAAGGGTTTTATAAAAATGAGTTCTTGGGATTAAGTTTTCCTAATGAACAAATTGGAGGGCCAGCTACAATTAGTGGTGATGAAATTTTGAGAAATATATGGCAAGTGCAAATGGGATATTCAAAATGGGTTGATGTTGCAATAGTATTTGGAATGGTGATTCTCTATAGGTTCATGTTTTTGGGAATAATTAAGACTGTGGAGAAGGTTAAGCCTATGATTAGAGCATTTATGGCTCGTACTTCCAAAAATCCAACTCATGCTGAAGATCCATATGCTTCTCCTATGCATGCTTGAAAAATAATTATTATACTAATGTTTATGATATATGTTCTTGATGTAAAATAAAAGTTTTGTTGTATTCAAGACCATTTTTGATCTTCAGTCTACTTTTTTTTTGGTTGACAAGGGATCCTGCCGTCGCTGTCCTTCTGCTACGAAAATGGTAAATCCCGCTTTTGTGTAATAGTTTGCGAACCTGAGAGGAAGATAAATCGTACTAGGCAAGTCTTCCTTCTACCTACTTTTACGAGTATTAAATGTTGGAATAATTTGTTTTTCCCTACTTGTTTGATGGAATGATATAGTATAAAAGTTCATTCTCTGTTTTAATTTATTAATTATGTACTGTTGTCTTTGTAGGTATATATGCTATGTTGGTTTCCAACATAGCATATATGTGCTTGAAAAGGTTGAATTGTACCAAAAAAAATTAATTTATTACGATTACTGAAAATGCGAAGGGAAAGAAACAAAGTTTCGCTTAGATACAAGAAAGAAGATAGCGATATATTTATTAATTTATGGTTATATAATACTTTTGAATCTTATCTTACAAAGATGTACGAGGAATTCCCAAATAATTGAGTATATATTTAAATAGTAAAAGTCAACAACCACATTTCATAGATTTTGAAAATGTAATTCCCAAGTCAAAAACGTTGTCGTCTTAGTTTTGGTATGTTATCCCTTTATTTGTTATCAGACCAAGAATTTCATGTCGTACGCAAATAAAATCCAGTGTTTGTATTGAATAGTACTAAATTTTTGACATAACGTTAGACTATGAATTTATCATGTTGGAATTTTGAAAAAGGAATATTAGAGCAATATGACCAGCGTTGCTTTGATGAGAGAAGTTCTAGCACTACAATAGACTTAAAATTATATCATACAGAATGCCAAAAGTTTGACTAACATCTTGAAAATGCAAAAGTAAAAGATAACTGACCAAGGATGTGTTTGGTACGAAGAATATTTTGCAATTTTTTTATATTTGATTGGTTTAAAGGTTTTGGAAAATATTTTTCTCCAATTAAAGAAAAATATTTTCTTTATCAAGTGGGTTTGGACGAGAAAGTTAAAAGATGCTTCTGGGAAGATTTGGATGGGTTGATGCGGGGTATTACCGTCCACCAAGAATCTTGTTATAGGGGGTGATTTTAACGGCCACATTGGGATATCGCCTGGGGGATATGTCGGTGTGCATGGTGGCTTCGATTTTGGAGATAGAAACGGATAAGGTACTTCGCTGCTAGAGTACGCCAAAGCTTTTGAGATAGAAACGGATAAGGTACTTCGCTGCTAGAGTACGCCAAAGCTTTTGAGACGATGATCACTAACTTGTGTTACCCGAAGAAGGCGGAGCACCTGATAACTTTTCGGAGTGCGGTGCTCAAGATCCATATTGATTATCTACTTCTCCAAAAATATGATAAAGGTTTATGCACGGATTGCAAGGTCATCCCGAGTGAGAATCTTAGGACCCAACATATGCTTTAGATTATGGAGTTAGAGATCAGGTGGACGAAGAAGAAGAGGGCTATGTCTGGTATACCTAGGGTCAGGTGGGGTGCATTGACTAAGGACAAGGCCAGTGAGTTGAGGAAGAAGTTGCTGGTTATGGGGACCTGGAGGAGTAGCAGGGATGCGAGTTGTATACGGTCTAGGATGGCAAATTGTATTAGAGAGGCGGCGAGAGAGGTGTTAGGGGTCTCAAAGGGTTTTTCTGGTGGCGATAAAGGGGATTGGTGATGGAACGAAGAGTTTCAAAGGAAAGTGAAAGCCAAGAAAGCGACATATTAAAGCTAGTAGAGAGTATAGACGAGGGGCAGAAGAGTGCTAACAGGGAAGGGTATAAGAAGGCTAGGAAGGAGGCGAAGATGGCGGTTAGTACGGCTAAGTCCGTCGCGTTTAGTCGTTTATACGAAGAAATTGGGGATAAATGGGGGGACAAGTAGTTGTATAGGCTAGCGAAGGTGAGGGAGCGGAAAGCCCGGGATCTGGACCAAGTGAGATGCATAAAAGATAAGAAGGGAGGAGTTTTATTGGAGGGGGCACAGATTAGGCGGAGATGGCAATCTTACTTTCATAGACTCTTGAATGAAGAGGGAGACAGGGGCATTGTGCTGGGGAGTTGGATTACTCGAAGTGGCAGTGATGTTTTGGGTACTGTAGACGTATACGCGTGGGGGAGGTTGTAGGGGCTATGTATAGGATGAGTAGGGGTAGAGCGATTTGGCTGGACGAGATCCCAGTGAAATTCTGGAAAAGCGTGGGTAAAGAGTGCTTGAGATGACTTGCTAGGTTGCTTAACGTTATTTTTAGGACAAAAAAGATGCCCGAAGAGTGGAGGCGGAGTACGATGATCCCGTTCTACAAGAACATGGGGGATGTCCAAAACTGCAATAACTATAAGGTATCAAGTTATTAAGCCATATGATGATAGTGTGGGAGAGGTTGATTGAAGGAAGGTTGGGGAGGTGTGTGTCCATATCCGAGAACCAGTTTGGTTTCATGTCGGGACGGTCAACTACTGAGGTCATTCACATCGTGAGGAAATTAGAGGAGCAGTATAGGGCGGTACAAAAGGATTTGCATATGGTATTTATTTACCTGAAGGAAGCCTATGACAAAGTCCCGAGAGAGGTTCTATGGAGATGTTTGGAGGTAGAGGAGTGCATGTAGCATATATTAGAGTGATTCAGGACATGTATGATGGAACTAAGACACGTGTTAGGCCAGCAGAAGGAGACTCTGATTACTTTTCAGTTGAGATGGGGTTGCATCAGGGATCAGCACTTAGCCTATTTTTGTTTTCCCTGGCGATGGATTCTTTGACACGTTACATTCAAGGGGAGGTGCCTTGGTGCTTGTTATTTGCGGATGACATAGTCATGATCGATGAGACGCGGAGTTGCATTAATGTAATGACCCGACTGGTCATTTTGCTTTCTAGAACCTCGTTTCCCTAAATAAGACTTCTCGTACTTGCTTTAACTTATTTATGACTTGTGAGGATGGTTGGTTTGGGATTTGGAAGAGTTTGGGTTGAAATCGGAATACGTGGTTCCTTAAGGTTGGCTTAAAAGTTAAAGTTTGGCTTCGGTCAAAGTATTGAGTAAACGACATCGGAATCGAAATCTGATGGTTCTAACATGTTCGTAAAATAATTTCGGACTTAGACGTATATCCGGATCGGGTTTTGGATAACCCGGGAACGTTTTAGCACATAATAGTAAATGTTGGTTCTTGAAGATTTTAGAAGTTCTTAAATATTTGGTTTGGAGCGGGTTCTTGCGTTATCGAGGTCCAAACGGAATATTAAGATCGGAAATATTTCAGTAATATTATTTAAGACTTGCATGCAAAATTTTGTGTCAATCTGAGTACTATAAATACGTTTCTGCACGTTGAAAGTAAATCGAAGAACTTGAAGTTCTTAAGTTTGATTCATTGGTTTTGGGTGGAGATTCTTAGTTTTAATGTTATTTCGTTGTTCTGATTGCGCAGACAAATTTTTCATATTGTTAGACTTGTGTGAGTATTCAGTGTGGAGCCTCGAGGGCTCGGGTGAGTTTCTAACATGTGTTGGGAGTGAAAACACTCCAGTTTTCTAGTATTTATGGGCAGGTGTTGCAGGTCTCGCAAATGCAAGGTTTTGTTTGCATTTGCGATGATTGCATTTTCGAAAAAGGCTTCGTAATTGCGAAGAAGCCTGAGTTGGGCAGTTGCCGCGTTTGTGACATTTCCTTCGCATTTGCGAACCCAGCAGGGTCCGCATTTTCGACCTTTTTGTCGCATTTGCGACCCTTGTAGAGGGAGGCCAGGTTAGTATTTGTGATGGTTTTGTTGCAATTGCGATCTTCGCATTTGGGAACCTGATGTCGCAGATGCGGCATCAAAGGCCTAGGCACAACTTTTAAAAATGGAACTTAGGCAATTTATTTCATTCCACTTCTTAAAATGGGTGATTTGGGAGCTTCCAAAGAGGGGATTTCAACCTATCACTTTGAGTTAAGATAATTCTACTTAATGTGAGTTTAATACTTGATTTTTTGGTAGATTAAACCATAAAGATTATTAAAACTCATGGGATTAGAGTAAAACCTAGGGTTTTAATAAAAACGATATCTAACCACGAAATTTGTTATGGAATGGAGTAAAAATTATATATTCTTGATCCTTAGGTTATGGGGTAATAATTTCTTCAAACATTTTTGGAATCCTAGCACGTGGGCCCGAGGATGAATTTGAGGAACATTGTATTTAGGGTTGGGAAATTACTCTAATATCTAGAATATGAATTCTTGAGCTTGTATTGACTAGTTCTTACCCCGTTTGATTAGTTTTGGATCGTTCGGCTCTGAATTGAAGGTTTTGAGCACCTTCTTGAATTTGGAAGTGAGCTTGGAGTAAGGTGAGTCTCCTTTCTAACCTCGTAATAGGGAAATAAATCCCTAGGTGAATTAAATAAATGTTTGTGACTACCTGTGGGGGCTACGTACGTATGTGGTGATGAGAGTCCGTGCTAGCTACTACTATGCTAATTGTCTGAGTATTTAGGACCCCTATCATGCTACACATTCAAATGCATATGTTTTTACTTGCTACTGAGATTGCTTAGGACATGTTAGAAATCGTAAATAAATATAAACAAATGGACGCACTTACTTGAGAACTTGTATGAATTTATTTGACTATAATGAGCAATCTGTGCTTACTTGATAATAATTGCTGATTGTGGATCAGGCCGATCGCCTCGGTAAAAATAGATGCATCTATGATTCACGCCTTTCGACCCTCTGATAGTGCACAATTATATTATGTTGGACCGGGCCGTACGACCTAGACATAATGTGCGCATATTATTTATGTGGAATTTACCCGTGATTTACTCTGGTTAAATGCTTTGAAATGCAAATTAGTATATGACATGACTGAAATTGATATACCATTTCTCCTTGATTCTGAGACTGTCATTATATTCATGGTATCGTGCTTAGCATAATCCTTAAATATTAATTATATTGACTTTAGTAAATGTCAAGTCGACCCCTCGTCACTATTTCTTCCGGGTTAGACTGAATACTTGCTGGGTATATGTTGTTTATGTACTCATATTACACTTCTGTACTTAACTGTACAGGATCTGAGGCAGGTTCATATACTTACCCCTCTGGCGCGTGTTCCTGATTTCTTATCGAGATCTCACGGTGAGTTGCCCCCTTCTGTGCCATTCGGCAGCAGACCGGAGTTCTCTTCTTTTGTTGTTATGTACTATCTAACAATTTGTTATTTATGTATAATTTGGTATTTGATGTTGTTTTGAGTGTTCTGAAGGTTGGAACAAGTTTGAATGATGTTATTGGATATGTTAACATGTTTGGTTGAGGTCCCGAGGACCTCGGGTGGTTAAACGGATCAAATTTTGTTTTCGAAAGTTGCAGATTTTCTGCTGTTTCTGTTGTAGAGTTTTGTCCTTTGTGTTTGTGAGAGGGCTCTCGCGTTCGAGAAGGGATGAGTAGTGAGGCAGGAAATTTGGCTTTGCGTTCATGATATTGGTCCAGTGTTCGCGAAGAGGGAATCAAAGGGAAACACTTGGAGGTAAGATTTTTTGACTCAATACTCTATCCTATTGTGATTTCTACCTAATTAGACATGAAATTTGTGGAATCTAAAGCCTAAAATTGGGGAGTTATGATTTGAAATACGAGACTTTGATTTGAGGATTTGAGGGGTCATTTTTGGTCAAATTTTGATGTATTTGATATGTATGAACTCGTGAGAGCATGAGGTTTATAGTTTTGTAAATTTTTCAGAAATCGAGATGTGGGCCTAGGGGTCGGGTTTGGTCAATTTCAGGATACTTGGTGTAAATTGGTTATTTTCGAGTGGGCTTTATTCCCTTAGCATATTTTGATGGTATGAATCTATTTTTTGTTAGATTTGGAGCATTCAGAGTCTGAGTCGAGAGGAAATGGCATTGCAGGCTAGGGTTTGGACCGGATTGAGGTAAGTAATGATTGTAAATGTTGTCTTGACAGTATGAAACTCCGTATTTTACATCATTGTGCTACTTTGAGGTGACGCACACGTTAGATGATGAGCATGAGGTCGTGCACCATTGGGGATTGTGACTTAGTCCATCCCGTATGACTGTTAAGTTGCGTATTTGATTGAAAACTGTTTGATATCACGGTGTTTTGAAAAAGTATTACCATGTATTGGGTGGAATTCCACATTTGGGCCTTGTGCCAACTGTTTGGACCCTTAGGGGATATTTACTACTATTCCTCACTGTTTTGACTTCATATTTATACTCAGTTATGGTGTATTCTACTGTTTTTATAACTCAACCGTATTTACTCTACTTTTGATATTCTAAATAATATTTTGGGCTGAGCTTCATGTTTTACTGTTGCCCTAGTGGCTTGAGAAGATTCTGACTGAGTGAGGCCTAAGGCTTGTGTTGTGAGGATTATTATGGTATCCGGTTGTGCTCTGCCGCATATGTACTGGATTGTGATATATGAGAGGCCGATCGCCTTATTTGTTATACCACGAGATGGCTTGTGATAGCGCTTGGGCTGTAGGAGTCCCTCCAGGAATCTAAACGCCCCTAGTGAGCGCGGGTACCCAGTGTGAGATGTGATATTGCCCTAGGGGCTGTTGTTGTTTCATGTTATTGTTCCGAGGGACTGATTACGAGTGATTGTGAGGTAGCCCGAGGGGCTGGTTCGGGTGATATCTTTTCCCGATGGGTTGTTTATGATTTTATCACTTTTACTCACTGTTTTCATCACTTAGTTGGAACTATTGAAAGGTTTTACTGAATTGAGTTGTGTTTACGAGTTTTTATTGCTTTACTGCATTATTCTGGACATATACTATTTTGTTGTTGCGTGTTTCACGTGTTTTCTTACTGTTCAGATTTCATTTACTTTTATTACTTACTGAGTTGGCGTACTCTTATTACTCCCTGCACCTTGTGTGCAGATCCAGGAGTCTCAGATCGCTATAGCGATTGTTGATTTGGCTTCTAGTAGGCTTTCAGAGTTGACTAGGTAGCTGCTTGGCGTTCGAAGCCCAGTGCTTCTCCTTCATATCTTATTCAACTTTATATTAGCATTGTTTTCAAACTATGTTGTCTTTCCTTATTCATAGACGAGTTGTAGTTTCTCATAACTGGTGACATCCCGATGTCGGGCTGTATTATATATTTTTTCGCATTGTTTAAACTTCTATTATTAGATTTTAGCTAATTAATCATTTTAATTAACTTATTATGAAATAATGGTTGGTTTTGGGGTTTGTGTCGGCTGGCCTAGTTTCATGTTAGGCGCCATCACGACCGGGTCAGTTTTAGGGTCGTGACAAATATTTTTTTTATTATGTGTTTGTGCCTCAGTTAGAGTATTCTTAAAAGCAACTTGATCATGCACGCAACCGTACTACTTACAGGACTCGAGAAATGCCTAAAACCTTCTCCCCGAGTCAAATGAACCCCTTACCTAGAGTTTCTAGTGCAGTCAGTTTTAGAGTCAAATATGTTTTGAAAGAACAAATCATTTCTAAAAATGGTGACCTGACACACCAAAACCAAATATCAGGTGGCAACTCTGAAAAATCTTCTGAACATAAATTTTTTTTTCACTTTCTAAATGAAAACCCTTTTGAGCTATAAAAAACTACATTTTTGATATTTTAAAAGGGATTAGTAAGGTGGAAAAAAAAGGTGTGACGAGGGAGGAGGAGAGCACAAGAAACATGGGACTTGGGGGAAAGGGGGTGAGGAGAGTAGCATAAAAAATTATTTTCCTAAAAGATATTTTTTACTCTCTACCCAAATACTAAAAAATATTTTTCAATATTTTTCACTCACCATCCAATCAATGAAAAATAAGTGGTAAAACTACTAATTTTCATGAAAACATTTTCTAGGAAAATATTTTTTACCAAACACATCCTAAAATGCAGGAGGAGAGTAGAATGCATAGAATAAGGCTATTCAAAGATTATTTTATTAGTACAATAAAGGAAGCAGTAAAATAAATATTTATCCGCCCTCGAATATTAACATTAGATAAATAAATAATTTAGGTTATAGGAGTAAGCAAAATCGTCAAAACTCAAAATGAACTACTCCAATCTAACCCAATCCAACCCTTATGAGATGGAAAAATGTAAAATTACATAGTGTGCCTAACTTATATATTGTATGTTGATACCCAATTTTTCCCTATGTATTTTTTTATACCCAAAAATACCTCCAAAATAACATATATGTGCATATATAAGCACACCAAGGGGGTTTTGGCATTTTTATGGATTTCGAAACCAATTTATTACCTATTTTGTACCACAAAATCCAATAAAATATTCCCAAAATTATCATTTTTGGTGAGCAATTTATTGTATTCTCATATATACACCAAAACATAGCTATCATGATTTTTGCATATTTTTACAAATTCGTTTAGTATTTTTAAAACTAAATTATATGTAATTATTTTAGCCTACTATAAGATTTAAATAATGTTTAACTACAAAATCGATCCCAATATTTTTAAAATTATATTTCTCTACTATTTATTGACTTAGTACCTTTAATTTATTTTTAACACATCTATTACTATTTTTATAAAAATAAAAGGAAAAACTATCTATTTCAATTGTAGCCTCAATTCATTTCAATTATAATCACAATTTCATTTCAATTTCAGCCTAAAATCTACCCAATTTCGAGCCCAATTCATCTTAGCCCAATCCCAATTTAATCCGACCTGCCCGTAACTCCTTTCAATCCAGGCCGTTGATACTTTTGATCAACGGCCACAATCAAACCTTTCCTTTTTAATTCCACGTACCCCAACCCTAACTCCTCATTCTCTTAGACAGCCATGAAACCTCTTCTCCCTCAAAATGCTCTCAAGCACTCGAAACCCTAGCAGTCGCCTACCCTTCTCCGACCATGATCTCACCTTCCTTCACCCCTAAACCATGCATGTTCGAGATTTCGAGGTCTGACCTCGATGGCGTCTGTTCAGATCATCTGCAGATCTATGGTTCTATGGCTTCCCCGGGCTTGCTCTGACGTATTCAAGCTTTAGGAGGCTAGCTATGTCCATCTCCGCTCCAGACCGGACTTTCTTCCAAGCCTTCTCATTTCTAGGATTTCAGAGAAACCTTAAAGCTATTCGCGGTTTCTTCCTCTTTTATTTGCCTAGATCTGTGGTGAATCTGTGCTATCTTCAACGTTTTAAGCCTTTTCCCCAATTTTTTTTTTTAAATTTAGTTTGCTTTCGATTTAGGGTTTCTGAAAATCTCAAAATGACTTCTGTCTCTTCTTTCTTTTCTTTGTGTGAATTTGTCTATGCCATGTTTTTATGAGTTTTTCTCTTATGTTCTTATATTTGTCGTGTTATATTCTCTTCTTCTTTCTACTGATTTCTATAAGCATATTTTTTCATGTCTATCTCATATGTTCCTTTACTTTATTTTACTGAGCTTTTAATTTCTGTTTTCCTTTACTGGACTTTCATTTTAAAATCTAAGCATACTTCCTCTGCTATTTTTCTAAGCTTATGTCGCCTCTTCTCTTCTGAACTTATTTGAGTAATAAGCTATGCTTAATTGTGTTCCCTGTGATTCAAATCAGTTTCCACATTCTATTTGCCTTGAACCTGATGTTCTCTTTGTTTGTTTTCTCATATGTCTCTGAAGGAGACTACTAAACCCTCTCTGTATGACTTTAAATCTTTTCTATATGATGTTCTCTTGTTTGTGTTGTTTGAGTGCTTTATATATGAGAGCCTTTCTTACAAAAGGCTTTTTCATACTTGTGATTGATTCCGAACTCCTTTTTCTAAGGTTCGATTCAGTGTTATTGATTTTCTTTAAATTAATCCCCTCTCACCTTTCCTGGTTGGATTCATTCATATCAAGACTCAAATCCTGATTTTACTGGCTGTTGATTGATTGTCTTTTCTTGTTTTGCCCAAACCGTGTACTACTAAACTATTTCCTTGTATAAGCTTCTGTGTATTTGCCCCTGTTATACTGCTTTGGAAAATATTTTCAATTAAAACCTTTCCTTAATTGTTTTGCTCGTTTGAATCAGATCCATTAACCAAAGGGAAACCTTATGTGATTTATTTGGAAACTATTCTCTTATCTTTTTCTTACTTGTTTTATGCACTATAAAAGGGGCTACCCTCTTGCACTTGAGACATAACTTCTGCACTCGAAACAAGCTCTACACGCTTTAGCTCTAAACTATAAACTACACTCTCAATCACAGTATTAATCATTATGCTTTCTACTCCCTTCTTCCCTATACTTCTACACTTGCTTTCTGAAACAACTTTGAATTCTCTTCAAGCCTTCAAGTATTCTGCTGAAATTTACATTTTCTCCTGCTGTTTTACTTGTTATGGTGTCTCTGCTGTTTTGTTTATTTTTCACTTTGCAACTGGTATGTTCTTTTAAATAATGCCCCTCCACTACATGTTTACTTTCTGAAGTTTTATTATGTCTTTTTCACTATGTTTACGCAATTTATGTACTACTTCTCTTATGTGAACCCCTTCCCCTTACCCTTTTGTATATGAGTATGGTTTAAGACATAGCAGCACTATGACATTGTTGTCTATGATTCTGAACTGGGTTCTTTGAACCCCTGACTCAATCAACTCCCACTTCCCTATCCCTTATTAACTGCTTGAGCCTTGACTTAGGTCTGATAGTGTCCTAATCAATATCTTGATTTAGGTTTGACCTTGACCATCAAGGTCTGTTCCTAACTTGTTTAACTTAAACAAGCGGTCAGGGGTGTGCCAACCTGCACTTGTGGCTGGGCATGACCACCATTTTTTATAGTTCCCCAATCACTTTGCACTTGTTCCTAGTTCTAAGTTCTGCCCCTCTATTGCAAGCCATGCTTTGGGACCCTTGAGCTCCCTCTGAACTTAGATGCATGAGGGCTAGCTCTTCCACACTATACTATTCTAATTCTAAATAGTATTCTGAGTGTACGCAATGTCGGGAATCCCTGAGACTCCTTGGAACTCTGAAACACTTTGGATAAAGAGAAGGCGTTGGAAATCTGGATTCAAGGAACTGGTTAATCACAAATTGTTGGACATTAATATTGAATTAGGCAGTTTGGATCTAGTTGTTGGTCTTTGATATATTTTATATATTTCTCTTATGGTTTGTAATAATTTGTATATAATTCGGGGAATATAGTAAAATGGTGTGGGAGGGGTTTTACTTTCTTGCATCAACAACCGTAATATCATGCTTTAGACTTTATCTTTTCACTAGAAATACTGCATATAGGTGTTTTTAATATTTCTAACTCAGTCACCTAGAGACCATACCTATAGGGTTAACGCTTAACTATGCTAACAAATCACATAGAAAGCATTCCTATAGGATTTAACATTCATACTCTGTAATGATGAACATAGAGATCCTGCCTATAGGAGTTTAAAATCTTTTTCTAAAACATTTCATGTGTAGATATCATGCCTATAGGGAATGCATATTCATTAGGAAAAACTATAGGATTAATTATGTAAGCATCCTTTTCATAAGTTCTTAAACAAGTTCTGAAAATCAAATATTGATATCATGCCTATAGGATTCTGCATCAAATTCATCTGATTCGTTTAAAGCATTAATAATCTGTTTTCTGAAACCCTTAACTCAGTAAAGTTTTTTTCTGAAACTTAATCTTTTCGATAAAAATGCGCCTTAAATCAGTGTACACTTTCTCTGTAATCTATTTCTTTAATTACACACTTTTTTCTGAAATGGTTACTTTCCTAATATTCTGCCTAAACGTTTTTCAACTAAATTCCAGTCTTCCTGAACTTATTTAAACCAATTCTGCAATTTACTCTTTCCATCAGAAGAGTTCTGATTTCTGAATGCACTTTTACAAATATTTTTGTTTTTCTTTTACTCGAACAATCTGCTGCTTTTCTTTGAAACTTATTTCTAAAACTTATTTTGCGGTCTCTCTTTTTCAAACTCTTCTGCAATCAGTACTTTCTAAATAATTCGCATAAAATACCTTAATTTCTGGCAATTGCATCCAAATTGTCTAATGCAGACTTTTTGTCTAAATATATGTGCTAAACCAGTCCGTCCGCCGCTTAATTTTAATTTAAGACCAAATCAGTACGTGCAAGGCAAGCTAAACTATATGTGTTATCTGTTTTAAGGGGTTTCTTTTAGCCTTGTTTCTTTTCTTGTCCTTTCCCCCTACTATGTATTTGTTTTGATTGATGAATTAGACTTTTCTCCTGTGAAACTCCACAAAAGCCCCATTCCTTTCTTCCCATTTTAGGATTAGAGGTCCTAATACCCTGGGACTAATAGTTTGGTACGGGTACTAGCATGAAATAAGTAATCGAGACTAAGCGCTCTTCAATATCTCAACGGGGTGGGAAGGGTAGAATATGGATATGATAACCGATGCGCTAATATCACGTGCGACCTCTCTTTGAGGAGTGATTGCTGGATATTGCATTGATGTGATCCATATTTTGTATAAACCTAGGACTCCTTTTCCCTTTTCTTTACTTGTAAATGTTTTCTTCAAATTATTCCTTCTTAAAAAATAATCCTTCTTTTTCTAAAATAGTTTATTCTTTTTTTAGCTTCCAAACTTATTTGTAATGACTATGTGCAAACCTTATCTGTTTCTTTGGAGTAACAATTATAGCATGGCTGAGAACCACACTAGTGGATCTTGAGGGGTGCCTAACACCTTCCCCTCGGGATAATCTCTAAGCCCTCACCCAAACTCTGGTTTCTTCTTCTCAATTTCTTTGTTCCTGCAAAAGTGTTCTAATGCACTATAATCATTAGGTGGCGACTCTCCAAATCCAAAACCCAATTCTCGCAAGAGAATAAAGAGTTGTCCTCCCATAATATTGTATACAAAATTTTCCTACTCTCCGTCCGAATGGAAAGAGGGGGTGTCGATAGCATGGCGACTCTGCTGGGGATTTCTTTAGGCTTTTTACCGTTACATGTTATTTCTGACTTTGTTATTTCTTTAATTGCCTTTAATTCTTGCCTTTTAATTGTTTCATCCTGAAACTAACTTGGCTCTTCATGTCTTTTCTTTCCTTTAAACTGCTTTCCTATACTGCTTTATTATTTCAATACCTTTGTAATTTCGAGCATTTATTGTAATCATTTATCTTATGTACTTGAAAATACATGACAATTTGCTTTATTCTTGTAAATTGAATCTTCAACATCATACTCCACTCGTGCCAAAACAAATCCTATAGCAACGCTTATAATGAGTGGTTGCGCTCTTCCAATATTATCACCCATAAATTTGGCAAAGGCATATTTATGATAAAACCAGTGGATTAACGGCGTAGTCGACGGTTCTGCGCCTTTCCCTCTTGAGTTGTCCACTCAAGGGTACTAGTCTAGCACTTCAAAAGTAGAAACCTTAATCCATTAAAATATTCATGCATCATGGTACCTAGTCAAGCCAATTATGCTATCCGCATAATGACTCATTAAGATAGCCTAGTCCAAAGTCCATCGGGTTTCCCTGAAACCCAAACGAACACATCCATGTTCTGTGCATTTATTTTGAAAACTAAATGCCTATTATGCTAATTGTTAATCTAAATAGTCAAGTCTGGCTCTAACCTTTTCTTTTGCAGAAAATGAGGCATGAAGTTCCCAGATTCGGTATGGTAACCAACATTCACCCAAGGCTGCTAAGCTGGTGGGAGGCCCTTCATTCCAGCGATCAGACCCTTGTGTGCAAGTACTTAGGGAATTTTCCTTCATTTCTGGAAATCCAACCTAACAACAAAACCACAGAGGCTGCAACTTTATTCTGGGATAGTGATCAATCAGTGTTTCTCTTCGGCGATTTGGAAATGACTCCTTTAGTGGAAGAAATAGGGGTTCTAGCTAGTATTCATTGGGAGACTCCGGGTCTGCTTATGCTAGAAAATCACAAAGGTAAAGGCTTTCTTAAGATGATGGGACTCAAGAAAAATCCGGATCTGACTTGTCTGAAAAACGCCTACATACCATTTGACTACTTGTACGATTGATATGGCCATAGCAAGTCCTACCACACCTACACTGATGAGTTTGCCCTTACCTCTTTAGGGCACATCCACAGAAGGGTCTTTGTCTTCTTGTTCTATTTCCTGGGGATGATAGTTTTTCCTATGAAGAAGGCTAGGATCCACACCAGACTAGCCATGGTAACCAAGACCTTAATGGAAGGGATTGAAGGGCAATCTTTCACCATAGTGCCCATGATTGTCACCCAGATATATCAAGCCTTGGGAAAGTGTCAGCAAGGGGCCAAACACTTTAAAGGTTGTAATCTGTTACTTTAACTCTAGCTTATAGAACATCTTCAGAAAGGTGATCACCGGAAGGAAACCATACGCAGGGATTGGGATGATCATATCGCATTCCACCACCCAAAGTGAATGAACTTCATGCTTAACATATTCGCTCAGCCAGAGGATGATGGAGGATGGGTAGAGCTATTTGATAATCTAAAGGAAGAGCATATGCAGTGGATGTACGAGTGGTTCCCAACAGGAGAGTTCATTGTTTGTTCTCGGGATGCATCATTCCTCGCACTCATCGGTCTGAGGGGAACTTATTGCATGTGGACATCTGGCCCGAGCCTATCTGCTGCTAGGACTGCGCGAGTTGATGCACCTGTAAGAGGGAGGCGAGAATATTGAATCTGGGGAAGGTTATTCTGGGACCAAGTAGTTAGGATCTTTTATTCCCTGCTTTCATAATGTAATAAGGCCATTGGCCATTAGTGACATCTTTATTTCTGTTATTTTAAATTGTGTTTTTAGACTCGTCTTATTTTTATCAATAAAATGAGGCATTTAGCATTATAAGTTCTCCAAATTTAATTTGTTTCTAGGCCTACCTCGGACACAACAAGGCACCCAAATTAGGAAACGACTTATATTCCTGCACAACGTGTTTAAATATTACAATATTCTCTTTCTCAGAATCCACACTAACTTTTTACCATTTATTTTTCTTTTATTTTTTATTCCCCTCCCCAAAGGTTAGTTCGTGAATTCTGGTACCATCAGCAGACTCTACAAGATCCAAGGGCCCTCCACCTCCCCCTCCTCCGAGTCCTATCAAAAACAAGAACAAATGAGAATGGGAGACACCAATTCTAGAAAGAAAATTGAGGAGACTTCTTAGAATACTCCAATAATAAGGGGATTGTTGCTCATCTCGAGCAGATATTGCTGAAATTTTGGGAAGAATTAGACCAAGTTCGGAACTTCGAAAGCCTATCAATCACTCTTGCCGCTCCTGATGTTAATACCTAGAACCTCGTACCTCCACAAAATCTCCCGCAACCACCAGTACAACCCGCTCACGCCCAAGCCTGCAAGACATACAATAACACTCCACTACTCATTCCCGAACCACAAAACGCCACAAACAACCACCTTTACAACACTCCTATCTTTGTGTACACTATACCCCACTATACCCATCCAATCCTAAGTGTAACTGAATCAGACGACAAAGACTCCCTTATCAAAAATCTGGCTGCGGATCTCAAGAAGTTAACTAGTCGGATACATGGTGTCAAAGGTAGCAAAGGCATTGAGGGGTTGAACTATGAAGATCTTTGTGTTCAACCAGATGTTGAACTTCCAGAGGGGTACAAAACCTCCCAAGTTCGAAATGTTCGACGGTACAGGTGATCCCAGGGTCCATCTAAGAATGTATTGCGATAAGCTGGTAGGAGTTGGAAGGGATGAGAAAATCCGTATGAAGATGTTCATGAGGAGTCTGAAAGGAGATGCACTATCTTGGTACATCAACCAGGACTCAAAGAAAGGGACAAGCTGGTTAAGCATGGCATCCGACTTTATGGACCGGCTCAGGTTCAACATAGAGAATGTACCGAATGTATTTTATATCCAGAATCTGAAAAAGAAACCCACAGAAACATTCTGCGAGTATGCTACTCGTTGGAGGTCAGAAGCTGCTAAGGTCAGGCTGGCCTTAGAAGAAAAGTAGATGAGCAGGTCCTTTGTCTGGGCTCAGGTTCTGCAATACTATGAAAGGCTAATGCTGATAGAAGGTCAGAAATTCTCCGATATCATCAAGTTGGGAGAAAGAATCTAAGAGGGAAATAAAAATGGTATGGCCACTAATCTTGATGCCTTATAGGCCACCAACAAGGCTTTACAATCTGGTGGCACGTCAAAGAAGAAGGATGTGAACTCCGTAATGCTTGCGCATAGAACCAAATCCCTATGAAATACCAAACATATCCCTCAAATCCACTTACATATCAATTTTCCCTAAATTACCAAGCACCCTCAACCACATATCAACCCATTTCACCAAGATATTTCCAACCCGCACCCGTGTACCAAGCCTATAATGCCCAACCTTCACACTATCAATCACCACCCACTTACCAAAACTTTCCTCGACCCAGACCAAATTTCGACCGAAGACCTCCGAAACAAAATACCACCATTGCCGAACCGATTGACAAATTATATGAAAGACTCAAAGAAACCGGTTATGTTACCCCTATCCTAGCCATAACTCTAGAAAATCACTCCCAACGGATCAATCCGAACAAAACCTGTGTATACCATTCTGGAATGAAAGGCCATACCATCGATGAGTGTCGCTCATTGAAAGATAAGATTCAGACCTTGATTGATAATAAGGCCATTATAGAAAAAGGAGCACGTTCCCAATGTCCGCAACAACCCTGTGCATGATCACAAGGGTGGAGATATTCATATGATCGAGATTGAGGATGATTGTGACCCTAAAAGGAAGATTGGATTGATTGCCGAAGGAGATGAACCGAAGAAGCCGACAGTCACCCTCAACATTATTATTGTCCAGATCCAGCCCTTTGAGGGAAATGAGGTGAATATGTCCATACCACTTGAGTTTGAAATGCCTCCTATAAAGACGCCAGGACCAATTTAGGTCAAGTTCTGAATTCCAAAGGCAACTACGCCATTTGAAGTTTCCGTGTTACCTCCAAGAGTGCCTATTCTGGTCATGATGAAAAACATGACCCCTTTCAATTCAAATGACATACCTTGGGATTACACAGCAGAAGCTAGGAGAAAAGGAAAAAAAAGACTGGAGAAGAGATCGACGCACAAGGCATGACCAGAACAGGCAGCGTGTACACTCCGGAACATTTAGTTGAGTCCAGGAAACAAGCCTTGGGACGGCCTATTGAGACTAGGCCTAATGACCTTTGGAGAAAGATACAGGCTAAAGAATACTCGGTCTCATAGAAATTGAACAAAATACCAGCGCATATTTGCATCCTGGCTCTTCTGCAAAGCTCAGAGGCACACAAAAATGCTCTAATGAAAATATTGAGTAAGGCTTATGTTCCAAGCAACATAACTCGGGGAGAAATGGAGAATATGGTAGGACAAGTGTTGAAAAGTCACAAGATCACCTTCTACGAAGATGAGCTACCACCAAAAGGACGCAGTCACAACAAGGCATAGCACATCACCGTGCAATGCGAAGATTACTTCATCACCAGAATCTTGGTCGACGGGGGATCCAGTCTTAATATTTGTCCAGTAATAACTCTCAGGACATTAGGGAAAGGTTTGCATGAGATCAAAGATGGAGCTGTCAATGTTAAAGCTTTGGATGGGTCCCAAAGATTCACCATTGGCGAAATTAGCTTGTGCTTGCAGATGGGACCTACCTGGTTCAACGTTGACTTTCAAGTGATAGACGTCCCGGCATCCTAAAATCTATTGCTGGGGCGACCCTGGATCCACGCCGCTGGAGCCGTGACATCAACCCTGCATCAGGAAATAAAGTTTACATGGAATTACCAAGAGGTGATCATTCATGGTGATGGTAGCAACCCCATATATCGTCTCCAGACCATCCTCATGATTGGAGGTAGAAGGAGAATAGGCGGAGAAACATACCGCCACATCGAGCAGGTCAACACTGTGGACAAAGACAAATGGTGGTACAACAAGATTGAAAGTATCCTGAACTAGTGCGGGTATGAACCCAAAAAAGGGCTTGGCAAAAACCTCAAAGGGATCGCCAAACCTATCAAGCTGCAGAAACACGATACTACTTTTGGCCCGAGATATGAATACACATGGAAGGAGTTCAACCATTGGTCGCCACCATGGCATGGTCCATATTATCTAATGGAGCACCATATACCTATTCTGGAGCATACCTTCCAGCCAGCTGACATTATATATGGATCAGAGGAGGATGAAGCATTAGCAGTGATGAAGAACTTGTTTTTGGAAAATGATATGGACTATTGTATTATCTTCAAGGAGGAAGGGGAGCAAGGCCCTTCCATACAAGCTGTGAAGTGAGGGGAACACCTCACTAATTGGTCAATCAGAACCACCAGGGCTCATAAATCTTCGGGGTAGCAAGGCTAAACAAAGCAACATGCATCGCATCTTTACTTTTTACTAGTTGATTTTTCTTTCCGCATTGTGTTTACTTTTGAAAAGAGCCCCGATGTTTAGAATATTTATGAATTTAATTAAAAGCATTTCCAAGTTTATTATATATCTCGCTCTTATTATTTTCTCTATCATTTAATTTATTTACACAACATTACTATTACCTATCTTGATAATGAACTAATGACTATGACTTGCAATGCGACAACGCAACAAATGAATATAGATTCAGAAGAGGATGATATACCAGAAAAAGTAGTTAGAGAGGTCGAAACTTTGAGAATAGGCCTAAAACAAACTTGGACAAAACTGAGGTCGTTATTTTGGGAGATACCAACATGTCCGCCAGTGAAACAGAAGCTCAAAAAGTTCAAACTCGATATGAGTTTGAAAATCAAAGAAGTGGTTACCAAGTAAGTCAAATCCAGGGTTCTCAGGGTAGTGGAGTATCCAACATGGTTAGCCAACATGGTGCTAGTACCGCAGAAGGACGGAAAAATCAGAGTCTGTGTCGACTATCGTGATCTCAACCAGGCCAGTCCCAAAGATGACTTCCCCTTGGCGATATACACATCCTGATCGACAACTGCGCCAAGCATGAGTTGCAGTCATTTGTCGACCGTTTCGCTGGATACCATCATATATGGATGGATAAAGAGGATGCGAAGAAAATAGCTTTTATCACACTATGGGAGATTTACTATTACAGAATGATGCCGATTGGTTTGAAAAATGTTGGTGCCACCTACATGAGAGCCATGACTGCCATCTTTCATGACATGTACATAAAAAATCGAGGTGTATGTGGATGATGTCATCATCAAATCCAAGAAAGCCTCAAATCATATGGAAGACTTGAGAAAATTCTTCAACAGATTTAGAAGGTACAATCTGAAACTGAATCCCGCAAAATGTGCATTCGAGATTCCTACTGGAAAGTTACCAAGTTTCATTGTGAGCCGCCGGGGGATAGAATTAGATCCGTCAAAGGTCAAGTCCATTCAAGAGTTGCCACCGCTGAAGAACAAGAAGCATGTGATGAGTTTTCTGGGAATACTCAACTATATCAGCTGGTTCATAGCTCAGTCCACTATTATTTGTGAACCTATCTTCAAGATGCTGAAAAAGATGCTGCTACCAAATGGACTGACGATTGTCAAAAAGCTTTTTATAGGATTAAGGAATACTTATCTATGCCGCCAGTCTTGGTTCCTCCTGAACAAGAAAAACCCCTTTTGTTTTATCTCGCAGTACTGGATGGAGTATTCGGTTGTGTTTTGGGACAACATGATGAAACGGGGAGAAAGGAAGCGAGCAATCTACTACCTCAGCAAGAAGTTTACCCCGTACGAGGCTCGGTATTCCTTATTAGAACGAACCTGTTGTGCTCTGACTTGGGTAGCTCAGAAATTTAGGCATTATTTTTGTTCCTACACTACTTATCTTATATCCAAAATGGACCCGCTAAAGTATATCTTCCAGAAGCCTATGCGTACTGGCAAGCTCGCCAAATGGCAAATCCTGCTAAGTGAATTGGACATTGTTTATGTCACCCAGAAGGCAGCCAAAGGAAAATCTTTGGCAGATCACCTCGCCAGGAATCCTGTGGGAGGAGAATACGAGCCTCTAAAGACGTATTTTCCTGATGAAGAAGTATCGTTCATAGGAGAAGATATTGAAGAATCCAATGATGGTTGGAGGATGTTTTTCAATAGAGCCGCAAACTTCAAAGGAGTTGGCATAGGAGCAATCTAAGTATCGGAAACTGGTCAGCATTACCCGGTATCCGCCAAACTTAGGTTCCCATGCACCAACAACATTGTCGAGTACGAAGCCTGCATCTTAGGGCTCAACTGGCCATCGACATGAACATTTAGGAGTTACTAGTGATCGGAGACTCGAACCTACTCATACATCAGGTTCGAGAAGAATGGTCAACCAAGAACTCTAAGATACTCCCTTATTTGCATCACATACAGGAGTTGAGGAAAAGATTCACAAAGACCGAATTCCAGCATGTTCCTAGAATACAAAATGAGTTCCCTGATGCATTAGCCACTTTGTTATCCATGATTCAACATCCTGATAAAAATTTCATTGATCCCATCCAGGTCAAGATCTATAACCAACCAGCTTATTGTGCTCATGTTGAGGAAGAAGCGGATGGAAAACAGTGATTCCACGACATCAAAGAATACTTGACAACAGGAGAATACTCAGAGCTCGCCAATGCCACTCAGAAGCGCACACTGCACTGGTTATCTAACAGTTTCTTTCACAACAGAGGAATCCTGTATAAGTGGACTCCCGATTTGGGATTGCTAAGGTGTGTCAATGCAAGAGAAGCAACCAAACTATTGGATGAAGTGCATGCAGGGACCTGCGGATCGCACATGAACAATTTTGTACTAACAAAGAAAATAGTCCGAGCAGGATATTTTTGGATGACTATGAAAACAGACTGCATCCAGTATGTCAGAAAGTACCATCACTGTCAGATACATGCAGATATGATAAAGGTGCCTCTAAACGAGCTTACTGCAACAAGCTCACCATGGTCGTTCGCCGCTTGGGAAATGGATGTTATCAGGCCGATTGAACCTGCCGCATCAAAAGGACACAGGTTTACTTAGTGGAAATTGACTACTTTACCAAATGGTTCGAAGTAGTGTCATACAATGCAGTGACTAAGAAAGTTGTGGCAGATTTCGTCCGCGACCATATCGTTTGTTGGTTCGGAATCCCGGAGTCAATCATCACTGACAATGGTTCCAATCTCAACAACAATTTAATGGAAGCAATGTGTGAAACATTTAAGATCAAACACAAGAACTCTACAGTCTACATGCCGCAGATGAATGGAGCTGTAGAGGTAGCCAACAAGAATATCAAGAAGATATTAAGGAAGTTGATCAAAAGGCACAAACAATGGCATGAGAAGTTATCATTTGCCTTATTGGGATACTGTTCCACAGTCCGCACATCAACTGGGGCAACTCCCTACATGCTGGTTATGGTATAGAGGCAGTCATTCCCGCCGAGGTAGAAATTCCATCTTTGAGGATCATACAAGAAACATAGTTAGATGATGCAGAATGGGTAAAAGGTCGCTACGAGCAGTTAGCCCTTATAGACAGAAAAAGAATGAGTGCAATTTTCCACGGTCAGTTATATCAGAATAGGATGTCCACAGCCTTCAACAAGAGAGTTAACCCAAGGAAGTTTGCACCAGGGCAGCTGGTATTGAAGAAAATATTTCTACATCAAGATGAAGCCAAGGGGAAATTCTCTCCCAATTGGCAAGGTCCGTACATGGTTCACCGGGTTCTAACTGGAGGATCCCTTATTCTTGCAGAAATGGACGGAGAAGTCTGCCCGAAGCCAATCAATTCTGATGCAGTGAAACAATACTACATATAATCATATGTTTTTATTCATAATGTAATTTGAACTACGCCTGACCTGATTCTCGTTTAAGAGGGGATACATAGGCAGCACTATGGGTTCGGTCAAAATTTAATAAAAATTCCATTTTTCTCCGCTATTGGAACTGGGGCAGAATTTTGAGGAGGACCCTCAAAATTCCGAAGTCAGTTTTCAGCCTTTTCATCGCCAAAAGCGCCAACCCAGTAAACTAGGGCAGAATTTTTAGGAGGACCCTCAAAATTTTAATGTTGATTGATTTCAATCATTCAGCATAGCTGTCAGAAGCGCCAGCCCAGTAAACTGAGGTAGAATTTTGAGGAGGACCCTCAAAATTTCGGAGCAAGCAAGGTTGCAATGCCTGGGACCACATCGCAAAATGATTTTTTTCCAGATATATATACTTGCATTACACCTACTAAATCATGCATAACTATCATTTGAATCGCTATCGTTTCAACGCTACCCAAGTGATACTTGACGTCAGGAGTTGCGAGAAGATGAACTAACCTTTCCCCCCTCTACAGAACTCACGATTTTTCTTTGGATGCAGGTCACCAATCATTGAATACATTCTCATACTCACATTTTTTAGGAGCGAAACTACCAAGAGCAATCACTTATTCAAAAATTGTTGTCCGCACACAATATCCCAGTACTCATAATCAGCTATCAACTAAGAAAATCCTATTACTATCCACCCTTTACATTCTTGAATTGTATAAGGCTACTTATCTGCCTTTAAAGACTAAGCTCTATCTCCATCTGCATTTTGCATAAGGCTACTTATCTGTCTTCCGAGGTTAAGCTCTACCTCCATCCTGCATAAGGCTACTTATCTGCCTTTTGAGACTAAGCTCTGTCTCCATCTGCATTTTGCATAAGGTTACTTATCTGCTTTCCGAGGTTAAGCTCTACCTCCATCCTGCATAAGGCTACTCAGTTGCCTTCCGAGACTAAGCCCTATCTCCATCTGCATTTTGCATAAGGCTATTTATCTGCCTTTTGAGGTTAAGCTCTACCTCCATCCCGCAAAAGGATACTTATCTGCCTTTCGAGACTAAGCATTGTCTCCATCTACATTTTGCATAAGGTTTCTTATCTACCTTTTGAGGTTAAGCTCTACCTCCATCATGCATAAGGCTACTTATCTGCCTTTTGAGACTAAGCTCTGTCTCCATCCTGCATGGCTGGAATATTTCCACTTTATTTTGAATGGCTGCAATATCGCCATCTGCATTTAAATTTTTACTTTGGCTGAAAGATCGCTATCTTTTTGCATTCATCGGATGAATGATTGCCACCTTCTCATGGGTTGGAAGATCGCCAACTTATTCAAATGAGTCATAGTTTGGAGGCACCATCTGCATATCCCGGGAACACCATTTCAAGGCCTGCAAATTTTTATTTTTATGCTCTTCATGGCCCAGGACATCATAGTCTGAGGACGTCATCCTAACCGTCAGACGACAACATTCATGGTCCAACGGGAACTTACATCACGTTTAAATTACGCACAATATACGCCACATTACTTATTTGTAGGTACACCAGCTAGAGAATGACCGTCTTAGCAGGAGCGATCCCGCTGGGGTTCTCCACCGCCTACTCAACTCCAAAATACCTTTTCAAATCTAATCCAAACATCACGTCCAATCTTTTCTCCATCGACACACTCCATCAATAGTTCCTGAACTACATATGACTTGATTCCTGTAAAAGAAGGGATATGTAGGTAGCTTAGAAGCTAGATCTCGGTCAAAACTCTTTTCAGTCGCCGATCCGGTCAAAATTGGTCATCTTGTCTTTACCCGACAACTCTTTCATCCTCCTCGGGTAAAGAGGGGCGGCTATTGATACCCAATTTTTCCCTATGTATTTTTTTATACCCAAAATACTTCTAAAATAACATATTTGTGCATATATAAGCACACCAAAGGGTTTTTGGCATTATTATGGATTTTTAAACCAAATTATTACCTATTTTGTACCACAAAATCTAATTAAATATTACCAAAATTTTCATTTTTTATGAGCAATCTATTTTATTCTCATATTTACATAAAAACATAGCTATCATGATTTTTTCATATTTTTACAAATTCGTTTGCTATTTTTAAAACTAAATTGTATGTAATTGCAATTTTAGCCTACTTTAAGATTTAAATAGCGTTTTAATTAGAAATTCATTCCCAACATTTTTAAAATTATATTTATATACTATTTATTGACTCACTTTTTAAATTTATTTTAAGACATCTTTTACTATTTTTATATAAATAAAAGGAAAACATTGGCTATTTCAATTGTAGTCTCAATTCATTTCAATTATAACCACAATTCCATTTCAATTTTAGCATAAAATCTACCCAATTTCTAGCCCAATTCGTCTTAGCCCAATCCCAATTTAATCCAACCCGCCCGAAACTCCTTTCAATCCAGGTCGTTGATCCTTTTGATCAATGGGCACAATCAAACCTTTCCTTTTTAATTCCACCTACCCCAACCCTAACTCCTTATTTCTCTTAGACAGCCACCTCTGAAACCTCTTCTCCCTCAAAACGCTCTTAAGCACTCGAAACCCTAGAAGCCGTCTACCCTTCTTCGGCCATTATATCACCTTCCTTCACCCACAAACCATGGGTGTCAAGATTTCAAGGTCCGATCTCGACGGGTCCGCTCATATCCTCTACATATCTGTGGTTCAATGGTCCCTCCGGCCTTTCTCCAACGTATTCAAGCTTTAGGAGGCTAGCTATGGCCATCTACGACTCCAGACCGGACTTTCTTCCAAGCCTTCTCATTTCTAGGGTTTCAGAGAGACCTTAAAGCTATTCGAGGTTCCTTACTCTTTTATTTGCCTAGATATGTGGTGAATTTGTGCTATCTTCATCGTTTTAAGCCTTTTCCCCAATTTTCTTTTTTTTTTTTAAATTTAGTTTGTTTCGATTTAAGGTTTCTGAAAATCTCAAAATAACTTCTGTCTCTTTTTCTTCTTTTCTTTGTGTGGATCTGTTTATGCCATATTTTTATGAATTTTCCTCTTGTGTTCTTATATTTGCCTTGTTATATTCTAATTTTCTTTCTACTGATTTCTATAAGCATATTTTCATGTCTATCTCGTATGTTCCTTTACTGTATTTTACTGAGCTTTTAATCTCTGTTTGTCTTTACTGGACTTTCGTTTTAAAATCTAAGCATGCTTCCTCTACTATGTTTCTAAGCTTATGTAGCCTCTTCTCTTCTGAACTTATTTGGGGTAACAAGTTGTGCTTAAATGTGTTCCCTGTGTTTCAAATTAGTTTCCACATTCAATTTGCCTTGAATCCGATGTTCTCTTTGTTTGTTTTCTCATAAGTCTCTGAAGGAGACTACTGAATCCTCTCTGTATGACTCTAAATCTTTTCTATACGATGTTCTCTTGTTTGTGTTGTTTAAGTGCTTTATATATGAGAGCCTTTCTTTCAAAAGGCTTTTTTGCCAACTTGTGATTGATTCCGAACTCCTTTTTCTGAGGTTCGATTGAGCGTTTTTTATTTTCTTTAAATTAATCCCCTCTTCACCTTTCCTAGTTGGATCCATTCAGACCAAGACTAAAATCCTGATTTTTTACTGGCTGTTGATTGATTGTCTTTGCTTGTTGTGCCCAAATCGTGTACTACTAAAATATTTCCTTATATAAGCTTCTGTGTATTTGCCCCTGTTATACTGCTTTGGAAAAGATTTTGAATCAAAACCTTTCCTTAATTGTTTTTCCCGTTTGAATCAGATCCCTTAACCAAAGGGAAATCTTATGTGATTGATTTTGAAACTATTCTCTTACCTTTTTCTTGCTTGTTTTCTGCACTATAAAAGGGGATACCCTTTTGCACTTGAGACATAACTTCTGCACTCGAAACAAGCTCTACACACCTTAACACAGAACTTTAAAATACACTCTCAATCACAGTATTAAGCACTCTGCTTTCTACTCTCTTCTTCCACATACTTCTATGATTGCTTTCTGAAACAACTTTGAATTCTCTGCAAGCCTTCAAGTGTTCTACTGAAATTTAAGTTTTCTCCTGTTGTTTTACTTGCTATTATTGCTCTGCTGTTCTGTTTATTTTTCACTTTGCAACTGGTATGTTCTTTTAAATAATTCTCCTCCACTACATGTTTACTTTCTAAAGTTTTGTTATGTCTTCTTCACTATGTTCCTGCAATTTTGGTACTATTTATCTTATATTAACCCCTTCCCCTTACCCCTTTGTATGTGAGTATGGTTCAAGACATAGCAACACTATAACATTGCTGTCTATAATTCTGAACTGGGTTCTTTGAACCCCTGACTCAATCAACTCCCACTTCCCTATCCCCTATTATGTACTTATGCCTTGACTTAGGTCTGATAGTGTCCTAATCACTATCCAAATTTAGGTTTGACCTTCAAGGTCTGCTACTAACTTGTTTAACCCAAACAAGTGGTCAAGGGTGTGCCAGCCTGCATTTGTGGCTGGACATGACCACCATTTATTATGGTTTCCCAATCACTTTGCACTTATTCCTAGTTCTAAGTTCTTCCCCTCTATTGCAAGCCATGCTTTGGGACCCATGAGCTCCCTCTGAACTTGGATGCATGAGGGCTGGCTCTTCCACACTGCACTATTCTAATTCTAAATGGTATTCTGAGTACAAGCAATGTCGGGAATCCCTGAGACTCCTTGGAACTTTGAAACACTATGGATAAAGAGAAGGATTTGGAAATCTAGATTCCGGAACTGGTTAATCACATATTGTTAGACATTAAGATTGAATTAGGCAGTTTGGATCTAGTTGTTGGTCTTTGATGTATTTTATATCTTTGTCTTTTGGTTTGTAATAATTTGTATAAAACTCGGGGAATATAGTAAAAGGGCGGGGGGGAGGGGGTTACTTTCTTGCATCAGCAAGGGTAGATATCATGCTTTAGACTTTATCTTTTGCGCTAGAAATCCTGCCTATATGTCTGTTTAATATTTCTAACTTAGTCACGTAGAGACCATGCCTATATGGTTAATGCTTAACTGTTCTAACAAATCACATAGAAAGCATGCATATAGGATTTAACGTTCATACTTTGTAATCATGCACATAGAGATCCTGCCTATAGGAGTTTAAATTTTTTTTCTAAAAAAATTCATGTATAGATATCATGCCTATAGGGAATGCATATTTATTAGGCAAAACTTTAGGATTAACTATATAAGCATCCTTTTCATAAGTTCTTAAACAAGTTCTGAAAATAAAATGTAGATATCATGCATATAGGATTCTACATCAAATTCGTATGATTCGTTTAAAGCATTAATAATCTATTTTCTTAACGACTTAACTCGGTAAAGTTTTTTTCCTGAAACTTAATCTTTCCGATAAAAACACGCCTTCAATTAGTGTACACTTTCTTTGAAATCTATTTCTTTAATTACATGCCTTTTCTAAAACGGTTACTTTCCTAATATTCCGCCTAAACATTTTTTCAACTAAATTCCAGTCTTCCTGAACTTGTTTAAACCAATTCTGCAATTTACTCTTTCCTTCAGAAGATTTCTGATTTTTGAATGCACTTTTACAAATATTTCTGTTTTTCTTTTACTCGAACAATATGCTGATTTTCTTTGAAACTTATTTTTAAGGCTTATTCTGCGGTCTGCTCTCTCTTTCAAACTCTTCTGCAATCAGTACTTTCTAAATAATTCATTTAAAATATCTTAATTTCTGACAATTGTATCCAAATTGCCTAATGCAGACTTTTTGTCTTAATATTTGCTAAGCTAGTTCGTTCGCCACTTAATTTATAGTTTAATACCAAATCAGTACGTGCAAGGTATGCTAAACTATACGTGTTATCTGTTTTAAGGGATTTCTTTTAGCCTTATTTATTTTTCTTGTCCTTTCCCCTATTTAGTATTTGTTTTGATTCACGAATTAGACTTTTCTCCTTTGAAACTCCACAAAAGCCCTATCCCTTTCTTCCCATTTTAGGATTAGAGGTCCTAATACCCCGGGACTGATAGTTTGGGACATGTACTAGTATGCAATAAGTAATCGAGACTAAACACGCTTTAATACCTCAACGGGGTGGGAAGGGCATAATATGGATATGATGACCGATGCGCTAATATCATGTGCGACCCCTCTTTGAGGAGTGATTGTTGGATATTGCATTGGTGTGATCCATATTTTGTATAAACCTAGGACCCCTTTTCCCTTTTCTTTACTTGTAAATGTTTTCTTCAAATTATGTCTTCTTAAAAAATAATCCTTCTTTTTCTAAAATAGTTTATTCTTTTTTTAAGCTTCCAAACTTATTTGTAATGACTATGTGCAAACCTTATCTTTTTCTTTGAAGTCACAATTATAGCATGAATGAGAACCATACTAGTGGATCGTAAGGGGTGCCTAACACCTTCCCCTCGGGATAATCTATAAGCCCTTACCCAAAAGTGCCTAACAGCTTTCCCCCAGGATATTCTATAAGCCCTTACCCAAACTCTAGTTTCTTCTTCTCAATTTCTTTGTTCCTTCAAAAGTTTCCTAATGCACTATAATCATTAGGTGGCGACTCTCCAAATCCAAAACCCAATTCTCGCAAGAGAATAAAGAGTTGCCCTACCATAATGTTGTATACCCGATTTCCGGACTCTCCGTCCGAATGGAAAGAGGGGGCGTCGACATTGTATTTACCATTTGTGGATATATTTTCAGAAAACCGCTATTCGTAGCTATATTTGAATTATATAGAAAATTCACTAGTTTTTATGTATTTTGAGGGAGGAATTTTCTGGAAATCTCTGTATCTATATTTCGCCTTGATTTTACACAATGTATATATTTTTTATAGGTATGCATGTATTTTTTTTGCACCATGTATGTTTGACTGTATTTTGTGGTTATGTACTCATGTATATACACATCTGTATTTCTGTATCGCGTTGATTGTATTCATTGCACGAACAGATACAATTGTCATAAGTTGTATTCATTGCACGAACGAGCATAGTGAATACAGACGCCTGGCAAGGAAAAATTTGCTAAATGATAAATATTGAAACAATAGTTGTGAATTGTAATTAAATATGAAATTATAGTGCTTTCTAAAATTTTCTCGTGAAAAAATCAACAGCCTAAGCCACTCAATCCTTTAAATAAGGTGGGGGTGGGGATTTGCATGTATACCCGCTTTTTGGGTCACGTTTTAACTTGTGCCAGCTTTGCAAAAACATTACAAGCATACCCACTTTTTTGCATAACTTCAGTATGCGAGGCTGAAGTAGCAAATACAATCACGCAAAACTTCAGCATTCTAGTAGACGGGTCTGAAGTAGCAAAGGCAATATGGTGAAGTTTTTGTCCTGGATAAGATGCTGAAGTTATTTAGTTTATTTGTAAAAACTTCAGCATTAAAATAACTGAAGTTTTTTTGTCATGGATTCATTAGTTTTGTCATAAAACTTTTTAAAAAATTTCAACAGAAGATGCTGAAGTTATTTAGTTTGTTTGTAAAAACCTAAGCACTAAATAAGCTGAAGTTCTTCTTGTCTTGGATAAGCTTTTTTAAATATTTTAACAGAAGATGCTAAAGTTATTTAGTTTATTTGTAAAAACTTCAGCACTATATAAGCTAAAAAAAATTTCTCGATTCATTAGTTTTGTCATAAAGTTTTTTAAAAAATTTCAGCAGAAGATGCTAAGTTATTTAGTTCATTTATAAAAACTTCATCACTATATAAGCTAAAGTTTCTGAAAAAGTTTTCTAACATACTAGATAAATAATCACCTTATTCTTTCCTAGTGTATTACTACTATAAAATAATCAGATTGCCAACAGTATCTAAATTATAAATTTTGGAAATAATAAACGTGAAAAAAATAGAATTATGTGGAAATATTCACAAATTATTGTCTACTAACTTACGTAATTATTTATAATTTATTTTTAAATAATCTAATAAATATACTTATGGCAATCATTCGATGAACTGAAGTTTCATAGCAGCACCAACAACAGCCGAAGAAAGAAGAAGAAGAAGAAGGAGGAGGATGAGGAGTAGGAGAACAAAAAAGGGGGCTAAAGTTGTTTAAAAAATGGGTACAAGTTAAAACTTTAAAAAAAAATATATGTTAAATTATGGCGATCAAATAGGATGACCCATGCAATTTTTACTTCAAATTATAAGTGTTACACTAAGCGGGCTGCAGGCTAGCCCATGGGCTAATCCAATTATTTCTTAAATAAAAATGGAAATTTTACAACTTATAGAATACTTTAGTACCCTATTATTAAATAAATACCATTTTAAAATATTACATCCTATAAATACCTTTTGTAGCTTATAGCAAAAAATTTAAATATAGCACCATCCTACAATTAAGGCACCATATATGCTACAAAATATATTTTCTCTCCCCTTTTGTATTTTTCTCTCACCTAATTACCGTATATCTCCGCTGACCAGCTTCTCTCTCTCTTCTTCCATACGCTTTACCATCTTCTCCACAAACACACGTTTCTCCGTCATTATCAAAACAAAGTTCAAAATCACCCTTAATCTCTATTTGTCCACCATTATCAAAACAAAGTTCAAAATCATCAGGGATTCACTCTTCTATTTCCGATTTTTACACTCTTGGTAACGTATCTTCTTCAAAGCTACTTTTCATTATTTTGTTTCTCTAATTTCTATACCGATTTTATACAAATTTCTGAAACACTAACCATTTGTATTGTTAATAATCAGGAATCTTTGAGTTTTCTCATCAATGGCGAATTCAACGCTACTCAACAGAGTACCCACAAGTATACCCACCAAAATTCTCAATTTTGATGGGCCCTCTTTCTCGTTGCAAATAACTCTAGCGGAGTCAGTTTTTGCAGGTTTATCAGCATCTATAGTTGATGAGAGAAGAATTAAATTACACAATGACAAGTTGAAAGAAGTCGAAGTTGATAAATCTTCAAAAGAAACCAAAAATCCAGTTGGCTCAAAGAGGAAAAAACCTATGAAAGATTCACGGAACCAAAATGTAATTGCTATTTGTATCAATATGCATCCAAATAAACTTATTTGTATTCATAAGTATTCAATCCTTTTTACATATATGATGTTGTATTCATATGTATGTAGTTGTATTTTTGTACTTTATGTATAAGGTATTCAATCATATACATGTATGATGTTGTATTCATATGTATCTGACTGTATTTTTGTATATTTATGTATACAGTATTCAATTTTTTCACATGTATGATGTTGTATTCATATGTATCTGGTTGTATTTTTTTACTTTTTGGTATATTGTATTCTGTTTCTTTTATGGTATCTATATGTATTCATGTGTATTCTCTTTTATGTGCCATCTTAACTCGTCATATACTATGAACACATGTAGAGATATTTAGTCCAGTAGAGCTATTGAACATGCCATTGTTGAGACATGAATTAGTCCATCAGAAAGGCCTAGTCTTGCCAAACCAGAATGTGATTTGATAGAGTAATTAGTTTGGCAACCTATATTGTATGGCATCGTGTCCTGATCAATATTTTTCATAATCAGCTGGTCGCTTTCATAATTTTAAAGCTATATGGACCATGAAGGTTTCTTTTGGATATTCTACCTAGTAAACTCATAAATTTTTATTCTACTAAGCATTTAATGACGATAGTTAGGTTAGTTCCTGAAACATCATGTAGACATCTGCATTTACTGGGAAAGAAGCCTCACTTTGTGAGTAGAAGTTTATTGCTAACTTTGTACTCTTAACTTCTTGCCTTATACAAAGTACTCTTTACTTATTGTGTAATAGCTTTCCAAGAGAATTACCTGTGCAATTGAGAAGGATTGGTTTTAATAAATCTTTAGTTAGTTGCTCTATGATAGAAAAATTGCAGAACACTTTGCTAATTAGGAATTTCTTGATCACTTGCTTTGCATTTTTATTAAAATCAAGCATGTCAAGCTTTGGTATATTGTATTTAATCCTTTTCACATGTATGATGTTGTATTCATACGTATCGGGTTGTATTTTTGTACTTTTTGGTATACTGTATTCTATTTTTTATATGGTATCTATATGTATTCATGTGTATTTTGGTAGTTTCCAACTGTTCAATTTTAATTTAAGTTTTACTTGTATTCGGATTTAGCCTTGTCACTATATTTAGTATTCTGTAAGTGTTTGCAATTTATTCAACTGTATTAACATGTATCTTTTATTGTTAGTTGTAGGAAATTAATTTTTTGTGAAACACCAGCCAAAATTAGTATCCCGTATTAGTAATTACACTAACACTGATATAGTCTCTCAGCTAAAAGATAAGCTTACTCCCGTTCAGTACCAACAATTCGACAATACATGCTTTTGATAATTTCTTCAAATGAAGTGTATATTCAACATCAACTCTTCAAATGCTTCATGGCTCTCCAGTTAGACGGCACTCCTAACAACGTATTTGCAGTACGCGTCAATGGTACTTAATTACATTTCACATTAGGGGAGTTTGCGCTTGTGACTGGCCTCAAAAGTGTAGGTAAAGATGAAGATTTTGAGTTTAGTGCAACTATTCCAAACCAGCTTATTGAGACTTACTTTGGGGGTGCTAATATTTTCAAGAAGAAATATTTGATACAATACTTCGATGTCAAGAAATGGGGTCCTGACAATGATGGTGATGCCTTGAAGATATCTTTGTTGTATTTCATACACACCTTTATTTTTTTTTATCTGAGAAGAATAGTGCAACTATACTAAGGCTACATTTGACTTAGTAGAGAGTAGGCGCTATTCTGAATATCATTGGAGTATAGATGCATTTTATCTGTTGATAGATATTTATCTTACAGGAGTCAAGTATGTATTAATGCAAACTAACTTTGCTTGCACATGTTGTATGCAAGAAACATGTTACTGTCAAAGAACTCAGTTGTTTATAAAAGAAATTAGTTATATCTCTTTCTGGGTTCATATGTATTCAACTGTATTTAGCTGTTAAACGCAGATATATTCAGTTGTAGTACTACCGAATTAATTCAGATGTATTCATTCTTTCTGTTTTCAGTTGTATTTAAGTATATTATTATGTATTCAGTTGTATTCGACTATATTTAGCTGTCAATTTTAGTTGTATTTAATTGCATTAGTCAGTGTATTCAACTGCATTTAGATGTCACATTAAGAGGTATTCAGTTGTATTCAGCACCATATATTCACATATATCTTTCAAGTTCATAAAATATATATTATATAACGCCATTTCATTTGTATTCCATAGGTTGTATGTAGTCAATTATTATAATATTTATACAGTCATATGTACGCTAATTAATCGTTTATACTCGGTTATACTCAACTATATACTTCATAAAACATTTACTGTATAAAAATACTTCAACGATATGTTTCAGAAAAAAATTCACGTAATTCATTTCAGAATATAATAATTGAAAATTTCATTGACAAATCGTTCAAGCATCAATACATGTCAAATTGTATACTATTTACTACGGGGAGCATTTCTACAAGTTCACTTGTTATGTCCTCCCTGACCACATATGCTACATGAATGCTGATTTTTCGGCTGTAGCAATTCACTTAAAGTTTTATCTCGCTTCTTTTTTGGCCTTCCAGGAGGTCTTTTCCATTTGGGAGGTAGCATAACCTCATCTGCAACATGTTGTGGTATATTCCAATCATTTCTGTCCGGTAGCGGGATAACTGGCACATTGTATGTCATTACAATTGTATTTGGTTTGTAATAGATAGAGCAATATTCTTCTGGCATTAGAAACTTGATCTTCAATACAACCCAAGCATGTGGGCATGGCAATTCATCAACTTGGATCCTCCCAAAAACACATTTTCTCCCTAACAAGCACACTGTGTGGTTCCTCCCACCATCGTTAACCGTATGTAAGTATTCAGTTGATGGTACCACCTATATTCTAAAATATAAATTTAAGTTTTCGAGCATTAACAAATGAATATTTCTGAATTGATAAGTTACACACAACTGAAATATTTGCATTTATACGAATAAATCATATATTTTATCCATGATGCAAACATAAGTGCTAGAATCATAATGCAAACATTACATATAATGTAATAAAACTATAGAAACACTCATGTTCCTATTTTATGCAAGATTATGCAAACATATCCACTAGAATCATATGTATTGACATTAAGCATTAAAGCTTATTTGACATATATTTTGTTCCTTGTATTCCAAAAGTGTAGCTATCCAGTTTCTAGTTAAATTAACACCAAATGTATGGAAAAATCTGTCTTTTATGATTTTTAGAATATACGTATTCATATGTATTAAAAACATGCCAGACTGTATTAATAATTAAAACTAATTTTATTCAGTTGTATTCATTTCGTTAATTCAGAAAACAATTGAGATATATCAAGCAATTACAACAAAATATAACTTACAGTCATACGTATCGACAATCCCTCATTCAAAGTCAGCATCTCCTGGTATTCTTTCCTAAGAGTTGTGTATGTATGTGTAGCTTCTTTGCGGTTACTACAATTCCAACGTCCAAACATTTTCTAACTTCTTCGAGGAAATTATTGCCTTTTTAGCCCTCCACGCCAACATATAGCTAACATCCACACCTAATTCTGATTTCATATCATCAGTAATATCCCTTGGCGTGTATTTCCTTTTACGATTTGTAAGCTTAGGTCTTATCATACCACTAATAAGGCTGCTACTAGCCTGCCGTTGCTCATACACCTTGTCCTGCAACAGACATTTATGGTTATCGTTAAATTCCCTCACCTTGAATAGTTCTGATTTGTTAATGCTTGAAGCCTTAAACCTCCATTGACAATCTTCTGAAATACATAACAATGCGTAACTGCAATTAACCATTCTATATTATATTAGATCCACTGTTGTGTTTTTATATCAGTAACATAAGGCATCATATGTATCAGTAAAACGAGTATGAAATTTTTTGTGAAAATTCATATAGCAATCACATGGCCTTAACAGAAAAGACACATTAAATAGAACCTAAAGAGAACGAGAAACCATTTCTTCATAAGATGTACATAATTTATTGACTTTAGCACTGGAAAGTCTATGTTGCTACCGCCTTCAGTAACCCAAAAAGCTTTCTTGCTCTTAGTATTTGTTCCTCTAGCAGTTCATCTTAGAGAAAAATAATGGAACTTTTCTGAAAATTGAAATATCGCAACATGGCAAGTCTCCAAACATTACAGTTGTCTTTTTATATCAGTAACATTTATTTTGATACATGTATTTAAGGACCCTTAACACACACATGTTTACTTCAAATGGGATCACGATGTTGAGAATACAAAAATACACATAAATACAACAAGTAATACTTACAGCACCATCCAATGATTGAAAATTCAATGGAATTTTTTTTTGAATACGTGCAAACCTTACAGCATTAGACCTGTCAACCCGGAATTGAAACCTTTGAGCTATAGCATAATTCTCCATCACCTCTTTCAATGTAGCCTTATCCTTATAAATTTGTCCAAACGAAAACCTCTTTTTGATCAGTTCTTGAAATTATCAAATCTATATCAAATCTTTGTGGATTTCGAACACTCCGCTTGCTTCACCTGAATTGAAAACATCTAGAGCCATTGTATCATCTGTATCAGACTCGCACCTTTGAACTGCTTCGTCTATTTGCAAAATATCTCTTTAATTTAAACTGCCTCCAAATATATGATCTTTTTCGATAACTGTTATGCATAAAGGATACATCCCAAATTCTCTATTCTCCCTTTTCAATTCTACATATACTCAACCCATATCATTGTGTATTTCCATTGGCGTGCAATTTCCCTCTACTTTGTATTGTATTTTAATCATCTTTGAGCTCAAATCGATGCCCAGTTGATTAGAAATTGAAGCAACCAGATCATTAAAGGAGGCATACTCCTTTATCAATATTCCCTCAATTGAAAAGTCGATGTAATTGCCCTCATCACTCCACTTGCCAGAATGACGCAACAAAACTTTTAAACGTGCCATATGTATGGAGTAGTTATACCTTCGTATGTATATAATTTGTGTCAATCGAAAATGAGGAGAAGAGAATGGAAGAAAATCGATCAATTGTTGCTCTGTATTTTAGTTTTTTTCATGTTTCTGGGTTTCTTTCTTAGTGCAGAATACAGATTAATGATGGATTGTTTGAGTTGAGTAAAATTATGAGAGAATCGTATGATTTGATTTCCTTCCGTTTAACCTTCCAGATATTGCGCAGTTACGTTACTACATTTAAGGTTAAAACTTAAATACAGGTAAATACATATCTACATTAGCTGGCATTCATGTTGTTACGCCTATTTTTTCTTGTATTATTGAATACAACATCTTAAATATATGAAATATATTGCATAAAAACATAAATGATATCTATAACATGTAATATAGCAAAGGATATCAATAAATGATTATTTAGGCCTGAAAGAAAGAAGGTGCTTTATGAAAAAATCTCAATAAAAATCTATGAGAAAGTTAAATTTTTGGGTAGAGACTAAATGGTATACGTAAATACAATTTATCAACTTTTTACTTGTTAAAGGATAAATAATGTGTATAAGCTTATATTCATTATTAGTAATTTCATTTAAGGACTTGAAGTAGTCACATTTTCACCCTAAATTTTGATTAGATTGATCGGATCATAATTATATGAGTTAAATTCCACCCTAGTTTATGTCCAAACACAATTTCACTGTCTATATTTTTTTTAAAAATATTATAATACATTACTTCACCTTCAACTCATATATTGCTGAATTCCCTACTTGATTTTCTTCTCATGAAACGTTAAACAACACATTGTCGCTACTTTCTGTTTTATACTTTTTTTAAATATAAATATGAGTAACTGTCACAATAAATAAAAAAGTAACCATCACAGACATATATATAGTTGAAATTGAGAAAAATAATTTTTAAAATTATGTTGAAAAATTATTTTTAGAAGTTGAAGTTATATTTGGACATGCATTTTATTTGAAAAGAATTAAAATTTTGTGAGTGAAAAAAAAAATCTATTAGAAACTAAAAAATTTTGCTCAAAAAAATTAATTAAATTCCATAAATAAATAATGTACATATTTATATATAATAAAAGGAGAGGCAAAAGCACATTATTAATACAAATAACATAATCACAAAAAACCAAGTGACATTGTTAAGACAAAATAAACTACCTTTTTAACTAAAAACATTTTAAATTTTAAATTAGTTAGTTAGTCTATTTGAATTAATAAATATAGATATATATATAATTAGCTATATTAGAAAAATAAAAATAAAAAAATAACTACCCATTCAAATTGGGGAATAGTTTCAAGTTGGAGTTTTAAAGTTATTTTAAAATAAAACAAAAATAAGAAAAAATTAAATTAGCTACAATAAAAAATAAAAATATTAATTAAAACAAACTACCTATTCAAGTTGGGGAATAGTTTCAATTTGGAGTTTCAAAATTATTTTAAAATAAAAACGAAAATAAAGAAATAAAAAATTGGTAATTCTAATAGGGGCGTGATTCCAATTTGAAGTTTTTAAATTATTTAAAAATAAAAAATAAAAATAAGGAAATAAAAGCTGCCAATTTTAATTGAGGAGAAATTTCTTTCTAATAATAGTAGTCTCTTTATATATATATATATATATATATATATATATATATATATATATATATATATATATAATCAATCCAGCCACTAATGGCATCCTAGCCCAAGAAGAAGAAGTTTCAAGATCAAACAACAAGATTTAATATCAAACTCCCAGCCAGGGATAAAGTATAACAAGGAAAACACAGCTGAACAATAATCCTCCCAAAACCGAGAAGTCACGAGTATAGAGTCTCTAATGAGTACCAATACACTGTCTGAAAGGAATTACAGTGTCTGACAAAACAATAAGGGAAATAAATTGATAAATACAGAATAAACAGGTTCTGCGGACGCTGGCAGCTACCTCAATACTCTGGTACATCTGAAATAGATAGCAGCAGCAACTCTACGCCTTTGAAGCACCTGAATCTGCACACAAGGTGTAGGGAGTATGAGGTGAGTCTACCAACTCAGCGAGTAATAAGCATGTATAAAAACCCGAAGATAAGAAATCTCGAAATAGCACAGAATGAAGCTATCTAGCAGTTCTATGTAGTACAAACCTCAGATATGTGCATATAAAGTAACAGTAAATTAATGTATGAGATGCAATGCAATGCATGACCACTACGGAACGTGCAGTCCGATCCATTTGGGTACCCGGGCTCACTGTGGGGGTTCAGATTCCGGAGGGGCTCCTACAGCCCAAGCGCAATATCATAGTAACATACGCTGCGATGCGCAGCCTGACCCATCTATCAATCCAGCTATATGCATACAAGCCTCACAGGCACAAATAACCTACCATTTTTAGTTCCGTTTATCAATAATTAGAGAATTAGGTGTTCAAAACCTTAGGAGTTTCCAAATCATTTGTAAACAATGTTCTAATGCAGGACTGATATTATGAAAACATGCTAAGATTCATAGAAACAATGATAACGATCCTCACGGGATCCAACTAATCGGCACGCAACCCAAATATGTTCATAACCATCCAAGTAGGGGGTTTACCGGCTCATTTATAGCAAACAACACAGTACAATGCCACTCGGTCGGACTAAGCCATAGTCCCCAATCATGATCGACCTCGCACTCACAGTAGAGTACGTGTATCGCCTCAATATACCGGGGTTTCGAACCCTCGTGTCATCATCTACACCCATAACTCACCTCAAGCCGGCCGCAAACTAGCTCGTAATGCCTTTCCCTCGAGAACCAACATCCGCGGATGCCAAATCTGGTTAAAACCGACAAGAATACGTCACAATAAGCAAATGGAACATAACCTAATCGAAGTAACTCGAAATACACCCAAGAACACGAAGTTGGCAAAACCCGAGCCCTGGGCCCACTTCTCGAAAAATTATAAAATTTACATTTTCGGAATCCTCGTCTCGCCACGAGTCCATACATATAAAATTCATCAAAATCGAATTCCAATTGCTCCTCCAAATTCCCAAATTTTCATGTGAAATTTCAAGCCCTAGTTCATCAACTTTTACACCCAATATCAGAGAATTCATGGTTGAATCTTCAATAAAATGATGAAATAAGATCACGAAACTTGCCTCCAGTCACTTCCCCATCCGACCACTACGGGAACGCGACCATCCCTCGCTAACACAAAGACGGCTGAACCCCAAGCTTACACGAACGCGAGGACCTACAGCGATCACGAAGGCCAATATTTGGCTGCCACAGCTGCTGCAAATTCTGCAGCAAAAGTTCAACTTCCAACACCTCGATCAACCATCCGAAACCTTCCCGAGGCCCCTGGGACCTCAACCAAAAGCAAAAATATGCCCTAATACTTCATTCAAACTCGCTCGGCTATAAAAACGCTATCTTTAACATCAAATATCACTAAAATCATTGAATTTCATTCTAAGTTAAACTAAAACTTTCCAAATACACTTTCGATCCAAAACGCAACCAAACGATGTCCGAATGACCTGAAAATTTGTAGACATATCCAAAATCACCTAACGAAGCTTCTACAACTCTCGGAATTTCATTTCGACCCTCAGATCAAAATCTTACCTATCAACCGGAATTCGCCGAAATTCAATTTTAGTCAATTCAAGCCTAGCTCTTCACCGGACCTCCAAATTAAATTCCGATTTCTCTCCCAAGTCATAAATCACCATCCAAAACTAGTCAAATCATCGAAAATCCATTCCGAGCCCCCTAACTCACAAGTCAATGTCCGATTGACTTTTCAAACTTATGCTTTCCTTAAAGAGACTATTGGTCTCATTTCTAACCAAATTCAACCCAACACACTTCAAACTCACCAAACTCATATATTAACACAAAGGGAAGCATAATACGGGGATAATGGGGCTGAAGTACAGAAGATAACGGGTCGGGTCATCACACATACATATATATATATATATATACACACACACATACTTACACGAAGAGAAGTAAATAAGTATATGATGCCAAGTGGCATAACCATAAGATGCCAAGTATAGATTTTTAAGACAAATATCAAAAAAAGTTGGCATTTTAAAATTATTTTTGAATAAAAAATGAAATTAAAAAATATAAAAAATTGCCAATTCAAATCTGGGAGTAGTTTCAAGTTAGAATTTTAAGACAAATAAATTACCTTTCTAAGTAAAAAAATATTTTGAATTTTAAATTTTGAATTAATTGGTTCCTCTATTTGTATTAATAAATATAAATATCTTATAATTAGCTATAATGAAATGAAAAAATACTACCCATTCAAATTGGATAGGAGTAGTTTCAAGTTTGAGATTTAAAATTATTTTAAAACAAAAAAACAAAAAAAAAAGAAAACTAAAATTAACTATAATAATAAAGCGTAAAGAGAAAAAGAAAAACTACTCATTCAAATGAGGGAGTAGTTTCAAGTTGGATTTTTAACATAAAAAATAAAATTAAAAAAAATAAAAGATTACCATTTCAGGGAAATAATTTCAAATTGGAGTTTATAATTATTTTAAAATTAAAAAACAAAAATAAAGCAATAAAACAACTTTGTTTCAAATTGTGGAGTAGTTTCTTTCTAATATTCTATATTCTATATATTTTATATATCTATATATTATTAAAAAGAGTGGATAAAACCCTCTCCTCAATCCAAGTGGTAGCCCGGAAAAAAGCCATATCATCTATATCTAATTAAAGGGAGGGAAAAGAGCACCATATTGAACCAAGTGGTATAGCCACAATTAGCCAAGTGGCACATTAGGACAAAGCTCCAAAAAATTTAGAGTTTAAAAATAATATATATATATATATATAGTCTGAAACAAATAATGACAAAATAGAGGAAAACTAATCTAATCCTCTAACTCACGTTCTCACTTCCTATCCCCAGTTTCACTTGCACGGAACCACCTATATAAATATAGGACATTACACATTAAAAAAAGGAGCAACAATACATATTAAATAACTATGATTTTGTACATATATTTACAATGAATTCTTTCATTTTATCTTCATCGTTTCTTAGAGGATAACTATCGTAATAGAGAAGAAATTATTACTCTATGCTATGAGTAGGATAGAACAAGCAAGGTTCTTAACAGAACTCTCTTCATCAAAAATAAGGGTACTTTATTTTTTGTAAGTAACACTTCTTCACCTCCTTATGTTTTAAATTTTTGTTTATATTATTGTTTCTACAACAAAATATTGCCCAGATAAAGTTGTTTGGCTTAAAATCTCCTCTTATTTTAACTATTATCACCATCGATAAAGTCAAACCATATAATAAAGAAGAATCAAGATTTGCTACTACCGGAAAAGGAAAATATTTCATATGACAAAGAAAATGATTGTGTTCCTTCAACTAACTAATTTGTGCGTTTTTCTTCTACATTTTCAAACTTGCATATGAAGTACTGTTGGTTCGTATTCTTATTTGAATATTACAAAATCATTTTAAATTATAGCCTCATACGAATAACCATTTCTCGAAAATAATAATAGTTGTAAAACTTCCAACTTCACAGCTAAATGATCATGTTGTTTACAAATTCTCTTATGAAAAGAGAAACATTCAGTAATATCTATATTTTCATAAAATTTGGCCAAGAGATAATCGCTGTTACTTGAGGATTTAATATTTTGCAAACTGTCAAAATCTCTGATGCAAATGTAGACTTGGAGTTGGTCATTTCATGTCATGATCGATGTTATATCTAACTTCATTTGTTAATATAGATTATTGACTCTAAATAGGAAGTATTTAACCGAACACCTCTAAGACTAAATAAAGAAAGGCCATGCACCTATGATAAATTACTCTTTTCAATATATGTGTTAATTGTGTGCTCATGTTCTTGATTGATATTGAGGCAATAATATTAAATCCCAACTTTAAAAATACGTAAAGAGAGAAAGTGAGTCTTTGATTTAATAGAAAGAAAAAATTAATATTTAGCTATTTCTTCGGGTTGACCTTCTTGGAGAGTCAAACAACTCTTTCTTACTATGCTTTTGTTCAACTCTGTCATACATTGTGAATTATTAATTAGGTAGACTTGTAGTACTTTTTTATGTAATTTTTAAATATGTAAATTCTATTAAAAATTACTCTGAATAATCTATTCTTAAAATTAAATCATAAATAAAGATGTTTGACTCCCCAAATAGGTCAACCCTCATACAAATAGGCACCGAGGGACTATATCTTATGTGGTATGGATGGTACGAACAAAGGCATGATGTCATATATTCTGGTATCGCTACTTTATTGGTATATGTGTGTATATACGTTTGAATATTAAATTATAGAGTGCAACAAAATGATTCGCTCGAGAAGAAGCAGGTTTTATATCCCCCTATTCACATTATCATTTTGCCACGATTCACCTTTTCACCCATTAATCAAATGCTTCGAACTTTGCTATCATTCTATGATAACATAAATTCATATGGGCAAAATTTATGTGTGCGTCTAATCAAGTTTATTATGTAGTCTGTAACTTTATCAAGATGTGCAACACTGTGCTAAAGATATATGATCAAAACTCGCGTGAATTTGTAATGACATATGTAGCTGAAAGTTGATGGAAAGACATAGAAATATCAAAGGCATAAACATTGTAAAATCTGGAAAAAAAATTGTTCATTGTTTAGGATAACAAGGGCCTATATGAGTGGAGTTGTTATGCTACATAATTTTTTACCCATGACGAAAACTATAACGAGTGTCAGATACTTAGATATTATTAACAAGCAAAATAAAGGATCCATGTTACAATTGATAAGTTCTTCGGCCATAGTTATATTAAGCTAATTATGCTTTTACTGTAATGAACGCATAAATAATACTATAAAATAGTTTTAACTTTCAATTTACTTTACAACATCCGCGTATATAAAAGTAGGAAGTTTACATTTGTCATTGTGCGAACTGTCTTTATTAAACTATATCTGTAAAATTTACATTTAGCTAAAAATAAGATTATAATTTTTTCTACTTTTTCTTTTATCGCTGGTACTATACTAGTAATTAAGTAATAACAAAAAAATTATTTATTAAAAATTAACAAAAAAAAGTAACTATTTTGTTTTGTCGCGGACTAATATATTTTTAAAGTAAAAATCTGTCCAAACGGATCGTATCAGAATTCATAGATTGGGTGAATCGTTCAGGACTTAGGGCAGACAGGTATAAAACGACATCGTTCCATACAATACTTGTTCGGGTAAAGTAGTAGCACACTCCTATTAGGGAAGGAAAAAGGAGAAAAAGGAGTGGCGGCGAGAGAGAGATGGAGGAAGAAGAGCACGAAGTGTACGGAGGAGAAATCCCAATGGAAGCTGAAATGGAAGCTGACATGGAGCATCACGGCGGTGCCGCCGATGACGATGCCGTTAAGGTAGGTACTCTTTATCTTTCTTTTTTTTTGATTTAATCTTTTTATGTTTTGTTAAAAATCTGATTATTTGTCAGGAATTGGATGAGATGAAGAAACGATTAAAGGAGATGGAAGATGAAGCTGTTGCTCTCCGTGAGATGCAAGCCAAAGTTGAAAAAGAAATGGGTTCTGTTCAAGGTCTCTCTTTTTATCCTTGATTTATGTTTGATCTTTTGTTTCTAGTGGATTTATATTTATATATTCTGACAATTTATGTAAAAAAAATTGATCTTTGGACCAATCAAAATAATAATAATTGTGATCTTTGGATTTTTTCTGTGTTAAACCCCTAAAAAGAATGCCTGCTGCATGCCCTATTTTGAAACTACTAAAAGATACTTCTTTTCGCATAGAGTTTGCTATAGTAACTGATTAAAATATTACCCGAGGTATTGATGGATTTCGCATATCGTTGGTAACAAAAGACCCAGTTTTTAATACAAACGAGCTTATTGATGGCTGTAGTTTTTTAAGATCCTCTTATTTGACCTAATTAAATCTCCTATTCTTGTTTATGAACATGGACAAAGAGATAGGGTGAGATTTTTGTTTTTATCTCCTTTCTGGAGTAGCCTAGTGGAATCATACAACAAACACAACAACCCAGCAAGTGCGGTCTGAAGAGAGTAGTGTGTACACAGACCTTACTTCTATTTGAGGGAGCAGAGAGGTTGTTTCCGATAGACTCTCAGCTCAAGAATACGAAAAGAGATAATATATTAGTACCATCAACCGGAACCATAGAAATAATAAGAACCAATAAATAGATGAAAAGCAAAAACAATAACTAGTAAATAAGGCCCGACACCATGAAAACGGAAGAGTTGTGTGAACACAACATTGACCACTAGCAGTCTAAGACAAAATCCTGTTGGACTAGACTAGCCTCACACCGGTACGAAACTGAGTGGAATTGGTATGGAGGATTCATATACCCAAAGCCAATCCTAAGTAGTTTGGGTTTGAAGCCTGATTGTTGTTTTATTCTGTTTGGAGTAATAAATTAATTGCTATCATAGTAATCCAAAAACACGGATCTCGAATTTCATGTTATATATGAACAAATAAAGATTATTATGAAAGTACAAAGGCATAAAGGTTGAAGAAAGCATGAATCTTGGGAGGTGTGACTTTTGATAGGACCGAAACAGTATTAATTGTATGGGCCCACTTCTCATTTGAGTTTTGTCGCTTAAATTCCTCCTTTTGCTTCTTATCTGTTTCTCTTGTTCTCGATTGTACATTGACTATATTTTTTCAACTCAGCTGATCAAATATCCACTAATTTAACCAATTTTTGATTTTAAAAAGAGTAAGGTATCAAAGTGACCTTCTCTTTGCCAAAAGTATGTGTAATGACATGGTTTACAACAACAACTACCCAGTATATTCCCACAAAATGGGGTCTAGGGAGGGTAATACGTACACAGGCCTTACCCCTACCCGCAATGTAGAGAGGATGTTTCCGACCGACCCCCGGCTCAGAGAAAGGGAGAGATAATCAAACAAAACAAAACAGCATTAGCGAATCCGGCATAAAATCACATTAATAATTATCTAAACATAAAACCAATAATAAAATGAAATGCAATAATACCAATCAGTCACTACCACGAGAGGCACAATACAATACATAAATCAACTATAGAGAATCCTACCAAACCCCACCCAGCCTCGGGCAAAAGTATTAAAAATTCTAGAAGCCCCTATCCTACAACCCTAATACTAGACCTCCAGACTTTCCTATCAAGGGTCATGTCCTCGAAAATCCCCATTCTAGCCATATCCTGCCTAATCACCTCACCCCAATACCTCTTAGGCCTCCCTCTGCCTCGACTCGCCAACCACCGCCAGTCACTCACAACTGCTCACCGTGGCATCGGGGCTTCTCCTCCGCACATGCCCAAACCACCTGAGTCTTGCTTCTCTCATCTGCTCATCCACTGGGGCCACCCTCACCTTCTCCCGAATTACTTCATTCTTAATCTTATCTAAACTGGTGAGCCCGCACATCCACCTGAACAAGCTCCGCAACTTTCATCCACATTGTTTAAAGAATGAAAATCCTCATCCACATGGTTTAAAGAATGAAAATCAATTGCGTGAATTGGCAGTGGGGTCAAAAACATTTTCTACGAATTATAATGTGATTAGTCGGCTATCACAAAGATCAAACTTAAGATTTTCAGCAACTTAGAAACTGGAATTCAATTTTCTCTGTGTTTCCTTATTGTTATTGCATTGTTTGTTTATTTTCTCAAATTCTCTTTTACATGGACTAATCATTTGTCGAACCATTTGTTATGCAGATCCTGCTAGTGCAGCTGCTTCTGAGGCAAGCCGTGAGGAAGTGGATTCAAGATCAATATTTGTTGGCAATGTAAGAACATGACATCTGGAATTTCTAATTGGTGATTGTGTTCTTGGAGAAGCTCTACTTGATCCAAGGATGTTTTCAGATAAAAACTTGTTGTGTTTTGTTGAGCCATTTGTTTGATTTTCCAGTGGAGCTAATTTTGTTGGTTATATTTGATAATCCTAAACTTAACATATGTGAGCTTTGCTGCCCATATTACTGATTCCAAGCCCCAATAACGGATGGTTGTGGTAGGCTGATAGCTAGATTGCAGTGAGTTAATTTGTGAATCCTCACAATATTAGATACACTGACATACTTATTTAGACTTGTGTTTAACAATTTGAATGACAGAATGAAGCACCAAATCAAGAGAAACTTATTGAGATGCATATAGCAGATACCACCTGTTTGTATTGAGACACAGTAATGCTGTTGTACATTTGCGAGTGCCGCTATTTAATATAAATATATATTTGCATGCAAAATGAGTTTGTTTATGCAGTGCACGTTGCAATTTGGCCAGCAAGTGCATATTTGTATTGCATACGCCTATGTTACAACTCTAGTGTCTCTTTGGCATACATGTATCAGCATTTTGTTGGATCTGGTCCAATGGTTTTTGGATACTAATACTACTGCTGAAAAGAAGTACTAGTATTATACCAACGAAGATGATTGTCATTTTGGAGTGCTCAACATTAAGTCGTGACAATATCACAAACTTCCTTCTCCAAGTTAAAATAAGAACAACACTGCTTTTTATCATCCTATGACATATTTCAACTAGCTGCTCTCTTTTGTTTGAAACTATAAATCAGACACATCTCCATGACTCTAGTAAAATGATCTAGTCATGAATTTTCTCTTAGTTCTGGAGCTAGACTAACCAAGTGTTCTGTTATGGGTTGGAGGAAGTACTTTAAATTTGTATATTTGTTTCAGAATTAAACATTTGTCAGGGGCACGGGCTTTAGGATGAAGAGTTGAGTATTGTAATGTATAAGCTCAAATAATATGAGCCAACGATGAGATTTGATCTCTTAAGGTGAAATTTCCTTTGTGAGATAACCGACTTGGGATCATATCTTTTTGACCCCATGAGTGCCTATTTGGAAGAATAAATTATGATTTCGATTCATTATTACAAGCTGTCACCAAGGGTATTGCAGACTTGTATTTAGCCTGTTTTAGTTTGGGAATTCTCAACTGGTATCCGGTGGTAATATTATATACTTGAAATCGTGATTTGGGTGGTAACTTTCGTACAAAGTATGTTCTGGTTCCATTGTAGCCAGGGGCAATTTCTGTTCCTTGCTAAAGCTGTTAGTACTTCTTGAGGCACCGCAAGTATAATTTTCTGTCACGTCGGGATATAGAAAGAAGTAATGTATATTATTTCCTGTAAGCATTGGAAGCATTTTTTTTGTTCCTAATTCATGTGTCTTGGCTCTAAAGAATTGCAGGTTCTTGGCGTATCTCATTATTGATGTGTGGTGTTAGAACATGAACAGTTAAATGTTTCTGCAGTGTGATCTTGTTTGCGGAGTTAGTTAAGATGGTTCAACATCTTCTATTCTTTTTGTTACATATGGTGTTTAACAAATATGCTTGAAATGATAAAACTTGATCTTAACCTGAATTTTGTATCATTTTCTTTTGTTTCTTCTCTTGCAATGCCCTAACTTCTTGGTCATTGTCTCTTTACTTCTTGTGGCTATTAGGAAAGTTTCTTCTTCTTGATGATCTCTTCATTTTGGTTTGACTTGGATGCATCTTGAGAGTCATGCTTTGACTTTCTGTCACTATAATCGCAGGTGCATTTTTGCATAGCGCTGGCACCATATTTTTTGATGGTGGAAGAGAGTTCCTGATTTTAAATATTTCTTTTAAGAGGCACTTTACCTGTATGTTGACTTGTAAAAAGTTTGGAAAAAGAAAGGAAGCAAAAAAGAAGAGAGAGAAAGAAAAGAGAAAAATAAAGCTTAAAAGAAGATAAAAAAGCATGAGAAAAAAAACTGTGAAGCCCCACTGGAAAAAAAAGATGAAATTGAAATACAATTTTGGAGGTGAGAGGCAAAGAAAAAGTATGAGAAAATAGAAAAAAATATTTGGGGGAGTGAGATCAACACCGCAAAAGTCATTTCTTTGTTAAAGTATTTTCACCTTAGGTTCAAGTTTCTACCTTCTTGCAAGAGGAAACGTACACTTGCCTATATAAAGAGGACAGCCTTTGTCACTGTCATGCAAATTCTAGTTGCCGAGTCTGGTTGCTGCAGGCAGCTGGTGGACATGGGTATTCAGATATGACTAGCTATTTAAGCCTGATGCGGTGAGGTGTCATTACTCTTTGCCTTCGACCTTATCTCATATTTCTTCTGTGGCGACCCAAATTATTATACTGAACATATGATCGGATCTATCCTGTGCTTGTATGGTGATGTAGCAGTCAGTTGCCATTGTACCTACAGTATGTCTCGTTGGGATGAAAGAATGAGGGATGAGATGTATGTCTGGTTTGGTTAAGATTAAAAGAAGATGGTCAAACATTTTAACCCCGTCTAAAGTTGCACGAAAGAGAGATAAATATCTCTGGACTTGTAATTGATTGATGAAAGTGTTTCTTGAAACCACCTAGCTTAGTTAAATCCTTTTTAGGACATTTTAGTCATTTATAGTGGAGACATTTGATTTTACAGCAACAGAAGTTGAAATTTTCTTTTTTTGGTATCGAGCATAAGTAAGGCCAGCGAAAATAAGAGTACTGTGCTGGGATGATCTTTCGGTTGGCGTTTGGTGTTGGGTGCAAAATAGTTTCTTCCTTTATATGCTGTGATGCCAGGACGTGTTATACTATAATATTTGAAAGTTTATCAAATTGTGTTTGGACATGTAATTCACTTGGAAAAAGTTTGAAATTTTGTAAGAACCATTATTTAATCTTGAAAAAAAAGAAAAAAAACCATCATCTTAATTGAAATACTCACCAGTTTTTCAACTTCAAATTATCCATTCAACTTGTAGTTGCAATAATTGCTTAAAGTAAAAACTAAATATTTCATTATTTGCAAATAACATGCAAGTCCAAATGCTTAGAAGTGCAAATAAGAAATTTAGCTCTGTGGAGTCTCAAATTCCCTATTTCATTGTCACTTGTAGGTACCAGCTTGTGTTTAATGAATTTCATGTGACAGGTTGATTATGCATGTACCCCGGAGGAAGTTCAGCAGCATTTCCAGGCATGTGGCACTGTGAATCGAGTTACTATTCTTACTGATAAGTTTGGTCAACCTAAAGGTTTTGCATATGTTGAATTCGTTGAGCAAGAAGCTATTCAGGAGGCGCTTCAGCTGAACGAGTCCGAACTGCATGGACGCCAGTTGAAGGTAAATTTTTTCCCCATCTTTTATTTGAATAAAATTGTTGTCGGATAGGGGCCCCTTATTTCTTTCGCACTTCTTTCCTGGTCTGGGGTTTTAGTAGGGCCCTCTATATATGATTTGTGCATTAGTTTATGTTTTGAGATTACTGCATGCCATTTTAAAGCTACTAATGCTCTTTTGTTGTTTTGTTTTTGTTGTTCCTTTCCTTCACTGAGCCGAGGGTCGATTGGAAAGAGCCTCTCTGCCCTTTCGGGTAGGGGTAAGGCTCGTCTACATATTACCCTCCCCAGACCCCACTTTGTGGGACTATACTGGGTAGTAGTTGTTGTTGTTGCATGCCATTTTACTTATGGTTTATGGTTTATGTTTTGATAGTTGTCTATGTGATTTTTCATAGAGTTACTAATACTCTCCTGTTTTTGCTTTTGTTTTTATTTTCCTTTTGCTGAGTCGAGGGTCGATTGGAAACAGTCTTTCTGCCCTTCGGGTAGCGTATTACCCTCCCCAGACCCCACGTGGTGGGATTATACTGGGTAGTTGTTGTTGTTGTTGTTGTCAAGCATGCCACATTTCTAGTAGGAGGAAAGATATAGAAACAGGAAAGGCTTACTGCATAATAGGATGTGGTTTATATTGAATGGGCTTGTGACAATTCATAAGTATGAAGCTTCTTATGATGTTGCATCTTTTATATAGATAGAAAATAGGATGTTGTTCTGCCTTGCTGATGTTTTCACTTGTCAGACTTTAACATATAAAATGATATATGGTTCACCGAGCAGCATATTTTGGAACTGTAGTGTTGCGTACATGAATTGAGAATATGGTTATGGAAGGGATAGCTTAAATAGAGGATATGATTGTTGTTCAATCAGACAACCAAACTCCTGAGTCCCTTTTATAAAAAAAATTAGTCCTGTTTTTGCAACCAAATTATCACTTTTGCGGAGGTGAAAAAATGCCTTTCTTATTTTACGACCAAAAGTAAGATAATCAATCAGCTCGTACAGTTTAATATTTAAAAATCCAACGTTTTGCATCTGCTTGTGATTCTCCCTCCATTGCAGGTTATGCCCAAGAGAACTAATGTTCCAGGGATGAAGCAGTTTCGTGGTAGACGCTTCAATCCTTATATGGCTTACGGATTCAGAAGGCCTTATACACCTCCTTATTTATACTCTCCTTATGGATTCGGGTGAGTGTTTGATTCAGTTGATTATCTCAGGCTTTGACAGTTCCAAGTGGATGAATCACATGTATATTATTTTGTATGCTACAGGAAAGTTCCAAGGTTCAGGAGGGCTATGCGGTTCATGCCTTACTATTAAAAGATGTGAAGCATAAAAGATCATGATGCTGTCAATTGGGACACATCTTTTTCCGTTTCTCCATGTGTCATCTGGGTTTTTATGTTGAGACATTATATTAGTTGACTAGCATAAGTTTATGTAGCCTTCCTGCATTTGATCTTTAGGAAAACCTCTTATGTATTGGTATTCTTGAAGTATTTACCTATTTGAAACACAGTATACTTGAACCATTTCTGTGGAGTATTGGAGAGTTGGCAACTATCTTGATAGAATGAAGTTTAGCTTTCTTGCTTCTCGGAATTACACCTGGGACTGTGTTGAGTAGAGGCCTTAATATAGGTTGCACTCTTGGCCTATGAAAATAGGCACCCAGCTTGTCTGCAAGATTAAAAGGCTAGATTTGGGGCTTATTTTAGAATAACAAAAATACGGGAAATTTTCATTCCTATACCATATAGGAAACTATATTACTAAATATGTTCATAGTTTACATATTACTCTTCATGCTAATAGTATTTCTACAATATATAGATAAGGAATCATTGTAGCTGTTCTTATTTAGGTGTGCTAAAATTGGGGGATTAAATATTCTTCTAGATCTTCTACAATGCAAATCACTCACATTAATCTTCTTCGTCAGTTTCATTTTAAATTTAGCGTCTCTGCTTTTTTGATACACTGTGTTTCAAACTTTTTTTTTGATTTCACAAATAAAAAACGACTATATCTTCTACAATTTTTCTACATCAAATGCAATTATGTTCAAATTTTAATAATACAAAGTAAAGGAAAAGAGAGTAGCAATTTTATTATGTCGAAAATTTTTGATTATGCTAAAATTTTGTGATTCTCCTATATGTTCTTGTTACTCCTTACGAAATTACTATACCAAATATGGAATCCAAAAAAAATATGATGAAGCAATAGATCTTCCTAGGAAATTTTGTAGATAATTTGTAGAAAAATTAAAATTTTGTATTTTCATATTAATTTTTCAATGATATGTTGTTTTGTTGTAGATTAAATGTAGAAAGCAAGCCATTGTGAATTTAAAGCTATAGCAATATATATAACTTAAAAATATCTTCTTCTCTGCACAAGTTAGCTCCAATACAGACGAAGTGGAATAACAAGCTCCCATCAAAACTTTTAATGCAAAAACACAAAGCACAAAAATAAATAAACAACAGTCTATATTTTTTCTATAATTTATCTACAATTTCTTCGATATAATGTATGTCTCGTCTTCGCCCAATTATTTGCAACAACACTTCCAAACAAATAATAATTTTTGAAAACCCAAATTAGAATTCAAAGCCTTTTAATGGTTGTCAATGGTGGAATTGATTCTCTCTTTTCCTTTCCTCTTATATTACTGAATTTGGGATTGCGAGATAGAGAAGACGTACAGAGAATCCTCAATTCATTGTAACAACATCCAATCCAAACAAATGTCTTTTGAAAACCCCAATTAAAATTCAAAGCCTTGGCTATGGAAGAAATAATGAAATTTTGATACAGAAATCGTGGACGTGGGAGGGAAACGTGGGTGAAGGTGTGGGAATTGAAGAAAGAAACGTAGGGGAAGTGGTATTAGAAGGAATATACGGTACCATTAAATTAGGAGTGTAATTACAACAACAACAACAACAACAACCAGTATAATCCCACATAGTGGGGTCTGGGGAGGGTAGTATGTAAGAAGACCTTACCTCTACCCTGGGGTAGAGAGGCTGTTTCCAAATAGACCCCCGGCATCTTTCCCTCCAAGAACTTCCCACCTTGCTCTTGGGAAGACTCGAACTCACAACCTCTCGGTTGGAAGTGGGGGTTGCTTACCATCAGAGCAACCCCTCTTGTCAAGTTATACACCACAGTAAAAAGAAAATTTTGAAATCGAATTACATAAAGACACTATATAAGCTTAACATGATACAACTAGATAAATTAGGAGTGTAATTAATACCCTTAAAAATCACTAATGGTATATAATTGATAATTAGGTATGCTAAATGTAATTATACCAAAACTTAAACATTGAGGGTAATATAGTTTCCTATATGACATAGAAATGTAAAAATTCCTATTTGTAACGCAATGGAATTTTTACTCCCTCCGGTCTACAATAAGTGATCAATTTACTTTTTTTATTTTGGTCCAAAATAAGTGTCCATTTATATAATCAAGAAAAAATTTAATTTGTTTTTCCAAAAATACCCTTATGTACGTAGTCCTAAAAAGACATTTACTCCTTACATTTGAGAAGAGAAATACTACTATAACTATGGTGCAATATTTAATGAAAGATAGTTTAGTTACACTAACTATTTTCGTTTAGAATTTAGTATTTTCTTAATGAATATGCCTAAAGCAAATTGATTATTTATTGTGGACCGGGAGAGTATTGAAGAATAACATCGAGTGCAATGGATAAGTAGTCAACACCTGCAATATGCGTCTTAAGTGCATTAGATACACGTGAAAACAACTAGGAAATCTAGAATTCCATCCAGTGTGCATGTTCATTTTTAGACCAAAAGCCTAAGCAAATTGTATGTTTTAAATCGGATTTCGATGATAATTTCGAATTTCGGAATTTATAAAATGCAATCTGAATACAATCCGAATTAACATTGGGTCAGATTGGATTTAATGTTTGGGTCGGATAAATATTTTGGGTTTTCAGATTGTCCCACACACTTTATTAGTAGAAAATGGCGTGGGGTAACCACTGTTTAAGCTGGTATTTACTTTTTATTCAGTATTTTTAATGCTTAGCAATAGTAGCCACTAGTCTATTAAAATTAATATGAAAAGACTGTATTACCCTTTCTTCTATCTCTTTTCCCAAACGAAAATGTAGTGTATTTATACTGTTTCATTTCCGTATCTAACGTGGCAATCGTGTATTTGGAACCTCACCTTCACCCATTTGTAAGGAAGGTCAACAAGAATGGTACGAACTTCTACTAATGCTACTGAATGTTAAATGCCTTTGGTTATAGTTCTTGTCGATAAGCTAAACAAGCATGAAGAAGATACGGGAACGATTACAAAAACAAAAGGAGAATGGGGAGAGGTTCCAAATTTTAAAAAAAAATGACGTTGTGAAAATAAGAAAAAGTGTGATGAGTAAACATGAAATGCAATTCCTTCCCAGAAGTTAAGGACATATAGTCTTCAAGTCCTAAAGTTAAATTCAAAAGTTAAGGACATGGTCCTGAACTTAGAGTTTCAACTTCAAAAGTTAAGAAAATGTAGTCTTGAAGTCCTAAAGTTTAGTTCAATAGTTAAGAACACAAGTTCAAAAGTTAATGGAAGGCAGTCCTTAACTTACAGTTACACGTTCTAAAGTTAAGGACATGACAGACAGTCCTTAACTTACAGTTACAAGTTCAAAAGTTATGGGCAATAGGTCCTTAACTTTGATTTCCAAGTTCAAAAGTTAAGGACAGACATTCCTTAACTTATAGTTACACGTTCAAAAGTTAAGGACAAGCAGTCCTTAACTTACAGTTACAAGTTCAAAAGTTAAGGACAATAGGTCCTTAATTTTAACTTACAAGTTCAAAAGTTAAGGACTGACAATCCATAACTTACAGTTACACGTTCAAAAGTTAAGGACAAGCAGTACTTAACTTACAGTTACAAGTTCAAAAGTTGAGGACAATAGGTCCTTAATTTTAACTTACAAGTTCAAAAGTTTAGGACACTTGGTCTTGAAGTTTGAGTTCCAAGTTCAAAAGTTAAGGACATGTAGCCTTGAAGTCCTGAACTTAGAGTTCCAAGTTCAAAAGTTAAGGACATGTAGTCCTGAAGTTCTGAACTTAGAGTTTCAAGTTCAAAAGTTACGGACATGTAGTCCTGAAGTTCTGAAGTTAAGGACATGAGCACAAGGGTATTTTCGCCCGGGCAGTTAAAGTTTATTAAAGCAGTGGCTAAAGTCTAAATACATTAAAAACGCTGGCTTTAAAATAAAAGCAACTGTATTTAGTGGCTATTTGTGCCGTGTTCCCCCCACTTTATTAAGGCTACTTCACTTTTTAAGTCTATTGCCGTTCACCATTCTAATAAAACTGAAAGGCAACAAATGTCTTTCAAAGCAATAGATAAAACAAAAGTTTTATAGCAAAAAAGATAAATTGATATCCCAAACAAATATCTAATAAACTGAAAACATCAACAAGAATCCATGAATAAATTACACAAAATGATAAAAAGTTCCAAGTTCCAAATTCCATGGCAAAGAGGTGAGACATAAGAGAGGGGACAGAGCAGTCTGAACTCCGAAGAGAAGTTAGAGAGACTTCCATAAAATCTAAGAAGAGTTTGAAGAGAAAACACTATTTCTCTTTTGCTTATAGCACTTGTGACTTCAAAACAACAAATCATATCATCGAAGACAAACGTAATAGACCTATTGAATACAACATACTTGTCCGATGAACAATTACAAAGTACTATCCATAATAGAAAAATAATATCGATCCCCTACTCGAGAATACAATGGCTCATCAAGAAATTCAGAATGAAATGAATAGGAGTCATCAGAAATAGCAAGGGAAATGATCACAGACTTTGAAAGGTACTCCAATCATCTTTAAAACCTTTGTTGAACTAGCAGCACTTAACTGGAAACAACAGCAGAAAATTAACTCATGCCTCTAGATATTAAGATAGGTTTAGAACAGTCATTGACATGATACGAAGTACAACAAACATTACTCATATTCTCTTTTGAAAATGCTGGTGTTCAGGCTAGCTTTCATGCACCTTGACTATTTTTCCACTGCTACTTTCCCACCAGTACAGATGCCGGATCACTATGCATCACTGACATATTATCAAGGACTATAGTTCTTTTTTGGATGAGCAGGATCAACAATGCTTTAGCACACTTTCACTTCACTCTTCCAACTGTCCATCTTGGCATTTCACCTTTTCTCCTCGTAGTTAGTGAAACTAGACGAAAATCTAACTCCTACTGCAATCTCTCTTCATCACCTTAGCTTGATTTTAAGTTTAATGCTTTTATCTATAGAGTATGCAGTTTGGAAGAAATGCTTCTATTTTCCTTAATACACTTCTTTATTTAGATAATTGCCAAAGCAATGAGTATTCGGAGTAGCAACATATAACTGGTACTTCCACAAAATAGAATAGAAAACCATATCCCCTTTATCTCTTTTTCTATAGTTGTGGTCATAAATGATAAACAGGTCGCTATAAATAGGCGACAACTGGACATTTGATATATAAAATCGTAATAAAGCTTGATGTTATGGCGAGTCGACAAGAGACAAATAGTATCAAGAGTTACCTTGAGTACGTCAATAGAAGAAAGAACTACAGAGACTGAATTCATTAAGTTGAGAGGATGGAAATCTTTGTTATATGAATAGGAAATTACATACAATCGAAAAGTAACAAACAGACACATAATTCACATATACATTGTAGAAAGCAAGCGAACTTTCATACATACAGTAGTACAAGTAGAGGTATTGAGCAGAAAAGAGAGTAGTACTATAGAACTTCTGGAAATTGAACAAGTAGAATTTGATCGGCAAAGCTCAAGGAGATTGCGGCCAATCGTATCCAGAGTCCACAGCATTTAAGTCATCATAAAACCACATTTCGACATCCTCAATACTTTGGTCATTTTCCTCCCAATACACATCGGACATCTCATCGAAGTCGTCGTCGTCGTCGTCCATGTCACCAGCCACAAAATCCCATGGTACATAGCCAGAAGAACTTGAATAATCAGAGCAATTGTCCCAACCGTTCCTATCATAGCAATCTACGACAAGCGGACCGACCACCTTTAGCTGATGGAATTTCTTTACAAAATTTTCGTCAAGGTTCACATTCCAACAACCTCTTACATCCAGTAGCTCAAGATGTCCACAATTTTTAAGGACCTCGGTTATGCTTGTTGTACCAACGAGCATATACGCAATCTCGAGCTGCTTGAGCTTCGGCATTGTACTGGCTATTGCAAGTGCTTCATCATCTTGCGAAAGCTTGTCAATAACCTCAAGGGGATGCATTGTTCGACGCAAACCAGTGAGACATCTACAGTGCTTCCCTATGGCTTCAAGCGCTCTTGCTCCTATTTTTATGCAGTAGCTTACATCCAAAAATGTAATGTTCGAGAACAAACCGGCAACCTGTTCCACAGCAGAATCACCTATATCACTTTTTGGCAACTGCAACATCTGCAAAGATTTGGCACTAGCAAGCAAAACAGAAAACATTCACATTCAGTCAAAGTAACTCAATTTGACTTTGAGTATAGCATCTTAAAATATGTGATGTGTACACTATTGCAGTGGCTGAGAGATGTAAATAGCGTCAAGAGGTGAAAAAGTACTAACTTGTTAGCAATGAATGAGAAGCTTGGTTCCCTGGAGAGACCAGAAACACAAAGCTTACGGAGAGAACCACAGCTTCTTGTAATAAGCAATTGAAGCATCCGATCAAGGTTATCAGGGCAGCGATTTTTGCTCCATTCCTCAATGTCGATCTCTTGCCAACAATAAGGACCCTTTGCCGCTTTTCTCCATGACTTGCAAACTCTTGGAACTATAGTTAATACCTCTTGAAGTGAAAGGTTCCTAAATATCATCCCAAGTGCATCAGGAATTAATTCATCCCACCGCTGAAACTCCTGACTATCCATCTTAACTCTTGTTTTTCTGCCAAAGTAATGAGATATATTTAGGACAAAAGAATGTTTAAATCATATTTCACCTATTTATTTTGAACTGTCACGATTTAGAGGTACAAAACTAGGAAATTTGGGCAATCAACAGTTAGAACTCGGAGTCCTTTGCCATCATAAAAAGTATTATACATAACGAACTAGATACAAAAGAAGTGAAAACATCAGCAATTCGACTAGTGAATAAGTGAAATCACAAATATAAATCATCTCAATCGGCCAAAACAACAAAACAACAACAACAACTACTACGCCTCAATTACAAACAAGTTGAAGTCAGCTATATGAATCCTCAATGACCATGTTATTCCATTTAAATCACCTCATGCCGTTATTATGCAAATACAGAAAGGAAATCTAAAACTGAAAGGGAGAAAAGGCTATCTAAGAGAAAGACAAGATTTTCCTAAAGACATCAATGTGGTGATAACAAACAGCAGAAAGACACAATATTTACACAGCCATGTTTGTTAACAATGCCAATAATAAAGAGAAATGAAATCTAACACTGAAAAACAAGATTTCTCAAAATCAAATCAAATTGGCAATGTCAAACAGCAGAAAGACACAATCTATACAAACATATTTATTAACTACAACTATATTGCTAAGAAAAGGGAAAATGAAAATAAAGACCAACCTTTATCTATCCATATTGCCACAGCAAAATGCTCAAGAAATGAGATTCAATTGGCTCCAGAGATTACCATTTTCCAGTTGAGTTAAATGCTAACATCAACCAACACCCTGTTGACAAAAATGCTTAAATCAAGAAACAGTCATCTTAAAAACTCAGAAAGTAATAACATTCTTGAAATTTCAGTCTCAAAATTTTTTGAAAATTTTCACCATTAAATATGAAGATACTCATTTTATGCAAGTAAATAGAGGTATTTCTACAACCCCAAAAGCAATAATTGTGTTACTCAAAGCTGATGAACAGAGGCTAAAGTCAGATGAACATGACTTTGTAGTTTAATGTAAAACTCAAGGTAAAAAGAAGAAAAGGGTGTCAGTAGAAGAGAAAAAAATGCTAAAAAGAGCATAAAATTACCAAGATTTAGTACAGTTGGATCTGTGAAACACCGGTTTATCCGCCTAAAATGAAGGGTAAGAAGAATGTGAGTTTCAGTTACGGAATTGAGCTAAAAATACCCTATTGTACGTTAAATGGTTTATAAAAGTTCCGTTAATCTATCTGTCTGAATGTATACACCATGTTACTTCTAATATCAAAATTACCCTTATGACTAACGGAATTCAGATGAGCATCTCATTAAATGACGTGGTATTTTCATTGGTCCACGTAGACTAGTGGGTCGCACATCTTGTTTGGATTTGATTTTACACATTAAAAAGATCCGACCCATTTCTTTTAACCTGAGCCAAGCTCCATCCTAGGCTTTTCATCTTCTTCTTCACTTCACAACATCCCTGAACCCTAAGACACAAAAGCAGCTGCCGCCGGACCCTCCATAACCGCCGCCGGACCCTCCATAACTATTCTATTTCCTTGGACACAACATTTCTGAAGAAAAAATAGAGAAATTTCCCTTAAACTTGTGTATTAGACATGTCACAAATATGTCACTCACTGTCAATAACAAGATCAAAGTTAATTTTTTCCCAACGAACTAATAAGGATATAGTATCGGTTTAATTAATTCTCCCTTGTGTTTTAAGATTCATACACGTGTCAACATAGTACTAGCTGGTACTTTCTGAAAAGTCAATAGTACACTGGGGCTCGATTCGAATCTGGTCTTCGGCTGTACCTATAAAAGAATTTGAATTTCTATGGCAATTAGTCAATTTTTACAGCTTCTATTTTGTTGCCGAAGACAAAAGAGAAGAAATTTCTCTTCCCACGTAAGTGACAAACATTCTTCTTCGTTACTTTGTTCAGCAGCTGGAGACGGTTAGGGAGGGTCCGGCGGCAGCTGCTTTTGTGTCTTAGGGTTCATGGATGTTGTGAAGTGAAGAAGAAGATGAGAAGCCTAGGATGGAGCTTGGGTCGGGTTAAAAGAAATGGGTCGGATCTTTTTAATGGGTAAAAACAAATTCAAATAAGATGTGGGACCCACTAGTCCGCGTGGACCAATGAAAAAATGCCACGTCATTTAGATGCCCAGCTGAATTTTCGTTAGTCGTAGGGGTAGTTTTGATATTAGAAATAATATGATGTATATATTCAGACGGATAGATTAACGGAGGCTTTTATAAACCATTTAACATACAATAGGGGTACTTTTGGCCTTTTTCCGTTTCAATTAAAAAGGGGTGTTGTGTTGGTAGAAGAGAAACAAGAAGAGAGACAGAAGTAACAAGATCTGATAACAGGAAAAAAAATAGTAATATGTGAAAGTGAAAAGTTCAAGAAATATCTCAGAAAGCAATGTGTAATTGTAAAAAGTAAAATGTATTGGGAGTTTGGAATTGTTATGTTTCTGAACTGAGTGTATGTGATTAATACTTAGAACGTTGCTGCTGATGTGTTACTCCTTTTTTAGATTCACTTCAATACATATATAATATGTAAAAAGATTAGTGCAAATATTTTTTTTTGTTTATCATCCGATGTGCGGTATCGATATTGAAGCCGATTATATTTGAATTTGTTCCACGCAAGGCTCCATTCGAAGGGAAGGATTTCTTACCAAGAATTTTTTCATACACAAAGCTCGAACAGTTATGATCCATTGCAAAGTATGAGACTTGAGCCGCTCATCGGTATTGCAATGTGTTGATGTGGGGTTTATATCGCCTTGGACTCTCTCACCTTGATAGCTAGCTTTTGGGGTGTGATTCTCCTTGGGTTGTATCAATGGTATCAGAGCCCTCTGTCGTCCTCCGTGCCCACCGTGCCATGGATAGTGACGCCGGTATTGCAGTGTTCGCCCGAGGAGTTTAAAAGCTCGAGACAACGGAGGATGCGAAGCGTGGTGATTTATTATGATCCATTGCAAGGTATGAAACTTGAGTCTCACATAAAGAAATAGCAGTCTTATCCATTGCATCACATCCTATGTGGTAGGTTATTTCAAATATAATTACATATGATGGATAAGATTTCACTATCATTGAAAAGGTTAATCACAAATATTGAATTTGAACTTGACAATGAAAAAATGCTTGATACAAAGCAATACTTCCTTTAACGAGTCTTACATGGCATGAATCTAAATTAATTCATGCCTCAATATGAACAATAGACACCAAATAAATAAATAAGACTGATATCCTCAAAAAATGGGAGAGATCATACTGAAAATGTATTAATAATGTAAGAGAATCAGCAGAATATATCGTCGCCCCCTTATGCTTCAACCACTTAAGATATACGACCTCCACGCAAACTTATGATATATTTGAGATCATAATTATTTTTTGAAATCTTTCTTAAATTTCATGCTCGATAAAAAAATATCGTAAAAATAAAATTGAAGGAGTATCTTTTGAATTTGAGTTTTATACCATGGCTATATAACAGATAATCATAAAACTAGTTCTTTTATAAAGTAATTATAGGTAATTTATATTATAAATATTTTTTTAATCTAATAAAGATAGCAATTGAACTACTATCACATATTAAATTTCATTGATCGTATATATTTTTTCTTTTGCATATAATATATATAACCTAAATTCTTATATTATTTTACATTATCAGAACTTAAATTTATGTGCATATTAGAACTTAGAGGAAATTTGAGTGTGTTTCACAATCCACATATTTAGAAAGTAGAAATATTACATCCACAACTAATTTTTCTAAATCCTACAATAGTTACTATAAGGCCTCATTTATTTGTGTTCGATGAAGGTTTGAATTTTAATTATTTAAACTTAATTATCACGAGTCTAAATCTTAATTGTTCATATCTCAATCATAAAGTATATTTATTTTTCTTATTTTATAAACACTTAATTGATCTAAATGATTAAGGCTAATAAAAAGGTCTTACAATCATTAAAATGCTATTATCTACTTTCACCACTAAGAGTTGGTATCACCCATTGTTATCAACTACCATCACCTACTATCCACCACGCGCAATCACCATCTCGCTACCACTTTCATCACCATGGTCAGCAATTACCATAATTAGTTACCATTTATAATTATCATTACCAATCACCATTATCATAGAAATACGTATCACTACCAACAATCATGATCTTGAGTCAGACTCAATCACTCTTTTAGTTTGGAGGATCATTCGTTATTCGCTCTTTTGCTATTACCCGCAGGGAACGCAACAACAAAGTGCATATTATCATGTAGAAAGAGGCAAAGCGTAGCGATTCGTACGGGAAAATAGGGATTTCAAAAATAATTAATAGAATAAAGTTTCCATAATATTCAGGCTTGGAAAAAAAATATTCCATACTAACGAATTTGGGTCCATCACCATGGTTTCTAATGCATGAGATCTTGTAGAACTTACCCGCCCGTAATGCCTCCCTTTATATGTTTGTCTCCTTTCAGCTCAGAATGCCTAATGCCTATTATTTAAAGCTAGAAGCTAACTGCCATAAGCTTCGCCTTCCACCTTATTAAGCTTTGGACTTCCTCACCTATCCCGTTAGTCATTTCGCTCCCAAAGAGCTCCCTAAAAACGTTGTCAATATCGACATCAGCTCATCTTCAAGCTCTTATTTCGCTTCCCGCAAAAAAAATTATTGCAGTCTCAACTGGATAAATGAACAACTTCGTATCTATTTCCTATTGTAATGACAAAGGTTTTTCTACTGATCCAGTGTCAGATAATTGGAAACTCGCTTTCAGCTCTTATTCTTCTTCGGGAGACATGGAAAAAGGCAATGCTTGAGAGACCTAGCGCAAAAGCAATTGTAGCGGCCCTTGCTCTATTTGCTTCTTTTCCCCTACCAGGAATGACCAATTGGATAAAAAAAGAATTTTCTTCTTTGAAAAAATGTATAGTAATACACCTATCGAGACGAAAGCCAAAGGTGAGTCTCGTAGGTGGACGTATCGAACCGAAATAAGATCTCGGATTAACATCTTGATATACTGATTTACCATAAATGCAATTTGGGAACCTCATTTTGGTCAACCGTCCGTGAAAGCTTTTACTCGAGGGGATGCTCTTGGCCCAGTGAATATCACTTATTCTGGTATTTAAAAGTGGTGGTATACAATTGGTTAATACACTAATGAAGATCTTTATACTGACACTCTTTTTCTATTATTTCTTTGTGCCATATCCACAAATCACCACCATTAACTATCACTATTACCCACCAAAATTATTAGCCATCATATCATCTACAACCATCAACCATTGTTATAGTCACTACTACTAACCACCATCACCATTTAGCTACTAATCATGTGACGACCCCACCGTAATTCTTCTTTTTTTTTGTGCTTTCAAGGCCTTAAAAATCTCTTATTTGATTGCCTCGATTTACACGCACTGCCCAAGCGCGAAGCCAAAAATTTTTTATGTGGAAATATATGAATTTTGTGTTAAAAACTATGAATTTTGATAATAATATTGATATAGTTGACTTTGGTCAATATTTTTGGTAAACGGACCAGGAACCGTGATGTAACGGTCCCGGAGAGTCCGTAGGAAAATATGAGACCCAGGCGTATTCTCGGAATCGAAATCCGAGGTCCCAGCCTGAGTACAGAATTTTTGAAAGAAATTATTTATCTGAAATTGATATGAAAATTGAAATGAAAATGATTTAGAAAGTAAGGATATTGGGCTCGTATTTTGGTTTCAACGCCCGGTACATGTCATAAACGTAGGAAATCATTCTATCCATGATATGTGTGCTTTGGTTGTATTAGCATGATTTCCAGGTATAGGTTTTGATGAATGACAAACAATGAAGTCAAGTGTCAAACAACGTTATTATATGACAAACAATCAAGATTGAATGCCGAGAAGCATATTGATGAAGTGATTGCATGGAAAATCCAAGACGAGCTCAAAAGTTCAAGACCGAAGACCCAAGACGTAGGTCGTTAGGTAGAACCAATGTAAGAGCAACGTTTAAGTTATCTCGTCTTTTGGCTCAACATAGGTCATTATAAATATGCATAAAATCATTTTATCAAATCATAAATATCATAAACATTTTCATATACTTCAAACAAAATGATTTCAACGTTTTCATTTTAACCAAAATGGGTTTTGAAGTAAGTTTTCGATTCTGGACAGAACAGCAGATAATTGATTATCCTTAAGCTGATAATTGATTATGCTGAGTTTCCAGCAAAACTGGAAATTCCAGCAAGGCTGCATAATCGATTATCACCTAGAGGGTAATCGATTATCTGCCAATTTCCAGCTTAAACTGGAAATTCCGCAAGGGTCAATAATCGATTATCCCCTAGAGAATAATCGATTATTCACTGACCGTTGCCTTCCCAACGTTCCGTTTTATGAACGTTGAGAAAATAATCGATTATGTAAAGTGAATAATCGATTATCTTGGCATAAAATCAGCATGATTGATTGCCTATTAAGCAACGGACATACAACCTCTACCACCTATAAATAGAGGTCTTTTTGACTCATTTGAAAGGAACAATATCTCTCATTATTCTTGAACATATTGATAATTTTTATACATCATATTTAGATCTTTTGTTGAGCCATTTGAGAAACAATTTTGTGTTGTTCATAAAGCTTATATTGTATCTCTTAATCTACTCTTCTTAGAGAGTTCTTGTTGTAAAAGAGAAAGGTTCTTGAGAAGACCATACCTTCTCATTGAGCGTTGGGTTTGCTAAGTACCTTCAATCTTAGTGTGTGAAGTCTTGTGGTGCGGTATCCACGAGCAAGTTGAAGTCTTGAGGTGAGGTATCCTCGAGCAAGTTGAAGTCTTGTAGAGTGTACATCTACGAGTAAGTGTAACGGTTTGTTAGGCACCCGTAAGCTTAACGGAGTTAGTGTAAACTCGAGAGAGTCTCTCGGGGAATGGACTAACCACACGTTGTGGTGAACCAGTATAAATTCGGTGTGTCCTCTCCTTACTCTTTTAATTACTGCACTTACTTTACTCCTGCAATTTTAATTCCGCAAAATTTACCGACATTCTCGTGCCTCACTATTCACCCCCCCCCTCTAGTGACGGGCATAAATCCTAACATTAAATGAGCGTTAAGCACTAACTGTAAAGTTTGGTTGACAACGGACGTCATTTGACGTATTTCAGACTAAAAATGGAAAATTTGGAAGTTACGAACTTTGAAATGAAAATCATGAGTTTGGAGGTTTAATTCTATGCAAATGATGTTATTTTGGCGATTTGATCACACGAGTAAGTCCGTAGGATATTTTTGAGGTTGTGTGCATGTTTGGGTGGGAGCCCCGAGGTCTCGGGTGAGTTTTGGATAGGTGTTAGATTCATTTTGTTGCATGTTGGAGCAGCTGGTATCTGCAGGCTTCGCATTTGCGAAGCCAGCCTGGCAAATGTGAGATTCCCCATGACCTGCTCTTATCGCAAATGCGAATAAAAGCTCGCAAATGCGATCCTCTTCCTCCCCGCCCTCAAATGCGGACTTCTTCATAAATGTGATTGCCCATCTTAAGTTATGAGTTCGCAAATGCCAACTTTCGCTCGCAAATGCGAGCTCTGCCCAAAGTCTGCCCTGTTCGCAATTGCAAATAATTCTTCGCAATTGCGACATCCACCATTCCTTCTGCATTGTTCGCAATTGCGAGCAGTTCTTCGCAAGTGCGATATCTACGACTGTGCATTCTATACTTAGACGATTTTAAACCCCATTCTTCATATTTTCAAAACCCCAAACCTCCATTGGCGATTTTCTCTCAACTCCTTCTTTCCCAAATCAATTGTAAGTCAACCTTTACTCAATTTCTTCAATCTTTAACATCTTTTATCATGATTCATCTTAAAATCAGAGCTTTCAATGGGTAAAAATGGGGATTTGGGGTAGACATAGGTTTTCTTATAATTGTTGATTTGGACCTCAATTTGGGGTCCGATTTCAAAACTAATAACATATATAAACTCGTGGGGGAACGGGTAGCCCGGTTTTGGTTCGAACCTTGAGTTTTGACCACGTGGGTCCGTGGGTATTTTGGGAATTTTTGGGTAAAACTTTGGGAATTCCATTCTTATGCATTCAAATTGATTTAACTAGCATTTGTTGATACATTTGAATAAATTGTGATTAGATTCGACCGGTTTTGAGGCGAATTTAAGGGGTAAAGCTATCCTAGAGGTGTGAGTTGAGTTTGGAGCTTTCGAGGTAAGTGTTTGATCTAGCTTTGGCTTGAGGGAATAGGATTAGGACAATATTTTCTATGTGCTACGTGGAATCGGTGTATAGGTATGGTTACCTATGCGCCCGGGTCAAGCATGACCGTGAGTCGTAATTGCTTTTATATTCGAAAAAGGAATGAAGTATGAAGTGATAGTTGAGAAGAAAATGAGTTAAAGAAGGAAGTGTGGTACTTTCCCTTGCCGGGACTTCTTGTTGAATTGTTTTACCTTGCCGAGACTTATTATTGAATTGTTCTCCCTTGTCGGGATGATTAATCTAGTTGTATATTCCTTTTCCCGATTGGTTGTGACCGTTGATTGGGTGAGGAGAAGAGATCATGCACGAAGGGTCTTTCCGTGCCGTGTTTTGGTAATTATGCACAAAAGGTCTTTCCGTGCCATGTTTCTAGATTGTTTGAGCACGAAGGCTCATTCCGTGCCTTGATGTGAGAGTTATGTGAGGAAAGCACGAAGGGTGATGCCATGCACTATATTTGACAGTTTTGGTGAGGAAATGCACGAAGGGTGATGCCGTGCACTATATTTGACAGTTTTGGTGAGGATTGATAGTACAATCATGAAGGTTGGTGCCGTGCAGTTGTTGATTTACTGTATCTCTTTTATTGATATTAATTATACATTTTTGATTTCTTTATTTGTTGGTTATATACCTGAAATATTACACCCCACAACATGTCCCCTCCCTATTATCTGTTTAAGTTTCGTATATCTTTCCGTTATTGCATATATATTTGTACAGGTTGATTGCGGTAGGTCCGGTCTAGCCTCGTCACTACCTCGCCGGGGTTAGGCCAGGCACTTACCAGCACATGGGGTCGGTTGTGCTGATGCTACACTTCTAAGCTTTTTGTGCACAGGTCAGGAGACAGCTTACGGACCGCAGCAGTAGCTTGGAGCGTGCCTTCAGTCCATAGACTCTCAGGTAGTTCGCTGGCGTTCGTGGGCCCTGAATCTCATCCATTTCAGTTCCGTTTGTTTTCATTATATCGAAACAAATTTCTTATGTATTTTCTTTCAGAACCGTATTTGTAGTATCTTATAGTAGTCCGTGAGTATTGTGACACTAGATCTTGTGTAGAGGATGTTGTTAATTATTCCGCATTTACTTCATTTTATATTAAATTAAGACTTCCGTTTGAATTTATTGTTTTATTATTATCTTGTTGGGAATTAATTGAAAAAGGTATGTTTAAGTTGTCTTGCCTAGCTCCGACAATAGGCGCCATCACGACTCCCGATGGTGGGAGAATCCGGGCCGTGACAAGTTGGTATCAGAGCACTAGGTTACTTGGGTCTCACAACTCATGGACAAGCTCGGTAGAGTCTGATGGATCGGTATGGAGACGTCTCTATTTATCTCCTAGAGGTAACAGAGTTAGGAAAATTTTCACTTTGTTCATTCTTGCCGTGCGATTCTGTTTCTCAAATATTGATTGTCGTTCTACTCTGTTCTTTCGCAAATGGCGAGAACACGTGCGTCTTCTTCTACTGCATAGCAGCTCGAGCACCCAGCAGCAGCTTCCGCTAGGGCAGGGGCCGAGGTCGTGCCATAGGCCGTGGTAGGATAGAGCTCAGCCCCAGGCAACAGTTCCAGAGGTGGAGCCTCATATTGACTTTGATGAGGAGGTTCCATTCCCAGCAGCTTCGGTGGGCCTTGCTCAGATCTTAGGAGGGGTTATGTTTTCCCTGGATCTCCAGGATGCTATTGTCTGTATAGCAGGTTTTATGCACAGCGTCACCAGAGCGGGCTTACTACCGGTAGCACCATCCACCTCTCAGGTTGGAGGAGGGGTTCAGACTCCTGCTACGCGTACTCCGGAGCATGTAGCTCCCCAGACTCAGGTTCTAGTGGTTCAGCCCGCAGTGGCAGCTCAGACAGGTGTTACCGTTCATGCTGGTGATGGGACGACAATGTCTTCGGATGCTTTGTGGAGACTTGATCGGTTCTCCAAGCTTTTTACACCACTTTCAGCGGTTCTTCATCGGAGGACCCCATGATTTTCTATTCAGTTGTCATGAGATCCTCAGGACTATGGGTATAGTGGAGACCAATGGGGTCAATTTTTGCACCTTCATACTTGCAGGATCCGCCAAGACTTGGTGGAGAGATTATTGCCTATCTAGACTAGCATGGTCTCCAGCTTCGACATGGGATCAGTTTGCGGAGTTATTTTTAGAGAAGTTTCTCCCTGTCACTCAGTGGGAGGACTTCGTAGACAGTTTGAGCGCCTCCATCAAGGCTCCATGACAGTTACACAATGTGCGACTAGATTTATTAATTTGGCATGCCATACAATTGTGATACTCCCTACAGAGCGAGAGAGCGTTCGGAGATTTATTGATGGATTGCTTCAGCCGATCCGTCTTTAGATGTCCATGGGAGTTTGCAGTGATATATCCTTTCAGGAGGCGACCAATGCGGCCCGCCGGGTAGAGATGGCACTGGTTCGAGGAGGTAATCAGGGGTCAGACAAGCGGCCTCTCCATTCTAGTAGGTTCAGTGGTACCTCATTTGGAGGTAGGGATGCATATGACAGAGGCCACTCTCAGAGGCCCTTCCAGTCGGCACTTCAGGTTTCTCATGGCACTCAAGGCAGTGGTGGTCCTAAGCAGTATTATCAGAATCAGCAAACCTTCAGTGTACCACCAACCCCCATCAGTGCACTGCCACTTCAGAGCTTTAGGGGAGGACATACCGGTCGACATGGCCAACAATCTCAGAACCCGAGGGCATGTTATGGTTGTGGTGACCCGAGTTATATTGTCAGGTTTTGCCCTCGAGCCTCGTGTAGTTCTCAGCAGCAGGGTCCTTGCCCTACGATTCAGGAAGCAGGTGATCCACAGGCCGCCCAGCCAACTAGAGGCGGGGGTAGGGATCATATAGGTGGAGGGATTGACCGTAGAGGTGGAGCTTGGACCGCCAGAGGCAGGGGTTAGCCCGCAGCAGATCATCCCAAAGACTTAGTACAGGGAGGTGGGGGTCAGCCCCGTTGTTATGCTTTACCGGCCAGGCCTGAGGCCGAGTCATCAGATGCCGTGATTACATGGGCTATTCTGGTCTGTGATAGGGGTGCTTCAGTATTATTCGATCCGGGATCAACGTATGCTTATATGTCATCCTATTTTGCGCCCTATTTGATCATGCCTAGTGAGGCTTTGGGTATTCCTGTATATGTGTCCACACTGGTTGGTGATTCTTTATTGGTCGACCGAGTGCATCATTCGTGTGTGGTGGTATTTGAGGGTCATGATACCCGTGCCGACTTATTACTTTTAGACATGTTGGACTTTGATGTTATATTGGGAATGGACTGGTTGTCCCCGTATCATGCTATTCTGGATTGACACGCCAAGACCATGACTTTGGCCTAGCCAGATTGCCCCGACTTGAGTGGAGAGGGACCCCAGGTCATGCCACCCGTAGTGTTATTTCGTATGTCAAGGCTCGACGTATGGTCGAGAAGGGGTGTCTAGCATATCTGGCATATGTTCGCGACTCCAGCACAGAGGTTCCATCTATTGACTCTGTTCCTATTGTTCGGGAGTTCCCTGAGGTTTTCCCTTAAGACCTTCCGGGTATGCCGCCCGATAGGGATATTGATTTCTGTATTGATCTGGCTCCTGGCAGTCAACCTATTTCCATTCTGCCATATCGTATGGCCTTACCATAGTTGAAAGAGTTAAAGGAGCAGCTTCTGGACTTGTTTGATAAGGGTTTCATTAGACCCAGTGTATCACCTTGGGGTGCACCGATGTTGTATGTGAAGAAAAAGTATGTTTCTATGAGGATGTGCATTGATTACCGGCAGTTGAACAAGGTGACGATAAAAAACAAGTATCCATTGTTGAGGATTGACGATTTGTTCGACTAGCTTCAGGGTGCTAGGGTGTTCTCGAAGATAGATTTGAGGTCTGGTTATTATCAGCTAAGGATTAGGGCGTCTAATGTCCCTAAGACAACATTCTGTACTCGGTATGGGCATTATGAGTTTTTGGTCATGCGGTTTGGGTTGACCAATGCCCCGGTAGCATTCATGGAGTTGATGAACTGAGTGTTCAAGCCTTATTTGGATTTATTTGTGATTGTATTCATTGACGACATCTTGATATACTCCCACAGTTAGGAGGAGCATGAGCAACACCTCAGAGTGGTTCTTCAGACTCTGAAGGATAGTCAGTTGTATTCCAAGTTCTCGAAGTGCGACTTTTGGTTGAGTTCAGTCGCATTCCCGGGTCATGTCGTATCAGCAGAGGTATTCAGGTGGACCCAAAGAAGAGAAAGGTAGTCAAGAACTGGCCTCGACCAGCTTCAACTACAGAGATATGGAGCTTCTTGGGGTTAGCTGGTTACTACATACATTCCGTGGATGGGTTTTCATCCATCGCAGCCCCGATGACTTGATTGACCCTGAAAGGTGCCCAGTTCAGGTGGTCAGACGAGTGCGAGGTGAGCTTCTAGAAGCTCAGGACAGCTCTGACTACGGCACCGGTATTGGTTTTGCCCACGGGATCTAGGCCTCATACTATGCTTCCCGTATCGGTCTTGGCGCAATGTTGATAAAGAATGGCAAGGTCATAGCATATGCTTCGAGGAAGTTGAAGATCCACGAGAAGAATTATCCAGTTCATGACCTAGAGTTGGCAGCCATTTTTCATGCCTTGAAGATCTGGAGGCATTATTTATACGGGGAGACGTGTGAGGTATATACGGATCACAAAAGCCTCCAGTACCTGTTTAAGCAGAAAGAGTTGAATTTGAGACAGCAGAGGTGGTTGGAGTTGCTGAAAGACTATGATGTTTCTATCTTATATCATCCGGGGAAGGCCAATGTGGTGGCCGATGCATTGAGGGAAGTCCGCCAACATAGGTAGTCTTGCCTATATTTCGGTCAGCCAGAGGCCGCTTGCCTTGGATGTTGTGGCCTTGGCCAATAGCTTTGTGAGATTGGATATTTCTGAGCCCAACAGAGTGTTATCTTGCACAGTTTCTCGCTCGTCATTGATGGAGCGTATCTTGGAGTGGCAATTTGGTGATCCCCATTTGTGTGTTTTGAGAGACACGGTGCAGCAGGGAGGCGCCAGGGAGATGAATTTAGGAGATGATGGCGTATTGAGATTGCAGGGGCGAGTTTGCTTGCCCAATATTGATGGTATTCGGGAGTCGATCTTAGCGGAGGCCCACAGTTCTTGGTATTCCATTCACTCGGGCGCCGCAAAGATGTATCAGGACTTGAGGCAGCATTACTGGTGGCACAGAAAGAAGAAAGACCTTGTTGAATATGTGGCTCGTTGTCTGAATTGTCAGTAGGTTACTTACGAGCATCAGAGGCCCGGTGGGTTATTTCAGAGGATTGAGTTTCCCGAGTGGAAGTGGGAGAGAATCACCATGGATTTTGTTACTAGCCTTCCGATGACTCGGAAGAAATTTGATGTTATATGGGTTATTGTTGATAGGCTGACCAAGTCAGCGCATTTTATTCCAGTTGCCACCACCTATTCATCCGAGAGATATCCTGAGATTTATATCAGTGAGATCGTTCACCTTCATAGGGTGCCAATATCTATTATTTCGGACCGGGGTCCGCAGTTTACCTCGCATTATTGGAGAGCGGTACATCATGAGTTGGGTACCCAGGTTCAATTGAGTACAACATTTCACCCCCAGACGGATGGTCAGTCCGAGAGGACTATTCAGATTCTCGAGGATATTCTCCGAGCTTGCGTTATTGATTTTGGAGGCTCGTGGGACCAATTCTTGCCTTTAGCAGAGTTTGCCTACAACAACAGATACCAGTCCAGTATTCAGATGGCTCCGTATGAGGCATTGTATGGTAGGTGGTGTCGGTTCCCAGTCGGATGGTTTGAGCCGGGAGAGGCTCGGCTATTGGGTACAGATCTAGTACAGAAGGCCTTGGATAAGGTCAACATCATTTAGGACAAACTTCGGTCAGCTCAGTCTAGGCAGAATAGTTATGCAGATCATAAGGTCAGGGATGTTGCTTTCATGGTTGGTGAGCGAGTATTGCTCCGGGTATCACCTATGAAGGGCGTAATTAGATTCGAGAAGAAGGGCAAGCTTAGCCCTAGGTTTATTGGCCCATTTGAGATTCTTGACCGCGTGGGGAAGGTGGCTTATAGACTTGCCTTGCCGCCTAGCTTGTCAGCCGTGCATCCAAATTTTCATGTATCCATGCTTCGGAAGTATCACGGCGATCCCGCCCACGTGTTAGATTTCAGTACTGTCCAATTGGACAAGGATCTGTCATACGAGGAGGAGCCGGTGGCTATTTTAGACTAGCAGGTTCCGCAGTTAAGGTCGCGGAGTTTTCCTTTAGTGCGTGTTCAGTGGAGAGGTCAGCCTCCTGAGGCATCGACCTGGGAGTCCGAGTCTGATATGCGAAACTGTTATCCCCACCTGTTCCCCGACTTGTTGTTGAATTATTTTCCATTGCCGACACTTATTGTTGAATTGTTCTCCCTTGCGGGACTTATTGTTGAATTGTTCTTCGTTGTCGGGATGATTAATCTTGTTTTATATTCCTTTTCCCGGTTGACTGTGACCGTTGATTGGGTGAGGAAGATAGATTGTGCACGAAGGGTCTTTTCGTGCCGTGTTTTGGTAATTATGCACGAAGGGTCTTTTCGTGCCAGATTTCTTGATTGTTTGAGCACGAAGGCTCATTCCGTGCCTTGATGTGAGAGTTATGTGAGGAAAGCACGAAGGGTGATGCCGTGCACTATATTTGATATTTTGATGAGGAAATGCACGAAGGGTGATGCCGTGCACTATATTTGACAGTTTTGGTGAGGATTGAGAGTAAAAGCACGAAGGTTGGTGCCGTGCAGTTGTTGATTTACTGTCTCTCTTTTATTGATATTAATTATACATCTTCCATTTCTTTATTTGTTGGTTATATACCTGAAGTGTTACACCCCACAGCATGTCCCTTCCCTATTATCTGTTTAAGTTTCGTATATCTTTCCGTTATTGCGTACATAGCTGTACAGGTTGATTGCGGTAGGTCCGGTCTAGCCTCGTCACTACCTCGGCGGGGTTAGGCCTGGCACTTACCAGCACATGGGGTCGGTTGTGCTGATGCTACACTTCTGAGCCTTTTGTGCACAGGTTAGGAGACAGCTTATGGACCGCAGCAGTAGCTTGGGGCGTCCCTTCAGTCCAGAGACTCCCAAGTTGTTCGCTGGCGTTCTCCAGCCCTGAGTCTCATCCATTTCAGTTCCGTTTGTTTTCATTATATCGAAACAGTCTTCTTATGTATTTTCTTTCAGACCCGTATTTGTAGTATCTTATAGTAGTTCGTGAGTATTGTGACACTAGATCTTAGGTAGAGGATGTTGTTAATTAGTCCGCATTTCCTTCATTTTATATTAAATTAAGACTTCCGTTTGAAATTATTGTTTTATTATTATCTTGTTGGGAATTAATTGAAAAAGGTATGTTTAAGGTGGTTTGCCTAGCTCCAACAGTAGGCGCCATCACAACTCTCGATGGTGGGAAAATCCGGGTCGTGACAAATCACAACCATCGCTACCAACAATCGACACTCCCAACTACAATCATCAACTACCATATTATTTTTTAAAATATTTTATTTATATAGTATTAGATCATTTAGTATGTTATTTAATTTTTATATTTCTTAGTTTTTAAATAAAAATTAATTTTATATATTCAAACGTTAAAATATAAATGGTCTTAATTAATTAGTATTTAATTTTTAATATAAATCTTAATTTAATTTTAATAAAAACAAATGACCACAATATTCCTAAATATAGGTACGTATTTTATTTTTTTAATTTAATAACCCTTTAAACGTAAAAAGTCAGTGTCCTCTTTGAAAATTTTTTCCTGTAAGATTGATTGCATTCAAAGATGATCTAACTTTGAGGTCTAGCCCTACGAGGAGAGGCCCGGTAATCATATTACGACAATAAAAAAAGGTGTGTTCCCTTCAAATAAGATGCATCATAGGCCATCTCCGTCTTCTTCGTTTTCGATGGAAGAAAATTAAGAAATAAATATTAAGAAATATATAAAGTTACTATCTTTTTCTTCTGGAAGTTCTGGAAAAAATTAAATATCATATCAATCATATAGATGATTGATGATGCACAAACTGGAAGTAAGTGGAAGTTTTATTTGTTTTCATTTTTTGGAACAGATTAATATTGACCAATACATACTATTTGCTCCTGCCATGTTTATTACTGTTTCATCTTTGCTTTACTCTTTGTCTGAATTTGGACAAATCTGCATCTCTTTGTCAGATTCCTAATCTCTGATGATTCCCTTGCAACAATGAAAAGCTGTTCCAAATATCTTTCTATCCAACTAAAGTACTACTATATTAAAAATAATTAAATTTTACATACTAATGACAACAACACCAACAACAATAACAACAACTATCCAGTATAGTCCTACAAAATGGGGTCTGGGAGGGTAATATGTAGACGGGCCTTACCCTACCGGAAAAAACAGAGAGGCTTTTTCCAATCGACTCTCGACTCAGTGAAAGAAAGGAAAAACAAAAACAAAACAAAAACAAAAGAGCATTAGTACCTCCAGCAGAAATCGCGTAAATAATTATCTAAACATAAGAACCATAAATAAAATAGCAGGCAATAATATCAAACAGTAACTACCATAAATAACTACCATATGGGAGACACAATCCAATACACAAATTAACTATGGATAGCCCTGCCAAGCCTCACCCAACCCCTGGTGTACATACTAATGACATTAAAACTTAAAAATGAAGAGAATTTTTAGTACTTTTTATTTTTCATAATAATGACCTGAAATTAATTTAAATAATAAAACCTGGTCAATGAAAATAGCTGACTCCAACTTTTTTGCTATTAAGACGTATTCCCTCCGTCTCATATTAAGTATCGTGTTTTTTTTACACACACCTTAAGAAATATTAATTAGGAAAGGGATTGGACTATTCTACCCTTATTTATGTCATAAGATATAATCTCTCTTCATTATATATTTATTCTATTTGTGTGTTATCATTATCTTCGAGAACAATTATTACTAAGAGTAAAAAAATAAAATAAAAATTAAATTTACGTAAAATTTTAAAATAACAAATAATTTAAAACAGCTATTTTTAGTAATCCTGACTATTAATATTAGAGGGAAGGAGTAGCTATTGTTAGGTCAATTATAAAGTAATAATAAGTGAACTCTATAATAACATTAGGCGCTAACATCCCTCTTCTTGGATGTGCCACTTGACTGTAGAGCCTTGTTGGTAGGCTGTGATGCTTCAAAATTAGTAACCATACCACTCTTAGTGCCTTCCTTGATTCTTTCTCCTAGCTTAATGATATCAACAAAATTTTGGCCCTGAATCAGCATCACGCTCTAATAATATTGTGGATCTTGAGCTCGGAAAACATGTCTATATGTTCTTCTTTTAAGGCCGGCCTGACCTTAGCAGCATCGGATCTCCAACGAGTAGCATTCTCTTTTAATTCTTTGTTTGCATAGTGGTGGTTACTTAGACATGGTAGACTCACTGTTCTAGTTCCTGCTTGCGTTACTATTCTCGTAGTAGCGCCTTTAAGTTTTTTTTTAGTTCTCGGATTCCTAGCTTGTATTCCTTCGTTCCCGCTATTTGTTCTTAATGGTAGTGATTACCTAATATATATTGCTTATAGTGGCAGTAATGAACAATATGATATTAAGGTCATGTCCTCGGATAGGGCTAGGGGTGGGGTCCAGGGGTGGGAAGATGGATAAGAGAGACTTTAGGATGAAAGTTGGGTCGTGGAACATTGGGACGTTGACGAGGAAGTCTATAGAGCTAGGTAAGATTCTTTAGGAGGAAGAACAACATAATGTGTGTCCAGGAGACTAAATGGAAGGGTACTAGAGCACGAGATATAGATGGGTTTAAACTATGGTACTCAAGAAGCACTGGAGCTTAGGACGGGGCATGTATTTTAGGTGACACGGACCTCAATGAACTCGTGGTCGAGGTTAGGAGGGTAAGCGATAGGTTGATGAGTATTAAGCTTGTAGTTGGAGGGTTACTATGAACGTGATTAGTGCATACGCTCCTCAGGTAGGTTTGGACCAGGAGGCAAAAAGGCAGTTCTAGGAGGATTTGGACGAGGTGGTGTGTAGTATCTCGCACACCAAGAAATTGTTCATTGGCAGAGATTTCAATAGCCATACTGGGGCTAGGGTTAGGGGTAATGATGATGTGCACGGTGGGTTCTGATTTCTGGATTGAAATGAGGGAGGTTCTTTACTGTTGAATTTTGCTATAGCTTTTGATTTGATTATAACTAACTCGAGTTTTTAGAAGAGGGAGGAGCACCTGGTCACTTTTCGGAATTCGATGGGCAAGACTCAGGTTGATTATCTTCTCTACAAAAAATGCAATAAAGGTCCATGTACTGATTGCAAGGTCATCTTGAGCACCTCACGACCCATCATAGGCTCCTAGTTATGGACTTGGAGATCAAGAGCAGTAGGAGGAAGAGGGCGGTATGCATGCAACCTAAGATCACGTAGGGTTAACTTGACTAAGGACAAAGCTCAGGAGTTAGGGGAGAATTTGTTGGCTATGTGGGCTTGGATGTGTAGTGGAGACGCGACTAGTATGTGGATCACTATAGTAAATTGGATTAGGGAAGCTGCTAGAGAGGTCTTAAGGGTCACGAAGGACTTTCTTGTGGTCATAAAGAGGACTAGTGGTGAAATAGATAGGTCCAAGTTAAAATGGAAACCAAGAAAGCTGCTTATTTGAAGCTAGTGGAGAAAACAAATGAGGAGGAAAGAAATACTTATCAGGAGTATTACAAAAAGGCAAAGAAAGAGGCAAAGTTAGTAGTTACGGCGGCTAAGAACGCGACGTTTGCTCATTTGTACAAAGAGATCACGGGTAAGAACTATGGGAGGTGACTCGGAGCATTTCCCCGTTGTAATGGTGTTGCACCAAGGATCAACTCTTAGCCCGTTTTTATTTGCCTTGGCGATAGATGTATTGTCGCGACATATCCAAGGGGAGGTGCCTTAGTGCATGTTATTTTTCAATGATATAGTGTTGTTTGACGAGACTCAAAGCAGAGTTAACATGAGGTTGGAGGTTTGGAGACATGCTTTGGAGTCTAAAGCTTTCAAAGTAAGCAGAATACTTGCAGTGCAAATTCAATGACGGGACCCATGAAACAGATGTAGAGGTAAAGCTTGATGCTCAAATTACCCCAAGAGAGCTAGTTTTAAGTATTTCAGGTCTATTATCCAAAGCAACGGGGAGATTGACGAAGATGTTGCACATCACTTAGGGGCGGAATAGATAAAATGGAGGCTTGCTTCTGGTGTTTCATGTGATAAGAATGTTCAGCCAAGACTTAAGGGTAAGTTTTGTAGAGTGGTGGTTCAATAAACTATTTTGTATGGGGTTGAATGTTGACAAGTCAAGAATTCCCACATACAGAAGATCAAAGTAGTAGAGATGATGATGTTGCGATGGATGTATGGGTGTACCAGGAGAGATAAGATTAATAATGAAGCTATCCGGGACAGAGTGGTGCAGGAGTCGATGCTGAGATAGTTAAGACATATTGAGAGGAGAAGAATTAATGCTCCTATTAGGAGGTGTGAGATATTGTCTACGTCGAGTTTGAGAAGAGGTCGAGGTAGGCCTAAAAAGTACTGGGGAGAGGTGATTAGGAAGGACGTGGTGATGCTTTAAGTCACTGAGGACATGACCCTTGATAGAAGGGTGTGTAAGTCGAGGATTAGGGTAGAAACTTGGTAGGCAGTTTCTTAGTTGCTCATCGAAAGTCTTAATAGCAAGCATGTCTCTTTCATATTCTTAAATTTTTATTGTGTTATGTGGTATTGTTCGCTTCATGTATTGTATTCCTTGTTGCTATTATTTGGAACTGCTTATCCTTTATCTCGCTCTTTTTCTTCTCTCTTTCTTCTTCTCCTTCTTCTTCTTCTTCTCACCTTTTTCGAGCCGAGGGTCTATTGGAACAGTCTCTCTACCTGTATTAGGTTGGGGTAAGTCCGTGTATAGACAACCCTTCTTAGACTCCATCTATCTAGAACATACTGGGTTTGTTGTTTTTGTTTCACATTTTATGGTCGCTGCTGAAAAAGCAATGCACATATATTACCTTTTGTGGGGACTTTTATGGTCACCACTGAAAGAGGCAACATATAGGTATTACCTTTTTATGGTCACCACTGAAAGGGGCGACATATAAATATTACCTTTTGTGGTGATTTTTGCGGTCGCCCCTGAAAAAGGCTACATATAAATATTACTTTTTGTGTCTATTTTTAGGTCGATCACAAAAAGTCGCTACTCAAATATTACTTTTGTTGGCGATATTTTTACGGTGTCACTGAAAAAGCAACATACAAATATTTACTTCATTACAGATTCTCCGATGTCACTTTACAAATTCTTCAATGTAATACACATTACAAATTTTACAATGTGATTATTTTTGCCTTATCCAATCATGACCGCATATTCTATCTGCATTTTTACGTGAATATATTAGACTTTCGAGACAATTATTTACTACAACTATTCTTTAGAACATTATTCCATTTCGATCATACAATTCTCCAAGAATAACATGCGTAAATTTCTAAATTGTTTCCATTTTGGCACCGAAAAAAACTTAAAATAATATATATTTATTTTATTACGTACAATAATGTAATTTTTTAATGTGGTAAAAACGAGAATATTCATGTAAGATCGTTTATAACTAACTAATTAGGTCCAAAATTTAACCTCAACAACCCTAAAGGTATAACTCATCAATGTACTAAAATCTAGGATTATATATAGATGTTCTGAATTTATAGAGGATAAATGAGTTTGATGGTAATAACATAATGAAAGACTAACATTAATAAGTTCTATCTCAACAATCGCAATGCAATTTTCCTTATCCGATATTCGGTAATAATATTTGATTACATAATTAGTAACTGAGATTAATCACATAATACTATACCCAACATGTTTTATTTTTAGTCCAGTAAATTAAACATCTATCTGTAATGTATATTTACTAAATAATTTTTATCATTATTTAACTCTCGTATTATAATCCATGAATAACTTGTTACTAACCAGACGACCAGCTAAGGTATATACAATACTATGAGAAGCAATGCATAAAGCTATGACATGAGAGTTGAGACTTTTTGCATTGAATTATTTCCATATTTGTTGCTCTGATTGCGATTCTCTAGCTATCTTCATTTGTAAAAAGCAACTTTTCAGATTCAGATTTGCCAACCACATTTTTTGCAGATCGTAGCCACATTTATTCTTCTTTTCTCTGTCACGCATACAAATACAGAGTGATACGTGTAAAACACACACAGTGAGCTCAATGGGATACACAAGATTACAACTAAGTGGGCGTTTGGACATAAGAATAGTAAAATTTCAAAAAAAAGTGAAAAAAATTTCAAGTAAAAATAATATTTGAAATTAGAGTTGTGTTGACATAAATAAAATTTGTGTTGTTTTTGAAGTCTTGTGAGTGATCTGAGTGAAAATTTTTAAAAATAATATTTTGGAATTTTTAAATTTTCAAAAAATTTTAAAATACATTTTCAACTGAAAATTAAAAATTTTATGAACAAATGGTGAATTCAAAAAAAATTATGTCCAAACGGGCTCTAAGTTGTATGGTTAAAAGCGAATATGAGCTTAACATTTTCTGTTAGGATCAAAAGATGCATGATTTTTGAGGTGAGGAAATAACTATTAATGTCTGCATTAGAGTAGGCTATCTAGATCATACACACCTTTTTTCGAACCCCGTCTGAATACGGAAAAGTGCAACTGTCATTAACATAGAAATTGCGTGGGGCGTCCTATTTGGTCGCCCCCATTTAACCTATACCTATTTTTTTAAAACTTTTAATTTATACCCACTTTTTAAAACACTTTAGCTCCCTTTCTCTCTTCCAGTTCCATTTTAGCTTCCGCTTCTTTTGCTTTCCTTCTTTCTTCTGCTATTATTTTGTCCCTGCGTTGCTTACCTCTTCCTTTGTCCTTGCTGCTATGGTAAAGGGTGTTGCTGAAGCTGTAGCAAGTACTGTTGCTACAGTCTTATGAATTATTTTTCAAGAAATTGTCTTATGATATTGAGTCGTGTTGCATGACTAAGGTAGAAATATGAATAATGGTTTAATAGTAGTAGGATATAATTTTAATACCAACTTTGTCACTTTCAAACGAGAATCCTAGGGTTTATTTTCGTTTCTTTAATTGTCTTATGATAGTGTATTTAATTAGCTAGAATGTTCCTTTCAAAGGCAAAAAATAGTTTTAGTTAGAAACAAAATCAGAAACTTGGAGATTCACATGGAATTATAAAATCAAAACATCATGGACAAACTTCAGCTTTTGGTTATAAAGACAAAAATTTCAGCTCTAGAGTTAAAGTTTTTATTTTAGAACTGACAAACTTCAGCTCTAGAGCTGAAGTTTTCCGGTTACCAAGACAAAGTTTTCCTGTTACAAAAGAAAAACTTCAGCTCTAGAGCTGTACTTAGGCCCGACCACTAAAATTCTGAAGTTTTACGTGATTGTCTTTGCTACTTACCCTGTGTGCTGAATTTATGTGAAAAAACGGGTATGCTTGCAATTTCTTTTACAAAGCGGGCACAAGTTAAAATGTGGCACAAAAAACAGGTATAGATGCAAATGCCATGTCATTAACAGACACTGTAGAAATAAGTGTTGTACATAACAAGAAGGAGGAAGATGTTAGTTAGAAAGTTAGTGTACAACTGTCATAGTTAAGTGGGACCCACTATCTTGTTAGTGGAGGTTAATTATATCTTTGTACATATATATACTTGTTGTATTGTTACATTGAATATACAGAAAATATTTTTTCTCTCATTCTCTGCTTCTTCTTCTTCAGCTCATGTAACTGACATGGCTAGGGTTCCTCATCTCGTGCATGCACTGAGTTCAAATACGGTATCAGAGCCCGAGCTCTGAATTACAGCACACATATCGATCCAATTTTGGAAGTTTACTCTCTCAAGTGTCTTCTCTTTCTTCTCCTCCTTCTTCTCAAATTCTAAAGCTCGAAATTGTGGTCAACAATGGCAGACAGATGATACTTTTGGGCAGGAAACACCTGCAGCAGTAACTGAAACATCATAAATTTCGTTAGAAGATGAATTTGAAGAAGGGATCTCAGTTCCAATCACTCATCCTCTGTATTTGATATCTACTGATACATGTGGAATTTCTCTTATCTCGTTTCAATTGAAACGAACAGACAATTTTTCATTGTGGTATTGATCTATAAAAATTACTCTTCTAGGTCGAAACAAGTTAGGAATGGTTGATGGAAGGTGGAAAAGAGAAAAATTCAGAGAAAAATGCTGGCATTAGTGGGAAAGATACAATGCAATTGTCTTATCGTGGTTGATGAATGCTGTAACACCGACCTTGATTAGTGGAATTACTTATGCTACAAATGCACACTCTGTGTGGGTGGATCTACAGGAGAGATTTGACAAGGTTAATGACACCAGAAGCTATAGTCTACACAAGGAGATTGCAACCCTAACTCAAGGTACTTTTTCTATATCTGTTTACAACTCTAAACTCAAAGATCTATGGGGAAAAATGAAGATCTTGTCCCTCATCCTGGTTGTGACTGCCCTACAACTAAGAAATTCATTGAACATCTGCACAAACAAAAGTTATATCAATTCCTTATGGGATTAAATGACTCATACTCACAAGCATGTAGTCAGATTCTTATGGTGAAACATGTTCCCTCAGTGAACCAAGTCTATGTTATATTAATGAGTGAGGAAAGTCAAAGAATATAGCAGGATCTGCAGGAATTTTAGTGCTGGACCTAATGTCACCAGTGGTCACTATGAATCTACAACACTTTACAGCTCCAAGGCTGATAATAGACCAAAATACAGGAAGAACTACAATCTTTTTCTGTGGCTTCTGTAAACTAAAAGGTCATAGCAAGGAGAATTGCTACAAAATAGTTGGATATCCAGCTGACTACAGGTTTAAGAAGAAAGGGGGAGCTAGTGCCTACAATGCAGCAGCTAACTATGGTTCAGCCTCAAGTAATTATAGTGTTGCACCACCTAAGCCAAGTCCCTACACACATACTAGTGGCCAACCAAGCCCTAGTACTCAGTTGACTAATATGCATCCAAGGACTAGCCATACCCTACAACACAACATTCAGACGACCAATATTGATATCCAACCACAATATGGAGGAGGTGGTGCCTTTCTTTTTACCAAGGAACAGTATGAGCAAATTATGCAGATTCTGAACAGCAACATAGTCAGTCCTGCCTCAACAAACAACAACACTTCTACATCTACATCTCAGGCCATGCAGAAGGTACTAGTGTTGCATTACTAGCTTCCAATAGTCCACAAGAATGGATTATTGATACAGGGGCAACTAACCACATAGTGTCAGATCTCAACTTGTTATATAAAACAATTGTAGTTGCTCCTCATAGTTATAGAAAGATGTTATTGCCAAATGGAGATTCAGATCTCAACTTGTTATATAAAACAATTGTAGTTCCTCCACATAGTTATATAAAGATGTTATTGCCAAATGGAGATGTCACTCAAGTAACTCATGTTGGGGATAGTCAGATTTCACACAACAACACGCTAAAAGAAGTTCTTTATGCTCCAAAATTCAAGTATAATCTAGTGTTAGTTTCAAAAGTGACAAGGGATTTATGATGTTTTGCTTGTTTCTATCCTGATTTATGTGTATTTCAGGAGCTCTTCAATGGCACGGTGAAGGAGATTGGTAGAGAAAGAGATGGCCTATACTTTCTACAACAACATGGAAATAAGAGATTGACTGTTGTGTCTTTATCAGCTCTTAACACAAAGGATGATTTCTCTATTAGTTCCAATTATATAGTACTATGGCACAAGAGACTTGGTCATGTGTCTATTCTTACCTTGAAGAATCTATTCCCTGTTAGGCTAGCCAATATTACCAATGCATTAATAACTCTTGTGTGTGTCCTTGTGCTAAGCTATCAGGACACCATTTCCTCACAGTAGTATTAAGAGTGCAAAAGCATTTGATACGATTCATCTAGATGTTTGGAGACCTTATAAAACTACAACCTTTGATGGTTATGAATACTTCCTCACTGTAGTTGATGACTTCACTAGAATGACTTGGATTTTCTTATTGAAACTGAAATCTAATGTCTGTGTTGTATTACCACAGTTTCTAGCTTTTGTTCACACTCAGTCCAATAAACAGACAAAATGGTGAGATCTGACAATGGTCCTGAGTTTCTAAATTCAGTATGCAAGGCAGTCTTTAACAAGCATGGTATTATCCATCAAACCACCTGTGCATACACTCCACAACAGAATGGGGTAGCTGAGAGGAAGCACAGGCATATCCTAGAAGTGACCAGAGCTCTAAATTTTTTTGGGGGTCATTGTGTCATCATTGCTACTTATCTGATCAATAGACTACCATCTTCTGTATTTAAAGGGTACTCACCTTATGAACTGTTGTACAAGAGGAGTCCTCAACTGGGCCACATCATAACTCTAGGTTGTTTGTGTTTTGCTATTCATGTGCAGGAGACAGACAAACTTATGCCTAGAGCCAAACCTGCAGTCCTCATGGGATTTTCAGATACTCAAAAAGGGTATATTCTTTCAGATATCTCTACACAACAATTCTTTATCAATAGGGATGTTGTCTTTCAGGAGCATGTATTTCCCTTCAAAGACTTCTCCACTAGCTCTCCTCATGTTTTCCCTATTACTCACTCACCTTCTAGCTGTGCCCAGATATATCCCATCTTCTCCTTCTACCTCTTCTCCTCACAACAATTCTTCTATTATTTCTTCTTCATCTTCCTCTCTTCCCTCTCCTTCTGTTGGTTCTGATCCTTTGCCTATTGCTTCTAAGCCTTCTCCCACATTGAGGAGGTCTCTCAGGCCTAAGCATCCCCCATTGTGGCTTAGGGACTTTGTCACTCAATCTTCTGCCACCACTACACCTTATTCCATAGCCAACTATATTTCCTATGACTCTTTATCTCCTTCCTACTAGTCCTTTATTGCAGCCTTGTCTTCCATTGCGGAACCATCTACCTATGCTGAGGCTGTTCAAGATCCTAGGTGGGTAGAGGCTATGAAATCTGAGATTGCTGCTTTTGAAGCTAATCACACCTGGGAGGTGGTTTCACTTCCTCCAAACAAGGTGCATGTTGGTTGTAAATGGATATTCAAGGTGAAATATAAGGCTACAGGGGAGGTCGAGAGGTTTAAAGCCAGGTTGGTGCAAAGGGGTTCAGCCAGCAGAAAGGTATTGATTATCAGGAGCAGTTAGGACCATTCTCTCTGTTGCAGCTTCTGAGCATTGGCATATCCACCAGATGGATGTGTACAATACTTCCTTACAAGGGGATTTTCCTGATGAGATCTATATGAATCTACCTCGGGGATTTCAGAGTCTGGGGGAGAGTAGGCCAGTTTGCAGACTCTTGAAGTCTCTATATGGTTCAAACAAGCATCCAGGCAATGGAATGCAAAGTTATCAGAGGCATTGATCAGTTTTGGATTTCTACAAAGTCGACATGATCACTCCTTAATTGTCCAAGGTACTTAGTTGTATTGTGGTCATATTAGTCTATGTGGATGATATGCTCATCACAGGACCTGATTTGAGACTAGTAGAAGAAACCAAAGCTACACTTCAGAAGACTTTAAGATGAAGGACCTAGGGGAGCTGAAATACTTTCTTGGGATAGAGTTTGCAAGATCTTCACGAGATATTCTAATGCATCAGAGAAAATATGCATTAGAACTTGTATCTGAACTTGGATTAGGGGCGACAAAGCCTGCTGCTACACCGCTTGAAGCAAATGTGAAACTCACTACTCCACAGTATGATGAACACACATGTACAGTTAACATCTTGAGTGATGTACTTTTACCAGATGCAACTAGCTATCAAAGGCTACTGGGAAAACTCCTATATTTGACAGTAACAAGACCAAATATTGCATTCAGTGTTCAAATCCTTAGCCAATTTATGCAGCAGCCTAAGAAGTCTCATATGGAGGCAGCACTTAGGGTGGTCAAATATGTCAAGAGTCATCCTGGACAATGTGTTCTTCTCTATAGTCAGAAGAAAGGTATTATCTCAGCCTTCTGCGATGCAGATTGGGCAGCATGCCCATTAACTAGAAAGTATGTGTCTGAATTCTTTATAAAGTATGGAGATTCACTGATATCTTAGAAGTCAAAGAAACAAAGCACAATTTCTAAAAGCTCAGCCGAATCGGAGTATAGGAGCATTGCAACAACAGTGGCTGAATTAGTATGGATATTTGGGCTACTCAAGGACATTGGAATGGTATTTGAATTACCAGCCACTATCTTCACAGACAGCAAAGCAGCAATACAAATAGCTGCCAATCTTGTCTTCCATGAACGAACTAAACACATAGAGATTGATTGTCATTTCATAAGGTAGAAGATTCGGCAGGGATTTATTAAGGCAGAATATATGGGGACTAAAGAACAATTGGCAGATGTGCTGGCCAAAGGACTGCATAGAGTTCAAAATCGACCTCAATCGGTCTGGGTGTCTTTGCAGTAAAAGGTGCGATTTTGGAGTTTGAAGCACCTTTTACTGCAAAGACACCCAGACCGATTGAGGTCGGCTTTGGAGTTCCAAAATCATATGCGCCATTCGAAGTTGATATGTTACCTCCAAGGGTGCCTATTCTGGTTGAAATGTCAGACATAACATTGTTCCACTCAAATGCCATACCGCGAGATTACACAGCTGAAGTAAGAAGGAAAGGGAAAACCAAATATGGAGAAACAACTGCTGCATAGGGTATGACCAGAACCGACAGGTTTTACACTCTAGAACACCCAGCTGATTCCAGCAAGAAAGCCTCTGGATGACTAACCATCACCAAAACAGGACCTGATAACTTCTGGAGAAAGATACAAGCAAAGCAGTACTTGGTCATTGATTAATTGAACAAGATGCCAGCCCAGATCTCCATCTTAGCTTTACTGCAAGGCTCTGACGCACATAAGAATGCCTTATTAAGGGTGCTGAGCGAGGCATATGTTCCCAGCAACATAATTGGAGTATCAATGGCAAATATGGTAGGGTAAGTACTGGAGAGTCACAAAATCACTTTCTACGAGGATGAGTTTCCACCGGAAAGTTTGAGCCATAACAAGGTGTTGCACATCACTGTGCAATGCGAAGATTATTTCATCACCGGAATTCTGACTGACAGAGGTTCCAGCCTCAATATTTGTCCACTGGTGACTCTCAGAACACTAGGGAAGAGCATGCATGAGATCAAGGATGGAGCTATCAATGTCAAAGCTTTTGATGGGTCCCAAAGGTCCACCATTGGAGAAATCAGTTTATGTTTGCAAATAGGACCAACTTGGTTTGATGTTGATTTCCAAGTGATAGACGTCCCAACATTTTAAAACCTGTTATTGGGGCGGCCCTGGATTCATGACGTCAGAGCTATAGTATCAACCCTACACCAGGCAATAAAGTTCGAGTGGAATCATCAAGAAGTGATTATTCATGGCAATGTTAGCAACCCTATATACGGTCGCTAGACCATCCCGGTGATTGGTGGAAGAAGGAAAATAGGCGGAGAAACCAACCACCACATTGAGTGGGTCAACACCGTGGACAAGGATAAATGGTGGGACAACAAGTTTGAAAGTATCCTGAATTGGTGTGGATATGATCCTGGAAAAGGACTTGGAAAAAATCTCCAGGGTGTCGCCAAACCCATGAAAATGAAGAAACATGGTACTACTTTTGGTTTAGGGTATGAATACACTTGGGAGGAGTTCGATCACTAGTCGCCCCCATGGCGCGGTCCCTACTATCCACTGGAGCAACCGATACCTCACATGGAGCAGACTTTCCAGCCAGCATGTGTCATATATGGGTCAAAAAAAGAGGAAGCATTGCGGCGATGAGGAATTTATTTCTGGAAGACGATAATATGGAATGTTCTGTCATTTTTTAGGAGGAGGGAAAATAAGGCCCTTCCGTACAAGCTGTGAACCGAGGAGAGCACCTCAACACTTGGTCCGTTAGAGCCACCAGGGCCCGGAAAGTTTCGAGGTAGCCATTCTGAACAAAGCACATACATTACATTTTACTTTTTGCTACATGATTTCATTCTGAATTTTTTTTAATTGTGAAAAGGGCTCCGATGTTTAAAACAATTATGAAATTTATCAAAGCATTTCAGTTTCTTACAACTCTCGCTCTTATAGTTTTCTCTATCATTTACTTTATTTACATAGTATACTATTACTTATCTTGATGAACCGAAGATTGTGATTTGCAATGAGACAACACAACAAATGGATAGAGATTTAGAAGAGGATGATACACCAGAATAAGTCATTAAAAAGGTTGAGAATTTTGAGAATAAGCCTAAGTATAACTTGGATGAAACTGAGGTCGTTATCCTAGGAGATATCGAGAATGTCAAGGAAGCACACATCAGTATCCACTTGTTACCATCAGAGAAGAAAGAGTACACGGAATTTCTAAAGGAATATGAAGGCATATTTGCCTGGTCGTAAGATGGTATGACTGGTCTCTGTATATCCATTGTAGCTCCCAAACTGCCAATAGATTCGACATGTACGCCGGTAAAATAGAAACTCATAAAAGTTCAAGCCTGACATGAGTTTGAAGATCAAGGAAGAAGTTAACAAAAAAGTCAAAGCCAAAGTCCTCAAGGTAGTAGAGTATCCAACATGGTAAGCCAATATTGTGCCTGTACCAAAGAAGGACAAGAATGTTAGAGTATGTGTTGACTACGGGAATCTCGACCAGGCCAGTCCAAAAGATGACTTTCCCTTGCCAAACATACATATTCTGATTCACAATTGCTCCAATCATGAGCTGCAATCGTTCATTGATTGTTTTGCGGGTTATCATCAGATATGGATGGATGAGTAAGATGCAGAGAAAACGGCTTTCATCACACCGTGAGGGATGCATTATTACAAAATGATGCCATTTGGGTTAAAAAATGCTGGTGCCACCTACTTGAGAGCTATGACTACTATTTTCTATGACATGATACACACGGTGATCGAGGTATATGTAGACGATGTCATCATCAAATATAAGAGAGTCGTTGACCACATGGAAGATCTGCGAAAATTCTTAAACAGACTAAGAAGGTACAAATCTAAAATTGAATCCGGCTAAATGTGCATTCGGGGTTCCTGTAGGAAAATTACTGGGGTTCATCGTGAGTCGTCGAGGAATAGAACTGGCTCCATCAAAGGTTAAGTCCATTCAAGAATTTCCACCACCAAATAACAAGAAGGACATGATGAGTTTCTTGGCGAGACTCAACTCTATCAGCCGGTTCATAGATCAGTCCACTGTCATTTGTGAACCTATTTTTAAAATGTTTAAGAAAACGTTGCTACCAAATGGACTGATGATTGTCATAAAGCCTTTGATAGAATCAAGGAATACTTGTAAATGCTGCCAGTTTTGGTTCCGCCCGAACCATGTAGACCTCTATCGCTCTACCTTGCAGTATTGGATGGGGCATTCGGTTGTGTTCTGCGACAACATGATGAAACGGGGAGAGAGGTACATGCCATCTACTATATCAATAAGAATCTCACCCTGTACAAGGCCCGGTATTCTCTATTAGAGCGCACCTCTGGTGCTCTGGCTTGGGTAGCTCAGAAGTTGATGCATTATTTATGTGCATACACTACCTATCTCATATCCAGAATGGACCTTCTACAGTAAATCTTTCAGAAGCCCATGCCCACTGGAAAGCTAGCTAAGTGGAAAATCCTGCTAAGTGAATTTAACATTGTTTACGAAACTAAAAGGCGGTCATTCCCGTCGAGGTGGAAATTCCCTCCTTGAGGATCATACACGAAGTAGAACTTGACGATGAAGAATGGGCAAAGAGTCGCTACGAGCAGTTGGCTCTTATTTATTGTAAAAGAATGAATGCAGTTTGCCATGGTCAATTGTATCAGAACAGAATTCCCAAAGCTTTCAACAAGACTCAAGCCGAGAAAGTTTACACCGGGGCAACTAGTGTTGAAGAAAATATTTCCACATCAAGTTGAAGTCAAAGGGAAATTCTCTCCCAATTGGTAAGGCCCGTACGTGTTCATCAGGTTCTAACAAGAGGATCCCTAATACTTGCAGAAATGGACGGAGAAGTCTGGCCAAAGTCAATCAATTCAGATCCACTGAAGCGATACTATGCGTAGCATTTATGATTTCTTTATAATGTAACTTGAACTATGCCTGACTTGATTCCTGCTTAAGAGGGGATACGTAGGCAGCCCTATGAGTTCGGTCATAATTTAATAAAATGTCCATCCCCCCTCCCCGCTATTGAAAACTGGGGCAGAATTTTGAGAAAGTTGATCGACAACCGTTCATCGCACCAGCCCAGTAAACTTGGGTAGAATTTTGAGGAGGACCCTCAAAATTACAGAGTGAGAGATCTTGCAATGTCTTGAACCACGTCGCAGTCATCGGTTCTTCTAAAAAGAAAACTATTACTTTTAATTATGCATTACCTTACACTTTGTTACTAAGTCATGTATGACTATTATCCGAATTTCTTCATTTAGCAATGCTCTATCCCAGTGGTACACATCGCCAAGGATGACGAGCGAAGTCCGCGGGAAGACGGACTAACCTTTCCCCTTTTAGAACTCACGATTTTTCTTTGGATGTAGGCACTCAAGGCATAAATCATCAGATACAATTACACACCCATACTTTTTCGAGGATATAACTCTCAAATCATCGCCTATTTGCAATTGTTATCCGCGCACGACATCCCCCGCAGCCGCAATATCATAATCCGCTATCCGCTATCATCTATCTGCTAAGAGATTTCATTACTATTCACTTTTATTTCCATTTGCATTTCTTCGCCATGCATAAGGCAACTTTTCTGCCTTCTGAGACTAAGCACTATCTCCATCTACATTTTTGCATATGGCTACCTTTCTTTCTTCCGAGGTTAAGAATTACATCCACCTGCATATCTCTGCATTTTTGCATAAGCCTACCTTTCTGACTTCCGAGGTTAAGCATTACTTTCATCTGCATATCTTTTCATTTTGTGTAAGGATCTTTTCTGCCTTCCGAGGTTAAGCTCTACCTCCATCTGAACTTGTTGCATAAGGCTACTTTCTTGCCTTCCGAGACTAAGCACTATCTCCATATGCATTTCTTTGAATTGAATAAGGCTACTTTTCTACCTTCAGAGATGAAGCACTGTCTCCATCTACATTTCTTTGTACTGCATAAGGCTACTTATCTACCTTCCGAGACTAAGCACTGTATTCATCCCACATTTTCTTGCATTGCATAAGGCTACCTTTCTTCCTTCCTTCTGAGACCAAGCTCTACCTCCATCTTGCATTGGATGAAAAATATTGCCACTTTTATTTAAATCTTGCATCGGCTGAAAGATCACCACTTTTGTTTAAATCTTGCATCGGCTAAAATATCACCACTTTATTTTCCTCTGCATGGCTCTAATATCGCCACCTTTATTTAAGTCTTGCATGGCTGAAATATCGCCACCTTTATTTAAATCTTGCATCGGGTGAAAGATCGCCACCTCCTGCATCATTGTTTGGAGGCACCATTTTCATAGCCCGAGAACGCTATGACATGGCCTGAGGACCCCGTTGTATCTTTGCATATCATTATTCAAAGGCATCATAGTCCGGAGGCATCATTTCTATAGCCCGAGAACATCATTTCATAGCCTGCGAATCCTTTATCATACGCTTCATGGCCCAGGACGTCATCCTAACCGTCCAAAGACAACATTCATGGTCTAAACGGAATTTTCCATCACGTTTAAATTTATGCACAATATATGGTATTTCCTAATTGCAGGTACACCAGCTAGTAACAACCCTCTTCGTAGGAGTGAACCCGCTCCGGTTCACGCAGCCTATCAGACTTCAACTATCCTTCTCAACCTAGGCACCACGTCCATTATTTTCGAAAATCTCCATCGGCATATTTCGTCTATGGATCATGAACTATATATGGCCTGATTCCTATAAAACTAGGGATATGTAGGCAGCTCAGGATCCAGGGCTCGGTCAAAATTCTGTACAAATCGGCTCTTTCGGTCAAATTGGCCATCATATCTTTATCCGACAACTCTTTCATCCTTCCCGGGTAAAGATGGACAACTGTTAATACCCAATTTTCCCTAAGTATTTTCATAAGACTCAAAATACTTCAAAATAACATACATATTCATATATAATCATGCCAAAGTGTTTTGGTATTTTTCTCAAAATTTTAAGAACTTCCAAAATCAATTTATTGTCTAATTTAGCAGTGCAAAACCTAATAATTCTTCCCAAATTATCATTTTTATTAATAACTTATTTATTTTCATAATTACACCAAAGTATAATTAATGTAAATTATTTAATATTTTTACAAATTTATTTGATATTTTTAATGCTAAATTGCATATAATTGTAGTTATACCCTATTTTTACGATTAATAATATTTTATAATTGTAAAATTAGTTCCAATATTTTTATTTAGTGTTTATGTATTATCAATTGGTTCATTACTTTTAATTTTCTTTTAAAATTATTTTCACTATTTTTATAAAATTAAATAGGGAAAAGTGGCTATTTAATATATAGCCAAAGTGACTTTCAATTATAGCCAGAAATTGGACCCCAATTCCCCAACTCAATTTTAATTGAAACTCGACCCAAGCCTATTCGAACCGACCCTACCTGATTCCCACCTACCTTCTCAAATCTAGAGCATTGATCATTTAAGATCAACAGCCATAACTTACCCCTCCATAATTAAACCTACCGACCTATGCTAATCCCCCTCATTTCCATCCTTTTGCCGCTCTTGAATCCCAAACTCTCTCAAAAACCTCTCAAGGTTCTTCGGAACCCTAGTTTCCTCCTACCTTGTTCCACCGTGTTTTTACTATCCATGGCTTCTCAGGCCATGGACAGTATATACTCACCTCCTCCGGCTCTTGCATGCTTGATGCTCAAAGGTTTGAGGCCAGACCTCGGAGGTATTCACTCAAACCTTTATCGATTCGAAGATTTCGGCCATTTTCGACCTTGCTCCGGTGGCTCTTGGTCGTCTGAGCCTGTTTCTGACTTCATCCGACTTATGTCGGGCTTTTCCAAGACTTTCTCATTTAGGGTTCTACTAAAACCCTAATTACTCGAGGTTCTCTCTGATTAATGTTTTTAGATCTGTTATATGTTTGCACTTTGCTTAAGTTTCTTAAACATTTTTTCCAATTTTCTTTCAAAAGTTACTTCTTTCGATTAGGTTTTCTGAAAAAGGCTCTTAAAATGCTTCTTCTTCTTCTTCTTCTTCTTCTTCTTCTTCTTTTCTTGGTGTGAATTGATCCCTGATATGTTCTTATTTGCTCTCTTCTAACTCGCATGCTTTTTCATGTGTTCTTATGCTTGCTGTATTATGAAGCTTCTCTATTGTGCTCCGTTCTATCTTCTTCTGGTTTCAATATCATGCTATCATATGCCTATCTTATGTGTTCCTTTATTGTATTTTTCTACCGAGTTTTAATCCTTTGATTGCCTTTACATGACTTTGTCTGAGTTCTTTCTAAATATGTTTCATCGATTGTTTCCTTAAGTTTACACTACATCTTTATCTCTTGAACTTATTTAAGTTCTAAGATTTTGTTTAAAACTTGTTCCCATACTTTAAATTAGTTTCTACATTCTGTGTGTTCTGAACGTGCTATTGTGTTTGTATGTTTCCTCATAAGACTCTGAAATATGTCTTTGAGTCTTGTTTCGATGGTTTGCTTTCTCATCTCTGTATCATATTCGAGTAAAAACCCTAGGATTTAGGGGGTTTCTTTGGCGAGTTTGATTCTATGTTTTGATAGGGGTTCCGCTTTGAAACCCTGAATTCTATGACTCACTCCGAGTTTTTTAACTGAATTTGACATTTTTTTGTGTTTGTGATTTTGAAACTTTCTTGATGGTCTTTCCTAATTAGCATGGCATCCTTCTTGCTTGACATGCCTATGTGCTTTATATATGTGAACTTTTCTTCAAAAGGGTTTTACCAACTGTTAACTGATTCTGAATCCCCTAAATTGTTCTTACTTGATTGTTACTGATTTTACCCTAATTGAACCTCCCTTTACCTCTCTTTCTGACTTGGTTCATTGGTAATTTCAAATCCATAGTTCTTTGATTTACTATGTACTAAGTGATTCACTGTTTTTCTTACCTTATTTTGCTAACCGTGTATTTCAAAGATTCTTTATTAACGTTTCCTTAGTTAAACCCCTATGTATTTACCCCTAATTTCCTACTTTACACAAGATGTTTACTTGATTATCTTTCTTTAACTGATTGATGTCCATTATCGTTTGAGTTTGAACTCCTTAATTAAAGGAAGTTCTTATGTTGATTGATTATAATTGATACATAGTTCCATAATTACTACGATTCTTCCCTTAATCTTTACCTGTTTTTCAAATTATAAATACTCGACTCTTTTTCTTTTCACAACACACTAGATATACTTCAGAGCTTCACTTAATTCTCACAACCTCTTCTAAACATTTCTGCACTTTGGCTTTCGCAAGACTTCTAATTATATTTGTTTTTTCCTGAAACTGGTATGTCCTAGTTTTATTTCTAGCTCAACCCCAATGTATTTACTTACAAGCTTTTATGTCCATGCCTACTTTACTGCTTTGTAGAGTTCAACTTCTATGATAGTATACTTACGTCTTGCTATCTGTTACTACAATGAATCTAACTCTCTAATTTTTAGCTGACAGACTGGTCAGGGGTGTGCCAGCATTCCAATTGCTGGACATGACCACCAGCCTGCCTTGGCATTCCCTAATTCCCCTCTATTGCACCTATTCTTACTCTTAGCCTCTAAGTTCTACCCTCATCCTATGAGCCTTGCCTAGGGACCTTGAATTCCCTATGTACATGGACATTTGAGGGCTGGCTTTTTCACAATGCACTATAATTCAAATTCTGCAATAATATTTAGGGTTAAGCACTGCCTGGAGTTCTTGAAACTCCTTGAAACTTTGACTCATCCCTAATAAGAGAAGGCTTTGGAAATTTGAACTTTGGAAGTTGGTTTGTTGCACATGTCAGACTAGGGGTTTGAATTAGGCTCTCCTTGGTTGGAATTTTGATTTCGGATTTAATTTTATTTATTTTTATCAATTTTGGTATGCAATATTCTTGTAATAAACATTTGGGATCGGCTAGTGAAAAAGGGTATGGGACTATGCATGCAAAGGGTAGATATCATGCCTATAGGGATTATCATTTATAAAATTATGCATCTCATCTAGAGATCATGCCTATAGGAATTACTGCTTCTAAAGTTCTGCATTTTATAAATTTCTAAAACTCTACATTCTCGTATAAATACCATGTCATAAGATTCTCTGCATTCTCATATGGATACCATGTCATAAGATTTTCTGCATTCTCACATAGATACCATGTCCATAGGTTTTCTGCATTCTCATATAGATACCATATCCATAGGGTTTTTTGCAATTTATAATAGATACCATGCCTGTAAGTCGCTTATGAAACTCTGCATTTTCATATAAACACCATGCCTATAGGACTTTCTGCATTCTGCATCGCCATTAGGCAAACCTATTATAGGATTTAAATAACTAACTCATTGCATATAGACAACTTGTCTATATAGCCTTTGCATAAGCGATAATAGTGTTTAAATCTGTAACACCCAGAAAGCATGTCTATATGAGTTGTTACCTAAAACTGGAATCGCCAATTCGTCTAAAATCAGTAGCAATAACGTGTAAATACATGCAGAAAATGTATGCCTTCATAACTAACAAATCTTTTCTACAATCAGTTTACTCTCTTTGTTTTTCTCAAATTAATAGATATCATATCTATAGGTTCTGTTTAACACCCAGGCAAGCCTTAGTGTAAAATTTATAACTGCATTAGTCTTTGATAATTACAACCATCTGGCATGCCTAATTCGGACTTCTTATATGAAATATGTGATAAATCAAGCTGCCTTAATGCTTAAGTTTAATACAGACTTAATCAGTACATGTAAGACATGCTAAATTCTATGTTTTTCTGACTTTAGGAGGTTTATTTGAGCCTTTTAATCGGTATGTGTTTCCATAACTTTCTTATATGTTTTGTTTGTCGCCCTAGACTTTAAACTTTTAAACTCTGAAAAGCCCAAAAATCAATTTCCCTTTTTTTTGGACTGGTAGTCCCAAACGCCTCCGGGACTGATAGGATTGGGACGAGTAATAGCATACAATAAGTAACAATACCATTCTGCGCCTTTAATACCTTAACGGGGTGGGAAGGGTAGAATATGGATATGATGACCGGTGAGCTAATATCACGTGCGACCACTCTTCTGAGGAGTGATTGGTGGATATTGCATTGATGTGATCCATATTAATAATAAACCTGGGAACCCCTCCCTTTACTTGCTTTTATCTCTTCTTCAAAAACTCTTTAAATCTTTTTTCATATAATTCTGCCCTATCTACTTACTTTCACAAGTTTCAATTTATTTGCAATATTATATGCAAGTATTTATTTGGGCCTTAATTGCTTATGTGTTTATAAAGTCACAATTATATCATGGTCAGGAACCACACTTGTGGATTCTAAGGGGTGTCTAACACATTCCCCTCGGGATGATTTCTATCCCTTACCCTAATATCTGGTTTCTAAATCTAACACCACTCTTAAGTGTCCTAATGCAATTAATCATTAGCTGGTGACTAATCAATTCTAAAATTCATTTTCCAAAAGGGAACGAGTTGTCCTCCCAAATGTCACAAGCCTGATTTCGACTCTAGAAAAAGGGGGTGCAACATGTAGAAGATCACATGTTCATTTGGATCCGTCATCTTTAGTTGAGCTAATGATTTAAATGCCGAATTTGAGCTAACGGCTCACTTCACTACCTTAAGCGGAGCTAACTACATGCCAAAATATACTGCAATCACCTAGACCTTTCTAATACTGAAAACCTATATGAAAAATTTCTTTAGTTTCTTACTCGGCCTAAGCAAGCCTGACCGACCACCCAAAAAGATCTTTCTCCATCGAACGAGAATGGACAAAGAACGAGGAGGCACTTTTCATAGAGAAGAGCCCTGAGAAATTCATGTGAAACCTCTTTGGGATTGGCATTGGTGCTGTACTCGGATGAAAAGGCTTCTGGATAAATTCTTAGAATCCAGCCTCTTCAATATCGGGGGTGCCCTGGATCTAATCAACCTTGGAATTGTATGTTTCAATCTTCTTATCATTAGCCTCAATCAATTTCTCACTTGACTCCACCCATTTCGTCAATGCTTCGATCATCTTTATTACTTCAGGACTCACCCCAAGCTCGGCTTCATCCGATCTCTCAGTAATTTGTTCATCCCTTCGGGTACTTTCCCGGGATTGTACGGGCTCCACCTTGTTGGGGGAGTGGTTTTGACTCTGCAGTTGTGCTATTGCCACTTGTTGAACTTGTAGCCTCTCGAAAGTCAGCCATAGGCTCACCCTATTACCTTTTCCTTCAGGCACTTCTCGAGCTGTCGGTCAGAGTTCCCCTCGAACATTATTTTCAGAATCAGTTGGCAGGGACGTTAATAGGCACCTGTGAGTTAGCATTGATGGGGTCGGTAGCCAAGACACCATTGGGTTCGACAGGAAGCACATTATTGCTGGGCACCAAATTATCCGTTTTGTTGTGATGGCCACACTCAGCATCAATGTTACGTGAACAGACATTTATGGGATGACCTGAAGTTAAGATTTCAAAGAACATGCGTAAAATATGGTGTGTTATGGGGATTTGTATCAATTCATCGCTATTATTCTTAGCCCCGCGGAAGGCACCAAATTGTTTACCCCAAAATTAGGTAATAAATTTGTATTTGATTTAATGCAACACGAATAATTAAGAGTAGCAGATAAATGAATTAAAGACGAAATAAACAAATAAAACCAATCGCAATGTCATGGCCAAGCTTAATCTTAGATTGAACAACAACTTCAACTTCGATTGGACCCTCGAGTTGGACCCACTTATGAAAACTAAGCAAAACTTCGTAAAAGTAGCTTAGAGAACAAAAATAAACTTTAATTGTCTTGGAATGTGTGTTATATCTCTAGATTAAAAATAATTTTTTTAATATAGTAGGAGAGTTTTAGTTCTAGTACAAATCTAAATAAGGTAAAAAGTCCTCTTCTCCCCATAATTGTTGATCAATAATCGACATCAAGTGAGATTCGCACCATAATATTCGGTTGTGGCGAATATTGTGGCCCCTATCAGTCGCGCATAACCATTCACTGCGTCTCTCGAGATCTAGAAGTCATACTCAATCCGGGGTGTGTCGCTTTACCAAGTCCGATGCCGAAAATACCGTTCACTCTTTCGGGGTCACGTTACGAAAGGCCTTTGAACTCGACTGTAACCTATCGATTCTATTATTTCCCTCCATTCTCTCATTAGGGAATCGGGGTAGACTGTACCCCGATTTTTCCCATACACATATGACCGAAAGGTCAATTAATATTTTGAGTAACGTGCCAAGATAAATAGTGACACATGAAATGAAGTGGAAGGAGTAGGTATATAATTGACCTTTCATATATTAGTAAAGAATGTATTATAGACTCTGTGCCTCGTAAAAGGACTGTGCCATGGCTACAGCCGAGGAAATACAAATTAACCAGAAGGTACGTACTACGCAGAATTCACAATTCGTATCCAACGATCTCTTTTTCTCCTTCTGATCTGTTCAATCAAATCATAGTCAAATTCACTATCAATTTTTCTCTTTTGATTCTGCAAACCCGAAAATGAAAGTGTACCTGTCTGTCTTCTATATTAATCCAATTTTTTTTATTTGGTTTTAAAAATTATAAAGTTAATCTGACATGGTAATGTAATACAATTTACACAACCAATGCATAATTTTTTTTTTGATTTTTCTGTCATGAATGTATATTAAGTAAAAGAATGTATTTCTCGTTCTTTAACCCACTTTTCATTGTACAACTTTTACTTCAACACCTGCTATTATGGATTAAGAGGAAAGCACTAATGGTTATAATATTTGTTCTATATTTTTTTCCACTTAAACCAGTAGCAGAAACATTAATGAACTTCTATTCTATTTACAAAAGTAAGCAGAACCTCGCAATAAAGAATTTTCACCGTTGGCATGATGACATGTACATGAAAATCAAGTTCTTGTTCTTTCGGCATTGGCTCGAGACGTGTTAAATGTATCAATTTCAACTGTTGTATCAGGTGATAGCACTTAGTCAAGCAAGACAACAGGTAGGGGACACCTATCACTCATTGGGAAGCAATGCTTTAGAAGTTTTAGCATGTTTTAGAGATTGAATTATATCGGAGTGAAGATATCAAGAACGTGAAGATGTTGATAAACCAGAAGACAAGGAACTTGAAAGTATATTACCAAATGGTAACCCATCTGAACAACACTCTAGAAAATGGCCACGAAATTCATATTGATTATGAAGAATATACTATGGCAATGCAAAACCTTTGAAGCTTGAAGATTATATTTAATAATTCAAATTTGAATTTATCATTTTTATTATTTAATTTAATTTTTGCAAAATATAAACTTTAATTTGTAAGTGTAAATTAAAACAAGAACTTGTAAATTATAAGATTTTTTATGTTCATTGTATTATCTTAAATTCATAATGAAATGTTCAAACATAAGGCTTTTAAAGGCTTTGAAGTTTTTATTCAAATATAAGGCTTTTAAAAGCTTTTAAAATTTATTCAAACATTCTTTGTATAAGTTGGTTTTTAGTGTTTTGCGTTTTTACTTTATCTTAATATAAATTATGATCGTTATATAAAATACAGTTTAAAAAATTTAACTAAGGCTGGCCCGACCCATTAGGCCTAGAACAGTTCCGTTTCTATATTTAGCACCAGCTAAGCTTGAAACCGATAAACCTGGTAAATCGTAACCGGTAATTGAAGCGGTATGGAGACAGGCCGATCACCTTTCCTCTAGCCCGGCCCGACCCCTTAACACCCATAACTTAAACCAAGGATGGATAGAGAGTGTAATCTACTAGTTTATTTAAACCTTAAATTTGTATTAAGAAATTTATTACATATTTATAAATACTTAATTGCAAATTTAATAACTAATAAATTATAAATTAGATTGCAAATTCAAATCCTATAAACTTCAAATTATAACTCCTCTAGTTTAAACCCTAAGTGAAAAACCACTAAGTAGAGAAGAAAAATAGGTGGTCTAAAAGCTTCAATCTTCCCTTTTATTCTGCCACCAAATCTCCCTATTATTCTCTCTCCTTTTCCTTGTCTTGCACTTTTCACTCTTCTGTTATTTTCCTCTGTGCTAAAACAAAAATAAAACTATTGATATTGCCCTCATTCCTGCACCTCTTCAACATAATTCTTCATTTCTCTCTCCCCTCCTCATTCTTTTTCCTCCATAGGCAAATTGAGTTTTCATATTTTATTTTTATTTTTTACTGCATGTGAAGTTATATATAAAGAAAAATGCTACCATTGCAGCTATGAGAACGACTTCACTTATTTCCTCATTAATTTTCACATTCAAATACATAGTTATTGCAGTTCTCCTGCTTCTCTCTCCTTCCTACTATTCTTTAAGTCCTAAACATGGAACCCTAGACTCTACTCAGGTATGACTCTTAATTAATTTCTTCTTCTTCTTCTAACCTCTTTACACCCCCCCCCCCCCCAAGCCCCCAGCCCCCACAAACCAACCTTTACCAAGCTTGTATTTCACTATTTCTATGTATGATAAAATTGTGGTAGTTTTATATTTTATTTTTTATGATACATGGATGCTTATGAAGTTCTATGCTAAGCAAATTTAAAGTGGTGAATTCAAAATTTAGAATCTACTAGTTTAGGATGATTATCATCACTTACATATTTATATTTTTGTATATTTATTATTCCATCTGTTTCAATTAATGTGATAATATTAATTTTTGGAGAGTTAAAAAGACTCTTTTGAATGAAGATTTCTTTAATATTTTAGATTTTTTGAATTAATAACATTACTATGATTTATCTCATTTTTATATATGTCCAATTATGTAAAAAAATTCCGTAAATTTTAAAAAATCTATATTAAAGTTGACACTAAATTAAATATTTTAACCCTCATACTTTGAACTATATCACATAAAATGGAATAAAGGACATATATACTATAAGTGGTACAAGTTGAAAATAGTAGATTTTTTGAATTATTAACATATATACTTTGAATTTTGGCTTTCTTTTTTATAGGTTGTTTTGGTTGAAGAGAAAACAAGATTGGGATCAATGCCACCAAGTTGTTACAACAAGTGTAACCAATGCCACCCATGCATGACAGTTCAGATTCCAACCCTACCGAGCCACAACCGAGTTGAACCAAGACAAGGTCATGATCTGGTTCGAATCCAATACTACAATACTGCAGAGTCGTCGCTTTCACCTTCTGGGACCAATAGCAGGTACTCCAATTACAAGCCACTTGGATGGAAATGCAGATGTGCTGGTCACTTCTATAATCCTTAATTCTCTAAAGGACTTTTCGGTACACAATGTATTTTGTGTTCACGGAGGATTTGGAAGAGCAAGACGCTAAGGAGTATGACGCTGACAGAGACAACCCACATTAATACAAATATTAGTGGCTGATTTTGCTACTCCAATCTATAGATTAAACGAAGATAAGTTAATCGTGGCTCCAAGATTCCCCATATAATCCTTAGTTGTCTAACAATCATAATTTTAGGACTAAGAGTTACATTTAACATGTGGAATATGTTAAAAAATTCCTGCATTGAGAAATTAATTTTTTGTCATTTTACTAATAATTTCTATAATATTTTTAGGATGGGTGAGTGGGAAGGAGACAAGACACTAAATGAGGCAGTTAGGAAGCATTTGCTATGGTGTACATGTTTGATGATATTAAATGCTGATTGTGTGCATCTGGTGTTATAAATGTAGTCTTGAAGTAAGTTTTGAATATATATAGGAAAATCTTTTTCTTCTTTTCTTTGAATTTTGTTCAGTACAAACATACATATGTATATATATATACATGTGAGCACAATAATTCCAACTGTTTATCAAGCCAGAAGTTGGACTAATTCTGATATTTCTTTCCCTTTTGGATATTTCTTTTTTCCTTTGTTGGATAGTCCTTTCTTATCCTCTTGGGATTTTCATGACATTCTTTACTCCCCACGGTCCAAAATAAGTAATTTTTTTAAATGTTTTCATACAAATTAAGAAATTTATCTTTTAGCATTATTTAGTAATGGAATTAACTATATGAACCTTTATTATCTCACATAAACACTCCTAACACATATTTCAACGTCATTTACTCCAAAAATAATATAAAAAAATAATTAATACACTCTTAAAATTTTAAAAAATAACTTATTTTGGATCACAAGAAAAAGGCCAAAAAATTACTTATATTAGACCGGAGGGAGTATCAACCTTGAAGAAAAAGTCATTGGAAGTGACTTCATATTTGAATTACCAAGAGACACCCTGATTTTTTTTGTGTGCATAGAAAAGACGAGGCAAGGTCATAAAGTCAATGTAATGTAAGTAGCAATTTTAGGCATTGTAGTAGAGAAAAAATAGCGTACTACTAAGGGATGTGATGGATAGATGATATTCCTTAAGTTTTTGGATTTGCACCCTGAAAATAGAAATTTATAACAATAAATTCTTCCTTCTTTAATCCAGATGTTAATGTAAATTAATCGAGTCAATAAATTTTGAATTTTCAATAATAAAAAATATTAGAAAACAAGTATGCAGAAGAGAAGGACAAGCATAAGGAAAATGTATTATTTAATTTGTGTCATACTCATCTCTTTAGAAAAATATAGTGTACCACCAAGGATATTGTTGCGGTTAAACGCACTCACGCAAGTGCACGTGATCGTCAAGTAATAGAGTAGTGAGTAGAATATCGTTCCCACGAGAACTTATGATTAGCTTGTGACTGATTCAAACCTAATATCTTTATCTATCCAAGAATTTCATCACAAAAGATATTTGAATGTATTTCTAACTAACTTCTAACAATTTAATCTAGCTAAAGCAATTTACTAAACAAGCAGCAATTTCGGTTAACAAATAATATAGGAGAATATTCCAGGGTCATGGGCATATGTATTGTGTTTTTAGCTTCAAACGACTAATTCATTTATTTGGGTTATTGATTGACAAGGTTAATAATACTCGTAAAAATCTGTCGAATTATTACTCGCCTATTCAAGTTAACTCAATACCTATATGTCTATGGAATCAAGATTAACAAAAATGCATGTAAAACTCTTGTATTTCAACCAAGCAAGGCAATTAGGTATATGTCTATTCCAATTGCGAATCCGTTCCCCGATGCCCGGGTTCAAGAACTTGCTCTATTTAATTCTATATGCAATCTAAAGTTCCCACTTTCAAGTTCAACTAAAGATTCGTAGATAGTACTTCACTGTTAGCTACTCAGCAAAATAATTAAAATCATAATTAAGTAAATAACCCAATATGATAAACCGACTTCGTCGAATCAAACTTCAAACAACAACATTCATGTTTTACCCATGACCCTAGAACAATGAGTTCTAGCCACTCATACTATTGTTCAACACAATCAGGTTCAATATCATCACAATTGGCCAAAACCAAAGAGTAGAAAAGAAGACTTTGATGATACAAAATTCTCCTTGCCTCTTGCCTCTCTAATCTTTGCAAAACCTTATGAAAAACCTTGATAAATTGACCTTGGGAAAGATTGACTTTATATAGGTTAAGTGGACTTTTTTTAGATTTCCATATTTGCCCTAACTTTGAATCGCATTTTTTCAGACATGCACGGGCGCGCATTGGGCCGCGCATGTCGTCTGCTCTCTGTAATGGACGCGCATATACGTCCGCGGGAGCGCACCTGGGCGCGCATGCCCAGGTGTTTAACTTTTTCGTTTTCTTGAGTTCTCTTCGATCTCATTTAGTCCCGAGGGGTCTGAATTGCTCCTGAATGATTCCAATCAACATTTTCTTGCACCAAATAGCTCCTTAACCTGCAAAACGTACAATTCGCTATTAGAGCCCATCTTTCATCAATTAATCATAATATACAATTGGAATATAATCAAGTAGAGGCACAAACAATGGCTAAATCACCTAGATATTGCCTATTATCAACACCCCACACTTAATCATTGCTAGCCCTCGAGCAATCACACTATACTCTCTAGATAATTCGCCACCCAACCATTCCCCTTAGCGTATTCCACCTAGAACAATACACATCTGTTGCGCCTAGCCGTGAACATTCATAGCCTCATAGCCAACTCTCACGAGCCATGCAATATTTACACTTCCTCAAAGTACTCTACACAGAAGTCAAGACTTGCTTTTCTATCAAGAATCATATGCCCTCACAATTATATCAAACAACTGAATTTGTTGCACACAATCAAACCATATACATTAATAGAAACGCTCACTCTCACAAATAAAGTCACATGCATGCAACGAGTACCATAGGCTTGCCCTTATTGTAAATCTCTACTAATGTAGATTAACTCGGCTAAAAATTAGTCAGGACTTGTTATGGTTGTAATTTGGGCTAAAGGACGGATATGATAGATTTAGGAATAGTCTAACCCTCTTAGGCACTTTAACACATCACGTAATCAAATTTAAGTGCATATTCTTCAATCTACTTCCCTTTTACAAACAGTATCATCCCAAAAATGCTCCCTTCTTCTTTAAGCACTACATTAATTCATACCCACTAGAAAGAACAAGACACAATGTATTCATCTACTCTTTTTTTTCAATTTACGCTAGTGGTGTATCCATTTTCCGAGCAAGTGCACCTTTTCTTATTTTTATTGGTTCCACTCGAAGCCACCCTACTCGTATCTCCCTCTTTTACTTCTTTTAGCGCTCATCTCACCATTACAGTGCTTTAAGAGGTAAGGGATCAAAATTATGTCAATAAAGAACAAGGGAGTACAGCTTGTATTGCGGGTTCCAAAATAAAAAGTCTAAATCCTCAAAAGGGTTACTAGGGACAAATTTTATTTGTGATTAGCGATTAAGCTCAAGAAAGACCAAAGAGAGCCTAAAATCATCTCTCAAGCCAAGCATCACCTAGAATTTCTCTTCAACTCACATACCGGGCAAGTTCTAGACCCAAAATACAATGCATGGACTACCCAAATACTCAGCACACATGGCATATGACTCTTTCAGATCAGTTCATCAAAACATTCCATTTCAAGCATTCAAGTCAGTCTTAATCATACAAATTAAGGCACGTTTAATGAGATTCAACAATGAGATCTAAGCGTTACACTCTAGGATTTATGGTATTCAGGTGTATCAACGCTCAGGGTTCTCTTTCAATTCATAGCTCAAAGCCCATTATCCTAATCTACAAATAAAAGTGAAAAACTACCTATGTCTGGTTCAAGTTAAACCCTTGAAAAAGAACCACGGCCTAAAGAAAACAAGGTGATTCATTACACTACCTAAAATACAAAAATAAAACAATCTTTTTGTTTTTTTTCTTTAGACTGATTTCCCTCAAGAAAATTGTCTAACGAATCCGTCCTCAGGAAGAGTCTACATATTTTTCTTTCGTCGACTTATCTCCCTCAAGAACCCCGTCGAAAGGGATCCTTCATAGGGCCAAGCCGTCTATCTAGACTATTTGACAAATTACTCAACACTTACTTCACCCAAAGAAGACAAAAAGCAACTCAATGTCACTAAGCAAACAAAACAACCATTTATACACTAACTACAACATACAATTAGGATTGTCCCCCACCCCACACTTAAAGGGTACGCCATGCCCTCATGGCGTAAAATTGAATGAAAGAACAATAAGGTTAAGGAACTTCCCTGAAACGCACTCTTGGTCAGAGACAGTTACAGGGTTTACGTTGCACGCGCGCCCCAAGGCTCAAAACCAGCCAATGATTTGCTTTTCGGACTTTTTTTGCCGGTCTGCTAGCACATCCACACAGATGCCCAATTAGTTCACAGAGGTCCGCAGACCAGCCATCTATTTCCTTCAGTGCATATTCAGTGGAGAGTTCAACCTCCTGAGGCATCGACCTGGGAGTCCGAGTATGATACATAGAGCCGTTATCCTCATCTATTCCCTAACTCAGCTACTTCTTTCTTTTGTATGTTCAAGGACGAACGGTTGTTTTAGAGGTGGAGGATGTGATGACCAAAAGGGTCATTACCGTGATTCTCCATTTCTTCATGCTTCTGAGGCTTTGAAAACCTTTTATTTGGTTGTCTTGATTTGCGTGCATAGTCTGAACGCAAAGTTGGAAAATTTTTGTCTGGAATATATGAATTTTGTGTTAAAAACTATGAATTTTGATAATAATATTGATATAGTTGACTTTGGTCAACATTTGGGGTAAATAGACCCGAACGCATGATGTAACGTTCCAGGAGGAATTGTAGAAAAATATAGGACCCGTGCGTATTTCCGGAATCAAAATCCGAGGTCTCAGGCCCGAGTACGGAATTTTTGAAAGAAATTGTTTATCTGAAAAATGATATGAAAAAAATAAAAATGAAAATGAGCTATAAAATATAGGTATCAGACTCATATTTTGGTTCCGACACCTTGTACAGGTCATGAATGAGCGCTAATCGCTTTCTGTAAAGTTTGGTTGAAATCGGACGTCGTTTGACGTGTTTCAGACTAAAATAGAAATATTTGGAAGTCATGAACTTTGTAATGGAAATCATGAGTTTCGAGTCTTGATTCTATGTAAATGATGTTATTTTGGCGATTTGATCGCGCGAGTGAGTCCGTAGGATGTCTTTGAGGTTTTGTGTAGTTTTGGTTTGGAGCTCTAAGGGCTCAGGAGAGTTTTGGCGAGACCAAGAGTTCATTTTGCATGTTGAAAAATGCTTCAAGGGTAGCAGACCTGCAGGCTTCGCAATTGCGAAGCCTAGTTCGCAAATGTGAAGGCCATCTCGCAATTGCGATGCCCTCCCTTCAACCCAGACGTTACAAATGCGAAGACTTCTTCGCAAATGCGATCCTCGACCAAAAACCCTAGAGTTCGCAAATGCGAACTTAGTTCTCGCATTTCCCATATGCCCAGTTTCACAAATGCGATATCTGCACCTGTATATTTCATACTTGAACAATTTTTAAACCTCATTCTTCATATTTTCAAAACCCAAACACCCATTGGCGATTTTTCACGAACTCTCTCTTCTCCAAATCATTTGTAAGTCAACTTTTACTCAATTTCTTAAATTTTAACATCTTTTATCATGTTTTCATCTCAAAATCAAGGTTGTCCATGGGCAAAAAATGGGAATTTGGGGTAGAACCTAGGTTTTCTCAAAATTAGGGATTTGGACCTCAATTTGACGTCCAATTTCTAAATAAAATATAGATATGAACTCGCGGGGGAATGGGTAACCCGGTTTGGTTCGAACCTTGGGTTTTGACCACGTGGGCCTGGGGGAGTTTTGGGAATATTTTTATAAAACTTTGGTAAATTCATTCTTATGCATTTAAATTGATTTAACTAGCATTTGTTGATACATGTAAGTAACTTGTGACTAGATTCGAGCGGTCTGATTGTGAATTCGAGGGGTAAAGCTATCCTAGAGGCGTGAGTTGAATTTGGAGCTTTCGAGGTAAGTGTTTGATCTAACTTTGGCTTGAGGGAATGGGATTAGGATGTTGTTTGTAACGAGCTATGTGAAGTCGGTGTATATGCATGGTGACGGTTATCTATGCACCCGTGTCTAGCATGACCGTGGGTTTTAATTGCTTTTATTTCGATTAATATGATACAGTTTCTTATGTGAATTGATTTAGTTTACATGATATGAACGGTTGAGGATAAATAGTGATTTGTAAGATTTTGGATCATTGGCTCGACTTAGAACTTGTTGGCAGCTAAGTGCTTACAAGCGAGAGTACTCTGATCATTCCCTTGCCGAAATTTAGGTATTACTTGAATTCTCCCTTGCCGGGACTCATTTGTTAGTTGTGTTTCCCTTGCTAGGATTATTAATATGGTTTTGTTATACCCTCTCCCTATTGTTTGTGATTATTTTTTGGTGAGGAGAGCGATGAAGCACGATGGGTGATGCCGTGTAACCACAGATTTACTTATTATTGCTTGGGTGAGTCTGAGCGATAAAGCACGATGGATGATGCCATGTAAACATTGATTTACTCCATACTATGGATTGTGTGAAGAAGAGTGATAAAGCACAATGGGTGATGCCGTGTAATCATGAATTTAATTTATACTAATGATTGGGTGAGGAAGAGCGATAAAGCATGATGGGTGATGTCGTGCACTTTAATTGATTATTTTGGTGAGAACGAGAGTAAACGCACGATGGGCGGTGCCATGCAACTGTTGGTTGTTCTATTTCTATGGATTGTGGTTGTTGTACAGTTTCATTCTTTCTAATTGTTGATTTTATATCTGTACTGCTTCAGCCCCCCATAGCATGCTCCCCTCCCCCTTAATTGTTTACATTTCAGTATCCTCTTCTATTGGCTATATATGTTGAAATGCACATGTTTATATGGTAGTCTTGTCTAGCCTCGTCACTACTTCGCCAAGGTTAGGCCAAGCACTTACCAGCACATGGGGTCGGTTGTGCTGATTCTATAGTCTGCGCTCTTTTGCGCAGATATAGGATTCGATCAGCAGTAGCAGCAGTTGTGCAGGTGTTAGCATTATGATCCGGGAGACATCGAGGTAGCATGCAGGCGTCTGCAGGCCCGGCGTCTTCTCTATCCTTACTTGATCCTGCTGTCCTATTGTATTCGGAATAAACAGTCATATGTATTTTCTTAAAGATCAATTTTTTAGTACTCCTTAGTAGCCCGTGAGTGGTGACACCAGATTCTGGGTAGAGACATGTTATAAACTTCCGCACTTTTTGATTGATTTGTTAAAAGTCTTCCGCATATTTAATTATTTATTTCGGTTTATTATACTGTTTTAGATTAAAGCTTTGTGAAACATTTAAAAAGGTTGGCTTGCCTGCCTCCGATAGTAGGCGCCATCACGACCCAAGTGGCAATTAAATGACCTTTAGCGGTAATAAAAACAGCATTGGCGGCAATAACAATAGCCGCTATATTATTTACCGGCAATTGACCTTTAGCCGGTGATGCCGGAGTCGGTAACGCCTTTAGCGGATTTTTTTGCCAAAAGCTGGTAAAAGGTATAATTTATTGCCGCTAAAACTCATTTGCTTTAGCGGAAATTATTTGCGACAATTATTATGGCTGCTAAACTCATTCTAAAAACGACTAATAATACTCCTTTAACGTCCATTTGTATAGCCGCTAAATTTAAAATATTTATTGCTAAAAGTTCATATCTTTAGCGGTAATTGTTTTGTGGCAATTAAATTGGCAACATTATCTCTTCTCAAAGCATATTAGTATGCCCCTTTAGCGTCCATTTTAATGGATATCAAAGTTAATTAAATTGCTGCTAAAATCATCTTTAATAACAATATAATGGTTACAATATCCCTTTATAAACATATTAATCCTGTTAAATTGGCACCAAAATTCACTAGCTATAACGTTAAGTTTAGCCACCACTAATAATAGCTACTAGATTCGACCAAAAAATAATGCACATGACAAACTATGTTGATATTAATTCATAAAACTATAGTATATCTCGTATGTTAACGAACAAAAGGAAGTGATAATCCAAAATATTAATATCACAAAACCTTAAAAAATAACTCATATTGTTTGAAGTAAATAGCTAATGTCACTCTAACTAATCTTAAGGAATAACCATCTTCAAATAATCTCTGAAACTCTTCGTCATATTGAAATCTTCCACCAGCTAAATTATCGAACATCAGACTGTATGACCTGAAATTATAAAATAACTATGTCAATAGGAATTAAATGTTGCCAAACAACAAACCCGATAATAGTTTGCGACGTTATGAAACTAAAAGTTCGGAGAAAGGGGCAATGAGGAGTGTTGTTGGCAATTTACCAAGAATAGAATGTTGGAAACACATTCTCAAGGCCTTATACTAAAACGTGTGTTCTTATGTGTAGGTTTTGATGAATGACAAACAAGAGCAAATTGATATATGACGAAGTTCAAGTACAAGCGCACAATTGGTGGATAACGAGATTCAAGCACAAGACAAAGTTCTATAGTTTAAATGAGTCGTTCTTAATTGTGATCTTGATTCGACAACTTGACTCATGACATGGCTTCTCTCGTAAAACTATTTTTTACAAAATCATGCATATTTAATTTAATGCTAAATGATTTTAAATCATGCATATTTACTTCAGTCAAAATGATTTTTAAACATGCCTCTAAAAACTGGACTAAGATAATCGATTATGTACTTATGATAATCGATTATGTTAAGCCAAGACTGCATGACAATCGATTGTGAACTAATGACAATCGATTGTGTTAAGGCAGTGAGCATCAGGTTTTTCAAAACCTGCATGACAATCGATTGTGAACCTTATGACAATCGATTGTGATGAGGCAGTGTCCATCAAAGTTTTTCAAAACTCAGAATAATCGATTGTGAAGCTAATGACAATCGATTGTGAAGAGACAGTGTCCTTCAGATTTTTCAAAGTCACAAAATAATCGATTGTGAACTTATGACAATCGATTGAACCAACAACCATCTCCGAAGCAATTGGGGATGAATTTTGGACCTTGGCAATGCAAGAGGAGCTTAACCAATTCAAACGGAATGACGTTTGGGATTTGGTGCCAAGACCCGAAAATCGTACCATAATTGGTACGAAATGGGTTTTTCGAAACAAACTAGATGAAAATGGTGTAATCACTAGAAACAAAGCTAGGCTTGTAGCAAAAGGCTATAATCAAGAAGAGGGTATTGACTATGAAGAAACATATGCTCCCGTAGCTAGATTAGAAGCTATTCGTCTATTGCTCGCTTTTGCCTCTTCTATGAATTTCAATTTATATCAAATGGATGTGAAAAGTGCTTTTCTAAATGGTGTTATACAAGAAGAAGTTTATGTTGAACAACCCCCCGGTTTTGAAGATTTTAAATCTCCCGATCATGTTTTCAAACTCAAAAAGGCTCTCTATGGTTTAAAACAAGCTCCCGAGCTTGGTATGAAAGATTGAGTAAATTTCTATTGGAAAATGATTTCATTAGGGGGAAAGTTGACACCACCCTTTTTGTTAAGCATAGAAACAATGATATTTTATTAGTTCAAATATATGCAGATGATATCATATTTGGTGCTACTAACAATGTCTTATGCAAGGAATTTTCCGATTTAATGACAAGCGAATTTGAGATGTCTATGATGGGTGAGTTAACATTCTTTTTGGGATTACAAGTAAAGCAAATGAAAGAAGGTACGTTCATTTGCCAAGCCAAATATTGCAAAGAATTGCTGAAACGATTTGAATTGAACAATGCAAAAGCAATGGCGACTCCCATGAGCACATCCGATCATCTAGACAAAGATGAGAAAGGTAAGGAAGTCGACACTAAGAAGTATCGAGGTATGATCGGCTCTCTTCTCTATCTTACTGCTAGTCGTCCGGACATCATGTTTAGCGTGTGCTTATGCGCCCGTTATCAATCGTGTCCGAAGGAGTCTCACCTTACTGCGGTAAAACAGATTTTGAAGTACCTTGTTGGTACTACAAATGTGGGTCTATGGTACCCCAAAGGTTCTTCATGCCAACTCGTTGGCTATTCCGACTCCGATTTTGCATGATGCAAATTGGACCGCAAGAGCACTAGTGGCACTTGCCATTTGCTCGGTAGCTCTCTCGTTTCTTGGTTTAGCAAGAAACAAGTAAGTGTTGCGTTGTCCACAACCGAGGCTGAATATGTAGCCGCGGGGAGTTGTTGCGCTCAAATCCTATGGATGAAACAACAACTCTTGGACTATGGCCTAAGTCTTGATCATATCCCTCTTAGATGTGATAATACTAGTGCCATATGCTTGACGAAGAACCCCGTTCTTCATTCGCGAACAAAACACATTGAAATTAGACATCATTTTATAAGAGATCACGTTCTCAAGGGCGATGTCGAAATCGAATTTGTTGAAACCAAAGACCAATTGGCCGACATCTTTACTAAGCCCTTAGAGAAAGAGTCCTTCTTCAGAATTCGTAGTGAACTCGGGATTCTCGACTCCGCGTTGATCTAAGTCATGCATTGCATCTTTTTATCTTACATGATTTCTAACTTGAGCGTCGGAGACGTCTAACGAATTTTTGCAGGTATCGCCCTAAAGGTAGGGGGAATTATAAAGCATGACGCGCAATAATCAAGTCTTCTTCAGAAAAATCGGTCTCTGTCGTCTAAATGATCGATTATCTCGTATCAATAATCGATTGTTCTGCTATTACTTGAGTTACTGTACTCTCTTTAAGTAATCACGTTTTCTTTCCAATAAATAAACAAGTTTTATTTACATCTTTGGCATCTTCTTATATTATTTTTGCTAATGGCAAAAGGGGGAAGATAACGGGTATGCACTCTCAATATTCATAAGCTTAAATTGAGGGGGAATTCATATATTAAGGGGGAACTAATCGCATACTTATTGCATATCTTTACCTGTCTTGAATCGTCATTATAAATTATTTAAGTTGCATATCCCGCTTAAAGTTTGCCATTATCAAAAAGGGGGAAATTGTTGGAAACACGTTCTCAAGGCCTTATACTAAAACGTGTGTTCTTATGTGTAGGTTTTGATGAATGACAAACAAGCGCAAATTGATATATGACGAAGTTCAAGTACAAGCGCACAATTGGTGGATAACGAGATTCAAGCACAAGACAAAGTTCTATAGTTTAAATGAGCCGTTCTTAATTGTGATCTTGATCCGACAACTTGACTCATGACATGGCTTCTCTCGTAAAACTATTTTTTACAAAATCATGCATATTTAATTTAATGCTAAATGATTTTAAATCATGCATATTTACTTCAGTCAAAATGATTTTTAAACATGCCTCTAAAAACTGGTCTAAGATAATCGATTATGTACTTATGATAATCGATTATGTTAAGCCAAGACTGCATGACAATCGATTGTGAACTAATGACAATCGATTGTGTTAAGGCAGTGAGCATCAGGTTTTTCAAAACCTGCATGACAATCGATTGTGAACCTTATGACAATCGATTGTGAACCTTATGACAATCGATTGTGATGAGGCAGTGTCCATCAAAGTTTTTCAAAACTCAGAATAATCGATTGTGAAGCTAATGACAATCGATTGTGAAGAGACAGTGTCCTTCAGATTTTTCAAAGTCACAAAATAATCGATTGTGAACTTATGACAATCGATTGTGTTGAGGCAGTGTCTTCCAGACTTTTTCAAAGTTATTAAATAATCGATTGTGAGTATATATCAATCGATTGTCACGAGGAAGTGTCTAAAATGATTTTCAAAGTCTGATAAATAATCGACTGTTAACATTGCACAATCGATTGTGAAGCTGACCGTTGTCGTAAAGTTTTCAAATACCGTCAGTAATCGATTGTTGATTTTGTACAATCGATTGTCGATATTAAAATCAGGAAATGATTTTTTGAACGTTGCTGAATAATCGATTGTTGATTTTGTACAATCGATTGTTGAAATTAAAATTTGGAAAAGATTTTTTGAACGTTGCTGAATAATCGATTATTGATTTGGTATAATCGATTGTTTCACGTAAAATCTGGAAATGATTTTTTGAACGTTGCCAATAATCGATTGTTGATCTTGGACAATCGATTGTTAAGCGTAAAATCTGGGATTGATTTTTGGTACGATTGGCAAACAATCGATTGTGGCTTCCTGACAATCGATTGTCACAGAGTAAAATCAGCAACTCTTAATTGGCAATTAGGCAACGGTAATGCCAAGTTTTTCAACTATAAATACAGCTTCATTTCAGTGTTTTAAACACAACAACACACAACAACTGATCATTCTATTGCTATAAGCTTGCATACTATTGTTTATCATTTTATATTCATTCCATAAAGCTTTTGAGAGCCAAAGTCTTGTCCATAGTTGTTGTGATCTTGAGCTTACTTCTTTTACTCATATCTACTCATTAAGGAGTGTTTTGTTTGAGTGTTTAGTGTTTTGTACACTTGTAAGAGAATTGTGATTCTCTTGTTGTAAGGAACTTGTGTTTCCTTGGTTGAAGTCTTGGAGTGTTGTATCTTCGAGCAAAGGTGTTAAGGCTTGTGTCCTTAAGTTGTAAAGGTTTGTTGAGCACCCGTAAGCTTGACAAGTTAGTGGAAAATCTCGAGAGAGTCTCTCGGGGACTGGACTAGCCACGTGTTGTGGTGAACCAGAATACATCAGTGCGTTCTTTCCGTTTGTTTATTTAACGCACTTAATTATTTCCTGCAAATTTTAATTTCCGCAAGTTTACGCTAAATTTTATTATAACGCTATTCACCCCCCTTTAGCGTTAAGCGTATTATCTAACAATTGGTATCGGAGCCCAACTCTCTGAAGACTTAACAGTTTGAGAGAATCATCCATGGCTTCTACTCGTCTTTTGCAGGAATTGATGAAGGACAATGCTCCACACGACCACCTCTATTCAACGGTACAAACTACACGTACTGGAAAGAGAGGATGAAAATTTTCGTTCAAGCAAACAACTTTCATCTCTGGAAGGTGATGACGAAGGGAAATCAAATTCCAACCAAAAAGGTTGAAAACGAATGGGTTCCCAAGTCCGAAGAAGAATATGACGCGGATGATATCCGAAAGGTTCAAAATAATGCTAAAGCAATTAATTTATTATATTGTGCTGTAAATGCTGACGATTACAGGAAAATATCGTGTTGCACAACGGCAAAGGAAATGTGGGACAAGCTGGAAATTACGTACGAAGGTACGGACCAGGTAAGGGAAGCGAAAATTGATTTCCTAACCCATGCTTATGAATTATTTCACATGAAGGAAGATGAAAAGGTGGATGAAATGTTCGAACGATTTTCAATAATCGTAAATGACCTACATGCCCTCAAGAAGACATTCACGGATAGAGAACTTGTTCGGAAAAATCTTAGAAGTCTCACTCCGGCATGGCGATCAAAGGCCGACGCAATTCAAGAATCCATTGGCGTCTCAAATGTCACAATCGACGCATTAAGAGGTAACCTTAAGACTTATGAATCTACAATACTTAACCCTCTTGTTGATGATCAAAGGAGGCAAAGAATAGCGCTTAAGGCAAGCACAACTCAACCTCAAGTTGATGAGGACGGAGACAACGAGTTTGGACTCGTTATCAAGAGATTTCAAAAGTTCATGCGAAAGGAGTATGAACGAAAGGGCAAAAAGCAAGCCGAGCAAATAAAGTGCTATGAATGCGGTGAAACCGGGCACATCAAATCAAGTTGCCCAAACATCAAAAAGGAGAAGAAACCTTTTAAGAAGCAACGTGCATACATTTCTTGGGGAGGAGACTCCGGAGATGAGTCAAGCGAAGAAGAAGAAGACGAAGCCGCCAACCTTTGTCTTATGGCGCAAGAAGCCAAGCAAGATGAGGTATGTCAAATCTCTTCTAAAAACTTCTTTACTCTTGAAGAAATGCGAACTGCTTTTGATGAGCTATATACTGAATTTATTAAAGCTTCAAAAACTGTCAAGAGCATAAAAGAAAATGCTTCTCTAAAAGAAAAAGATTTTCAAAAACATCTTTCTTTGAAAGAAAAGGAGTTAGAAAAACTGGTTTTAGAAAATGAGAAGCTGAAAGAGGAAAACAAGTTTTTCGGAAAAAGAAGCACCGACAAGCCCGAAAGTTCTATTAAAAATTGCTCTTCTTGCATGCATCTTGAAAATGAGGTAGATAGACTTAAAGGTACCTTAGATAAGTTTAATTCTTCCCACAAAAATTTGAATAAGGTCCTTGTTAATTTGAAATCAACCAAGCATGGCATAGGCTTTAAGAATGAGCCTAAAGAAAAGGTTGACGCCAAACCCCAACCACCTAAGGCTCAACCTAGGATTAATAAAACAAATGCTTATCGTAGAAATAGCAATCCTAGAACAAATATGCATGCTAGACCAAGTGTGGAACATTTTAGAAGACCTAGAAATGACTTACCACCTAGAAATGACTACCCTAGAAATGATGCATATTCTAGGCCAAACATTAGAAGGAGTTTTGAACCTCTTAGAACATCTAGACATGACCATTACTCTAGAAACGCTGTTCATTTTAGAACTAATAGTAGGAGAAATGGTTCTCATGAAATGTGCAATAGTCATAATGAAAATAGAGTAATTCATTTTCGTCCATCAAGTTATTATGAACCTAGAAGGATGCATAACCCCAACGTGACTTGCCATTATTGTAGACGCATTGGTCATATTGCCCCTGCATGCTTTACACGACATAGACATATCACTCAATCGCATCATTATAATATGCCTAACCCTCAAGGACCCAAAATGGCATGGGTACCTAAAACGCATTAATTTGTTTTGTAGGTGTGTTTGAAGGGATCAAGTGTACCCAAAATGGCAGTGTCTAAAATGATTTTCAAAGTCTGATAAATAATCGATTGTTAACATTGCACAATCGATTGTGAAGCTGACCGTTGTCGTAAAGTTTTCAAATACCGTCAGGTAATCGATTGTTGATTTTGTACAATCGATTGTTGATATTAAAATCAGGAAAAGATTTTTTGAACGTTGCTGAATAATCGATTGTTGATTTTGTACAATCGATTGTTGAAATTAAAATCTGAAAAAGATTTTTTGAACGTTGCTGAATAATCGATTATTGATTTGGTATAATCGATTGTTTCACGTAAAATCTGGAAATGATTTTTTGAACGTTGCCAATAATCGATTGTTGATCTTGGACAATCGATTGTTAAGCGTAAAATCTGGGATTGATTTTTGGTACGATTGGCAAACAATCGATTGTGGCTTCCTGACAATCGATTGTCACAGAGTAAAATCAGCAACTCTTAATTGGCAATTAGGCAACGGTAATGCCAAGTTTTTCAACTATAAATACAGCTTCATTTCAGTGTTTTAAACACAACAACACACAACAACTGATCATTCTATTGCTATAAGCTTGCATACTATTGTTTATCATTTTATATTCATTCCATAAAGCTTTTGAGAGCCAAAGTCTTGTCCATAGTTGTTGTGATCTTGAGCTTACTTCTTTTACTCGTATCTACTCGTTAAGGAGTGTTTTGTTTGAGTGTTTAGTGTTTTGTACACTTGTAAGAGAATTGTGATTCTCTTGTTGTAAGGAACTTGTGTTTCCTTGGTTGAAGTCTTGGAGTGTTGTATCTTCGAGCAAAGGTGTTAAGGCTTGTGTCCTTAAGTTGTAAAGGTTTGTTGAGCACCCGTAAGCTTGACAAGTTAGTGGAAAATCTCGAGAGAGTCTCTGGGGGACTGGACTAGCCACGTGTTGTGGTGAACCAGAATACATCGGTGCGTTCTTTCCTTTTGTTTATTTAACGCACTTAATTATTTCCTGCAAATTTTAATTTCCGCAAGTTTACGCGAAATTTTATTATAACGCTATTCACCCCCCCTCTAGCGTTAAGCGTATTATCTAACATAGAAGACATGAATAGTGAGAAAATTGGAATGTTTTTTTTTTCATACATCAGGATACTCTGATCAGAAGATTTGAGCAGCACTTTAATCATTACATAAGACAAGAGGGGTTGCTCATATAGTAAGCAACCCCCACTTCCAATCAAGAGGTTGTGAGTTCGAGTCTCCCCAAGAGTAAGGTGGGAGGTTCTTGGAGGGAAGGATGTCGGGGGTCTATTTGGAAACAGCCTCTCTACCCTAAGGTAGGGGTAAGGTCTGCGTACACACTACTCTCCCCAGACCCCACTAAGTGAGATTATACTGGATTGTTGTTGTTGTTGTTGTTTAATCATTACATAATAGTTTTCCAGTTTTTATGTGTTTTCTCTGGTAACAGCAGTCAGCAGCAATGTTACACAGCCTGCACAAGGGATTACTATCTTGCCAAACTTCAATGCAAATTAAATATGATGCAAGCTAAAAAACTCATGATGAAGCATAAAGAAAAGGGTGTTTCTGTGGTGAAGCAGAAAGAAAACTCACGGCAACAGTAGCCTAGTAGATTTCTGTTTCAGTGCTTTTTAATTAACTTATACCTCATAGCTAAAGAATGCTTATCCAAATTCATATGATTTAGCAAAGATGAGTGACCTGATACTTTTTTCTTTTTTTTTTCATCTTTGCTTTCATAAAGATAACATTTTTACCAATGTAGTGTTAGAATCTAGATACACAATTACAAGGTAATGTAGTAGAAATTTTTATCTCTTGAACATGTTGTCAATACTGGATGACATATATGAAGAAAGGTAAGACATGTTATACCCATACAAAGAAAGAAAAGTAACAGAAGTTATATTCCGTTGGTGGTTGAACTGAAGAAGAAGCAGGGAAAATGTCTAGGTTCTTGATAAACACAACAAATTTATGAAGTCAGCTCACTGTCTATACAAAATATTACCTGGACACAAAAAGCAATTACATCAGCAAAGCAGGAAATAGATTTAACTGGATAGAGCCCTTTGAGCGCTGGATCAACCATCTTAGCCAAGGCATCAATATCATGGAGTTGATGTGTTGACCATCTAACTAAAGATTGTTCTGATCTTGGTCTCTCACTGTATCAAGAGCATACATATTGATCAAGAAAGTTGATACAGTTTAAATTTCTTCCTGTTTGTTTCAAGTAATTTGACACAGTATCATGGTGACTAAGTTACTTTACCTATCAAAAGGTTTTCGTCCGATAGGAAGTTCCAACATAGTAATTTGTATACATCACTTTTTATGGTGCATTGCCCATACATATATCCCTCAGGTGCACCATATCCAGATCCTGTATTATGGTTTAGTGCCTACAAATATCGGAAAACTTTTAGGAAGAACAAACAGCTAAAATTTCTACCAATTGAATAGTAGAGGAGCAAGAGATAAAGCACCAGGAACCATTAATAGACTATGTTACATGGTAAAGTGTTCCTTCATAAGATTCTACTGCACAATTTCACGGCCAAGACTTGAATAAAGTTTCTGTTTTTTACGTGACAATTTCTCTTTCGGCCCAAATCTATGAACCACAGAGACACTTGTAAAAGTTCCATGTTCTAATGGTTTGTGCACAAAGTACAAACTTTCCTGAAGCAAATGACGTTTCAACCATATGATTCGTCGATATTTCTTATCTCTTTGAAAAGGTCACATAAGCAGTTAATAGTATGTCAAAATGTGCCTATAAATATATATACATGCGCACATATGTGCAAGCTTATATGTCGAATCCACCAAAATACTTTGCAACAGTGCATAAAGTAAGGTGCTCAAAACTACCTGATCTGCATCATCAATAAGGCTTGCTAATCCAGAATCTGATAGATGAGGATTGAGTTCCATGTCATGTAAAATATTTGCAGATTTAATGTTTTTATGAACCAATGATGGTGAACAAACTTCATGCAGATACCTGCAAAGGATGCTTATATTAGCTAGTGAAGAAACTTGCTCATGAAAATTAAGAGATGTGGAAATCACATAAGATGAAAATTTACTATCACCCCTGTTTCATTTTATGTGGCAGTATTTCCTCTTTACTCAGTTTCAATAAAATTGACACCTTTCTACATTTGGAAACATTTTGACTTGAAACTTTAGATTTTATCCTTAATGACATGCTTTTATAGCCACATAATATCAACAACAACAACAATAACAATCCAGTATAATCCCACTTAGTGGGGTCTGTGGGGAGGGTAGTGTGTACGCAGACCTTACCCTTACACTTGGGTAGAGAGGCTGTTTCCAAATAGACCCCCGGCATCATTCCCTCCAATAACCTCCTACTTTGCTCTTGGGGAGATTGGAATCACAACCTCTTGCTTTTATAGCCACATAATATCATAGCAAATTTATACCACAAGTTTCAAAGGTCTTTCTTTCTTTCTTAAACTCCGTGCCTAATCAAACACCAACACAAAATGAAATAGAGGGAGTATAAAGTTTTGATCAGCTTTCTATTGGCAAGACCAACATATTTAGCAAACTGAGCTCTAACTAAATGGAATAATGAACTCTTCTTCACGTTAACTTACTGGTCATCAATGTTTAAGAAAGACCAAATATCTATAGTGGTCTTTTTAGTCTAACAGGTTTGATTTCCAAATGCAATAATACTATGGATCCACGGTAAAGTTCATCATGACTCATGACTAAGTGCTTGGTGTTGACTTTTACATAATCCCCTTTTCTATAAATTTTGGGAATAGATAACAAAAGATTTACCTAAAACTAGTATTTAGCCTTCAAAAAGAACAAGGAGAATGACTTAGCATTGACGCACATTTCATCAATTTTATAATATAGCATAAAATCAGAATGAACAAATTAGTTAACAAATGAAGTTTTTTTTCTTTTGAAACCTTCTTTAATTTGTTGTTTTTCTCATCAGACTTCTGTTTAAATGTAAGTTTGATTCATTAGCATCACTAAAGCACCTTCAAATAAATAATCATAGGAAATAAATACTTTCTAATTTTTTATATGATAGAGATCATCTTTTACTTTGAATTCATAAAAGAGAATTCATATCCCTCTTATGGGGACAACTTACATAAGTATAGATAATGATGGCTTCAAATAGAACAAACAAAAGTCTTCAAGAAGTAAAAGTTCTATCCCATTTTTCTAAATATGTAGTTTTTCTGATCAGATATTTCTCTACCATTTAATACTATCTTATTTAAACATGTGTTAGCATCACTAAATCACCTCATAGTCATAAGAAATAAAAAAAGATTTTATTATGGGTGTTCATAGAGAGAAGTATTACTTTGCCATCATCAAATTGAGCGCAATAAACATGCACAATTGATCCCTCGCCAATAAGGTTTTCAACATTGAAGTTATCAGTAGCCATCTGTAGGTCTGCAATTGAATATTGTGTAGCCTTTATTTGAGCTGCATTAATTTTCTTTGGAGGAACAATGGGTTTTGGTGATATGTCAACCTCATCAAAGTACTGAAGTCGCTCAATAGGTGGTCTTAGATTTACGGCATTGGGAGTTTCAAATGTGTTCATGCTTATTGTGGAGGAGGTTTGATAAAGTTTCATCTCTGCAGCCAAAAACAGACAATGAGTAGCAATAAAGAAAACATAACAGTGAAAATGTTAAACAATCCAGCTGTCCGAGTGTTATTTTTCTTCATCCTGCACACTGTATACACACACAGAGAACATGTATGTGCCTGCACGCGCGCGTACACATATAATACATATAATATATCTACCTTGAACTGATTTGACTGCTATAAATCAATATGCATCGACAGACACTTGAATAATTTCTGCATAGTCGCAAGAATAACAGTAGCCTTAGAAAATATACAGAGGAATCAATTCATAAAACACTAGAGGAACATAGGAGGAATAAACTCAATCAATCGCACATCAATTTAACAGCAGCCGATTATCACAAACGACTTAGCATATGCAGAAAAACTATACTTTTGTAAATCTCAGAACGCAATAGTTGGATATCAAAAATTACAAATGTTTACCCGGTAAGCAGATTTTTTTTTTTGCGAATAAGAGAAGGAATTGAAGGATATGATAAATTTCTGCAACAATCTTGAACCTACACAAAAAGAGAAGTTGGAGACTGATTAAAGGGAGAATACTGATGACGAAGATTCAGCATAATCGAGCAGCACCAATACCAACTCGATTTAAATCACACTTGCTGGGTAAGAAAGAAGTTATACCTGGGGAAGAAGAGGATTTATATCTGCAAAAAGTTGATCGAGACCTGATCGATGTAGATTTGGTGCGATTCTGCATCCGTTCAACAAGGGAAAAAATGATCGAAATCTGGTCGAAGTAGGCTTCCAAAGTCGTGACTCTGTTCGATTATTCCTGTTCGAAGTTTGTGGGAGCGATTAATTTCCCTGTTTTTGGGCGCGATTCCTGTTCAACAAGGGATTAGGTTTTCTCTTACTTTCTAGTTGGGGGAAATAATTGATTGTTGTCTACAAAAAATCAGAGGGAAGATTATTATTTTTTGGGGTGTGGAAGGAAAGATAAAATAATAAAAATTAATTTTAATTATTACTTTTTAGTGGAAATTATTTTTATTGTCGGTAAAAAGATATTTTTTAGTGGCTAATGATCATGTGCCGCTACTATTTCAGCTTAAAGAATCTATTAGCGACAATTGCATTATTGCCACTAAATAATTACCGCTAAAGGTCCTTTTTGTAGTAGTTCGGATCGTGACAAGTATTTGGAGTGAGGTCTAGTGGAGCTAGAAGGAAAGTTCATGAAAAGGATTGAAGATTGTCAAAGTGTTGAGGGAAATGCGGGCGGACATCTAGCCCGAGCTTATCTGTTGCTAGGGCTGCGCGAGCTGGTGAAACTGTTCGAAAGAGATAAAGATGTCGGATCTGGGGAAAGTCCTTTAGGAACCAAGTAGTTAGAAGCCTTTTATTTCTTCATTAATGATGTAATAAGGCTAATGGCCACTATGATATGTTACTTTCTGTTATTTAGTGTCGTTTTAGGATTCGTCTTATTTTTATCAATAAAATAAGGCATTTAGAATTATAAGTTCTCCAAAGTCCATTTGTCGCTAGACCTACCTCGGGCACAACGAGGCACCCAAATTAGGATACGGCTTATATTCCTGCACAACGTGTTTAAATATTACAATACTGTTTTCTCTCATAATGCGCACTAACTTATCACCTTTTTGTTTTTCTTTTATTTTTATTCCCCTCCCCAAAGGTTAGTTCGTGTACTCTGGCACCATCATCATACTCCACAAGATCCAAGGGCCCTCCACCTCCTCCTCCCCCAAGTCCTATGCGGAACAAGAACAAAGGTAGAATGGGAGATTCAAGCGCCAGAAAGAAAATCGAAAGAACTGAGATTCCACATGGTACCCCAGTTGCTAAGGAAACTACTGCCTAACTTGAGCAGAAATTATTGAAGTGCCTAGAAGAATTGGATCATGTTCGGAACTTGGCAAACTTATCATTATATCTCACCGCTCCTGATGTCAACTTTCCAAACGCTCAAAATCCCGCACCTCTATAGAACACCCCACAACCAGAGATACAACCCACTCATGCTCAACACTGCAACACATGCTACACTCCCAACAACACTCCGCTACTCATTCCCGAACCACTGAACACCACAAACAACCACCTCCACAAGACTCATATCTACGTAGATATTGTACCCCACTAAAATCAACCAAGTGCACATGAGTCTGATGACAAAGACTCTCTTATCAGAACTTGGCCGCGGAACTCAAGAAGTTGACCAGTCGAGTCCCGGGAGTGAAAGGAAACAAAGGTATTAGGGGCTGAATTATGAGGACCTCTGCATTTAGCCAGATGTCGAACTTCCGGAGGGGTACAAACCTCCCAAGTTCAAAATTTTTGATGGCGCGGGACATCCTAGGGTCGATTTCAGAACATATTGCAACAAACTGTTCGGAGTCAGAAAAGATGAGATGATCCGTATGCAGCTCTTTATGATAAGTTTAAAAGGGGATGTTTTGTCTTGGTACATCATCCAGGACCCCAAAACGTGGACAAGTTGGGCATGTATGGTATCATAGTTCATGGATAGGTTCCAATTCAATACAGAAAATGCACCAGATGTATTCTACATCCAGAATTTGAAGAAGAAGCCTACCGAGACATTCCACGAGTATGCTACTCGTTGGAGCTCAGAGGCTGTTATGGTCAGGCCAGCCTTAGAAGAGGAACATACTAATAGATTCTTCGTCTAGGCTTAGGATCCACAATATTATGAGAGGTTGATGCTGATCGAGGGCCAAAAATTCTCCGATGTCATCAAGATGGGGGAAAGAATTGAGGAAGGCATTAAAAATGGTATGGTTACTAATCTTGAAGCATTACAGGCCACCAATAAGGTTTTACAGTCTGGTGACACGTCCAAGAAGAAGGATATGAGCACCACGATGGTCGCACAGGGAGCCAAATCACCACTAAAATACCACACTTACCCATCACCCCTACTTACATATCAGCATATCCCGAATTACCATGAACCCACACCCTCTTACCAAAATCTACCACTCGTTTACCAATCATATCCACCTCCTACATATAAATCCACCTCACCCAAATACTCTCAACCTACACTTGTCTACCAAGCTTATAATTCCCAACCCACTCACTACCAATCACCTCTCACTCGCTAAAAGCTCCCTAGACCTAGGCCAAATTTTGACCACAGACATCCCAGACAATACATAGCCATCACTGAACCAATTGACTAGTTGTACGAGAGACTTAAGCCTGATGGTTACGTCACCTATATCCCTAGAATAACTCAAGAAAAGTTTTTCCAATGGGTCAAACCTAATAATACATGTGTGTATCATTCCGGTATGAAGGGATATACTATTTATGAATGCTGCTCATTGAAGGACAAGATTCAAACCCTGATTGACAATAAGGTCATCGTAGCAAAGGAGCCTGCTCCTAATGTTTTCAACAACCCTCTGCCTGACCACAAAGATGGAGACATTCACATGATCGATATTAAAGATGACTGGGACCCCAATTGGTCGATAGTATTGATTGTTGAGGGTGATGAGCCAAAGAAACCAGCGGTCAAACTTAACCAAATTGTTGTGCAAAATCAGTCCTCCAGGGGCGATGAAGTAAACATGTATATATCCCTCGAATTTGAAGCACCCTCTTCTGTAAAGGTGTCCGGACCGATTGAAGTTGAGTTTGGAGTTCTGAAAGCACCTACACCCTTTGAAGTTACTGTGTTACCACCATGGGTACCTATTCCTGTAAAAATGGCAGACATAATGTCGTTCCACTCATATGACATACCATGGGATTACAAAGCTGAAGCTAGGAGGAAAGGAAAGGCCAAAACTGGAGAAGCAATTGTTGCACAGGGTATGACCTGAACAGGCAGGGTATACACTCCAGAACACCTAGCTAAGTCTAGTAAATGAGCCTCTGGACGGCCTATTGAAAATGGGCCCAGTGATCTTTGGAAGACAATACAAGCTAAAGAGTACTCGGTCATTCACCAATTGAACAAAACATCAGCAAAAATCTCTATCCTAGCTCTTTTGCAGAGCTTTGATGCACACAAAATGCCTTGATGAAGATACTTGAGCGAAGCTTATGTGCCCAGTAACATAACTAGAAGAGAAATTGCAAATATGGTAGGGAAAGTACTGGAGAGCCAGAAAATCACCTTCCACGAAGATGAGCTGCCACCGGAAGGACTGAGCCACAACAAGGAACGGCACATCACCGTGCAATGCGAGGATTACTTCATCACTAGAGTCTTGATCGACGGAGGGTCCAGCCTCAATATTTGTCCATTGATAACTCTCAGAACATTGGGAAAGAGCCTGTATGAGATCAAGGACGGAGCCATCAATGTTAAAGCCTTCGATGGGTCACAAAGGTCCACTATTTGGGAAATCAGTTTATGTCTGCAAATGGGACCAACTCGGTTTGACGTTGACTTCCAAGTAATAGACGTCCCAGCATCTTACAACTTGTTGTTACAACGGCCGTGGATTCATGCCGCCGGAGCTATAGCATCAACCCTGCACCAGGAAGCGAACCTTGTGTGGAATCATCAAGAGGTGATTATTAATGGGGATGGTAGCAACCCTATATGCAGTCGCCAAACCATCCCGATGATTGGAGGAAAAAGGAGAATATGCAGAGAAACATACCACCATATTGAACGGGTCAACGTTGCAGGCAAGGATAAATGGTGGGATAACAAAATTGAAAGTATCCTGATTGGTGTGGGTAAGAACCTGGAAAGGGACTCGGCAAAACCTCCATGGAATCACCAAACACATCAAGATGAAGAAACATTGTACTACGTTTGGTTTGGGGTATGGAGTTCGATGACTGGTTGCCACCATAGCGCGGCCCCTACTATCCGCTAGAGCATCTTATACCTCGCCTGGAGCAGACTTTCCAACCAGCACATACTATATATGGGTTAGAGGAAGATGAAGCATTGGCAACCATGAAGAATCTATTTCTGGAAGATGATATGGACTGTTATGTTATTTTCGAGGAGGAAGGGGAGGAAGGCCCTTCTATACAAATTGTTAACCGAGGAGAACACCTCAGCAATTGGTCAATCAGAACCACCGGGGCCCGGAAAGCTTCGTCGTAGCAATGCTAAACAAAAGCCTTGCATCACATTTTACTTTTTACTAGCTAATTTTCTTTTTGTATTGTCTTTAATTTCGAAACGAGCCCCGATGTTCAAAACAATTATGGATTCAATCAAAGCATTTCAGTTTATTATATATCTCGCTCTTATTATTTTTCTCTATCATTTACTTTATTTTACATAGCATTACTATTACTTATCTTGATGATAAACCGACGATTGTGACTTGCAACGAGACAACACAACACACGGATATAGATTCAGAAGATGATGATATACAAGAAGAGCTCGTCAGAGAGTTTGAGCATTTTGAGAATAGGCCTAAATTTAAGTTGGATGAAATTGAGGTTGTTAATTTGGGGGATACAAAAAATGTCAAAGAAACGCATCAGTGTCCACCTGTCACCATCAGAAAAGAAGGAGTACACGAAGTTTTTAAAGGAATATGAGGACATATTTGCCTGGTCGTACGACGATATGACTGGTCTCAGCACATCCATTTTAGCTAACAAATTGTCAACATACCCAACATGTCCGCCGGTAAAGGAGAAGCTCGGGAAATTCAAACCCGACATGAGTTTGAAAATCAAAGTAGAGGTTACCAAGAAGGTCAAAGCCAAGGTCTCAGGGTAATGGAATATCCAACATGGTTAGCCAACATCGTGCCAGTACCAAAGAAGGATGGGAAGGTTAGAGTTCGTGTCGACTACCGGGATCTTAACCGAGCCAGTGTCAAAGACGACTTCCCCTTACCAAACATACATATTCTTATCAACAACTGCATTAAGAATGAGTTGCAATCCTTTGTTGATTGTTTTACTGGGTATCATCAGATATGGATGGATAAGGAAGATGCAGAGAAAATGGCTTTCATCTTGCCGTGGGGAATGTACTGTTACAAAATGATGCCATTTGGTTTGAAGAATGATGGTGCCACATATATAAGAGCCATGACTACTATCTTTCATGACATGATACATAAGGAGATCGAGGTGTATGTAGATGACGTCATTATCAAGTCCAATGAAGCACAGGATCATATGGAAGACCTGAGAAAGTTCTTCAACAAACTGAGGAGGTACTCTCTGAAACTGAATCCCGCCAAGTGCATTCGGCGTTCCTATTGGAAAATTATTGGGTTTTATCGTGAGTCGTTGAGGAATAGAATTGGATCCATCAAATGTCAAAGCCATACAAGAGTTGCCGCTGCCAAAGAACAAGAAGGACGTGATGATTTTTTGGGAAGAATCAACTATATCAGCTGGTTCATAGCTCAGTCCACGGTCATTTGTGAACCCATCTTTAAAATATTGCAAAAGGACGCTGCTACCAAATGGACTGATGATTGTCAGAAAGCCTTTGATAGAATCAAGTAATACCTGTCAACGCCACCCGTCTTGGTTCCACCTGAGCCAGGAAGACCCCTATTGCTTTACCATGCGATATTGGATGGAGCATTCGGTTGTGTTCTGGGACAACTTGATGAAATGGGGAGAAAGGAGCAAGCCATCTACTATCTCAGTAAGACGTTCACACCGTACGAGGCCCGATATTCTCTTTTAGAGCACACTTGTTATGATCTGACTTGGGCAGTGCAGACGTTGAGGCATTATTTCTATGCCTACACTACTTATCTCATATCAAGAATGGAATTGCTAAAGTATATCTTCCAGAAGCCCATGCCCACGGGCAAGCTCGGCAACTGGCAAATCTTACTAAGTGAATTCGACATTATTTACGTCACTCAAAAGGTAGTCAAGGACAAGCTTTGGAAGATTACCTCACCGAGAATCATGTGGGCAGAGAATACGAACCTCTAAAAATGTATTTTCCTGATGAAGAGGTGTCCTCCGTAGGAGAAGATATTGTAGAATCCTATGATGGTTGGAGGTTGTTTTTTGATGGAGTCGTAAATTCAAATGAGTGGACATAGAAGCATTCCTAGTATCAGAAATCGGCCAGCACTACCCGATATCTATTAAGATCAGGTTCCCTTGCACCAATAATATGGCCGAATATGAAGCGTGCAGCTTAGGGCTCAAAATGGCCATTGACATGAACATTCAGGAGTTGCTAGTGATCGACGATTCAGACTTGCTCATACATCAGGTTCGAGAAGAGTGGGAAACCAGGAACTCTAAGATACTTCCTTACCTGCATCACATACAAGCCTTGAGGAAAAGGTTCACAAAGACAAAATTTTAGCACGTCCCCAGGGTCCAGAACGAGTTCACTGATGCATTAGCTACTTTATCATCCATGATCCAGCATCCATATACAAATTTCATTGATCCCATCCCAGTAAAGATTTATGATCAACCAGCTTATTATGCTCACGTTGAGGAAGAAGCAGACGGAAAACCATGGTTCCATTACATCAAGGAGTACTTGATAAACAAGGGAATATCCAGAACTTGCCAACGCTACTCAGAAGCGCACACTTCGGAGGTTATCTAACAACATATTTCATAGTGGAGGAATCATGTACAAGAGGACTCCCGATTTGGGTTTACTAAGGTGTGTCAAAGAAAAAGAAGCATCCCGACTATTGGACGAAGTGCATGCAGGGACCTGCGGGCTGCACATGAATGTTTTTGTTTTAGCGAAAAAGATACTCCGAGCAGGGCATTTTTGGATGACTATGGAAACAGACTGTATACGGTTTGTTCGCAAGTGGCATCATTATCAGATACATGCAGATATGATAAAGGTACCTCCAAACGAGCTTACTGCAACAAGCTCACCATGGACATTCGTCGCTTGGGAAAAGGATGTTATCAGACCTATCGAGCCCGCCGCATCAAACGGACACAGGTTCATTTTAGTGGAAATTGATTATTTTACAAAATGGGTCGAAGAAGCATCATATAAGGCAGTAACTAAAAACGTTGTGGCAGATTTCGTCCGTGACCACATTGTTTGCCGGTTCGTAATCCCGGAATCAATCATCACCAATAATGGTTCCAATCTCAACAACGACCTGATGAAAACAATGTGTGAAGCATTCAAGATCAAACACAAAAATTCTACAACCTACAGTCCTAAGATGAATGGAGCTGTAGAGGCAACCAGCAAGAATATCAAGAAGATACTAAGGAAGATGATCGAAAGGCATAAACAATGGCATGAGAAATTATAGTTCACCTTATTGGGATACCGCATCACAGTCCGCACATCAACTGGGGCATGCTGGTTTATGGTACAGAGGCGGTGATCACCGCCGAGGTAAAAATTCCCTTCTTAAGGATCATACAATAAATAGAGTTGGATGATGCAGAATTGGTAAAAGGTCGCTACGAGCAGTTAGCCCTTATAGATGAGAAAATAATGTTGCTTGTAGAAATTCCCTTCTTAAGGATCATACAATAATGAATGTTTAAGGAAGAGGTACTTGTTGTTATATGTTGCCACATAATAAGGTCCCCATATGTCTGTGTGCAGTAGTTGGAAGATTTTTGTGAAAAAGTTTATTTTCTAGGGAAGTAATAGTCTTCCCTGTCTGGAAATTGGACAAATGGAACAATGAAAGGGCTGCTTTGAAGGAAAGAAAATGGGGATAGAGGAAATTCATCTCATTTTGACAAAGGGTACATGCCCAAGTGTATTATGCCATAAAATATTTACATCATGATCAAGTGATACACAAGTATTCAGAGAAATGTTTCTATTATTCAAACCTGGACCATTTACATGTGGATGAGATACACACTTATTTAGGGACAATAATCTATGTACATATGAATCAATGTGACGGTGTATGTTGTGTGTGCAATGAGCCTTATTACCAAGGCAAGAAACCGAGTTGTTAACAGTAGAACCTGAGTACTTATTTCTTGGACATTTTGGTCAAAAAAGGTACAACCCATCACAAGCCTTACAAATCTCTAGAGGCCTATTTATTGAACGGGCCTGCAGAATACAAAGATTGTCAATGAAGGCTACTATGTTTCTGGGGTTAAAAATGGCCAGACCATGAATGGAAATTAGGTTGTATTTGAAGGAAGGTACAAACATTACTTTATGTAAAGTGATATCAGGCACAAGTGTTATCCGACAGATGCTGATACAAAAGATCACTTGGATTGATTCCAGAAATTCCTAGAAATTCGATGTTCACATTTATGCTATCCACATTGCTCAAATCATCAACATCCATGAGTAATTGAAATTAATTAAGTGAGAATCACACTTTGGGAGAAAAAGCCCCTTCTCTGACAATCAATTAGGGCAAAAATGAAACCGCTCTCAGAAATCCATCGAATTAGGGGAAAAGTCAAAATCGACGAACACAAAGGAGAAATGGATAATCGAGATATGATATATCGAAGCAACTAGGCTAGATATGACAATCAATTAGTGGATGTTTTGAAATATCTGTTTAATTTTATCCTCCATGGAATCTGGCACTGGACGTATATGATGGATACTAATCGAAAGCAAAGGTATCACAATATAAATCATGATCTCCATTGACACACCTCAAACCTTATAATATCTTTTATTGCATCCCATTCCATCAATGACATTTTTGGGCTTCTTCAAACGCAAGAATTGCTATATCAAGGCATACAGGTGCACGAAGTATCATACGTTCACGATAAGGTTTGCTATCCAAGGGGTGTGAATGTAGGCAGTGTTAATAAACTGTATTTGTAAAAAAAATTTGGAAATATAAATTAATAAAAACAGAAATTATGATAAACATAAATGATATAAACAGAAATGATCATAAACAATTCGAGCCCACTGAATTCACAGTGTCTCCTTAAGGTTTTTAATCCCCTTCTAGCACCCAAGGTTATGGATTATTTCCTCCCAGGATAGAATGAATTACACGGTGGTATAGTGGTACTCCAAACGCCAGTGTTTCAGCGAACACAAAGATTAGTAGCAAATAACAATTACTTTTTGCCTTATTTTATGCTAAAAGTATGCAGAAGATGGAGAAAAAACTCAAAAATTCGTAGTGAAATTCTGGGAAGAATAATGTTGTATTTATAGCCAAAATTTGGACTAAAATCTGAAGAGGTGCAACTCTTCAGAATGGTTGTTTCTGCAACACTACCACATCATAAATGTCATTACATAAATGGCTATTTACTCAACAATAAGAGAGAAAATAAAGAGGAAAAATTGATGGGTAGTTAATTTTCTGTTACAAAAATAGAAAACTGAAATCTGGATAACTAATTTGAGTTTAATATTAATATTATGTTATTAAAACAAATATTTAATAACATATTTCTGTTAATATTTTACTATTAACAGATAAATACCCGAAGCCGAGCCGAGCGAGCAAGCGCCGACAACGACGACGGCGCGAGGCTTGCTTTCTTCTCAACTCTTTAAAAGCTAGAAGGAGAGCAATTGCTTATATACCCATAACAAATTTCTTCCTCTTCCAATGAGGGACAAAGTCCATATGCCAAGGGGGGAAACTTGAAATTTCACTCAAAAATTTCATTTCCCTCCACTTCTCATTCACCCTCTTTTAAGTATTTAATATATTAATTAAATACCTTAAAAACCCAACAGACAGTCTACTCTAATGCAAGCTAAGCATCAATTATTGGTTCTGTGAAATAAACTTGTGACCTATAAATTGTAAAACAAAATTTATTGTTGATTTAAGGCTTCTTTCTGAATTGTTGTATATAGGAAAACTCAAACATGTACTTACGTCCAAGAAAAAAAGTCAATGAGTATTGTGAAAAACCAAATTTTTAATCGGGGATTCACATTTTGAGGATAGTCAACAATTGGCTGTCGATAATAATAATATAGCTACGTGAATGAATCTGTTTAACAAACCGACCTTAGCTCAGTTGGTAGAGCGGAGGACTGTAGTGTTGGTACTGAAATCCTTAGGTCGCTGGTTCGAATCCGGCAGGTCGGAACTTTATATATCACTAAAGTGAATTTTCTTATTATTTTAAGTCCGGCAGGTCGGAACTTTATATATCACTAAAGTGAATTTTCTTATTATTTTAAGCTATTACCGGTTAATATTTCTACGATATCAACCAATACCTTAATATTTCAATATATTTTACTGTGTTTATTGCACAAATTATTAAACTCAATATAAATTTTAACTCTAAGATGGTTAAAAAGGAAAATCTTTGAGGACCTTTTCTAATTAATACCATATATTTATTGTTCGAAAACTGAAAACGTGTGTCACATTAAATAAAAAAGAAACTGAAGATTAATTAAAAGAATTAAATACTTAGAATTTAACTTTACAAGTAATTGGTTCTTTGGAAAAAAACACATGAAACAACTGCTATAAAAACATTCAGAATTATTACTCTTCAATCCCTCTTCATTTATAGTATTTTTAATGCATCTGAGACTAGAAGCAAAAATGACTACATCACGAATCAGTGTCTTTTTGGCTTTTATGATCTTCACTTTTGCATCACTATGTGGGTATTTAATCTTTTTTTTTTTTAAAATTCATTTATTTTGTAAATGAATAGAGCACCCCTGGGGAATTTGTGTGAAAGATGAAGAATGTCACGATCTTTGTGTTAAACTTCAAGTTGGTATAAGTATAGTTGCTAAAAGTTATTGTGACCATTCTATAACATCATGTAGGTGTATAGCCTGCCTCCCACCAATTACATTTACACCTGGAGGCGGTATATAAAGGCTAGAGGGTGGTCCGCCACCCGATCGCTCGGATTAAATTAGATATATATATTAAGGACAAGCAAATGCGGATCATCATACTGGCACTCTCTGATGCAATCATACAAAGAAGACTGAGAAACCACACAAGCCAACACCCGACTGTGCTCCGAAATATCTAATCTCACAAATCGATTAGCCAAGGCTTGAACATCAACCGCAAGGAGTCTCTCCACAACTGGAATGTACGCCAAACTCCTCATGCTCACTACCTTCCGGCTCAAAGCATCGGCCACTATATTGGCCTTCCTCGGATGGTACAATATGGTGATATCATAATCCTTAAGCAACTCCAACCATCTTCGCTGCCTCTAATTAAGATCCTTTTACTTGAACAAATCCTGAAGACTGCGATGATCAGTGAATACCTCAAAAGACACGCCATACAAGTAGTGCCTCCAAATCTTCAATGCATGAACTATGGCAGCCAACTCCAAATTATTAACAGGATAGTTCTTCTCATGGGGCTTCAACTGACGAGAAACATAAGAAATAACTCTAACCTCATGCATCAAGACACAACGAATCCCAACTCTCGAAGCATCATAGTACACCGTATATGAACCTGAAGCTGATGGTAAAACCAATACTAGAGATGTGGCCAAATCTGTCTTGAGCTTTTGAAACCTCTCCTCACACTCGTCCGACCATACAAATGAAGCACCCTTCTGAGTCAACTTGGTTAAGGGAGATGTAATGGATGAGAATCCCTGAACAAACTGGTCCCTCGAAGGAGCACCGCTGTAACTAACAGATCCTCGGGGCCTCTTGGCCTCCCATTCCTCTCTATCCTGACGGCGAACCATCTCAATCTCGCGAGCGATATCAACCACCTCCTCAAGCCTAGCACCCAAAACTCTCTCTCTAGTAATAAGAATACGGAGATGGTAGTTGAAGCCATCAACAAAACTCCTAATCCTCTTACGATCTGTCGAAATCATCCAGACGGTATGACGAGCCAACTCAAAATACCTCATCTCATATTATGACACAATCATATCCCCTACTTCAGCCACTCAAACTGTCTATGCAACTCCTCTCTGTGGGACTACGGTATATACTTATCCAAGAAGAGAGTGGAGAACTCCTTCCAAGTGAGGGGCACTGCACCAACCAGCCTATGCTTCTCATAGGCCTCCCACCAAGTGAAGGCAACCCCATTAAACTGAAAGGGGGTAAATGACACACCACTAGTCTCAAGAATCCCTGTTGTACGGAGCATCCACTGACACTTATCAAGAAAACCCTGTGCATCCTTGCCCTCAACACCACTGAATGACGGAGGCTGGAGGCTACCAAACCTATCAAGACGATGTTGCTCATCCTCTGGCATAACTGGTACAATAAACTCCTGAGTTGGTGAAACCGGCTGGGCTGGAGGTTCCCCTGGTGTCTGTAGTCTCCGCACTTCCTGCTCAGGTTTGTGAGCAGCGGGGGTCCGATTGCCTCCCCGGCGTGTGAAGTAGCTGCTGCTGTGGTGGCTGAAATTGCTTAAGCCAAGCCAATGCAAACTGTCACAATCTGTGCCAAGGCCTCCTGTAGACCCGGGATCACGATGGGCACAGCTGGTGCCTGAATTGGTGTTGTTGGGGCCTGATCCAGAAATGGGGCAGCTGGTGGATCAACAGGTGCTGCCATCGCTGCTCTGCCTCGACCACGACCGCGTCCACGACCTCTGGTGGCCTCAGTGGGTGGCATTGGTGGTCGTCCACCTCATCTGATAGCGCAAGTCCTCACCATCTACGAGAGAATAGAATAACAGAAGTTTAGTTCTCGGATTAACAAGGTCGCACGACAAGAACATCAAGAATGTGAAGTTTTTTCCTAAAAGGTTTTGCAACCTCCCGAGGATAAATACAGACGTCTCTGTACCGATCCGCGAGACTCTACTAAACCTGCTCCTGATTCGTGAGACCTATATAACCTAGGCTATGATACCAACTTGTCACTACCCAATTCCCGAACCCGATCATGATGGCGCCCCTCGTAAGACAAGGTCAACCAGACCAAAATGGAACACCTCTTTTAAGTAGTTAAATATCCCAAACAGTTCTAACCATGATATAATAGCCATAATTTGTAGAAATAACGATAACAAATGAAGGGAACATCCCGACGCAGCCCAAACCGGGGCGTCACAAGTCATGAGCAACTAAGAAGTTCCAATACAATTCTACTAAACACTAAATCCAATACAATAGTTTTAAAAACATGTGATGATAAGATAAAGGAGGCATGGGGCTGCGGACGCCAACAACCACCTCGTAGTCTCCAACTCACTGCCTGGACTGGGAAGGATCAACACTTAGGGGCGGACTCTGCGATGCCGAATCTGCACACACGGTATAGGGAGTAATGTGAGTACTCCGACCTAGTGCATAATAATCATAAATAATGGCTGAAAGCATGAAAACACATAAAATTACAAAGCAATTCTATATCAACGCAGTAAAATCACTTAAAGCAGTATATCAATGAAGAAGTCAAGTAAAAATCTCTTTAAACCAAGTAAAACAGATAATTTAGCAAGTAAATAACAAGTGGAAATCCGCCCCTCGAGCACAGTATCAATCACTTATAACAGTATCAACCCCTCGGGCTCATTCTCAGTTCAGTATCAGCCCATCGAGCTCACGCTCAGATAAAATGGGTACCTGCGCTTACTGTGGGTAAGCAGTCTCCGGAGGGCCCCCATACGACCCAAGCGCTATATCAAGCCACCTCGTGGCATCATCACTCAGCACTCAGCACTCGGCCTTACGTCACTCGGCACTCGGCCTTACATCACTCGCCACTCGGCCTCACATCACTCAAGCCACCTCGTGGAATATAAAGTATCTTAGGTCCTCGGCTTCATATCACTCATCATATCTTCACATATGGCCCTCGGCCTCAGTCAGTGCGAAAATCATTACAATCCCCTCGGTCATTAGTAAAACAGTAGTTCTCAGCCCAAAATATCATTTAGAAATATCATTTATGTTCAAATCTGAGTAAAAGTGGTTGAGTTTGTAAAACAGTAGATATAAACAGAACTGAGTTCAAGTAATATCTCAAATAGTGAGGAAACAGTGATAAAAACCCCCGAAGGGTTTAAATAATTGGCACGAAGCCCATATACGGCAATCAACCCAAAACATGATGATAGCAAATACGTTTCAGTCAAATACGCGGTAAAATCATCAATCGGGCGGGACCAAGTCACAATCCCCAGTAGAGAATGACTCCACGCTCATCATCCAGCGCTTGTCTCACCTCAATAAAGCACTACGATGTGCAATCTGGGGTTTCAAACCCTCAGGACATCATTTACAATCATTACTCACCTCAAACCGGCCACTACTCTAGCTCGCGACGCCTTTTCCCATCGAATCGGCTTCCACGCACGTTGAATCTATCCAAAATCAGAACGAATACGTTACGATGTGCTAAGGGAACAAAGCCCAAGCGAAAATAATCGAAAATATATCAAAAAATTCCCAAAATTAGCAAAATCCGAGCTCCAGGCCCAATTCTCAAAACTCAAAAATTTTCACATCATTAGATTCCCTATCTCCCCATGAGTTCATACATACAAAAACTACAAGAATCAGAGTTCAATTGGCCCTTCAAATCCTCAATTTAAACCCTCTTTAACTCAAGCCGTGAACCTCCATTTTTAGTCCATTGATTCCTTAATTTTCAGTCCCAATCCATAAATTATTACCATTTTTAGGTTCAAAATCCTTACCTTATAGAAGTTCCCTTGAAATCTCTCTTGAAAATAGCTCAAAAACTCTAAGTTCGAAGATAAAAATGAATAAAACCTTCAAACATTGAGAAAAAGAAGCATATATGCATTCTGCCCAGTCATAACCACATATGCGGTCCAATACCCGCTTCTGCGATCATTTTACCGCATCTGCGGAAACTTATTAAATCCAGCCTAAATGTATCTGCGGTCCAATAGCCGCATGTGTGGCTTCGTAGGTGCGACCCATTTTCCGCATGTACGGTTCCAGGTCTACCTCATCCATTCTCCTTCTGTGACCCAAACCAACGCATCTGCGATACTGCACCTGTGGTCCCCAAATCGCAGCTTCGAAAACACCAGAAGCAGCAGAAAATCTGCAATTCACTCAGAGGCCCTCGGGACCTCAACCAAAAGTATCAACACATCCTAAAACCTCATTCAAACTTGTTTCAATCATTAAAATACCTCAAACAACACCAAATCCATCAATTCACATCGAATTCAACCCTAAGTTTTCAAAAAACTTATGAAATACTCTTTTGATAAAAACCCAGCCAAACCATATCCAAATTAGCTAAAATTTTGCACACACATCCCAAATGACGTAAAGAAGCTATAACAACTATCGGAATTCCATTCCGATACTCAAATAAAAATCTCGCCTATCTACTAGAAATTGCCAAAATACTAACTTCGCCAATTTAAGCCTAATTCTACACTAGATCTCCAAAACCAATTCCGATCCCACTCCTAAGTCGCAAATAACCCCCCGAAGCTAACCGAACCCTCGAAACTCACATCCGAGCCCTATAAAATATAAGTCAACATCCAATTGACCTTTCTAACTTAACCCTTCTTAAAAGAGACTGAGTATCTCATTTCTTACCAAATCCACTCCGAACGCAAACCAACCAACTCGATCACATAAAACACGGATAACGAAGCATAAAGAAGCAAAAATTGAGGAAAAGAAGCGGTAACTCATGAGACGACTGACCGGGTCATCACATTTCCATCATACATCGTTCACCGCGTCTCCCGAGGTCCAGAAGCTATCTTTGGTCTGGGGTATGTCATTTTACCATATCAGATCCCAGATATTCTGTTCATACTTCCTGGTTCTCGATATGAGGGGTTCCTAGCCTCGATTATAATAACTTCGATATGTGCTTCCCTTCATTCTCTTATCGAGGAATCGGTAAAAACATTTCTTCGATTTTACCCGTATGCAAATTGTCCCCTCATTTTTTGGAGAGTAAATTTATCAAAGTGACAGAAAGCGATAAATTGACCCCGGCTCCTTCCTTCGTATATTACAACTAAGTTGACGAGTAAGCTAAATGTCCCATTAGTCTCGTCGTTCTGACTTCGTATATGTGTCTGCCGCCAATTGACTGCTTATTGATTATCCTTCATCAATAAAGCTTCAACCCCTTTTTCACTTTTTCAGTTTCTGATTCCAGAGCTCTTTGATTTACCCTCGAATTCTCCACTTAACTCTAACCCCATTAATTCTTCATAGATTGCTTCCTATATCTTTATATCTTCATCTTCATATCTTCATACTCCTTCTTTAAATCTTAAAACCAAACCTCCATGCCTTCATACCCATCTTTTAATCTTCATCCTCATCTTCAAACCTTCATATTTTTCAAAATCAAATGGCTAAAACTTCCAAATTTATGCCTCAATAAACCGCCCCTTCAACTTCCAAACCGACCATAGATGCTGAGGTGGCTATTCCCGAGGTGGTCCCGGAGCCTCCCTTGAAGAATTTTGTTCCCGGGGTCTGTTCCATTGAAAACGACTAAAAAGTCGAGAAGTCCTCCAGTCAACAGGACCGAGGTGAGAGAGTATGAAGTTACATATGCTCTGTTAAAAAGGACTCATTTCCCAAGTACGGGTGGACTGCAACTGGAAGGGCAAGGAGGTGGTCGTTCCTCGTCCCAGCGAGGACATTACCACTCACGTGGAGGGATATCTAAGTGTTTACACTTACCCCTTCACGCGGACCTCGGTAGACCCTATAATCCTCGACTTCTACAAAAGGTACGAGGTTTGCCTTGGGCAGATTCAGGGGGTGGTGGTCGTGGCAGTAGTAGACCACATGTGACTCCGACTACTAATCGTAGAAAAAGAAGTAAGGTTTGGAATTTTTTTAAAATAATAGAAGGTATTGCTGATAGAGTTAGATGCAAAATTTGTAACCTGATTTTAAACATTTGACTGGAGGAAATTAAAGGGGGATTGAGACGCTTAGTAGACATACGAGAATTGACCATCCCATAGAATGGGCCGTTGATGGTGATGAATATCAAACAACAATTAATCCTACTATTGGAGATCTAGTGAAATATGATAAAATGAAGGATCATGAGGAGTTAGCAAAAATAATTGCTTTGGTTTGTCTACCTTTTTCTGTTGCTTCTTCATCATATCTTAGTAGGTATATTCAAAGGATTTACTATATTTTATTTAAAGGTATCCCTAGAAGTACTTGAAGATATGATATCTTTGGACTTCATGTACAATATCAAACATACATACGTTATTTGTTTAGCCACCTTTCTTGTAGAGTTTGTCTAACTTCTGATATTGGCCATGCTGTTAATGGAAATGATTATTTGTCAATTACATGTAATTTGATGGATGATACTACTTGTATGCAAAAACATATTATCGATTTTGAATATGATGAAGATCAGAGTCATACTGTTGCATTTATAAGTAGAACTATTGTTGAAGTTGTTGAATTTTATAATCTAAATAGAAAAGTGTTGTATATGTCTTTTGATAATGGTTCTAACAATAATGCCGCAATTTCAATATGAAAAATGTATTTTAACCACCACTTGCTGAAATTATTCTTAGTTGAGATTACTCATGTTAGAAGAGCAGTTGGTGTTATTCAAGGAAATAATAGACAATCTAGAATTAAGGAATTTAAGAATAAGAGTGTCCAGTATAACCTTAAACCTAGATTCAATCCAGACGACATTGTTACTTGATGGAATTATACATATATATTTTTCAATGTTGCTAAAAATATAGATTCCCAATAACTGAAGTTGCTAATACGCATTGTACTGATCCAAGCCCTATGTTAACAAGTGTTACTTGGGAGGTCATTAATGATGTTGTTAAAGTTTTACATAAATTTTATACAGCTACTGTTGAGTTTTCTGGAGCATATTATCCTACTGTTACTATGGCTTTAGTACATATAGCTGAAATTTCTTTTCTACTATCTGAATTTATAAGAAAGAAAAATATAAGGATGTTGTTGAAAAAATGCAAGAAATATTCAAAAAAACATTCAATTCCTCAGATTTTCTTAATTAGTGCAGTATTAAATCATTCTATTAAGATGTCTGGTTGTCACCAATTAATGAATGCTTTATATACTTTTATGGAGATTGGAGAAACTGAAACCTCAACTTTATATGTCTCTATGAACAAGGTAAATGAATATTTACAACAACTATGTAATTATTATACAAATGTATGCGATGATGTTGCTCGTGTTGTAGGCAATGTTAATCCTATTATGCACTGTACCACTTCTGCTATTGTGGATGACGAAGAAGGCCTTGATAGTTATAATATTTTTTCTACATTTTCTAGCACTCAAACCAGTAGCAGTAACATTGATGAACTTCAATTCTACTTGCAGAAGCAAAAAAAGTCTCGTGCAAAGAAATGTTCACCGTTGGGATGATGGCATGAGAATGGAAAGCAATTTCCTATTCTTTTCACTATGGCTCAGGACGTGCTGAATGTGCCAATTTCTACTGTTGTATCAGAGAGTGCATTTAGCCAAGCAAGACAATAAGTTGGAGATACCCGTCACTCATTGTGAAGTAATGCTTTGGAAGTTTTAGTATGTTTCAGAGATTGGATTAGATCGGAACGAAGAAATCAATGAAAGAGAGATATTGATTGCCCAGAAGACGAGACACTTTGAAATATATTAATACATGGAAACCCATTCGAATTTAACACTCCACAAGAAGGTCAATCAGTTCATATTGATTGTGATGATCTTACTAAGGCAATACAAAATATTTGAATTTACTACTTTACTTGTTGAAAAATACCCTTTCATTTTGTAAGTTTGAAACTTTAAATTAAGAAATAAAAGTAGCACTTGCAATAAGTGTAATTTTTTCTCATCTTTCTTGTATTCTATATGTTAGTACTTTGTATTAATAAAACTTACAATATTTATATAAAGTTCAAAAAAAATTATACTAAACCCGGTCTGGCCCGGCCCCCTCAACCAGTAATTCGTACAGCTCAGATTTTACCCGTATGAATACGAACCCATTAACTCTGTTAAGATCCAACCCGTAACAGACCCGGACCGCAACCCATAGGGGTAAAACAAATTGACCTATCCCGGACCGGTAGGCCCATTAGACTGGCTTAGAACGTATATACAAGAAGGCTTCTGTGGAAGCTTCTAGTGGATACTTGGCTCCTCACCCGATAGACGCGGATTCAATTCCCAGCAACGGAATATGTTTTTTTGCCTTTTCAACATAGGACTCCTCCGGTAGATCCACCTTTTTTTCTTTCTTTAGAAATTTTCTCAATTTCAAAGCATATTATTGAGAAAATTTATGTTTTCCCTAAATTTAGATTTTGTTTGGATTTGTATATTTGGAAGGAATTATACCAAATATCCATATTTATAATATTTTTATCTTTGTTTAGTTAATAATTGTGGATAATGGTAATAAAAGAGTGTGAGATATTTAATCATTTCTCATGTACGTAATGATAATCTTATTTTAACTTTTGCATATTTACGATTATGATTTGAATTAAACATTGAGAGAAGTTGAGATTAAAGTACATTTGCTTGCTACTTTAAAGATCACAACATAAATTATCCATAAAAAATTAACAATAACAAAAAGGTAAAATACTTAAATTATAAGAAGTTAAAATTAACGTCTTTAGGGTTCCATTTGCTGTTCTCTTTTTCAAGTGTGGATTTTTTAATAATTGAACGACCAATTAATTGAGGTTTTCCGCCCTAGGCCAAACTTTTTCTGGACACTAGAGGCACTAAATAGCCCGTGCGGCGCCTGTAGTCACCCCACACTACAGGTCAGCCTTTCCGCTTTCCCAGGTTTTCTAGCACGATCATGTGCCTGTGGTGAAGCTTGCCTAGGAGGCTTGCTCCAACTATGCCGCATGTCCGATGTCTAGGCTCGTAGCCTTGACTAGCTGTGGCGCTTCTCATCTGCTGCATCTCATTCACGCGTACATCCGGTGTTGGCTAAGGAAATATCCGTCCCTCGCCTAGCACTGAGCATTGCTTTCGTGTTCACAGTCCAATCCTCAAGCTTGATACTCGCCTCGTGCATCCATACCCAGCTTGTTCTTTGCCTGATAGGGAAACCTTTAGTCCTTGGCCTTTGTCATGTGCGTCTTTCATAGCATGCCCATGATTGGGGCATAGCCAAACATAGCCCTCGCGACATACTTCCTTCCCGCATAGTGCAGTGTCGCCCCACAACTATACGTCTAGCCAACGAACCCTTGCTTGCCTACCTAAACCCAAGCCAAGCTCACAAGTCGAAACATGAGGCCCCTAAGATAGGTGCTTCAGGTAATCAATCAGCACGAACAGTAGCCTATAGGGCATAATGGTCCCATATATCAAGCCTCCGGTGCCCGTTTTCTGCCCAACGCTAGCCCTGAAGCGTCGCGTCTTCCATAAAAGTTTCCAAGCTTGAATGGATACCTTAGACACTCCTTTGAGATGCCTAGGAAGGCCCTTGAGGTTCCCCTAAATGTAGCTCACTTGGTGCGGCTTGGTGGTTGGCTGAGCATCAACACCTCTGTCTCCCTTATATATGCTTAAAATAAAAAATCCGAGGATTTCCTAGTAGACATGTTTTGGCCAGAGAATCATAATGACTATTTCTCAATCATCCCAACTCTAAATAAGGTGCCGTATTTTTGTATAGCGTTTTCTTGACTTCCTTAACATTTCCATGAAGTTTCAGCCCATTCCCATACTCGAGGAAATAGTTATAGCCTTTGGACACTTCAGCAAATTTCTCTACATATATCAATTATCACTTTGAGTTATGTGGGTGTGGATTTTTTCACTTTGTAGTTTCGACAGTCGAGATAGTGACTCTACGAGATTAATTCTATCATTAATATTTAAGTCGAACAAATCAAAGTTATTAGACCAAATAAATCAAAACAAAAAGGAAATTAGGTATAATATTAGTATAAAAATATAAGAAATCGAATATCGAATACCGAAAGTATCGAACCCAAGTATTTAATTACCGTACCGTATCGAACAACGAACCCTATATATTATAAATCAACATGATATGCAGAAATATTCATATTTAAAGGGAGATTATCTAGATAGCTTTAATTCTAAGAGTGAGAGCAAGAATTAACGTTAATTTCACGTTTGCCAGTAAGAATGGATGGTCACCCACATTCTGCCGCAGACCTAATTGAATAGTAATATTTTTTGGTAATGATTTGGAATTTTTACTGACGGGATTGTGGTGGCACCTAATTTTTCACTTGCTAGGCAAGCTAATGTTAGAGAATTATTAAGCCAATTCTTGTTCAATTCAGTATATAACAGTAAATAAGCTAAAATAAAATGAGTGCAGAATAATATAAAAACTTTAATATTTATTACCATCCGGATTTGGAGTCACAATTCATGAACTTCTAGGATTTACTACAAATAAAAGTCTGAAAGGAAATACAACTGTTTGAATGAAAGAAACTGTAAAAACAGAAAAGATAGACGAGGATTTCAAGGTATGCGAATGTCGACAGATCTACTTTGAGTCTCTGATCCGCTAGTCCGAGCTGGTACACCTCTCGATCAGTTGGGACCAATACCAAAATCTGCACAGGAAGTGGAGAGTTCAACATCAGTACAACCGACCCCATACTGGCAAGTGACAAGCCTAACCTTGGCAAAGTAGTGATGAGGCTATGATTAGATACCTACAAATAAACCTGTGCAATTCAGCGGTATATGCTCAAAGATAACGACAAGTAAAAGCTAGATAAGTAATATCGGGAGGGGAACATAATGAGGGGATCACAAGATAAGGAATCACAATAGAATTAAGAACTTGATCAACCAATTATACCTTGAATAGATAGGGACAAGTAAACACAGTAAAGGAAAATGCACGGCATCACCCTTCGTGCTTTGACTCTCAGCCAAACCATATGAATCAATACAAATGGAACGACATCACCCTTCATACATTAACTCTCTCATAACATGGCACGACATTACCCTTCATACACTAACACTCACAATATGGCACTACATCACCCTTCGTGCATTAATACTCTCCCTCACCATAAAGCAATGAACAATGACAACATGGAGATAGAAATAACAAGAACAATCTTACTTCAATATTTGGTTCCACAATACCAACCTCAACTTTGAATCAATACTCAATTATTACCAAAGTCAATAACATGATAATAACATTCAAATTAACGATTAATTAGTCTAAGCATGAATAATATGGTCAAGGAAAGCAACAATTACAAGAATAAGACCTATCCGCATGCTATAACCTGACAACAACATATAGGTACTCGTCACTGTCGACGCCCTCTTTTTCAAGAGCGCAATCGGGTTTTACGACATTATGAGCAAAATAACTCTATTTCCCGTTTGAGAATTGGGTTATGAGACTGGAAGAGTCGCCACCTAATGATTATAGTGCATTAGGACACTTTAAGATGAAGAGAGTGTTTTTGAGAGAAAAACCAGAGTTGGGTAAGGGCTTGAAATTATCTCGAGGGGAAGGTGTTAGGCACCCCTCAAGATCCACAAATGTGGTTCCCGGCCGTGCTAATTATGACTTTATAAAGAGATGAAGCAATTAAAACAAATAAGGTTCATATATAAGACATTCACACAACTTGAAAGCTTTAAAGAAAAGGGAGGACATAAGTTTGAAATAAGAGAGAGGGTTAGTTTGAAAAGCATTAAGAAAGCATTTAAATAAAGCACAAAAGAGAAAGAAGGGTCCTAGTTTTAACTATAATATGGATCATTCGATACAATGTCCCACACATATTCCCAAAGAGGGATCGCTTTACGATATTATCGCATCGTCATCATCTCCATATTCTACCCTCCCACCCTGTTAAGGTATTAATACGTGTTGGTATCGTTTAATTATCGCATGCTAATACCCGTCCCCACCTTCTAGTCTTGGGGCATTAGGACTTCTAATCCTAAGAAAGGGGGAGAAGGAAGTAGGATACATATATGGAGTATTCAAAGGTAAAAATGCTATAGTGACAGTCAAAAAAAGTAGCAGATAGGAGGGATGCAAATAAACAATTAAAGGCTCAAGTAAACCCCGTAACACGCAGCAAGTAGTTTAGCATGACTTCAATTACTGATTTGGTCTTTAAAAGAGGTTAGGAGAGCGGGCAGAATAGTTTGACATATGAAAGTTAGATAGAAAATATGCTTTGCGCCCTCCAGGTACGTTTTTTGAAGTTGACAGGACTTTTAGAAAACCAGCAGAACATTTAGAAAACTTTGGCTTCAGACAATCTGTTTAGGAAAGATTTAAAGTTGCAGACGATATTTAGAAAAGAAAACGTAGGCTTAAAATAGAAGTCTGTTTAAAGAATTAAAACTGCAGACAAGTTTTTTTTTTTGAGAAAAAGGGATATAAATTAATCACATGAGTTTGAATAAGGGAGCTGTAAGAAGAGTAGTTCACAAGACCTTAAAGAAGTTTTGAAATACCTTAAACACATGATCTTAAGCCAGCAATCATAGATTTAGTATAGAAAACAGCTTGTAGGTTCTTGACATTTCGAAAAGGGCAGACCTAGGCCCGTTTGAGATAAGCCAATTTAGGATAAGTTGAAAACTGGGTCATTGGAAAACATTAGACGAGACGGGACTTAAACTTACTTGCTACCGCTTTACTTGCTGCTTTTATACAATTAGACGTCCTACTTTTTTGCCTAGCGTTTATATAGTTCCTATAGGCATGACATCTAGGTGACATTATGAGATGCAAGCCTAATAACATGGTTTCTATATATAGTTGATGCAATACGAAAGCCTATAGACATGGTATCTATATGGTTGATGCAACAGTATAAAATAAGCATGGTAACAGTATACATGGATAAAAATAAAGTCCTAAGGTATGGTTTCTACTGATGTGAAGATAAATGAGCCTATTGTCATGATTTATATATGATGTTGCTGCAATAATGAAAACCCTATAAACATGATACCTATATGAGATGATGCAAGAAAGTAAACCCCTCCCATATTCCCTTTCACTTGATCCCCCAAGTTCTTTATTACAAGTTACTTACAAAAGTTTGAACAAGAAAATAACATTAAAGAAGTAAATACATCAATACTACAACAGACCTGAAGAAGCGCAAAGCAACTTTAATGTCCAACGTATGCCTTTTACCAAATCCGAGCTCCCAAGATCCGAGGCTTTTCTCTTTTTAGTGCAAGTGTGGAATTACCAATCCTAAGGCATCCAAGTTCAAAGGAGACTCCAAGGTCCCTAAGCATGGCTTACCAAAGGGGGGGGGGGGGTAGGAAAACCAATATGAGAGGTGGTCATACCTAGCCATGAAGGGAGACTGGCACACCCCTAACCTCTTGCATGGTGCCACAGGCAAGAGCAGACTTGAAAATAAGTTAGACTAGGGCCTGTATGGTGATTAGGGTACCAACAGGGCTGTGCCAGAGCTCAAACACATAAGATAGGGGGTGGGGATGGCATTGCTTTGAGTAAAGGCTATTGACAACCTTAGTTCTAGACGAGAAATGGCAATAGAGTTCCATCCTTGTCCAGAGCAACTCACATACAAACAACGAGCAAGGAAATAATATAAAAGCACTTAGCAGACAAAATTTAACTGAAGCATAATAATTCACAATCAAAGTAAAGTATTCAACATGCTGGACTTAATAAACATTGAATGTAAGCACCCAAAGGGAAAGGGGAATCAGGGATTAGCATGCTGTAGTTTGAACTAAAGGTATACATAGATAAGGGTTATGATTCAGGACTATCCATGAGCATAAACAGATAAGGGGACAAAGGGAAGGGGGATTGTCATGAAACTAGACTGAAGTATATAAAATAGGTGGGGTATCATGACAAGTTGGAAAGGGGGGAAGGAAATTGAACATGCCAATACTCAAATGAATCACTGTAACAAACATGCACACAAAGAGGTAAGGGGAATGGATTGATCATGCAAGCTTAATTGAAATAACATAACAAACAAAGAAGAGGAGAGAGCAAACATTTACTTGAAAGGTAATAAATGAGATAGGAGCCTACCAGTGCGAGTTTGAATAACAAAACAAAGAAAATCCTTATAATTAGCCTTGGCTTTCAGCTGGCTAACTTTAGCAAAGAGATCAAGTAGCAAGGAAGAGAAAATCTGAGAGTTTTTGTAAGAAAGAGTAGAGAGGACTCGAGAATGAGTTGTCTTTGTGAGAAGAAGTAGAGGATATTTATAGTTTGAAAAATAAGCAGCACCAAGGCAAGCAAAATAATCCCAGTATCAATTACAATCAATTAGGGAAAGGGTTCCCTCTAATTAAGGATACAGAATTGAAGTAAATAATCACCATTTTATTTTTGGAAAGAAAAATCAAGTATAAGTTAGAAAATACAGGACAAGGGGTTTAAAATTCACACATTTAATACATAAGGCAAGTCAGTCATATAGATAATTAAGGAATTGAGATACTAATTGATTTTGCACTTGGTCAAAGAGCACGTCCAAATTAGAAAATCAAACAAATTCACAAGGAATCAATTTTCCCCAAAATTAGGGCTATCAGAAAGAGGAAAAATAGAACTATATAAAGAGATGCGCAGATTCAAGCATGCAAGGCTAAAAAACAGTCATGTAGCAGTAGCACTCAAGTAGAAAATCGAAGACGGTTAGGGTTTAAACATGGAGCGAGTAAGTTCCAGAGAAAAATAAAAGTAAAAATAAGAAAAAGAAAAATCCCCTGAAGCTTAGGTTTTTTGTCACATGTAGCATGTAAAGAAGAACATAGATGAAAGTGCACATAAATGATGAACAGGGCACATAGTAGACATATTAGCTCAGAAACCCTAGAAATAACGTAGTAAAGAAATACCTAGGAGCCATGGTAGATAATTCTCAGAAATCACAATAATAGCTAGAAGAAAACACAATAGAGCAAAATAAACTAAGAAATCAAAGTAATCACGGAAACCCTAATTTTTTAGAATACGAACAGGAGAAGAACACTATAAAGAAAGCATAGAACAATTTAACCAAAAACCCTAGAAAGGTAGTCCGTGAGACAAAACACATTAGAGCTAAAATAGAAAATGCCAATATCACGGAGAAGAACACCCAGTAGCAAGAATAAACAACATAAAATCAAAGAAATCGGATAAGTTATAGAAAACCCCAGGTTTTTTAAAAACGAACAGTTTCGAAATCATGACTAAGTGAAGAAAGAGAAGAGAATCACATTAAAAGTTTCAGAAAACAACCAGTACTCAAAGAATATTGTAAGATAACACAGAGAAAAATGAAAGGAAGAACCTCATATCATTAGGGTTTTCAGAGGAAATCTCATAAATAGAGAGAAAAGCCTGAACGGCTCATCGGAGCTTGGCAAGGACCCAAGGCTTCAAAGGTTTGCCGGAGAACAGCCGTGAAACTCCATTTATGGACCTCTGGTCCAGTTACACTCAAAACAAAACCCCGATCTTTGAACCCAAAGGCTAGAAAAGGTGATGAATAGACGAGCGTGGAAGTTTCAGGACCTGACTGGCCATTAACGCCGGTGAAGAGGACCGGAGAAGACTAGGATTCTCAGAGACCCTAGAGAGCATTTTGGGAGTGAGAGGCGGCGGCTTGGTAAAATGAAGATATGGTTAAAGGGTTTGGGGGTTTAATTTTGGCAAGAAATAACGTGGGTCGTTGATCTATGTGATCAACAGCTAGGATCACAAGGGGGAAAGGGTCAGGTTAATTCGAACGGGTTTGGGTCAAGTGGATTGGGAAATTGGGTGATATAATTGGGGTTACAAATTGGGGTTACAATTGAAAGACTAAGGGATATATTTTAAAAAGCCAATTTTCCCAAATTTAGTTTTATAAAAATAGTACACAATTTAATAAAAAATCCAATAAAATCATGCAGATATTAAAAACGTTTGGGAATTAATTAAAAAACTGCCAGGAGCGATTTTTTTCTTGAAATACTCGTTAAATTAATAAATAGGCTAAAATTGCAATTTAATACAATTTTAATTTAAAAAAACCCAATGGCTTTGTAAAAACCTGTAAAAATTACATAAATTATACTATTATGTAAATAAGAGAATAAAATAATTTATTTATTAAAATAACAAGATTTGACACTAAATATTGGATTTTACAATACAAAATAAGTTATAAATTGTTTTTTAAAATGCTTGAAAAATTATAGAAAAATACCAAACCTCTTGTGGATACTTATATATGCCTTCACAAGGTATTTCGAAAGTATTTTAGGCACAAAAATACCTAGGGAAAAATTATGTATCAACAGCCGCCCCTCTTTACCTGAGGAGGATGAAAGAGTTGTCGGGTAAAGATAAGATGGCCAATTTTGACAGGAAGTGACAATTGTACGAGAATTTCAACCGTGCTCTGGCTTTTGAGCAGCCTACATATCCCTGGTTTTACATGAATCAGGCTGTATGTAGTTCAGGAGCCATTGTCGTAATGTGCCAATGAAAATTTGAAAGGTGGACGCAACAAGGTTTGAGATATGGCAAGGGTTCGAGGATCGGACGATCCACAGAGAACTGGAGCGGGAGCGCTCCTACCGAGACAGCCGTGCCATCTGGTGCAACTGCAAATGAACGATGTGCGTGTACATTGCAAAATTTAAACGTGATGCATGTTTCCTTTGGACCATGAATGCTATGACGTCCGGACTATGAAGATTATGAAAGTAAAGATTCGCATGCCATGAAATGGTGTTCTCGGGCCATGCAGATGGTGCCTCCGAAACATGATGCCTTTGAATAAGTTGGCAATATTTCAGCCCATGAAAAGGTGGCAATATTTCAGCTGAATAAATGCAGAGGGTGGCGATCTTTCAGTCGAGCAGGAATTTAAAATGCAGGGCAGCGCTATTTCAGCCAAAGTGAAGCAAGGTGGCGATATTCAGCCAAAATGTAAAATAAAGGAGGTAGATCTTAACCTCGGAAGGCAGAAGATAGCCTTATGCAATGATGGAGGAAGAGCTTTGCCTCGGAAGGCAGAGAGTAGCCTTATGCAAGATAGATGGAGACAGAGCTTAGTCTCGAAAGGCAGAGAGTAGCCTTATGCAAGGATGGAGGAAGAGATTAGCCTCGGAAGGCAGAGGATAGCCTTATGTAAGGATGGAGGCAGAGCTTAGCCTCAGAAGGCAGAGAATAGCCTTATGCAAAAATGCAAGATGGAGACAGTGCTTAGTCTCAAAAGGCAGAAAATAACCTTATGCAAAAATGCAAGATGGAGACAGAGCTTAGTCTCGAAAGGCAGAGAGTAGCCTTATGCAAGGATGGAGGCAGAGCTTACCTCGAAAGGTAGAGAATAGCCTTATTCAAGATGGAGGTAGAGCTTAACCTCGAAAGGCAGAGAATTGCCTTATGAAAGATGTAGATGGAGATAGAGCTTAGTCTCGAAAGGCAAAGAATAGCCATATGAAAAATGCAAGATGGAGACAAAGCTTAGTCTCGAAAGGCAGAAAATAGCCTTATGCAAGGATGTAGGCAGAGCTTAGCCTCGGAAGGTAGAGGATAGCCTTATGCAAGGATGGAGGCAGATCTTAGCCTCGGAAGGTAGAGGATAGCCTTATGCAAGGATGGAGGCAAAGCTTAGCCTCAGAAGGTAGAATAGCCTTATGCAATTCAGGATGGAGGCAGAGCTTAGCCTCGAAGAACGTAGAAATATAAAGGAGAGGATGGTGGCGATTTCTTAGCTGGTAGATGATCGTGCTATTGATGACTGCTGGGGAATCGTTGAATGTAGATAGTAAGCCTTTGTCAGGTGGTAGTGGCTCTTGTTTTGTAAGGCTCCTTTATTTCCTATTTGCACCATGGATTCCTGCATCCAAAGAAAAATCGTGACTTTGTAAAGGGGGAGGTTAGTCCGGATTCTTTGACTGTGGCGGTCTATACCCGTTGGGTCAGCGTTGCTGAACGATAGCGATCCAAATGATTTTATGCAAAATTTTGACAAAAATGATGCAAATGTATGTATATAAGTAAAGCAAAAGATAGTTTTTGTTTTACGATGAACCACAACTGTAACGTGGTTCAAGACACGACAACCTTGCTGGCTCCGGAATTTTGAGGGTCCTCCTCAAAATTCTGCCCCAGTTTACTGGGCTGGTGCTGAATGACTGAAATAGGATTGACCTTATAATTTTGAGGGTCCTCCTCAAAATTCTGCCACAGTTTACTAGGTCGATGCTGATACGAAAGTTGGCTAGCTGACTTCGGAATTTTGAGGGTCCTCCTCAAAATTATGCCCCAGTTCCAAATGCGGGGGGAAATGGAATTTTATTAATGATGTGACCGAACCCATAGGGCTGCCTATGTATCCCCTCTTAGACGGGAATCAGGTCAGACGTAGTTCAAATTACATCATAAAGAAAAGCATACTGATTAAATGTAATATCTCTTCACTGCATCTGAGTTGATTGGTTTCGGCAAGATTTCTCCATCCATTTCTGCAAGAATAAGGGCTCCTCCAGTTAGGACCCGGTGAACCATGTTCGGACCCTGCCAGTTGGGAGAGAACTTCCCTTTGGCCTCGTCTTGGTGTGGGAATATCTTCTTCAACACCAGCTGTCCTGGCGTAAACTTACTTGGTCGAACCCTCTTATTGAAGGCTCTCGACATTCAATTCTGATATATATGATCGTGGCAGACGGCGTTCATTCTTTTCCCATCTATAAAGGGCTTACTGCTCGTATCGAATCTTGACCCATTTTGCGTCATCTAACTTAGCTTCTTGTGTGATTCTCAAGGATGGAATATCTACCTCGACGGGAATTACTGCCTTTGTGCCATAAACCAGCATGTCGGGAGTTGCCCCAATTGTTGCTTTTGTCGCATCGACACACCTTAACAGTCCCAAATCAGAAGTCCTCCTATACAGGATTCCTCCGCTGTGAAAGAAGTTGTTGGATAGACTTCGAAGCGTGCGCTTCTGGGTAGCATTAGCAAGCTCTGGATATTCTCCTGTTGTGAGGTACTCTTTGATGTCGTGGAACCAAGGTTTTTCATCGGCTTCTTCCTCGACATGTGCACAATAAGCCGATTGATCCTGAATCCTGACCTGGATAGGGTCGATGAAGTTTGTATCTGGATGCTGAATCATGGATGATTAAGTGGCTAGGGCATCAACGAACTCATTCTGTATTCTTGGAACATGCTGGAATTCCGTTTTTCTGAACCTCTTTCTCAATTCCTGTATGTGGTCCAAATAGGGGAGTATCTTTGGAATCTTGGTTGCCCATTCCTCACGGACCTGGTGTATGAGTAGGTCTGAATCCCCAATCACTAGCAGCTCCTGGATGTTCATATCAATGCCAGTTTAAGCCCTAAGATGCAAGATTCATACTCAGACATATTGTTGGTGCACGGGAACCTGATCTTGGAGGATAAAGGGTAATGCTGACCGGTTTCTGATACCGGTACTGCTCCAATACCAACTCCTTTGAAATTTGCGGCTCCATCGAAAAACATCCTCCAACAGTCATAAGATTCTGCAATGTCTTTTCCTATGAAAGTTATTCCTCATTGGGAAAATATGTCTTCATTGGTTCATATTCTCCTTCCACGGGGTTTTCTGTGAGATGATCTGCCAAAGATTGTCCTTTAACTGCCTTTTGGGTGACATAGACAATGTCAAATTCACTCAACAAAATTTTCCATTAGGCGAGCTCGCCAGTGCGCATGGGCTTCTTAAAAATGTACTTGAGCGGTTCCATTCTTGACATAGGGTAGGTGGTGTAAGCACAGAAATAGTGCCTAAACATCGGAGCTATCCAAGTTAAAGCACAACATGTGCGTTCTAGTAAGGAATACCGATCCTTGTACGGGGTACATTTCTTGCTGAGGTAGTAAATAGTTTGCTCCTTTATCCCTGTCTCATCGTGTTGTCCTAACACACAACCAAATGCTCCGTCCAAAACTGCGAGATAGAGCAATAAAGGCCTCCCAGGTTTAGGTGGAACCAGGACTGGAGGCGTAGGCAAGTATTCCTTGATCCTGCGAAAGTCTTTTGACATTCATTGGTCCATTTGGTGGCGGAATCCTTCTTCAACATCTTGAAGATAGGTTCACAGATGACAGTAGACTGAGCATTGAACCAGCTGATATAGTTAAGTCTCCCTAGGAAACTCATTACCTCTTTCTTGTTCTTCGGCGGTGGAAACTCCTGAATAGATTTGACCTTTGATGGATCCAGCTCTATTCCTTGGTGGCATACAATGAAACCGAATAACTTTCCCACAGGGACCCCAAATGCACATTTGGCGGGATTCAGTTTCAAGTTACACCTCCTTAGTCTGTTGAAAACTTTCGGAGGTCCTCCATGTGATCTGCAGCTTTCGTGGACTTAATGATGACGTCTTCCACATATACCTCAATCTCCCTATGTATCATGTCATGAAAGAGGGTAGTCATGGCCCTCATGTAAGTAGCTCCCGCATTGTTCAACCCAAACGACATTATTCTGTAGTAATACATTCCCCAAGGCGTTATGAATGCCGTTTTCTCTGCATCTTCTTCATCCATCCATAACTGATGATACCCCGCAAAGCAATCGACGAATGACTGCAACTCATGCTTGGCACTGTTGTCGATAAGAATGTGTATGTTTGGCAAGGGGAAATCATCTTTGGGACTGGCCCGGTTGAGATCCCGGTAGTCGACAAAGACTCTAACTTTCCCATCCTTCTTCGGTACTGGCACAATGTTAGCTAACCAAGTTGGATATTCTACTACTCGAAGAACTCTGCCTCTGACCTACCTGGTAACCTCCTCTTTGATTTTCAGACTCATATCTGGCTTGAATTTTCTGAGCTTCTGCTTTACCGGTGGACATGCAGGATCTGTCGGTAATTTGTGAGCGACGATGGACGTGCTGAGACCGGTGATATCATCATAAGAATATGCAAAGATATCCTCAAATTACTTCAAGAATTCTATATATTTGTCTTTTTCTGTCTGTGATAAGTGCACACTGATGCGCGTTTCTTTGACATTCTCTGTATCTCCTAAATTGACGACTTTGGTTTCATCCAAGTTGGACTTAGGTCTGTTCTCAAAATTCTCGGCCTCTATGACAACCTCTTCTTGTATATCATCTTCCTCTGAGTCTTTGTCCGTTTTTTTGCATTGCCTCGTTGCAAGCTACAGTTGTTGGTTCATCATCAAGATACGTAATAGTAACACCGTGTGAAAAATAAAGTAAATAGCAGAGAAAGTAATGAATAGCGAGATATTTGATAAAACTAAAAATGATTTTGATTGAGTTCACAAATGTTCAAAACATTGGGGCCTTTTTTGGAAAGTAAAGACAAATGCAGAAAATAAAGAAAACAACTAGAATAAAGATACTATGATGCTTGTTCAGCCTTGCTACCCCGAAGGTTTCCGAGCGATGGTGGTCCTGATTGACCAGTTGGCGAGGCGCTCCCCTCGGTTCACAGCCTGAATGGAAGGGATTTCCTCCCCTTCCTCTTCAAAGATCACACAACAATCCATGTCCTCCTCCAGAAACAGGTTCCTCATTGCCGAGAGAGCCTCATCTTCCTCTGACCTGTAGAGAGTGTCGGCTGGCTGAAATGTCTGCTCCATCTAAGGTATGGGGCATTCCAATGGGTAATATGGGCCGCGCCATGGTGGTGACCAGTGACTGAATTCCTGCCAAGTGTATTCATACCCTAGTACGAAGGTAGTACCATGTTTCTTCAACTGGATAGGTTTGGTGATACCTTGAAGATTCTTACCAAGTTCTTTCCCTGGTTCATACCTACTCCAATTAAGAATGCTCTCAACCTTGTTGCTCCACCATTGTCTTATCCACTGCGTTGATGCGCTCGATGTGATGATATGTATCCATGCCTATTCTTCTTCTGCCTTCGATCATTGGAATGGTCTGACGACAGTATATGGGGTTACTACCGTCGCCATGGATGATTACTTCCTGATGGTTCCATTCGAACTTCACAGCCTAATGTAAAGTTGATGCCATAGCCCAAGCGGCATGGATCCAGGGTCGTCCCAACAGTAAGTTGTAAGTGGGTGGTATGTCGATGACTTGGAACTCAACATCAAACCAAGTAGGTCCCATTTGTAAACACAGGCTAACCTCCCCGAGAGTAGACCTCTGAGAACCTTCAAAATCCTGAACATTAATAGCCCCATCTTTTATCTCGTGCAATCCTTTTCCCAACTTCTTGAGGGTGATTAATGGACAAAGGTTGAGACTAGAACCTCCGTCGACTAGTATCCTGGTAATGAAATGGTCTTCACATTGCACGATGATGTGTAGTGCTTTGTTGTGACTGAGCCCTTCAGGTAGCAATTCATCCTCATGGAAAGTGATTTTGTGACTTTCTAATACCTGCCCTATCATGTTTTCCATCTCTCCTCCCGTTATGTTGCTTGGGTCATAAGCCTCGATCGATATCTTCATCAAGGCGTTCTTATGCGCCTCGAAACTCTGTAGCAATGCTAAGATGGAGATCTGTGCTGGAGTCTTGTTTAGCTGTTCAACAACTGATTATTCTTTAGCCTGCACCTTTCTCCAGAGATTGTCAGGTCCAGTTTCAATAGGACGTCCAGGAACCTGCTTGGTGGACTCGGCTACCCTGCCTGTTCTAGTCATTCCTTGCACGGCAATTGCTTCACCCGCGCGTGCTTTTTCTTTCCTTCTTGCCTCGGCTGTGTAGTCCCAGGGTATGGATTTTGACTGAAATGGGATTACCTCTGACACAGTGACCTAAATGGGCACCTTTAGAGGCAACATAGTAACTTCAATCGGTGCGAGCGTTTTTGGAGTCCCAAATTCCACCTCAATCGGCTTTGGCACCTTTGCATGAGGTGCCTCAAACTCAAATGGTACAGATATATTTACCACGCTGCCCTCAGATGGCTGGACTTTTACAACAATTGGAATAAGAGTGATCGCCAGTTTCTTGGGCTCATCTCCTTCACATATCAAATCAATCGACCCGTCGGGGTCCTAATCGTCTTCTACCTCAATCATGTGGACACTTCTACCTTTATGGTCTGTCAAAGGGTTGTTACGAACATTAGGAGCAGGCTCCTTAGCTACAATGACCTTGTTGTCAATTAAGGTCTGGATTTTGTCCTTCAACGAGTGGCACTCATCAATGGTATGGCCTTTCATCCACGAATGGTATGTGCAGGTTTTATTTGGGTTGATCCATTGGGAAGGGTTCTCTGGGGTTATGGCTGGGATGGGTGTATCATATCCAGCGGCTTTGCGCTTCTCGTATAGTTGGTCAATGGGTTCATTAATAGCAGTGTACTGTCTGGGTAGTTTGCTGTCAAAATTTGGTCTTGGTGGTGGGAAGTTTTGACGGGTTGGTGGTGATGGATAGTGAGGAGGTTGGGGTGTGTAGGCTTGGTACATGAGCGCGGGTTGGGCCTATCCTGGCGAGGTGGGTTAATATGTTGGTGGTGGAGATGGCTGGTAGACGGGTGGTGGATTTTGGTAAGTGGGCGAATATGCTTGGTAATTTAGAGAGGGTTGCTACATGAGTGGAGTTGGAGGGTAGGGTTGGTATTTCATGGGAGAATGGTTTTCTTTGCACAACCATTACGAAGTTTACATCCTTTTTCTTCGATGAACCACCAGATTGTAAGGCTTTGTTGGTGGCCTGCAGTGCCTCAAGGTTTGTAACTATACCATTTTTGATTCCCTCTTCAATCCTTTCTCCTAGTTTGATGATATCAGTGAACTTCTACCCCTCTATCAGCATCAATCTCTAGTAATATTGTGGGTCCTGGGCACGAACAAAAAATCTATTCATTTGTTCTTCTTCCAAAGTCGGCCTAACTTTGGCAGCTTTGACCTCCATCGAGTAGCATACTCACGGAAGGTTTCAGTAGGTTTCTTCTTCAAATTTTGAATGTAGAACACGTCTGGCGCGTTCTCAATGTTGAACATGAAATGGTCCATGAAATCGAACGCCATGTTTACCCAACTCGTCCACTTCTTCGCATCATGGCTGATGTACCAAGATAAAGCATCCCCTTTCAAACTCCCCATGAATAGCTTCATGCGGATCTTCTCATCCTTACCAACTCCCACTAATATGTCACGATACATCCGGAGGTGAACCCTGGGATCACCCGTACCATCAAACATTTCGAACTTAGGAGGTTTGTACCTCTCCGAGAGTTCGACATCGGGTTGAACACGCAAATCTTCATAATTTAGACCTTCCAAAATCTAGTTACCTTCCATGCCTTGAACCCTGCTAGTGAGTTTCTTGAGTTCAGCAGCCAAGTTCTGAATGAGTGAATCTGATTCTGACACTTCTGGTATGGGCTGTGTATAGTATGGCACAATATCCATAAAGATAGGGGTATCCTGGTGGTTTGGAGCATTTTTAGGCTCAGGGATGAGTGGTGGAGCATTGTTGAGAACTTGGGTTGGGATCTTTTGCAGAGGTATAGGGACCTGATGGTTGACATCTGCAGCAGCAAGGGAGATGGACAGACTTGCCAAACTCTGGACCTCGTCCAGTTCCTCTCGAGACCTTAGCAAAGTTTGCTCCAAATGAGCAGCAGTTTCCTTGGTGATCGGGATACCGTGGGAAGTTCCTTCAATTTCCTTTCTTGCTTCATTATCTGCTATCTTTCCTTTGTTTCTGTTTCCGGTAGGATTCGGAGGAGGAGGAGGATGAGGACCCTTAGATCTTGTTGAATATGTTGATGGTGCCAGAATGCAGGAACTAACCTTTGGGGAGGGGGATAAAATAAAAGTAAACAAAAGGGTAAAAAGTTAGTGCGGATTCTGAGAAAGAAAATATTGCGGTATTTAAACACATTGTTGCAAGAATATAAGTCGTTTCCTATTTGGGTGCCTCGTTGTGCCTGAGGTAGGCCTAGCGACAAATATGATTTGGAGAACTCATAATACCAAATGCCTCATTTTACTGATAGAAAATAGAACGAGTGAAACAAATTAAAATAAAGAAGAATTGTCACTAATAGCCGAGGGCCTTATTACATCAAGAAAGCAGTAAAATCCTAACAACTTGGTCCCAGAAGGACCTCCAGACTCGGTATCTTTGCCTCCCTCGTACAGTTTCATCCGCTCGCGCAATCCCAACAACAAGTAAGCTCGAGCCAAGTGCCCACCTTCATCACCTTCAGCTTCCTGACAGTCTTTTGTCCTTTTCAGAAACTTGCCTTCCAGCTCTACTATACCCTGTTCCAAGTACCCTAAGCGGTTTCTTGCGCAGACAGCCATGTCTTTCCATTCATTGATTACCTTCTCTTGAGCCTCTAGTATTTCCCGATGTTCACTTTCACACTCTCGCATTCACTTGCACAACTATTATAATTGACCTTTGCTGAAGCCTCCTCATCAATAACCCTGTGACTATGGACGAAACCTATTTTCCCCAAACCCATATGATCATCTTCTAACCACCCTAGATAAAGCGGCGCATATCCTGCCCGATACCTGTCTCGCTCCATAGATTCCTTTTCTAGAATAATTTTGGAGTGCCACATATGCTAAGCCCGGCACCTGTGTGGGCTATCATCATCCTAGAAATTAGCCCTGTGGTGACATATCTTTTCCACTCTTGTTATAATCTGCTTCCTTCCGGCTTGCCTCATGACTCGGAGCAGGACATAAGGGTAAGTTCCTCTTAAGCCGATGAGTACAAGGAATGGTGCATCCCTAGACCGAATGATTAACTCGCCAGTTGGAAACCACTCATGTACATGCTCTTCTCTCATATTCCTTAATAGTTCCACCCATCCACTCGCGTCTTCCGGGTGAGCAAACATATCCGGCATGAAGATGTTCAATGAGCCAAAGTTGTAGTAGCAAATTGCACCCTTTGAAGTGCGGTGCCCTTTGTTGACATTTCTCTAAGGCTAGGTACAGTTCTGAGGGGATCATCTGTGCTATCTGAATGTCTGCCTATCGATACCCTCCATTACGACTTTGGTTACCATGGCTAGTGTTGTATGGATTCTAGCCTTCTTCATCAGAAAAAATATCATGCCCAGGAGACAGAACATGAATACAAAGGCTCTCCTATGTATGTGCCCTAAAGAGGTGAGGGCGAACACATCCATGTGATTTTGGTATGATTTACTATGTCCAAAGCTTTCATACATGAAGTCGAAGGATATGTAGGTGTCCTTCAGACTGGTCAGATTAGGATTCTTTTTCAGCCCCATCATTTTCAAGAACCCTCTACCTTTGCGGTTTTCTGGAACGAGCAGCCCCGGGCTATCCCAAGGAAATCCGGATAAACCCCCAATTTCCTCCAATAGCGGCGTCATTCTCCAAAGCGGAAGACGGACCTTTCACTATCCCAAAACATAGTAGCAACTTCCACAATCTTGTTAATCTGGCCTAACTTCCAGAAGTGAAGGAAGATTTCCTAAGTGTTTGCTGACAAGAAGCCGATCACTGCCATGCAAATCATCCCACCAACTTAGCAACTTTGGATGAATGTTTGATACCATACTGAACCTAGGGACCTCGTGCCTCATTTCCTGCAAAACAGAGAGTTAGGCCCTCAACCCCACCGAACTCGACCATTTAAATCAATAATTAGCAAAGGTATTTAGTTCTCCAAATCAATGCACATAACGTGAATATCCGTTTGGGTTTCGAGGAAACCCGATGGACTTTGGTTTAAGCTATCCTAATGAGTCATTATGCGGACGACAGAACTGACTCGGCTAAGTTTTACCATGATGCATGAACAATTAAATGGAGTAAGGTTTGTACTTTTGAAGTGCTAGACAACATACCCTTGAGCGCACAACTCAAGAGGGAAAGGCGCGGGACCATCGACTACACCGTTGATCGACTGGTTTTACACAAAATATGCCTTTGCCAAATTTAAGGGGTTCAAAATATGGAAGAGTGCAACCACTCATTATAAGCGTTGCTATAGGATTTGTTTGGAACAAGTGGGAGATGATGTTGAAGGATGCAATTAAAATTAAAGAAAAAAGTACATGTATTTTCACGTTCATACAATAATGATTGCAATAAATGATTGAAAATTAAGGATGGAACTGAAATAATGTAAAGACAGTTAAGCGGTAAAATAGTTAAAGAAAAGAAAAGACATGAAAAAACAAGTTAATAATGGGAAGAAACGATTAAAGCAATAGATAAAGATAGTAAAGAAAGCAATAAAGTCATAGAAGCACGTAATGGTAAAATCCTTAAAGAAATTCCTCAGCAGAGTCGCCATGCTGTCGACGGCCCCTTTTTCAAGAGCAAAATCGGGATTTACAATATTATGGGCAAAAAAACTCGATTTCCCGTCTTGGAATTAGGTTATGAAATTGGAAGAGTCGCCACCTAATGATTATAGTGCATTAGGACACTTTAAGATGAAGAGAGTGTTTTTGAGAGAAGCACCAGAGTTGGGTAAGGGCTTGAAATTATCTCGAGGGGAAGGTGTTAGGCACTCCTCAAGATCCACAATTGTGGTTCCCGGCCATTCTAATTATGACTTTATAAAGAGATGAAGCAATTAAACAAATAAGGTTCAGATATAAGACATTCACACAACTTGAAAGCTTTAAAGAAAAGGGAGGACATAAGTTTGGAATAAGAGAGAGGATTAGTTTGAAATGCATTTAGAAAGCATTTAAATAAAGTACATAAGAGAAAGATGGGTCCTAGGTTTAACTATAATATGGATCATTCGATACAATATCCCGCACATATTCCCAAAGAGGGATCGCTTTATGATATTATCGCATCGTCATCATCTCCATATTCTACCCTCCCACCCCATTAAGTTATTAAAACGCGTTGTATTATTTACTTATCGCATGCTATTACCCGTCCCCACCTGCTAGTCCTGGGGCATTAGGACTTCTAATCCTAAGAAAGAGGAGAAGGAAGTAGGATAAATATATGGAGTATTCAAAGGTAAAAATGCTATAGCGACAGTCAAAATAAGTAGCAGATAAGAGGGATGCAAATAAATAATTAAAGGCTAAAGTAACCCCGTAACATACAGCAAGTAGTTTAGCATGACTTCAATTACTGATTTGGTCTTTAAAAGAGGTTAGGAGAGCGGGAAGAATAGTTTGACATATGAAAGTTAGATAGAAAATCTGCTTTGAGCCCTCCGGGTCCATTTTTAGAAGTTGACTGGACTTTTAGAAAACCAGCAAAACTTTTAGAAAACGCTGGCTTCAGACAAAGGTCTGTTTAGGAATTTAAAGTTGCAGAAGAGTTTTAGAAAAGAAAACGCAGGCTTCAAACATAAGTCTGATAAAGAATTAAAACTGCAGACAAGTTTTTTTATTTTAGAAAAGGTCTATAAATTATTCACATTAGTTTGAGTAAATGGAGCTGTAAGAAGAGTAGTTAACAAGACCTTAAAGAAGTTTTGAAACACCTTAAACACATGATCTTAAGCCAGCAATCACAGATTTAGTATAGAAAACAGCTTGTAGGTTCTTGACATTTCGAAAAGGGCAAACCTAGGCCTGTTTGAGATAGGCCAATTTAGGATAAGTTGAAAACTGGGTCATTGGAAAACATTAGACGAGACGGGACTTAAACTTACTTGTTACCCCTTAGTTGCCGCTTTTATACAATTGGACGTCCTACTGTTTTGCCTAGCGTTTATATAGTTCATATAGGCATGAAATCTAGGTGAGATTATAAGATGCAAGCCTAATAACATGGTTTCTATATGAAGTTGATGCAATACGGAAGCCTATAGACATGGTATCTATATGGTTGATGCAACAGTATGAAATAGGAATGGTAACAGTATACATGGATAAAAATAAAGTCCTAAGACATGGTTTCTACTTATGTGAAGATAAATGAGCCTATATTCATTATTTTTATATGATGTTGTTGCAATAATGAAAACCCTAAAAACATGGTATCTATATGAGATAATGCAAGAAAGTAAACCCCTCCCATATTCCCTTTCACTAGATCCCCCAAGTTCTTTATTACAAGTTACTTACATAAGTTTGGACAAGAAAATAACATTAAAGAAGTAAATACATCAATACTACAACAGACCCGAAGAAGCGCAAAGCAAATTTAATGTCCAACGTATGCCTTTTACCAAATCTGAGCTCCCAAGATCCGAGGCTTTTCTCTTTTTAGAGTGATAAAAAGTTCCAAGGGATTTCAAGAGAACCCAGGCATTGCTTACACCCTAATTGGAATAGTGTAAGTGTGGAATTACCAGCCCTAAGGCATCCAAGCTCAGAGGAGACTCCAAGGTCCCTAAGCATGGCTTACCGAAGGGGGATAGGAGCTTAAAGGACTAAGAATAAGTGTAAAAGTGAGGAATTGGAGGAAAAAAAATACGAGAGGTGGTCATACCTAGCCATGAAGGGAGACTGGCACACCCCTAACCTCTTGCATGGTGCCACAGGCAAGAGCAGACTTAAAAATAAGTCAGACTAGGGCCTGTATGGTGATTAGGGTACCAACAGGCTTGTGTCAGGGCTCAAACACATAAGATAGGGGGTGGGGGATGGGATTGCTTTGAGTAAAGGCTATGGACAGCCTTAGTTCTAGACTAGAAATGGCAATAGAGTGCCATCCTTGTCCAGAGCAACTCACATGCAAACAAGGAGCAATGAAATCATATAAAAGCACTTAGCAGACAAGCTTAAATTGAAGTATAATAATGCACAATCAAAGGAAAGTATTCAACATGCTGGACTTAATAAAACATTGAATATAAGCAACCAAAGGGAAAGGGGAATCAGGGATTAACACGTTGTAGTTTGAACTAAAGGTATACACAGATAAGGGTCATGGTTCAGGACTATCCATAAGCATAAGCAGATAAGGGGAAAAAGGGAAGGGGGTTGTCATGAAACTAGACTGAAGTATATAAAATAGGTGGGGTATCATGACAAGTTGGAAAGGGGGGAAGGAAATTGGACATGCCAATACTCAAATGAATCAGTGTAACGAACAGCCAGACAAATGGGTTAGGGGAAGGGATTGATCATGCAAGCTTAATTGCAATAACATAACAGACAAAGAAGAGGAGAGAGCAAACAAATACTTGAAAGTTAATAAATGAAGTTAGCAGAGAGATCAAGAAGCAAGGAAGAGAAAAGCTGAGAGTTTTTGTAAGCAAGAGTTGAGAGGACTCGAGAATGAGTTATCTTTGTGAGAAGAAGTAGATGATATTTATCCTAGGCAAGAAAATAATCTCAATATCAATTACAATCAATTAGGGAAAGGGTTTCCCCCTAATTAAGGAACAAGAATTGAAGTAAATAATCACCAGTTTATTTTTGGAAAGAAAAATCAAGTATAAGTCAGAAAATACAGGACAAGGGGTTTGAAATTCACACGTTTAATAAATAAGGCAAGTCAGTCATATAGAGAATCAAGGAATCGAGATACTAATTGATTTTGCACTTGGTCAAAGAGCACGTCCAAATTAGAAAATCAAACAAATTCACAAGGAATCAATTTCCCCCAAAATTAGGGCTATTAGAAAGAGGAAAAATATAACTATACAAAGCGATGCACAGATTCAAGCATGCAATGCTAGAAAACAGTCATGTAGAAAATCGAAGACGGTTAGGGTTTAAACATGGAGCGAGTAAGTGCTAGAGAAAAATAAAAGTAAAAATAAGAAAAAGTAAAATCCCTTAAGTTTAGGTTTTTTGTCACATGTAGCATGTAAAGAAGAACATAGATGAAAGTGCACATAAATGACGAACATGGCACATAGTAGACATATTAGCTCAGAAACCCTAGAAATAACGTAGTAAAGAAAAACCTAGGAGCCATGGTGCATAATGCTCAGAAATCACAATAATAACTAGAAGAAAACCATTAGAGCAAAATAAACAAAGAAATCAAAGTAATCAGGGAAACCCTAATTTTTTAAAAGACGAACATGAGCAGAACACTATAAAGAAAGCATAGAACAATTTGACCAAAAACCCTAGAAAGGTAGTCAGTGAGACAAAACACTTTAGAGCTAAAATAGAAAATGTCAAAATCACAGAGAAGAACACCTAGTAGCAAGAATAAACAACAAAAAATCAAAGAAATCAGTAAGTTATACAAAACCCTAGGTTTTTTTAAAAACGATCAGTTTCGAAATCATGACTAAGTGAAGAAAGAGAATAGACTCACTTTAAAAGTTTCAGAAAACAACTAGTACGCAAAGAAGATCATAAGATAACACAGAGAAAAATGAAAGGAAGAACCTCGAATCATTAGGGTTTTCAGAGGAAATCTCAGTAATGGCGAGAAAAGCCTAAACGGTTCATCGGAGCTTGGCAAGGACCCAAGGCTTTGAAGGTTTGCCGGAGAACAACCATGAAACTCCATTGAAGAACCTCTTGTCAAGTTACACTCGAAACAAACCCGATCTTCGAACCCAAAGGCCAGGAAAGGTGATGACTAGACGAGCATGGAAGTTTCAGGCCCTGAATGGCCATTAACGCCGATGAAGAGGACCGGAGAAGACTAGGGTTCTCAGAGACCCTAGAGCATTTTGGGAGTGAGAGGAGGCAGCTTGGTAAAATGAAGACAGGGTTAAGGGGATTGGGGGTTTAATATTGCAAGAAATAACGTGGGCCGTTGATCTAGATCAACGGCCATTATCACAAGGGGGAAATGGGTCGGGTTAATTCGAACGGGTTTGGGTCAAGTGGATTGGAAAATTGGGTGATATAATTGGGGTTAATTAGGGTTTCAAATTTGGTTTACAATTGGAAGACTAAGGGCTATATTTTAAATAACCAATTTTCCAAAATTTAATTTTATAAAAATAGTAAACAATTTTATAAAAAATCCAATAAAATCAGTGAGATAACAAAAACGTTTGGGAATTAATTAAAATTTTTCAGGAGCGACTTTTTACTTGAAATACTCGTTAAATTGATAAATAGGTTAAAATTGATATTTAATGCAATTTTAATTTAAAAATACTTAATGGCTTTGTAAAAACCTCCAAATATTACATAAATTTTATTTTTATGTAAATGAGAGAGTAAAATAATTTATTTACTAAAATTTGACACTAAATATTGGATTTTACAGTACATAATAAGTTATAAATTGGTATTAAAATGCTTGAAAAATTATAGAAAAATACCAAACCTCTTGTGGATACTTATATATGCATTCAAAAGCTATTTAGAAAGTATTTTGGGCACAAATATACCTAGAGAAAAATTGGGTATCAACAATCACCTCAGCTATACGTTGTACCCAACATCTAAGCGCATAGCAAATAGACAAATAAGTCCTAATACCTTCAGTCAAGGTTAACCACGACATTTACCTTGATCCAACGGCCAAAGTCAAAGCTGAACCACGATTTTTCCTTTCAAACAAGCCTCCGAACTAATAGAATCTAGCAAATTTCCAACCAACCGATTCAAATTAAGCCTTAGGAACTACACAAGATTGCAAAGAATTCAATTTATGTCATTATTGAAAAAGTCAACACCTAGGCCAAGCTTGGTCCAAACCCGAAGTACGGACCAAGACCCAATAATCCATTCACCCCCGAGCCCAGTTATATAATTCGTTTTGGAATCCGACCTCAATTTAAGGTCTAAATTCCTAATTAACCAAAATCCCTATTTTCTACCAAAACCCCCCAATTCCACCATGCAAACTTTAGGTTGAGAACTTGTGAAACGTGAAATATTGAAAGAAACTAGTTTAGAATCACTTGCCAATAATTTCGAGAAGAAAATTTTTATGGAAAATCACCTCTAGGATTCTTTAGTGTGAAAACTTGAAGAATGAATCAAAATTCCTGCCTAAGTCATATTTACCCAGCTGCAGATATCGCATTTGCGACCTGGCTTCGCAAATGCGAGAAATCCGTTGCAATTGTGAAGACTCCCACACATATGCAATTATCGCATTTGTGATAAAAACTTCGTAAATACAAACACTAACTAATCCGCAATTACGACCATTTGATAGCAATAGCGAGTAATCACTAACCCAGCTCCTCTTCGAAAATGTGAAGACTTGACCATAATTTGCGATCACTGACTCCCTACAAATTCGTCCTCTAGATTGGAAATGCGAATTAAGGGTGACTCAGGTACTCTTCGCAAATGTGAAGAATTTGCATGTAATTACGAGCCTTCCAGCTTTGAGATACATTCGCAAATGCGAACACTGGTCTCGTATAAACACCAAATGCAGAACCAGCAATGCTCTAGGTCCTATTTGCACTCCGCAGGCTTTCCGATACTTACCCTAGACCTCGGGGCTCTAAACCAAAAGTGCACACTAGTCTAAGGATCAAATAACACCTACAACTACAGCATACGAACTTGCTCGTGCGATCAAATGATCAAAATAACACCTACAACTACAAGTAATAAATATGGTATTGGACATATACCGGGTTCTAGAACCAAAATACGGACCCGTTATTCAACAAGTCAAACTTTGGTCAAACATTTCTATTTATTAAGCCTTTAATTTTTGAATTTTGACAAAGTACGATATCTCGGCTAGGGACTTCTGATGTGTCTTCATCTTCATGTGAAGGCACCGCACCAGCAACTATGGAGTTTATGAAGGAGTAAGCAACATCAACTGAGCTGAATATCAATGGAATAGTAACAGCTAAGCAAAAGGATGAGCTAAAGCCACATGCAAAAACACCGGAGAAGGAGAGAACATAGGCAAACCTATTCATTGGAAACAGATCTCCAGAAAAGGGTATGGTACTGTCGTATATTCCACCGAAAATTATTGATGGCAATATTGTGGTTAAATTAGATGAGGGAGTAATTGAGGAACATAATAAAAAATAGGAGTGTGCCCTAATTATCTATGTAATTGGGGATACACCAAGGTATAAATTCATGGAGAAGTATATTACTCATGCCTGGAGTAGAGTGAGTATACACGATTTTTACTTGTTTGATGAAGGATACTACATAGAAAAATTTGACACTATATGGGATCTAAAAGACATTCTTTATGGAGGACCTTATACCATTAATGGTAGACCAATGTTATTGAAACAATGGACTCTATATTTTAACTTTAAGGCAGAGTTACTGATAGAAATTCCTTTGTGGATCACTTTCCTAATTTGCCTATGAGCTACTGGGTTACAATACATTGAGAAAACTAGCAAGTGCTATTGGAAACCACTCTTTGCAGATGAATGTACCACTGAGCAGACACGTATTTCGTATGCTAGAATTGTTGTGGAAGCCAATGTGACAAAAAAGCTGCCAACATAATTGACATTACAAGAACCATCGGGGGAAATGATTCAGCTGCAAGTGGAGTATGAATGGAAGCCCCAATATTGCATAAATTAAATGAAGATAGGACATGACTGTACCTTGGAGAAGAAAGTGAACAAATAATATCAATATAGAGAAAGACAAAAGCAGGGGAAAATTACCACAAGGTGGCAAATTAAAGGGCAAGGACAAAAACAACAAACAGATAATGCAGTCACAAACAATGGAAATGCTGAGAAGCCATAGGTAACAAAGGACAAAGGAAAAACAAAAGAAATTCAGTATGTTGAACAAAGAGAGGAGTGGGCACCTCGGGTTAGCAATAATGGCAGGCACTGGGGAATGCAACAATAACAACAAAAAATATATTTTAGGTATTACATCATGAAGATGAGAAAATGGAAGAAATTAGGCCACCTAATTTGGGAGATGGAATAATCATACATCAATGACTTGGCTAATATGGAACATTAGGGGATTCAATAAGAGACATAAACAAAAGGAAATAAAGCAGAACATAAAATAAAAACACTTCAAGTTGGCTGGTTTAGTTGAAACAAAGGTGAAAGAGGACAAAGCAGGGAAGGTGATCAATTGAATAGTCCCTAATTGGAATAGGATAACTAATTATGAATATGATGTGAATGGAAGGGTATGAATTGTATGGGATGAGCATACATATACAATACAACCACTAGACAAACATGATCAATTCATTCACTATTTGGTAACTGTGAAGCTAAAAGGGATGTACTGTTATCTCACAGTAGTGTATGGCCATAATGATGCATATCAAAGAAGGAATCCATGGGAACACATTAAAAGAATAGCTCAGAATACAATAAGACCTTGGCTAATTGGGGGAGACTTCAATGCTATCTTATATACCCAAGATAGACTCTCTAAAGTGCATGTGAAAATTGCAGATATAAAGGACTTTGCTGAATTATGTCATGACATTGGGGTTGCAAAATTACCATGAAAAAGGGACTATTTCACATGGACTAACAAGCAGCACGGTGATAATAGGATATGAAGGCGGATTGATAGGGTGCTTGGGAATGATATGTGGATGATGAATTATAGTCACTTGAGCACTGAGTATAGGGAGCCTTATACCTCAGATCATAGCCCCATGTTCATAATTATAAGGCAACCTCAGAAGCTTACTAGAAGTCCATTCAGATTCTTTAATGTATGAGCAAGTCATCCTGATTTTCAAATGATAATAAGAGAAGAATGGAGCAGCAATAAAGTAACAGGGAAGATGAGGTGTATATGGCCAAGCTCAAGAGAATGAAAACTAAATTTAGACAACTAAATGAAGTTGCGTTCAAAGGAGTAGCTGAGAAGATAGATCAAGTTAGGGAATCCATTCATCATATAAAAAGCCAGATACAAAATAGCTATAGTGATATGCTGCAAGAACAAGAGAAAGAATGGTTGCAAAATTTGGAGACATGGTCAATGGTAGAAGAGAAGATATTACAAGAAAAGGTAATATCAAACTGGATAAAACTAGGTGATAGAAATATTAAGTTCTTTACTACAGTAATAAAGGAGAGACAACAGAGAAAACAACTTGTTGAGCTACAAACATTGGCAGGAAATATCATAACAGATCATGCATCTATAAAGGAGGAGATTGTATTCTTTTACAAAAGCTTAATGGGTTTGCACATATACTTCCAGCTGTGGACAAGTTGGTACTAATTAAAGGACCTACTCTAACAAAGCAGCAACAAGACTTGATAGCAGAAGTTACTTTTCAAGAGATAGATAAAGCTTTAAAAGGGATAGGAAGTGATAAAGCACCAGGTATAGATGGCTACAATGCAGATTTTTTAAGAAAACATGGCCATTGATCAAAGATGAAATGTATGTTGCAGTGAGATAATTTTTCCACACAGGGGCGATGTTCCCAGCAATAACTTTCACTACTATCACTTTGTTGCCAAAATCCCTAATCCAGTGACTATTAAAGATTTCAGACCTATTGCATGATGCACTGTGTTATACAACCTTATCTCCAAAGTCATAGGTGGAAGATTACAAAAGATCATGCCATACATCATATATGAAGCCCAAGCAGGATTCATCTCAGGAAGGAAAATAGAAGATAACATCATACTTGATCATGAGCTAGTTAAGGCCTATAGCACGAAGCATATATCTCCTAGATGTATGATGAAGGCTGACATGATGAAAGTGTCACGACCCGGATGTACCCTCCATCAGGAGTCGTGAGGGAGCCTACTGTCGAAGCTAGGCAAGCCAACCCCTTTCTAATCATTTTTACAATAACCTCAATCAAAAGCAAATTAAATATTGAAACCAATTAATTAAAAACACGTGGAAGAATTTTAGCAATGATAGAAATGACAAAATGCGGAATTTAACAACATATATCTACCCAGTATTTGATGTCACTACTCACGGACAACTAAGGATTAATAAAAACAATAGTCGAAAAGAAATACATCATATGTCTTTGTGATACAAATAAAAATAACTAGAAAAGATAGAGAGACTCAGGGCCCGCGAACGCCATTGAACTACCTTGGAGTCTCTGGACTGAAAGGATCACTCCCGAACTATAGCTGTGGTCTGTAGGCTGTTTCCTGACCTGTGCACAAGAAGGCACAGAAGCATAGTATCAGCACAACCGACCCCATGTGCTGGTAAGTGCCCGGCCTAACCTAGACGAGGTAGTGACGAGGCTAAACCGGACCTACCACAACCAACCTGTACAGATATATGCAATGACCGAAAGAGAGCAAGAATTTAAGCAAATAAAAGGGGAGGGGACATGTTGAGGGAGTAGCAGATCAGTTATGACTTCTACAATCAAGAGATGAAACTGAATAAATAATAATTAAATAAGAAAGCCAATGAATCAACAACTGCACGCTATCAACCTTCGTGTTTTTACTCTCATTCGTTACCAAATTAGTCAAATATAATGCACAACATTACCCTTCGTTCTTTTACTCTCATTTCTCACCAAGAATATCAAATACAAGGCACAGCATCACCCTTCTTGCTTTTACTCTCGATAAACAGTGCACAACATCACCCTTCGTGCTTTTACTCTCAATAAACAGTGCACGACATAACCCTTCGTGCTTTTACTCTCTCTTCTTCTCCCAATCAATGGTAACAACCAAACGAGAACAAGGAAATATACATATCAAGACACAATATCCCGGCAAGGGAGAATAATTCAACAAATGGTCCTGGCAGGGAAATACAACTCAACAATAGGTCCCGGCAAGGGAATACAACTAAACAAATGGACCCGGCAAGGGAAAAGTACCAAAAATTCCTCTTTAGTTCATTTAATTCTCAACATTCACTTCATAGTTCTTGTAACAAGTAATTATCACCATTGTTCACTTACTTCACAATTTAATAGAAAATAGGACATCACCATGCTTGACTCGGGCGCATAGGTAACCATCACCATACCTATATACCGACCCCATATAGCACATAACATATAACAACCTAATCATTTTCCCCCAAGCCAAAGTTAGATCAAACACTTACCTCGAGCCCGAAAATAGCAACTCGAGGCTCAACAATCGCCTTTCCTCTAAAATTTGACCCCGAACCAACGATATCTAACATAATCAGGTTCAAAATTATCAATAAGAATCAAAACACAATCGCATAGCCTAAAAATGCATTTCCTAGCTTACTTTCAAAAATATCAAAATCCGACACCGGGCCCACGTGGTCCAAACTCGAGGCTCGGACCAATACGCAATCCCACATAACCCAACGAGTTCAAATATATAATTAGATTTTAAATTCGACCTCAAATTGATGTTGAAATACCGAAAATCCCATAAACCCTAACTAAACCCAAAACCCTTAAATTCTACTTTGATTTCATGTATTAGAGCTAGGAATTTTAATGGTTTGATTAAGAAATAGTGAGGAAAAAAATGTTAGGATTTCTTACCCTAGGAGTTGTGATGAATTGGGGGCTAGAATTTCGTCAATGGAGAAGTTAGGAAGAGAGTTCGTGTGAGAATTTGGGAATAAATCCCGTCACTGGTCTGTTTTAGACTTCTAAAATTACTGGGCGAAAATGCCCTTCGCGATCACAGGGATGGGGAGGCGATCGCGGTGAAGGAAACTTGGGAGCTACGTGATCGTGTGAAGAGTGTTGCGACAGCGTAGAGGAAAAGTCACTGGGAGGTGAATTGGTCTATGCGATCGCGTGGAATAGCACGCGAATGCGGAGAAGAGGAAGTTGAAAGCTATGCGATCGTGTGAATAAAGCTGTGATCGCGTAGTGGTACGGGCCAAAACAGTGCGATCGCGTGGATGAAGCCGTGATCGCGTAGAAGGATTTCACTGTGCACAAATTGCAGAAAATCTGCTAAGTTTTCAAGAACTAAAACACCCCGAAATCATCCCCGAGCCCTCAGGGCTCCCAACCAAACACACACACTAACTCAATATCATCCTACAAACTTGCTTGAGCGATAAAATCGCCAAATAACATCAAGATCTAAGAATAAACCTCCAAAACTCATGATTTCCATTTCAAAGTTCTAAACTTTTAAACTTTCCACTTTTAGTCCAAAACACGTCAAACGATGTCCGTTTTCAACCAAACTTTACAGATAGCACTTAACGCCCATTTAAGACTTGTACCGGATGTCAGAACTAAAATATGAGCCCGATACCATTATTTTTAATCAATTTCCCTTTTTATTTTTCCTTAAGCAGATTCATAAAATATTTTCACAAAAAAAGCTCCGTACTAGGGCCTGGGACCTCGGATTTCTATTCCGGAAATACCCCCGGGTCCCAAATTTCCTTACGGACCCTCCAGGATAGTCACATCACGGGTCCGGTTCCGTTTACCCAAAACGTTGACCAAAGTCAACTATAGAAATATTAGTATCAAAATTCAAATATTTTCACATAAAAATTTTCCGGCTCGCGCCCAGACTGCGCACGCAAATAGAAGCAACCACATAAGAGGTTTTCAAGGACTCGGAAGTGCAAGGAAAGGGAGAATTGCAGTGATTACCCTTTGGGTTGTCACAGAAATCATATGACTCAGTTGAATAGGTGTATCTGAAGCAGCTGTTAGAATACCTATGTTTTCCCACAAAATTCATTAATTGTGTGCCAACTTGTGTATCTTTAGTGAGTTATTCAATCATGGTAAATGGGGAACTAACAAAGCCTTTTGAAGCTGCAAAAGGTCTCAGACAGGGTGATCCCATATCACCATATCTATTTGCAATTGCAATGGAATACCTAAGTAGGCTGCTCAAAGGATTGAAATATATTAAGGAATACATGTATCACCCTAGATGTGGTAAGCTAGATAGAACACACTTCAACTTTGCAGATGATCTGCTGATGTTTGCTAGAGGTGATTGCAAGTCAGTATCCACTCTACATGCTTGCTTGATGCAGTTCTCTACTGCATCTGGACTACTTGCTAATCCTAACAAGAGTGCAATCTATTTTGGAGGAGTTACTCAAGATACTAAACAGGAAATCTACAAAATACTGGATACTCACTTCGGGAGTTACCTTTCAAATATCTAGGCATTGCTCTGGATACAAAGAAGCTAACAGTTGTGCAATGGCAACCACTGATTGACAGAATAGTTTCAAGGATTTCCTCTTGGACAACTAAAACATTATCTTATGCTGGCAGGATACAGTTAGTCCAAACAATCATCTTTTGTATACAATCTTATTGGTCCCAAATATTCATTATACCATCTAAGGTGATGAGTATGATAGAATCATATTGCAGAAGCCATATTCGGTCTGGTTCTAATGCAATTACAAATAGGACTATGATAGCAAGGGATAGAATATGCTTACCTAAATATCCCGGAGGGTATAATTTGCTGAACATCAAAGTCTGGAATAGAGCTGCTATCAGTAAAGTCTATTGGGATTTGTAAAAGAAGAAAGACAAAATGTGTAGAGAATGGATTCACACATACTACATAAAAGGCCAAATCATAATGGAGATGAACATACCCCAACATGCCAGTTGGATGGTGAGAAAGATCATAGAGGCAAGAGAGGTAATACAACAAATGCTTACAACCCAACTCAGTAAGAGTAGTATCAAACATATATATTTAGGCATTTTGGGAGCTTATAGCAAGGTGACATGGAGAAACTTAATGTTTCACAATGAAGCTAGACCCAAGGCAAGATTCACTATGTGGATGCAATATTATGGTAGATTGCTGACAACAGATATACTTGAAAACTGGGGAATACAAGTAAGTTCAAGATGTTATTTATGCAATGGAGCAGATGAATTACATGTACATCTGTTTGGTGAATGCAGTTTTACTAAAGCCATATGGGAAAGGCTTATGCAATGGCTACGAATCCAGGTGAATCCCAAGCACTCTTACACACAGATGATGGCATGGGTAGTAAAATAAGATTAGGGGAAGTCATGTGCAGCCAGAGTAATGAAAATGGTATATATAGAACACGTCTATGAGATATGGAGGGAGAGAAATAGTAGAATATTTGATGAGACAAACATAACAACAAATCAAGTAGCAAGAGAAGTGGCATGTGTTTGCAATATTAGAGCTCAAGGAGGAATGAGGGCAAAACTGCAACAGCTTATGTTATGAAAACAATGTAGTAACTAACCAGCATCTTGAATATTATTCTTATGTCTGCTCATAGCATATGATAGACTTAGACTATATGTAAATATTAAGTGAGTCGAGGATGACTCTACAGACTTGTAATGACAGCTTTTGGAGATTAATGAAAAATATAATTACTAAAAAAAGAATTTCGATTTCGATTCCGGATATACGTCCAAGTACAAAATCACGATACGGACCAACTTGGATCGTCTTTTAACAAAAAGTATTGACGGAAGTCAACTCAGATGAAGTTTTTGTTTTAGCAAACTTTTTTATTTTTAATATAAAAGCTTTCCGAAAAGACACTCGAACTGCACATGTAAATCGAGAAAGGCCTAAACAAGATCTTTAAGGCTTCGAATCACAAAATTAGATTTCAAAATATGAGGTGACCTATTGGGTCATCACAATTTTGTTATCTCTCGTAAAGTCGTTCAACTTTTATTTTTAAATTTCCAATCCATTCTATAAAATTTACTTTTAACAAGAAAGACCAAGATCTTCACTTTAATCAAATGATGATACTACTATTATTTGTCGAAAAATATAATCTTAGATCACTTGTGTTGATACCCAATTCTTTTTATGTATTTTTTATACCCAATATACTTCCAAAATAGCATATATGTGCATATATGAGCACACCCATGAGTTTTGGTATTTTTTAAAGATTTTTAAACTAATTTGTTGCCTATTTTTGTACCATAAAATCCATAATTAGTCCCAAATTATCATTTTTTGGGAACAACTTATTTTTGTTCTTATATTTATACCAAACTATAGCTAACATGATTTTTTCATATTTTTTAAAAATTTATTCATTATTTTAAAAACTAAATTACATGTAATTACAATTTTAGCACACTTTCAATTTAATAGCATTTTAATTATAAAATTAGTTCCAATATTTTTTAACTTAATATTTGTATATTTTTTATTAACTCGATGCATTTAATTTAATTTTAAAACTCTTATACTATTTTTATAAAATCAAAAGGGTATTTTAATTATGGCCTCAATATCTTTCAATTTTAGCCTATTTTGACCCCTCCAATTGACCTAAAATCAGGCCCCAAATTAACAGCCCAATTCAATTTAACCCAGCCCCTGACCCGTTTGACTAAACACGTCCATTTTATCATTTAATCCTAGCCGTTGATCATTTTGATCAACGGCCCACAACCATCCTTTCCTTTTTAATCCTAAATCCTAACCCCACCTCTCATTTCTCTCATATAGCCGCCTTTGAACACTCTGCTTCTCTCAAACTTTCTCTAATACTCGAACCCTAGCCGCCCCATATCGTCTTCTCCGACCAAATTCTACCGGCGTCCATGGCTTCTCAGGTCATGAACGGCCTTTACTCTCTCCCCTTCACCCTCGAGGTTTTTGAGGTTCAACCTTAACAACGCCTGTCCAGATCCTCCACCGATCTGAGTTCTTGTGGCTTCTCCGGCTCCGTTCCAACGTGTTTGAGCCTTGAAAGGCTTAGTTATGGTCCAGACCTATTCGAGACTAGATCCTTTCCAAGCCTTCTCGTCTCTAGGATTTCTGAGAAACCCTAAAAGTCGTTCGAGGTTCTTTATTCCTTTATTTTCTTAGATAGGCGATAGATCTGTGTTACACTCGCGGTTTTAATGCTTTTCCCAAATCTTCTTTTTAAAAATTAGTCTATTCAATCTAGGGTTTTCAAAAACTCTTAAAACGATTTCTTCTTCTTCTTCTTCTTCTTCTTCTTCTTCTTCTTCTTCTTCTTCTTCTTCTTCTTCTTCTTCTTCTTCTTCTTCTTCTTCTTCTTCTTCTTCTTCTTCTTCTTCTTCTTCTTCTTCTTCTTCTTCTTCTTCTTCTTCTTCTTCTTCTTCTTCTTCTTCTTCTTCTTCTTCTTCTTCTTCTTCTTCTTCTTCTTCTTCTTCTTCTTCTTCTTCTTCTTCTTCTTCTTCTTCTTCTTCTTCTTCTTCTTCTTCTTCTTCTTCTTCTTCTTCTTCTTCTTCTTCTTCTTCTTCTTCTTCTTCTTCTTCTTCTTCTTCTTCTTCTTCTTCTTCTTCTTTATTTATGTGAATCTTCCTGTGTATGCTTTGTTCTTATGTGTTTTAGATTGTGAATATCTTCTCTTACTTATACCCTCGAGGTTTTTGAGGTTCAACCTTAACAACGCCTGTCCAGATCCTCCACCGATCTGAGTTCTTGTGGCTTCTCCGGCTCCGTTCCAACGTGTTTGAGCCTTGAAAGGCTTAGTTATGGTCCAGACCTATTCGAGACTAGATCCTTTCCAAGCCTTCTCGTCTCTAGGATTTCTGAGAAACCCTAAAAGTCGTTCGAGGTTCTTTATTCCTTTATTTTCTTAGATAGGCGATAGATCTGTGTTACACTCGCGGTTTTAATGCTTTTCCCAAATCTTCTTTTTAAAAATTAGTCTATTCAATCTAGGGTTTTCAAAAACTCTTAAAACGATTTCTTCTTCTTCTTCTTCTTCTTCTTCTTCTTCTTCTTCTTCTTCTTCTTCTTCTTCTTCTTCTTCTTCTTCTTCTTCTTCTTCTTCTTCTTCTTCTTCTTCTTCTTCTTCTTCTTCTTCTTCTTCTTCTTCTTCTTCTTCTTCTTCTTCTTCTTCTTCTTCTTCTTCTTCTTCTTCTTCTTCTTCTTCTTCTTCTTCTTCTTCTTCTTCTTCTTCTTCTTCTTCTTCTTCTTCTTCTTCTTCTTCTTCTTCTTCTTCTTCTTCTTCTTCTTCTTCTTCTTCTTCTTCTTCTTCTTCTTCTTCTTTATTTATGTGAATCTTCCTGTGTATGCTTTGTTCTTATGTGTTTTAGATTGTGAATATCTTCTCTTACTTATGTTTTGCCATTATTATGCATGTCTTCTACTTGTGCTCTGTTATCTCTTCTACTGATTTTCTACAGCATGCTTTAAGCACGTGATTTTTTCCCTAAGAAAATCATTCCCAAAATTCAAAAAAAAAAATAATTTTTCTGCATTTTTACAATTTTTGAGCATTTTGGGTGTCATTGTTTGATAATTGTTGCATTTTAGTTATGTGGGTTAATTCATAAAAATACAAAAAATACGCATTTGTATTTAGGAGTTAATCTCATATTTTAGCGTTAATTAGAGGTTAATTTGTTTTAGCACAAAACATGAATAATCAAAAAAAAATTAGTTCGTTTTTTACATTCTAATTATTTTTATTTGGAATTTGTCATAAAATAGATTTTACAACAATTTTAGGAATTGTTTAGTTTAGTTTAAATATGTTAGGATTTTCAATTGTTGCAATTTTATAAATTCTGAAAAAATTAAAAAAAATATAAATTAAAACACAAAAAAGAGAGATAAAACAAGTAATTGAAAAGGAGGCAATGAAAAAAGAGGGCTAGTTTTGTTAAAATACGAATTGGGCCATGTTTTAATCCTAGCCCAGAAAAACAATTCACACCCATTGCCCAGCCCAAATACTAGCAACCCGGTCAAAATCTTGGACCTTCCCAAAACGGCACCGTTTGGTCGATGTTTAGATCTGAGCCGTCGAGGTCTCATGATCTAACGGCTAGGAAGTCCCCACCGTTTAGTATAAAACTGTCCGAACCCCCCTCCCATACCCCCTCGACGTCTCCTTCATTCCCCATCTTCAAGAACCCTTATGGCGCCGCCCTTAAATCACCATGGCGCCGGTAGCGGCGCCGGTAGCCAAACCCTACCAAATTAACACCCCAATCTCCCATTGTCCTCCTCTCCCCATATATGCTAATGGTTTCTCTTGAATCAAGCTCTAGTTTCTCGAATATTAGTTCAAAGAATTGGGTCAAAACGCAAACTCTTCCAAATGAGCCCAAATTAATACTATACAGTCTCCTAATCACTCTCATGATAATTTCTTAACCAAAATCCCTCAAGTACCACTAGTCGAGCTTCAATTCCACATCTAGGGTTCATGCATGTTCGGACTATTGTTGATTTGTCAAGACGAGTGACTCCGGATTAATATCACAGGCCTATTGCTTATGAAATGGACCTATAATATTAACTCGAAGTTGTTTTCGGAGTCTCTGATTTGAAGTTTGCATTTCAGTAAGTTTTTCTCCTTATCTTTCTTTTCTTTAGTTTTTAGTTTGATTCTTTGTTCTTTATAGTCTATGTAGCATCATTTTGATTACCAGTTTAGTTTAGGTGTATCTTTATAATTGGTCAGAGTCTAGAATAATCTATTAGGGTTAATTTTCATTTCACTTTGTTTGATTTTTATTTTGATAAATGGTCGTCATTATAATCAATTTTTCTCTTTGGTCTGTTTATGTGAGATTGGTCTGAGAATTCGACCTTGTTTATAGTAATTAGATTAATATGTTTGGTAAAGGTTTTTTTAGGAAAGCAGTACACAGTTTAAATTTTTTTAATTTGTTCATATTGTTTTGGATATGTTTGTTCTTCTGGAGCTGATTTGGACTGATTTCGGTTATTGATTCTATTTGTTAGCCATTAATCAAATGATAATGTTTATTATTTTTTACTAGAGTTAAATTTCAGTTTATTGATTGGTTCTAGTCGATATAGATTCACTAGAGTTAACCTTAGTTAATTTTTAATAGGGGTAAAAAGGTTTGGTATAGCTGACCTTAGTATGTAAATTTCAGAACAATACAAAGGTATTTTAGGCATAGAAAATGGCAGCATCTTGAAAAATAGTAAATTCAAGATAGGGGAGGGGTAGTTTTGGAATTGCTTGGGCAAAAAAGCATCCTAGATGCTTTTAGAATAGGGTAAAAGTGTAGCTTTTAGCTTTTTAATAGTACTTTCTTATGTTGCAAGTTAGAATTATAAGGTTTTAAATAATAGAAAAGAGGGACTGATTTGAAAAACCCTTTTGCTGATTTTTCTTTCTTCTTTGCCTATATAAAGGCATTAAGTGCCTTATGAAAAGGTCGTCAACTCTTCAGCCCTAAAAGTCACACAGAAAATTCTTTCCTTCATTTTTTAGTTTCAGATTCAGTCTTTTAAATTCAAATCAAAAAAGAGAAAAATCCAAAAAATGTAGGAATCTCCAGAAAAACTAAAAACAAATGAAGAAGTCACTGTTTAATTGAAGTTTTTCAGTTCATCTTCCGGTAGTCTGCATGTACAGAAAACTTCTGGGTGTTTTCAAGTAAACTCAGGGTTTTTCTCAGTTTGTTTGGGGTCGTTTGTGTTGAATTTTTGATTTCTAAGGTGTTCTGGTTGTTGATCGGTTTAGTGTTGGCATAAACTCTGGTCTTGTTGTTGTTGGGCTACTGATTTCACTATTTGGTTGCTGAAATAACTCTTGGGCTGTGCTGTTATATTGTTGCTCCTGATTCCTTCTTCCCTTCATTGTTTCACATTTCCAGGTATACACTTATGAATTCACTTTGATGTAGTTATGGATTGAAGTGGAAATAAGATATTACCAAGTTCATGCACATTCGAAAGCTGTTTAGTGTTTGCAATAGTTAGTTTAATAGACATGATTGCAGTTAGTTAGCTTGTTTTTTGTAAATAGTAAAGTAGCTTAGATTATTATTTTGGATTCTGGATTGTGAACTGTGTCGAATTAATGGGCTATGGACTGTGGATTATTTGAATGAGAAGACTGTAAAAATTAGAAATAGATTTAGCTTAGTTAGTTTTAGTTTATTAGTTAAGCGTAATTGCCTATTTGAATTCATAAAAACAATGGAAATAGGAGCACAATCTGCTGAGCACTAGCATATGAGTTTACAAACTGAAAATTAATACAACAGGTCTTATACATGTTAAAGCTCGATAACTGTAGTAGAACGTTTAAGTCGGTAATTGCTTGAGTATTAGTTTGGTCCATTAATTCTGGTAAATTGAAACAATTTAAATTGTGACCAATGCATAGCTTTGCTCACTATTGATTAAGTTTGGGAATTGTCAAGATTAATGTTACAATCCCCTTCGTTGGGAATCGATGCTTTGTCCAACTAGACAGTTGTTAAGTAGGCCTCTCATGAAAGGCCCATTGGCTGAAACTGAAATACATGCAATGACTTGGGCGTCTAGCTTGGATCACACGTTCGGCCCAAATGGGGCTCATTTAATTGTGCTCACAAGGATTCGAGTTCCCGAACCTCAGTTCCATCGATTGGGCTCGTTGGCCCAGCTGTATGGGCCCAGACCGAAATTTCTTTTCAATGGTTTAATTGATATTTGAAATTCGGGTTTTGAATTAGGTAGCGGGTTTTAAACTAAATGACTCGTCCTTTTGTTTGCACGCGGACTTGAACTTAAGGCCCGGATTTTAAATATGTTCATTCAAGATCTTTCTTTCTTTAATTGAGACAAAAAATCCAAAAAATAGAAAATATAGTTATGTTTTAGGTTTATCCTTTCAAAATAAAATGAGACGAGCCTCCCCTAATAAAAATACAAATTGCGGGGCGCTCAATTAAGGTTTAAAAAAATTTTGAAAATCGGGAAGGGCCGTTTAGCGAATTTCACGGCCCTCCCAAAAGATTACAACGCATTAGACTCTATTAGGCGCGACTTTAATAAATTACATTCTTAAATATGGGTAGGCATTTTATGCGGCCCAAACAAAATCCTAAAATGTTGAATAGAGTGTGTCTAGGATTGCTGGTTCATTTCATGCGGCACAATCCGAAAATACATTTCAAACGACGTTCACTTTCTCAAATAAATATACAAACTAAAAGCGGTAAAAAAGTAAAAATTGGTACATAGGCTTTTTATGTATTTAAATCAGATTTCAGCCATTCGCGGCAATTTTAAGCGATCGTGCTAGTACCACGGGATTCGAGGGTGCCTAATAACTTCCTCGGGTCAACAAAATTCCTTATTCAGAATTTCTGGTTCGCAGACTCCAATCGGAAGTCGAAATTTTCCTTGGTTCGGGATTCAAGAAAAACCGGTGACTTGGGACACCAAAATCAGCCTTATCCCAAGTGGCGACTCTGAACAATTAATAAGTAAATCCCGTTATGATTGTCCTTTAATTGGAAAAACTCCTTTATGCCCTTTGCGGGGCGTATAGTGTAAAAAGGAGGTGTGACAGCTCTGGCGACTCTGCTGGGGACAAAAACCCTCAGATTGTTTTGTTCAGGGTTCAAAATTCGAGCTTGGAATAATTGTTGTGTTTGGATTTATCTGATTTTGTTACATGATCTGTGCCCAATGTGCTAATTGACTACTTTTTACCCTTAGATATTATGTGAACTGTATATAAATTGTGAAGAAGCCCATCTCCTCTCCTAGTCTTCTGAATCATGAAGAAGGGTGTACTTTGTACGAATTTTTTTCTGTATAGTGTCAAATTCCAATTTAGAACGAGGTTTGGATAAGTTGCAAAGCCGGCAAAGCTTCTGCATCCTCGAACTGCTGCCTCCCCCTCGGCTCGAGCTGTCCGCTTGGGTAAGCCAGGTCTAGAACAAACACCAGGGTTTGAACCTAGAATAACTCAGCCTCATGTGGGATCCCTAGTAGGAACGCCGATTTGCATCATGTGCATTTTGACTTAGGGGACTCAATACAGGGGTTGAGTCTAGGGCTAGCAATCTGAAATGAAAAGACCATCCTGATGCATCCTATTTGTTTTCTGCGCATCTATTTGCTTGGGCTTGCATGTTGACCGGCTTCTGAATATCGAGAATGTATGAAAATTAAACAAAAAGAGAAAAAAAGAGAAAAGAAAAGAATAGCAGTTGGAGAGTTAATTGATTGTTTTGGAAAAATCAATGCCCAAGTGTTGTCGTAACGCTGCCGAAATTTCCAGAAAATATAAAAAATATTTTGTTTTTAAAGGGCTGTTATATTCAAACAGAGTTTACCCTCAACGTGTCCAACTTTCCCTTTTGCAAAAATAGCAAAAAAATGTCAAAATGTTAATTTTCGTCATAAATAAGCCGGGTGATGCTGTTTGTGTCAAAAATAGCAAAATGTTCCCAAAGGGGACGCCGGAAGGCTGACTTTGCATAAGCGACTAACTTTGGTCAAATTTTAATTTTTGAACCTGACATCCTTAAAATTCTCGTCTTGGAGGCGTTGAAAGGCCGTGTTGGCAATGTCGAGTCACTTATTTTTTAAAAAAAGATTTGCAAATAAGTCAAGTAAGACCGCTTTGTCATAAATAGTCGAATGTCCCCGAAAGGGACGCCAGAAGGCTGAATTTTGCATAAACGATCGTTTTTGGTCAATTGTGATTTTGACTGGTTGACCACACAGCCTTAAAATTTTCGTTTCCGAAGTGCTGAAAAGTCGTGTTTGAAAATCGATCTTTCATTTTCAAATTTGAAAATACACAAAACAGCATATAAATAGTTTTTATTTTTTGTGTCGAATAAAAGTTTTTCTTTTGCTTAATCGCCTTAATAATTGTGCAGGATGAGCACAAATCAAATTGAACCGTTCTAAGTCTTTAGCGAGGTCCTTCTACAGCTCCACATGTGGTGGAATGATTTGGGAGATGGTAGTAAAAAGATAGTGGAAAGAATTTTGGGAGGTCTCGTCAATATGTTGGATATCAAGCCAAGGACAAATATCATTGAAGCTTTAATACCACTCCGTGATCCAACCTGTAATGTATCACGCTTTACAGATTTTGAACTTACACCTACACTAGAGGAGGTTGCGAGTTATGCAAGGTTAAATGAAAAATTGAGGGGACAAAAAAAAGATATACAGAAAAAACAAAAACAAAAAAAGGAAAAAGAATACTACATCAAAAAACGCTGCTGCTCCTCCACCAGAAAATCATTCTCTCTTCACCCCAAATACGCCCAGAAAACGAACAAATTAAAAATGAGTAACGGTTGAACCCCGAAATTCCTGAGTCATCTTCTCCCACGAATATCACGACGAGCTTCTTCTTCAGTCTTTCATGGCTTCTTAACCCAAACAAAGCTCCCTTCTCTCACGCCAACCACCACAGCCGGCATTCGCCAGTTCCTCACTCGAGCTGTTGCTTCGCCGGAATTGATCACCACCAAGTAACGACGCCACTAGCAGCAGCAAATCTGTAGAACAACGTCGTCATTTGTTGTTGATGCGTAAAAATAGTTCGAAATCCGTCTGGATCTGACCAGCGACCTCCATTAACGCCGACGAAGTCGCATTTTCATTTCTCATCGCTGAAATCACAATAGATGCTTCTGTTCTTTTTGTCGTTTGGCACCTTTGCCTTTTGTTCTGATTTTGATATTCTGCCGGAAACGTCATTATCTGAGGTCGCTGTCTAATTTTTCCAAAGCTCCGTCAGTTGGTTCCGTTGAGGATCGAGTGTCGTTCAACGAGATTCCGCCTCATCGAGGTCCTGAACTGCTGTCTCGTTTGCTCTTGGGTCACATATTGGAAAGCTCAATAATTTGTTCAAGGTTTTCTTTTTCCTATATTTAATTTCGTTACTCTTACGTGATTCAGTGCTTCAGTTGTGATATAAGTGTAGGATTGCTTATAGGTGTTCATAACACGCACTGGAAGATAATAATAATCTCAGGTAGATTTTTCATGTTTAAAATTTTATAACGTGTCAAAGATTAGATCTAAGACGTACATGGTCGATAGTGCGAAGATTCTATGTGTATCCATACCGAGACCGATCCTTGCTATCAACTCTTTGATGAATGAAAACCAGCGAACAAATTGAACGAAGTATATTGTGTTAAAATTTTCTCAAAAATTTCAATTCAAATTATAAGAACAAGAAACACTTTTGTTGTAATTATATTTTCTCTCTTGGCTTTGTATTACACACTCACATTCACTAAGTAAGTTTTCTTCTCAAGAAAAATTAAAAACTAAAAACTATGCAAATTTTCTCCATCACCCTTTATATATTATCACCTATAAAATCGTTTCCTATTTGGTTGAAGTAATAATTTATTTAGGGTAAAAATTTATTCTAAAAATAAACTCATGGAAAATTTTTGTATGAAATTCCAAATTTTCTTTCTTTGGAAAATTTTCTAAGGAAATTTCTAAATTTCCTTTTCTTTTTTTGCCGAGAGAAGTGTCGAAAAATTGATAATTTTTGGATACAAAATTTTAGATATCCAATTCTCTTTTCCTAAGTCTTTCATGGAAACACCCTTTTCCCAAGTCTTTCATGGAAAATTAATAAAAGTATATCCAATTCTCAATTGAATTCAAATTCATAAACTTTTTTATATTAATATAATATTTTCCTATTGAAAATATTAATCTCATTCCAAATAGGATAAAACTTCAATTACACATTAATAATCTAATTCACAATTTGATTTATTAACAAGCCTTTATTAATATTATATTTTATATACATCTATTATATAAAACAATATTAATTATATATATCACATATATTTCAACCAAAAGATATTATTTAATTTCTATTCCAAATAGAAACTTTAATTTATTCACAATATTAATTATAATCTTTGTGCTAGCAAATAATGAAATATTGAATTTAATTATCAAATAATAAATTAATTAATCATTTAGCAAAGATCAGAACACTCGTTAGTGTGCGACCCCATAGGTTTAATACTAAACCGGTAGTAAATTGATCATATCAATATACTAATCAAGGGTGACATCTAGCAACACTCCTTAACGACCAGATAGCATGAAGTATACAATTTACTCTCAAGAACCAGTAAAAGAATAATGTAGTAATTCCTTCTGTCCTTATAGCTCTGGATCACCCTAGGATTTAGTTCAATTGTCAAATCCTAATAGGTGATCAACTATGTGTTCACGTCAAATATAATCGACCATTGAATGACCTAAGAAACTCATTTCTTCTTTCATTTAATTGCCCTGGCTAAGGTCTTAGTTTGGTCGTTTATAATTCATGATAACATGGAGCTTAAACTCATTACCAAGAGTTGACAGATTCTGTCTTGATCAATCACTAATTCTACAAGTATTTAATCGTACCCTATATCCTTTCTACTATCGCCATAGGGCCATAGGTGTCTAGTATCAAAGTACAATAAATAACTTGTCAATTACTATGACGATCTCAAGTCAAAGGAAACGGTTACATCACATTCTTCAAGAAATATCCTATTGACAATTATGGTAATTCTAACCATTAGGAATTATCCAATGAGTCGATTAAATGATCATATCTCTATATGCATCATCTATCTATGTGATTTAGTTAATGAGATCAACTAATCTTTATCCGATAAAGACGATCACATAAATATTGATCTAGCCGGATTACTAATGTCCAAATCAATAATCCTATGATCAAGAAAAAAATTTAGATTAAATTGTAAAAGACTTTGCTCTCATTATCATGATATCTATCATGATGACAAATCTCAAAATTTAATCAAGGACCTTATCAAATTAATCAAACAATTAATAAATTTGATAAAAGAATATCAAATGCCATATATTTTATATCAAATGACATTCACAAAAATATATTCAAGTTATCAAATATGATATTGGATCTAGGGCATATCTACTATATCCCTAACAATCTCCCACTTGCACTAGAGCCAATCGCTCTTGTACTTCATCCCCAATTTCCACTTGTGCTTGTCAAACTCCTTTGTGCCAAGCGCTTTAGTGAATGGGTCTGCAGCATTTTCCTTTCCATCAACCTTGAATCTTGACGTCTCCATGTTCAATGATTTCTCTTGTCAAGTGATACCTTCGCAGAACGTGCTGGACTTTTGGTGTGATCTTGGTTCTTTTGCTTGAGCAATGGCTCTAGTATTGTCACACAACAATGGAACCGCACCTTCTATTGAAGGAACCACACCAAGTTCAGTTAAGAACTTTTCCATCCATACTGCTTCCTTAGCAGCTTCACTAGCTGCTATATATTCTGCTTCAGTCACTGAATCAACTACTGTAGCTTGTTTGGAACTTTTCCAACTCACTGCACCACCATTTAAGGTGAATACATAACCAGAAATAGATTTGCTATCATTCCCATCTGAAGAGAAATTTGCATCAGTATAACCTTCAAGTTTCAACTCAGAATACCCATAGATGAGGAATTGGTCTTTAGTCCTTCTTAAGTACTTAAGAATGGTCTTCACCACCTTCCAATGTTCATCACCAAGATTTGCCTGATATCGGCTAGTCACTCCAAGTACATAAGCCACATCAGGACGTGTACATGTCATGGTATACATGATAGCTCCCACTGCACTAGCGTATGGGATCCTACTGATACGTTCTCTCTCTTCAGGTGTTTTAGGACAATCTTCCCTACTGAGAGAAATTCCAGTGCCTATCGGTAGATAGCCTCTTTTGGAATTATCCATGTTATACCTCTTTAAGATAGTATCAATGTACAAAGACTGGGAAAGTCTAAGCAGCTTTCTAAATCTATCTCTAACTTTATTCCTAATATATAAGCTGCTTCTCCCATGTCTTTCATGGAAAACTGTTCAGATAGCCCAATCTTGGTATTTTTCAATGCCGGTACGTCATTCCCTATGAGCAATATATCATCAACATACAACACTAAAAATATAATTGTGCTCCCACTAACCTTTTTTTACACACAAGGTTCTTCTTCGCATCTAAAAAAATCGAACTTTTCAATTGTTTTGTTAAATCGAATATTCCAACTTCAAGAAGCTTACTTTAATCCATAAATATATCTTTGTAGCTTACAAATTTTAGACGTGAAACCTTCAGGTTGTGTCATGTACACATCCTCTTCTAGCTCACCATTAAGGAAAGCTGTTTTCACATCCATTTGCCATATTTCATAATCATAGTATGCTTTTATAGCAAGCAAAATCCGAATATATTTGAGCATTGCCACGGGAGAGAAAGTCTCGACATAGTCGACTCCTTCTTTATGACGATATCCCTTAGCAACAAGACGTGCTTTGTAGGTCTCCACCTTTCCGTCTGCTCCAACGTTTTTCTTAAAAACCCATTTACAACCTATAGGTTTTATATCCTTTGAAGGTTTAACTAAAGTCCATACTTTATTTTCCTTCATGGATTCCATTTCGGATTCCATGGACTTTTGCCACTTCTTATAATCAGAACTTTGCATAGCCTCTTCATAGGTCTTAGGGTCATCATCATTATGATCAACCTCATTTGATAAATCATCTTGTACCAATAAATTTAATCTAGTTGGTACATGACGTTCTCGTGTAGACCTTCGAAGAGGTACTTGTACAATCTGTTCACCTTGTATTAGATTTCGTTGTTGTTCAATTTTGTTTTGGAACTGGTTCATTAACCTGTTCTTTAATTTCATTTAGTTCTTGAACTTCAACCGTTGAAGATGACAATTTCATTGGCAACATCAAAACATCCAATAAAGGTTCTTCAACTTTGGTCTCATGATCTTTATATTGTGTTGATTCATTTGTTTCTTGATCTTCATCAAGTTCTATATCTACATTATAATTTCCTTCCAAAAGGAATTCCCTTTCCAAAAAGGTTGCTCCTCTAGCCACAAACACTTTATGATCAGAAGGGTGATAGAAATAATATCCCCTTGTTTCCTTGGGATACCTAATGAACCTACACTTATCAGATCTTGAGTCAAGTTTATCAGACTGTAGTTTCTTAACATAAGCTGGACTACCCCAAATCTTAATATGTTTAAGGTTAGGCTTACATCCTTTCCATATCTCATATGGTGTTGTAGAGACTGACTTAGTGGGAACTTTATTAAGTAAGTATGTTGCTGCTTCCAAAGCATATCCCCATAAATTTATTGGAAGATCAGTGAACCCCATCATAGATCTCACCATATCTAATAAGGTTCTATTTCTCCTTTCAGACACACCATTGTATTGTGGTATTCCTGGAGGTGTCCACTGTGAGAGAATCCCATTCTCTTTGAGATATCTGGTAAAATCTTCACTAAGATATTCTCCACCTCTATCAGACCTTAGTACTTTGATACTTTTACCAGTCTGCTTCTCAACTTCACTACGGAATCTTTTGAACATTTCAAAAGATTCAGACTTGTGTTTCATAAGATATACAAATCCATATCTTGACTTATCATCAGTGAAGGTAATGAAGTAAGGATATCCACCTCTAGCTTGAATTTTCATGGGCCCACAAACATCTGTATGAATTAGTCCCAATAATTCAGAAGCTCTTTCTCCACTTCCAGTAAATGGAGATTTGGTCATTTTCCCTTTGAGACAAGATTCACAAGTTGGATATGATTCAAACTCATACTCGTTAAGGTACCCTTCCTTGTACAACTTGTTGATTCTAGAGGTATTTCTCAACTAACCAACTTACATTTCTAGAGGTATTTCTCCCACTACGTTATGCTATTTACAAGGTTTTGAAATACATCCTATTATTCAGGAAGGTCCTGACCACTCATTCTTTAATTCTACCCCAAACATGCAAACTTTCATTCCCCATGTTGTTCCCAAGTATTCTTGTATTTTAATCACACCACACTTTGCGGTCAAACCTGATTACTGGTTGTTTTCCCTTTATGGAGAATTCCTCCTGAACAACCAATTTTTTTGCGCCTGTTTCAATCAAAGTAAATTTCGTCAGTGTAAAGCGGTGGTTAGTTGATGGCATTCTTGTTGAAAAATACTTCCACTGCATTGCTTTGTTTCCTCCGACTTCCATGAACTATCCCTGAACCGATCCACTTTCTAAGCCAAATTCAAATTCCCCAGCCTCTGACAACCTGGATGTTTCATACCCTTGCTATAGTTTCATACCTTTGATCCCTTTGTCTGAACCTTTACATTTCCCACAATATTTTCCAATTATTCCACCGATGAAACTTCCGGTGACTTTCCATACTCCACTTTACATCATGTTGTTGTTTGACATGCTCTGACCGCATTATGCTTTACCATTTTCGAAAGTTGGTAGTGAGTTTTGAAGTTCTTTCTACTTGCATTGAACAAAACTGACATTGGAACATATTAGATAGATAAAACCCCCAAAGACAATAAAATTCAATGATTTTATGAGTTAAGGATAAGAAGAATCCAAAACCAGATGACTGTTAGAAGGAAAAAGAACAGAACTTATCTGACCGGAACAGCTGGCACCAATGGTCATGACATGCATTTCGGACTAATCGGCCGAATTTGTCCAACTAAACAGCTTTCAATTGTCATACTTTGTTGCCCCAAATATTCTGTCACTTGTTTACTTTATCCAAATCTTGACTTCGTTCATTCCTACGATGCCTTGAAACAGTTTTCCACCCACAGACCTTTTCCAATTAACCACTTCTCAACTCACTTTCGCTTCAAGGTGCCCGTGAGGGTTTTCGCCAATAATACTCTATTATTTATTTTTCTCTCAGCTCTCATCGCCTTATGGTGCCTGTGAAGGTTTCACCAATAAGACTCTCTCATTTTTTTACTTTGTTCTTCTTGCTTGAAACAGAGTGTTGCCCCTATCATAAATTACTTCAACCTGCTCAACTTGGAATTTCTTATAAACTGATCAGAAGGTCTTTATTTTGACCGTAATGTAGGCTTTTGGATGGGTTAGGAAAGAAGGGATAAAAAAGGCTCAAAACGATTTCAAAATGGGTTAGAATTACAACTTTTGGAATCCAATTTCTTTCAACAATCACAACTTTTGCCCCGGTTTCTTGGTTGGGGACCTTTGAATTTTTATTTTGATATGGCTGAACCTCGGAGTAAGGCTGCCTACGTACCCTTTCGGGATCAAGTCAAACGTAGTTCACTTTATCATAATTAGCTTTGTTGTTTTGTTTTTCTTTATTTTCATCTTCTTTTCTATTCTTTTCTTTTCTTTTTCTCTTTTTTTCCTTTTCTTTCCCTTTTCTTTTTTTTTCTCTTCTCCCTCTTTTTTATTTATATTTCATTTTCATTTTCTTTTTCTTTTTTTCTTTCTCTTTTTTTCTTTACTTTTCTTTTATTTCTTTTATGTTCGGCACTTGTGTTTCTTGATAGTACCGCTGATTCCGAAAGAGGGGTGTGAAAAATAAGTACGGCTCAAAGGGGGTGACAAGGGATAAAAGTGTTTGGATAGCAGAACAAAACGCCTTCATCATTTCAATCTTTAAAATATGCCAAATACAAACAAATACATTCAGAAATAAAGAAATCATACACAATATCTCTTGATCGCATCGGCATTGATGGCCTTTTCTACATATTTTCCTTCTACATCCGTCAAATACAATGCACCATTAGACAGCACTCTGGTTACTACAAATGGTTCCTGCCAGTTCGGGGCGAACTTCCTTTTGCTTTTGCCCAATGAGGCAAAATCCGCCTCAGTACTAGTTGTCCGACTTCGAACTTCCTCGGGCGCACTTTCTTGTTGTATGCTCTTGCCATTATTCGTTGATACAGTTGACCATGACATATTGATGGCAATCTCTTCTCGTCAATAAAACATAACTGCTCAAGGCGACTTTTCACCCATTCGTCATCATCGATCTCAGCCTTTGCAACAATTCGCAGAGACGGGATTTCCACCTCTGCGGGTATTACTGCCTTGGTTCCATACACCAATGAAAAAGAAGTTGTTCCCACTGAAGTACGAACAGTGGTGCGATACCCCAGCAATGCAAAAGGCAACTTTTCATGCCACTTTCTCGATCCTTCCATCAGCTTCCGCAATATTTTTTTTATATTCTTATTAGCTGCCTCTTCCGCACCATTTGCTTTAGGGCGATATGGTGTAGAATGCCTATGGGCAATCTTGAAGTTTTCACATGTTTCCTTCATCAGATGACTATTGAGGTTTGCCCCATTGTCTGTAATGACCACTTTCGATATCCCAAATTGACAAATAATATTCGCATGCACGAAATCCACCACAACTTTCTTTGTCACAGACTTGAATGTCTTAGCCTCCACCCACTTGGTAAAATAGTCTATTGCTACCAAAATGAACATGTGCTCGTTTGACGCTGCCGGTTCAATTGGTCCAATAACATCCATGACCCATGCGACAAAAGGCCATGGCGCGGACATCGTATGTAGTTCTGATGGCGGAGAATGAATCAAATCTCCATGCACTTGGCATTGATGGCATTTACGCACAAAACCGATACAATCCCGCTCCATAGTGAGCCAATAATAACCTGCCTTTAGGATCTTCTTCACCAAAACATATCCGCTCATATGCGGTCCCCAGACTTCCGAATGTGCCTCAGTCATGATAGATGTGGCTTGCCTTGCATCCACGCACCTCAGCGACCCAAGGTCTGGGGTTCGTTTATATAACTCTCCTCCACTGAGATTAAACCCGCTTGCCAATCGCCAATTGCTCTTTTCTGACCACCAGAGGCCTGTACCGGGTATGCCCCCATTCTGATATATTCCATGATGTTGTGAAACCACGGCTCACTATCGAGTTCCTCTTCTACCATATTATAATAAGCATGCTGATCACCGACCTGAATCCTCAATGGGTCCACATAAGCCTTGTCCGGATGATGTAACATTGACGCTAGAGTATCCAAAGCATCAGTGAGCCATTATGAATCCTTGGAATGTGCCTGAACTCTACAGACTGGAACCGTTGACAAAGTTTCATGCAAACATTGTCGGTACGGTATAAGCTTTAAATCCTGCGTCTCCCATTCTCCTTGAATATGGTGTACCAGTAGGTCTGAGTCACCCATGACCAAGACTTCCTAGACACCCATATCTACAGCCAATCTCAGTCCTAAGATGCACGCCTTATATTCTGCCATATTGTTCGTACAATAGAAACAAAGCTGAGCGATAACAGGGTAATGCTGACCTATTTCAGAAATGAGTACCGCTCCTATTCCCACGCCTTTCGTGTTTGCTGCCCCGTCAAAGAAAAGTTTCCATCCCGGCTTCTCAACTTGTTCCAGTCTTTCAATAAGCATTACCTCCTTATCAGGGAAATAAGTTTTCAAAGGTTCATAATCTTCATCGACTGGATTTTCAGCCAAATGATCGGCTAATGCTTGTTCTTTCATAGTGGTCCTTGTCACATAGATAATGTCGAACTCTGTAATCACGATCTGCCACTTTGCAAGCCTCTATGTGGGCATAGGCTTCTGAAAAATGTACTTCAAAATGGGTCCAAGCGAGATATGAAGTAAGTAGTGTAGGATGACAAATAATGTTTCAACTTTTGTGCCACCCAAGTTAGGGCGCACCATGTCCTCTCCAGCTGAGTATACCTAACCTCGTAAGATGTGAAATTCTTGCTGAGATAATAAATAACCTGCTCCTTCCTGCTCGTAACATCATGTTGCCCCAGTACGCAGCTGAATGAATTATCAAAAGCCGTTAGATACATTATCAAAGGCCTCTCCGGTTCTGTTGGGACCAACACGGGTGGGTTCGACAAATACTCCTTTATCTTATCAAAAGCCTCTTGAAATTCGTCGGTCCATTTGACTGCAGAATCTTTCTTTAACAATTTGAAAATCGGCTCACAAGTGGTCGTGAGCTGAGCAATGAACCTACTGATATAATTCAGTCTTCCCAACAAACTAATCACCTCAGTTTTGTTTCTTGGAAGCGGCAATTCTTGAATAGCTTTGATATTCGACGGGTCTAGCTCAATACCCCGACGACTTACTATGAACCCCAAAAACTTCCTAGATGGCACCCCAAAAGCACATTTTGTAGGATTGAGTTTAAAATTTTACCTGCAAAGCCTTTGAAAGAACTTTCTCAAATCTCTGGCATGGTCGGACTGCTGTTTAGACATTACAACACATTCCCCACGGTGTAATAAACGCCGTCTTTTCCGCATCTTCCGCATCTGTTAGGATCTGATGATAACGCGCATAACAATCCACAAAAGAACTAATATTGTGTTTGGCACAATTTTCAATCTGTATGTGGATGTTTGGCAATAGAAAATTATCTTTTGACTCACCTTGTTAAGATCTCGATAATCGACACACACCCTGGTCTTGCCATCTTTCTTAGGCACAGGCATAATATTAGCTAACCAAGTGGGATATCGTGTAACCCAAATGACCCTTGCATCGAACTGCTTGGTAATCTCTTCTTTGATCTTCACACTTATGTCCATTTTAAACTTTCTAAACTTCTGCTTGATAGGATGGAGCGCCGGATTAGTGGGCAATTTGTGAACCACTAAATCGGTGCTTAGACCCGGCATATCATTGTACGACCATGCGAAAACATCCTTGTATTCAAACAATGCTTTAATTATCTATTTCTTGAGTTGTGTCTCCAGATGAACACTTATTTTAGTCTCCCCCACATTATCTTGGTCCCCTAGATTAACCGCTTCTGTGTCATTTAGGTTAGGTTTGGGCTTTTCTTCAAAATGACTTAATTCCTTACTAATTTCCTCATAGGCCTCATCATCATCACATTCCACTTCGTTATCACACTCGATTTCTTGTATTATTATTTCTGAGTTAGATTGGCTTGTAAAATTGGGCCGAAGATTCCTCATGCATTTCATGTCATTGATATCAGCATAAAAATAACTGTACATAAAGGAAAAGAAAGAAAAGAAAAATGGAAACGTAATTAGGAATAAAGAAAGAAGGAAAATTGCATTTCATTAAATGTAAAGATAACAAGGTTTTAACTCATCCAAACGGATGGAACATAGCAACTGAATTACAAACCCTGGAATAATCCAGGTGAAAAAAAGGAAAACAAAACCCACTACCACGACTCCATCCGAACTGGAAGAGGAGTAGCTTCCCAATTGTTGATATTAGCATGTAGTCCGATGTATTAGATATCTACTTTGCTTGATCCTTACCCTGCCTCAACCATGATCACCTCAGCAAATACCTTCTCGAACACTTTATCCAAGTTCCCCTCTACACCAATCAGTGGCCCCGACACCTTTGTCAATAGCTGCTTTCTGGCACCCGGCCTAACGAAGGACTTGGATAGGCGTGGAATTGGTTTGGGAAGAACCCAAGATTTCTTCTTCAACTTATGAGCCCTTCTGACATCTGCTGTTGTTGGCTTGAACCCTAACCCGAAGGTGTCCGTATTCTTGGTCAAGGAAATAGGTTGAACAATACCCTGAAGCTTAGCACCAAAACCTTTCCCTGGCACGAACCCATTACCCAACATCTCTGAAACCACCATGACAGTCGCAGCCGCTACCTTGGGACGTGGGATACTTTTACCCTCTAGAACTCGATTCAACGAAATCGTGTCGAAGACTTGATAAACCCATGGCCCCTTATCATCATCAGTCTCTATAAAGGGCACAATGGTGTCACTTACAGCGCATGTGGGATCTTTCCCATGTAACAAAATTTCTTGTCTGTCCCACTCGAACTTGAGCATTTGGTGCAATGTGGAAGGCACTGCCTTGGTTGCATGGATCCATGGTCGACCCAGCAAAAGATTATAAGATACTGCATCGTCCATCACTTGAAATTCCATAGTGAATTCGACTGGACCAATAGTCAGTTCGAGTATAATATCCCCCACCGTGTCTGTTCCTCATCCATCAAACCCTCGAACACAAACATTATTTTTGTGGATCCTAGAATCTTCAATCTTTAACTGGTTCATCGTAGACAACAGACAAATATTGGCATTAAACCCATTATCGATCAACACCCGAGTCACCTTCGAATCTTCACACTTGACTGTTAAGTAAAGAGCCTTGTTGTGTTATGTGCCCTCCAAAGGCAATTCATCATCAGAAAATATTATCCTATTCACCTCGAAGATTTTGTTGGCAATTGTTTGTAGATGGCTAACTGATATTTTGTCAGGGACATGAGCTTCATTCCATATTTTCATCAAAGCTTGATGATGCTCGTCCGAGTGGATCAATAATGATAACAATGAGATCTGAGGCGGAGTTTTTTTTCAGTTTTTCCACAATAGAATAATCCTGTGCCTTCATCTTTTTCAGAAATTCTTCTACCTCTTTTTCTGTCACCGCCTTCTTGACTAGTGCTGGATTGTCTTTAGTGCCCTTAGCTTTTCTCAACTCTTCGGGGGCAAAACAGCGACCCGATCGAGTTAAACCTTGCGCTTCACAACTGTTTTCCTCAATTTCTTTTCCCTTGTATGTTACCACTACCTTTTCATATTTCCATGGCACAACTTTGCTATTGACCACATGTAGTTGGACTACCGGGTTTATGATAACTAGTTCTATGTAAGCCCCATTTACCACAACACAGGCGCAGATGATGCCCCTGGTACACTAACTTAAATTTCCTTGGCTTCTTTGCATCAACAAATGGCCCTTTTCCCATCACCACCACCGGCGTGTCTTTCATGCTTTCTGGCTGAATTGCTGGCTTTACCTTAACTACCTTTTCTTTATCCTTGGCTTCAACAGAATGAATCATCATGACTATCTGTGAGGGCTTTTTAGACTCTACTCCCTTATGTATCAGTTCGATCATGTTAGTCTCGTGATGCGCTGGCAACGGGTTTTGGTTGATAGTTGGCACCTCCAGAGCATGTACCTCGATATGACGATTGTCAAGAAGTTCCTGTACCGCATTCTTCAATTTCCAGCACTTCTCTGTATCGTGCCCCGACATCCCTAAGAAATATTCACAGCTAATAAATGGTCCAGGTTTTTGGGAGGGGGATTTGGTACTTTGGGCTCGATTGGGGTCAACATTCCCAACTGCTTCAATCTGTGAAAGAGAGTGGTATAGGATTCTAGGATTCTCCCAATGGAGTGAATGTTTTTCTGTTTGGGCCCTTCTCACATCTAAAAGATTGGTTTGGACAAAATCCAGTTCCTGGTCTATTAGCCCTGGGAGGTGGATAGGTGTTTTGTGGAGGTTGATAGGTGTTTTTGGGAGCCGGCGCACGCCATTGCAGGTGCGTCGGAGATTGGGTGTATGTCTGGGCGTAGTGGATAGCAAAGTGTGGTTCGGGTGGTGGATAGTAATGTTGTGGCGGGATATATGGGGTATATGGATAATTTGGGTGGTGAGGCCTGGGTTGGTATAAGGCGGAGGGTTGTAAGGCCTGGACTAGGTACTAGCTTCAACTGCGGCAACTTCTTCTTTCCGAGCACACCACCAGTACCGCTTTGGATGGCCTACGTGGTTGCTTTCAATGCCGAATAACTCAAGATTTTGTTGGATTTCAATCCTCCTTCGATCATGGCTCACATTTTTACCACTTCATTGAATGACTTTCCAACAGATGTCACTAGATGACCAAAATAGGTAGGTTCCAATGTTTGTAAGAAGTAATCTACCATCTCGCTCTCCCTCATTGGAGGGTCAAATCTGGCTTCTTGTTTCCTCTAGTGGAAATCAAAATCTCTAATACTTTCTACGGGCTTCTTTTCCAACTTTAACAACGACAGACAATCCGGGACTATCTCAAGGTTGTACTGGAAATTGCCAATGAATGCTTGCGCCAGATCATCCCATGTATACCATCAACCGGTGTCCTGTCTCGTGTACTACTCTAGCGCAGACCCGCTCAGACTTTGGCCAAAATAGACTATCAGCAGTTCATATTTTCCTCCACCCCCTCTCATCTTGCTGCAAAAACCTCGAAGGTGAGCCAGTGGGTGGCCCTATCCCTCGTACAAATCGAACTTGGGCATTTAAAACCCTGCGGGAAACTGAATATCAGGAAAAGGGCACAAATATTTGTAGGAAACACTGACTTGGTTGCCTAAGCCATGCATGTTCCTGAAGGATTGCTCCAGGCTTTTGAATTTACGGATCACTTCTTCCTGTTCAGCATTCTTGACGGGTTTCTTAACTTCTATCGAATCTCAAATTGGGGTGCGTAAGGATATGGCTCTGGATCTTTAAAAGTGGGCTCAAGAGGATAATATGAATTGTCATGAGCTTGAAACACTGGCTCACTGGAGGATTTATGTAATGTGGCTGGGGGAGGTACCACAAAGACTGGAACCATGGGTGGAGGATGGTTATGTTTGGGTGGTGGAGATGGAGGAGCATATGAAGTGGTACCATAGCCCTGGGTGAGATAGGGGAAGGTTGAAGACGCGTGGGGGGGTGGTGGGCTCCGGAGCTTGACCAAAGGTGGGATATAGGGTGGGTTGGCGTGGTACGATAGTGCCAGGTGCCCCTGAGACCATGGCCTATGTATTTCGGCCATTTGAGCTTTCAGTTTCCTTATTTCTTCTTTCATAGCACCCACGTCTATTATCTCAGCTTCATTTGCAGGGTCCACAATACTGATGTCTCCATCCTATCCTATCATGTCTACTTTATCTTTTGATCGAGTGTTGTACGGATGATTCACCAGAATGCCAGATCAACTAACCACCCGTCTGTACTCACACATTTAGAAAACATCTTGGTTAGTGATTAGGCTTTAACATATGGGTAACCGCACGTTGGCATGAATGCACCTATATAGTTAACCATTTTTAATATGCCTTTGCTCGACTGCGTGCGTCATCCCGACTTTTAATTATTTCCGTCACAACTTTCTGTTCATTCTCTCTTTTCTCTCTCTTTCTTTCTTTTTTGCTTTCTTATTCTATCATTTCTTTGTTTATCCGCTCTTTATATATTTCTTTTTTTGTTCCCTTTCTTACTCTCATTCCTCTTTTTCTTTTTTTTTTCCGCTCTTTCTTTCTTTCTCATTCTCTATTTCTCTCTTTTTTTTTCTCTTTTGCGATTACGGTCAAATCCTATGGAGATTGCCTACGTATCGTGACCCTGCACGAATCAGACCAAGCGTAGTGCATGAAGATAAATGCGAAAGGATAGGATAAAAAAATTACATTTTTTGGAATTTTTAATTTCATTGCTAAAACAAGCTGTTACAAACTAGACACTTCATACAGGATGAAAATAACAGATGCAAAACAAACACTGACTCCAAGACCACAAACATTCTTGCCATGAAAAGAAAACGAAAGACAAACTCAAAAGGTAGAAAACTACAGAAATGGACTATGCATACTCTAAAGCCTCAAACTTAGGTGTCTGCGGCGCGTCATTCGGTCTCGACGCAGACCTGGGTTCCAAATCATGTTCAAGCTGCTCTAATTCATTCAAAGTTCGTTAAACAAAGTTTACTACGGCTGGGACAAATGTAGTATAATTGATATTTATTTCTTTTTAACAGTTAATTGATATTTGAAATTCGGGTTTTGAGTTAGGTAGCGGGTTTTAAACTAAAAGGCTCGTCCTTTTGTTTGGACCCGGACTTGAACTTAAGGCCCAGATTTTAAATATAATCATTCAAGATCTTTCTTTCTTTATTAGAGACAAAAAATCTAAAAAATAGAAAATATAGTTATCTTTTAGGTTTATCCTTTCAGAGTAAAAAAAGACGAGCCTCGCCTAATAAAAATACAAATTGCGGGACCCTCAATAAAGGTGTAAAAACTAATTAGAAAATTCGGAAGGATCGTTTCGGGAATATCACGACCCTCGGAAAAGATAATAATGCGTTAGACTCTTTTAGATGCGATTCTAAGAAAATTACATTCCTAAATACGGGTGGGCATTTTATGCGGCCCAAATCCAAATCCTAAAACATTGGATAGAGTATTCCTAGGATTGCGGGTTCATTTCATGCGGCGCAATCTGAAAGCACGCTTTAAACGACGTTCACTTTCTCCTAAATAACTACATATTGAATAAAAGCGGTTAAAAAGAAAAATGGGCATGTAGGTTCTTCATGTAATAAAATCAGATAATAGCTAAATGCAACAGTTGAGCGACCTTGCTAGAACCACAGAAACCCAAGAATGCCTAACACCTTCTTCTGGGTTAACACAATTCCTTATCCAGAATTCTGGTTCCTGGACAGTTAACAAAGTCATCTTTTTCCTCGGTTCAGGATTCAACTGGTGACTTAGGACACCATTAATATCCCAAGTGTCGACTTTGAATATTAATAAGAAATCCCGTTCCGATTTTCCTTTCAGTGGAAAAACTCATTTTCGCCCTTTTGCGGGGGCGTATAGCGAATAAAGGAGATTGTTTATATGAATTAAAATAGGTAATTACGCATAAGTAGTAAACTAAAACTAACTAAGCTAAATCTATTTCTAATTTTTACAGTATTCTAATTCAAATACTCCACAGTCCATAGCCCATTAATTCGATACAATTCGCAATTCAGAATCCAAAATAATAATCTAAGCTACTTTACTATTCACACAAAACAAGCTAACTAACTGCAATCATGTCTATTAATCTAACTATTGCAAACACTAAACAACTTTCGAATGTGCATGAACTTGGTAATATCTCATTTACACTTCAATCTGTAGCTACATCAAAGTGAATTCATAAGTGTGTACCTGGAAATGTGAAACAATGAAGGGAAGAAGGAATCAGGTGCAGCAATATAACAGCACAACCCAAGAGTTATTTCAGCAACCAAATAGTGAAATCAATATCCTAACAACAACAAGACCAGAGTGTATACCAATACTGAACACATCAACAACCAGAACACTTTGGCTATCAAAAATTCAACACAAACGGCCCTAAAAAACTGAGAAAAACCCTGAGTTTACTTGAAAACACCCAGAAATTTTCTGTATTTGCAGACTACTTGAAGATGAACTGAAAAACTTCAATGAAACAGTGACTTCTTCATTTTTTTTAGTTTTTCTGGAGATTTCTACTGTTTTTGTATTTTCTCTTTTTTGATTTGAATTTAAATGACTGAATTTGAAACTAAAAAATGAAGGAAAGAGTTTTCTCTGTGATTTTTAGGGTTGAAGAGTTGACGACCCTTTCACAAGGCACTTAATGCCTTTATATAGGCAAAGAAGAAAGAAAAATCAGCAAAAGGATTTTTCAAATCAGTCCCTCTTTTCTTTTATTTAAAACCTTATAATTCTAACTTGCTACCCAAGTAAGTACTATTAAAAAGCTGAAAGCTACACTTGTACCCTATTCTAGAAGCATAAATGATGCTCTTTTGGCCAAATAATTCCTAAACTACCCTTCCCCTGTCATGAATTTACTATTTTTCAAGACGCTGCCATTTTCTATGCCTAAAATGCCCTTGTATTGTTCTGAAATTTACAGATTAAGGTCAGCCATACCAAAACTTTTTAGCCCTGTTAAAAATTAACTAAGGTTGAAATGAAATCAATCCAAATCAGCTCCAGAAGAACAAAATAAATCCAATATGAACAAATTAAAAGAAATTTAAACTATGTACTGCTGGCCTAAAAAAATCTCTATCAAATATATTAATCTAATTACTATAAACAGGGTCGAATTCCCATACTAATCTCACATGAAAAGACCAAAGAGAAAACTTGATTATACTGACGACCATTTATCAAAATATAAATCAAACAAAGAGAAATGAAAATTAACCCTGATAGATTATTCTAGACTCTGACCAATTATAAAGATATACCTAAACTAAACTGGTAATCAAAATGATGCTAGATCGACTAGAAAGAACAAAGAATCAAACTAAAAACTAAATAAAAGAAAGATAAGGAGGAAAACTTGATGAAATGCAAACTTCAAATCGGAGACTCCAAAAACAACTATGTGCTAATATTATAGGTCCATTTCATAAGCAATAGACCTATGATATTAATTCAGAGTCACTCGTCTTGACAAATCAATAATAGTTTGATCATGCACAAACCCTAGATGTGGAATTGAAACTTGACCAATGATACTTGAGGGATTTTGGTTTAGGAGACTGTCTAGTATTAATTTGGGCTCATTTGGAAGAGTTTGCATTTTGACCGAATTTTTCGAACTAATATTCGAGAAGTGCTGGGGCTTGATTCAAGGGAAACCATTAGGAGATATGGGGATAGGAGGACAAGGGGAGGTTGTAGTGTTAATTTGGTGGGGTTTGGCTACCAGCGCCGCCACCGGTGGCTTGGGGATTTAAGGGTAGCGCCATTAGAGTTCTTGAAGATAGGGGAATGAAGGAGACGACGAGGGGGTATTGGCGCTGGGGGGGGGGGGGGGAGGTTCTGACAGTTTTATACTAAAGGGTGGGGACTTCCTAGCCGTGATATCATGAGACCTCGACGGCTCAGATCTAAGCATCGACCAAAAGATGCCGTTTTGGGGAGGTCTGGGATTTGGACCGGGTTGCTAGTATTTGGAATGGGCTATGGGTGTGAATTGTTTTTTTTTTGGGCTACGATTAAAACATGGCCAATTCGTATTTTAACAAAACCATCCCTCTTTTTTCATTGCCTCCTTTTCAATTACTTCATTTATCTTTCTTTTTTGTGTTTTAATTTAAATTTTATATTTTTTATGATTTTATAAAATTGCAACAATTAAAAATCCTAACATATTTAAACTAAACTAAACAATTCCTAAAATTGTTGTAAAATCCATTTTATGACAAATTCCAAATAAAAATGATTAGAATGTAAAGATGAACTAATTTTTTTGTGATTTTTCATGTTTTGTGCTAAAAAAAATTAACCTTTAATTAACGCTAAAATATTATATTAACTCCTAAATGCTAATGCGTATTTTTGTATTTTTATGAATTAACCCACACAACTAAAATGCAACAATTACCAAACAATGACACCCAAAATGCCCAAAACTTGCAAAAAATACAGAAAAATTATTTTGTTTGAATTTTGGGAATGATTTGCTTAGGGTAAAAATCACGTGCTCACAGCCTCTCCTTGCCCGGAAACACGAAGAGTTTTCGTGCAAATACATGTTTTACGTGTCTATCTTATGTGTGTTCCTTTACTATTTTTCTAGCCGAGTTTGTTTGAGTTCTAAACCTATTCCATCTACTGTCGCTTAAGTTCTATGTCACCTCTTTTCCCTCCTGAACTTGCTTGAGTGTTGATCTTTTATTAAACATGTTCTTTATGATTGTCTCGCTCTATTGCTTCAAACTTGCTATTGTATCCGTGTGCTTCTTCACGAGACTCTCTGAGTCTGTTTCGAGGGCTTGCCCCCTCTTTTCTGTATCCTACTTGAATTTGAAACCCTAGGGTTTGGGGTTCCTGCGAGTTTTTGGTCTTTGAGTTTGAACTAGGGTTCTACTTTGGACTGGACTGGAGTCTTTTGCATATACTTTGAAACTTTCTATGCCAGTCTTTTTTTTTCTTGTTTAACGCTTGTATGTTTTATATATGAAAGCTTTTTCTTTCAAAAGGATTCTGCCAACTTGTAATTGATTCCAATTTCCCTTTACTAAGGCTCGATTGATTGTTACTGATTTTCCAAATTAAACCTTTTCCTCCCCCTTTTTCTGACCAAAGTTCATTCGAGCAATGTTTTCAATTTACAGGCTGTTTGATTGATTTACTTTCCTTATTTTTTTAAACCGTATACCATAGGATTCTTTCCTTAATTAAAATCTGTGTACTTACACTTGTTATGCTACTCTGAAAAGGTTTTAATGATTTTTTCTTTCCTTAATTGTCTCATGCCCATTTGAAATCAAATCCCTTAACCTAGGGGAGATCCTTATGTGATTGACTGAAAATTATTTCTTACCTTCTGCTTACTCATTTTTTTCACTATAAAAAGGGACTACACTTCTACTCTTAGACACCATCCTCACACTACTCTTTCTGCACACTTTCGTAATAACAATCTTTACACACAGACACCTCTGTCTTGAAAAAATATACTACTTTCTCTACTACTACTTTCTCCACTACTGCTTTCTCTACTGCTGTTGTCTCTACTACTGCTTTCTCTACTGAAGCACCCTGCTCCTCTTCTCATTACTGTGAAAACATTCTTTAAGTTCCTTTGAATTCTCTAGTGCTTGCTGAAGTTTCTAAGTTTTCTCCTGCTAACTCTCTGGCTGTTTACTTGCTACTATGGTTCTATTGTTCTGATAATTGCATCTCGTATGTCTCCCTAGTTATATACTACCCTCGTGACTATATGTTTATTTCCCTTCTTCTATTATGCATTCTCCATTTAGTCTGTCATGCTCTCTTTCATCATGTTCTGCACCTTCAAGTCTGTTATGCCTTCTTACTTTCTTCATATTTCTGTAAATGCTTTCTTATGTGGTACCCCTTCCCTTTTACCCCCCTATGTTGTGAGTAATTCTGAGTCATGTTGGTATTCTATTGTTTCCACTCATGACTCAGAATCAGGTTCTCTTGAACCTCTACTCAAGTCAATTCCCCATTCCCTTTACCCCTTTATATGCTGAGCCTTAACTCAGGTCTGATGGTGTCCTAATCACCATCCAGAACCATGTTTGACTTCTAAAGTCTGCTCTTTATTTGCTTGGACAAAGCAGAAGGTCAGGGTGTGCCAGTCCATGCCCATGACTGGGTATGACCACCCTCTGTTATGGATTTCTCTCTCACTTTTCACTCATTCCTAGTTCTAAGTTCTGCCTCCCTTTGGTAAGCCATTCTTTAAGACCCTCGAGCTCCCTCTGAACTTGGATGCCTGAGGGCTGGCTATTCCGCTGCACTATTCTGTTACAACAATTTTTATCCAAAGTGTAAGTACTGCTTGGAGTCCTTGAGGCTCCTTGGAACTTTGAAACACTTTGGGTAAGAAAAGGCCTTGGAATCTGGAACCCGGATTTGGTGAAACATATGTTATTGGATATTAAGATTGAATTCGGCTGCTCGGATCTAGCTGTAGGATGTGATGTATTCTTAGTTATTTTTCTTTCTTTCTTTTGGTTCTGTAATAATTTTGTAAAAAAAGAATTTGGGGAGTATTGGTAAAAGGTATGCGAGGGATTTACTTTATTGCACAAAAGGGTAGATATCATGTCTATAGGTTAATATTTTTAATCACCTAGATACCATACCTATAGGTTTAACGTTTGTTACTCAATCGCTTAGAATTCATGCTTGTAGGTTCAATGCTTTAGTCACCTAGAGATCATGTCTATAGGTTTTTAACATTTCTTAACTCAATCAATAGAGATCATGCCTATAGGACCTAATAATCAAATAACCATCTCCATATAGAAATTATGTCTATAGGAAATACGTAAACGCTAGGCAAGTTGTAGGGTAATCAAATACTCATTTCTTACCTGTTTAATAATAGTAACGAGCCTTAAAAAATAAAGGTATATATATCCTGCCTATATGGGTTCAAACTCGCCTTAATCTGTATTGGTAATAATTTGGCAATTGGCTTTAGCATTTTTCAACAAAACTCGTTCAAACCTGTCTATTTCAAAAACTCTTACAAGTCCGCAATGCTCTTAAATTTTCTAAACTTGCATATTCTTTTTTTGAAATGGTTTTCAACCTTCTACCTGAATCTTTATTCATGAAGTTGCTATTTCAAAACAGCCTTTACCTCATTCTTACTTTAAAAGTCTTTTCATTTTAGAAACTCTTCTTCATAACTCTACCGTATTTCATTATGCTGAATTCGAAGCCATCTCTGAACTTCTGCAATTTTCAATATGTTGTTCCAAACTCTTCTGCATTGGTTCATAACCAATAACTTGTTTAAAACACCACGATTTCTAACAATTGGATCTGGGTTGCCTAATGCAGACTTTTTATTCGACTCTATGTGTTAAGCTATTCCTCCGCTTAAGTTTTAAATTTAAAGACCAAATCAGTATATGCAAGTCATGCTAAACCAGATGTTATGTGACTTACGGGGTTTTATGTGAGCCTTGTGTGTTTGTTTATTCCCCATTACTTTCTATTTGTTTTGGTTGTCGCCAATAGTATTTTGTCCTTTTAAACCCCATATATGCCCCTACACCGTTCCTTCCGTTTTAGGATTAGAAGTCCTAATACCCCGGGACCGATAGTTTGGGACGGGTACTAGCTTGCAATAAGAAACGAGACTAATCGCATTTAAATACCTTGACAGGGAAGGAATGGTAGAATATGAATATGATGACCGGTGCGCTAATATCTCGTGCGACCCCTCTTTAAGGAGTGATTGTTGGGTATTGCATTGATGTGATCCATATTGTATTTAAAACCTAGGACCTCCTTTCTTTTCTTTCGTAATATTTTTCCTTAAGTGTTTTCATTTCTCTGTATCAACTCCTTTTCTAAAGACTGTCTATTCTTCCTTTCTTTCCAAAGTTTTAAACTTATTTTTAACGACTATGTGGAAACCTTACTTGTTTTCTTCTATTTCTTTTAAAGTCACAATTAAGCATGGTCAAGAACTACACTAGTGGATCTTGAAGGGTGCCTAACACCTTCCCGTCGAGATAATCTCAAGCCCTCACCCAAATTGTGGTTTTCTTTCAAAATTTTCTTCTCTTCTCTAAAAGTATCCTAATGTACTATAATCATTAGGTGGTGGCTCTTCAAATTCTATAACTCAATTCCTTAAAAAGGAATAAGAATTGTTTTGTTCATAATATCGTAAACCCGACTTCAGTCTATTTTTTTAGGAAGGGGTAAAAAGGAGTGTCGACAACTTGTACACGCTAACTCAAACAATTGGACTCATTTTAATAATCTTCCTAGTTCTAGAACTTTATGCTGTACAAAAATATAAACATTATGTTAATTTTTTACTTGATTGTGATAGTCAATCTCTTGGTAGAAAAGAAAGTGAAGTCCACCTACTCACTGAGAAAATAATGGGCACCATAGGTAATTTTCACATGTGTTTCTGTTCAATCTTTTCATAGAAGACTGAATCATGAATTATTAATGGGTTAGGGATGTTGTATCTATCCATCCCAAATCATTTGCTAAAGACATTAAAAAAATAAAAAAAATGAATGAATTCCAAGTTATTTCCTAACCACTTGGACCCTCCTTATAGTTGAGAGTTGTTTTACATCATCCCTTTTGACTTTACTGCAATAGTCAACTCTAACCCACCTCCCCCTCCCCCTCCTGCTCCCTCTACTTTTTCTGGTTGACCATAAAAGTCCAAACAGTGAAGGGGCCAGGAACAATATGTTACTCTTTCCGTTTCATATTGTTTGAGGTAATTTGATTCGGTACGGAGTTTAAGAAAAAAAAGAAGAAGACTTTTAAAGTTTGTGGTCTTAAAAAATTAAGGGGTAAAAAGTTTGTGCGGTCATATCATTTGTGTGGCTATAAATACTTCTCACTAAGGACAAAAAAAGGTAAAATAAAGGGTTTAAAGGTGAATTATTTCCAAATTTAGAAATATAGCATTTATTTTGGAACAGACTAAAAAAGAAAGTACCTCAAACAATATAATACACAGGGAGTAATTATCATGGAGTCTGCCCTAAAGTCAAACCTTGACGAAAGACATTAATTAATTTTTTCAGTTTTTCTAAAAGCATTTTGTTTTTCATTTCTTTAAAGAAAAAATATTTTTATTTTTTTAAGAAAAAATGAAAAAAATAATTTTGTTGAAGAAGAAAAAGAAGAAGAAACATCAATATCGAAGTGACTATTATGTTTTAAGGAACTTTCATGGTTAAGTCAATTGTTTTTTTCCAAATTATTACCTAGTGATATTAATTTTTTTTACCTCTAACAGAAAACTAAAAATATTTTCATTGCTTCAAATTTGATCAAATTTATTTTGAAGTTTTCTATTCTAGTTTATTATAAAAATTATCCTTTTATACTTCAAAAAATTTAGTTTTTGAAAAAAAAAATTAATTCATAAAGCTACGACTAACGAAAAAAAGAAGAGAGACCAACATATACAAGATCTGCTGATGGGGAATGCTTATGGAGTATCTATTTGTTTTCTTCTTTCTTTTTCTTAATTTTGTTTTCTCGTCTATGGTTTTCCCTTGTAGGCCTTTGAATATAGCAATAATTAAAGCGAATTTCCAAAATCTTCCAAGAATTAAGTAAAGAAACAAAAAGGAACAGCTAAACTGCTTACTCTTAAGTCACTTTAATTGGATTCTGCACTTCTTTGTTTAATTTGGTTGGCATAAAAGTGCGCAATTATTAGCTACGGATTGGGAGAATCCAGTTATTTTTGCTTTGACATTATATTTATATGAATAACTCCATTAAATATATAAATATTTAATTACGAATTATGTAACTAAACGAGCCATAAGTTCGATAATAATTAACAAGCTCAAAATTAACCCATAAACTTTAAATTCGGGTTCCGACTTGTGAAATTCAAAGTGTACGTGCTTCTTTTTAGCATGCAGAAGCTTTTTGGATTATTAGAATCATTCATGGCTTGCCTTACGTATATAAACAAAACAAGTACTTTCATAAAAATATCAATTGATGTTACACACTATTTAATACATTATGTTTGAAAATATTGACAAAGAAAAAAGAAAATGAAGGGAAAAAGTATATGAAAATTACATAACCTATAATATCGAAGAAGCAGCATTCACATTTGTGTACAGAGCCACAATTTATACCATACACAATTGGAAAAAAAGTTTGTAAAAGTTAAAACTCCAAGCAAATTATACCATACGTGAACATTTCTAGCAGCGGTTTCTCCTCCAACAGTCAAGTAACTAGCACTGGTTATTTCGGCTACTACTATTTTAAAACTTTGGTATATCTTGGAAAAAAGAGTCTTCAAGGAGAATGTCAGGCCAGGTAGAAGGTGAAGCACCTTCAATATTGCTGAGTGATCGCTCGCTGTCTGGTTGAAAAAAATAGTCCGGAAACTTCCTCTCTTCTAACATGCAAGATGAAATTGCCACTTCTGATGAATTTTCTTTTCTTCTGTGATCATTTGTTAGCGAAGGATGAGATGGAGAAGGAGAGAAAGAGGAAGGAAGCCATGGAGAAGTAGGTGATAATGTTTCTCCATGGCTCAGAACAGTAATAAAGTCAGTATTTTGAGGTCGAACCTTATCTTTGTTTAATGAATTTTGGAAACTAGAAGAGGTTTGTAATTCAGGCAAATGTGAAAAAGGGATTAAATCTTGAATAGCTTGAAGACTTGCATTAGGTGAGGAAATTAAGTGATTTTCCAAATGGTTGTCAGTGCCTAAGAATTGGCTATCTTTTAATGATGAAATTGAATTTAAAAGATTGTAAGCTTTAATATCTTGGATATATGTACTGAAACTGATATTATAAGGTTGTAGGATATTTTGCAGGTATTGATGTTCCATCAATTCCTTCAAATTTGCCAAATCTATAAGATGTTGTAAGCTGTTAAAAATATCGGTTCGAGGTCTGTGAGTCATTGGATCATACCCCATCTGAATTAACTTCTTCTTCAAATGAGTGTTCCAGAAATTCTTGATTTCATTATCAGTTCGTCCTGGTAGATGAGTTGCAATTGCAGACCACCTTGAACAAAATAAAAGAAAAAGTTTAATTTCTATACTCTAACGTAAAGATACTTTTACAACATTAAGTCACCTAAGAAATTCGTTATATATAGATAATCGTATATAAAAAGTTAGAATAGTAACTTAAAAAATAAGATATGAAATGTTATCTGCTATAATAGGTTAAAATATATTGGCATTGAAAATTTAGTTTTACGCTATCAATGCATATAAGTTAAATCCAATAGCAAAATATTCAAATTCTCAAACCATAGCCAAATTTATTGAATAAAGTAAAATAATTACTTGTTGCCAAGGACAGCATGGAGATTGAGAATTGTTTGTTCCTCTTCTTGAGTAAACTTGCCTCTTTTAATATCAGGCCTAAGATAATTAGTCCAACGCAATCTGCAACTCTTTCCACATCTATTAAGACCTGGAAATGCAACATAAAACAAAAAAGATATTATGTTTTTTAATCATATCTAATCAGTAGGTCCTCGAGCCGTGGAAACAGTTTCTTGCAAAAATCAGGGTAAGCCTGCGTACAATTGACACTTCTGGTCTGACCCTTTTCCGGACCCCGCACGTAACGGGAGCTTAATGCATTGGGCTGCCCTTTAATCATATGTGATCAGAAGGTCACTAGTTCGAGCCGTAAAAACAGCTTCTTGCAGAAATGCAGGGTAAATCTGCGTATAATAAACCTTTATAGTCCGGCTCTTTCCCGGACACCATATATAATGTAAGTTTAGTGCACCGGGCTGCCCTATTTAATCATATGAGAAAGAATTTTGGAAAACCAAAATTTATGTTGTAAATTGTGTATATACCTGCAAGTTTAGGGAGGGCTCTCCAGCTGCCATGGCCATGTTTATTGATAAAATTGGTGAGTTTTTGATCTTCTTCAGGAGTCCAAGGACCTTTCTTTAGACCATTTTCATCAGAGCTAGGAGACCTTCCCATTTTCTAATTACAGTTTAAATTTCCTCTGATTTGGTTGCCTTCTACAAGTCCTACTAAATATAACTACTCATAGTTGATATGATGACTACTGTTACATAGTATAATACTCTTTGCTTTTGTCCTAAATATGTTGTATTAAACAAGTGGAACATGACTTACGTGGGAGTTTATTCTTTGTTTAAACATTTACTGAAATGGCATTCATACCCCTCTACTATGTCTGTTTGGATTTAAGTGACTTAAATTGTATACACCTAACACTGTAAACAATTTACGCTATTAGTGCAATTTAAAGTGTTACAACAATTTATTATATGGTACCAGGCTATCATGTTTATTTTAACAATTTACCCATAGTACTTACATTATAAGAGACGTGTAAAATATATTTTACACTGTCAAGTTTATACAATGTAGTTAGCTTGTGCTATGAACTCTCGATATATGTGTTTTGACCAAAAAAATATAAAACCCTTTTGTCGAACTAATTACTAGAGATATAAAAGGTAAATTTTAGCCAAATATAATTAATCCTAGATCCGAATATACATAAAGTACGAAAATAAAAGAAGAACATAAATGTGTAATATTTCTTGAATAATGATCATACATCATATGTGAATAATAAGCTTACATATAAGACAGTCTTGCGCCACAATCATTGAAGCAAGGGAGGGGAAGAGAAGGAATTGTTGAGGAGAGAGATTTCCCTTGTAGATTTCCTCCTCACGGCTAGCCAGCCCCAAAAAAATCCCCCTTTTCTAGACACGGCTCCCCATATATATATTAGCAATTTTTCCTTTTATCCAATGATGTTTAACCGACGTATTTTCTTACGAATGTGCCCCTCATCAGTCACCCAAACATCACGCTCATTCTGCAGTGTAAGATTTTCGACTATTTGACCCCGGCAATGATCGAGGTGCTCATTACTATCATGTCCTATGGGCGTGATTACGGGTTGGTCGGTCCCTTATCGTTCCTTTTAAGAAAATCCATCCTATGGCCAGATTTTGCCCCATACAGTTAGTCTCTTTGTCCGTCGGGGTCGCCTCTTGGTGAGCTCAATGGAAAAACTTTGTTGATTCAAAAGTTAGGAGAAATCTGAACGTGCGCGTTGAACGAGGTCCTTAGGGCAAGGTGGCGACGTGATGCTGCAATGGTACCATCGAACAGTTACATCAGTTTGGAGCTGAATCGTTGCATCGATATGAAACATCATGAATTACTTTCGTGCATCATTATGGCGCACGTTTCCCATGCACTGTATCATTTCGTGTGCCCTTTCAGTTTTCTGATTGGCGGCTCTTGGGTTTCCCGCTTAGAACATTTGCGTCCTTACAAATATGGGGAAACAACCATTCTATTGTTACGCTTTCGATTCATCTGAGAATTTTGCAAACCTCCACCTTCTTCAGTATTCATACTTCTGCTTTCATCAGAACTTGACGCGAGCATCCTATCTTTTCTTTCATCGCCCTGGTTTATTCCGGTCAAGTTTACACAAACGACTGGTTCTTCTTCCCAGACTGACAGGCTTGTTGAAGCTCCAGTGCCAGAAAATTACGCGCCTCCTCTTGGAGAGGGGGTCGAGGCGGTGGAAGATGAGACAGTTCCAATGGTGGCTGAGATACTGTCCCGTCCGGGAAAATTATGCACTGACTTCAATAGCCCTGTGGGGGAGGAACCAAAACCTGTACTATCTACAATGGATGAAGCGGCGATAGCACCGCTCAAGACCGGATGGGGAATTCCAAACCATATCGAAATGGTACCGGCGATGGGGATGGACATTGTACATTTTCGTCGCCCAAGGTACTGCGCATTTTACGTGTATCTTTTCATTGTACGCTTCCTCTGCCGTCTCTGGTGATAGACTTCTACTGCTTTTATGAAGTGTCCCTGGCTCAGCTTTCACCGTACGCATACAAGCTCTTCCGCATGATTCTCAAGTACGCGGAGCTAGCTAGTCGAGGGTTCACTTTGCGACATATGCTGAATATTTTTGCCCCACAATTTGTTCGAGGCATGATGATCCACATGCGCTATCGAGGAACAAATTGTTTGGTGGTGAAGATAGACATTAAGACTAATCGCCGTTTTTGGGAAAGGTACTTTAATGTATGGACGAGCACCTTGTGGCAGACTCGCCAGGGTTCCTTGAGACGTGGAACTTCGCACATAAGTTTTCCTTTGTTTATTTTGTGAGTCCTTTTGAGGAAGGCGATGTCCGTTTCTTCTTTACGTGGCATTGCTAATTTGTTTTCACTTTTGCAGGCGAGATACTGCCCCTCTAGCCAGTCAACGACACCCGTGAGTGGGTAAATGCCATTCTACCCCATACAGTGGGGCTTCACGAGTGAGTGTCGTTCAACGGGCGAATCTTCCCGTGGTGATAGTGGAGAGGGCCCGTGGAAGAGACGGTGAGTGAAGTTAGAAGTGGCTCCCCTAGTTGAATAATCTTCGGGGGGTGACCCTCCCTTGGCGGTGTCTGAAATTGATGGCGGTGCTAACCTGGTCGTAGAGGTCAACCCGGTTGTTGAGGTTGTGCATGTCGTGAGCGATTAACAGTCTAGTATGACGGAGAAACGGAGTCATGAAGCTATCGTTGTTGTCTTAGGCGGCCCTTTGTCATCCATGCCAAATCGTGCCTCTACTTCGGACGTAGAGAGGGGAAAAGGTGTCGTGGTCTATGATTTCAAGTCTGACTCTGACCTCGATCCTGATGATGCTAGGATATTCGAGGAGGATTTTATCCAAACTGTGGTAGAAGCGGGAGGTTCTTCCCGATCACTCAAGATTCCATCGGACCTCAATCTTCTGAGAGACATGGTAGATTTGTTGCCACAATTTGACCTTCCATGATGTGCCACAGAGTGTGACGCTCTCCAGGGCATCAATAATATTGTATTATCGGATGAAGTGGCCGCGACAGGCTTGAGGGTAAGTTTATTCTCTTTGTTTTTTCTTCCCTTCTTTATATGGTCCTTGGCCTTCACCAACACTTTTCTTTGTTTAGTCGTACATGCTGGAGATCGAGAGTGCTCGCCGGGCCGAGACTCGAGCCAAGATTTTTCAAATGATGCTTGAAAAGTATCGGCGCCACCGATCGGCTCCAACCCTACACCACTATAAAATGGCGAGGAGTGGTCGATGTAGATGTAACCGAAGGGTCGAGATCAATTTCCACAAATAGTTAATATTGGTTTGGAGTTGGGTTTCTATCTAATCTAGCTATATGCATTGCTTTTAATTGCACTTCTAAACATGTTTGGAGTTATTTCTATTCTAATTTTAATGCTAAGGATTGCTGCAAATAAGCTACGTGCAATATGTTGGTGACGGTTTTCTCAAGTGATAAAAAGCACTAGGGAAGTGACTTATACCTACGCGAGTATCTAATGGGATTTAAAATTTGGGAAAAGCTTGTTATAATTGGGGTCGTGATATAATAATTACACATAACTACTTACTCTATACCTCTACTTAGTTTGAGTGACTTTGCCCTAATTGGCTTTCTCAAGCCCAAATGGGTGTTCAAAAAATGCAAGTAAAACAGGCTCAAGTCGGGTATTACTATCTCTAGGTTTAACCCTTTAATTGGAGCTAACAATCTTTTGAATGCACCCCAATTTCTTTTTAGCCTAATTTTCCTAGACTTAGTCTTTCTTTATCAAGAAGAGTCTAAGTAATAAAGGAATGAATCAGTATTTGCAACCACCAATTCTACAATTAAAACATGGATCAAGCTAAATATCACTAACTCATATTTAAATAAGCCCTAAAACAGAAGATCCATTAAATACCCAAACTAGGGTTGCGTCACAACCCTAGCTAATGAATTTAGCTACTCATAATAAAGGTAGAAATCAAAGATGAAGATGAAATATAAGCCATAAAAGTTAATGACAAGAAGATAGCTAAAGCTGTTCTAAAATTACTTAAAGTAGTAAAATACGGCTAGTCATGAGCTCCTCAGTAAAAAAGATGACCGAAAAATCTTGAAAAGATCTGTCTATACACATCTGAAATTACTGAACAAAAATACCGCTATGGAGGATCTACTGACAGTGTAATAATAGGTGCATCAGCGAGTGGACTTCCGTGGACGCGCAAAAGCAGGCACGGACCGCGTTTTCTTCTCTTCTGAGCTTGGTCTGGACTTGATTTCGCTGGGGGCACCAAAATGACCACCTCAGCATTGTATTCAACTGCGGCCGCGTAATATGTTAGTGGACCGCGCTCTTCACTTGAGCTCAATTTTCCAGTCCAATTATTCTCAATTTCTCCCTCAGCGGAACTTGGATCACGGCCGCATCTAGAATTCTGTTGCCGCTCTATTTCACCGAGATCAGCAGCGTCTGTTGTGCCCAGAATTCCCTTCTCTGAACCTCAATTCCACTGAAGGCATATTTGTGGCCGTCTCAGCGGTAAACCTTCCGCGGCCACACTATTTCATTATTGTCAGCGCTTTTAGCTCAGCTTTGAACTTGTGCAGGTTTAACTCCTTTATGATATGGTTATGACTTTCTTGCTTCATTTTGAACAAACCCTGCAAAAAAGCACGATAAGTTAGTTTTCAAGAATACTTTTGTACAATTTTTCATCCAAAACCTAAGCAAAAGTGATCATAAGATAGGCTAGAATCCGTAGTTATCAGCTATCTCAACAAATGCTGTGAGATGCATGAGCGGCTCAGAGCGAGCACTAGCAATCAATCTCTCAGTGTAACGACCAAACTGGTCATTTTGCCTTTTAGAATCTCGTTCCCCGCCCAAACATACCGACAAGTGTGAAATCATTCCTAGATTTATCGTTGTTTTGAATATTTCGAGGGGTCGAGTAGGTCCATCTCATGATTTAAATCTAGGAAATTAAATACATGTATATTAGGTAGATTAAACTAGAGGTGTCAACCGGACCGGCCCGGTATAGTCAACAGTACCGCGAACCAGTATGAACCGGCCCGGTTCAACGGCAAATTTTTTTTTTGGTTTTTTGAAGATGTGGGGCCCACATTACCGTTGGCAAACGGACAATTTTACGAAAATGGCCATTTTTTCATTATTTTTTTTGTATTTATTAATTTACAATATTAACCCTTCATAAAATCTATAAATCCCCTCATCTCTTCTTCATTTCTTCACTCAAAATTCATATCTCAATCTTATTTCTCAAATTGTCAATCTATCTCTCTTCCCTTCAATTTGCAAGATTTCATATTTTATTTGTCACTCTTTTCCCTATCGCAATTTTTCATTCGGAATTTGAAGCTTGAATTGAAGTTCAAAATTGAAATACTTGCTTGTCGTTTGTTCGTGGTAACACCGGATTTGCGTAATCAAGTGATCAATTTATTGTCGAATTCGGTGCACTCCCTCCATCTCTTTCTCTTATTTAATATTTTAATTGCATATTATGCACTTGGTAGGCCAGCATGTTCTCCTCCCCTCACTTGGGGTCAGTTAACACAGTTATTCCTGGATCAATACATTCCACCCTCTAAGAGAAAAGATATGTGGTATGAGTTTGAGAATATAGAGCAGAGTCAGATGTTAGTGGCCGATTATGAGGCGAGTTCTCTGATCTGTCTTGCCATGCACTCATGATACTTCCCACAGAGGCAGAGAGAGTATGGAGGTTTATTGTTACACCCCACTATTCGATCTAGTATGGTCCGATAGGTAGAGATGGGTATAGGGTATCAACCTGTAATTGAATTGCTCGCAGGATTGAGGGTTATCGTCTGAGGGGTAGAGAGCAGATGCAGTAGGATAAGAAGGCTAGATTCTCTGAAGAGTTTAGAGGCATCTCAGTTAGGGGTAAAGGTCATTTTGGGAGGGGTCAGTCCAGCAGGCCCCTAGTATTAGCACCACCACTTGCTCGGGGTACTCCAGCGCACTCCTATTTTAGCGCCATGCCAAAGAGTTCTTATCACCCGGCAGCTATTCAGGGATCCTCCAGTGGGTATTCAGGTCTTCCGGATTCTTCTAGTGCTTATTTCAGTGCTATTCTTGAGGGATCATACCGCCCACCGACTATTCAGGCTTCTTCTAGTGGATATTTGGGTTTTCAGAGTCAACCCTTCGGGCAGTAGGTCGCCGCACCACGAAGTCATTTTGAGTGCGGGGACCCTGGTCACATGAGGAGATATTGCCCTAGACTTCGGGGCAAGGCAGTGAAGCAGGGTCAGCAGCCTATGATTCTAGTACCAGCTGCCCAACCACCTAGAGGTGGAGGGCAGCCTTGTAGAGGCCGTCCCAGAGGTGGAGGTCAGGCAGGGAGAACTCAACCAGCTACTGCTTAGATAGGTGGAGGCCACTCAGCCGGTGCTCCAAGTATATTATATGCCCTTTCGGCCAGGCTAGATGCATTGGCCTTCGATACCATCATAACATGTATTATTTCCATGGGTGGTAGGGATGTTTCGGTATTATTTGATTCAGGTTCTATTATTCATATGTGTCATCTATGTTTGCTCTTTTCCTCGTTATTTCTTCTAAGCCTTTGGGCATTGCTGTTCATGTGTGTTGTGAATCAGATCTACATGTTCTGTGTGGTCACTTTTTGTGGTTTTTATAGTATAGCAGATTTTCTGTTGCTTCATATGATCGATTTTGAGGTCATCTTGTTTATGGATTGGTTATCTCCAAATCACGCCGTCCTAGATTTCCATGCCAAGACTGTTTCACTAGCGATTCCAAGGTTGTCGAGATTGGAGTGGAAGGGTTCCACAATTGATACGCCTAGTTGGGTTATTTCCTTCTTGAAGGCTCAGCACATGATCGAGAAAGGGTGTTTCACTTATTTAGCATATGTTTGAGACACCACTGCAGAGTCTCCGACGATTGATTCAGTCCCGATAGTATGAGAGCTCGCCAATGTTTTTTCTTCTGATCTTCATGGCATGTCTCCAGATCGGGATATTGATTTATGTATTGTTTTGGCTCCATGCACTCAGCATATATCTATTCTACTATAACTGTATGGCTCCTAAGGAGTTGAAGGAGTTGAAGGAGCAGCTTGAGGAGTTGTTGGCGAAGGGGTTTGTTTGGCCAAGTGTGTCGCCTTGGGATGCACCAATTCTATTTGTGAAGAAAACGGATGAGACTATGCAGATGTGCATTGATTACCGCCAGATGAATAAACTCACCACCAAGAACAAGTACTCGTTGCCTCGTATTGATGATTTGCTTATCTAGTTGCAGGGTGCTAGGGTGTTCTCTAAGATTGACTTGAGATTAGGGTATCATTAGCTGAAGATTCAGGACTCAGATGTTCCGAAGACTGCATTCTTGACTAGATATGGCCACTATGAGTTTTTGGTGATGTCCTTTTGCCTAACTAATGCCACAACGGCATTTATGGATTTAATGAACATGATATTCAGGCCTTATATTGACTCATTTTCTATTGTCTTCATTGACGACATCTTGACATACTCACGTAACCTGGGGGAGCACGAGCAGCATTTGAGAGTAGTGCTTTAAACCTTGCGAGAGAAGAAGTTATATGCTAAGTTCTCCAAGTGCAAGTTTTGGCTAGAGTCAGTGGCATTCTTTGGGCATGTTGTGTAGGGAGAGGGTATTAAGGTGGATCCCAAGAAGATTGATGCGGTTTAGAGTTGGCCACGTCCTACCGCAGTGATCGAGATCAGGAGCTTCCTGGGTTTACCAGGTTATTACCGGAAATTTGTGCAGGGGTTTTCATCTATTGAATCACCTTTGACCGGATTGACCCAGAAGGGTGCTCCATTCCCTTGGTTCGATGATTGTGAGGAGAGCTTTCAAAGACTCAAGACAGCTTTGACTACAACACCAGTTCTTGTGTTGTCTTCCGGTTCATGGATGTATACAGTATAGTGTGATGTTTCCGCGTTGTCTTGAGATGTGCATTGATGCAGTAGGGGCGAGTTATTGCATATTATTCTTGTCAGTTGAAGGTTTATGAAAAGAATTACTGTGCACGATCTAGAGTTGGTAGCGATTGTTCATGCTCTTAAGATATAGAGGCATTATTTGTATGCGATGTCATGTGAGGTATACACTGATCATCGCATCTTGCAGCATCTGTTTAATCAGAGGGATCTTAATTTGAGGCAGCGTAGATGTCTTGAGTTACTAAAGGATTATGACATTACCATTCTTTATCATCTGGTCAAGGCAAATGTGGTCGCGGATGCCTTGAGCAGAAAGGCGAAAAGTATACGCAATTTTGATTTCATTCGAGCAGAGGGGAGGCCACTATCTTGGGACATTCAGTCTTTGGCTAACAGACTTGTGAGGTTGGACATTTCAAATCCCATCCGAGTTCTAGCATGTGTGGTTGCTCAGTCTTTGTTATTGGGGCATATCAAGGCCCGACAGTTCGACGATCCACATTTGGCATTTTTCAGAGAGGCGGTACTTCAGGGAGGTTCCAGGGAGGTTTCTATTTGCGAGGATGGTGTGTTACGATTTTAGGTATGTGCATGTGTTCCTACTATTGATGGTTTTAGGGAGAGGATTCTAGAAGAGGCCCACAGTTAGCTATATCATTCATCCGGGTGACACGAAGATGTATCGTGACTTGAGGCAGCATTATTGGTGGCAGAGGATGAAGAAAGACATCGTGGAGTATGTAGCTAGATGTTTAAATTTCCAGCAGGTCAAGTAAGATCACCAGAGTCCGGGTGGCCCACTTCAGCATATGACTATTCCAGAGTAGAAGTGGGAGCGCATCACCATGGATTTCGTAGTTGTGCTGTCGTGGACTTTGCGGAAGGTTGATTCAGTATGGGCCACTGCAGATAGATTGACCAAGTAGGCTCACTTCATTCCAGTGGCGACTACTTATTCAGCAGAGAGGTATGCTCAGATTTATTTTCGGGAGATAGTCGATTGCATGGTGTGCCGATTTCCATCATATCCGGCAGAGGCTCTCAATTCACTTCTCATTTTGAGAGAGCCGTTCAAAACAAGTTGGGGACCCATGTAGATCATAGCATATCATTCCATCCTCAGACAGACAGGCAGTCAGAGCGGACAGTTCAAATTTTAGAGGATATGCTTAGAGCATGTCTGATTGACTTTGGAGGGCAGTAGGATCATTTCTTGCCTTTACAGAGTTTGCGTACAACAACATCTATCGGTCTAGCATAGAGATGGCTCCATACAAGGCTTTATTGGTCGACGTTGCCGTTCTCCTATAGGGTGGTTTGAGCCCAGTGAGGCTAAGCTACTTGGTACAGATTCGGTATAGGATGCCTTGGATAAGGTGAAGTTGATTCAGGAGAGGCTTCGCACAACACAGTCCAAACAGAAGGGTTACGCGAATCAAAAGCCGCGTGATGTATCATTTATGGTTGGCAAGAAGGTTTTCTTGAAGGTCTCGCCCATGAAAGTCAGTATGAGGTTCGAGAAGAAGGGCAAGTTAAGCCCAAGATTTATAGGCCCGTTTGAGGTGTTGAGGCTAGTTGGGGAGGTGGCCTATGATCTTGCTTTACCGCCAGTTTATCGGGAGTTCATCCTGTTTTTCATATATCGATGCTTCGGAGGTATCACACCAGCCTATCCATTGTGTTGGACTTCAGTACTATCCAGTTGGATGAGAGTTTGGGTTACGAGGAGGAGCTAGTTTCCATTGTTGATAGACAGGATCGCCAGTTAAGGTCCAAGAGGATTTCTGTGGCGATGGTCCACTGGAGGGGCCAACTGTTTGAGGAGGTGACCTAGGAGTACGCGAGGACATGCGGAGCAGATATCCCTAATTATTCAGCAGTTCAGGTACTTTGCTATGTCCGTTCGAGGACGAACGTTTGTTTAAGAGGTAGAGAATGTAACGACGCGACTAGTCATTTTTCCTTTTAGGACACTGTTCCCTTAAATAAAAATTCCTGTGCTTGCTTTAGCTAAATTATGACTTGCGGGGATGGTTGGTTCGGGAGTTGGAAGAGTTTTGAGTGAAATATGCTCAATTACTTCTTTAGGATTCTCTTAAAAGACCAAGTTTGACTTCAGTCAACTTTTTAGAAAAGCGGACCCAGACTCTTGATTTGGCGATCCCGGAGGGTCCATGAGAAAATATGGGACCTGGGCGTATGCCCGGAATCGAATTCCGAGGTCCCTAGCCCGAGTAATAAACTTTTATTTGAAATTTTTAATTTGAAGTTTTAAAGAATTAAAGAAACCAAGTAATCGTCGATTTCTAGGTATCGGGCTCGAAATTTTGTTCTAAATCTTGGTACATGTCCGACATATCAGTTAAGACTTGCCTGTAAAATTTAGTGTCAATCCCAGTAGTTTAAGGGCGTTTTGACCCATTAGAGGATAATTAAGAAGTTGAAGTTCATTAGTTTGAGTCATTTGGTTTTAGGGGGTGATATCTAGATTCATCGCTATTTTGAGTATTCCGAGGGTTCGAGTAAGTTTTTTTCATGATTTCAAACTTGTTGGTATATTCGGGTGGGGCTCGGGAGCCCCGAGCATCACGGACGAGGCTCGAGTGAAGTAAGAAAGCTGGAGAAGAGCAAAGTTGCTGCTTCTATCATAACCGCATCTGCGGTTCTAGGGCCGCAAATGCGGGACCACAAGTGTGGTCCAGTCTTCGCAGAAGTGGACAAGTGGCCAGACCACGAAAAACCGCCGAAGCAGGCCTCAGACCACAGAAGTGGTCCCAACCACTTTCGCCCAGTCCCGCATATGCGGTCATATTTTTGCAGGTGCGGGACCGCAGATGCTGTCCCTGAACCTCAGATGCTGTCCCTAAACCGGAGATGCGGAAATCGTTGTGTAGTGAGGTTCATTTAATTCGAGTTCAAAGACCATTTTTATCAATTTATACTCATCATTTGGGCGATTTGGGATCTTTTTAGAGAAGGTTTCAACTTAGCATAAGAAGGTAAGTTATTTCAACTTATTCTTAATTTAAATACATGTATATTAGGTAGATTAAAATCTAAAAACTATGTGAAATCAAAGGGTTAGAGCTAAACCTAGGGTTTTAATAAAACTAGGATTTAACCATAAAATGTGTTATGAAATGAACTAGAAATCATATATTATTGTTCCTTAGGTTGTAGAGAACAACTTTCTTTGAAAAATCTTGGAATCCGGGCACGTGGGCCTGGGGTTGGAATTTAGGAAGCTTGTGAAAAAGGTTGGGAAATAGTTAGAATTCAATCTTGTAAGCCAATATTGACTAGGTCTTACTTCATTTAACTAGTTTGTGATCGTTCTGCTCCGAATTGAGGGCTTAGGGCTTGTTCTTGATATTGAAAGTGCGCGTTGGAGTGAGGTGGGTCTCCTTTCTAACCTTGTAATTAAGAGGGAATTGTCCCCATAGGCATAATAATTGAGAATTTTTCTACTAAATACGGGGGCTATGTATGTACTAGGTGACGAGGATCCGTGCGTAGCTACTATGATATTAATTACTTGGATAGTTTAGGACCCACATCATGCCTAATTTGGGAAAATCTTTGAACTGGATTGCTAATATGGTCATTCATGATATGATATAGACTAGGGAGAAATAAAAAGTGAACATGTGAACTTGTTGAACATTTGTAAGAGTTTAATTGTATATAAATGAGCCTTTGTGTGCATTCTTGATGTTTTCTTGATATTTATTGATCGGACCGATCGCCTCGGTGTAAATAGATGCATCTATGGTTCGTGTCGTTTGACCTTAGGCAGTGCACAAATTCTTTTCTGTTGGAGCGGACTGTCGACCTCGGCACGATTGCGCATGACATATATGTTAAAGCTTACACATGACATGTTTTCTTGCTAAGTATATGAAAAATTTAAATGGCTAATTGAAACACGGTCAAGAACATGATTATTGCTTCTCATTATAACCTGTTGATTATTGGTGACTTTCATGCTTAGCATGGCACATTATTATATTATGTTGACCCTAGTAAGTATCAAGTCGACCTCTCATCTCTACTTCTTCGAGATTAGACGGGATAATTACTGGGTACATATTGCGTAGGTACTCATACTACACTTCTGTACTTAATTGTACATGATCTGAGGCAGGTACATCTGTTTACCAGTCCGATGTGCGTCCTTGAGCTAGTGATAGAGAATTCCATGGTGAGCTGCTTCCTTTCTATGCGCTAAGCAGCCGGATGGAGTCTTCCTTTACTTTTGATGTCTTTCTTTATCTCAGGCTAAAGGATAGAGATATTCTTTTGTGTATTCTACTTGATGCCCATACTTGTGACACCAGGTCTTGGTACACACACATTGGTAGACTTACATTTTGGGTTATATAATCATGCCACTTACATTATTTATCGATTTTGGTTTGAAATCCAAATTGGAGTATTTATTTCACTTAATTATGTTAAAAGTAACATAAGGATTTAGTAATGTTTCCGCGTTGGATTTCCTTTGCAACGGTATCGGGCACCTTCATGACCTATTACGGAAATGAGTCGTGACACTCGGAGAGGATCTGGATAAAAGGGATCAGGGGCTGATGTAGTCCATTTGTAAGTGCACTGAGTCTAATGAGCTACTTCGTGCTAAGGACTAAGAACTTGAGTTTGGAAAGGGGGTCGCAGTAGAGTGTGAGCACATTCAGGCAAATGTGATGTCATTACAAGCTGAACTCAATCAAAATGCTTCCAGAGTTGAAGCTTTGAGTGTAGAGTGGATGGGGAAGTTAGCCTAGTTGGAGAGAAAAGTAGCCGCGTTGTAGAATGCCGATAACGCTCGGGCATCCGCTTTAGCGAGAGCTACGATGTTGGAGGACACTATCCGCGTACTTTAGTCTGAATAGGAGTCCGAGAAGGCAACGACCATGCCAAGGGAGGCGAGGTTCAAAGAGAGCATTGGAAAGATTGACCAAGAAGCTTCAAACTTGGGAGATCAGGCTGCAATCCTCGATGCTGAAAAGGCGTAATTTTTGGCCCAAATTGAATCTACCTCCGCCGCTGTTCCTCGCCACTTGCACGGGTTTTATGTTTACATCGAGGCTCAACGATAAATATACAAGGGCAGCTGGGAGGCGAAAAGTATTTCTGAGGCTGCTTATGAAGGATTTCGGGTGAAGGCACAAGAGGTTCGTGTCAATTACGGTTACGATCCTGCGATACCGGAGGTCCGCGAGGATGCTGGTGTTGATGAGGAGTTTCTTGAAGACAATGATGGGTAGAATGGCTGTGATTACACCGAGTGACAAGTTTTTACTGCTTTAGTATTTTTTTTGTTCTTCATTTTTGTCTCTTTTTTTTAATTGGGCCCGTTTTACCTCAGCATTTTCGCGAGTGCCTCCACCAAAATGCCCATTGATAGTCAAAATCGTCATCATCTCAATGAATTTATTAAATTCGTTGTCACCTTTTTTCTTGGCCAACCGTTGGGGATAGGGCAGAGGAGGCCGGGGCAAGGGTTCCTTGGCTTTGGGCACCACCAGTTCGGGCATATCAATCACGTGTTCCCTAGACGAGTTCACGGCCTCTTGTGTCTCCTCCCCAACCTCATTAATATCAATCAGCACGTTGTCTCTCACACTTGGTTCAACTATATCTTCAACCACCAAAGGCATTTCATCATCTCGTAACTCATCTTCAATTCTACCAAATTCATTTCCCGAAGAACTAGACCCTTGATATTGAAATGGCAGCGGGTTGTTCGGTTTTTGAAAGTTTCATTGGGGTCTCCATTGTTGATTCCCTTGATTACATCTATTCCCTTGATAGTTGTTGAAGTATTGGACTTCCACACTTTGATCATCATAGCATTCATTCGAATAGCCACCAACATCATCATAGTTATCAAAATTTCCTTGAGGTTGTTGCCGTCTTTTCCTCCTTTTGATATTCACTCCTTCCATTTCATTGACTTGGTGTGAGTTTTGAACTTGTTGTAACTACGCCTTAGCCAACTGATTCATTGTTGTTGTAACTTCGGCAATGTCTTGTCCGTGATCATGTAACTCCTTATAAAAATGTATGACATTAGGATCACCTTGAGAAACATTAGCCCGGCTTCGCCGTGGAGCTGCACGGTCGTGACCATTTCTGTACGGTCTGCGTGGCTGTGTCTGAGGCTAGGGATTCCAGGGTGCGGCCGCATGCCATTTTTGTGCAGTCCGCTGCTGGGCCCCAGAAAGGCCTATAAATCCGAAATTTTAGCCATTTTTCTGTTGCTCAGAAACCCAAAACCTAATAGGCGATTTTCTAAACAACTTTTCTTCTCCAAAACGATTGGTAAGTGATTTCTAACTTAATTTTTCTACTGTTAAACATCTTTTTACATCATTTCAACTTCAAACAAAGATTTTTGAAAATGGAAATTTGAGATTTGGGATAGAACCTAGGTTTTCATAAAATTGGGGGTTTGGACCTCAATTTGGGGTCCAATTTCAATTCTAGTTATAGATATGAGCTCGTGGGGGAATGGGTAACCCGGTTTTGGTTTGAACCTCGAGTTTTGACCACGTGGGACCGAGGGCATTTTGGGAATTTTTAAGTAAAACTTTGGAAATTTCATTCTAATGCATCTAAATTGATTTAACTAGCATTTGTTGATACATTTTAGTAAATTGTGGTTAGATTTGACCGGTTTTGAAGCGAATTCGAGGGGTAAAGCTATTCTAGAGGCTTGAGTTGAGTTGGAAGCATTCGAGTTAAGTGTTTGGTCTAACTTTGGCTTGAGGGAATAGGATTAGGTTGTTAATTGCTATGTGCTACATGGAGTCGGTGTATAGGTATGGTGATGATTACCTATGTGCCCGAGTCAAGCATGACCGTGTTGTCCTTTTGTTATTAAAAAATGCGAAAGAAGTGAATAATTGAGATAAATTCTTGTTATGAGAGCTATGAAATGAAAGATTAAAAGTAAATGAACTAAAGCTGAGTTGTTGTTAATTGTTTCCCTTGCCGGGACTAGTTGTTAATTGTTTCCTATGCCGGGACCTGTTGTTAAATTGTTTCCCTTGCCAGGACTTGTTGTTAAATTGATTCACTTGCCGGGACGGTTAATCTTGTTGTTTACTCCTTTCCCCAATTTTGAATTATTGTTTGGGGAAAGTTGAGCGTAAAGCATGATGGGTGATACCGTGCATTTATTGATTTCCTCCACAAGATGGAGTAGTGATTTCATCCACAAGATGAAGTGGTATACATTGATTTCCTCCACAAGTTGGAGTGGTATTTATTGATTTCCTCCACAAGATGGAGTGGTGATTTCCTCCACAAGATGGAGCGGTATATATTGATTTCCTCCACAAGTTGGAGTGATATTTATTGATTTCCTCCACAAGATGGAGTGGAGATTTCCTCCACAAGATGGAGTGGTATACATTGATTTCCTCCACAAGATGGAGTGGTGATTCCCTCCACAAGATGGAGTGGTAAATATTGATTTCCTCCTAAGATGGAGTGGTATTTATTGATTTCCTCCACGAGGTGGAGTGGTGTTATTGATTAGGTGAGGACGAGAGTAAAAGCACGATGGGTGGTGCCGTACAACTTTGTTTGATTGGCTTATCTTTTTGGTGTTCCTTATCCCGTGTTCCTTTCTTAGTTGTTGATTCATTGATTTTATCTTATTTAAATGTTATCTATTCAGTTCCATCTCTTAATTGTACAAGTTATATTTGAACTGTTATTTCACCCAGCATGTCCCCTTCCCTTTTATTGTTTGAATTCTTGTTTTCCTTTTCTGTTATCGTATATATCTGTACAAGTTGTTTATGGTAGGTCCGGTTATTCTCGTCACTACCTCGCCGAGGTTAGGCCGGATTACCAGCACATGGGGTCGATTGTGCTGGTACTACGCTTCTGTGCCTTTTTGTGCACAGGTCAGGACCCAGTTTACGGACCGCAGCTTTAGACCGGGAGTGATCCTTCGGTCCAGAGGCTCCGAGGTAGTTCACTGGCGTTCGCGAGCCCCGAGTCTCCTCTATCTTTCCTAGTTTCTTATATTTGTACCGAACAGACTCCAGTTGTATTTTCTTTCAGGCTATTATTTTTAGTATTCTTTAGTTGTCGGTGAGCAGTGAGATCCTGGGTAGAGACAGGTTGTCAGTTTCCGCATCTTGTTTTATTATTATTGTTATTAAAAGTCTTCTGCATGCTTTAATTAAATATTCTAGTATTTAAATGATTTTGATATAAATTGTGAAAATGATTATAAAGGTTGGCTTGCCTAGCTTCGACAGTAGGCGCCATCACGACTCCCGATAGTGGGTAAATCCGCGTCGTGACAATATTAACCTTAATTCTTATTGAAAATATAACAAACTACTCCTAGGCTCTTCACTCCAAGAAAAACTTTGGAAAAAAAAATTTAATTACTTCTTGATATTTAAAAAAATGAAATACTCTGGACCATACAAAGTCAAAAAATCAGTTAAAGTGAACCGAAGGAAATATCATTTTTTTAATAGTTTTGAAGTGGTTACGGAGTTGATTAATAGAAGTAACTAAAACTATATATGTGAGTGCACAATGTAGGTAATAAACAATCATGAGACACGTTATAAGTAATTAATTAGCTGATCATGTGGCTTAGCTAATTAATTATCAAAGTCAAGTTTACGCCAAAAAAAAAAAGAAGAAGAAGACACTTTCGCTAATTCACACACTATTTTCTATTACTCCGTTACTATCATTAGAAAAAGAGGGAAAAAAAAAATTAACTCAAGAACCGAAGCAGATTATACCCTATTTGACCCAACTGGGATTTGGTTAGAAAGGAAGTTGGTGCAGCAAACTCTTCAACTTTTCACCAGTCAGACAAATTAAAATTTTTTTTTCTATTTTTTTAATCATCTGGTACTCGAAATTCATAAGGTGAGCTTTGACGTAACGGGTAAAGTTGTTGTCATGTGACTAGGAGGTCACGTGTTCGAGTCGTGAAAACAAAATCTTACAAAAATACAAGATAATATTGTGTACATATATATAAATATTTATAATAATGCCCTTCCTCGAACCATGCACATAATAGGAGCTCAGTATGCCAAACTGCCTTTTTTATTATCCATGCCTCCTATTCATTGTCCTCTATATTGTGGAGGTGACAAGATGTAAAGGTAAGGGATGGAGAGGATATTGAGCTTTTCTTAATGTAATTTTCAAATGTTAAAAAACAGATAATTTTAGTCGAATTATTTGATTAGGAATAATTGAATAAATTAATGCCGTTTGTCACAAGGAAGGTAATTGCATAATTATTTATTTTCCTTGTGAATATTATTTAATTAGTATTTTTTTTTGTGAAACATTAGTTAATATTCTATTAATTTACACTTTCCAAATTTTAATTTTCTTGTTTTATTCCTTTTCATAATTAAAATATTTTAACACTGTCACCAAGACAAGGGACGAGCCTATCCACAACATTGGGAAAACAGATAGGTTAGGTTCAGACATCAAGGGAAAAGGGTTCTTGTTTAACAAGAAAGTTGCCTATAAAAATTAATATCAACGTGATTATTGTATCTGAAAGTTAATAGTATTGACTTTATTAGGAGCAGTCCAAAATGAGTTATACAAGTTGAAATAAAGTCTAATATTTCCAGTTTAAAATTTTTATTATATTATCGATCTGTATATACAAGTTATATCCTTTTCTGATGGAGTATACAATATGTGAAAATGTGAATGTTTAGTTTCTGCATGGGTATGAACACAGGTACGTGGCAACTAGAATCATACAAAATCTTAGTTTAGATGTAGTATTGGGTGAAAACCCAACACAGCAAGCAAATAAGTTGTTTAGCTGACAGTAACACAATGTTGAATCTTACTAAATAATTCTCTTCTAGTTACATCACTTCCTCTTTTAAACTAATTCTACTTATCTTTTTGTAAATTAAGTTGGTTTACCAGACAAGGAAACTTTGTGGAAGAAGCAATCTTTATATGGATGAAAATTGAAGTGTTACTTTCCAGGAGAAAACCTTAACTAACTTACCGATAAGAGTTGTGGTGGAGTGATAAGTATTCATTCTTCTTCAACGAGAGGTTTCTGGCTCGAACCTTGGGTACATATAGGTTAATGAGATTATGAGTCTCGGGTCGTAACATATTGGCACATATATGGAATCTCCTTTGTTAGAGACTTGGGCATATCTAGATTAATGTATATGGATTCATGTGAACCAATATGTTACGATCCAAAATCTCACCCATCGTAATGATGCCTATCTCAATACTAAGAAAACCGACAACCTCAATAAATCACAAAATTCTTTTATGTTGAAAACATAATAAATAAAGTTAAGAGAAAATCTCACAATTTCTGATACTAAATACTGAGTCTCCATACAATACACCCCAAAACCCCGGTGTCACGAAGTACATGAGCATCTAAATATTAACATAGACTAACTAATAAAAGAACATTGTTTAGAAATATAGAACAATGCGAATAACTGAAAGGAAAGAGAAAGTCAAGGTTTGCGGACGCCAAGAAGCTACCTCGATAGTCTCCAATAGATAAATCTCCGAAATCTAGCAACCGTTGTATCCGAAAGTACATGGATCTACACATGAAGTACATAGTATAGTATAAGTACAACCAACCCAATGTACTCAATAAGTAATAAGAGTAACCTTTAGGCTGAAAGTAGTGACGAGCTCAACAGGTAAAGTCCGATGTAAAATTAATAGTACAGAAATGTAGGCATATTATAAAGTTCAACAGATGAACCCAATACAAGAAAACTAAATCAACTCTGAATGATATGAGGAATATAACATCTCTACATCAACATGCCAATGTACAGGCTGTGTATGGTACACTATCTTGGAAGGCTCGCGTACTCACACTCTCAGAGTACTCAATCACTTAATATTGTATGGGTCAGGTCCAACCCAGGGAAGATCCACCCCTCAATATAAATAGCAACAAAGTCGCTCAGTAGTCTATAGGGTCAATCTACCCCAGGGAACTCCATCCCAAATATAAATATATAGGGCAACTCCATGCCTAGGGAACTCCATCCCAAATATAAATGTATAGGGAAACTCCATCCAAGATATAATATCCAGTGCGCTCACCATGTGGGGTGAACACACTGGAGGGGCTCCTTCAGCTCAAACACTATACTAAGCCAGATTCAGGCATAAAGAAATGAAAATATGCTGAATTGTGCAGCCCGATCCCATGAAGATCACTCACAATAAGGCCCTCGGCCTCACTTAGTCACTAATTTCTCTAGTATCTCGTGCTAAATATGTCATGAATCATTCCAACATGATGATATGTTGTACCAATGAATGACAACAGATACGGAGATATGATATGCAAATGATAGATGTGACTAAGTTCACGATTACAAATTAAACAAATAACTTAACAGTAATATGACCTTTTTTGGTCCCAAAAATATCGGCACATGGCCTAAGCATGATTTTAACATGAGCCTCGACTCAATTTCTCTAAGACATAGAGCATAGGTGGATATTTACATGATAATTTAGTTATGAAACTCCACGAAATCAATTAGGTCAAAATTTCTATGGAGTATGCCGACACGCCCTTCACCTAGCATATGCATCACCTCCAAACTAATCACATAATACGTATTTCGGGAATTTATACCTTTAGAATCAAGTTATAAGTGGTATTTATCTCAAACCGTAAAATTCTTTATTCCATAATCTTTTTCCTCGCGATTCGGTCTCGAACGCCTCAAATCTAGTCACAAATGATTCGATACAATCAACATGAGGTATAGGAATAATTCCATATGAAAAATTCTAAATTTTACTATAAAATTCAAAAAATTCAACAAAAACTAAACAGTGAGATCCATGCCTCGGAACCCGACAAAAGGTATAAAGTATGAATTCCCATTCAACCACGATTCCAATCATACAATTTTTACCAAACTCCGGCACAACTCGACCTCCAAATTCTCAAATCTTATTTCAAATCCTACCTCCAAATTCTCGAATTACACTTCAAAAATATGTAATATAGTCGAAATATTCGATGATAATTCAATATTATTAAGTAAAATGATCATAAGTGACATACCTCAACAATCCTCTAAAATCTCGCTCAAAAATCACACTAAACAGTGCTTGAAAGGTACAAAAATGAGAAAAAGTCTCGAACCCTTCGTCTTATACACTATCCAGTGTTTCCACACCTATGACTCACTTGGACGCATCTGCAGTCTCGCGGGTGCGAGAATTCCCTTTGCTTCTGCGGTTTCCAAAACTTCTACAGACAAGAAGTCCTTCTGCGGACTCGCTTTTGCAAGAAGCGGTCCGCTTCTGCAAAGCAGCCTCGCCCTTTTTATTTCAGCTTCTGCGGTCGACCAGTCGCATCTGCGACCTTGTAGGTGCAGCAAAAATCTTCTCACTTGTTCGAAATGCCCAACCCCTACTCCTGACCTCTTTTACGATAGCCCTTGCACACATGCGGCGTTGCACCTGAGATCAAAGCTTTGCAGGTGCGATTATACCAGTGGCGGATTCAGAATTTTTAAATCATGGATGCTTAATTATTTTTTATCTGAAAATTAATATTGATACTGGGTGCTCAAGTAATATATTTATATGAATTACTAATTATTTTATATAAATAATAGTGTGTGACTCCAAAAGTAATTGGTTCTTAAGCACCCAAAACCAATAACATGCATTCGCCACCAGGTTACACCATAGTCAAAAATTCCAATAGTAGTTTTAAGTCCAAATTTGATTCGTTAACCATCCAGAATCCACCCAAGCCCTCCCCCCTCCCCCCTCCCTCCCCCTCCCCCCACCCCCCGTGGGACCTCAATAAAATATACCAGCAACTCCTAAAACATGACATGAACTTAGTCAATGCCTCAAATCACATTAAACAACATCAAAAATACGAACCACACCCCAATTCAAGCCTAATCAAAACTATGAAACTCCAACTTCTACATCTGGTACCGAAACCTACCAAGTCAATTTCGATTGACCTAAAATTTTGCACACAAGTCATAAATGATACAACGTACATATTCTAATTTTCAGAGTCGTATTCCGACCCCAATATCAATAAAGTCAACTCCTTGTCAAAGTTAAGCTTTAAATCATCAATTTTTTATTTTCGCCATTTCAAGCCAAATTTAACTACGGTCTTCAAAATAAATATCGGGACACACTCATATGTTCAAAATCACCATACGGAGGTAATGAAACCATCAAAATTTTATTTCGGGGTCATTTACGCATATTTCAATATCCGGTCAATTATTTTAACTTAAGCTTTAAATCTTGGGACATTCTGAAACCTCTCTGACAAGTCACAAAATTACAATTAGGCATAAAATATTCAGTAAATGGTGAAACAAGGCTGTAATACTCAAAATATCGGCCAGGTCATTATACCATACTCCTCTCCCTAAACTATGTATAACAATATTATATTTCTTTAATATTACAAAAATACATGTGCGTGCACTCATGCTCAAAGACTCATATGGTGCAATAATTACTTGATGCACCTATACAAGTGAAATTGACATTTCAAATCCCACTCTAGACGGTCCTATTTTCAGCATAAAGGATAGATATATAAGTAAAGTCACTAAAATTTCAAAAAAGAATATAATTTTAAACTTATAATTTCAAAAATGTAGTGGGTTCATAGTAGACATTTTAATTTAATCCGTCAAGTATAAATTCTTCATTCACCTCGTCATAGTAGTGCACTCATCCTTTTGAAATTAAGGATCCGCCTCGAGTTAGCGAATGCTTTATCCCATTGTGAAACTTTTCGGGGCAAACCTGAATTTAATTCGTTCATGTAAAAAAGATCAAAAAATTTTCTTGAAGAAGGGTAAATCAAGGTTAAAATTTCTTTGTGTTATGAATAATATGTACATTGGATACATTGGATACTACATTGTATGTTACATTGGATGCCCATATTGTGAATATCTTAAAGATTAAATCTCTTATTTTATGTCCATTATCTTTACTTTTTATGCCTATAAAAGGCTATGTAATTGCAATGAAAATATACACCAAAGTGAAAGAAGAAAACTTCTCCCTTCTTTCTATCTCTTCTTATTTACATTTTACTGCATTACTTTTATAACACGTTATCAGCACGAAGCTCTAATTTTATTCTTAATTCCAGCTAAGTTGAGCCATATTTTATTAAGGTATGTATCATTATAATCATTTTATTTATGGCAGTACATATCATATACTTAATTCTTACAACCTAAATTTTTCTTTGCAATTTTTGATAATTTACATCATTCATGTTGTTGATCTATTTTCAGTCTGTTTCATTTTCTTGGTAATCATATTATTTTTCACACCTGACACAATACCATTAAGAAAAAATGTATGCATATGTATGTAGTGTATACATTATCTAGTCAGTGCAACTAATAAAACGTTTAATTATATATATATATATATATATATATATATATATATATATATCAATAATATAAAGTGAAATGAAACAATATATAGTTTCTGCATGATAAAATGAAATAGAAGATTGCTAACATGATATAGCTTTATTTTCATTTCTTTTACCTTAATCGTTTTGTTTCATTAATTTTTTATTATTATAATTATTTCTCCAACTCATTCATCGTTTATGATAGTTTTCACTATGTCAAATTTATCAAACTTGAAGTTGTGGCACTTGAAATCACCGGGAAGAATTATTTATCATGGGTCCTTGATGCTGAAATTCACCTTGACGCGATAGGTCTTGAAAATAAGATTATACAAGGAAATGAAGCATCAAATCAGGATAAAGAGAAAGCCATGATTTTCTTTCGCCATCATCTACATGAATGGTGAAAAATTAAATATTTAACCGTAAAAGATCCACTTGAATTGTGGATTAATTTGAAGGATCAGTATGACCACCTAAAACTTACGCTATTACCGAAAGCTCGGTATGAGTCGATACATTTACGGTTGCAATACTTTAAAACCGTAAATGAGTATAATTCTGCTATCTTTAAAGTAAGTTCTCTATTAAAATTATGTGAAGACACTATCATAGATGAGGACTTATTGGAAAATATATTTTCTACTTTTCACGGTTCAAATGTGGTGCTACAACAACAATACTACGAAAAAGGTTTTAAGAAATATTCCGAGTTAATCACATGCTTACTTGTGGTAGAGCAGAATAATACTCTATTAATAAAAAATTATGAAGCCCGTCCCACTGGGTCAGCTCCATTTCCGGAAGTAAAATGTTGTAGCCGCACATGCTAAGTTCACATGATAAGTTTGAAAGAAAATAAAATAATTACCGTGGTCATGGACATGGTCGTAAATGTGGACGTGGCAGGGGGAGAAACAATTATCGTCATTATGGTGAAAATAAATTGAGAACACACCACACACTATTTTAAAATATAAGATATATTTCTCTTATTTAGCAATAAAAGAAGCGAATGTTAATACAATATCTGGTAGTACAAGATTAATTGAAGGTTCTGGAAGAGCCAATTTATTACTACCAGGAGGAACAAATTTGGCTATTAATGAAGCACTGTATTGTAGTAAATCTCAAAGAAACTTATTAGGTTTCAAAGATATTCGCAAAAATGGCTACCATATTGAGACTACAAATGATGAAAAGATTGAATATCTTTATATTACTACAATAATGTCCGGTAAGAAATATGTACTTGAAATGTTATCCGCTCTTTCCTCCGTTTTATACTACACAAGTATTATCAGGATTGAAACACATGTCGTAGTAAACAAGAAGTTTACTAATCAAGATAATTTTTTTATTTGGCATGACCGGTTGGGCCATCCTAGTTCTAATATGATCCGTAAAATATTTGAGAATTCACATGGACATGCAATAAAGAATCAAGAAGATTCTTCAATTTAAGGAATTCTCTTGTGCTGTATGTTCTCAAGGAAAATTAATTATTAGACCGTCAACTATTAAAGTTAGGATGGAATACCCTGCATTTCTGAAAAATATACAAGGTGATATATGTGGGCTCATTCACCCTCAATGTATACCATTCAAATAATATATGTTTTTGATAGACGCATCTACAAGATGGTCACATGTGTATTTACTATCAACTCGCAATATAGCATTTGCGAGATTGTTGGCTCAAATAATAAAGCTAAGAGCACAATTTCAAGATTATGCAATTAAGACAATTCGTCTTGATAATGCATGAGTTTACATTCCAAGCCTTTAATGATTATTGTATATTTCAACTGGGATAACAATTGAGCATCCGGTTGCTCATGTTCATACACAAAATGGTCTAGCAGAATCATTGATCAAACGCCTTCAATTAATTGCTAGACCAATGATTATGAGAACAAAACTTTTCATTTCAGTATAGGGTCATGCTCGCAGCATCACTTGTGCGGCCCACAAGTTATCATAAAGTCTCCTCATTGCAATTGGCTTTTGGTTAGGAGCCAAATACTTCCCATCTTAGGATCTTTGGTTGTGCGATATATGTTCCAATTGCTCCACCATAACGCACAAAGATGGGTCCTCAAAGAAGGTTGGGAATATATGTTGGATATGAATCTCCTTCAATTAAAAAATATCTAGAGTCGATGATTGGAGATTTATTTACGGTAAGATTTTCTGATTGCCATTTTAATGAATCAGTATAACCAACATTAGGGGGAGAAAATAAGCAGCTGAAAAAGAATATAGATTGGAATTTATTATCACTGTCTCATTTAGATCCTCGAACAAATCAATGTGAACAACAGGTTCAAACGATTATTCATTTGCAAAATATTGCAAATCAATTTCCAAATGCATTTAATGACCTACCAAGGGTGACCAAGTCACATATTCCAGTTGCAAATGCTCCAATTCGACTTGATATCTCGGCAGAACAATTAATTAAAGCAAATGATTCTAAGACATGCTTGAAACGTGGTAGACCAATCGGTTCTAAAGATAAAAATCCTCGAAGAAGAAAAGGACAAATGATCAAAGTGAACATAACATGGAGGTAGTGGCTCAAGAAGAGCCGCAAGACGTAATAAATGATAAGACCATAGAGAAGGTCCAGGTACCTGAAAATAATGAGAATGAAGAGATGTCAATAAGTTACGTCTCAACCGGGAAAAGATTGAAACGAAATAATATTGTTATCGATAACATTTTTTTCTTATGTTGCTGTTGAAATAATGCAACATGATGAGGATCTTGAACCAAAATCTGTCGGTGAATGTAGATAGAGAAATGATTGGCCAAAATGGAAAGATGCTATCCAGGTAGAGTTAACTTCACTTGGAAAACTTGAAGTCTTCGGACCCATAGTTCGAACACCTGAAGGTATAACGCCAGTAGGGTAAAAATGGGGTATTGTGCGTAAACGAAATGATAAAAATGAAGTTGTTAGATATAAAGCACAACTTGTGGCACAAGTATTTTCGCAAAGACCTGACATTGATTATATGGAGACATATTCTCCCGTGGTGGATGCTATTACGTTCAGGTATCCTATAAATTTGGCGGAGCGTGAAAAACTTGGTATGTATCTAATGGATGTTGTCACAGCCTATTTGTATGGCTCACTAGATAATGAAATCTTTATGAAATTCCTGAATGATTTAAAGTACCTGAAGCATATAAAAGTTTTCGAGAAACTTGTTCAATAAAGCTTCAAAAATTCTTATACGGATTGAAAAAATCAGGGCGCATGTGGTATAATCTCGTGAGTGACTACCTATTAAAAGAAGGGTACAAAAATAATCCAATTTGTCCATTTGTCTTTATTAAAAGTTCTGGATCTGAATTTGTTATAATTGCCTTGTATGTTGATGATCTAAATATCATTGAAACTTCTGGAGAGCTTCCAAAAGCAGTAGACTATTTGAAGAAAGAATTTGAAATGAAAGATCTTGGAAAAGAAAATTTTTATCTTGGTCTACAAATTGAGTATATGAAAGATGGAATATTTGTCACTAAATCAACATACACCAAAAAGATTTTAAAGCGACTATATATGGATAAAGCACAACCATTGAGTACTCCGATGGTTGTGAGATCACTTGATATAAAGAAAGATCCATTCCGACCTCATGAAAATGATGAAGAGCTTCTTAGTGTCGATGTACCATATCTAAGTGCAATTGGGGCATTAATGTATCTTGCCAATAATTCCCGACCAGATATAGCTTTTTCAGTAAGCTTATTGGCAAGATTTAGTTTTTCTCCAACACAAAGACACTGGAATGGTATTAAATATATATTCAGATACCTCCAAGGAACCATTGATATGGGTTTATTTTATCCAAATGAATCCAAGCTATCATGATTGTTATGCAGATGCAGGATATTGTCTGATCCACACAAAGGTTGATCTCAAACAGGCTATTTGTTTACAAGTGGAGGTACAGCCATATCATGGCGTTCAACAAAGCAAACTATGGTTTCTACTTCTTCAAATCATGCAGAGATAAGAGCCACTCACGAAGCAAGTCGAGAATGTGTTTGGTTGAAATCAATAACTCAACACATTCAACAAATATGTGGTCTTTCTTCAAAAGATAATATTCCAACAATATTTTATGAAGACAATGTTGCATGCATATCTCAATTGGAAGGAGGATATATCAAAGGAGATAGAACAAAACATATTTCACCAAAATTCTTTTTCACTCATGATCTTCAGAAGAATGGTGAAATAGATGTACATCAAGTTCGTTCAAGTGATAATTTGGCTGATCTTTTCATTAAGGCATTACCAACCTCAACATTTGAAAAGCTGATATATAAGATTGTAATGCGTCGTCTTCGAGACATTAAGTGATTTTTCATCAATGAGAGTAACTACACGCTGCACTCTTTTCCTTAACCAAGGTTTTGTCCCACTAGGTTTTCCTGGTAAAGCTTTTAATGAGGCAGCAAGCAATGCATATTATAAATAACTATGTACATCCCAATTTTTTTTTGTAAGTTCTTAATGAGGCACATTATCTTACATGGACATCCAAGGGGGGGGGGGGGCGTTATGAATAATGTATACATTGGATACTACATTGAATGCTCATGTTGTGAATATCTGAAAGATTAAATCTCCTATTTTATGTCCATTATCTTTACTTTTTATGCCTATAAAAGGTTTTGTAATTACATTGGAAATGTATACCAAAGTGAAAGAAGAAAACTCTTCTCCCTTCTTTCTATCTCTTCTTATTCATATTTTACTGTATTACTTTTATTTTATAACAGTTTGGGATTTTTTTTAAAATAAATGTGTGCCGACAGCAATAAGAGTAGACAGAAAAGGAAAAAGAAAAAAAAATCCAGAGCATTGTTAGTAGTTTGACTAAATGTTGGGAACATATGCTGATACTCCATACATTCGTGATACATTCGTTCTAACTCATGGACATGCTTTTCTCCGTGAGAAATTTTTATAACCTCCAAAATATTATAATATATTTAAAATTACAAGTTTCGAAATTTTTATAACCACCAAAATATTATAATATATTTAAAATCATAAGTTTCAAATTTTTTATAACCATACATACAAATATTATAATATATTTTAGACTATAACTTTCAAAAATCTAACTTTTTTCCAATAACTCTACGATGATTCAAACTATGTCATAAATATAAAGGGATGAATACCTTAAAATTGGGTTTAGTTTTTTAAGAGGCAACTAAAAAAAAAAGATATTGGCTTTTCCCTTCTTACACGTAACACCATTAATTAAAGAAAGTGTTCTTAAGCATACTAGCTTCCTTCTAGAGTTGCGAAAACAAACAAAATAACAACAAATTAATTACTCATAAGTTCCATTAGATTTTCCCAATATTAAAAAGAATAACTAAAAGAAAACTAATTATCAGCATTAAACAAGTCAGATTACTTTCTTTCACTAGGCAGCCATAATTTTAATTTGAAGCACATGACCAGTTCCTTACGTCTAATACACGTGAATGTATATATTGAAGTAGTAGAAAGTTTGATGTTTTTTTTGTATTAATCAGCTTCTAAAATAGTCCAATTAGCTTTGGTTGAAATCCATAATAAAACAAGTGGGACCAAACAAATTATCTGCTAATTTCTTTATATCATTCTCACGTAGGGGTGTACATAGGTCGGGCCGCTTCGGAATTTTTAATTACCAAACCAAAGCAATTATCGGGTTATTAAATTTAAAGATCAAACCAAATCAATAAAAATAGGGTTTTTTCAATCTAGCTTTTTCTCAGATTTTTAGGATTTTTTTCCTAAAGTCTTCATAGCACAAAATATAAAATTTGTGCTCCAAATATTTCTTTAATGCTAGTAAGATAGAACTATATAAGGTATTTTTTAATAAAATAATATAAATATGAGATGAGTCATGGTATTGTACTAAAATATTCAAAAATAAGATAATAAAATCCCGTAAAATAAGTATTATTAATAAGTCATAATGAAAACAAATATAGTTTAAAATTAATAATAAGTTGCTACAATAAGTACGACTAATATATACTATTATTTACATGACCAAACACTAAAAGAGAAATAAGTTATACATTTTATCTAAACCACGAAAAAACTAAAACATAAATATCCAACACTGTTTTCATTCATAGTACAATTGAATTGAATGTATTTTATTAACATTAGTGTTGATTTTATATTGGTTTAAGATTTATTTGAGTTTTTTTTTTCTGAACTATAAAACTTATTTGAGTATCAAAAAATTATAAATACAAACTTGAAATAATACGTGAAAAGATAATACTATAAAAAAGTTTAATAACAATTTATAAACTACACTACAATAAATATTTTTATGTATTAAATGTATTTAAAACTTCTATACATATAATGTCGGGTTGGTTTAGTTTCGGATTGAGTTTTTTAGTTAAAAGCAAACCAAATCAAATATGATTGGTTTTTTTTCCAATACCAAACCAAATCATAGTCAGGTCTTTTTTCTCGGTTTAATTCGAATTATCGGGTTGGTGCGGTTATCGATTTTATTTGTAGACCCATATTCTCAAGGATGATATTTAGAGATTAGCCAATACTTATTTTATCCTAAAATTTTAACTAAATCTTGAAATTCAGAAAAACTCAAGACATTTTTGTTCAGAAAAATTAAGATTCAGGACGCACTGCTACTTCCTAAATAGCAGTCATTTAGAAGGACTATCGTGACGCCCCAAAGGGTCACTACCTGTGTCCTTATCAATTTTGTGCCTCTGAGGCCTTGAAAACCTCAATTAGAGCCGCCTAGATTTGCATGCGCAGTACGAGCGCGTAGACGGAAAGCTTAAATATGGAATTCTGTAAAAAATGCTAAGTTTTGAGTTTAAAATGAATAAATTTGACTTCGGTCAATATTTTTGGTAAACGGAACCGAATTCGTGATTTGACAGTTCCGGAGGATCTGCAAAAAAATATGGGACTCGAGCATATACCCGGAATCAAATTTCGAGGTCCCGAGCCCTAGAAATAAATTTTAAAAAAATTATTTTTCTGAAATGTTAAGGAAAATTGAAGTGAAATTTTATTAGAACGTATTGGTATCGGGCCCGTATTTTAGTTTTGGCGCCAGGTACAGGCCATATATATGATTTAAGACGTTTCAGTAAAATTTGGTTAATATCGGACGTCGTTTGACGTTTTTCGGACTTGAAATTCTAAATTTAAAACATAATGAAGTTTGAGGAAGAATTCTTGATTTTTGAGGTTTGATTCATTATTTTTGAGGTTATTTAGGCAATTTGATCGCTCGAATAAGTTCATATGATGTTGTTGAGTTAGTCCATGAGTTTGATCAGGAGCCCCGAGGACTCGGGTGTGATTCGGAGGTGTTTCGGGTTGGTTTTAGCCAAAGAAAAGTTGCAGAACAATGTTGTCATCTATGTCCAGTGATTTCCTCTATGCGATCGCATAAGAAGGGCCGCGATCGCATAGAGCAAACTTCAGGGGTTCACAAATCCTTCTATGTGATCGCATTCTCCTCTCCGCGATAACGTTGTATAAAGTCCACCTTTTATTTTTCTTTTATGCGATCGCGTGTTGTTGTTTGCGATTACAGTGCTTAGAAACTCCACTCTACGCGTTCGCAACCTTAAGTGCGCGATCGCAGTGCACAGCAAACCTTACCATATGCAATCTCTTTTCCATGATCGCATTGAACAAATTCGTCCAATTATTTTAATTCTTCAGAACAGAATTCAAATAGGATTTTCATAAAACTTCTCAAACTCTTTCTTCTCCAAAGATCTAGGGCGACCATTGAATCATCCTTTCACCATTAACTCTTGGGTTAGTAATTTGTAACTCGTATTCTTCATTTTTAATCAACATCTATTTAATTCCTAGGCCTAAAATAAGTAATTAAGGGTAGGAATTGGAGATTTGGGTAGAGTTAGGGTTTTTTGATTTTTTTTCTTGATTTAGACCTCGTTTTGGGGTTGAATTTAAAAATAAATTATATATTCGGGCTCGTGGGTGAATGGGTGATTTGGCTTTGGTCTGAACCTCGTGTTTTGACCAAGCAGGACCGGGGTTGATTTTTGGAATTCTGGGAAGAGTGGTTGGAAAGCTATATTAGGCATTGGATTCGATTTGTTTAGCATGTATTAATGTTATAAAGTCATTTATGTATATATACAATCTATTTGGAGCCGAATTCGAGGGAAAACGGTAATTGAGGATTGATTTGGCCGTGGAAGTTTGAGGTAAGTGTTTGGTCTAACCTTAGCTTGAAGGATTAGGAATTGAGTCTTATTTGGTACGTGCTAATTTTCGAGTATGACGTATAGGCATGGTGACGAGTATCTATACAGTTGTGTCTAGCATGACTGGTTAGTCTTTATATCGCGGATATTCTAATTTTGTTGTATCTCTCATGCCTAAATTGTGAGGAAAGGGAGTAAAAGCACGAAGGGTAATGCCGTGTACATTATTATGATACGATTGATTAGGTGAGAACGAGAGTAAAAGCACAAAGGGTGATGTCGTGCATTTGTTGATTTCTGATTCTTTGTTGGTATCCGAGTTATGTCGTTTCTTTCATTACTTGATGTTTTCTATTCGAAATTATTATCTCCCCCATAGCATGTTTCCCCCTCCTACATTGACTAGTTATTATTTGTATTTCTTTTCCACTGCATATACATATTTTTTTCTATCATTACTTGTTATTATTTGATTTTACTTCAAGGTTATAGATTTCCTTACCCTATTTGCCTTGTGATTGATGTTTGGGTGAGGAAGAGCATAAAGCACGAAGGGTGATGTCGAGCACAAAAGGACTCCTGGTCATTCTACCCGTAGTGTTATTTCGTGTGTGAAGGCTCGAAGTATGGTCGAGAAAGGGTGTTTGGCCTATTCGGCATATGTTCGTGATTATAGTGCAGAGGTCCCTTCTATTGATTTTGTGCCTGTTGTTCGGGAGTTTCATGAGGTTTTCCCGTCAGACCTGCCGGTTATGACGCCCGACAGAGATATCGACTTTTGCATTGATCTGGCTCTGGTCACTCAGCCCATTTACATTCTGCCATGTCACATGGTCCCGCCATAGTTGAAAGAGTTAATGGAACAGTTGCAAGACTTGCTTGAGAAGGTGTTTCATTAGACCTAGCCTTTCACCTTGGAGTGTGTAGATGTTGTTGTCAAGAAAAAGGATGGTTCGATGATTGTGCATTGATTACCAGTGGTTGAACAAGGTTACAATCAAGAATAAGTATACACTACCGAGGATTGATGATTTGTTCGATGAGCTTCAGGGTGCCAAGATATTTTCAAGGATTGATTTGAGATCTGGCAACTTTATGTTGAGCTTAGGAAATCCGATGTCCCTAAGACAGATTTCGCTCTCGGTACGGGCAATATGAGTTTTTGGTTATGTCATTCGGGTTGACAAATGCCGCAGAAACTTCTATGAATTTGATGAACCGAGTGTCCACGCCTTATTTTGACTCATTCGTGATAGTCTTCATTGATGATATTCTGATATACTCCCGTAGTTAGGAGGAGCACGAGCAATATCTCAGGGTGCTTCTTCAGACTCTAAAGAATAGTCAGCTATATGCAAATTATTTGAAGTGTGAGTTTAAGTAGAGTTTAGTTGCATTCCTTGGTCATGTTATATCGGCAGAGCATATTCAGGTTGACCCAAAGAAGATTGAGGCAGTCAAGAAACAAGCCTAGACCAGCATCAGCTACAGAGATTCAGAGTTTCTTGGGATTTGCAGGCTACTCTCATCGATTTGTGGAGGGGGTTCATCTATCACAGCCCCGATGATCAGGTTAACCTAGAAGGGTGCCCGGTTCAGATGATCGGACGAGTGTGAGGCAATCTTTCAGAAGCTCAAAACAGCTCTAACCACGACACCGATATTGGTTTTGGCCACATGTTTAGGGCCTTATACAGTCTATTGTGATACTTCCCATATTGGTCTTGGTGTAGTGTTGATGCAGGATGGCGAGGTCATTGCCTATGATTCGAGGTAGTTGAAGATTCGTGAGAAGAACTATCTAGTGCATGATTTGGAGTTGGCAGCCATTGTTCACGCATGGAAGATTGGGAGGCACTATTTGTGTGGTGTGGCAAGTGAGGTGTTCACTAATCACAAGAGTCTTCAGTACTTATTCAAGCAAAGGGATTTGAATTTGAGGCAGAGAAGGTGGTTGGAGTTGTTGAAGGATCATGATATCACTATCTTATATTACCTGGGAAAGGCCAATGTGGCGGGCGGTGCTTTGCGTAGAAAGTCAGCCAGTATGGAATGTCTTGCTTATATTCCGGTCGGTCAGAAGCCGCTTGCTTTGGATGTTCAGGCCTTATCTTGCACGGTTGCTTGCTCTTCATTGTTGGAGCGTATATGTGATCAGCAGTATGAGGATACCCATTTGTGAGTCCTTAGAGACACAGTGCAGCCCGGAGGTACCAGCTAGGTTATCTTAGATGATGATGGAATTTTGAGATTCAAGGGTCGAGTTTGTGTGCCTAATGTGGATGGGCTTTAAGAATTAATCTTAGAGGAGGCCCATAGCTTTCGGTACTCTATTCATCCGGGCGACGCAAAGATGTATCAGGATATGCGGCAGCATTATTGATAGCAAAGAATGAAGAAAGATATGGTTGCATATGTGGCTCAATGTTTGAATTGTCGGCAGGTTAAGTATGAGCATTAGAGACCTAGCGAATTGTTTCAGATGATTTAATTTTGCGAGTGGAAGTGGAAGCATATCACTATGGATTTTGTTGTTGGGCTCCCGCAGACTCGGAAGAAGTTCGATGCAATATGGGCCAGTGTTAATAGGCTAACCAAGTCAGCATATTTCATTCCTCTGGCAGTCTTCTATTCATCCGAGAGGTTACCTGAGATTTATATCCTGGAGATTGTTCATCTTCATGGTGTGCCTGCGTTTATCATTTCGGACCGAGGTAGCAGTTTACCTCGTATTTTTGGAAAGCAGTTCACTGAGAGTTGGGCACCCAGGTTGAGTTGAGTACAACATTTTATCTTCAGATGGACGGGCAGTCCAAGCAGACTATTCAGATATTGGAGGATATGCTCCGAGCTTGTGTTATTGACTTTGGAGGTTCGTGGATTAGTTCTTGCCTTTAGCAGATTTGCCTACAACAACAGCTGCCAGTCGAGTATCCAGATGGCTCCTTATTAGGCTTTACATGATAGGTGGTGTCGATCTCCGGTTGGATGGTTTGAGCCGGGAGAGGCTCGGCTGTTGGGTACGGACTTGGTTAAGGTGGCCTTGGGAAAGGTCGGGAACATTCAGGATAGGCTTCGTACAGCTCAGTCCAAGTAAAAGAGTTATGCAGACCACAAGGTTCAAGATGTGGCTTCTCTGGTTTGTGAGCAGGTATTGTTCCGAGTGTCACCAATGAAGGTCGTGATGAGATTTGGGAAGATGGGCAAGCTTAGCCCTAGGTTCATTGGTCCGTTTGAGATTCGTGGTCGGCTGGGAGAAGTAGCTTACAGACTTGCATTTCCGCCGAGCTTATCAGCCACGCGTCCAGTGTTTCATATGTACATGCTTCAGAAATATCATGGCGATTTAGTCTACGTGTTAAATTTCAGCACATTGTCAGCATGGACAAGGACTTGTCTTATGAGGAGGAGCCAGTTGCTATTCTAGACCGGCATGTTCGTCAGTTGAGATCTAAGAGTTTCCCCTATGTTCGTGTTTAGTGGCGAGGTCAGCCTCCTGATGCATCAGCCTGGGAGTCCGAGTCTGATATGTCGAGCCGTTATCGTCACCTATTCCCCGACTCAGGAACTTCCTTCTTCTGTCCATTCGAGGACAAACGACTATATTAGAAGTGGAAAATGTGACGACCCAAAGGGTCATCACCTGATTCCTTCTCAATTATGTGCCTTTGAGGCCTTGATAAACTCATTTAGAGTCGCCTCGATTTGTTGTGAAAGGTGTAACGTTTTGAGTTTAAAATGAATAAATTTAACTTCGATCAATATTTTTGGTAAACGTACCGAACCCATAATTTGACGGTCCCGTAAGGTCCGTAGAAAAATATGGGACTCAGGCATATGCCCGGAATCGAATTCCGAAGCCCCACCCCCGAGAAATAAATTTTTAAAGGAAATTATTTTTCTGAAATTGTTAAGAAAAATTGAAATAAAATTTGATTAGAACGTGTTGGTATTGGTTTCGGCGCCCACTACAGGTCTTATATATGATTTAAGATGTTTCAGTGAAATTTGGTTAAAATCGGACGTCGTTAGACGTGTTTCGGACTTGAAATCCTAAATTTGAAACTTAATGAAGTTTGAGGAAGAATTCTTTATATTTGAGGTTTGATTCATTGTTTTTGAGGATATTTAGGCGATTGTATCGCTCGGATAAGTTTGTGATATGTTTTTGAGTTAGTCCACGTAATTGGTTAGGAGCCTCAAGGGCTCGGGTGTGATTCGGAGGTGTTTCGAGGTGGTTTTAGCCTTAGAAAAGTTGCAGAAAAGTGTTGTCAATGTGTCCAGTGATTTCCTCTATGCGGTCGCATAAGAAGGGTCGCAATCGCATAGAGGAAACTTCAGGGGTTCACAAATCCTTCTATATGATGGCATTTTCCTCTCTGTGATAGCGTTGGATAAAGTCCAGTTTTCATTTTTCTTCTATGTGATCGCGTGTTATTGTCCGCGATCACAGTGCTCAGAAACTCCACTCTACGCGATCGTAACCTTAAGTACGCGTTCGTAGTGCACAGCAAACCTTACCCTATGCGATCGCAATCTCTTTTCTCCGATCGCATTGAAGAATTTTGCCCAGTTATTTTAATTTTTCAAAACAGAATGCAACCGGGATTTTCATAAAACTTCTCAAAATCTTTCTTCTCCGAAGTTCTAGGGCGACCATTGAAGCATCCTTTCACCATTAACTCTTGGGTTATTAACTTTTAACTCGTTTTCTTCATTTTCCATCAACATCTACTGTATTACTAGGCCAAAAACATGTAATTAAGGGTTGGAATTGGGGATTTGGGAAAAGTTAGGGCTTTTTAATTTATTTTTTTTTGAATTAGACCTCGTTTTGGGGTCGAATTTGAAAATAAATTATCTATTCTTGCTCGTGGTGCATGGGTGATTTGGTTTTGGTCCAAACCTCGTGTTTTGACCAAGCGGGCCCGGAGTTAATTTTTGGAATTTTGGGAAGAATGGTTGAAAAGCTATAATTAGGCATTGGATTCGATTTCTTTATCATGTATTGATGTTATGAAGTCATTTATGTATAGATACGATCGATTCGGACACGAATTCGAGGGGAAAAGAGGTAAATTAGGATTGATTTGGTCGTGGAAATTTAAGGTAAGTGTTTGGTCTAACCTTAGCTTGAGGGATTAGGAGTTGAGTCTTATTTGGTATGTGCTAATTGTCGAGTACGACATACAGGCATGGTGACAAGAATCTATACGTTGGTGTCTAGCATGACTTACTCTTTATATTGTGGATATTCTTATTTTGTTGTATCTCTCATGTCAAAATGATGATTTCTATATGTTGTAAAGTGCATGTGAAAGAAATTGTGATCTTTGGACTTCGAGGAGCGTTGGCTCGAGTGGCAATACGAATTGTAAAATTATATGAAATGATTTAACCCTTTGGAGTATTAGCTCAAGTGGTAGAGTGAGTTATGAAATGAAAGTGAAAGAAAGAGCAATAGTTACTAGAATGTACCCTTGCCTGGTTATTGTTGTCTTATTGATTATCTCCCTTGTCGGGTTGTTAAGATTATTTATGTTATTTCCTTGCCGGGATTTAATTATTTTATTGTTGTTCCCTTGCCGGGATTTTTATTATTATTCTGATTACTCCCTTGTCCCAAATTTGTGATTGTTGTTTGGGTGAGGAAGAGTGATAAAACACGAAGGGTGATGATGTACATTGTTTGCTATTATGAGGAAAGAGTGTAAAGCAAGAAGGGTGATGTCGTGCCATACAATGTACCATTCCGTACTGATATTCATTGAATATATTGTGAGGAAAGAGAGTAAAAGCACGAAGGGTGATGCCGTGCACATTACTATTATATGATTGATTTGTGAGAACGAGAGTAAAAGCACGAAGGGTGATGTCGTGCATTTGTTAATTTTGATTCGTTGTTGGTATCCGAGTAACGTTGTTTCTTTCATTACTTGATGTTTTCTATTCGGAATTGTTAACTCCCCCATGTGAGGATTTATGCCCGTCACTAGAGGGGGGTGAATAGTGCGGCACGAGAATTTTGATAAATATTGCGGAATTAAAAACTTGCAGGAATTAAGTAAGTGCGGAAAGTAAAAGAGCAAGGAAAGAACACACCGATGTATCCTGGTTCACCACAACCCGTGGCTAGTCCAGTCCCCGAGAGACTCTCTCAAGATTCCACTAACTTCGTTAAGCTTCCGGGTGCCTAACAAACCGTTACAACTTGAGAACTTGAATCACACAAGTCTCAACAACCTTGCTCGTGGATACCGCACCACAAGACTTCAACCACTAAGACTTTGGTACTTAGCAAACCCGACAAATGAGAAGATATGTTCTTCTCCAACACCTCTCTTTTACAACAAGTACTCTCTTAATAGAGTGGATAAAGAGATACAAAATAAGCTCTATGAACAACACAAAGTTGTCTCTCAAATGGCTCAACAAAAGCTCTAAAATGATGCTTGAATATGATCAATATGTATATCAATATATGGAGGAGTTGTGTGTTTAAAATCAGCTCAAAAGACCTCTATTTATAGGGGTTAAAAGAGTTATGGCCGTTGCTTAATTGATAGAAAATTATACTGATTCTGTGCTCAGACAATCGATTGTCTAGTCTCTACAATCGATTGTGTGACCAATTTTCAAAAGACAGATCCCTGATTTTAAGGAAAAACTAACGTTTAAAAATCATTCCAGGATTCTGTGCTTCAACAATCGATTGTGGTTCAAAGTTTCAAAATATGACAACGGTCTCAGTACAATCGATTGTGGAATTCAACAATCGATTGTGGAAAGCGTACAATCGATTGTGAAAAGCATACAATCGATTGTGTGCTATTTTGAAAAATTCGGTTGTCTCAACACAATCGATTGTGGAAAGCATACAATCGATTGTGAAAGCATACAATCGATTGTCACAAGCATACAATTGATTGTAGGACCAACGTTCAAAAGACAGATTCATTCTAGTTGAAATATACCTTTGATATATCATTAATATACACTGTGTATACAAAATTGAAAACTTACTTCAAACCCATTTTGGTTAAAATGAAATCGTTAAAATCTTTTTGTTTGAAGTATATTAAAATATTTATGATATATATATATATATATATATAATTTAATAAAATGATTTAATGCATATTTATGATGACCTAATGTTGAGCCAAAAGACGAGATAACTTAAATGTTATTCTTACATTGGTTCTACCTAACGACCTACGCCTTGGGTCTTCGGTCTTGAACTTTTGAGCTCGTCTTGGCTTGTCTATGCAATCCCGTCATCAATATGCTTTTAGGCATCCAATCTTCATTGATTGTCAATCGACTTCATTGTTTGTCATTCATCAAAACCTGTACTTGGAAATCATTCTAATACAACCAAAGAACACATATCAACGGCATCAATGATTTCCAACACCCCACAACATGTTTCCCCTCCCACATTGGCTAGTTATTATTTGTATTTCTTTTTCGCTGTATATACATATTTGTTTCTTTCAATACTTGTTATTTGATTTTACTTCAAGGTTATAGGTTCTCTTACCCTATTTACCTTGTGATTGATACTTGGGTGAGGAAAAGCGTAAAGCACAAAGGGTGATGCCGTGTATTAATTTGGTGAGAGAGAGTAAAAGCACGAAGGGTGATGTCGTACACGTATTTTATTGATTTTATCAATTTTTGTTGATACTTGTTGTTATCCGCAACATGATTTCCCCTTCCTATTTTCAATTGAATTGTGGTGATCCTCATATTTATTTGTTGCTCTTCCATTATTACTCGATGCTTCCCCACAGCATGTCTTTCCCCTCCCACCCTTGACTGTATATGGTTGTTTCTTTCTGTACTTCTTTCTGTTCTATTTAGTTAAATTGCACATGTTTATGTGGTAGTCTAGTCCTAGCCTTATCATAACTTCGCCGAGGTTAGGCTAGGCACCTACCAGCACATGGGATCGGTTGTGCTGATACTACACTATGTGCTCTTTTCTATAGATCCAGGTATCGGGCAACAACACTAGTTGGAGGGCTTCCTTCAGTCCACCCGGAGACCCAAGGTAGACCTGCAGGCGTTCGCGGGCACTGGCATCTCCCTCAATCTTTATTCCTTGTTTCATTTTCTTTTGTTGAGAAATAGCTTATTGTATTTTCCTTCGAACTTTGTTTGTAGTGACTCTTAGCTAGTCTATGATATTGTGACACCAGGTTTTGGGTTTCAGATTTTGAAAGTTGTAATACACGTAGTATTGAGCTATAAACATTGTCGACTTCCTCTTATTTATTAAATTTCGATGTTATTGCATTATCGTCTGGTAACTGTTAAAAAGAAGTAAAATGAAGGCGTATTAGGTAGTCAAGATTTGACTTGCCTAGCTCCCACTAGTAGGCGCCATCACGACTCCCGGGGGTAGAAAATCCGGATTGTAACAGCTCTCTGATGTCATTTCTATCTTTAACAATTCAAAATTTCAATGAAAATGAAATGTAAAAGGATACTTTCCAATGTGGACCGGATTGAAAGGAAGTTGGGGTCGGACATCCTTCCGCTATCTAGAGTATAGGAAATATAGCAATATTTTTTTATATTTTTGATTTTTTTATCACGGGAAACATTCTTCACCAGCACAAGGATCTCCTGACAACAACCTTCACTACAATAGAAACTAATGATGCGTTTGCGAAGGCTTCGAGTAGTGCGAGATAAGCTAATCATCAGACTGCCCTGGAATAGGTTAATCACCGAAAACAAGAATGAATAAATATAGTTTCAAGAGCATACTTTACTCTAATAAGGGCCTTAGAGAGGATTAGAGCTTTGCTAAAATGGTCTTTTTTCCTAGTGACCTCGTAATTAATACTAACTTAATACATAAAGGAGGTGTCTCTCAAATTTTAAGACTACAATTTTCATTTTCTTCTAGGGTGACCCTGTAAAAGTTTGCAGTGATTAATCTAAACTTTGTTTCAAACAAAGAATATTCAAACCTCCTACAACATTTCGTATAAAAATAAAATCCTTGATCTATTTTCCCAACCATTATTCCCAGCAATGTAGAGATGGAGATATTTTAAAAGCTTATTGTACAAAAGCATCAACCAAACATATTAAGATTATAATTTGTTGAATCTTCCGCAAGGATTATGATGAATTAATAAGTACTTCTTTATTCTTAACCTGAGGTCTCAGGTTCGAGCTATGAGTACAAAGTCATGTATGTTAGGAACACTTTACCCTAATATGGAATTTTTCGATACGAATTTAAATTTAGTTGGACACAATACAATTACCGAACAAAGAATGAAAACCAAAAAATAAAGTAACAAGCATATCTACAGTTGAACCTACTACCAAATCATCTCTTTCAGCCATCGGGCCATTGTTTCCCATTTTTTGGCTTAAATTAAGTGGCCATTGACATCATAAGAACAGCTAATAGACACTGAAATCTATGACACTGACAGTTAATTACTACCTATTTTATATGAAGTTTAACTTCTGTCCACTGATAGTATCAATGTATTTTATACCATCAGATAGAAGAAACCTACAAACTGTAGCAATCTGTAGTAAGGTTGATAACTCAAAAAAGATAAAGTAAATAAACATGCTACAACAAAAAACATCCTTTTGCATTTTATAACCAAAAACCTGGCGTAATGGAAGACAAGCAAGAGAACTAGCTATTTTAGCTGCATTTGATATATAATTAGTGGTTTCATTAGTAAGAAAAAGAAAAGTGAAAAGCTACAAGATGGAAGTCAACTGCACCTTCAACATCTACTGGATCTTTAAATAAAAGATAAATCTATTTAATCTATAATTACGAGATAATACTTTATATCTGCCTATGATAGTGAGCCTCAAACCTTACTCTATTATATTAGAATTTTATTCGATTAATTCACATACTGATGCGGGACTAATTTGCAGAGCCAGACTGAAAATGATAATTCCTAGGGCAAACGGTATTTTACGAGCATACCAAGCATATAGAAGTGGATTGTCACTTTATTTGAACCAAACTGAATGAGGGGTTGATCCACTTATCTCATGTTTCTACTTCATACCGGCTTGGAGACGTGTTTACAAAGTCCATACCTAGTGTTCTTTATCATTCTTTTCTGGGCAAGTTGAAGGTGGTTTCTCCCTCCAACTTGAAATGAATATTGAGCTATATGAATATTCAACTTTAGGCCCAAAGCAGAAAATATGAGTGGCCCAAATTATTTATTTCATACCGTTTGTAATAGTTAGCCAGTATTGTAATAGCTTAGACTATTCCTTTTTGTACATCTTTGTAAAGACTTGTTACCGGGAGAGAATAAATAGAAGGCGTGATAACATTCAAATGCACTATTAAAAAGTAAACGAACATGATCGCATGCAATATAATTTACTTAACTATGAGTCGAGGTCGAATCCCACAGAAAATAATACGTAGGCGATTAGGTGTGTAAAAGAATTATCACTTATTATGATTTTGAGAAAATATTTATGTCTAAATGCGAAAATATAAATTAGCCTATGAAAGCAAGTAAAATGATCAATGGCTACAAGCATGGATGTAGTGGGAATCACACTCAAGTAATGATCTAATGTATTTCATGATTTTTCAAATATGAACGAGTTTATGTTAATAAGCCTCGGGTAATAATTCTTTATTAGCTTATTCAAAGACTAACAATACTTTGTAGTTGAATTATTCCTAAAACAATTAAGAGATTAAGCACACCCAAATATAGCTACAAATAGTTCAATCATATCCCTAGATAAAAAATATTAAGTGAGGGTTAACGCCTCAAGATCTTGTTAATTAATCTTTCTCAACAACAATTATCTTTTCAAAATTTTATTCGAAGTGAATGGGTGAGTCCTAAGGTTAGCTAATCCATTTGGAAACATAAAAGAACAAGAATAATTAAAGAAACAATAACTCACTTAAAATCATTCAATACAAAAACAAAATAAGATATTTAATCCACGCTTTAAATATGAATATTCCCATAAAAAAGATTTAAGTGTTGAAAAAATTACTACACATTTTATTCAATACAAAGTAAGAAAATGAAGAAATGAACATAAATGGGTAAGACATTCTGAACCAAAAACTTCAACTCTTCAAGACTAAGGGTGGGCATATATCGGGTAAAACCGATAATCCGAACTGTTAATTATTTATTGGGTTATGTGTATTGAATTATTGCGTTAACGGTTCGGTAACGGGTTAAATTTTTTTTATTGGGTTATCGGTTCCGACTCGGTTTGCGATTCTGTTATTGGGTAAAAATCAATAACCCAATAAGAATTAACTAATTTGCTAGTTTACCCTTAAGTATACATATTATATAGGGTTTCATAATTGGTTTTTCCTATTCTTTCTCTTCTCAGTAAGTCTGTATCGCTTTCTCAGTTTCTCAATTTTTCTGCTGCACCCCTACGGTCCAACCTCAACAGTTCTCCGCCTCACTACGGCTCACGCCCTCACCAGTTCTCCGTCTCACGGCTCATGCCCTCAATAGTCAGCCCGTGACTTAGGATGGCGTGTAAGTTTTTAGTTGCTTCATCTTCATCTTTTTCTTAGTTTGTTTGAAAGCATTCTCGCTCTAAATTTTTTTTTTTTTTGGGGGGAGGGGGGGTTGTACTGTGTGTGTGCGCACTGCTATTGTTTGAGATCTTTTTCTAATCGTTTGTCTAGTATTTAAACGTTTTTTGAGATTCTGTTTTATGATAAATGAAATGAGCTTTGCCAAGAAATGTATAAATTTGGTGTTGTTGCATTATCCACTTATAATTTTAACAAGTGTTTCTCTTTTAAGAATATTAAAAATCCTAAGCAGTAAACTTCTGTTTAACTATTCTTTAGGATACAAGACCATATTTTATTAACAATATAATCATATTCCATTCCACCTTTGTAATCCTATATTTATGCATCAGAAAGTTTTAAAATTCAACGAAAATCTAATCTATTTCTTTTCTTCTGGCTCAAGATAATTGAGAACTTGACAGTTTTATATAATGCGAAATTGGTTTAGTTGTTTTATCTTATAAGTTAGACCGATAACCGGACCGATAATGATCAATAACCGATTAGCCGATAACCGATAACCAATATCTTATCGGTTTGGTTATCGGGTTATGATATTTGTAAACCGATAACCGATTCAAAACCGATAATATTCAAAATCGAACTGAACCGACCGATGCCCACCCCTATTCAAGACCCAAGTGTGTGTGCAAGAACCCTAACTTCAAAACTTGTGTTCTTTAGTCAAAAGACAGATAATCAAGCCAAAAATATGCCAAAGATATTATACAAATGAGCTGAGACATGTATTAAATGGTTTGGGGGTCAAAAACGGGAAATGCCAAAACTGCCCAGATTTCTGCCAGTTCAGCGACGGAAACAGGCTTGCGATCTCAATGAGTAATGTTGTAACGCACCGTGATCGCAAACCAAAACCCGCGTTAATGTAGGGCACTTGACAACCACAGGTCAGCTTTCTGCATCGCGTTCGCAAAGTTTTCCCCACATTGTGATGTACGTTTCCTAGCCTTCCGCGATCGCATATGAATCTTCGCGGCAGTCCATTTTTCTTATTTTAATACATTTTCTTCCATATCTTCTCTAAATCATTTGATACCTGAAATATGTCAATAAATCTCAACAAGTGTTTCAACTAGTGTTTGGCCATAGATCTCAAATTTATTTTGAAAAATCTAATTTGAGTGAAGATTAATTTGAAGATGAAAATGTGTTTGGACATGTTATTTTAGAACATATTTCACTTTTTATTTGAAAAAACATGGAGGCTAACTTATATCCACGAGTTCAAAAAGCTATAAAAAATAGCCACCAGTACCATGCAAATAAACTTGCTATCTTGTATATACATAACCTTCATCAATAACATTCATTACCATTATCACAAACCATATTGCTGAATATAAATAAGTTTGGTACAAAATTATCTTTTTTAATAACTAACACAATTACAAGCAATTACAATTCGTCAAATCTGGAGAAAATTCAAATAAGTATTAGCATATTTTAGCAATTTACCTTCAAATTTCTTGTTTGTTGTGGATTGCAATTGATTGGCACAGAGAATTTGTGGTGGAGTTCTCTTCTGTTTATAGAGGGAAAGCAGCGTGAGTTTATGAGAGATGGGTGAGTTTAATGAAGGTAAGTGAGCAGATATAGTGTAGTTGGGCCTTAATAAATGTGGGTTTTTTTATAAAATAAAAAGGTTTGGGGTAATATTGAAAATTTGGGAAAAATACAACGGTCATAATTTTGCCCAAATTCAGCTTATTAGCTGAATTTGAGATTTAAAATATGTGATTTGAGTTTTGGCCAAAATGTGGGTCAAATTTATGGCCAAACATGGGTTTTGAAAATAAATTTCAAATTAAATTTGGGAAAATGTATGGCCAAACAGGGGCTTAGTTTCTCAACAAAATCATACAAAAGCCCAAGTATCAAGAAGAGATAAATTGGTAAAATATCAACTTAGCTTAAATTATTGCTTGTCTTCAATCAATTCAACAATTAAGAATATCCTTCAATAAAATCATCAATTAAGCTCAATGACATACCAAACATCACTTCAAGTCAAAAAGGATCCAATTAAACACAATCTAGTGACTTCGGTTGGTACCAACAATTAACCCAACGCATATGAATCACCAACAACATCTCACAAATGTCAATTCAATTCAAGTGCTCAAACACCATATTAATTAAAATAGCAACCAAGTCATGACACTAAAACTTCAAAATTTGCCTTATTATCACAAACAATTTTCTTCTGTTCATGCCTCCCAATTGGAGAATAGATTAAGTTCACAACTCAAAATTTCATGTACCTCACAATTAAGAGAGAATCCCAACCTATAAATTGCAATTTAAACACAAATGGAATATCAAATGGAAAGAATTAACTCTCTCACACAAAGATATTCAAATGTACAAAAGTAGTGTCACACGTTTGCCCAATGTGGACACACCTGGTTCAAAATCAAGTAGGACTTAAAGAATTGTAATTTAGGTTTTTGGTTAAGGTAGGGCACAATTTGGATAAAAGTGACTCAAAAGCTCCCTAAGCATTATAATTTGTAACAATTAAAGCACACTTCCTTCAAAAGAATTTACCATTCTTTCTTCACTTATCATTCCACACCTAATCTTCCCTTTGTTCACAACTCCTTATTTTTCTTACCTTTTCTTCTTTCATACTAATTTGTTTTATCAAAACTCAAGGAAGGTTCCGCTATTTCTTTTCTTTTTAATTACCTTTCACTTTTTAAGCAACTATTACATCACAACTTTTCAACTTTCAACCTCAAACTTAGGCTTTTATTCTATGTTTACACTTTCAAAGTACTTAGGGAGGTAGGATATCGAAAGATAGATCAAGAAAGAACGAAGGGTTAAAGCTTGTAATATGGTTGCTAAAGAAAAAGTTTAAAGACTCAAAAGGGGTTGACTCGGGAAAATATGTAAGGATAGGAAATTTAAGGCACAATAACGGTCCAAGAAAGGCCTAACATCATTTTTCAAACCAAGTTACTCTAGGATTTTGCCTTGAAGAATATTCCAGACAAGTTCTAGAATACAAATAATACAAAAGAACTCACAACAAATCCCATCACACGTGGTACATGCAAACTCGAGTGACTAATAAATCCAATATCTAATTAAAATAAATGAACCCAAAGAAAATCACATAGCCTAAAAGAATTTAATGAATTAAAGAGCCAAAAATAGAATCTAAAATTCACAACAAGGATTATCACTTCAATCATTTTTCATTTTAAAGATCAAGACATCATGTGTCCAAGTTTAAATTATGTTGGTACCAAACAACCCACGCGTTGGTTTATGGACAAAAAAGATCACACCAAATAACCAATTTATTCACTACTAGCTACTAAACTAACCAAAAAAAATTATCTAAAATAGAAAAACTAGACAAGATTAATCCCTTAAGAAAGTACTCACACCATCCTCATAGGAAAATCACCCGGTTCAACACAAATTATTTCCTTAGAAAAGAAAAACCAAGGAGTTTAATTAATATTACTACCAATAAATAAAGTAACAAAATAAAAAAATAAAAACTAATGCTAACATGCTAGAAATAAACTACAAACGCTAATCAATCTACACAAGTTTCACACAACATAGTCATGCTCCATATACAAATGAGCCAACCCTAATTTAAAGTGTTGCAGTGTCCTTAATGAAACTAAACAAAACAACATAAAATGAAAGAGGTGCTCCTTGAAACTGCATCACTCCGAGCTGGAGGTACTGGAACTGTGAGCTCCAAGTTATCCTCATCGCCATCATTTGATCCACAAAATTTTTCAATGTGCTTATGATCGTTGTCAAGAACTTGATCTTCTTCTTTTCATATTCTCTCTCTTTCAGCTGCCTCCACTCGATCTTGCCCAATTTAGCTTTGATGGCTTGTTGCTCCAAGATCTGTCAAAGATGGAACCTTTCCTTGGCCAGCTGAACCTGCAGATGTGCCCTCTCCAGACAATCCAGGATTGGAGACCAGCTAAAAGTTAGCGGACATGTGTCTCCATGCCATAGACCTGGCTAGAAATATACCTGAGTGTGAGAGGTCCCTGCTCAAGTGGTACAATAGCAGTACAAGTCCATGTGGCATCTGCGGGAGAATCGAGCATCTCAGTAATGGTGTCAGGAAACTGACCAAATGAGGGAGATGCGACATCAATCTTTCTTTTGTGTATTCCCAACTCCCTTTCTCTGCAATGGATGAATGAGCTTCATGAGGCTCTTTTCCTTCTCTTTAGGCCTCTTCTCCACGTCATAGCATAAATGAGTGATCAAGGATGGAAAGAATAGAGTCTTAGTCCTCTCCGCAACAACCTCTGCAATCTCATCAACAATAAGTTGTCTCACATTCACTGGTGTGCCCTCAATGATCGCGCAAATCGCCCTTGCCTTCTCAAGTGTAACCTCTGTTCAATTACGTGAAGGCCTGACTCAAGCACAAAGAATGGAGAGCCAAGTCTTGGCCTAGCAGTGAACTCAGAAGACTCGGTCCTTGAGTGATCACTTATCTAATTCGGCGTCTTTCCGCTGTGCAAATGGTCCACAAACCACTGCGTGCCCAAGTCTTCAAATCTATCCCTATACACCTGGTTGTCAGCATTGGGAAGAATGTATTATGCATTTAATAGTTCTGGATCAAAGCGGATTTGCTTGCCCCTAACAGTAACGACCAAATAATTCTTGAAGCCAGTCTCCCCGTCATTTGCCAAAAATTCCCTTGTCACTTCATGATTGACTTTTCTTGGTTCTTTCGCACAGCGAATCATCCACTCGTTCCATGGAACTCGGGCCACCGACCTTTAAGGTCGGTCAAAAGAATGCCTTTTACCTTAATCAAGCTTCTACACAACTGTTTGTCATAGCGGTGGGAACATCTTAGTGATGAGAATATGTCCCGATCAAAGTACTCCTCTTCGGAAACCTATTCGACATACTCTGGAACATTTTCATTTGATGTCGAAGCCATTTTCAAGCTCAAATAAAAATGGCTTCGACATCAAATGAAAATGTTCAAGAGTATGTCGGACAGGCCGGAGAGGAGTACTTTGATCGGGACATATTCTCATCACTAAGATGTTCCCACCGCTATGATAAACATCTAAGTAGAAGCATGATCAACGTAAAAGGCATTCTTTTGGCCGATCTTGAAATACGATGGCCCGAGTTCCATAGAAGATTGGTATCGAGTGAATGATTTTGCTTTGCTGAAGAACCAAGAATGGCCAATCATGAAGTAACAAGAGAATTTTATGCAAATGTCGTGGAGACTGACTTCAACAATGATTTGGTTGTTACTGCTAGGGGGAAGCAAGCCCACTTTGATCCAAAATTGATAAATGCATACTACAATCTTCTTAATGTTGACAACCAAGCGTACAGGGGATAGAGCTAAAGACTTGGACACGCAGTGGTTTTGGACCATTTGCACAACAGAAAGACACCGAACTAGATAAGAAATCACTCAAGGAAGCTGGGAATGCACAAAAGAAAAGAAAGATTGATGTTGCATCTCCCTTGTTTGGCCAGTTTCTTGACACCATTGCTAAGCAGGAACCTCTCACACTCGGGTATATTTCTCGCCAGATCTATAGCATGGAGACACAAGTCCGCCAGCTTGTAGTTGGTCTACCTTCTAGACTATCTGGAGAGAGCACATATGCACTTCCAACTAGCCAAGGAAAGGTTTCGTCTTTAACAAATCTTGCTAAGGAGCAGCAAGCCATTAAAGTCAAATTGGGCAAGATCGAGCAGAGACGGCTAAAGCGGAGAGAACATGAAAAGAAGAGCAAGCTCTTAACAAAGATGATGAGTACATTGAGGAAATTTTATGGATCAGATAATGACGAACATGAAAATAAGAGCAAGCTCTTAACAAAGATGATGAGTACATTGAGGAAATTTTGTGGATCAGATGATGGCAACGGGGATGACTTGAAGCTCACATTTCCCAGTACCTCTAACTCTGAGTGAAGCAGTTTCAGTGAGCACCTCTGTCATTTCATCTTGTTTTGCTTAGTTGTATTGAAGACAGTGCAACACATTAAGTTGGAGGTGGCTCATTTATATGTATTGATGTATGTGAAGTATGACTATGTTTTGTGAACTTGTGTAGATTGGTCAACGTTTGTAGTTTATTAGTGATATTTCGTAATTTATTTCTAGCATGTTAGCATTAGTTTTTTTTCTTCTTATTTTGTTACTTTATTTACTTGTAATAAATTTAATTAAACTCCTTGGTTTTTCTTTTTGACGCGGTTCTTTTTCAAGAAAATAATTTGTGTCGAACCGGGTGACTTTTCCCTATGATGGATGACAACTTTCTTAAGGGATTAGTCTTGTTTAGTTTTTCTCTTTTAGGCAAAAAAATATTATAGTTAGCCTATTAGCTAGTGGTGAATAAATTGGTTGTTGGTGTGATTTTTATTGTCCATAAACCAATGTGTGGCTTGTTTGATACCAACATGATTTATACTTTGGCATATGAAGTCTTGAACTTTAAAACGAAAAATGATTAAAGTGATAATCCTTGTTGTGACTTTTAGGTTTTATTTTTGGTTCTTTAATTCATTAAATAGTCTTTTAGGCTATATGTGATTTTCTTTGGGTTCATTGATTTTGATAGGATTTTGAATTTATGTCACTCGAGTTTGTATGTGCCACGTATGGTAAGATTTGTTGTGAGTTCTTATGCATTATTTGTAGTCTATAACTTGCCCGAAATGTGCTTCAAGGCAAAATCCTAGACTAACTTAGTCTGAAAAATGATGTTAGCCCTTCCTTGCACCATTATTGTGCCTTGTATTTCTGCCCTTGCATATTTTCCCTAGTCAACCCATTTTCAGCTTCTGAATTTTTTCTTTAACAACCTTGTTACAAGCTTTAACCCTTTGTTCTTTATTGATCTATCTTTCGGCATACTACCTCCATAAGTACATTAAAAGTGTAAACATAGGCTAAAAGCCTAAGTTTAGGGGTAAAGATTGAAAAAATTGTGATGTGCAAGTTGCTTAAAAGATGAAAGGTAATTTTAAAGAAATGGATTTTTATATCCCTATACCTATATGAAACCTTATTACCATCAATGTTTAAGGTTTGTGTTTATTACATTTAAGCATACCAAATTACCGTTTATACATCATAATTCAAATTAAGGGTACAATTATTGCTTCATTTATTCTAGGCATGATTTTAGGAGCATATATTCACTTTTTTTTTGTTTACTCGCCTCTCTCTCATCCCCCGACCTATATATGACATCTAACTTTAAGATCTTTTGCAGGCTTGCCCTTGTTAGTGGGTTGAAGTGGGTCGATGAAGTAATTCTCAATGCTCATTATGCAATTACTGAGGATTTTATGAATCGTCTGTTTAATGAGCATAAGATTGACTACATTATACATGGCGATGATCACTTTCTACTTCCAGATGGAACTGATGTTTATGCCCTAGCAAAGTAAGTCAGTCGCAACAAGCATATTAGACGCACTGAAGGTGTCTCCAGCACAGACATTGTAGATACTCTTAAAAACAATACAACTTTATACAATACTTAAATTGATTTGTAGTTTATTTGTAGAAATTTTATCTACAAGATATCTACTGAATACATTAAATTTTAATATTTCAACTCCTATTTCAATTGTAGCATAATTGGCATTTTCGACATAATTGTAGAAAATTTATAGAAGTTTTAGTCTTCCCAATCTACAAGATATCTACAATTCTACTATTTGTCTACAATTTAACTACAATTCTGGAAATATGTCGTCTTCTTCTTCTTCTTCGACGAATTTCAATCTGAAATTCAGTCAAAACCAAGTCTAATCTTCACCAAAACCCCTCAAAATTGAAATATAAACTCCTAAACATATTTCAAATTATTTACAACAACACCCAATCCAAACAAATAATGATTTTTGAAAACCCGAATTTGAATTCAAAAGCTTTCAAGCTTTTTAATGGCTATCAATGATGGAAAATATGTGGAAGAACAAATTTTTTCATCTTTGGGATTTTTGACATGATATCTACAAACTGAATACGTTGAATTTTAATATCCCAATTCCCATTTTAATTGTAGCATAATTGATATATTCGACATAATTGTAGAAGACTTGTAGAAGTTTTAGTCTTCCCAATCTACAATTTATCTACAATATATCTACATTGTATCTACAATTTTGCAATTTAACTATAATTTTGAAAATATGTCTTCTTCGTCTTCTTCGACGAAATTCAATCTGAAATTCAGTCAAAACCAAGTCTAATATTCACCAAAACACCTCAAAATTGAGATATAAACTCCTAAACATATTCCGAATTATTTATTACAACACCCAATCCAAACAAATAATGATTTTTAAAAACCCAAATTTGAATTCAAAGCTTTCAAGCTTTTTAATGACTATCAATCGTGGAAAATATATGGAGAAGGAGAGAATTACGCAGCAGGGATTTCCTTCCGTTTCAAAATTCGAATTTAATGGTGATAGGATCACACGCAGATCTGGTGCCTTATTTTTAGCGCGCTTTTTATAGAAAAGTATGGACTACACGGATAAATAACAAATTATGAACAATTTTAGTAATAAGGTTTTACATATGGCATAGATAGGTAAAAATCCATTTAAAAAAATAGTAATTTACGGAAAAAAAATATCTTGATGACGTCCAAATCCACTACTAAACCCTAAACCATGTCCTCCAAAAAAAAACCCCCCGCTCTCTCCAAAAATGCTCTCTCCAAAAATGCTCTCTCCTCTCTCATCTCCCTCTCTACGGCGACATGGTGTAGTAGAAGATGTCATGGATGCGCAACCCTCTCCCAGCTTCAAGTTGTGGGAGAGACGAACCCTAGCCTTAAAATCAGTACACAAGCATCATTAATCGCATCAAAATCCCAAGCAGTAACCAAAACCATCCTTAAACATGTCGAACATGTTCATGGTGAGCTTACGATGTTGTTTCCTTGTAAGGAACTGGAAGAATATGCAGTTGAAGAAGGACTTCACCAAGCTGTGGTGATGAAGGTATCATATGGTGCACCAGAATTACAAGAACTTCGAACATTATTTCCAACATAGAATGGGATTTGAGGGTTGCTGCTTGATTGGCTTGCTCGCGTTTCCACAAATGTTGATTTGTTGTGATTCTTATGAGGATTTTGTTGCAGTCCTATGAAAGCAGGTTGGTTATTTACAGTATAAGGGACAACTACTTCAATATCGTACATTCCCGTGGACTCAAGATTACAACCCTAAGGTGGAGACGTCAAAAACAGTGGCATGGGTGTCCTTTCCAAATTTGCCGACGAACCTGTTTGCCAAGAAACCTTTACTGTCAATAGCATGAGCTGTGAGCAAACCTATTGCTATAGAAAGACACACAAGCTAGGACAAGACCTAGCACAGCTAGGGTAAAGGTAATTTTTTATCTCCTTGATAAGCATCCCAAGAATATGAAGCTACAATTTATCGACGAGCAATCTGGTAAGGTTATTGAGGAGTTTGTGTTTGAAAATCTTCCAGTATATTGTAATGCGTGCAATCGACAAGGACATGCTAGTGAAGATTGTCGCTCATTGATTAAAAAGAATAGAGGGAATGATGATATGCAACACGAGGTTAAGGAAGATGATCGCATTGACGAGTTTGCGAGTGTTGAACAATTAAAATGAGATGCTAGGAAGTTTTTGAATGCAAAAAGGGCTGGCCATCATGTGGTAGAAGTTTCAGTACAAGACCAAAACATTGGGCAGCAGAAGTTATTGCAGTTGCAAGCTGGTGAAAATCAGCAAGATGCTACTGTGCACGCAGCCGGTAAAAGGGATTCCAATTCTGGGAAAAAACGAGATCGTGATGTGCAGTTTTCACGAGGTCAGCAAATAGCTACTGTGATCGAAGAGGTTAAAGGGGATATGGTTATGGCTAATGCTGGGCAAAAACGAACTGCTGATGTGGTATCTTCAGGTGATCGTATAAATTTGCAAGAGGTTGCTTTGAGTTGAGTAATGACTGGTAATAAACAGCAAGGGATAGCAGTGGTAGAACAAGGAGAAATACCTGAAAAGGAACTATCAGTAATGTTCCTGATGCTACTGTTGCTGCAGTTTCAATTGAGCCTGGGCAAAATTTTTAGGACGGTTCTGGTGTTGAGCAGCTCAGCAAAGCGATACAATTGCAGAAGAAAAAAGATGCTGGAGAAGATAGAAGATTGAAGGACATAACAGCTACTACTAGTTTGTCAAGGATGTACACAGCATTGGGTACAACTTCACAAATCGAAGAAACTATTGCTTGTGCCACTGATGGAAAGGACAAACAACCTGGGCAGCTTGATGCTTCAAGGAAACATAGTACACAACCAGCTGTTTTGCAGGCTGGAGCTACCGATGCGTTGAAGGAAGGTGTAAAGGGTGATAACGTTGCTGAGAAAAAGGCTGAAGACTGGACAATCGTGTCCAGCAAAAAAGGATCTCCAAACAAAAGTAAAGTGCAGCAGATTGAGCAGAAGCAACAACAACAACAACAACAACAACAACAACCCAGTATAATCCGACTTAGTGGGGTCTGAGGAGGGTAGTGTGTACGCAGACCTTACCCCTACCCTAGGGTAGAGAGGTTGTTTCCAAATAGACCCCGGCATCCTTCCCTCCAAGAACTTCCCACCTTGCTCTTCGGGAGACTCGAACTCACAACATCTCGATTGGAAGTGGGGGTTGCTTACCATCAGAGCAACCCCTCTTGTCTTAATAAGAGGAAGAGTGCAAACAGTGGTAAATCGATCACCTAATAAAAGAGGATCTCCAAGTGTGAAAGAGCAGGTTACAACACCAAAGAACATTGAGTTTTCAAAATCTTTTGATGCCTTGAGCAACAAGCATGAACGGGTGACGAATAATGAGAGGAAGAGTGCACAGCAGGTTCTGATGCACGAATCGGTTTTGGATGATATTGCGACGAATGTGCAGCACTGTGATCGTGATGCAGCTTCAAAATCTGGGCGACCAAAGCTGGAGGATGCTGTGGGGAATTTTCAGCATAGGTAAGAGGGGTCTCCGGGCAGTGCAAAAAGAACCAGCAAATTAAGAAGAATTCTGGGGTTCCAGTAAATGCATCAAAAGACATTGTTCCAGATGTGGATAGCAAGGCAGTTGCAGCTACTGAAGCCACACCAACACTACATATATCTGATCCAGATTTAGCTAAAATGATAAAGGAGTCCCAGGCAGCTATGTTGATGCATACTACTCCAAAGATCAATATTCCATTGGTTACTTTGAATACCTCATTCATGAGGTTCCGTCTCAGTCAATGGAGTCGATTGGAGAGAGAGATGGCGATTCTGGGCAGCAACTTCTATCTGCTGGAAAATAACCAACAAGTAGAGAAAAGTATGGCTGCAATATCTCAAGCAAATTCAACAAATAAAATGACTGTTTTTAAGAAGCAACAAGCTGTGACAAGTGAATTCTTGTGTACTCGCAAAACATGGGCTGATCAATGTGAAGAGGAGGAAGATGATTTTGATAACAACTTGGGTGATTCCGATGAGGAGGCAGATCATGGTTCATATACCTCAAATGAGAGGGCAGTGGAGGTGCACAAGGAGCAGGTTTCAAGCTCTTCTCAAAGAGTGCAAATCAAGAAAGGTTTAAGCCCAAATGCGCCAGTCTTTGTACCATCCAGACAGCGGCAAATTGCAGCAGTTAGTGTCAAAGATGATCCTAATGCTAAGGCCCTAACTTTCAGGAAAGATGGCAAGCACAAGTTCCCTCATTGCAAGGTACAATTTAACTCCTACAAATATCCTCCATGCTATTGTTTATCATGACATGGATTACTTCGAAGTCTCTTGATAAGAAGGCAGTAGCTACTATCTCTAAGTATATTGGAATAGTGGCTAAGAGTCATGAGCAGGAGCTTTAGTGTCCGGATTTAATCCTTCTGAAGCTTTTGGTGTGGATATGGGGAAAGATTTCTATGAATAGGGGGAAGAGGAAAAACTTCTAGATGCAAGTTTTGCCAATGTAGCTAGGGAGGAGATCTCTCAAGTCTCACCTAGACGCTTGAGCAGTGGATCCAACAAAAGCAAGAAGAAGGCACATGAAAGGCAACATAGTTGGGATGGTAAGGTGACACAAGAGGCTGCCATTAGGCAACTCCCGATGAGGGTTGCAAAGCAAAAAGGGGCTTCCCCTACCACCTCCACAAGGTCCAATAGATCCAAGAAGAAGTGATGAAGTTTGAAGAGTTTTTGAAGATTGTTGAAGATGGTGACAAGAGGTGTTGCTATGATGGTAAGCAACCCCCACTCCAACCGAGAGGTTGTGAGTTCGAGTCTCCCCAAGAGCAAGGTGGGAAGTTCTTGGAGGGAAGGATGCCGGGGGTCTCTTTGGAAACAGCCTCTCTACCCCAGGGTAGGGGTAAGGTCTGCGTACACACTACCCTCCCCAGACCCCACTAAGTGGAATTATACTGGGTTGTTGTTGTTGTTGAAGACAAGGCGATACAAGTTGAACTCACAAGCTTGAAGAAGAAGGGGCAATATTTTAATTTCTTCATCTTATATTATCATTTTATTAGTATCATCATATGTAATATCAATATCATCACAGATTGTTTTATAAACTCCGTGATGATCATAGAGTATCTAGTTCTCTCAAGTTCTTATATTTTACATGCTTGCTAGTAAATGAGGTTGTTCATGCCTCAATAGGAATTGTAAGTTAAGGTCTAGCTTAGTAAGTGTTTATTATATGTCCTATGCCTTTGGGAAATGTCCAAATGGCTAGGAGATCATTCGCACTCGTGAGACTTTGCCACGAGCCACATCATGTGGCTGCCATCATAAGGCAAGGAGGCGCACAGGGATGATTATATAGCGAAGGCAACACGACTGAAGCTTTTGCTCCCCCCCCCCCCAACTTGCACTCTTCCTTTGTGGTCTTTTTCTTTTTATTATTAATAAAATAACTACTAGGCAGCCCGCCTAACAGTGTAATTTGCTATAAAAAGATCAACTAAAAAATAAATGGACACGGCCGCATGCAACATAATTTACCCAACAATGAGCTGGGGTCAAATCCCACAGAGAACGCTTCGCTAGAGTGACTTCGCGGTATGTACGTGTATCAATCAAGTGAATTTTTATATGTAGGCAATTAGGCTTGTAAATGACTTATCACTTATTATGCTACGTCAAACACTTAAAAAGGTTTTGAGAAAATATTTATGTCTAAATGCAGAAATGTAAACTAACCTAGAAAGCAAGTAAAACGACCAATGGCTACAAGCATGGATACACGGGAAATTACACTCAAGTAACGATCCAATGTATTTCCCGGTTTTACAAATATGAGCGAGTTTATGTTAATTAGTCTCGGGTAATAATTCTTCAGTAGTTTCTTCTGAAGACTAACAATACTTCCTAATTGAATTGTCCCTAAAACAATTAAGAGATTAAGCACACTCAAATATGACTACAAGTAGTTCAATCCTATCCCTAGGTAGAATCTATAAAGTGAGGGTTAACGCCTCAAGTTCTTGTTAATTAATCTTTCCCAACCCCATATTATCTTTTTCAAAATTAATTTGAAGTTAATGGGTGAGTCCTAGGGCTTGCTAATCCCTTTGGAAATATTAAAGAACAAGAATAACTTTGACGTCCTTTATTGTCACTGCCCTAGAACCTCCTCATTTGTACCCTAAAGATATTCTATAGTCTGTAATTCTAAACTTTTTTTGTCCTCTTTTAGTCTCTATACTTCTTCAAAGATGACTTACTCCAAATCATTGATTCTATTGATACCCTGCTTTAAGTATAAGATAACTAGTAAAGCAAAATATAATCACCTTTTCCTTTCCTTTTAAGCAGATAAGCAGTAACCATATATTTACCAAAGCCTAGGAGAGTAACATCATCCCAAACCACCCTTTCTTGGGACAATACAGTATGTATTCCAACCAAAGTATGTGGTATTAATCACAAAACCACAGAAAGTCAAAAAGCACAGGTATACACCAACAACTACTAATAGTAAGTAGAAGTTGATACGAAATAGGTAACAGAACACATAACAAAATCTATCTATCCAATAGTAAAAAAGCAAACTTGCCATAGGTCACAACTTATACTGGAAGGCAACAGCTATAGCATAATCTTTCTATTCTATAATTTAGATAATTTCTTAAAACAGAAGAATAACTAGTGGAGTAACTAGTAAGTAATGCAACTAAACAACAAAAGCTGAGCATCCTTATTCCTCAACAGATTCAAGTAAAATTAAGAAGATAACAAAAAAGTTACCTCCTTTGCACACTGAGGATTCAAGATTCAACATACTAACCACTCATCAAGACGAAAATTTTTCAGCAACTAATCTTTGCGTCTGGACTTGAAATATCCACCGCACCAAGTCGTTCATTTTCAGGCAAAATTGACCAATTTGGAGACTGCACTGCCCTCAACCACTTAAAATCATCCACATTGGACCAATTCCCTGTTTCTTCACCAAGATTAGCTTCTTCAAGATCCTTCTCAATCCCATCATAGTTCAAACAATACGGTGCAAACCTTACACCATTACTATCCTCAATTATTGGCCTGCTCCTCACTCGAAGATAAAAATCACACCTTTTTGCTTGATGAATCCGAATCTGATGTGATGCCATCATAAAAACACAATCTTTCGCTTCATCAATCAAAACTGACCCAAAAACAGGCCCAACATAAACCTTACAATCAATCAGCTTATTTACAAACAATGCCCTTATATTCCCCATTAATCTCACCTCACAACCCCTCAATTCTGATAATACAAATTCCCTAATCTCCTCATTACTGCCCCTATTAGTAAATTCCTTCACTAACACCTCATTTTCGTTTCCCCTAAATCCCGGAGAATCCAAAACTTTAAACCCTAAATCCCTCGATTCCGCATTTTGGCTGTTGTTATCCAAAACCCTAAACCCTAAATCATCATTTTGGGTTGTAGATTTCTTTGTTGATTTGTTCTTGAATGAGAATTTCTTCTTCGGGATAACATTGCACGCCACCTGTTCGACTATTTGTTTGAGATCTGCTACGGTTTTGAGGCACGTGCGTACTTCGTAAGAAGTAAGGGAAAATGAGTTTTCAGCGACGAGCTTTTCGAGATTAGAAATGGAGAGTGAGACGTTGTCGAGTTCGGGTTTTAAGGTCGGGTTGGAATGCGGGTCGGGTGTTTGATGGATGCGGGAGAGTGTGGATTCAATGGAGTTTTTGGATTCGAAGAAACGAGAAAAGAAGGAGCTTATGGAGTTTGATTCGGATTCGGATTTGCGGGTCGAACGGGATTGATGTAGGTTTGAAAGGCGTTCGATCATTGCTGCATGCTTCCGCTGAAGAGCGGAATCTGAAGGGTCGGTGGTGGTGGTGATGGTGGTGGTGGGGTTTGAGAGGCGATCGTCTTCTTCCATTGCTTTTGTTCAGAGTTCAACTCGACTGAACGTGAAGGAAAATATTATGGAATTAACATAATGGACAACTTTTGTTGAGATCGTTGCACTTTGGTCCCTCTACTTATTAGTAATTAGAGCATTGCACCCTTAGCGCTTAAAATGGTGCGTGTTTAAAATTCAAAACTTTTGCTACTTTGAAAATAGAGAGTTCTGGTTAGAGGTGCCCATGCATTTTAAAAACCGACTAAATCGATCGAATTGAACCGATTATTAGATTTATTTTAATAAAATCATAGAATTTTATATAAACTTATAACCATATTGAACAATAGGGTAGGTTTTAATTTTATAAAAATAAATCGGAAAATATCAAACCCTACCAAATAAATTTATACATAAAAAATATATCGTATATTCATTAATTTTTTTTCTTAAGGCTTGGGATTATGGAAATGGCTACAAGTGGCCAAAAAATTAATATTCAAAGTCCCAATTTCCAAATCTACTCTACTACTCATATGGAAACTGAATTAATTCTAACATCTTGAGTAGCAAGCCACTAGGTATTCCGGTGATCTTTAGTAGCAAGGCACAAGGTATTGGATATCTTTCCTATCATATAATTTACATTTCTCTTGTTGGATATTAATCTTTAAGTAAACTCTATTCTTGAGTCCTAACTCGATTAGAATTTTTCCACTCATATGATTTATAGTTCTCTTGTTTTTGTTTAATTTATTTTACGCTAGCATAGAATAGTAGGATGAATCTCTATTCTAGACATCTTTCATGTTCCTTTGATATTTACTTTTAAAATAGTAAAAATATCTAGACAATTTTGCCAAAGTCCTATGCAAGTAACACATTATCAAATTCTAATTTCTACTAACGACTCTTGCATGATATTTCTTTTTTTAAAAAATAAAAAAAATTAACGGAATCGTTCTGATATCGAAGAGAAGCTGAGATGATTGGGATGGTTTCGAAAAATCTAATTTTGGGATATACAAAATGGAATAACCGAAAAATTACTATAATAATTTTATAAAATAACCGGACTAACCGAACCATTGACACCCCTAGTTTTGGGGTAACTTGCTTCGGATGTGAGAGGAAAATGTTGATACCCAAATATAAGCTAAACTAAAAAGTATTATTTAAATAAATATAAGATGGCACGTGCTTATAATTTAGAACTGTAATTACTTCACAAAAGCATAGCCTTTCATCAGATAATAAGTTTTTTTTTGCTTCACAACAGGTGATAAGTTCTTTAGAGTTTAAAACAAGGATTAGTTTTACGAATGGCCATCGGATTAGAGGTCAGAAAACTTGAATTTGCAACCAAAGGTGCATCAATTATCCATAATTTCATGGTTATGTTTTTTAATTTTCAAACTACCTGTGATATACAACAACAACTACCCAGTATAGTCCCACAAAGTGGGGTCTGGGGAAGGTAATATGTAGACGGACCTTACCCCTACCCGAAAGGGCAGAGAGGTTGTTTCCAATCGACCCTCGGCTCAGTGAAGGAAAGGAAAAACAAAAACAAAAACAAAGAAGCATTAGTAACCCCAGCAGAAATAATTATCTAAACATAAGAATCATAAATAAAATAGCATGCAATAGTAACTACCATAAATAACTACTATAAGGGAGACACAATCCAATACAGAATCATCTATGGATAGCCCTGCCAAGCCTCACCCAACCCCGGGTGAGGAGTACGAAAAACTCTAGGAGCCCCTATCCTACAACCCTGATACTAGACCTCCAGACTTTCCTATCAAGGGTCATGTCCTCGGAAACCCGCACCCTAGCCATATCATGCCTAATCACCTTTCGAACTACCTGTGATATACATGCACTTGAAAGTGTTGCTTATTATGATATATACGTAAGTGTTGTTGAGTTATTATAGAGTAATTTGCTGTTTATGCATTATAGAAAAAGGGTTTAAAACACACCACACAAATAACAGGGAACTATTGAACCTTTTTAGTAGCAACTGCAGAAAATCAACACTAGGTGGTAGCACAAAAACTGAAATGAAGACAATTACAAATACCATTTCATTATATAATCTACTAAGAAATGGTTAAAAAGAAAAGGATTCCTGAACAAGGAATCACAAGATATATAATCACATGTTGTAACAGTAACCACTGAATCTTTAATGGTTTTCTAGAGCACAGAGTTATCAGCTACCTCACCATCAGAAATTGAAAGAACTTGTGGTACGACGTGAATAAAAACCCAAAACTGTTTCAAACCTCATCAAGATCTAATAAATGAGCTAATTGAACATATATAACTGTATAATTGGATGCAACTGCATCTTTGTGTGTGTGTCCAACTTCTTATCTCTTTCTTGTTACGTACAAAATCTAGCAAGTGCAACCTCCTCCTTGCTGCTCTGTGTGAGATGAACTTGAGGTAGGCTTCAAATTCACATCAACCATATCTTCTTGCTTTGTGGACGAAAGGGCTTCCATTCCCGGTAAAGCAGCAGCAATCTTTCGGAACAGAGGCTGTAACGTTCAATCACATTTTAGGGTAATCCTATTTGACTATTAATTGGTTATACAACTATGAAAAGGAAATGAAGTAGACTCTATGTAATGTGCAAATATTAAGTGATGATGAAGAGAAGATTGCAGCTCCATTGCATAATTTGACCAAGGGGAAAAAGAAATAGAACGGCAATTGTATCTAGGGGCTTAAGAAAACTGTACCTTGATATTGAATCCAGCTTTAGCACTGGTTTCTATGAACATTACGTTAAATTCACGAGCCTTGGTTTCGCCTTCTTCGATGGATACTTGCCTGTTTAAACATCATCGTCCATCAGAGAAATAGTGGAAAAGATTGACATCATATTATTCTAGAGTTAAATCCAATTTCCCCTTATCGATAATCTTTATAAAGCAAGTTTCTTTTTTTTTTCCAGAGAATATAGGAATAGAGAAGTGAATTGGCAGGAGACCACGCCCAAAACAAAGTCTAGGCTCAAACTCCCTCCAGCTATAAGCACTATACAAGAATGAAACAAAAATAGAAGTCCTTAACCCGTCGAAAATAATATTCAAGATCGAGAGCATGTCTTACAAAATCTCATGGCGGAGCCAGGATTTCAACAAATTGGGTTATGGATTTTAAAATGACGACTTCAGGTGCTATAGTTGGGTTCTAAATTTAATATTTGTACATATTTAATAAATATTTTAACACAAATACACTGTTTGAGCAAAAAACGGTCGAACCCAGTAGCCGGGCTTCAAGCTCCGTCCCTGAACAATATGGTTGCTGCGAGCAAAATTCTTCGCATGACTACGAATCCTGAAAAACTAGAGGCTAAAGGTGTACTCGGTGTCTAGGCCTAACCACAAATAAAGAAGGCTATAGTACGAATCATGGGTTAAGTAAAATAGGAAAAGGTAAACCACGAAAAAGGTACAGCTTCGGTTAAGTGGGGAGACCAACTCCAAAAGAAATTAATCAACGAAAGAAGCAGTCATCTGCAAACCCACCTTTTATCAACAAGATCAGTTTTGTTCCCAACAAGAACGATTATGACATCACTGCCCCGTTCAGTACGTACTTCCTCAATCCACTTTGAAGTGTTTAGAAATGATTGGCGGTCTGCGAATGCAATGATTTATCAGAAAAAATAGGCCGTGGCACATAAAAAGACAAAGAATAATAAAAGACAAATATTATACTGCATCAGATGACCAATAGAAACTTCTATTCTCACTATGCTCACCAATCCTAAAATTGTTGAGTAGGTACAAAGGGCACAGATACATGAAGAAACATTCTATAAAGTCATTTGCAATCAAATACTCACTGGCAACATCATAGACAATTACAGCAACAGAAGAATCTCTGATGTAGCTCGGAATAAGACTCCTAAATCTCTCCTGACCAGCAGTATCCCTGTATACATGAAGATATTACATTAGGAAAAGATTAAAATGAATGATCTGTAAGCAATCAGTCAGTAAGATGATTATAATCCAAGGTGCAATAGCATCTGACTTAATCACAGAAGAACATTAACAATTACTAGCGGACTCCAAAGTTATTTGAGGAACAGATTACTTTCTATACTTGTTTGTATAAGGTGTTGCCCTGTTCCTTAAGCCGAGGATCTCTCTACCTTCATAAGATAGGGGTAAGGTCTGCGTATACATTACCTTCCCAGACCCCACTTGTGTAATTGCACTGGGTTTGTTGTTGTTGTTGTTGTTTGTATAAGGTTTTGCTAGTCATAGGGAAAACTAACCTCTGTTCTTCAAAGCATGTAAGGCTTTTGCAAGAACTAGGTCAACCAATCTTCCAACTTAGGTACATTAGTTCGTCTAGGCATGATGTTCTAAAGCATTTCATCTCTAGCATAGGTCTTCTGCTTGGAAGGATATAGTCTCCCAATGCAGCTTCTTTTTTGACATGTATGAACATCAAAACAGTCATCTTGTACAGTAACCATGAAATATTCATGCATAATTAAATTTCTTCGCCTCTTCTCTTCCTAAACCCCCACATAAAGTAACCAAGCGTGAACGATCACAAATAAATATTGTGGGCATGTTTACTGTTCAAGTGTTGCAATTAAGGTTCATCTAGCTAACTAAACAATTCTAGGTTTCCCTTTCGCATTCTCAGGTATACTCTTAGACAACAACTCTGAAAATAAATGAAACTGCAATTTTAGCCCAGAAAAAGAGAAGAGCAGAATATGATATCTATCATATTTAATCTAGAAATAAAGAGAGACAGACTACCAGAGCTGCAAGCGAACTGTTCGATCTTCAAGGTACATTGTCTTCGACAAAAAATCGATACCAATTGTAGCCTGCACATTTAGAATCAAGGTAATCAAGAGGTTGATACTAATTCAATTGATCAGCTTGAGAAAATGGTCTACTCTCAATACCAAACTGTCACAAAGAAGGGTGGGAAATTGGAGGCGGACGAGCAAAACTAAAAATAAATCTGCTCGAATAATGGATTAATAACAGAACTGAAGGTCTAGGTAGCACTCAAAGATGGAGCAGAAATTGTACACGAAGATTAAAATTTCAAAGTCAATTAATTAATTCCTATCAAGTTCTCATATCTTTGTCCTTTGGGTTAAAAAGTTCACTCAATGTCAGTAACCAACAAATAAAAATCATCTCAATGCAAACCTAATAACCCGCAGTCATTACTAGCATAGTGTTTTGTCTATCAATGAGCCTCAGAATTCATTAACACCATTACCATGTTTGTTATATTTCTGTAAATGAGTCTGTTAATGATAAAGAATCAAGGCCACACATGATATAATTAAGCAAGTAAAAGTGAACTCTCTTTAAAGGCTTAATCTTTTAGATGAGATGGCCATACAGTTCAACAATAAGTTTGATACAGTTTCCTTATGAGGGTGTTTTCAATTCAAAATATCGGTCTTAGAAAGAGTGACCAATTAAGATTTAGGAATCATAGTTTTAACTTTTCTACATTACGAATTGCAGTGCAAGTTTTTCTTATGTGAAAAGAATCAATGGCATGAGAACTTGAAATCGCCAATAGCAGGAATTAAGATCCAACAATTATATCCTAAAAGAGCAATAGAAGTAGCTCAAATTTTATGATGAAAATGAGAAATAGGCAAAGCATAATCAAGTCGCGACCAAAAGGCACCATGGATCAACATAAATATCAAAAAAGATTTCATCTTGGAACATAAAGAATTTCAATATCATTCCCTTAATGTGAGCTTTTTGTAACATAGAGCCGGCACCCGGAAATAGGAAGATGTTTCATAAAACCCCAGGTAGAGGGCGGCCTAAGAAGTATTGAGGAGAGATGATCAGGCAAGACATGACGCGACTTCAGCTTACCGGGGACATGCCCCTTGATAGGAGGGTATGGAGGACGAAGATTAGGGTAGAAGGGTAATAAGTTGTAGTGTATTTTTCTGACATGTTTCGGGTTTATTAAGGCTAGCCTGCTAGTACCTTGTTGTTGATTCTTAGAGTGCTAGTTTTAGGTTGTTTTTAGTACTATCTTCCGCTTCGGTTTTCTAATACCATGTCATTGGTACTGCTTGGCTATTGCTATTGCTTTTGCTTTTGCTTTTTTCCATCTGTTTTTTCGAGTTCATATATTGTTGGTTTTATTTTCCTGGCTTGTTGATATTTACTTGTGTCTATTCTTTCTCTCAAGCCAGAGATAGTGGCGAAGCAAGAAAATTTAATAAGGATGTTCAAATTTTAAACACCCTTTGCCAGTGGGCTATGCAAGGGCGTTCAAAGTCTATTTTTAATCAATAACAAGTAATATTTACCTTATACATAGTATAATTTTTCGGTGAAGGGTAGTCAGTACCACCCTTGGGCCAACATAGCTTTGCCCCTAGCCAGAGAGTCTTTCGGAAAGAGTTCTCTACCTCTCATGGGTAAGGTTTGGATACACATTACCCTCCAAGACCCCACTTATGAAATTCCACTGGGTTGGGGTTGGGATTGTTGTTGTCTAGTAAGTTGATAGAATACCAAAATTATACAAAAGATCCAACGAAAACATACAATTCTGACGATGATCTCGGAGAAAATTGACACAGCATAACACAAAATTGTCGTGATTGAAACTCAATATAGCAGAACAGAAAAATTTATATAACCAACTCCAACCAATTTGTAATTGAGACTAAATTCATTGACTATATGATCCAACATGATCCAATGTCAAGACAATAGGATGACAAAAAAACGAAAAGTGAAATTTTTGATTTAATAAAATTGAAAAATTGGAAATGGGGGATTAACCTGGTAGGTGGTGTCGAATTTATCGTACATGAAGCGAGTAATGATGCTAGTTTTTCCAACAGATTGATCTCCCAAAAAAACCAACTTGTATTTTGCTAATGGCGATACTGCCGCCATTTTATTCAATTCTGGTTCTCTTCTTCTTCTTCACTCTCTCGAAAATGAGATCTGGAATCGGCGGAAAGAGAGAGAAGAGAGAAAATTGAGGAAGAGAAAAAAAGAGAAGGAACAAAAGGAAAGAAGGAACAATGTTTTTGAAATGTCAATTTGTATTACATACATACGACTCCGAGAAGAAACCGCCAACTAAATGCTTCAGCACCAACTAGTCAAATCTTTCCTTTCTTGAAAAAAGTTCCCAAAAGACATCTATGCCCCTAATATTGTTTTTAATAACGTTCTTGTCACAAGAATGGCTAAGAGAAACTACGACTCTAGAGGATCCAGAATTTGATTATTCCGGATTCGAGTTCGGAATAATTATTACTTTTAAACTTTCACGAAAAGTTCTTTATTATTCGGTGTGCACCTATTTACTGTGTAATAATTCGTAAACCACGCGAAATATGTAAACTACACTAAGCAAGTTCAGCGATGAACTCTGTCTGAGGAAACTGTTGGTGAAGGAATCGATGACAGACCTCTCTCACATGAGAAACCACTCGCTCATCTGACTCAGTAGCCCTTAGGGGTCGAGTTCAAAATTCTAATAATTATAACTTGTACTTGATAGTGTTTTTTTAATGTATATATATAGGATACAAGTGGATGGGGAGGGTATGGAAAAATCCTTGGTAGAGAGTGCTATCCCCAAATGGGGCCTTACCCGACGTAAATCCGAATATAATCGAATTCCAATGCGGATACCGGACACCGAATAAAAAATTAAAAAAGAAATTATTAGGTTCAAATGAACTCATAAGATGTATACTAAATTGGTCCGTGATTACAACTTACAGTTCACAGTATCTGTCAAGGAAAACGTACTAGTCATATCATAAAAGAATCTTGGTCTCTCCTTAAATGTGATCATTTAATTAATATTTCACTAATTAGAACGGTAAGAATATGTCTAGAAAAACAGTTAATACAGCACTTTTTGTTTTTCGAAAATACAAATTTTTTTAATCAAAATGATTAATATTTGGAGCTTCAAGTAGTATAATTTTTTATAAATAATGAGAAAGGTTTTAAGTTAATAACGATTCATATTATAGTAAGGAAGCTGAAGGAAAAGAAGATTTTCGAGACATGCAAGGCATGACTTTGCATGGTTACGAATGAGTCAATTAGAAAGTTGCCTACCACCAAAAGTCAAACTATTATTTTATTTGAATGGTTAAACTTAATAATTAAGAATACTACACGATAAATCATCTTTATCAACTTTTGAAATCTCAAATTTTATGGACTTCAGCAACATGCACTTTGTTTCATCTATAATTTAGGTTTCATGTTATGTTTCACAAATGCCAAGACTCCTTTTAATAACTGTAAAGATGGCAAACGAGGCAGCACTTGGCAAACTACCATAAACATATGACACGGTATATAGCAAGGTCCGTGATTATAGAAATAATTGTTTTTAAAAATAATTCAATGTTGATATTACCATAAATATTAGTACTACTTATAATTCTTCAACAATATAGAACTTGAACGATGTGCTGACAATATTAAAGAATATTAATAATATCGAATTGCGGTTTACTTGTTTGTGCAAATTAAAGATAATATCACTTTAACAAAAAGAATATTAATCATGTCGATTTTTCTTGGATATATATATATATATATATATATATATATATATATATATATATATATATATATATATATATATATATATATATATATATCTTACACTGGCTATTTTGTGGTCATGCCCATATTTCCAAACAGAGAGTAGTATAATGCTACATTAACAATATTACAACTTTTAATGTTTCTTTCAAAAATAGTTCTTATGGGTCTGCACATAGTACTTCATTGACAAACGCCAGAGGAATTACCTAAATGTTGGTTCTTACTTCCAACTGGTTCCTTTGCCAATTTGTTCGCCACCCTATTTGCCTCCTTGAACGTGTGGTTTGCCTCCTTGAACGTGCGTTTTACTAGTGGATGGCTAGAGCTGCTAGGAGAAATATGCATTCACAGACCAAAGGATCATATATCAAATGATCATTATTAATGCATTGTATTACCTCTGTCGGGAGTAGAGTCGCTGCCCAACCCTACCTATATAAAAGAAAAAGAATCGATCACTAGGTCCCGAGCAATTCTACCTTCTTTCCATTATCCAATGCTCATGCGTCCCCTTTCTCCCACTCTTTTAAAGCTTTCAATAAAGCCTTCTTAGCTATGGAAGCAGCAACCGGTCTGTTGGAAAGTTCCTGCATAAGTTGTCGGATCCTAAAAAAAAAGCTTTTCTGAGGACGCGTTGTTCAAGTCCAGAGTGGTCTCAAAGGTAATAGATTGCTTGATATTTCCATATTTAGACCCTGCATGAGAGATGTTAGCTCATAATGGAGAGTATTTGTGCAATTCCGTTTCCCATGAAACTTGTTACCCAATCCCCATTGTTGTTTCTAATTACAACACTTATTCCTCCTGGTTTTTCCTTTTGATGGTTAGCATTGTCAGTGTTTAGCTTGTAACACCCCCTCATAGGGGTATGCCATTTCACTGGGACGACATTGCTATGGCTGGGTCCCTGCCCACCTATTGCTATGTGCGTGAATTCTACAGCTTTGTTTATGGCCACCCTCAAGGGAACATGCTCCCTCTTATTAATATAGCTATTATTGTTCCTCGTTAAATAAATTTGCAAGGCAGAATGGGAGCAATTGCCCCCATTTGAGCATGTCATTGAAGGATTGACACTTCACCTTGTCAAGAGTGTGCACCCAGTGTCTCTGGCTAGTTACAAGGTTTGGGATGCTGAGGTTGGATCGGCTTTTTTAGCTAGCTTCTCCCAGCACTGATTAGCATTGTCAAAATGAGGATGTGTTCTATAGTTTCCTCCTCCTTGTTACATAAGAAGCACATGGGGTTAAGATTCATACCCCTGAAGTGAAGGTATTGGATAATAGGGAGCTTACCGTGGGTTACGAACCATAGAAAGCATTTTACTGAAGTCTATCCCAAAACTGTGTTCCTCATCGTGGTTCTGACTTCTTATGAAGGTATATGTAGACTTGGTTGAGAACACGCCATTTCCAAGTTGGTTTCAGACCATCCTATCCAGATTCCCATTGTTAGCATTTACAAATGTAGAGTTAATGGTTGCTACTACCTCCTCATGAAGGTTGAAAGAAATATTACTAAGGTCCCAATGTCCCTCAATGTAGCATGAGACTATACTCAAGCCCTAACCTCCCCTGTCTAGTAGGACACTGATTATCGTTTTAAGGGGCTTCATGATAGGGATCCATCTTTCCCTATAAAGATTCATTCTATCCCCTTCGTGGATGACCCATCTAGTAGCCTTACTACAAATAGACCAACCTTTCTTGATATTTTGCCAAGTCCTAAAGGTGATGTGTGATAACTGTGAATTATACATGAATTATACCCATTCATACCTTAGCTTTGTGCATAATTTGCCTTTGATTATTCCTAAAGTACTTACAAGTTGCGCTTGGTTTCAGGATTGAGCGACAAGATGATTAAACTCACAAATCGGCTCAAGAAGGAGTGAAACCTGCCAAGTGACAAGAAGTGGGAATCAAGACCCCGTGCGAACCGCACTATTCTGGTGTGCGGCCGCGTAGGAATGTTCAAATACTCCTCAAACTTTCATGTCTCCTGTGCGGTCCGCCTGGTTGTGGATGCGGCCGCATGGAAAAAGTTTAGAGAGATGATATTTTGAGGGAAAACCCACGCAGGCCGCACCCATTTTGATGCGGTCTGCATTGATGAAGCTGCAGAGGCTATGATTCAAGGCACAAGATCCACGCGCCCACATACCAAAAGCAGGCGGTCCGCGTGGAAACAAGTTCAGAGAAGCAACAAGTTGGCATTTCCTCTTGTGCGGCCACACGCCACTTTTGTGCGGTCCGCTTGATCTACCATGTGCGGCCGCGAGGCATTTCTGTGCGGTCCGCATGACAAAACCTACGCGGCCGCAATACATTTATGTGCGGTCTGCACCTCCGATCCAGAAGCAGCTGAAGTGAAGACATCATACCCTATAGACCATCAGGGGCATTTTTGTTCAGTTTTCCTGAGTAGTATAAATAAAACACCTTACTGTTTTAGGTTAAGTTTTATGATTTGAACAGTAGCTGCGCTCGTGAGGTTTTATATTAGCCTATTTTAGGCAACTTCCTATTGTAATTAAAGTGGATTTGAGTAGATTTAGCATATAGTTAATGATTATGTTCATCTCTTCCATTATCTTTGCTTTTTCTACTACTTCCATGTCTAGCTAAACCCATTAGCTAGGGTTGTGGCCAACCCTAGTGTGGGTAATTAATGAGTGTTTTTGCCTAATGCTTGGATGTTGTTGGGTGTTTGGTATTTTGGTTGTGTGTATGTTTTCACTTAGATTTGGTGGTTGCAAACACTAAGTCAAGCTTAGTGGGTCTTGACTCTTCTTGAGAAAGAGAGTCTATGACCTCACATTCAACCCAAAAATAATTTGGGATGGACCCATGAGAATGGTAGTCCCAAGTAACGGGTTAAATCTCGAGAGAGTAATTACCCTACTTGAACCTTGTGTTGCTTGGGCAAATTGGCCTACCCAATTGGTCTCGAGAGAGTCAATTGGGAAAAATCATTCTCTCTATCGAGAGGAGTGAGAGCGAGTGTTAAAAGTGCAACGGTTAACCATATTCCCCATAATTAGCATCCTCGTGTTAGAATTCTATACTCATTGATTATCCGCCTAGGTGAGTGTCACGACCATAGTTCTTTTCTTCTATTGCTTAATTCTAGCATCAATCATCTTAGCTTAATTTTAGCTCAAATTAGTAGTTGATAACTATATCGAGAACCCAAAAATGAAAGAAGACCAATTTGAAGCTAGAAGGCATCTCTGAGCCATACAATTACTCATCTCCAACTTAAAGCTCCCTGAGGAATTCGACCCCAATATACTATTGGGCTTTCTTCGGATTGAGTTCAACCCAATCACTTTTTGGCGCCGTTGCCGGGGAGCTTTACGGTGTTTGACTATTTGTTGGCTAGTTGTGTGTTTTTGCTTCTCTTTCCTTCTTGTTACTTATTTTGTTTGTTAATTTCACTAAGGTACCAATGGCTTTAAATGCGAATGAGCCGCTCAATGTTAGAGTGGAGGAGGTGAATGACGTGGAACAAGAGGAAATTTTACCCCAAGCTCCAAGGAGGGGTAGAAATGCAAATGCAAATGACAACATACCAGACCCTCCTCCACCTCCACCAAGGGTTTCACCAAGGATATTACCAAACCAGGGTTATGCAAGTACAATCATTCCTCCCCGAATCCGAGCGGGTTAACTTCCAAATTACCAATGTCATGCTGACCTTGCTCGAACAACGAGGGTACTTCACAGGCGCCTCGGACCAAAATGCTTACAAGCACCTTAAAGGGTTTGTGGATACTTGTTGGGGGAGCAAGCAAACAAATGTTTCTGAAGACGCATAGAGGTTGAGGCTTTTCCCTTTCTCACTTAGGGGGAGGGTGCTCGATTGGTTAGAGAGACTCCCCAACCATTCCATCACTACTTGGTATGAGTTGGCAGATAAATTTATTGCCAAGTTCGTTTCGCCTAGTCACATGGCGGCTCTTAGAGACGAGATTCTAGCATTCAAGCAAGAGCCCATGGAGCCTTTACATGAAATTTGGGAGAGGTTTTGGACTATGGTGAAGGAGTGCCCTAACAATGATATGAATGATGTGATGATCCAGCAGACTTTCTGTCGGGGTATAAATACAACCAATCAATGCATAGTCAATCAGTTGGCAGGTAGTAATTTCATGAAACTTCCTTACGATGAGGCGTGTGATGTTATTGATGAAATGACCGACACTTCATCGGCGTGGAAAAGTCGTGCAAATGTTCCTCAGGGTGATCCCAATGTCATACACTTGCACAAGGAGCTACATGATCATGGGCAAGCCATAGCCGAACTTACAACCAAAATGAACCAGTTGGCCAAGGCACGGCTTCAACAAGTTCAAAACCCGAGAAGTAAATGCCATGGAGGGGATGAATTTGATGAGAAGAAGGAATAGAGGACAACAACAACCTCAAGAGAACTTTGATAATTGTGATGATGGAAATGGTGGTTTTTCAAATGATGGTTATGAGTATCAAGAAGAAGTGCAATTTGTGAATAACTACCAAGGGAACAGAGGTAATCAAGGGAACCAAAAATGGCGTCCCCAAGGCAACAATTGGAGAAATCAACAAAATAGTGGGAATTAGCACAACAATTAGCATGGAAACAATTGGAACAATCAAGGAAACCAAGGCAATTGGGGTGGCAACAACAACAATTCGAACAACAATGGCGGGTGGAACAACAATCAAGGAGGAAACCAAGGAAATCGAGGGCAAGGATTTCAAAGGCCCCTAATGTACAAACAACCGAACAACCCACCCCCATTTCCAATCTCAAGGGCCTAGTTCTTCAAGCAATGATATGGGTAATATTGATATTATGTTTGAGCAAATGATGAAGAAAACTCAAGATTTTGATGCTTAACTAGCCTCCCATAATACTTCGATCTCCAACTTAGAAGTGCAACTTGGGAAAATATCACAATCTCTTAATACTCGCCCGAAGGGTGCTCTACCGAGTGATACGGTAGTGAACCCAAATGGTGGGCACAATAACCATGTAATGACAGTGACAACACGTAGTAGAAGAGGTGGTGATGTGAAAACCTCTAGGGGTAATCAAGTTGTGATCGATGAGGAGGAATTACAAGAAAACAATGCTCCATTTGTGGTTGATGATATTGTTGGTCCTAATGTGAGAAATGAAGTAAGGATTGATATTGATGAGGGTGAGGAGAAGACCCAAGAGGCCGTGAACATGTCTAGGGAACACATCATTAACATGCCGGAACCTTCGGTCCCAAAAGCCAAGGCGCCTTTACCTAGGCCTCCTCCGCCATATCCTCAAAGATTGGCCATGCAAAAGGGTGACAATCAATTTAAAAAGTTTATTGAGATGATGAAGAGTTTGACTATCAATGTGCCTTTGGTGGAGGCACTTGAACAAATGCCGGGATATGCAAAGTTCATGAAGGATTTGGTTACTAAGAAGCGATCTATGGAGTGTGAGACCATCAAAATGACACACCAAGTGAGCTCCATTGTTCATTCTATGGCACCAAAGTTAGAGGATCCCGGCGCCTTCACAATTCCATGTACAATTGGGAGCGCTGATTTTGCTAAATCCCTTTGTGATTTGGGGGAAAGTATCAATCTCATGAAATATTCAGTGTTCAAAACATTGGGTATCGGACAACCTCGTCCAACTTCTATGAGGCTTCAAATGGCGGACCGATCTATAAAGAGACCTTTGGGTATTATTGATGATGTCCGTATTTGGGTCGATAAGTTCATCTTGCCGGCCGATTTTGTGATTCTAGATTGCGAGGTGGATATTGAGGTGCCCATTATTCTTGGAAGGCCTTTGCTAGCTACGGGGAAGGCCTTGGTTGATGTTGAGGCCGGAGAATTGACTTTACGCGTTGGTGATGAAAAGGTGGTTTTCCATGTATGCAAGTCGATGCGCCAACCAAATAACACCGAGGTGTGTTCGTTTGTCAACATTGTCACGGTGGTGATAGTGGATAACACAAGTGCCATGGCGAATGTTGAGGACCTACTCGAGGTCGTGATCTTAAACATGGATGTTGATGATGTTCCGAAAAGGGTGGAGGTGTGAATACACTTCATGGAATGGGCTCATACTCCTACGAGCAGAGGAAGCTATCTCTTGATCTTGAAAATCGCAAGACTCCACCCACCAAACCATCCATTGAGGAGCCACCGGTGTTGGAGTTGAAACCGCTTCCTCCTCACCTCAGGTATGAGTTTCTTGGTCCTAATTTCACTTTGCCGGTTATTCTTTCTTCTTCCTTGACTAACGTGCAGGTGGACACCACTTTGGCGGTTCTTCAAAAGCGCAAGCGGGCAATTGGATAGACCTTGGCAGATATTCAGGGTATTAGCCCCGCATTTTGCATGCACAAGATAATATTGGAGGAGGATGCTAGGACTTCTCTTGAACATCAAAGGAGACTCAATGAGGCCATGCAAGAGGTGGCTAAAAAGGAAAACATCAAGTGGCTTGACGCCGGTGTGGTATATCCAATCTCCGACAATTCATGGACCTCTCCGGTCCAATGTGTTCCAAAGAAGGGAAGAACGACGGTAGTGACCAATGATAATAATGAGCTGATTCCGACTCGTACTGTGACGGATTGGAGAGTATGCATGGACTACCAAAAACTGAACAAGGTTACAAGAGAAGACCATTTCCCATTATCGTTCTTGGATCAAATGCTTGACCGTCTTGCGGGCCGGGCATTCTATTATTTTTTGGATGGGTATTCAGGTTATAATCAAATCCTTATTGCGCTGGAAGATCAAGAAAAGACAACTTTACATGCCTCTATGGTACTTTCTCATTCTCAAGGATGCCATTTGGGTTGTGCAATGCTCCGGCGACCTTCCAAAGATGTATGATGGCAATCTTCACCGACATGGTGGAGGACATATTGGAGGTCTTCATGGACGACTTTAGTGTGGTCGGGGATTCATTTGGTGAATGTTTGCAAAACCTTGATCGTGTATTGGCCCGGTGTGAAGATACAAATTTAGTGCTCAATTGGGAGAAATGCCACTTTATGGTGGAAGAAGGAATTGTGTTGGATCATAAAATTTTGAAGAAGGGAATTGAGGTTGACAAGGCTAAAATCGAGGTGATCTCAAGGCTTCCTCCCCCTAACTCTGTCAAAGGGATGAAGACTTTTCTTGGAAATGGGGGTTTCTACCGGAGATTCATCAAAGACTTTTCTAAGGTAGTGAACCTATTGTGTAAATTGTTAGAAAAAGATAAAAGTACGTGTTTGATGAGAAGTGCATGGAGGCGTTTGAGCTTCTAAAGAAAAAGTTGACGACTACCCCCATCATTACCGCACTCAATTAGAGCTTACCCTTTGAGCTCATGTGCGATGCTAGTGATGTTGCGGTGGGGGCGGTCTTGGGCCAGAAAATTAACAAGTTGTTCCATCCCGTGTACTATTCTAGCAAGACTATGAATAAGGCATAAAGAAATTATACGGTCACCGAGAAGGAATTGCTTGCCATTGTGTTTGCTATAGAGAAGTTTCGCCCGTACCTCATGGGGGCCAAAGTGATTATTCATACCGATAACGCCGCCCTAAGGTACTTGATGACTAAGAAGGATTCAAAAGCAAGGTTGATGAGATGGGTGCTTCTTCTACAAGAGTTTGACTTGGAGATAGTGGATAGGAAGGGTAGTGAAAATCAAGTGGCGGGCCACTTGTCTCGCTTGGAGGAGGAGGGGAGGCCTTCGGATGGCCTTGAGATAAATGATTCTTTCCGGATGAACAACTCCTCTCAGCTTATATGCTTGACATGCCATGGTTTTCCGGCATCGCAAATTAATTGGTTTCCGGTGTGGTCCAGTGTGAGCTTTCTTCTAACCAAAGGAAGAAGCTCAAGCGGGATGCGTTGGACTTCTATTAGGATGAGCTTATCTTTTCAAAATTTGCACAGATGGTGTGATTGGCCGGTGTGTTCCCGAGGAAGAACAACTAAGCATTGTGGAATCTTGTCACTCTTCGCCCTATGGTGGCCATCATGGCGGGGCGAGGACGGCATCCAAAGTATTGAGTTGTGGTTTCTATTGGACTTTGTTGTTCAAGGATGTCGGTGACTTTGTGAAAAGGTGTGATGAGTGTCAACGTGCGGGTGGAATTTCAAAGAAAGATGAGATGCGCCTTAACACGATTCTTGAGGTCGACATTTTTTATGTTTGGAGGATAAACTTCATGGGCCCGTTTGTGAGTTCTTGTGGCAATACCTTTAATTTGGTAGCGGCTGATTATGTGTCAAAATGGGTTGAGGTTGTTGCCTTGCCTAACAATGAAGCTCGTAGTGTGGTGGCTTTCTTGAAGAAGAGCATCTTTACTAAATTTGGCACACCCCGTGCCATAGTTAGTGATGGTGGCTCTCATTTTTGCAACCGAGCTTTCGATTCTTTGCTCTCCAAGTATGGGGTAAACCACAAAGTGACCACTCCTTATCATCCTCAAGCGAGTGGCCAAGTTGAGGTTTCGAACCGGGAAATCAAGAATATTCTTTCCAAGATTGTCAATGCAAACAGGGCCGACTGGTCAAAGAAATTGGATGATGCTCTTTGGGTGTATCGTACCGCTTTCAAGACTCCAATCGGCATGTCACCATATCGTTTGGTTTTTGGTAAGGTGTGTCGTCTTCCGGTAGAGTTGGATCATAAAGCAATGTGGTCCTTGTGAAAGTTGAATTTAGAGTGGGATGTAGCAACCAATCTCCGGGTTGAACAATTGAATGAGCTTGATGAGTTCCGGTTTCATGCATATTCTAGCTCATCTTCGTACAAGGATAAAATGAAGTATCTCCGTGACAAGTATGACTGGGGGAAAGAGTTCAAAATTGGTGATATGGTTCTTCTCTTCAATTCTCGGTTAAGGTTGTTTTCGGGAAAGTTGAAATCCAAGTGGAGCGGTCCTTTTGAAGTGGTTGGTGTTACACCCTTTGGTGCTATTGACCTCAAAAACAATAATGATGAAGTGTTCCGGGTAAATGGGCATAGGGTCATGCACTATTTGGGCAAGTTTGATGATAGCCACGTCGTGGAACTTCTTCAATTGAAATGATTATGATGGTAACTTGAGTCGTGCCGCAACGTTAAATCAGGCGCTTCTTGGGAGGCAACCCATATCTTTTCATTTGTTTTGTTTTTCTATTTTAGAGTAGGATTTTAAGCTGATGGTTTGTGGAGTGTTGCAGGGATAGGATCAAATCAGTGCAAGGAACAATTGAAAACTGTAGAGTCTCTGTCCAGTGCCCATGCGGCCGCACCACAATTTAGTACAGTCTGCATGGATTTGATTGGTTGAAGGAATAAGCAAAAGGAAGTAACACACGGCCGCACGACACTTTTATACGGACCACGATGGAGGAGGTAAAAATGGCCACTCTCCAAAGTTTATTCACGCGGCCACGGCCAAAACCAGGCGTACCGCATGAGTATTGTGCATCAACTGCCAAGTGACAAATCCTGCGCGGTCTACACGCCACTTTTGTGCGGCCGCACAGGTAGGTGAATCTTGGCCCCATGGTAGTCTATAAATATACGCCCTAGGCCATTTTTAAAACTTTTTGCAAAAATTCACTCTGAAGCCTAATTTTTACTTTTCATATCCTCAAGCTTGCACTTCATCTCTTCTTCATTAAAATCCTGGTAACAATTCACACTCCATGTTAATTCTTACTTAATTACTTGTTATTTTTCATTACAATTTTTTTGTTTTTTATGTTAGAACAGCTTCTTACTTCTTAATTTTCTCCTTAGAAATCGAGTAGGGTAGCTTCTTCTATTTCTTTTGTTTAAAGCAATAATCCGGATATTATCAACTGAGTAGGGAACACCTTAGGGATTGACCATGATTGTTGCGTGAACTTAAATGCATAAAAGTACCTTGCCCGGCCCGTATGCCCTACGCGGCCGCATGACCTTTTGGTGCGGTCCGCGTGAGTTTCTTAACTCCATAGTCACCCTCTACCACGCCCCCCGTGACCTCTTTGTGTGGTCCGCATGGTTTTCTGTGCAGCCGCGGTCCAAATTTGTGAATACCACGTGGCTTGGTTACAATAGAGGGTGATATTTTTTAATATCTTTGTCCGGCCGCAGTCCAAAACCAGGCGGACCGCGTGGCTGTTGATCAGAGAGTTAAAATTTTTTGGTGCTGGGCTACACGGACCGCGACCAATTTTGTGCGGTCCGTGATACCCCTATCCGGCCGTGAGCTAAAATGATGCGGTCCGCATGACCTGATCTGAGTATTGATTGCTGCGCTAGTTTTGCATGTGCGGACCGCATAACCTTTTTGTGTGGTCCGCCTCAGTCTATCTGCAACATGAAGAGTGTTCAAGTGTTTTGTCTTTCAACTGTGTATCTCTCTCATGCATTCACTAACAGTGTTAGATGTGATTCGTTTGCAGATAATGCCTCCTAAGGGTTAACAAGTTCAACGTGGGGGTAAGGAAAAACAACCGGCGAGGGGTGAGGCTCCAAAAGTAAAGATGGTTCGGCGAATATAAAAGCTCACTGCCAAAGAAAAGGAAAGCATGAAAAAGACCAGAAAACTCACACGGAAGGCAGACAAGGCTGCCTCTCACTCTTCAAGCAGTGAATATTCCCCCTCCCGGAGTTTGACCTCAGAGTCCATACCCTCACGGATGTCAATAGAGGTGCCAGTGCCGGCATCATCATCTCCTAAGAATGAACAAGAAAAGGTGGCAACTTCCGTGCGGCTAGTAAACAAAGTACTAACGGATTCGTCTGATGAGTCCGAGGGTGAGAAAGCGGCTAATGAAGAATATTCCACCTCCCCCAACATATCATCATCAGGGGAAGGTTATGGTGGTGAGCCACAGATTGGAGGGATTGAGAGGACCAGAAAAGAGGAAGCCTGGAAAGACCGTTTTGTGAGTGAGACTGCCTTCCACATGTTTAGAGCATGGTGGCCGAAGAGAAAGATGATTCCAAAGCGGAGGTTTATTATAGATGATTTGCTCCCTCACAACCCTCACGTACAAGCTCAGTTCGCTACGCGAGAGGGTTGGGGATTCTTTACAGAACATGTGGAAATGGAAAATGAACACATGGTAAAGGCGCTCTATAGCAATGTCCACCACATGGTTAAGGGTGCCACAGCGACAAAGGTGAGAGACCAGGTGGTTCTGTATGATGGCAAGACGTTGAATGATTTGGGTTTGCCGAGGAAGATGAGTCACAGTATTTGGAGAAATTGGCACAAAAAGAATAGGTGCGCCCGTGGTTGGCTAAGATCATTGCAGCTCCAGGCACTATCCCAGAATGGTTGAATGCACCGGCAAGAATATTTAGAAACACCCTGAGCTTCGAGGCAAAAGGGTGGCTCTCATTTGTGTGCACCAGACTCAAACCCTCCACTCATGACAACTCTGTGCCGATTGAGCGTGATGTACTAGTTGCCTCCATTATGGCGCGTTTCTCGTTAAATGTGGGTAACATCATGCAAAGGGTGATTTCAAAGGCGGGGCACGAAACTCAGCAAAACTACCCATTCCCCAACACATTGACCATGTACTTTGATTATATGAAGGTGAAGAAGAAACATTATGATATTGAGGTGCCTCCGGTGGGTCCTTACTCGTGGTATGATCAAAAGGGTCCAGACAACCCTAAGGGCGCCAAGAAAGGGCAAGCATCGACTTCTACTGCAGCTGGCCAGTCTGACGAGCCAACTGCAACTGTGCATCCTTCTGTGCCTACCATTGATGTATTTCAACCGGTCTCATCTTCAGCCCCTCCTTCCACTTCTGCGAAGCCGGTAGTTCCGGTGTCCAAGACTCACAGGTTCACAGCTCATCAACTGACACAATCTCTGGCTAGCTTGAACAACTGGGTGTCGGCTGCGACATCCAAGTTGTCAACATTGACGACAGCTGTTGAGACTCAGAGGGCACCTATTACTATGGAGGTCCCTACTTCACTTGAGGAGACTTTGAAGAAAATCCTGGAAAACTAGGTAGCTATGATAAAGAAGCAGGATCAGCTAGATATAGCAGTCGGGGCACACAGCAAAGCCCTAAAAGATTTGGCCGAGGAGCACCGAAAGATCAGGAAAGATAGAGCCTCCAAGGACTCGGTGTCGAAGCTGAGGACAGATGTTGATAAGCTCATTGCCGACCAGATGCCCCTAGACTTGCTGTTTAGGGAGCCCAGGGATGAGGCATCTGCTGCTCAGCCATAGTCCGAGGAGAGACTGAGGAAGAAGAGGAAGCTCTCACGCACAGAGGGAGTGGTGATTGAGGTGGCACCTACCCGAGAGGGCCCATCTGAGCCCATCATTGGAGACACTGAGCCTTAGGCAGTACTGATAGGAGATGAGCCAGGAGCAGGCAGTTGATGTCCCAGGACCACAGCAGTAGCAGGCTGGGGACCGGTCTGAGGTCGCCGCCGGTACAGCAGACTCAGGAACAGTGAGCAGCAGACACTAGTTGATAAGGCTTGAGGGTCCATTTCTATATCATTCCCCCTATTTTATGCTTTATTTGATAGTTAGCATTGGGGACAATGCTAGCTTTTATTCGTGGGGGTGTGGCCTTACTTTTCGATTGATTTGGATATTGGATGACTATACATATACTATTGGCTAGTTACTTTCTGCACATTCATAGTTAGATGGTTTGTATATAATTTTGAGTTCTGAATCCCCTTTTAGTGTATATTCTACTTCCCCTATGCATATATTCGTTTGGTTCTCGTTTGAGTTTTCTTGTTATTTTCGTTAATTTTCGTAAAACTTTTTGTTTTAGTGCTAAATTAGGCTCGTAGCTTCTTTTTGGTTTTGGTTGATGTTGAAATAAGTCCTTGGTTTTCTTAATGCCACGGTTCTATCCAGGGGTAGAATGTTGTGTGAACCGGGTGGCTCTTCCCAATGATAGACAGCGTAACAACTTTCTTAAGGGTTGAGTCAATTCTTTTGTTTTGCTTCTTTTTGATTTTTCAAGTTTTTGTAGTAAGAGTACCTCAGGCAAAGCTTCACTTGGGCCTAGCACATTTGCCTTCGAGCATATGGTCAAAGACATCAAGTTGTGTTTAGGATGGTGAAAGTCGTGGCCTTAAGACTCTTCTAATGACCAAGCAATCATCATATGGTCGTGTAAGTCCATTGTGTGTTTAAATTGTATCTAAGATCGTTGTGGGCCCTCAACTCCGTCTTTGGAAATCCTTGAGTGTATGTGTGGTGAGAACTCGATTTGTGAGCCTAAGTGCCAAGCTGATAGTCTAGAACTTGCCCCAAATGTTTGCTGAGGCGAAATCGTGGGTGGAACTTGATTGGAGAAATGATTGTGGGCTCTCCTTGATCCCAAAGCGTTATCTTGATTGATTTCATGACCTACAAATATAATGATCCCTAGTTCACCCTTTTGAGCCTAAATCCTTATTCTTTCATACACTAAGCTACAAAGCTATACCAGTTCTCAATTAGACCTTCTCTTGGCACCCAAAAGTCTTCCCTTGGTTATTGGCAATTGCATAAGATTGGGGGGGAGAGACAAGAAAGGAAACAAAGTGGAATAAGGTACAAAAGGAGAGGAAAAAGGAAGGCAATGAAAAATAGAAAAAGACAAAAAGAAAAGGAAGTCAAAAAGCAAATAAGAATCAAAAAGGGAATCAAAGTACAACAAAAAAGGTGAAAAAGGTTGAAAAAGTAACAATGTGTTTTGAAAAGGAGAAAAAAGGCTTGTTCTGAAAAGAAAGAGTGACAATGTGTCTCTCCACCCCCTTTGAAGAGATGAATTGCATGTTTGAGTCAATAAAGTGTACCAAACCGAATAAAAAAGAAGCGCTTAAGGGAAGAGCAAACTCATGTGAACAATTGCATATTCTACATGTACCCGAAAGCCTTCACAATGACTCCCCAAAAGTCCTACATGATCTTGAATTAAGGAGAACCTACATTAGTGGATACTTACATGAAGGGCAAGCATATGGTACTTAGATCCATACTTAGGGTCTCTTCTTTGTGAGTGTTGAATGAGAGAGCTTTCCACCTCGATTTGTGTGCATACATTCAAAAATGAGAGGTTCACTTAGGGAGAGTCGAGGATGCACGAGTTTGGGATCCACAATGATCAAAGTACTTGAGGAAAAGCTCCATGATTATATGTGTCAACTCTTGAGGCTCTTGTGTCGCACTTGATCCTCAAGTTCGCAAAGTTTTTAAATTTGTTAATGATGCATTTGCATTGGAGACATTCGTTAGTCCCAAGTGAGGGTTGTTGAGGTTACTCTAAGACAATCAGGAATTACCGGGTCACTTTCTATTGAGGGGTGTGTCTCATTTTATTTGCTTGACGACAAGCAAAGATTTAAGTTTGGGGGAGTTGATAACTATGAATTATACATGCATTATACCCATTCATACCTTAGCTTTGTGCATACTTTTCCTTTGATTAGTCCTAAATTACTTACAAGTTGCGCTTGGTTTCAGGTTTGAGCGACAAGATGATTAAACTCACAAATCGGCTTAAGAAGGAGGGGAACCTTCCAAGTAACAAGAAGTGGGAACCAAGACCCTGAGCGGACCGCACTATTCTGGTGTGCGGCCGCGTAGGAATGTTCAGAGACTCCTCAAACTTTCCTGTCTCCTGCGCGGTCCGCCTGGTTGTGGATGCGGTCGCATGGGAAAAGTTCAGAGATATGATATTTGGAGGGAAAACCCACGCGGCCGCACCCATTTCGATGCGGTCTGCATTGATGAAGCTGCATAGGCTAGGATTCAAGGCACAAGATCCACACGGCCGCATACCAAAAGCAGGCGGTCCACGTGGAAACCAGTTCAGAGAAGCAACAAGTTGGCATTTCCTCTTGTGCGGCCGCAGGCCACTTTTGTGGGGTCCGCTTGATCTACCTTGTTCGGTCGCGAGGTATTTATGTGTGGTTTGCTTGACAAAACCTACGCGGCCGCAATACATTTCTGTGCGGTCCGCACCTCTGATCCATAAGCAGCTGAAGTGAAGACATCATACCCTATGCGGCCGCACGCCAATTTTGTACGGTCCGCATTAGACCTTCAGGGGCATTTTTGTTCAGTTTTCCTGAGTAGTATAAATAGAACACCTAATTTTTTTTGGTTAAAATTTATGATCTGAACAGTATCTGCGCTCGTGAGGTTTTATATTAGCCTATTTTAGGCAACTTCATATTGTAATTAAAGTGGATTTGAGTAGATTTAGCATATAGTTAATGATTATGTTCATCTCTTCCATTATCTTTGCTTTTTCTACTACTTCCATGTCTAGCTAAACCTATTAGCTAGGGTTGTGGCTCAACCCTAGTGTGGGTAATTAATGGGTGTTTTTGTCTAATGCTTGGATGTTGTTGGGTGTTTGCTATTTGGGTTGTGTGTATGTTTTCACTTAGATTTGGTGGTTGCAAACACTAAGTTAAGCTTAGTGGGTCTTGACTCTTCTTGAGAAGAAGAGTCTATGACCTCATATTCAACCCAGCAAGGATTTAGGATGGACCCATGAGAATGGTAGTCCCAAGTAACAGGTTAAATCTCGAGAGAGTAATTACCCGACTTGAACCTTGTGTTGCTTGGGCAAATTGGCCTACCCAATTGGTCTCGAGAGAGTCAATTGGTCAAAATCATTCTCTCTACCGAGAGGTGTGAGAGCGAGTGTTAAAAGTACAACGGTTATCCATATTCCCCATAATTAGCATCCTTGTGTTAGAATTCTATACTCATTTATTATCCGCCTAGGTGAGTGTCACGACCCTAGTGCTTTTGTTCTATTGTTTTGTTCTAGCATCAATCATCTTAGCTTAATTTTAGATCAAATTAGTAGTTGATAATTATATCGAGAACCCAAAAATGAAAGAAGACCAATTTGAAGCTAGAACGCAACTATAAGCCATACAATTACTCATCTCCAACTTGAAGCTCCCTGAGGAATTCAACCCCAATATACTATTGGGTTATTAGTATTGCGCCCACTCTTTCTTCGGATTGAGTTCGACCCGACCAATGTGTCTAAAAGGATTCCTGCTAGTACAATGCTTGTGGAACAGAACCCTTATTCATGTGGCATTGGGATTGTTAAACATCCTCCAAGCTAGGACTACGTGTGTGGCATTATCTGCTTTCAGTTTAATGCACCCCAAGACACCTTCCTCCATCCTACCAGGTGCATTTTCCTCTTAGCTTCAGTGGCACTCCAAATGAAGTTCCTCTGAATCTTGTCAATTTGGTTACACACATGGACCGGGAGTTTATGTATTAACATGACTAGGAATGCACCCTAGCAAGGACTTTGCTAGAGTATTTCTCCCAACCATGTTCAGGAAGTGAATTTTCCAGCATGCAAGCTTAGTCTGCATACTATCAATGATGAATTGATAGTCTCTATTGGTGGGTCTTTTGTGAAAGATGAGAAAGCCCATGTACCTACCAAAGGAATGACTAGGTTTGATGGTCAAGATCCTGGATAGTCTATCTCTTTCCTCCTGATGGCGATTTGTGAAGAAAATAACTTTGGACTTGAGGTTATTTATTTTTTGGCCAGACTTACAACTAAACTCATGAAAGGTGTCCATTATGTTGTTTCAGTTCTTAGTATTAGCTCTTGCAATGAGGGTGAGGTCATCAGCAAAGTAAAGATGGGAGATTTTGGGTCCTATTTATCTAATTTTGATAGGGAACCAACTCCCAATCTGCACATGACCTTCTATGGTTTTGGAGAGTCTCTCTATACACATAATGAAGATATATGGAGACATAGGGTCTCCATGTCTGATGCCCCTATTAGGTCTAAAGTACTCAGTCCTACCCCCATTGACAAGTATTGAGATATAACTAGAGGTAATATATGATAGAATCAGCTTTGTGATGTTGTGAAGGAACCCAAAAGATAACATCGTGTCCCTTATGAAAGACTATTCCAACCTATCGAATGCCTTTTTTAGGTCAATCTTTAGGGTCATATTGGCATTTCTGCCTTTTATTTTCTTAAAATGGCTAATGTACTCCTGCACAATAATGGCATTATCACTGACCATCCTATCAGAAAAGAAACTAGCTTAGCTAGGGCCTATGATAAAAGGCATAACAAGCTTAATTCTGTTAAGAATAATTTTGGTAATCAATTTATACATTGTATTACAGAGGCCTACAGTCTGAAATTCTTGAGTAGTTTGTTGCATTTGCATATTTAGGTATCAAGCATAAATGGGTAGTGTTTACCACAGGGTTCATTACTAGGGTGTGAAAACCTTCTTACAAAAGCTGGTCACATTAATCTTAAGGACATTGCAGTACTTTTGGTTAAACGTTAGGTGGAGGTCATCAGGACCATGAGCTTTAGAAGGCTTGAAGGAAAACAAAGCATTTTTTATTTCGCTATTCCTAATGGGTGCTCTTAGAGTGTTATGTTCCCTAGGTGAAAGGTATGTGAAGCATAAGGAGTGGCCTCTCTACCTAAGTCTGGATTTGAGGTTAACTTTGGGCTTACCCCAAACATTTTCATGCTGCTTAGGCATAGCGCGATAAGCATTTCTCCCCTAGGCCCTCTGAATTCTTAGTTCCTCTTGTTACAGGAGCATTGCCTTTGTATTAGGTACTCCTAGCTTTGAAATAAGTGCCTCCAGCTCTGTGTTGGAGGCTTGCAGGTGCTCGTGGACCTTTTCTGATCCTGCCATATGGGTTTACCTTGATGGTAGGGTCATAGTCCATGCTGGTGTCCATTAGGAGAAGAGAGGGATTACAATCTCCTCCCCTGGTGGGACTAGGGGAAAAAGGGTAGAAAGTGGCTTATTTGGTCCATGATAACACTCAACTGATTCGTTGACATTGTTTGTTGGGTGAGTGCTACTTGGGCTTGCAACAGAGTTGTCAGCCACAGTTGGTGCCCATAGTTCAACATTGCATGATTGAGACATGTAATGACCACCTTGGCTAGGTAGTGTAGGTTATGGATTACCACACTGATGGGCATCGACCCTACTGTGGAGGTCAATGGGAAGGCTAAACCCTGCAGTTCTATTTCCTTCCATGAGGTGGAGAAGTGGTCTGATAGTAATAGGTTGTTTTTACCATTAATGGTAGTGGTTCCCCCTCTTGGTTTTAAGTTTGTGTGGGTGTTTGCCTGGTTTTTTGGTTTTTTCCATTGGAGCGGGTGGGGTCAAAAAGGTGATGAGCTGTAGAAGGCATCCCACCCGTTGGTTTTAAGGCTTCACTTGCCTTAGTTGGGCTTTATGCACTAAAATTTCCCATCATTACAAATCTTTCGAAGGCGATGGTGGGACTGTCAAGTCATCAGATGGGGTTGAAGGTGGTGGTAGGGGGTGGAGAAGTAGAGCTTTGAGTGAGAGGTAGCTCATTCTGAGAGAGGGACTCTCTTTTCCCTTCACCAAATCTGAGCTATCACCTATGGATTGACCTCTGTGTGGCCCCCACGATTTGACCCTTAGAGAAGGTAGTTGGTATCATTTTTGGGTTATAGACGGGTATATTAAACTTACCCATATTAGATGTTTCTTTTATCCCTTGGTAATCGTGCCCTCTCAGAGTGGCGTATGTTGTAAATTAGCATGTGGGCTTCATGTGATCGCTTCCATGATTGGGCTTACTCATGTGCCTCATCTTCGGGCTACTTGCCTGGACATTGGAGGGGTTCAAGGGTCGGTCTAATCTTTGTTGACTAGCCCAGCTTGAACCCAAGTCAGAAGGCCCAACTGACTTTCGTTGGGCATGTGTTGTTTGACCTGTTAGGATTTTAGCTTTGGCATCCCCTTCCCCCAAGTCCCCTAGGGCGGCGAATTTACATGTCTCTGGCGATACTAGACTGCTTCCTATTCCACTGGCCAATGCTTTTTTATGCTCTTCCTTTGGGGGCTATGATACTCTTGCTTTCCTCCTAGTGCGCCTTGGGAATTCCACTATTACCCGGTCATTACCCCTTTTAGTTTGTAGCATCGTTGTAGATATTTTCGGCTTTTTCGTTTTTCCCAATGCCGGTCTAATCAAACATTTCTTGGTTGGATAACCAATCCTCCCACATCCATTGCACATGATCCCTTCTCCTTCATACTCGATTTGTTACATGTTGTTGCTTATTGCCATAGATGTACTGAGTAGTAGGTGTATGGGCACTTGGATGTAAAACCTTGCATATCTACCTTTGAGGGCGGTAGAGGTGCAAGTATCGATCTTTAATAATTTCCCCACTTTTTTTCCAATCGTTCTAGAATTTCTTTGTCATAGAACTCAATGGGTAGCTAGGTCAACCAGATCTATATGGAAGTTGCTTGGATCTTGAAATTTTTTGGAACAACATTTGGTTCCAAGTTCCGAACTGAGAGAAAATGGCCCATGACAAACCATGGGCCTCCCTGCAAAGCCTTTTCCATATTCTCTTCTTCTAGGAATTTCACTGTGAAGTAGTCATATTCCAAGTCTATAATAGTTAAGTGTTCACTGGGATATCATAGTTATTATAATTTGGGCTTGAGTATTTGGTGGGGAATTTTTCTCCCAAATACCTTAATAATCACCAAGAACCTCCAAGGGTGATAGATTCACATTTTTTGGCTTGTGTAAGGAAAATTTCCTCAATGGTGTCCTCTTCCAATGGCATCTTCAGCGATGTCTCCTCTTGGTGGCAGTTTTGGTGGTAGACATTTGAGTTTGTCAAGTGATTGTCTGCTAGAATTTCTTTGAAGAAATTCTTCTTCGGAGATGATTCAATTTCCATTGGTGATACCGCAGGATCCGGTGGGTCGGGCGGTGTTCGTAGTGTTGAAGGGAATGGGTCATGTACAGGGGGTGGGGGTGGGGACATGTTAGGGGGAGGTATAATAATTGCAGAGAGAAGTCAGATATTCTCTTTCTATAATCAACTATAGTATAGCAGTTTAATCATGTCGAATTGTGATCTAACTTCTTTGAACAGATTAGAAATAATGATGCTTTCAAAATTTTCAATTGACATCTTGTTTTATCAATGCAAGTTAGCCAATAACATAATTCTTACCAAACTAAAGGAAGCAAACCAATGGTCGTCGAATAATGTAGGCAAAATACATAGACAAGCCCTAAACTTGGCCATATTTTTCACTTAGGCTCATGGCCTATTGGGTGCCTCAACTCTATTCAAAGTGTTCCAATTAAGGGCTTATTGCTGACATGTCACAACATGTATTTCAAACCACAATTGATCGCGTGAATGAATGAAGTGTTGGGTGTTTTTCCCAAACAAATCAACCCCTTACCGCAATCCTCTACTGCTGCACTACCATATCGACATAGTCAGCAAATCTTTTTCACTACTGAAATTTAGAAAATAAAAGGCTAAAGGAAAGGGTAGAAGGAACACAAAGGAAAAAATCTGAAAAGTTTATGGCCGGAACCAAATCTACCCGCACCTTTGAACCTTTTTCCGCGATACAGACTTTTGGGCTTGTGTATTACATTATAGGGTTGGTGGAAATTTTTGCAGAGCATGACATTTCTGCGGCCCATTATGCAACTGCAGAACTCGGTGAGTTAAGTTTTCATGTTTGCTAAGTGAATAAGGTCTGATCGAGCTTATGTGTTTGTCATTTTTTTTTTAATTTGCTTTTCATTGTACCTCGTGAATGCGGGACAGCTCCAATCTCACAATCATAGTGTCCACTGTCCCCATTTTCATTGATTGTACAACTTTCTCGAAACCAATTGTTCAATTTTATTAAATGTCCCACAAATTACTCATCCTTGCTTTGCTTAATCGACAGCCACGAATCAAGAATTCAAGAAAACTAATAGGAGACCATGTCATAAATAAACTTGTAATATCTTGAATTAAACACTATGATAAACAAGCTGATAATTAGAGAGCTCTTATGATTTATTTATTTGACATATCTTCAGTGCCAACAACAGTGAATACTGAGACCCCCTAAATAAGATAATCTTTAACAACATTCACACATTAAGTCTTGTCATAGTCCCCAGATAGTACAATATTGGATTTTAACTTTTCTGCCAATACAGAGACACATGCATAAGAATTAACTCAAATAGCCGCTCATGCAATCACTTAAACTTAAAATAGGTAGAGATATAATAAAGTTATATCTTATGTATTATATGTGTATAATTGTGTATAATCAATATACATATCTAGAAAAAGCAAATAATAAATATGGTCGGCGAAGATCCCTTTTCTATAACAACAATTTTCGGACCAGTTTGTATGCGTTTTGATTATTTTAATAGGTATCACGTAACTTTGTCCACCAACGCTTAAATAGATGGGGGAAATTGGAATACTGATCTCCCACGATTTTCATTGCATTCCATTGATCGCTGAGCCACACTCCGGAAAAACCATGCATTTTCCTGGCCATGACATAAAATGAGAAGGTAAACATGCCTGTCTTTCTACAATTATTGTTCAAAAACAATTTATGTTTCGTTATAGCCACAAAATGATCGCTTGGTCAAATCAATATTTACGTTGTATTATTTTGAATTAGACTTGTCACAAGACAATATTCCTTCTGGTCCTCCAGAATATTACTGAATTGTCTCTAACTAAGAACCAGCAATTCTCTGACCCTATACATTAATGGAATTTAAGAAGCCACCCACCAAACTCCTTCATTGTAATTCTTCTTCTAGCCACAAACTCCATTCTCGCATTTACTCCAAACTGTCCTTCCTATCAAAAGTTCATCCGAGATCTATATTAATAGGTTCACAATGAGTGCGATCTTATTAACATATAAAAAAGGAACAATTTTATGCACAAAATATTCCTCGTTCACATAGGGTAGGCTACCCTGATGCAAGCACCGATGGCTGATTCCAAGACTCGAACTCGTAACCTATAGTTCATATGACATTGGTCCATGAGTCCCTTATTAAATGTATAAAAAAAGGGCAGTTCGGCGCACAAAATATCTCACGTTCACATAGGGTTGCCTATCCTGATGCAAGCGCTAGTAGCTGATTCCATGACTCGAAACCGATAGTTCGTATGCCATTGGTCCATGATTCCCTTATTAAAATTTATAAAAAAAGGCAGTTCGGTGTACAAAATATCCCGCGTTCACATAGGTAGGCTACCCTGATGCAAGCAACAATGGCTGATTACATGACTCGAACTCGTGGCCTATAGTCCACATGCCATTGGTCCATGGGTCCCCTTCATCTTATTAAATGTGAAAAAAAAAAAAGACAATTTGATGCATAAAATATCCGGCGTTCCCATAGGGTGGCGGCTCAGACCATTTCCCGGTGGTTATGGGGCTCCATCAAGGATTGGCCTTTAGCCTCTCTAGTTTGCCTTGGTGATGGATGCTCTAACCCGACATATCCAAGGGGATGTGCCTTGGTATATATTATTTGCTGATGACATAGTCTTGATAGACGAGACGAGGGTCGGTGTTAACGAGAGACTAGAGGTGGAGACAGACTTTCAAGACTAAGGGTTACAAACTAAGCAGATCTAAGATAGAATACATGGAGTACAAGTTTAGCGCCGAGTCGAGCAAAGTAGGTAGGGACGTGAAGATCGGATCTCAGGTCATCGTGAAGAGGGACAGTTTCTGATATCTTGGGTCGATGATTCAGGGGGATGGAGAGATTGACCGGGATGTCACTCACCGTATAGGGGCGGGGTGATTGAAGTGGAGGCTTGCATCAGAAGTTCTGTGTGACAAAAAAGTGCCACAGAAACTCAAGGGGGAATTTTATAGAGCTGTGGTAAGACCTGTTATGTTGTATGGGGCGGAGTGCTGGCCGGTGAAGAAATCTCATGTTCAGAGAATGAAGGTTGCGGAGATGAGGATGCTCAGGTGGATGTGCGGGCTCACCAGGTTAGATAAGATTAAGAATGACATTATTCGAGAGAAGGCAGAGGTGGCCCCAGTGGATGAGAAGATGCGAGAAGCGAGGCTCAGGTGGTTTGGGCATGTGCAGAGGAGAAGTGATGCCCCGGTGAGGAGTTGTGAGCGGCTGGCGGTGGTCGGCATGAGGTGAGGCAGAGGGAGGCCTAAGAGGTATTGTGGAGAGGTGATTAGACATGACATGGCTAGAATGCGGATTTCCGATGACATGACCCTTGATAGGAAAGTGTGGAGGTCTAGTATCAGGGTTGTAGGATAGGGCTCCTAAAATTTTTCGTACTCTTTTCCCGGGGTTGGGTGGGCTTGGCAGGGCTCGTCATAGATGATTTGTGTATTGGATTGTGTGTCCCCCTATGGTGGTTATTTATGGTAGTTACTATTTGATATTATTGCATGTTATTTTATTTATGGTTCTTATGTTTAGATAAATATTTACGCGATTTCTGCTGGAGTTACTAATGCTCTTTTATTTTTGTTTTTGTTTTGTTTTTCCTTTCCTTCCCTGAGCCGAGGGTCGATTGGAAACAGCCTCTGCCCTTTCGGGTAGGGGTAAGGCTTGTCTACATATTACCCTCTCCAGACCCTACTATGTGGGACTATACAAGGTAGTAGTAGTTGTTGTTGTACATAGGATAGCCTACCTTGATGCAAGCGCCAGTGGCTGATTCCATGGCTCGAACTCATGACCTAAAGGTCATATGGAGACGACTTTATCATTACTCCAAGGGTCCCCTTCATATTAGTAAATGTACACATTATAATATTTTCTCTTGTTGCATATTTATATATAGTTCGAGCATAAAGCAATAGGTTTAGTTGACTCACAAACGCGCCCTGCCTCCGCTTCTGCCTCCTAGAATCCTCATATTCCTTCTTATAATCATAGACTTCCTTTTATGACTTAGTATTCAGTAAAAGGAAACTCATGAAAATGCAGACATTGATTCAACTTGATCAGCTGGAGAACACTGGAGATGAATCTGATGACACTCGCCAACTTCATGATCAACGTATAGTTGTCCCGACTATGCTCAATCCAATAGCTGATGGCTTTGAGAAAAAAGAACAGTCATGGTATAATAACTCTAATATCATAAGCAATTGCAGATTAATTTACTTAAATATTTAGAACTATATACTGTTATATGCAGGTTTGCTACTTCTCAACTTCCAAGTGATTTATCAATTCGAGTTGAAGATATCACCTTCTATGTTCACAAGGTAAGTAAAGGACAGTAGGATATTCTACACAAACTAAATACAAGAATTATTTATCTAAATTTCTATGCAAGAAAATGAAGGGGAGCCTTGGTGTAACTGGTAAAGTTGATGCCATGTGACCATGGTCACGGGTTCGAGCCGTAGAAACAACCTCTTACAGTAATGTAGGATAAGGTTGCGTATAATAGACCCGTATGGTTCGGCCCTTCAGTAGATCCTGTGCATAGCGGAAGCTTAGTGTACCTGGCTCCCTTTTTTCTGCAAGAAAATACAGAATAGTAAAGCCTCTTCTTTACTACTTTTCAGTTTTCACTGCTTCTTCTGATTTACTTCTTTCTTTTTCTTATTCAAACAGTCACTCATTTTCTTTTGCTATTGGAATCCTCCTCCTCTCTATTTCTAATTATGTACTTCTCTTTTGCTTCCTTCTTATGCTCTCTTAGCATAGTTACTAAAGCAATTAACTATGAAACTCAATGTTGTAAATAAATTAATTCTTTCTATAGTTAAATGAAAATGGAAAAAAATTTGTGTATGAAGTTAGTGATATTATCATTATTGTATAATAGATGTTGAAATTAGTCGATTTAATTGCAATTTTATGTTATAGCTATGTTGCTCGAACTCTTCAAAAATGGTATAGGGTGCGTGTCAGATCCTCCGGAAGTAGTGCATTTTTTAAGGATCCGACACGGGTACGACAACAATATTGGAGAGTCCAAGCAACATAGGTTATAAGTACTAAATTCAAATATGCTACATAGTTTTTGTACGTTTTGCTTCTTGTTGCCTTATTGTTTTCGCCTTAATGAGATGCTTTTTAGCGACACAAATATCTATTGTTTGTTTTAGACCACAAGAATCAAACTTCTTCACATGAATTGGGATGGAGAGAGTATTACATAGCTTCGTAAAACATTAATCATTTTATGAGAAGTTAACTCAAGTTTATTTACTCACAGTATCCGCTGGTTGCAAGGTGTGCTTACCTAAGAGAAATCGAATTTCAGCCTCAAAATTCACACTTAGGTTATGACCTAAAGCTCGAAAAATTTCCAGGCGGATCAGAAAACTTCGAGATGATTCTAAAATTCTGTTATGGACTACCAATAAGCTTAAACCCTGGAAATGTAGCAGCATTAAGATGTGCAGCAGAATTCCTAGAAATGACAGAAGCAATGGAAGAAGGAAACCTGATATCAAAAACAGAAGCATTCTTCACATTTGTAGTCCTTTCGTCGTGGAATGATTCCATCACCGTCCTTAAATCATGTGAAACGCTATCTCCGTGGGCTGAAAACCTACAGATTGTGAGAAGATGTTGTGACTCAGTTGGTTGGAAAATCTTCAGAAAAAATTCAACAGAGGAAATAACGAACGATGAAACCTGGTGGTTCGATGATGTTGCCACTCTTTGTATTAACTTCTTCTTGAGAATTATTACAGCAATAAGAGTAAAAGGGATCAAACCTGAAATCATTGGTTCATGTATCATGCATTACGGAAAGAAATGGTGGCCAAATATGAACAGTGAAACGAAAGGAATGGATAGATATGGTAGTAGAAGAAACGACTCGCAATGGAGTATCACAAGTGGGAGAATGCAAGAAACAAGCATTGGACAGAATAATAAGGAACAAAGAACAATAATAGAAAGCTTGATTAGTATACTACCTCCTCAAAAGGAAGCTGTTTCGTGCAAGTTTCTTCTACGGCTGTTAAAGATGGCGATGTTGTACGCTGCATCACCAGCTCTAATTTCAGAGCTTGAGAAAAGAATCGGCATGGTGCTTGAAAACGCCAGTCCGAATGACCTTTTGATCCTTACTTATGCAGTAAATGAACAAACAATAAAGTGAGTTTCCATCATCTCTAAAGTTTCAACTTCACCTCCACCTACGACCGTTAGGTCCTGGGTTCGAGTCACCGTGTAGGGCAAGTGTGAAAACACTATAGATCTTCCTAACTTAGGAGGAGTTTTGAAGAAAAAAAAATTCAATTTTCGTTTAATTGCGACATATACACTGATTATGTATAGAATATATACATATATTATATGTATATATATGTATATTATATATATATATATATATTTGCAAGCCCAGTGCACTAAGCTCCCGCTATGCACAAGGTTCGGGGAAGGGTCGGATCAAAAGGTGCTATTATATGCAGCCTTGCCCTGCATGTCTGCAAGAGTCTGTTTCCATGGCTCGAACCCGTGGCCTCCTGGTCACATGGCAACAACTTTACTAATTACGCCAAAGCTCCCCTTTGTATATTTATACTTAATATACAAAACATAGACATTTGCCGGCTATTATTTCTTAGGGCGGCCCAAAAATGTAATTATCCCAAAAAGAAATGACAGTCTGCTCAGTCTTAACCATTTCCTTTAACACAGTTCAACTGAAGAACAGACTATGCACAATATAGATGTGGTGCAAAGGATATTGGATTATTTCTTGCTATATGAACAGCAAAAACTGCAGCAACAAGAAATGAAGTCGTCGACAACAGTGAATATCAGTAAACTGGTCGACAGCTACCTAGCAGAAATTGCAAGAGATCATAATGTATCTATCACAAAGTTCCAAGTCTTAGCTGAATCTCTACCTCGACATGTTCGGACTTGTCATGATGGACTCTACAGAGCCATTGATACATACCTTAAGGTTATTTTAGTTTCTGCATAAAAAACATACTAGCACTTGAATTCTACAATCAAAGAATACAATGCAGCTTAATATCTTCTACAGACTCATCCTTCACTATCAGAACATGATCGCCGAAGGCTATGCAAGATCATGGACAGCGAAAAATTGTCACTTGATGCATGTATGCATGCAGCTCAAAACGAAAGGTTGCCTCTGAGAATCGTTATCCAGGTAAAATAACCATTTGATTGAATCAACTTATGATATAGAATAACGCCGTTCAACTTTCATCTTATAAAAATGTATCCAGTAATGCAATCTTAGCAAGCATTATGCTGGCCTTTGTACATTCTCACACTAAATTGATACAGATCACACAATTGCTATTATCTTAATTTCCGTGCCACAAACATCCCTGTAGAGTGTACATGTTGAAGTAAAAGGTTTTTATTGAAATTACACTAAAAACTACAAAGGGGAGCCTTGGCGTGACTGATAAAGTTGCGGCCATTCGACCAGAAGGCCACGGGTTTGAGCCGTGGAAACAGCTCTTGCAGAAATGCAGGGTAAAGTTGCGTACAATAGACCCTTGTGGTCCGGTCCTTCCCCGACCCCGCGCATAACAGCCGGGCTACCCTTTTTACACTATAAACTACAGAAAGATCAGTGAAAGCGTTCAAGAAACCTAGCATGAATACTAAAACCATGAAAAAAGAGGTTCCAGTCCGTCACCTAAGCTTGTGAATGAACATAGAAGAATAAGTACTAAGTACCACCTAAAATCTTATAGAAATGCTGATACACTTCTGAATTTGTAAGAGAATATTGCAGGTTTTACTCTCGGAGCAAGTGAAGATGAGAGCTGCAGTACAAGGGAAAGATATTATAGCAAGTGATGATAATACCTTAGACAAAGAAAATAATTGGTTATCTACAAAGAAGGAGGTCAAGTCCCTTAAAGAAGAACTTGAAAAAGTGAAGATACAAATGACAGATCTTCAGAGGGATTACTCTGAGCTGCAACAAGAATATGAAAAGGTAAACAACAAGCCTAGAATTCCATGGACATCTGGATGGAGGAAGATAAAAAAGTCTGCTCTTTTTAATAGAAAAATAGTCGAGGAAGAAACTCAAGAAGGCGAAAATAGAGCTAAACCAGGCCGCAGAGAAAGCAACAGTCGAAGGCAGTCCATATCTTAAGTCCCACAATTATAGTTCTTATGTATCTGGTAGGTAAGAACACCCCTTGGGCTTGGAGTAGGCTGCCTGCATCACACCCCTAGGGGTGCGGTCCTTCCCCGTATTAGAATATAATTGTGTGTATCTTTTTATTATTAGTAGAATATTCTCTCATTATTGTACAGTCCTATAGTTGGTAGGATTTGATTTCCTTCATCCATTGTACAGTCCTATAGTTGGTAGGATTTGATACCCTTTTACTCTATATATACTTTTGTGAGCAATACGAGAAAATTAATTCTCCCAAAACTCTCTACAAGGTATCATACGCCAGTGGCTTATCGCCAAAGAAACCCTATAACTATCCTACCCGCGCCGCCGCCGCTGCTCTTATCGGCAGCCCGTCGCCGCCGCCGTCAACGCTGCACTAATTGGCAGCCCTCTCTCTCTCGACGTCGATCAGCGCCTCCTCTCCTTTGCCTCTCGCTTCATGGCCGCTACGACTTCAAACGAGCTTCTCCAGCCGATTGCCATCAATGCATCGGCTCAGATCCCACTCAAATTGGATTCCACTAATTACCTGGCGTGGAAATTTCAATTTTGAACCCTTCTTACGGGTTACGACCTCCTCGGCTTCTTGGACGGATTGAAGCCGTGCCCATCAGCCACTATTGTCGACAAGGAGGTGACTTCCCCCAATCCAGCATATCCTTACTGGATTCGCCAGGACAATCTTATTCTCAGTGCCATCATCTCATCGATCACACCGACGATCATCTCCTTTATTGCCGCTGCGGAAACCTCTAAAGAGGCCTGGGACATCCTCGTGCGCACATACGGCACTGCTTCTCGCGGTCGTATCACGGCTCTCAAACAGCAGCTCCATAATCCGGTAAAAGGTTCTAAATCTGTTACTGGTTTTATGCACGGTATTCGCATGATATTGGATGAATTATCTCTCCTGGGTGTTACTGTTGATTCTGAGGATCTTGTCATTAAGGTTCTATATGGTCTTGATGATCCGTATATGGAACTCTCTCATGCCATCCAAGCCCGCGAATCTCCCATCTCATTTGCTGAATTACATGACGAGCTGGTAAGCATGGAGGCTCAGATTACTGCTCGTGTGCCGGCCACCTCCGCCGCATCTTATTTGGCTGCGTCGGCTGCCTTAGTCGCCGGACAGCAGTTATGCCATAGCCGCTTCGATAGCCGCGGCTGTAGCAGCCGCGGTTCAGCCTCCGGTCGCGATGGTTACTCCAGCAATGGCCAATCTCGCGGGTACAATGGGAACTGCCAGCTCTGCAATGAATTTGGCCATTCCGCGTGCCGCTGTCCGTCCTATCCCATCTCCGGTTCCAATCAGCCCCCTTTCGGTGGACCACTGCCGCGGCCAGCTTATGCTTCGCCGCCTTATCCGGCTGCTCACACAGCCCATCACTCTTCGGCGATTCCCTCTATATCCGATTGGATCCTGGACTCTGGTGCCTCCCATCACATAACCTCTGATCTTGCCAACATGTCGCTTCACAGTCCTTACACTGGTTTCGACAATGTGGTTATTGGTAACGGTGAAGGTATGACAATTACACATACTTGACAACTTAACAGTTATTCCTCTCTTTTATTACCTGGGGCTCTCTATGTTCCACATATGCATAAAAATTTGATTTCTGTTGCTCAATTATGTCGTCACAATAATGTTAATGTTGTTCTTTCTGAAACAGATTTTCAGGTGAAGGATCGTCGCACGTGGGCAACACTCGTTCGCGGCCCACTTAGGGGCAACACCTACTACTGGCTTTCCAGTCCCCCGTCCGCCCTCACAGCTCAAAAGCTCTCTGCGTAATTGTGGCATTCTCGTTTTGGTCACCTTTCAGCTAAAATCCTGCGTCATTTAGTGTCTTCTAGCAGTATAGCGTCCAGTAATGTGTCTGATCTTGCTTGTGTCTCTTGCAAACTTCATAAGTGTCATAAGTTACCTTTTTCTGAGTCAAGTTTATCTTTTACTGCTCCACTGGAGCTTATTTTCTCCGATTTATGGACCTCTCCAATTATTTCTAATGAAGGATTAAAATATTATGTCATCTTTGTTGATCATTTTTCTAAGTATGTTTGGTTTTTTCCTTTACGCCGTAAATCTGATGTCTTACAAACCTTCCCCATCTTTAAATCCATTGTCGAAAAATATTTCTCTGCTAAAATCATTACTCTGTATACTGACAATGGGGGCGAATTCCTCGCTTTACGCTCTTTTCTTGCCTCCAATGGCATCTCAAATCTCACTTCACCTCCTCATACACCTCAGCACAATGGCTATGCTGAACGCCGTCACTGTTATATTGTCGATACTGGTCTCACTGTCCTTCATCATGTCTCTGTACCTCTCATTTACTGGCCTTATGCCTTTGCCACAGCAGTCTATCTCATTAATCGTCTTCCCAAGACAAATCTCTCGATGCTCTCCTCCTTTGAGTCTCTCTTCCATAAGCGGCCCAACCTTGCCAAACTATGTGTCTTCGGCTGTCAATGCTTCCCTTGGCTTCGGCCCTACACCTCACACAAAATGGAACCCAGATCTCGTGCCTGTGTCCTCTTCGGCTACTCTACTACTCAAAGCGCCTATCTATGCTTTGATCCCTCAACGTCTAAAATCTTCGTCTCGCGTCATGTCACCTTCCATGAAGATGTTTTCCCGTTCTCCAAATTGTCTAACCCCGCGTCTCCTCCTGTACCCATTATGGTCTCCCTAGAAGTCCTTCCTCTGCCGCCACCAGTACCTGCCGCCGCTCCCACTAGCGATCCTTCACCGGACGCACTTCCGGCACCACTGCCCGCGCCACCACCGCCCCTTCCAACATCGCCAGCGGCCCCTGCCGCCTCTACACCCATTACGCCGCCACCTACATCCTCTCAGAGTGGTCATCATATGCAAACTCGCAGCAAAAATAACATCTTTACGCCCAACAAGAAGCTTGGTATGTCTGCTCTCACCTCTCCAACTGTTATTGAACCTCAGACTTTGTCTAGTGCTATGTCTGATGAGCGCTGGCGCGCTGCTATGTCATTGGAGTTTGATGCTCTGCTACGGAATGGCACCTGGGATCTTGTTCCACCTGATTCTTCATAGAATGTTTTGGGCTGTAAGTGGGTTTATCGTATCAAACGAAATCCTGACGGTACTGTGGATAAGTTCAAATCTCGACTTGTTGCGAAAGGCTTTCATCAGCGACCAGGTGTCGACTTCCAGGAGACTTTTAGTCCGGTTATTAAGCCGGTAATTGTGTGTTTGGTTCTCAGTTTAGCTTTATCCAAGGGCTGGCCACTTCGTCAAATGGATGTGAACAATGCCTTTCTTCACGGGAGGCTTACAGAGGATGTCTATATGGCACAACCACCGGGTTGACAAATCCTATCCATCTTATGTTTGTAAGTTACAGTATTTATGGTCTCAAACAGGCACCCCGGGCATGGTACAGTGAGCTCCGCCAATGCCTTTTGGCCATGGGTTTCGTCAACACTACCTCTGACACTTCGCTCTTCGTCTTTCAGCATTCTAGTATTACAGCCTATTTTTTGGTATATTTTGATGATCTCATATTGACTGGTAATGACTCTGCCTTCTTAAACCGTGTGATTGACTCTCTTGGGACTAAATTTTCTCTTAAAGACATGGGTGATCTAAGCTACTTTCTTGGTGTTGAGGTTCTGCACAGCTCCAAGGGGTATTTTCTTTCTCAGCGTAAGTATGTTGTTGATCTTTTAACTCGTCATAATATGCTGGAATCCAGTCATGTTCAGACGCCAACAGTGGCGTCCACCCGCCTTCATTTGGCCGACGGCTCGGCTCCTGCCGATGCATCCGCCTATCGACAGGCCCTTGGGGGCCTCCAGTATCTCTCCTTCACTCGTCTTGACATCTGCTTTGCTGTGAATAAACTCTCACCGTTCATGCACGCTCCTATTGTCACTCATTGGGGTTCTTCCGGTATCTAAATGGGACGCGTGACTTCGGAGTCTGGCTGCGTCCTTCATCTGTTATACCTCTGCATTGTTTCTCTGATGCTGATTGGGGTGAAAACTGGGATGGCTGCTCCTCAACTGGTGCCTATGTTGTCTTTCTGGGGCCTAATCATATTTCCTGGAGCTCCAAAAAGCAGCGTTCCATTGCACGGTCTTCTACTGAGGCTGAATATCGTGCCATTGCTTCTGCTGCCGTCGAAGTTCGTTGGCTTCATTCCCTGCTGTCGAGCTTCATGTCCCTCTTCCGGCTGCTCCTGTCATTTACAGCGACAACATTGGCGCCACTTACCTCTGTGCCAACCCTGTGTTTCATTCGTGCATGAAACACATCTCCATTGATTATCACTTTGTTTGCTATTTGTTCAGAGGTCTCGTGGTGTTGCTCACGTTTCCTCTGCTGATCAGCTTGCTGATGCTCTCACAAAGCACTTATCTCGTCCTCGGCTTCTTCTGCTGATGTCCAAGATTGGTGTGTCCTCCGGCCCTCCATCTTGAGGGAGCGTATTAGAATATAATTGTGTGTATCTTTTTATTATTGGTAGAGTATTCTCTCATTATTGTACAGTCCTATAGTTGGTAGGATTTGATTTCCTTCATTATTGTACAGTCCTATAGTTGGTAGGATTTGATACCCCTGTACTCTATATATACTTTTGTGAGCAATATGAGAAAATTAATTCTCCCAAAACTCTCTACACCCCGGACCCTGTGTGAATGCAGAATGTTGTGTACACCGAGCTGCCTTATAAAAAAAATGTATTTTGGTAGATGAACTGATAAAATTACTGAGTTTTATGTAGATAAAGAAGGCTATTTTGGCATAGATGGAGATTGGATACAACTTAATTAAACCTGCTTGTAAAAAAATGTGTAATTTTGGTTATCTATAGTGATTGTGAATTGGTCGTTTCAATTGTATGTTTTACCATTACATACTAGAGCACCATCATTTCTACTTTCAAAATATTGTACTAAGACTCCCTCTTTTCTTGTAAAGTATAGTTTTCAATCATCACATTTGCGATATAAGTACAACAACAACAAACCCAATGAACTCACACAAGTGGGATTTGAGGAGGATAAGATGTACGTAGCCTTACCCCTCCCTAAAAGGCAAGAAAGACGGTTTTCGATAGACTTGTAGTATAAGTCCAATCAATTAATGAATTGCACCTCAAATTCTAAACTAGCTGGGGTTGGCTATGGATGCTACATGAGGACTTTGGAATCATTCATCCTAGTACTACTCTTATTCAAAGACGCTTAACTTCAAATAGTTAATATAATTCAGTGCATTAGTGCTGGTAACGTCTAAACTATTATTTTACTGGATGTGAATCTACTCTAATTCCAAATCTACCAGCTTGGAAAAGGTTTATGTTTTGCAGGCATAATTCCATTTAATTTTGATAAACTTCTTCTTGCTCAACATAAAAACGCCGTGAACTCTCTCATATAATTCCTAGCTTCAACATTATAGAGAGAAAATGCTAATCCTTGATACATCTTCCACTAATAAATATTTCTCATTTGCACATACCAAATGAGACCAGGAGGTCACAAGCTCGAGCTGTAGAAACAACAATGCGAGATAAGGCTATGTACAATAGACCCTTGTGATTCGGCCCTTATCCGGACCCCGCGCATAACCAGAGCCTAGCGCATCGGGCTACCAATACAATTTCAACTACCATACAGGCTGTCACGGGCTCGTTTTGTGTCACTCTAAAACAGCTCGCGCGGCAGCCAAGCACCGGCTTGACTTCAGCCTGCTCCAACACTAGACCAAAATTTCAGCAACTTTGGACTTTGATTAATTTCGGCAGTCTTTCAAAGTAGTAAACTTTAGACTGATTTAGGCAACAAAAATATAGTGAAGGAATAGAAATAAAATGTGAAAACAAAACACACAATATACAGGAACTCTTTCCCAACTTTGTATTTAACTCGAGAATACAAAGAAAACTCAAACTCAAAGTACACTCCGCGTACAAAAATGAATATCACTCTTGACCCTCACAAGACTACTCTTAGCCTTAGTTGTTTCACTCTTGAAAACAAGACTTAGGACTCTTCCTAAATCCGAAAACATGCACTCTACACGTTTTCACTCTTTAAGTGTGCTCTCACACGTTTTTCTCTATGCCACAAAAGAGAAGGGTGCTGCCCATTTATAGATTATGAAAGAAGTCTCATGTTTACAGTAGTTGCCTAGTTTTTAGGCTTGGCACATACCCACTACTTTTTCCTAGTGTAGTTGACACCCCCAACTACTAGGAACATGTTTAGATCATGGGATCATGGCCTCAATTCGTGCTAACTCCTGCCAGCATGATAGAAAAAGCTCAACTACTGCCCATATGCACAGCATGTGCCGGTAATGGCTGTTTGACTTGGTACATTCTCATGTTCCTGCCCAATTTCGTGTGTTGGCTTCGACCAGGCACCAATGCCATTATATCCAGCTTCATTGTGCCCCAATTTTCCTTAATATTTCCCACGAACTTGGCGCGTTTTCTGCAACTCAAACCCACGCCAAATCTGTCTGCACATTGCCTTTCCGTTTGCACATTTGCTTGTCTTTGCCTATCCGTTTCTGCCATGTCTTGGCATCAATGCCTCATGCCTTGATGCTATAATCCTGATCAAGTGCCATCCGTTGCCTGCAACTCATTGACAAGCCCTTGTAATGCTACCTCGCATCCGTTCAAAGCCTTAGCCATCGCTTGCCCCTTTCCCTCTTTGACTTTTGGCGCCACTCTTGCACCAATTTTGCAACACTCTTGCTGCATCATGACAATACTCTTGTTGTCTCGCCGAGTTCAATTGTTGGAGGTCTAAAAAACCACCCACACTATTTGAAACTCTACGTCCTCATCGAGGTTAACTCAATTTATAAGCCCCAAGGGACAAGCAACGCCCCTTGACCACCTATCTCTCTCTCTCTTCGTGTCTTCACATCTGCGTTCACTTGCCTCCTTGCCATTTCTGCCTCAAGAAATGCAAGTCTACTCATAAGAGGCTTAAGTTCTTTACCTTCAACAGCATTTCCCTCCAATGTTTCTAGTTTCGTTATCCTTTCTCGCAGTTCATTGTTACCACCAGCCATGTTCTCGAACAAGACCACGAAATCTGCCATCACCTGTCGTGTCTCTGCCACGAACCTGATAAGCTCTCGATCTGCTCTGATACCAGTTGTCACGGGCTCGTTTTGTGTCACACTAAAACAGCCCGCACGACAGCCAAGCACCGTCTTGACTTCAGCCTGCTCCAACACTCGGCCAAAATTTTAGCAACTTTGGACTTTGATTAATTTCGGCAGTCTTTCAAAGTAGTAAACTTTAGACTTAGGCAACGAAAATATAATGAAGGGACAAAAATAAAACGTGAACACAAAGCACACAATATACAGGAACTCTTTCCCAACTTTGTATTTAACTTGAGAATACAAAGAAAACTCAAACTCAAATTACACTCCGCGTAAAAAAATGAAAATCACTCTTGACCCTCACAAGACTACTCTTAGCCTTAGTGTTTTCACTCTTGAAAACAAAACTTAGGACTCTTCCTAAATCAGAAAACATGCAATCTACACGTTTTCACTCTTTAAGTGTGCTCTCACACATTTTTCTCTATGCCACAAAAGAGAAGGGTGCTGCCCATTTATAGATTATGAAAGCAGCCCCATGTTTACAATAGTTGCCTAGTCTTTAGGCTTGGCACTTGCCCACTACTTTTTCCTAGTGTAGTTGACACCCCAAACTACTAGGAACATGTTTAGATCACGGGATCATGGCCTCAATTCGTGCTAACTCCTGCCAGCATGATAGACAAAGCTCAACCGCTGCCCATGTGCACAGCATGTGCCGGTAACCGCCGTTTGACTTGGTCCATTCTCATGTTCCTGCCCAATTTCGTGTGTAGGCTTGGACCAGGCGCCAATGCCATTATATCCAGCTGCATTGTGCCCCAATTTGCCTTAATATTGCCGACGAACTTGGCCCGTTTGCCGCAACTCGAACCCACGCCAAATTTGCCCGCACATTGCCTTTCTGTTTGCACATTTGCTTGTCTTTGCCCATCCGTTTCTGCCATGTCTTGGCATCAGTGCCTCATGCCTTGATGCTATAATCATGATCAAGTGTCATCCGTAGCCCGCAACTCATTGCCAATCTGCCTCGCATCCGTTCAAAGCCTTAGCCATCACTTGCCCGTTTTCCTTTTTGACTTTTGGCGCCACTCTTGCACCAATTTTGCAACACTCTTGCTGCCTCATGACAACACTCTTGTTGTCTCGCCGAGTTCAATTGTTGGAGGTCTAACACAGGCCATCCGTATAAGAAAAAAACTCATATTGATCAAGCTTTCAAGCTACAAAAAACCAACAAATCTTCAAAAAATGATAGAAGTACTACTTAATAACTAGCATAGAACACCAGAACCGTTGCATAAGTAGACATAACCAGGGGCGGATGCAGCATTGGACCAGTGGGTTCATCTAAATCTAGTAATTTTGATGCGAAGCATAGATTTATATGTAAACATCTACTCAAATTGCAACGAATAATAGGTCTGAACCCGTAACTTATAATTATAACGGGTTCAATGCAAAAAACCTTAAAGGTTAAACCCATTGATCTTAAACCATGAATCCGTCTCTGGACATAATTACATAGGTAAGGCGGGGCTAGAATTTAAAGTTTATGGGTTCTAAATTTATGCGAAACACATAACTTGTCTTAGTTATTGGATTCGCAATTACATATTTATACATGCTTAATGAATTTTTTTATATAAATAGAGTATTTAAGCAAAAGTTAATGGATATTGCTAAAAGGGAACTTTGACGCTAAAGCACCAAAACTATACCTGTCCTCTTCTATTCGTCAACCAAGTTCATATTCTTGTTCTCCTCTTCCAATTTTCGTATTAGGAAAAGATCCAATGTGTGTGGTAAAATGTCCTTTTTGCAAAATAAGTAATTCATCTGAAAATTAGTTTTGGAACAATTACTTAGTGGGCGACATAAGAGTTGTAACATTTCGGAAAAAGTGGGAAAAAAAAATTAAAGTAAAAAGGATATTTGATAATTAGAGTTGTGTTTGGTTATGAATATAATTTTGGGTTATTTTTGAATTTTTATGAATGATCAGAGTAAAAAATTTGAAAAATTGCTTTCTGAAATTTTAAAATTTTCAAAAAATTTCAAAAGACCAAATACAAATTTCGAAAAAGTGAAAAGATTTTCATGGCCAAACGGGCTCTTATTAAAAATTAATCATAATATCAGCAAATCAGTAGCATGTCGATGGACTTTTTTAGTATATAAAAATGTTTTTAATGTTTAAGTGCTAGCTGAAGAAATTGATATTGAGCAAGTTGAGAGAAGTTGTAAAGCAAAATGACTCTGCTCAAAAAATGAAGTTAGTTTTCCTATTAATAAATTATATTTCTTTGAAAAATATATTCTGATAACCAAATACTCGAATTTAACTCCTTGAATGAGTCGTCATGCTAAATACGCGAGTAAATACTTGCTTGTGTTTACACCAAAACAAGTAATTTGATCTTAATAAAAAATTGTTAGTGAAAATACATATATATATGTATATATACATATATATGTATATATCACGAGGAAGTAGTAAATGCCTATACGAAGACACTTTTTCTTATTTAATTGGTTTGATGTAAACACCGGGTATAGATAAACAACAGTTTAGCAATCAACAACAGCACCACCTTTCTTCTTACATTAGAAGTTGTTATGCTCTACTAGCACGGGCTACAATCAGATTTTTACAGAAATGATTGAATAAACTACAATTGATTTATATAGTCGACCCCAACATATTTGAAATTAAAGTGTAGGGACACGAAGCTGTCAGTATTGCCGTTTTCCACTGCATTGAAAAGCCAGTGAAAGGAAATAGACAACAACAACAACCCAGTATAATACCACTTAGTGAGATCTGAAAAGGATAGTATGTATGCAAATATTACCCCTATCCTAGGGTAGAGAGGCTGTTTCCAAATAGACCCCCGGCATCCTTCCCTCCAAGAACTTCCCACCTTGCTCTTGGGGAGACTCGAACTCACAACCTCTCGGTTGGAAGTGGGATTTGAGACAATTTAGGAAATAGACAATTTAGCTGAAATTAAGGTGAACTGGAGTTTGAGACTAAGAAAGTTGACAGTGATAATTCAACACAGCTTTTTTACTCATTAGGTCTTTAACTCCTCATCCCTTTGTATCCAACACAATTATAATATGCAGAAAAGAAAAGGACGCATACAGAAGAACAATACGAGAAGACAATATGGTAGAAAGCATCTTTCTTTTTACACCCGAATTCGAACTCAAAGTACACCTCAACTTGTGGCTTGAAACTATTAAGCTGGTAAGCAAAACACCATTTATCTTTCTCAGAAAGGCCATTTGCACATATAGGAGTATCCAGCTATAGATTTCATCCAATTCCTTCTATCCAACACTGAATCATGCTGAAGGTATCAATATACATCAAATGCAGATATATCTACTAGTAAAGCAACAGACTTTACTCAATGTCCCAGTTCTGAGGTAGAGTTGAACTCCTCAAATCGTACCTGTCAACTCTCTTTTCCTGTTAGATAAGTAAAACCAATTGTCCATTTTGCCAAATGTTGGCAAATATACTTTGATTCATAATATGGCATGTTCAAGATTCACACTTGCTTCTTCTTAACACGGTATGGGTATTTTTGGTATATGCATATGCTAGTCATAACCAATGGAAGTGCCACAAGGCAGTATGGTGAAGGAGGTTTTCCATCAAAGATGAATTGGAGCAGAGCAGTGACAAGAAGCGCAGACACAATGATAAATCCCTGCGGCAATTTAAGACAAGCAGGATGAAATAACATAGTCAAGAGAAGTATGGTAATGGAACAGTTATAAAAAGTATAGCATGATATACTCATTAAGGTAGCACAAAACTAGTATGCCCTCATCTTAGTGTACATCTATGTTTCGCGGACTCTCCAAAATGCTGCCGCACCCGTCTTGGATCCTCCAAAAATGCACTACTCTTAGAGGATCCGACACGCACCCAACGACATTTTTGGAGAATCCGAGCAACATAGGTGCGCATGATCTTGGCAAAAGGGCCGAGAAAGGTATATGGCCTCATCTCATTATAGGCCAGACAATTTTTTTTCTAAAAATAGACCATATAATTAACTGTTCCGTTTCACCATGAACTATCAAGAGAATATGTTACGAGTTAAAAAATAGAAAATATTCTAGGACCCATTTTAAGCGGGCATAGTAATGTACCAGAGCTACAAATGCTTCAAATAAATCAAGGGAAAACGCACAAAACACCAAACTATAACAGAAAATATCAAGAATGTTTTTTCAAGCCTATTCAATTTCTGCACAGCTTCTAAAGCATAAGAAGTTCAGTGGACACTTACCTTCCTTACCCCACCGGCATACGAAGTCACAAGACCCACAAGAATTCCACCAACCGCATTTAAAATAACAGGGATCTGGAACAGAAGAAATAGAAGTATCACATAAAAATCATGAGTTTCACATATATAGATCTGATTCCTTCCCCAAAATGATCAAAGGAAAAGAAATGTAAATGACTAACTCATGGGACAATTTCTTTCCTCAACAAACCAATTTTGAAAGTGACAGTTGGATCTGTCCAGAGGATAAGATGCATATGATAATGAAGCATCGGCAAATTGATATAAGATATCCCCAAGTAGAAACTATAAAGTTTTTGTCTCAGAAAACTTAATATTCAGGGCGGTTCCTGTTCTGGATGTCTTAAGTATTTGCAATACCAATTTAGCAAGCCCCCCATGACATAAATGATAGAAAAAGAATCGTATATTGAAGAAACCAATTTACCAAAGTTAATGCGGTCCACCCGTAGAAGAATCCGTGCTGTCGAATAGCTTCTCCATCTGGAGACTTGGAAGTACTACTTATCAAGCAAAGGCTCCCAATAATGGACATCTCAACAGTCATCAAGTAAGATGAATGTTTCTTAACCTGTTATAGACAAGAAGCATATCAAAATGGAGGAAATGCAAAATACCCTTTCATAAAGTAGCAGTGTTCACTTGCCTGAGATGCCCATTGACACAAAGCAGAAGCCAGACCAGAGAGCACAGATGCAACCAAAACTGGTACAATTCCATAGAATAAGATCTCGTCGGGGTTACCACTACTACTTGAAGCTTTGCTCGAGCCTTCACCAACACTTAATAGGACAGCTGCGAGGATTAACAAGAAAAGAGCCCCAATTTGTTGAATGGATTGCTTCTGCCTGAAAAAGGACAAAGCATTTTGGGGGGAAATCAAGGCTCTCAGGACTCACCTGATACACAATTAGTGTACCTAACAAGACAGTTCGTCTCAAAAAAATTTGAGAAATTAAAAGAAAAACAAGAGTTGGTCTACACAGAGACCTCGGAATGTCATCAAATTATAAATTTAAACGAAAAATATTGCAACCAACAGCTAAGTGAAGCAGATGATGCAGAAGAAACATTTCTATGAAAAAAAGAGAATGATGTAAAAGAACAGTTTATGTGGAAACAGAGAATGTTTACCAGATCTGTTTGACATCCATGTCAAAATAATAAAATATTACCATATTAATTATGTACAATCTGAGAGACTAACAGCCTACGCAATCGCGCTGTTGCCAAAGTTAACCAAAAGGTACACTTGTTCAATAATCTTTTCTAAGCAAGGACAAAAATAGCATATAATAATCAATTAAAAAAAACTTTCAACAACGTTTCGGATCAAACATACTAACTTGCACAGTCACCAGGCAAAGCCTACCTCAATAATATGTAAGTAAACAAGGCTGTGAAGAAGAGTTTTGTCTGGTTCAAGATTGAAAATGTCAGTGAATCAAGATTTTTGTATGAAATCTGCAATAAGCTGTTTTGTAGTGCATAAATAGCAGCAGGCAGCCCAGATGCAGTCAAAGAGCCAAATAAGGTCCACTCCCTGTACATTTTCTTCAAACTGCCTTCTTTTGCCATGAGAAAAAGAGCACAAATAACCTGCAAAGTAAAAGGAATGTATGTAAGAAAACATGTGGAACCATGGAGTGGAAAACAATGCAGAGAAGAAAGTAGAGAAATTTACCTTGACTACTTCACATGTCAAAACAGACGAAGTAACTATCACTTCACGCCTGTAGGAAGAACAGATACATGAAATATTGACGTCATAATGTATAAATCTTACCAAGGAATACAGGAGCATTTATCACCAAACAATTTATATGAAAGAATAAGCACAATATTTCCTATATCAATATAGTAAAAAGTAGCAAAATAGACATAATAAAAAGCATCTTTGAGACAATGAGAAAACAAGAAAAAGGTGTAATCCAGTCAACCCGTACCCTCTAGCTAAGGAGCTCCCCCCCCCCCCCCCCCCCAAATTGGAGCTTCCGGGATGATTCAAGTGTGGTCCCACATGCCTCGCTAACCTCACGATGATGCTATGGATTTATTTTATTATTCTAGAGTATTCGAACTTGTGCCTAAGCCCATTGTTTAGCTAGTAGTATAAATAGGAGTAACGGAGGATTTTTACCCAGCTATGGATTAAAGTTTATGTAAGGCTCCATGAAGACCTTTGGGCTCTCGAAGAACTCCTTGAATTAACATTGAAGGTGGATATCTTCTTCGGTAATCTACTCCCATATCTTCGACATCTTTGGGATAATAGTTAGGTAATTAAGATGTAATTAGTGTTATATACTAATTGTGTCTAATACTATCAATTTGGTTTCTAGATCCTATTTTCTCTCTTTTTATATAATGATAGTGTCCGAACCAACTTGCGTTCACCTCGACTAACTCCACCGGATAGCTGCTACCTCATAGGGTACAACAACAACAATAACAACAACAAACCCAGTATTTTCCCACCAAAGCTTGGATAGATGAGAAGAAATCACCTAATGTTTTTTGTCTCGAATGAGAGTTGAACCTGAGACCTCATGTTTCTCCCAGGGCCACACCATCGGGTGTCCTATTTTCTATCTCTTCTTCCTCCTTCATTTCTATTTTCTATGGGATTGCCCTTGTTTGCTATTTCTTCCATCGTCACTAATGTCGTTGCCCGTTGTATAACCTATACATCTAGAGAATCTCTCCTTATCATTCAAACAGACTTTCAAAGACTTAGCCTTTTCCCAAGGTACCGTCCTTTATCTCACTCAGGGGCGGACCCACGTGGAGTCAAGTGGGTTCATATGAACCCGCTTAATCGAAAAATAACACAGTATATATAGGTATATTTTTGTTGTTTTCAAACAAGGAAAGGTATAAATATAATTTTGAACCCACTTCAAACAAGTAAAATGCTTAGCTTGTTGGTAAAGAGGATTCAAATTTTCTACATGGTCATGAGTTCGAGACTGGCTAGTCACATATGACCTCTAATTTTTTTTTGAACCCCCTTGATAAAAATCCTGGGTCCGCCACTGATCTCACCCCATATTTAGTAGATTTATATTTCCTCAAAATGCATTCTTCTCGCGACATGTATCTCCATAGTAATACCAAAAAATTGGATTGAAAACCGATAATTCCTGGTCCCGTTCCTCACAGATGATGTTCTCTTCTGCCACATAAACTCTTTGTCGTACTTACAGTCATACAAATCAAATACAAAATAGGTGGGTGCATTAAAGAGTGTTCTCACTAAAGAAATTGGACCTCTCTTTGCAACTAGCAATTCCTAAAACTTTTGAAAGCCTTGTAACTAAACTTATAATGTTTGCTATATAATCATACTAAACATCAATAAGAAAAGTCCGGACAGACAGATTCCACGACTATCCAGTTTGAAATTTCGAATGGTGATGACCACCCAATAAACTCGAACACATACGATGCTAGCTTAATATGAGGACGAGCCCTGGCAAAACATTTGCATTACTCCTTTAGTGACTTGGTTATGCGTTCAATATGCGGCATATGGTCTACACACTTTCCAGCCAGGAGTCCTAAAAGCACTTCATGCACGGGGTAAGCCCTTATTGACAACTACATTATACCTTTCTCCGAAAATTTTCAATGCCTTTCCTTAAACGGGTGAAATATTTGCCAAGGATGTTGTACAAACACCAATTCTATATTCGAAATCGAGAACACACCCTCACTACTTTGATACTTACTTGTGACATATACATTCATGCCTTCAAATCGTGGAAATTAAGTAAAATTAATATGGTGTTGGTACTGTTCCCCCTTTTTATGAATGTTTAACAATAATTCTAACACCATACATTTGTCCCAAAATTTGCAATATGTTTCCTTAAATAAGTAATAAATAATGCTTAATAGTACAAGCCAAGGGCGGACGTACCATATAAGTTACCGTTAGCTTTGGCCCAGACCCAATATATGTGTTAAAGAAATTTACTAAATATGTAGAGATATATAATTTCGAACCCAGTAAGCACCCTGAACTCGGATTCGCGTCCGGTCACTAATCAGGCACATCTATATCATAGACAATAAGTTACACCTCGCACACTTCACATTTGAATTTAAATACACATTAATTTGTTCAAATAACTGAACTGCATTATACACAAAAAACACTAATAATTAAATAAAAATTATAGTGAAGGGGGAGTAATTTGAACCTGACAAAGCGCTTGGAGATGAGGGGCTGAGCACCATACTGTAGGGTGAGAAGCAGGGAATAAAACCACACTTTACCGCCCGTTTTTGCCGTCGTCGGGTTCTCGGCGTTTGCTTTCGGAGCTGCTTTGGATACTGTAACAGCCATAACGGGCCGACCCGGAATGTAGATACGAATCGGGCAGTTTTTATTCGGATCCTTCAATACTTCCTGTTATCGAAAAGCCAATTAGAAATGGTGAAGGCTTCGTGTAAAGCTTCGTAGTGCTGGTTGGCTATGCCGTAACTGAGTCAGCTTTACGATGTCGTTTTGTGAAGATGACTGAAATTGACCGTGCTTTTGGTTCGAGTTTCTAGAATAGTAAGAGACTTTTCTTTGCAATCTTTCAATCAAATTTGAAAAAATAAAATCTAATCTTTTGGATTTAATTTAAGTTAGTAATAACATCAACATATTATAAAATAGAAACTGTAAACTGTGGCCCAATGAACTTTAAGATAAATTATGCTTAGCGGCTATAACAACAAAGGACTCTGTGGCCCAATGGATAAGGCGCTGGTCTACGAAACCAGAGATTCTGGGTTCGATCCCCAGCAGAGTCGTAGTTATTTTGATAACCTCTCCTGTAGCTGTTTTCTTTTTGCTCTTTTCCTCCGCTTCTTAGGAAAATTTTCAAATGGTAAAAGATTACTAAAATATAAAGAAATAAAAACTCCTTGAAAATCTTCTATATTTACTGAAAAGGAAGAAACTCAAGCCTGAAATTTTGCAAGTGTTATGTGCATAAAATTCCATCTATCAATTTAGGACAAATTAGTTAATATAGTTAAAATGAGTTTCTCTTTAAAAATTTTGAATTTGAAAACAAATTTCTTTCTAAATATTCAGTAGTTTTTACTATTTTCAAAACATTGTATTTTTTATATGAAAAATGAATTGGGACTTCGGCGCTTCAATCCCACACCATTAGTTAGTTTAGGTCAAATTAGTTTCTTTTTAAAAATTTTGAATTTAAAAATAATTAAAAAGGTTATATTATTTTATTAAAGAACCATTGCTTTCTAGTGTTTTTAAAAATAAATATTTTCTTATAAGAAAGAGGAATTGGGAATTCGGCACTTTTGGTAAAACGCCCTTCCTCCGCCTATTTGCCCAACAAATAGAAATCCTACAAATTCGGCTTTAATCCCACAATCTCTTACCACGATTTCTAACTCCTCACCCACAAATTCTTCTTTCCTAGGTTCTCAGTAATATGATTTTACAGGAGGAACATATTTACTAGTTATATCATCCGCAATTGAAAACAAATTTCTTTCTAAATATTCAGTAGTTTTTACTATTTTCAAAACATTGTATTTTTTATATGAAAAATGAATTGGGACTTCGGCGCTTCAATCCCACACCATTAGTTAGTTTAGGTCAAATTAGTTTCTTTTTAAAAATTTTGAATTTAAAAATAATTAAAAAGGTTATATTATTTTATTAAAGAACCATTGCTTTCTAGTGTTTTTAAAAATAAATATTTTCTTATAAGAAAGAGGAATTGGGAATTCGGCACTTTAGTAAAACGCCCTTCCTCCGCCTATTTGCCCAACAAATAGAAATCCTACAAATTCGGCTTCAATCCCACAATCTCTTACCACGATTTCTAACTCCTCACCCACAAATTCTTCTTTCCTAGGTTCTCAGTAATATGATTTTACAGGAGGAACATATTTACTAGTTATATCATCCGCAATTGCTTGAATCTCGAGACGTTCTTCGAACCAATCATATACTTTATTGAGATAGGCGGAACTCCCCCTCTGAGAACCGTGCTCAGCCTAGAGTTGATCGACCAATTCCCCCGAGCTTAGGGGTCAATTACGGGGGAGTCGGAAACTATTGTATCTTTTCTAAAGCGGCATTCTCCCTTCTATCTATCTTGAATTGAATGGATCCTATCAACTTGGAGAGTGTCTAGATTAAGACACTTCTCGTATTCGGACTATCAAGATCGACTAAATGAGAGTGTGGCTGACATGGTAAAAGAACAAATCAGCCACACTTTTCTGGACCCCTTTTTTTGGGGAAAGGATAGTGGGTAGGGCTTATCTTTCCCCCAGACTACTTTACTCACTGGAAATCATTCCACGTACAGGAACTGGGAAAAAAAAAGGGCTCGAACTACAGGGATCTGATACCTTCTTCCCCTGGTATGAGAAGTTGTTTATGTAGGCTGACAACCTTTCCTAGGTTGTTTCGATCAGGCCAAATAATCGATTAGTAGTATGCCTGAGATTGCCAGAAGAACTTCCCCCTCTTGAAAACTGACTAATCAAACAAAGGGGGTAACTTCACCAAGAAATGACCCGAAATTGGATCTTGGTCTATTTGAGATTGTTCCTTTTAATCGTAATCAAAGATGTTTTCTTGTCTCTCGTTTCTTAAATGATAAGGTTATTATCAACAAAGAAAAATGAAAATTCTTAAAAGATGAGATCAATTCAAAAGCCCGTATTTATTAGTTTTAAATATAGCAGACAGCTACCTAGATCTTTGTATGTACTGGTCTTTCTAATTGAAGAGAAAAGAGAGGCCCTCCTAATAGGCCAGCGGAGGAACCTTTATGAGAAGGCTCAAGTCCCCCTGCCGGAGCTCCCCGAACCTGAAGTGGAAGTCGAGGGGCTGCTCAGTGAGAAGAAGCGTCAAAAAACTCCTGTTCGTTGTAAGATTACTGAAGGAAAGGTTGGTCATAAATTTGGAGAGTTTGCTTCTACACGGAAACGAAGACCTTCGAGAACAGAGAGGATCTGTTGAATTTCAAGTATTCAATTTTTTGCTTTTACAATATATACTTCTATTCTTTCTTCCTCCTCTGGATATCAAGCTGCAATTTTGGACTACAAGAGCTTATCGGTATGATTGTATTTCATGAACAAATTTTATTCCTGTTCAGATTGTATTATTGGAACAAATTATTTCTGTAAAGTTTCTTGATGACGTCACTTGTATGACAATTGTTACTTACCAATTTTAGAGTTATACCGCATATTATTGCTGATGACTTTTTGGAGAATTATCAGCAATAAGTCATTTACTTCACATGATCTCTTGCTTCATATGTGTTTCTATAAGTATTTTGTCGGAGTTTCTACTTATATTTATAAATACCTCTATCTATTTTCAGGACTTAATGGCGGCTGAAATAAATTTTGTTAACGAAATTAACAGCAAGTCAATGAATGAAATTAAAGGTTCGTTTTGCTAGGAGTTGGAAAAATCCAAATCCTGACACACCCATACACCTTTTTCTATTGAGATTATTGTGATGAATGAAAATGTATTACTTTCTATTTTGTATTGTTTACATTTGCGAAATTATATTACTGTCATATACAAAATTACTTATTCGGTTTAACTAATTAATTATTTTTTAGGGCGACCGCATTAACACTAGTACTGGCATATCTTTTATCCAAAGGTTCAAACAACAAATTAAAAAAATGGGTTTGTACATCATAAAGAATTTCGTTGTTTGTCCAAATAATATGAAACTAATGACCAAAGACCACAAGTTCAAGTTGATGTTCACGCATAAGACCACTGTTGAGGATATACGTGATCTACATTTCAATATGTGTATCTTCTAATTTAAAACCAATGAGCAGCTGTCAAATCCCCAAGTATTTGACAATACTGAGCTATTCGATAATTATTTCTCCCATTTTTTCCAGTTTCATTTTACTTTTCCTTATTTGTTATCTATCTTATGAGTGCTAATTGATAAGTAAATCAATACTAATTACAGTATATAAGATTAAATCTTAAGTTTTGACATTGAGATATACAAAATTATGAGTAAGGTCTATGTGAATCAAAACCTTCCGATTAATTTCTGTTTTTGTAGCATCAAAATATGTTCAACCAAAACATTCAGGGCGATGTTCTCTTCACATGGAATTCCATTTCTGTATATCTCACTAATTTATTTGAAGAGAATTAACAACTATCTAACTTAACTAACATCTTTTTTGACAAGATGCTCATAGTTAAATTCCTGCCAAATATTTTACTTAAGTTGTTCTATATACCTGAAAGCTAACTACTTGCTTTTGTTACAACTGAACTAATGAAAAATAATTGTAAAATTGAGGTGTCCTTTATCGAAAATGATTTAAAGAATTGTATTTGAGGTATAATACATTTGCTTAGAAAAAAAAGATCATCGACATTGAAAGAAGTGGTACATGATCCATGCCCCTGCATCTCCTTTCCTTCTTATTTATGTGGTAGTTGACTTTGTGTCTATATACATGTGAGGGATAGTATACTTGAAAGAACTTTAGGTTAACTAATAACGTCAAAGTTCTTTTAAGTTTAAGTTTCAAAGTCAGTAAGATATGATTTTTAAATTTCAAATGAGCTTATTGCTAAATTTATATGCCTTTGCTCTTATTTGATTTACTTGAGAGGTTTGATAAGTTTGAACTTCGAAAGGATGTTAATTTTTCTCTGAATTTAGGTGTCCCTGAGTTTCGCTAAAGTTAAGATAGTTGTGATTGAATTAAATTTTAATTATGATATACATTTTCTATAGGATTCGATAAAAACGAAGTCAGTCATGAAGATAACAAAATTACGGTAATTTTACAACTCATTATAAATATTGTTTTACATAATTTATTCTTTTAATTTAATGATTTGCATGTTATAAAATAGTAAAAACAACAAGAATTATAGATTAAGTATTGATTTTCTTAAGTTTTTATGTTTTAAATATATAGGATTCCACTGAAGATAACGAGTTGATCAATATTGCAAATACACCTGCTAGATAGGAAACTAATTCTACAGCAGTGGTCAAAGGTGTCAACCGGGCCGGGTTGACCCGGGACCGGCACGGACCGGCCCGGTCAAAACCGGCCCGGACCGGACCGGTTTAGCGCGGGGGGGGGGGGGGGCTGGGTTGGGGGGGGAAGGGGGTTGGGACGTAAGGCCTTACCGGGCAATTAACCCGGACCGGACCGGCCCGGGAAGAGAAATACCGGGCGAACCGGCCAACCCGGACCGGCCCGGACCGGTTATAACGGTAAAATTTTTTTTTAAAAAAAAAAAAAATTTTTTTAACTGTTGGGGCCCACTTGCCCGTTGGCAACGGTCCAGAACCGTTGGCCAACGGGTCTTTTTGCATTTTTGGCCCTTTTTTGTTTTTTTTTTGTTTTTATTAAATTACATTAATAACCCTTCTAAAAATCTATAAATACCCTCCCCTCTTCTTCATTTCCTCACTCAAAATTATCTATCTCTCTCTCAATTCTCAAATTAGCAAATATCAATCACTCTCTTCTCTTCAATTTTCAAGAATTCATATTCTACTTTCATAATTTTATTGTCTTTATTTTCCCGAATTTAATTTATCGTAATTTCTTATTTGGAAATCGGCATTCGAAGCTTGATTCTTGAAGTTCAAGTGTTCAACATTCTTGAAGTTCAACTGTTCAAGTGCTCAATTTATTGTCGAATTCGGTGCACTCTCTCCAACTCTTTCTCTTATTTAATATTTTAATTGCATATTTGATTTTAGCTTATATATTAAATTTTTCAATATGTTGAATGCTGCTAAAAGAGCGTGTAGAAAAGTTACTGGTAGGAGTGGAAGTGGTAGTGGAAGTAGTAAAAAAAGTCCTATAGCTTCTGGTAGTAATAGTAATAATGAACCAATAACACATGTTTCTGAATCATCGCCTAATTTGCAAGATGTAAATATTGATTATGAACAATTACACCAAGATTTCGGAATAGAAGATAACGAAATTGGAATAGAAGATGAGATACCACCTACACCTACTAGTGCAAATGTTGGTAGTATTGGAGTTGGAGTTGCTAGTGCAACAAGGGGTAGAAGACCACCAGTCGCTCCAACTTCTAAATCTAATCGTAGAAAAAGAAGTCCTGTTTGGAAATTTTTTGATGAGATAGAAGATAGTGATAGAGTTAAGTGCAGACTTTGTAACGAAACGTTTAAACATTTGACCGGAGGTAATTTAGGGGGGACTGGCACACTAATTAGACATATGCAAAATTATCATCCTATAGAATGGGGGGTTAATGGGGATGGAAGTCAAACAACCCGTAACCCTACTACTGCAGGTCTCCTAAAATATGATAAAATGAGGGATCGAGAGGAATTAGCGAAAATGATCGCTTTGGGTTGTCTACCTTTTTCTTTTGCTTCTTCCTCTTATCTTGTTACGTATATTCAAAGGATATACAACCCTATGTTTAAAGGTATCCCTAGAAGTACCTGTAGATCTGACATCTTTAGACTTCACGGCCAATATCAAACATACATACGTTATTTGTTTAGTCACCTTCCTTCTAGAGTATGTCTAACTTCTGATATTGGCCATGCTGTAAATGGAAATGATTATTTAACAATTACATGTCATTGGATAGATGACAATACTTGTATGCAAAAACGTATTATTGCTTTTAAATATGATGAAGATCAGAGTCATACTGCAACATTTATTAGTAGTACAATTGTTGAAGTTGTCGAATTTTATAATCTAAACCAAAAAGTTTTGTGTATGTCTTTTGATAATGCTTCAAACAACAATGCTGCAGTTTCAATTTTAAAATTGAATTTACATCCACCTCTTGATGATATTTTTCATGTTAGATGTGCATGTCATGTTTACAATTTAATTGTTAAAAGTGGGCTCGATTTATTTTCAACTGAGATTACTCTAGTTAGAAGAGCTGTTGGAGTAATTCAGGGAAATAATAGACAATCTAGAATAAGAGAATTTAAGAACAAGTGTATGCAATATAACCTTACACCTAGATTCATGCCTGACGAAGTAGTTACTAGATGGAATTATACGTATATATTTTTAAAATGTTGCTACAAATATAGATTTCCAATAACAGAAGTTGCTAATGCACATTGTACTGATCCTAGGCGTATGTTAACCGGTGATACCTGGGAGGTCATTAGTGATGTGATTAAATTTTTACATAAATTTTATACTGCTACTGTTGTGTTTTCTGGGGCATATTACCCAACTATTACTTTGGCTTTAGTACATATAGCTGAAATTTCTTTGCTACTATTTGAATTTAAGAAGAAAGATAGATATACGGATGCTGTTGCAAGTATGCAAGCAAAATTTAAAAAATATTTCTTTCCAATTCCTCCTGTTTACTTAATTGGTGCAGTTTTAAATCCTTCAATTAAAATGTCTGATTGTCAACAATTAATGAATGCTTTATACAATTATATGGAGATTGGGCCCACTGAAAGCCCAAATTTGTATGAATCTATGAACCAACTAAATGAACATTTACAATATCTATATACTTATTATGCAACTCAATGTGATAATGCTCGTGCTTCAACTGCTGCAAATCCCACTATGCAATGTAGCACTTCTAATGTAGTCGGAGATGATGATGAAGGCTTTGATAGTTTTAATATTTTTTCAACTTTTTCTAACACTCAAAGTAGTAGTAGGAATATAGATGAACTGCAATTTTACTTGCAGAAGCAAAAGGAGCCTCGCACCAAGGAATTTTCACCGTTAGGCTGGTGGCAGGAAAATTCAAAGCAATTTTCCGTTCTTTACGCTATGGCGCGGGATGTCCTGAATGTCCCAATTTCCACTGTTGCATCCGAGAGTGCATTTAGCCAAGCAAGACAACAACTTGGAGACACGCGGCACTCATTGGGAAGCAATGCTTTGGAAGTCTTAGTGTGTCTAAGAGATTGGATAAGATCTGAACGAAGAAATCAAGGAAAGGAAGATCTTGATAGCCCGGAAGACGAAGAACTTGGAGATATATTAACGCACGGAAACCCATCCGAATTTAACACTCCAGAAGAAGGTCCAGAGGTTCATATTAATATGGAAGAACTTGCTATTGCAATGCAAGCCATTTGATGTAAATTGTAAACTAATTATGATACATTTTAGTTTTTCAGTTTGAAAATTTGAATTTAAGAAATAAAGTAGCACTTGCAATAAGTGCAACTTTTTCCCCATCTTTTGTTGTGTTCATTCAATTATTACAAAGTATTAATATAACTTAATATTTATACTATACGTAATTCAAAAAAAAAAAAAAAAAGATAAACCCGGCCCGGCCCGGCCCGGACCGGATCAACCCAGCCCAATTGCAACCCGCCCCCAATTGAACCCGGACCGGACCGGCCCGGACCCGGACGGGTCATAAAATTTGGACCCGGACCCGGCCCGGCCCACCCGTTGGTCACCTATAGCAGTGGTTGAAGAAGATTCGAATGCACAATTATCGAAAAAATAAGATCAAGAGAGTATTTACAAAAAAAGAAGATAACATAAGTTGTTTGCTATGTAACAGTTGGAGAACTAAGAACTATCTGATTAGTTCGTTTATTAGTTTTATTACTTATGAAAAAGATGTTTGAGTCATTTCATGTTTTTCTTGGCATTAAACTTTTCTTGTTTAGTTAGTTTGATATTTTAATTTGTTATGGACAAGATATCTGAATCAGTTCATGGATTCTTTCAGTTGTTAAATTTTTTCTATATAGATACATAAGACAATTCGCAGAGTTTAAAAGCTTCATTTGTTATAAAATATTCTATTTTAGGTGAATGTCCATATTTAGAGAGATTGTAGGGTTTACTTCTAGGAGCTAAGTCACCACCTCCCTATAATAAAGGGGTTCTATTCCATTGTAAACTATCCCAAAGTACCAATAAGAATACTCCTCTCTCTACTTTTCTCTCTATTGTTCTTGTTCTTATATTATTTCATAACACGTTATCAGCACGAGACTCTACCGTCTCAAGAATCCTCTCGAGAAAATTAAGGTATTTCCCTTTTTCCGAATTTGGTTTTAATTATGTCTGATATTATGAAAAGAAAGTTCATTGCCCTTGAAATTTCGGGCAAGAACTATATGACATGGGTGTTGGATGCTGAAATCCACTTAGATGCTATGGGTCTTGGAGACGCCATTAAAGACAGAGATAAAGCATCCACCCAAGACTGTGCTAAGGCCTTGATTTTCTTGCGCCATCACCTTGATGAACGTTTGAAAATTGAATATCTCACAGTCAAAGATCCACTCATCTTGTGGAAAGGCTTAAAGGAGAGATATGACAACCTGAAGTTGGTCACTCTGCCACAAGCACGATATGATTGGGCTCATCTGAGGCTCCAAGACTTTAAGTTTGTTTCTGAATATAATTCTGCAATGTTCAGAATTACTTCTAAATTGAAACTCTATGGAGATAATATCTCTGATTATGATATGCTTGAAAAAATGTTTACAACGTTTCATGCCTCCAATATGGTACTGCAACAACAGTACAGAGAGAAAGGTTTCAAAAAGTACTCTGACTGATTTCTCTTCTCCTTGTGGCTGAGCGAAACAATGACCTGCTCATGAGAAATCACGAAAATCGACCCACTGGGTCTACACCATTGCCTGAAGCAGATAAGGTGTATTCTCATTATGCCAAGCATGGAAAAGGCTATGCCTTTAATCATGGTCGTGGTCGTAATCGGGGTCATGGCCGTGGACGTAGACAAGGAAGAAATTTCCCTGATGTCTGTCACCCCCCAAAGAGATATAACCACCAAAAGCAGAAACGGGATTATGAGGATCCAAAGGCAAATAGTTCAGAAACTATATGTTATCGTTGCGGTGGAAAAGGGCACTGGTCAAAAGCTTGCCGTGTACCAAGACATTTGGTTGATCTTTATCAAGCATCTCTAAAGAATAAAGGCCCTGAAACAAATTTTGTCTTTGACGACAATTTTGACATCACCCACGTAGATGTGGCAGACTTCTTTGAGCAACCCGAGGGGAAAATAGACCACTTAATCGGTGATGGGTCTGTGATGAAGGAAGATGGAATTGTTTGATTTTATTTTACTTATTTGTATTAGTTAGTGAATAAACTAATAGTCATTAGTATCAGCTCATATTAGTTAGTTTATGATATAATGTTAGTATTAGTTCTTTAGAATGTTTCAATATGCTTAAATTTCAAAGATATTTTTATTTTCCAGTAGAGTTAATCGATTAACCTAACAGTCAGTCGATTATCTAATATTTCGCATTAAAACTGGACTTTTCCGCAAGCTAAGTTAGTCGACTATCTGATTTAGTTAGTCGACTAACCTGATGACTGTTTACTAAGTTAGTCGACTATCAACTTAGTTAGTCGACTAACTAATATTTCGCATTAAAACTGGACTTTTCCGCAAGGCAAGATAGTCGACTATCTGATTTAGTTAGTCGACTAACCTAATGACTGCTTCCCAAGATAGTCGACTATCAACTAAGTTAATCGACTAACCTCAGCAGATTTTGAAAATATTGTTTAAATGTGAAACAAACGGATTGAATTTGTTTATTCTCATGTTCGTGTATTTCTTTTGTATGTCAAACCATGGGAAATCAAATATGGATATCTCACAAAGCAAGCTTGGATCAACGTCCAACTGTAAAAATATTTGTTTAGTTGATTCATGTACTACACATACGATACTCAAAGAAAAGAAATATTTCTCTCAACTAAGTATGTGTAAGGCAGATGTTACTACAATCTCTGGTAGTAGTAAATTGATTGAAGGCTCCGGAAGAGCAACTATAACTCTGCCTAGAGGAACAATGTTTATCATAGAGAATGCAATGTTCTCCTCCAAGTCTAAGAGAAACTTGTTGAGTTTTAAAGATATACGCCGGAATGGCTATCATATTGAGACAATAGATGAGAATAATCTTGAATATCTCATCATTACAAAGAATGTCTCTGGCCAAAAGAGGGTTATTGAGAAATTCCCGTCTTTATCTTGTGGCCTGTATTGGACAAAAATTAGTGCAATTGAGGCACATTCAACAGTAAACCAAAAGGTTACTGATTCCAATTCTTTTGTACTTTGGCATGATCGATTGGGACACCCTGGATCAATCATGATGAGACGGATTATAGAAAGCTCATATGGGCATCCGTTAAAGAATTTCAAGATTCTTTTAAACAATGAATTTTCTTGCACTTCTTGTTATCAAGGCAAGTTAATTATTAGACCATCACCAACAAAGGTTGGGACTGAGTGACCTACATTTTTGAAACGTATACAAGGGGACATTTGTGGACCTATTCACCCACCTAGTAGGTCCTTTAGATATTTTATGGTCTTAATAGACGCATCCTGTAGATGGTCTCATGTGTGCCTGTTGTCATCACGCAACCTTGCGTTTGCAAAACTAATGGCACAAATAATTCGACTACGAGCACAATTTCCTGATAATCCAATCAAGTCTATTAGACCGGATAATGCTGCTGAGTTTTCATCCCAAGCATTTAATGATTATTGCTTATCAATTGGGATAAAAGTGAAACATTCTGTAGCTCATGTTCACACTCAAAACGGTCTTGCAGAATCTTTAATTAAACGCCTGCAGTTGATTGCAAGACCATTACTCATGAAAACGAGGCTGCCCACTTAGGTATAGGGTCACGCCATTTTGCATGCAGCAATGCTAATTCGTCTCAGACCGACGAATTATCACAAATATTCCCCGTTGCAATTGGCTTTGGGTCATGAACCCAATATATCCCATTTAAGAATCTTTGGATGCGCAGTATATGTGCCTATAGCACCGCCATACCGCACCAAAATGGGTTAGTAAAGAAGGTTAGGAATATATGTTGGGTTTGAATCGCCCTCCATTATTCGCTACCTCGAAACATTGACAGGGGATTTGTTCACTGCACGATTTGCAGACTGTCAATTTGATGAGACACTTTTCCCAAAATTAGGGGGAGAAGTTGGTGAAACCAAACGGGAAATTTTGTGGAAAAATGCATCATTATCTCATCTTGATCCACATACCTCTATTTGTGACATAGAGGTACAAAGATATGAGGCACGCCTTGTTGCATAAGGATTTTCTCAAAGGCCTGGTGTCGATTATGAAGAGACATATTCGCCTGTAATGGATGCCATAACTTTTCGTTATCTCATTAGTTTTGCTGTCCTTGAAAAGCTTGACATGCATTTAATGGATGTGGTTACTGCCTATCTTTATGGCTCACTGGATAATGAGATATACATGAAAATTCCCGATGGACTCAAAATGCCAAACGCTCATAATTCAAAGTCCCGGGAAATGTTTTCAATCAAATTGCAAAGATCCTTGTATGGTCTAAAGCAATCAGGACGAATGTGGTATAATCGTCTTAGTGAGTATTTATTAAAAGAAGGCTATATAAATGATGTCATTTGCCCGTGTGTTTTTATAAAGAAAACAACATCGGAATTTGTTGTACTTGCCGTATATGTCGATGACATAAACCTTATTGGAACCCCATAGAACTCCAAAAGGCAATTGATTATCTAAAGAATGAATTCGAGATGAAAGATCTCGGAAAGACAAAATTATGTCTTGGTTTGCAAATTGAATATTTGGCAAACGGAATTTTTGTTCATCAATCTACCTATATAGAAAAGGTACTGAAACGGTTTTACATGGATGGAGCATATCCTTTAAGTACTCCGATGGTTGTTCGATCACTTGATGTGAATAAAGATCCATTCCGACCGCAAGAAAGGAATGAAGAGCTACTTGGTCCTGAAGTACCATATCTTAGTGCAATTGGCGCACTAATGTATCTTGCAAATACTACAAGGCCTGACATAACCTTTTCAGTTAATGTCTTAGCAAGGTATAGTTCGGCTCCCACAAGGAGACATTGGAATGGGATCAAACATATATTGTGGTACCTAAAAGGGACTATCGATATGGGCTTATTTTATTGCAATAATTGCAGTCCTGATCTTGTTGGTTATGCTGATGCTGGATATTAATCCGACCCACACAAGGCTCGATCTCAAACGGGTTATGTGTTTACCTGTAGAGGCACCGCCATATCTTGGCGATCGCCTAAGCAATCAATTGTGGCTACTTCATCTAATCATGCCGAGATAATCGCTATTCATGAAGCAAGTCGGGAGTGTGTGTGGTTGAGGTCTATAATACATCATATTCAAGACAAATGTGGTTTGAAGTGTAACAAACTACCCACGACTTTGTATGAAGACAATGCAGCATGTATAGCTCAATTGAAGGGAGGATTCATAAAAAGAGATAGAACAAAGCATATTTCACCAAAGTTATTTTTCACACATAATCTTCAAAAGAATGGTGATATCAATGTGCAATAAATTCGTTCAAGCGATAATATGGCTGATTTGTTCACAAAATCTCTACCAACGTCAACCTTCAAGAAGCTGGTTCACAAGATCGGAATGCGAAGACTCAAGGATATGAATTGATGCTCTTTTCAGGGGGAGTTAATGCGCGTTGCACTCTTTTTCCCTTACAAGGTTTTGTCCCAATGGGTTTTCCTTGCAAGGTTTTTAACGAGGCAACCAATAGGCGCATATTCAAACATGTGTACTCTTTTTCCTTTTTATTTAATTTTTTCCCATTGGGTTTTGTTTTAGTTAAGTTTTAACGAGGCACATTATTGAATAGACATTCAAGGGGGAGTGTTATAAAATATTCTATTTTAGGTGAATGTCCATATTTAGAGAGATTTTAGGGTTTACTTCTTGGTGGCTAAGTCACCACCTCCCTATAAATAAAGGGGTTCTATTCCATTGTAAACCATCCCAAAGTATCAATAAGAATACTCCTCCCTCTACTTTTCTCTCTATTATTCTTGTTCTTATATTATTTGATAACATCATTGATTTTTTACTTAATTAGGCTATGAGCCATTGTTGGTTGGTTTTTGACTCATTTTACTGTTATGTTAATTTCTATGTAGTTGAAGAATTTTTTTGCATTCGTGGTTGATATATTTCTCTATTAAGTTATCTATAATTGATGTGCGATGAGCAATCTTGAATTCATGTGAGTTTGAAGGTTAATTGATGAGTAGAAACTGAGAATAGATCAACTGCTATTTCCAATCTTGGTTGATCAACTGGTTTGTTAATACGATAAACACGCTGTGATTATTACATATTTGGTTTTTCTGACTTTTATCATGTACAACTTATATTTAAAAAATTTAGATATGGGTAAGAGTATTTTTCCTTTCACGTTTCTCAGATGGCTCCTTCACCACCAGTTTTATCACAATTATTGGGTGGTTATCCTCTCATTACTTTTTTTTTTAAAAATAAACTTCATTTCATGTAATAACATAATATTTTACAAATAGACTAGCTGCTGACCAGCTACTGTTTCTCACTCAGTCTATAGGGGATTCACTCCCATAATTTATATATACAACAATATCTAAGGGTAGCGATCCAGTCTTCGCAATTCATCCTTCCAGTGTTTAAAGGAGTTTCCTCATATATGTATGTGGATTGCTATTTCTTTGCATATAGCATTTATATCCATTCTTCCGCCTTGCAATCTAATCTTGTTTCTCTCTCGCCATAGACAGTATACTAGCATCCCAAAAACACTGGTAATAATTTCAGCATGCCCGTTTCTCCTTTTAGCAATGTTGCTGATCCATCTTACTTCGCTGTTCCAATCATTTATGGCCCTCTGGTAGCCCAACCAGACTAGCAGTCTATTCCATAGTTCCCAAGCTGTCGGTCAAGTAATAAAGAGATGGTCAAAGGATTCATCTACTTGCCTGCACATTACACATTGTTGTGGGATCTGTATCCCAAAAGTCATTAGCCTCTCCACCCTTGCTAGTCTTCTGTGCAAAGCTAGCCAGACAACAAATTTGAATCGTGGGTGGAGTTTTGTCTGCAGTACAATGCTTTTCCAGTGTACTTTTGAGTATTGAGGGATTTGCAAAAAATAGAGTTTTTTAATACTAAATCGTTCACCTCTTTGTAGCATTTGCAATCTACATTCCAGATCCCCTTGAATTCCTTGTAGATTTGTTATCAATGATCGAGTCTCAAAAATACTTTCTTACTGCCCAGGCAGCATTTTCTGGAGTTGGTACTTCCTCCACAATCCAGTTTTTAATGTAGTATGTGTGCACCTATTTGACCCACAGGCTGTCCTTCTTCATTGTTAGTGCCCACATATGTTTTGCTATGGCCGCCTTATTCCATATTGGCAGGTTCAGCACATTTTGCCCCCCCCCCCCCCCCCCCCCCGCACTTAATGGTAGACAGATAGTGTTCCATGCTACTAACGCCTTCTTTGACACATTTGCTACTCCAGTCCACAAGAAGAATCTGCAGGTTGCCTCGATCATCTTCATTACCTTTTTGGGTAGGAGGAAAATTTGCGACCAGTACGATTGTATCCCGAATAATACTGACTTGATCAACTGGAGTCTGCCTGCGTAAGATAGTATTGATGTCCAGCAGTTTATCTTCTGTGTTATCTTTTCTACTATTGGCCAGCATTGTGTAACTGATAATTTCTTGGAATCCAGTAGAAATCCAAGATATTTGAACGGTAGAGATCCTTCAGGGAAATCTAGTTCTTGTAAGATTTCCTCTTTCAGCCAGTTTGACACACCTGCTACATATACGGCACTTTTATATGCATTTGCTTGAAGTCCAGAGGTATCCGCAAAAAGTTGAAGCGTTTTTTTAACAGTCTTACCGATTGGGAATCAGCCTTGCAGAATATTAATAGATCATTGGCAAAACAGATATGCACCACTCCTAGTTTCTTGCATCTAGGATGAAATTTGAATTCCTTTCTGCCCATCATATGCTGGAGTTCCCTATGCAAGTATTCCATGACAATGACAAAAAGGTATGGGGACATAGGATCTCCCTGCCTTATCCCTCTCTTTCCTTTAAACGGATTGGTCAGCCCTCCATTAAGATATATTGCATACGTGATAGACGAGATGCATTCCATTATCCATTTTGTGAATTTGCAGGGAGATCCCATGTCCAGCAATAGTCTCTCAATAAAACACCACTCCACTGTGTCATATGCCTTCCTGAGGTCAACTTTTAGCACACACCGGGGGGATACTCCTTTCCTATTGTACCCTTTAAACAATTCATGGGTAAATAGTATGTTGTCTGTTATATTTCTGCCTTCAATAAATGCTGTCTCTGAATTACTAATCAAGCCCCCTATGACTGTTTTGATTCTTGATGTGAGCACCTTTGTGATAATTTTATATATGGTCGTGCATCAAGCAATTGGTCGGTAGTCTTTGACTGTAGAAGGATTTTGTACTTTTGGTATCAAGGTGACTGCAGTACTACTGATACCTTTATGCATTTTCCCTGTTGCAAAGAATTCCATTACTGCATCATAGACATCGTTAGCAACAGTATCCCAGTGTTTCTTGAAGAATTCGATCGGGAAGCCATCTACTCCTGGTGCTTTATCATTGGGCATGTCATGTATTGCCTGATCAATTTCCTCCTTGGTAACTAGCATAACCAGAAGCTGCTTCTGCTGTGTATTAAGGCAGGGTCCTTGTTGAATGAGGACATTATTTGGACACTTACAGTATGACTGAGTTTCCCCCAGTATCTTGCTGTAAACTTGTAAGAACTCTGCTTCCACTAGCTTAGGATCAAATAGTCTCACCCCTGTATCAGTGTATATTGAATTTATTGTGTTTGTATGTGTCCTCTGTTTCAATTGTGCATGAAAGTACTTTGAGTTTGAGTCTCCACATGTAATCCATTGTGCCCTGGATTTTTGATGAAGAATCTGTTCTTCTATTGTGCTCCATTTCTCTACTTCTGTTAAGGATTTTTTTTCTTTGTCGATCAGCTGCTGGTCCAGATTCCTCACTGTCAGTTCTAAATGTATGGTCTGTAGCTTCTGTCTTGCTGCATTGAGATGGGTTCTATAGGATGCCATATGAGTGTTCAGTTCTTTCAATTCCCATTTCAATGATTTGAGCTTGATCCATAACTTGTGCATACTGCCTGAATCATCAGTCCCCCTCTGCTTCCAAACCTTTCCTAATATTGCTGCAAATTCAGCATGTTCCATCACTGGCTTGAACAGTTTGAAAGGTTTTGGGTGTAAGTTCTTCCTATGGTTTGTAGTTGTGCATTGTATAAGTATAGGAGAATGGTCGGATACCCCTGGAGTTAGGTAATCAGTTTCAATGTTGCTGTAGAGATGCAGCCAAGTCATATTGCCAAATGTCCAGTCGATCCTGCTGAAGACCCTTCTGCTAGGGTGTTGCTTGTTGCACCAGGAGAAAAAACATCCCATGCTTTTCAATTCAGTAAGTTGAAGAGTGTTGATTGCTTCTTGGAACCCCTTGAGTTCATTCTGTGTTACTGGTTAGCCAATTCTATCATCTGTGTGCAACACATTGTTGAAATCTCCACTTATCAACCAGCTTTGTGTAACAGATGTTCCTAACAATATCAGCCTATCCCACAATTGTTGTCTTTTATTCATATCATTGCTGGCATAAACAACTGTGAAGAGAGTTTTAAAGTTTGTTCCTCTTTCCTGGATTTCACAATGGATGAATTGTTCATCTATCTTCAAGATTGTCACCTCATTGCTTTGGTTCCACAGTAGCCAAATTCTGCCATTTGAGTGTTCATTGTAGTTACAACAGTTCCCCCATTCTCCATAGACTTTGTTGAGTATTCTACCAGATTTTCCTTCCTTAACCCTTGTTTCTAAACAGCCCAAGACATCAACCTTGTGCTTCCTCAGAAAAGTGTTACTCTTTCTGTTTGTAGGCCTTGTTCAGGCCCCTGATGTTCCATGTAGATATTATCATCTCGGGGCGAAGCTGGAAGGGCCAGCGTCCCCTAGATTGTCTGCTAACTGTAAGGGATTAAATCTGTTGCTTATTTTCAGGTTATTCATGTTTGCTTGCACTACATTCTTTCCTTTCTGTTTCCCTATTTCATCCTCATTTGTAGTCAGTTCCTACTGCTTCCAGTTCCTCCTCAGACTTGTTTCCCTCTGCAGTTACCACAGTCTTGGTTTTTACTTTTGGTGTCCATCTCTTTGTTATTCTAGCCTTCCTTTTCATCAGAATTGTGGTGGGTCTCTTTCTGTCTTCCTGTGATGTCTGTTGCTCTTCCTTATACCAGCATTCAGCAGCATTGTGCCCAAATTTGATGCAGTCCTCACAAAACTTTGGCTTCCATGCATAATGTATCTGTTGGACTAGGATTCCTTTCTTTGTTTGAAACTTGACACAATCTGGCATAGGCTTGGATATATCAGTTTCGATCAACACTCTGGCATAGGATACTTTCTCCAAATCTGTTGTATACTTATCATTATATAGGGGCTTTCCAACCACACTTGCCAATTTGCTTAACGCTTCAGTCGACCAGAGGCCCAGTGGTAAGCCAGGGAAGTTTATCCACAGTGGCACCACACTTATGTTAGCAGGATCAAATTTAAAGGCCATTTCCCATTGCTACAGCACCAGAAGCTTGTTATGGAAAGTGTAAGGACCTGATTGTAGTACGCGATCCTTATCCTCTGTGTTCTCAAATCTGAACAGAAAGTACCCATCGTCATGGTACATTATTTGAGGCATTTCAACGAAATTCCACATCTTTGCGACAAAAGTTTCCATGGTTTTTTCATAAGGCGGTTCACCCAGTACATAGCCTATGAGTGCATTACTCCAATAAACCTCTAAATCATTTGTATCTACATCATCGATTTGAACTACAATTCGTCCATCCCTCATGTCAGGGGGAATATATCTTAAGGCATTACCTCTTTGAGGGCTTCGATTGGATATCTTCTCGTTTTCAATCCCCATTGTGTCTGCTTCTACTGGTATGCATCGATCGTGTTTTGCATGTGTAGAAAATTGCAAACGCCGGTGAACTTGCTATTGTGATTGTGTTCCTGCCTCTTGAGCTTGGACTTGACAATCCTCAATTTCCTCCCTTATAGGTTGAACTTGCTTTGGCATGAAACTTCCTAGAGTTAGCTGATTTCAATCTCTGTGGAATACCCGTCTCCGGCGTCACAATTGCTCCATTCTGTAACTCCTATGGTTCAGGGTTATGGAACATAGTCGGTGCTGAACCCATACCCGTTAACCATCGATTTTGATGGTTTATTGCTGGGGTGACTTCCAATTCCACTTCTCCTTTGTTCGATGGTGTTGATTGTTGCTTCTTTCTCGTATTGGCCATGGTGGAAGCGCAGGATAGCAGCCTGCTATCGTACGCTGCTTAGCTTAGAGAGAGGAAGTCCTATAATCTGCTCTTTTCTGTTTTCGTTATCCTTTCATTTCATTCTTATCATTCTATAATTTTTATTTTCATATTTTGGTATTTTTCTTAAACTGCTTGTGTTTAAATCCTAAAGAAAAATATATAGATGTAAGTAATCAGAAGTGAAACTTCACAGTAAGATATGATTCTCGTTGAATAGCAATAAAGAACCCCATAAAATTAAATGTAAATCACGAAAATGTTTAGTAATATGGTCTCCAGTAAGATTACGAATATTAATGGCCTTTATAAAGAATATATGAGTATTGATATTTAGATATTTTTTCTTCTCTTTCTGCCAATTTATTCCAATGCAAAAAAATTATTCACAGTATTGATCTCAAGATAAGGACCATAGAACTTGATGACAAACGAATCAAACTGCAAATTTGAGTTACTGCTGGCTAGGAGCGGTTCCAAAAAATTACAACAAGTATACATGTAGGTTTTTGTAGTTAATGGTTTGCCTGAAATATAAACCATGTCAGTTCTTTATATGCTGCCTTTAAGTTAAGCATGCATCTTTCATGAATATTCAGTTTTCTCTCATGTAATGTAAGTTTCTGCAGTTAACTTAGAAATATATACCTTTGAATGACTGACATTAATACTATATAAAAGAGAACAATCACTTCTCCTGAAGTCAACTAAAGTATCTAATATTGACCTGCAACTATGGACGATGTGTATATGAACTGAAAATGAAGTTTGAAAATTCTACTTTAGCTTTTCGCTTATTACTGTTACCCAACCTTCCCTGCTAATCATGTTTCTGTGCATAAATATTGGGGGTCCCTAGCATACATATAATCCTATAAAATTCATATATTTGTTTTTTGATTCAATTCTTTTGAATATTTTTGCTAAAATTAATCTACAAAAAAGACCTATTTCTAATATTATTTTTTTTGCATCGCACGAATACGTATTCTAGTATAATTAACATACCAATATGAAATGTGTAATGTAGTAAAAACACAATACTGATTACCAAAAAAAAAAAAAGGAAACACCTACAAATTCTCTAAGTATTTCTGAACATAATAAGGATAAAGGGGTTTGGAAACCCCAAGAATTTTGAGAAGAAGATGCGAGTGGGATATTTAATAGAAATATTTTATTAAACAGTAGTTCGCTTCTTGTTTAGGCGATCTATTTATGAAGATTTACTATATTTAATTGAAAAATAAATTGATGTAAACTCGTCACTTCCATAATCCATACCACACTTTCCTTTAACCTCACTCTTCATATCTAAGTTAATTTCACGTATGCTCGTTGAATTTTATTTAGTGTAATGGTGTTGGAAATTAGTGCGCTTTTGTTTAGATGATTAACAAACATGATAGATATATTGGGTTGGTCGAAGGATTTAATGAAAGACCAAGTTTTGTAGAATAAATTGGTCTTGTAGAATGCTGACACTTAATCCTAGCGGGGAGTAGGATTTACTTTTGATCAAACGGTTAAGTCCGTAGGATGTCGTTGAGTTAGTATGTGTGTTTGGTTAGGAGCCCCGAGGGTTCGGAAGTATTTTGGAGGTGTTCGGTGTGGTTTGGAACTTAGGAAAATTGCAGAAAATATGCAACAGGTGCACAGTGATTTTCTTGTTCACGTTCGCACTCTGCCTCTCGCGTTCGCGAAGCTTCAGCTTTATCCTTCATCGCGTTCCCATCACGCCCCTCACGTTCGCATAGCTTTGAGTTCTCTCTCCTTCGCGTTCGCATGGCCTTTCACGCGTTCGCGTATAACAAACCTTGGACCCCAATATTTTTTATTCTTTGCGTTCGCAACCCTCTCTCGCGAATGCGATGCTTGTCTGCCCCTATTCATCGCGAACGCGACCCCCATGTCACGAACGCGTAGAGTGTTTTTCACCAGCGATTATTAAGTTAAACAAAACAGTCACAGGATTTTAACAAAAATACACGAGCTCTCTTCTTCCCCAAGCACTTAGGATTCCATTGAAGCCACAATTCTTCAAGACCACTTGGGTTAGTCAATTCCCATTTATTTTCTTCATTTTTCTTCATTAATTATTGAATTCCTAAGCTTAAATCATGTAATCTAGGGTTGAAGTTAGGGGAAATGGGTAGAGCTAGGGATTTTCAATTTTTTTTAGACCTTGTTTTGGGATCGAATTTGAAAACACATTATATATTCGGGCTCGTGAGGGAATGGGTGATATGAATTTGGTCTGAACCTCATGTTTCGACCAAGCGGGCCCGGGGTTGGTTTTTGGAATTTTGGGAAGAAAGCTTAGAAAACTATATTAGGCATTGGGTTTGATTTTTTTAGCTTATATTGATGTTGTAAAGTCGTTATTTCATATATTTGTTTGAGTTAGAGTCAAATTCGAGAGGGAAGGCGGTCGTTGTGGATTAATTTAGCCGTGGAAGTTGAGGTATGTGTTTGGTCTAACTTTGCCTTGAGGGAATAGGAGTCGAGTCTTATTTGCTAATTGCTATTTGTCGAGTACTGTGTATAGGCATGGTGACGAGTATCTATACACTGGTGTCTAGCATGATCGTGTGTCCTTATATCGTGTACCCTGAATTTGTTGTGATTCTTCTTATTTGATGATTTCCATACACTGTAAAGAGCATGAGAAAGAGATTATGATTACTAAACTCCGTAGAGCATTGGCTCGAGCTATGTTACGGATTGAGAAGGTATATGATATGAAAAGACTCTTTGGAGCGATGACTCGAATGATAAAGTAAATTATAAAGTGAGAAGTGTAAGAAAGAGGAAAAGTTAATGGTTATTCCCTTTCCGGGACGTTTTATTGGTTTTGTTGATTTTTCTCCCTTCCCGGGATTTAGCTGTGTTGTTATATTCCCTTGCCGAGATTTCTTTCACTAGTTATTACTCTTTTACCCCATATTTGTGGTTGTTGTCTGGGTGAGGTTTATTATATATATTTATATATATATATATATATATATATATATATATATATATATATATATATATATCGAGTTGCACGCCGCAGCAAATATAAGTGTGGACCGGATTGCACATCGCAACTGTATTGTTATGTGATTGGATTGGATTGTGCGCCGCAACAAATAATATATTACGTGTGCTTATTCCATATTTAAGTTTCTATTGGTTGTTCTATCTTTAAATTTAGACTTCTTGTTTATAACTATTGCCTTCCCACAGCATGTTGCCCCCTCCATTTATAAACTGCTTATTTCCTATTTATTTTCCGCAATACGTTTCATAACTGCACAGGTTTATCTGGTAGTCTATTCTAGCCTCGTCACTTCTTCGCCGGGGTTAGGATAGGCACTTACCAGCACATGTGGTCGTTTGTGCTGATGCTACACATGTGCATAAGATCACCGTGTCGAGGCATCTTTTGGACAACCGAGGTAGCCTTGCTTACGTCCGCAAGCCCAGAGTCTCTTCTATCTCTATCCAGTTTGTTGCCTTTGTACAGAAACAAACAGATTCATGTTTTATTCAAACATTGTATTTAGTATTCTCTAGACGTTCGTGAGTTTATGACTCCAAGTCTTGGATAGAGAATTTTGGTAAACTTTCCGCATTTCTTTCAGCTAATTATATTTGAGACTTCCGCTTTATTAATACATGCTTTGTTTTTATTAAATTGTTGATGTTTGTTAAAAGAGGTAAATAATGACTGGCTCTAGCTCTCAATAGTTGGTGCCATCACGACTCCCGAGTGTGAGAAATCCGGGTCGTGACAAGTTGGTATCAGAGCACTAGGTTACAAAGGTCTCACAACTCACGGACAAACTTGGTAGAGTCTAAGGGATCGGTTCAGAGACGTTTGTATTTTCCCCCAGAGGCTATAGAGTTAGGAAACATCACTTTTTTTCTTTCTTGTTGTGCGATTATGTTTCTCAAATATTGATTGTCTTTCTACTCTGTTCTTTCGCGGATAGCGAGAACACGTACTTCATCTTCCCCCAACAACAGCTCCTACAAGGGGCAGAGAGCGAGGCCATTTCAGAGGCCGAGGCAAGGCAGAGCTCAACCCCGAGCAACAGTCCCAGAGGTAGAGCCTCAGGTTGATTATGATGAGAAGGTTCCAGCTCCAACAACTCCAGTGGGCCCAACTTAGGTCCCATGGGTTTATAGCCACCAGAGTTCGTCATGATGCTTTGGTCAGATTGGTAGGCCTTATGGAGAGCGTCACTCGAGCGGGTTTGCTTCTAGTAGCACCAGCCACCTCTCAGGCTGGAGGAGGAGTTCAGACTCCTGCTACACGTACTCCAGAGCAGGTAGGTCCCAAGGCTCAAATTCCATTGGTGCAGCCAGCCGTGGCAGTTCAGCCAGGTACAGTGGCTCAGACAGGCGATGAAATGGCTATGTCCGCAGATTCTTTGTGGAGGCTGGATAGGTTCACCAAGCTCTTCACCACCACATTAAGCGGTGCTTCTTTAGAGGATCCCCCAGGATTTCTTATATAGTTGCCATGAGGTTCTTCGGATTATGGGTATTGTGGAGACCAATGGGGTCGACTTCACCACCTTTCGTCTATCTGGATCCGCCAAGACCTTGGTGGAGGGACTATTGTTTAGCCCGAACAGCAGGGTCGCAATCTTTGACATGGGATCAGTTTGCAGAGTTATATTTGGCAAAGTTTCTCCCATTCACTACCGAGAGGCTCTTTGTAGGCAGTTTGAGTGCCTTCAGCAGGACTCCTTTTCAGTATGAGCAGTATGAGATCCAGTTTATTGATCTAGCTCGCCATGCTATTGTCATACTCCCCACCTAGAGAGAGAGGGTGCAGAGGTTTATTGATGGGTTGATTCAGCCGATTCGTCTCCAGATGGCTATGGGAGCCGGCAGTGAGATTAGTTTTCAGGAGGTGGACAATGCGGACCGCTGAGTTGAGATGGCTCTGTCTCAGGGAGGAGGTCATTGGTCGGATAAGAGGCCTCGTTACTCAGGCTAATTCAGTGGTACCTCGTCTAGAGATAGAGATTCTAATGGTAAAGTCATCCTCCTAGGCCCTTTCAATCAGCTTTACAGGTATCTCATGGTACTTCAGGTGGTCGCAGTTCTCAACCGTATTATCTTGATCAGCAGATTTACAGTGCGCCACCAGCTCCCATCAGTGCTCCACCACTTCAGAGCTTCCGATGTGGTCATTCAGGTCGACAGGGTTAGTCCCAGGTTCTCAGCTACAATATTCAAATGGGTGCTATGAGTGTGGTGAGTATGGTCACATCAGGAGGGCTTGCCCGAGGTTGAGGGGTGCACAGTCGCAGCAGCAGGGTCCTTGTTCTATGATTCAGGTGCCAGGTGCTCTACTGGCCACCCAGCCAGCTATAGGCAGGGGGAGAGGTCATAGAGGTGGAGGCAGAGGTCATAGAGGTGGAGCTTAGATCGCTAGAGGTAGTGTTCACCCAACAGTCGATCATCCCAAAGATATGGTTCAGAGAGGTGGGGCCTATCCCCGATGTTATGCTCTTCTAGCTAGGCCAGAGGCCGAGTAATCAGATGCAGTTATTATAGGTACTATTCTGGTATGTGATAGAGTTGCTTCAGTGCTACTTGACCCAAGCTCTACGTATTTGTATGTGTCATCCTATTTTGCACCGTACTTGGTCATACCTAATGAAGCTTCGAGTATTTCTGTTTATGTATCTACACCGGTGGGTGATTCTATAGTGGGCGACCAAGTTAATTGTTCCTGTGTTGTAGTGTTTGGGGGTCTTGAGACCCATGTTGATTTATTGCTCGTAGACATGGTTAATTTCGACATTATATTAGGGATGTATTGGTTGTCCCCGTATTATGCTATCTTGGATTACCATGCCAAGACCGTGACCTTGGCTTTACCAGATTTTCCCTATTTGGAGTGGAGAGGGACTTCAGGTCATGCCTCCCGCAGTTTTATGTCATACGTGAAGGCTCGACGTATGGTCGAGAAGGGGTGTTTAGCCTATCTGGCGTATGTTCGAGACTCCAGCGCAAAGGTCCCTTCTATTGATTCTGTACCTATTGTTCGGGAGTTCCCCTAGGTTTTTCCTTCAGACCTGCCAGGTATGCCGCCCGACAGGGATATCAACTTTTGTATTGATCTAGCTCCGTGCATGCAGCCCATTTCCATTATGTCGTATTGTATGGGGCGAGTTGAAAGAGTTAAAGGATCAGCTGCAGGATTTACTTGAGGTTTCATTAGACCCAGTGTATCGCCTTGGGGTGCGTCAATGTTATTTGTGAAGAAAAAAGATGGTTCGATGAGGATGTGCATTGATTACCAGCAATTGAACAAAGTGATGATAAAGAATAAGTATCCACTACCGAGGATTGACGATTTTTTCGACTAGCTTCAGGGTGAAAAGGTGTTTTCAAAGATAGACTTGAGATCTGGCTACCACCATTTGAGTATTAGGGCATCCGATGTCCCTAAGACAGCATTCCGCACTCGGTACGAGCATTATGAGTTCCTGGTCATGTCATTTGGGTTGACAATTGCCCCAGCAGCGTTCATAGAGTTGATGAACCGAGTGTTCGAGCCTTATTTGGACTTGTTCGTGACAGTCTTTATTGATGATATTCTGATATACTCCCGAAGTAGGAGGAGCACGAGCAGCATCTCAGAGTGGTTCTTCAGACTCTGAAGGATAGCCAATTATCTGCTATGTTCTCGAAGTGTGAGTTCTATTTGAGTTCAGTTGCATTTCTGGGTCATGTTGTTTCAGCAGAGGGTGTTCAGGTGGACCCGAAGAAGATTGAGGCAGTCAATAACTGGTCTCGACCAGCATCAGCTATAGAGATTTGGAGTTTCTTGGGGTTAGCAGGCTACTATCGTCGGTTCATGGATGGGTTTTCATCTATTGCAGGTCTGATGACCAGATTGACCAAAAACAGTGCCCAGTTCAGATGGTCAGACGAGTGTGAGGCGAGATTTTAGAAGCTCAAAACAGCTCTAACTACGTCACAAGTGTTGGTTTTGCCCACAGGTTCAGGGCCTTAAACAGTCTATTGTGATGCTTCCCGTCTTGGGCTTGGTGCAGTATTGATGCAGGATGGCATTGTAATTGCCTATGCTTCGAGGCTGTGTAAGATCCACGAGAAGCATTATCCTGTTCATGATTTAGAGTTGGCAGCCATTGTTCATGCTTTGAAGATTTGGAGGCATTATCTATATGGTGTGACGTATGAGGTGTACACTGATAACAAGAGTCTGCAATACTTGTTCAAGCAAAAAGAGTTGAATTTGAGGCAGAGAAGGTGGTTAGAGTTGTTAAAAGATTATGATGTTACTATCATGTATCACCCATGGAAGGCCAATATAGTGGCCGATGCATTAAGTAGGAAGTCCGCCAGCATGGGTAGTCTCGCTTATATTCCGGTCAGCTAGAGATCGCTTGCTTTGGATGTTCAGGCCTTGTCCAATCGACTTGTGAGGTTGGATATTTCTGAGCCTAGCCGAGTGTTAGCTTGCACGGTCGCTCGTTCTTCATTATTGGAGCGTATCTGCGATCGGCAGTTTGATGATCCCCATTTGTATGTCCTAAGAGACACGGTGCAGCGTGGAGGTGCCAAGAAGGTAAACATAGATGATGATGGTGTCTTGAGGTTGCAGGGGCGAGTTTGTATTACCAATGTACATGGACTTCGAGAGTTGATCTTAGCGGAGGCCCATAGTTCTTGGTATTCTATTCATCTGGGCGCCGCAAAGATGTATCAGGATACGAAGCCTATCCTGAATGATCTTGACCTTATTCAAGGCCTCCTGAACTAAATCTGTACCCAATAACCGAGCCTTTCCTGGCTCAAACTGTAGATGAGTGATTTTTGAACCTCCCCGAGATTTTTCGTATTTTATCATATAAATATTTAGTTTAGGTCTAATATAGCTTTTCAGCTAATTTTTTACTCTTTTATTTTATTTCGTCACAAAATGAAGAAAATTACAAAAAAGGGATATATAAATTATAGTTTGTTATTTTTCATAAACTTGAAAAATACAAAAAAAATAGTACTTTATATTTTATCTTTATACAACAATGAAAATTACAAAAAAATATAATTTTGTTTTAATTGTCAATCTTATTTTGATAGTTATTTGTTTACGTAGGATTGATTAAATAAGATCGTATTTTTATTTTCGATTGCGGAAAAAGAATAACATTTGGGTTCAAGTGACCCATATTTAGGCCCAAAATTCGTACCTAGCCTATGACAATCCAAACCCACCACACCTTACATATAACACGAGATAGGCGTGGGGGACAAACATGGGGGGGGGGGGGGGCAAGGGGATGGACTTATAGGGATAGGCTTAAGGGTGAGATTTTTTGTGTGGAACGAAAAGAGGCCACTCTTCAAGCTTCTTCATTTGTGAAGAAGACTTTTTCTTCCTCATTATCTCAACACCTAAGAACCCAACGGCGGAAAATAACCAGCTTTTGGTCATCTCTCCCAGTCCATCTCCATCGTCGATTTCCACCATCGTTACCTCTCCATCTTGAGTATGAGCAAGATGGTATGTTTAAATGGGAGAAATTATAATGTTTGGAGAAGCAAGATGAAAGAATTGTTGTTCGTGAAGAAGATGCATCTACCCATTTTTTCAGCTCATAAACCTGAAAGCATATCCGATGAAGATTGGGATTTCGAGCACCAACAAGTATGTTGATATATACGACAATGGGTTGAAGATAATATTCGGAATCATATTGTAAACGAGATACATGCGAGATCATTGTGGGAAAAGCTAGAGATTCTTTATGCTTGAAAAACCGGGAACAACAAATTGTTTCTGCTAAAGGAACTGATGACCTTCAAATATAGGGAAGGCAGCCCTATCCTTGATCACATAGATGATTTTTAGGGTGTCCTTGATCAGCTGTATGGAATGGAAGTTAATTTTGATGATGAGATACAAGGACTCTGGCTTCTTAATACTTTATCAGACTCTTAGGAAACTCTTCGTGTTTCTTTGACAAATTCAGCTCCTGGAGGTAAGGTGACCATGGAATATGCCAAGAGTAGTGTGTTAAATGAGGAAGTAAGGAGAAAATCTCAAGGTCCGTCCTCACAAGCAAATATCTTGGTTACTGAAGACCGGGGGAGAGATAGAACAAGAGGCTCAAGGAATAGATGTAAAAGTATAAGTAAGGCAAGATCCAAATAGTATAATATTACATGCAACCACTGTGGTTAGAAAGAACACATCAAACGGTTTTGCCGCAAGTTGAATCAAGATAATAGAGAAGGAAATAAAGATGAAATTAATGAGAACAATGTTGCTGCTATTGTTCGAGAAGACCTTCTTTTTGCATATGATGAAAATGTCATCAATTTGGTATCCCATGAGACGAGTTGGATAGTAGATTCTGGAGCTACCTCACATGTCACACCAAGAAAAGAGTTTTTCACATCTTATACTCATGTTGATTCTGGAGTGTAAAAAATGGGGAATTCAAGTGAAGTTAAGGTGTTTGATGTTGGAATATTTTGTTTGAAAACTAATAATGGTTCAACGTTAGTTCTTCAAGATGTTAAGCATGCTCCAGACTTTCCTTTTAATTTGATCTCCGCAGGAAGATTAGAGGATGAAGGCTACCATAATGCCCTCTTTAACGGATAATGGAAGCTCACTAAGGGCTCGTTAGTAGTGGCTCGAAGAGTCAAGTCTGGTCATTTATATGTGACACAAGGCTCTATTCTTAGTGACTCAATAAATCTAGTGGAAAGTGATACTTTGTCAGAATTCTAGCATCGAAGGTTGAGCCATATGAGTGAGAGGGGGATTACGGTTTGGCCAAGAATTATTTGCTTTCTGGAGTGAAGCAAGCAAAGCTGAAAAGATGCATACATTGTTTAGCTGGCAAACAGAAAAGGGTTTCCTCTCATAACCATCCTCCCTCAAGAAAACCCGATTTTTTGGAGCTAGTACACTCTGATTTGTGTGGTCCTTTTAAAGTAAAGTCAAAAGGTAGTGCACTTTACTTTGTGACCTTCATTGATGATCATTCTCGTAAGCTCTGGGTGTATCCTTTGAAATCTAAAGATCAAGCACTTGGCGTGTTCAAGGAATTTCAGGCCTTAGCTGAGAGATAGACGGGGAAGAAATTAAAATGTATTCGCACTGACAATGGAGGTGAATATTGTGGTCCCTTTGATAACTATTGCAAGCAAAAAAGGAATTCGTCATCAGAAAACTCCGCCAAAGACACCTCAATTGAATGGTTTGGAAGAGAGGATGTATGTCACGACCCAAACCCGATCGTGATAGCGCCCGGCAGTAAGGCTGGGCAAGCCCGACCAACACCTTCTCAAATGCAACGATTCAGCCCAAAACACGAATCAATTAAGGAAAAATATGGAAACTTTAACAATAAACTCCAAATAAGTGAAAATGTAACTGTACGAATAGAAAACCACGACTGAACTAGAACTCCCAAGACTTGGGGTCATGAGTACAGAGCCTCTAACAATACCGAATACAAGTCTGAAAGGAAAGATACATGTGTCTGAATAACAAGAATTAACTGGTAAGATCAGAGTAATCGGTCCTGCGGACGCTGGCAGCTACCTCAATACTCTGGCAACCGGATAAGCAACAGCAGCAAAGCTAGATCTCTGGAGCACTTGGATCTGCACACAAGGTGCAGGGAGTATGGGGTGAGTCTACCAACTCAGCAAGTAATAATCATGTATAAAAACCAGAAGATAAGAAAACGCGAAATAACACAAAATTAAGCTATCTAGCAGTTCTATACAGTACCAGTCTTAGAGATTTACAGAATAAGCAACGGTAAATAAATGTATGAGATGCAATGCAATGCATGAACACTGCGGAACGTACAACCCGATCGATTCGGGTACACGCGCTCATTGTGGGGGTTCAGATCCGGAGGGGCTCCTACAGCCCAAGCGCCATATCATACAGTGATACTAGTTACCAATATTTTCATTACAATACTTGGTGCCAATAGTTACCACCGTTTCCATTAATAATACACGGTGCCCATAGTTAGCACCGTTTTCACTTAAAATACACAGCGCCCGTAGTTACCACCCTTTCCATTTAAAATACACGGTTCCCATAGTTACCAGCGTTTCCATTGAAAATAATGTATAGTCCAGAAATAGTGAGATAGTACTCATTAGCCCGAATTATCATTCAAAAATTATTTGAGTTTTCAAAACGTATAAATATGGCTGAGTTTGCAAAAATAATATTTAAACCTGCACTGAATTCAAATAATATGCAAATCATGATAATTATGAGATAACGATCCCTGAAGGATTCTACAAGTCGGCAAGGCCCCAAGCATGGCATCAAGTCCAGATATCATCAATATAGTATGTGAAGCAATCTCCATCATAGTACAATCTATCCCTCGGATTGGACAGAGTCACAATTTTCAACATATACGACGCCGCAGTAGCCACGGTGTCTAGCGTCATAATAGCGTCACTATGTGATATACCGGGGTTTCAAACCCTCAGGTCATCGTCTACACCCATTACTCACCTCAAGCCGGCCGCAAACTAGCTCGCAATGTTTTTCTCGAGAATCAACCTCCGTGGATGGCAAATCTGATCAATGCCAATAGGAATACGTCAAAATAGGCTAATGGGACATAGCCCAATCGAAATACACCCAAATATACGAAGTTGGAAAAGCCCGAGCCCCGGTCCTACTTCTCGAAAAATTACGAAATTTACATTTTCAGAATCCTCATCTCGCCATAAGTCCGTACATATAAAATTCATCAAAAATAGTGTCCATTTGCTCCTTCATATCCCCAATTTACATTCAAAATTCCAAGCCCTAGTTCTTCCCCAATTTAATTTGATTTCCAGAAATTTAAGGGCAAAATTTATCTTTAAAAAATGTTTTGAGTCCATAAAACATACCTCTAGTTAATCCCCTTCGAATCCCTCTTCAATTTGCTGAAAAAGCTCTCTAAGATGTCCAACAATGGAGGAAATAGGGTGGGTTTTGTGACTGAAATGTTTTATACTTAACAAATCCGCCCAGGTGCCTAACCCTACGCGAACATGAAGCCCCATCGCATTCGCGATGACCAATAATTTTGCCTACCAAAACTACCCTTCGCGAACGAGGCTCCATCTTGCGAACGCGAAGGCCCTGGGTCCTACAACTACGCGAACGCGGGCCCCAGACGCGAACGCGAAGACCAACTTCTAGGCCTCCCAAATCTCCTCTACGCGTTCGCGACTTACCCCTGCGAACACGAAGAGTCTTTCTCTGCAACACCAACAGTTGAACACCAGCAGTCTTCTAAGTCCAAAAATAGCCCGATTGACCATCCGAAATCACCCCGAGGCCCCCAGGACCTCAACCAAAGGCACCAACATGACCAATTACCTCATTAAAACTTGCTCAAAGCATAAAAACACTAACATTAACATCAAAAATCACCAAATTCCTCGAATTCAAGCCTAAGTTAACTAGAACTTTTCTAGATTCACATTCGATCTAAAACCCGAGCTAAACACCTGCGAATGACCTAAAAATTTGCAAACATATCCAAAATAAACTACCTAAGCTACTTAAACTCTTGGAATTATCCATTCCGACCCCCGGATCAAAATATCACCTATTCAAGCCTAATTATACACCGGCCCTCCAAATTAAGTTCCGATTTTTCTCCCAAGTCATAAATTGTTGGAAACGCGTTCTCAAGGCTTTATACTAAAACGTGTGTTCTTATGTGTAGGTTTTGATGAATGACAAACAAGCGCAAATTGATTTATGACGAAGTTCAAGTACAAGCGTACAATTGGTGGATAACGAGATTCAAGCACAAGACAAAGTTTTATAGTTTAAATGAGTCGTTCTTAATTGTGATCTTGATCCGACAACTTGACTCATGACATGGCTTCTCTCGTAAAATTACTTTTACAAAATCATGCATATTTAATTTAATGCAAAATGATTTTAAATCATGCATAGTTACTTTAGTTAAAATGATTTTTAAACATGCCTCTAAAATCTGGACTAAGATAATCGATTATGTACTTATGATAATCGATTATGTTAAGCCAAGACTGCATGACAATCGATTGTGAACTAATGATAATCGATTGTGTTAAGGCAGTGAGCTTCAGGTGTTTCAAACCTGCATGACAATCGATTGTGAACCTTATGACAATCGATTGTGATGAGGCAGTGTACATCAAAGTTTTTCAAAACTCAGAATAATCGATTGTGAAGCTAATGACAATCGATTGTGAAGAGACAGTGTTTAAAAGTCACAAAATAATCGATTGTGAACCTTATGACAATCGATTGTGTTGAGGCAGTGTCTTCCAGACTTTTTCAAAATTATTAAATAATCGACTGTGAGTATAAAACAATCGATTGGCAAGAGGCAGTGTCCAAAATGATTTTCAAAGTCTGATAAATAATCGATTGTTAACATTGCACAATCGATTGTGAAGCTGACCGTTGTCGTAAAGTTTTCAAATACCGTCAGGTAATCGATTGTTGATTTTGTACAATCGATTGTTGAAATTAAAATCTGGAAAGGATTTTTTGAACGTTGCTGAATAATCGATTATTGATTTGGTATAATTGATTGTTTTACGTAAAATCTGGAAATGATTTTTTGTACGTTACCAATAATCGATTGTTGATCTTGGACAATCGATTGTTAAGCGTAAAATCTGGGATTGATTTCTGGAACGATTGGCAAACAATCGATTGTGGCTTCTTGACAATCGATTGTCACTCAGTAAAATCAGCAACTCTTAATTGACAATTAGACAACGGTAATGCCAAGTTTTTCAACTATAAATACAGCTTCATTTCAGTGTTTTAAACACAACAACATACAACAACTGATCATACAATTGCTATAAGCTTGCATTCTCTATTGCTTATCATTTTATATTCATTACATAAATTTTGAGAGCCATATTATTGTTCAAAGTTGTTGTGATCTTGAGCTTACTTCTTTTACTCATATCTACTCATAAAGGAGTGTATTGTTTGAGTGTTTAGTGTTTTGTACACTTGAAGAGAATTGTGATTCTCTTGTTGTAAGGAACTTGTGTTTCCTTGGTCGAAGTCTTGGAATGTTGTATCTCCGAGCAATATTGTTGAGGCTTGTGTCCTCAGATTGTAAAGGTTGGTTAGGCACCCGTAAGCTTAACAGTGAAGTCTTGGAGTGTTGTATCTCCGAGCAAAGGTGTTAAGGCTTGTGTCCTTAAGTTGTAAAGGTTGGTTAGGCACCCGTAAGCTTAACAGAGAAGTCTTGGAGTGTTGTATCTCCGAGCAAAGGTGTTAAGGCTTGTGTCCTTAAGTTGTAAAGGTTTGTTGAGCACCCGTAAGCTTGACAAGTTAGTGGAAAATCTCGAGAGAGTCTCTCGGGGACTGGACTAGCCACTTGTTGTGGTGAACCAGAATACATTGGTGCGTTCTTTCCTTTTTGTTTACTTAACGCACTTATTTATTTCCTGCAAATTCCAAATTCCGCAAGTTTACGCTAAATTTTATTATAACGCTATTCACCTCCCCCCCCTCTAGCGTTAAGCGTATTATCTAACAATTGGTATCAGAGCCCAACTCTCTGAAGACTTAACAGTTTGGGAGAACCATCCATGGCTTCTACTCGTGACTCTTTTGCAGGAATAGGTGAAGGTGATTTTAACATGTTGCCCCCAATATTTGATGGAAATAATTACTTATATTGGAAAGATCGGATGAGAATTTTCATCACAGCCAACAACTTTTATCTATGGCAAATCATCAAGCATGGTGATCAAATGACAACAAAAGTTGGGAAAGCCAAGGTAAGTGAATACAACACTAATGCAATAAATATGTTGTATAGCGCCTTGAATCAGGAAGACTATCAAAAAATTTCCCACTACAAAACCGCCAAAGAGATGTGGGATAAGCTGGAGGAAATGTATGAAAGCATGCCTCAAAAAGCGGACAGCTCATATGATGAATCAACCGGCCAATGTCTCATGGCAAACGAAGAAGAAGAGGTAAGTACGTCCAACTCTCACTTGCTTGAAGAAATGCAAAATGCTTATAATAAATTACACAGTGAGTTTTTTTATGCTTCCAAGACTATTTAAGATTTGCAGAAAACTCTGTCGTTGCAAGAAAAAGATTTTCAAAAACAACTCTCTCGAAAAGAAAAAGATTTTGAAAAACTGGTTTTAGAAAATGAGAAGTTGAAAGAGGAAAACAAGTTTTTCGGAAAAAGAAGCGCCGATAAGCCCGAAAGCTCTATTAGAAAGTGTACTTCTTGCTTGCATCTCAAAAATGAAGTAGAAAGGCTTAAAGGCACATTAGATAATTTTAATTCTTCGCACAAAAATTTGAATGATGTTCTTGATAATTTGAAGTCAACCAAGCATGGCATAGGGTTCACGAATGAGCCTAAAGAAAAGGTTGAAGCTAAACCCCAACAACCTAAGGCTCAACCTAGGACTAATAATAAAAATGCTTATCCTAGAAATAGCAATCCTAGAACCAATATGCATGCTAGACCAAATGTTGAACATTTTAGAAGACCTAGCAATGACTTACCACCTAGAAATAACTACCCTAGAAATGATGCATATTATAGGCCAAATACTAGAAGGAATTTTGAACCCTTTAGAGCACCTAGAAATGATTTCCAACGTAGAAATAATTATTCTAGAAATGCTGCTCATAGTAGGAGAAATGATGTTCATAAAGCGCGCAATAGTCATAATGCTGAAAATAGAGTAAACCATTTTCGTCCGTCAAGTTACTATGAACCTAGAAGGATGCATAACCCCAAGGTGACTTGTCATTATTGTAGACGTATTGGTCATATTGCTCCTGCATGTTTTACACGACATAGACATATCACTCAATCGCATCATTATGATATGCCTAACCCCCAAGGACCCAAAATGGCATGGGTACCAAAAGATCATTAATCTGTTTTGCAGGTGTGCTTGAAAGGCTACAGTACTGTAGTAGATGCACCGAGCACGACACCTCATTGCATCAAGAGGAAATTTCGGTTAGTTATCCTTTTTGACAAAAACCGAATTGTTGATATGTGCTAGCAACCAATATTAACTTATTTGTTGTTAATTTGGTTCCCTTATTGTTGAATCCTTGATAAGCTTAGTCGTAATGGTTGATGTGCGTTAACAATTGAGATATCCTTGTCAACAATCAATATCAATTAGCTTTGCTGATTCATATGTTGAAAACGTGTTGCTAAATGACAATTGGTGTAAATTAGTTTACTTGTTAGTTATCTGTTTTTAAAAGATCAAAACTGTTGATATGCATTAACAGTTAGCTTGATAAAATCATTTCATTCATGATTTGATAATTGCTATCTGTGGTTTAAATAACCGTTAGTATACTGTGTGGTGTGTATTATCTATTAGCATATTCTTCAAAAAGTTTTCACTCACGTTTTTGATGAATGATATCCTCAGCTTTGAAAAATAATTGAGATGTCTCATGTTTCTAACAATTGACAAAAATTCTTCTGTTAAAAATCGTTTCTTGATGAACACATCCTTTGGTCTGGATAATGGTTGGTATGTTCTTCAAAATTCGATGTATGGTTGATCTGTTAACAATCAACACTCGTTTGTAATATGCTTTACTAAAAATAACAATTTGTATCACTGTTAATAAAATAACTTTTGGTACACTTGTTATGTCATCCAACAAATGGGTTTATTATTGTTTTATAACAATTGGTATATCTATGTCTTGTTGGTATGTCTTGATAAATTTCTGATTAAGGGGAAGTAGATTGCATGAAGTTTACTATCTTTTTGATGACAGAATTTCAAAACAGTTCTCTATATTGGCAATGTTATTTTCTTTAAACTCTCATGCCACTAATATCTTGCATTCCAAATCTTGTGGAAAATGATATCTTAGAAAATATTTGTATTACTTTGGAGCAACTAATAAGTGTCATGCAAGGAATCTGTAAATCGCATTTGAGATATCATTGATAGACATGCTTAATTTCTTCTTGGAGCTGCAAATTAAGCAAGTGAAAAAGGGAACTTTCATTTGTCCATCTAAATGTCGCAAGGAGTTGCCAAATCAATTCGAAAAGAGCAACACCAAACCAATGGTCACTTCAATGAACTTAGATGACCATCTTGACAGAAATGTGAAAGGTAAGACGAGCAACACCAAGAACTACACAGGTATGATCGTTCCTCACTTTACCTTATTGCTAGTAGACTTGATAAAATATTTAGCGTTTAATGTTGTGCTAAATATAAATCATGTCCAAATGAAGTATTGAATGCGGGTAAACATTGATCTAAATGCATACATTTTAGGTTGCATTTATATTTTAATTACTGACTTAAGCGTCGGAGACGTTTATTTCTATTTTGCAGGTATCACCCTAAAGGTAGGGGGAATTATTAAGTTTTGGCACAGAACAATCGATTGTTCCAAGCAAATAATCGATTATCTTACTGTGCAGAAAATCGATTAGCAGTATCACTAATTGATTGTTTATGGTTTATGTTTATTATGCAGTTTTGTTAAATAATTGATTCTTTAACTGCAAAATCGATTTCCGTCTCAGCCATTCAGCAATGCTTTTCCAAAACAATCTATTGTTTCAAAATATAATCGATTATTCTCAAAATCAGAAAATTTCTGTGCTCACTGTAACATAACAATCGATTACCATATTTTGACAATCGATTATTTCATGTCAGTAATTCAAAATTTGTTACCGTGGTTCTGCAATCGATTTGTGTCAGTTCCGAGATTCAGTCAAATCTTAATGACAATCGATTATCTCATTCCAAACAATCGATTGTCTAACGGTCAGTAAGATTTATTTTTACCGTTTCTGACTGTTTCAGCTTTCAATTTTCTGTAGATCTCTTCCATTAATGAAATGCCTTTCTTCCCTCTATAAATAGGCTCCATATATGTCCATTTTTATTCACTCAAGCATCAACTTTAGCTCTCAAACTATCAAAATTCTTTCAAGTCTCTTGCAAATTCCAGCAATACTCAGTGAAAATGTCGGGCCGTCAATCCAAACGTTCCCGTTCTGCTAGGCATGGTGCATCCTCCTCTGCTGCTCCAAACTATCCTTATCAAGATGGTTCCGTTCTATATTTTAATTATGACATCGAGCTTACTCGATTTTTAACAAAATTTGAAAAGCGCGACATTCTTCCTCCCCACTTTTCAACCAACAAGTATCTTGAATCTTATGGCCCTGCTGCAAATATGCTCAAAAATTGTCAACTTCTTGACTTCTTACTTCTTACCCATCCTTACATCAATACTACATTGATCCAAGCATTTTACTCCGACCTTCATGAGGATGATGACGGCGAGCTTGTGACAAATATAAATGGTGTTCAAATTCTTCTTTCCAATGAAAACCTTCATACCATTGCCCGTCTTCCTCATAATGGTGAAGACATTTTTCGGTACATCGGAGAGGCCGGAGCCCTTTTTGATGAAACAGTCCTCCTACATCAAACCGGACTTACTTCTTATGATCCAAATCTTTCTTCCCGTCATCCTACAATTACGGTAATGGATCCAAATTATCGGTTGATTTTCTATTTCATCACCCGAGTCCTCAAGCCTCGTAAGCATAACCATACTATCATTTCCCAAGAGGACACCAAGCTCATGCATGCCATAATAACCGGAGCTAACATCAATTGGTGTCGGTTCGTCAAGATTCACATGCGTGACGCTATCGGAGATGATAGGCCTCTTCCTTATGCTCTCCTCATCATGAATTTTCTTGAAGCCTCTGGATTCATCACTTCCAACGGTCCTCTCAAAAAGAGTACCAAGAAGTGGGAAATTTCAGAATCCTCCTTTCATCATGACGGTGATCATGCAGCGCCTGCTCCTCCTCCAACCCGTCGAACTCGTCCGCCTCAAGAGCCCACTCTCCAATCCATTTCTGACCAAATTGCTTCCTTGACCACCTCTGTTGGTCAATTGACTCATGAGATCCATGGATATTTTGACCATGTTCATTATCCATATGGGGGTCTTGTTCCCTTCGAAGCAGTGCCGGATGATGAGGCGGGAAATGATGATGAATGATTTCTTTGTTTTTTGGTTCTATTGTGATATGTTTTATTGTCCCCTCCTCATGTAATTGCTTTTTTTCCAATAAATAAACAAGTTTTATTTACATCTTTGGCATCTTCTTATATTATTTTTGCTAATGGCAAAAGGGGGAAGATAACGGGTATGCACTCTCAATATTTATAAGCTTAAATTGAGGGGGAATTCATATATTGAGGGGGAACTAATCGCATACTTATTGCATATCTTTACTTGTCTTGAATCGTCATTATAAATTGTTTAAGTTGCATATCCCGCTTATTGCCATTATCAAAAAGGGGGAAATTGTTGGAAACACGTTCTCAAGGCTTTATATTAAAACGTGTGTTCTTATGTGTAGGTTTTGATGAATGACAAACAAGTGCAAATTGATATATGACAAAGTTCAAGTACAAGCGCACAATTGGTGGATAACGAGATTCAAGCACAAGACAAAGTTTTATAGTTTAAATGAGTCGTTCTTAATTGTGATCTTGATCCGACAACTTGACTCATGACATGGCTTCTCTCGTAAAATTACTTTTAAAAAATCATGCATATTTAATTTAATGCTAAATGATTTTAAATCATGCAATTTACTTCAGTTAAAATGATTTTTAAACATGCCTCTAAAATCTGGACTAAGATAATCGATTATGTACTTATGATAATCGATTATGTTAAGCCAAGACTGCATGACAATCGATTGTGTTAAGGCAGGGAGCATCAGGTTTTTCAAACCTGCATGACAATCGATTGTGAACCTTATGACAATCGATTGTGATGAGGCAGTGTACATCAAAGTTTTTCAAAACTCAGAATAATCGATTGTGAAGCTAATGACAATCGATTGTGAAGAGACAGTGTCCATCAGATATTTAAAAGTCACAAAATAATCGATTGTGAACCTTATGGCAATCGATTGTGTTGAGGCAGTGTCTTCCAGACTTTTTCAAAATTATTAAATAATCGATTGTGAGTATAAAACAATTGATTAGCAAGAGGCAGTGTCTAAAATGATTTCAAAGTCTGATAAATAATCGATTGTTAACATTGCACAATCGATTGTGAAGCTGACCGTTGTCGTAAAGTTTTCAAATACCGTCAGGTAATCGATTGTTGATTTTGTACAATCGATTGTTGAAATTAAAATCCGGAAAGGATTTTTTGAACGTTGCTGAATAATCGATTATTGATTTGGTATAATCGATTGTTTTACGTAAAATCTGGAAATGATTTTTTGAACGTTACCAATAATCGATTGTTGATCTTGGACAATCGATTGTTGAGCGTAAAATTTGGGATTGATTTCTGGAACGAATGGCAAACAATCGATTGTGGCTTCTTGACAATCGATTGTCACTCAGTAAAATCAGCAACTCTTAATTGACAATTAAACAACGGTAATGCCAAGTTTTTCAACTATAAATACAGCTTCATTTCAGTGTTTTAAACACAACAACATACAACAACTGATCATACAATTGCTATAAGCTTGCATTCTCTATTGCTTATCATTTTATATTCATTACATAAATTTTGAGAGCCATATTATTGTTCAAAGTTGTTGTGATCTTGAGCTTACTTCTTTTGCTCATATCTACTCATAAAGGAGTGTATTGTTTGAGTGTTTAGTGTTTTGTACACTTGAAGAGAATTGTGATTCTCTTGTTGTAAGGAACTTGTGTTTCCTTGGTCGAAGTCTTGGAGTGTTGTATCTCCGAGCAAGATTGTTGAGGCTTGTGTCCTCAGATTGTAAAGGTTGGTTAGGCACCCGTAAGCTTAACAGTGATGTCTTGGAGTGTTGTATCTCCGAGCAAAGGTGTTAAGGCTTGTGTCCTTAAGTTGTAAAGGTTGGTTAGGCACCCGTAAGCTTTACAGTGAAGTCTTAGAGTGTTGTATCTCCGAGCAAAGGTGTTAAGGCTTGTGTCCTTAAGTTGTAAAGGTTTGTTAAGCACCCGTAAGCTTGACAAGTTAGTGGAAAATCTCGAGAGAGTCTCTCGGGGACTGGACTAGCCACTTGTTGTGGTGAACCAGAATACATTGGTGCGTTCTTTCCTTTTTGTTTACTTAACGCACTTATTTATTTCCTGCAAATTTCAAATTCCGCAAGTTTACGCTAAATTTTATTATAACGCTATTCAACCCCCCCCCCTCTAGCGTTAAGCGTATATCTAACATAAATCACCATCCAAAACTAGTCGAATCATCAAAAATCCATTCTGAGCCCTCTAACTCACAAGTCAATGTCCGGTTGACTTTTCTATCTTAAGCTTTCCTTAAAGAGACTATTGGTCTCATTTCTAACCAAATTCCACCCAACACACTTCAAGCTCTCCAAACACATATATCAACACACGGGGAAGCATAATACCGGGACAACGGGGTTGAAAAATAAAAGACGATGGGTTGGGTCGTCGCAATAGAACTCTAGTTGAGAGAGTTAGATGCTTACTTTCAGAGGCTAAACTTCCCAATACATTTTGGGCGGAAGCACTTATCACTATTGCCTATGTTATCAATTTGTCTCCTGCAGTTGCTTTGGATGGTGATGTCCCTGATAGAGTTTGGTTTACCAAAGATGTTTCTTGTGATCACTTGAGAGTGTTTGGGTGTAAAGCTTGTGTCCATGTTCCTAAAGATGAGAGATTGAAACTGGATGTCAAAACTAAGCATTGCATCTTTATTGGTTAGGGTCAAGATGAGTTTGGGTATCACTTTTATGATCCAGTTGACAATAAACTTAATAGAAGTCGTGATGCAATATTCCTTGAAGACCAAACTATTGAAGACATTGACAAAGTCGAGAAGATAGATTCTCAGAGTAATGAGAGCTTAGTTGATATTGATCCAGTTTCAACTGCTAAGGCACCTATTGCACATGAAGGTACCCAAAACAATGATGGAGATAGTAATTAAGATCAAAATGATCATCATGGTGTAGATGTTATGGATGCTCCAGTTGATGAAGTTGTCGTTGATCAGCAACAAAATCCTGCACATGTAACTACTTCGAATGCTCCTGAAACCTCTCTTAGAAGATCTTCAAGGGAGAAGCAAAAATCCATGCGCTATCTTCCTGATGAGTATGTACTTTTGACTGACATGGGAGAAACTGAGAATTATGATGAAGCCATGCAAGATACTCACAAAGATCAGTGGATCGAAGCGATGGAAGATGAGATGAAGTCACTCTATGAGAATGGAACATATGAGTTAGTAAAATTGCCGAACGGTAAGGGAGCTTTATCTAACAAATGGATATTCAGAATAAAGCAAGATAACCATACCTTTACGCCTAGATACAAGGCGAAGTTAGTTGTTAACGGTTTTGGCCAGAAGAAGGGAGTTGACTTTGATGAAATTTTCTCCCCTGTTGTGAAGATGTCTTCTATTCGTGTGGTTCTGGGATTAGCTGCAAGTCTAGAATTAAAAGTTGAGCAGATAGATGTCAAGATTGCTTTTATTCATAGTGAGTTAGATGGGGTGATTTATATGGTGCAGTCTGAGGACTTCGTATTTAAGCTTGCATATAAACATGAAGTTTGTAGAAAATTGGCAGGCATGAAGCCAGTCATTAGTTCCTCTACTTAAAGATACATTTGGACCCTTGGCTGGAGGGGGAGTTTGTTGGGATCATGTCCATGTTATCCATCCAAAGGAACAATGACCTAATCATATTCTCTTTTGGTTTCCAATCCTATTCGGAATTAGATTCAGTTATTCCTATTTTGAATGGGTTTTGGCTTTAAGAGAAAGCACCACTCATGATCTATAAATAGGACAACCTTAGAGAATTATTCTATGCTCATTGATACAAGTGTTTGAAAGAAATAAGGACATAAGAGTGATTTTTGACAGAGCTTTTGTCAAGAGAGAAGAGAGAACAAAAATATTAATTTTGCTGAAGATTTTTATTCCGATCAGTCAATATTTAAATCACGTTTTCCAATTTGTTAATCGTTGAATCGGGCTGAAATTTTGACGCAGTGTTCGTAACATCTTGGTATTGGATTTTAAAGGTGGAAATCATATGGAGGCTTGTAGCATTTGATTTCGTGCCTCGAATAGCCGCTTTATTTTTGTGGATTACACTCTTTCTTTAATTGATTAGTTGTTGCTCCATGTTTGGCACTTGTTGTGTTGCCAATTTGGAGAACTTTTGTAACCTCTCTTATCGCTGTAGTGGAGCTTTTTGGATCTTTGTGATCCCGTGGTTTTTACCTTCGATTTGAAGGGTTTTTCACATTAAAATTTGGTGTTCTTTATCTTCGGGTTTGCCTTTTCCTCTACATAACAAAAACGACCAAACGCTCCAGCCTGCTTCGTCAAAAACCACCCCACCCTTCCGTCGTCCTATCCCGTCGACCACCCTTCTCCTCCGATGCCTAGATCGCCACAACCATCATCAAACCACCAGCAAACAGCCAACGACCAGCCACCAGTCCACCATTCCAGCCCATCGTCAACCTCCAGCCTCACCCCGTCTCTAGCTCCTTCATGAACAGCCCCCTCCCAAACTAGTAGCGATGAGATATCAACCACCCTCCATTATCGTCCAGTGTCGTCAACCCACGTCGCTGAACAACGACCTCTACAATGTCGAACAACCTTCACGTCTAGCGGCCTTGTCGCCAGAAACCAAATGACCTGCTACGCCGTCCCATCTCCTCTCCAACCAGACGACCTCTAGCAGTAAACTCACAAACATACTTGGTTTTCAATGGAGTCCGATGGAGGTTGAGTCGCATGATATCTGTCCGAATTTTCCGTCATGGTTCCTTCACAGTTCCAACGCATTAGACATTAATCACAAGTAGGTCATCTCTGCCCCATGTCCTTTGTATTTTCTTTTGGTAATATGTATACGTGAGATGCTTAACTTCTAGCGATTAGAATATTATTTTGTTATAGCTTGTAAGGCTATTTGCTGTGTTATTTTCTCACATTTAAGCAAAAGATGAACCTTGAACAAAAAAATAAAAATCAAGAATTGCCTAGGGATACTTTTACCACAAATCTGGATATTATCACCAAGTGCATGTAAACTTCCTAAATCATTTTGGTCCTCTATATTAATTTTAGTTGAAGGCTCCAATGGCGTGATTGATATATTAGTTGGTTTGATTTTAGTTTGAATAAGTTACTATTTGTTATTGATTTGAAATTATTGTAGATGAAACTGTTTCAATGAAGTGGCATCGGAAATATGGCTTTCATATAGGCGATTAATACATCATTATGATTATGGGTACGATTCTTGTAACATAGTCACGATGCCTAATTCTAAATTCGGAGGGTGCATTTCGAGGGACCCGGCTTCAATTTCAAACAAGGTTAAATAAAGCGTGTCATGAACCACGGGTGCCATTGCTTGAGATCTTTTAAATAACCTTGAATTTTTCCCGAAATGTTAAAAGTTATTAAAATAATAACACCCATTTTGCTTAACTATTGCTTTAACTTTAACTTTTGTTTTAACTTTTGCTTTTGCTTTGGCTTTTGCTTTAACTTTGGCTTTTGCTTTCCCTTTAAACTTTAGCTTTAACTTTCGCTTTTGGCTTTAGCTTTAGTTTAAACAAATGTACAGCATGTGCCTATTATTCTTTGAAGCATTTTTAAGTTTGTTGTCAGACGAGCCTCGCCAAATAAAACTACAAGCCGTGGGGCCCTCAATAGATGGTTATTAAAAATGCTTAGATTTTGGGACATGCCATTTAGCGAATTTCACGGCCTTCTCAAAATAATAACACGTTAATATCTATAGGCGCATATTTAATAATATTATCTCCCTAAACTCGGGTGCACATTTATGTGACCCAAATCCAAATCTCAACAAAGTTGGAACGTATCAAAAACTACAGGTGCATTGATGTGACGTGGTTCGAGACCTCTTTTCACGAGATTGCAACTCTTTTAAAAATAATAATAATAAAAGCGGCTAAAAGTTAAAATTTGCACATAAGTTCATAATTGTATAAAGTTAGATAAATAAGCTAAATATAACAGTTGAGCGACTGTGCTAGAACCATGGAACTCAGGAATGCCTAACACCTTCTCCCGGGTTAATAGAATTCCTTATCCGGATTTCTGGTGCGTATTTTGTAATACAGAATCAATTTTTTCCTCGATTCGGGATTCAACTGGTGACTTGGGACACCCTAAATCTCCCAAGTGGCGGCTCTGAAATAAATAAATAAATCTCGTTTCGATTGTCCTTTAATTGAAAAAACTCTCTTAATCCCTCCCCCTGCGGGCGCGGGTAAAAAGGAGGTGTGACAGCTCTGGCGACTCTGCTGGGGAAGAATAACCCAGAACCACTGGTTCAGGGTTAAAAATTTGAGATTAGAATAATTATTGTATTTTGATTTCTTTATTATCTGATGTTTATTATATTTTTTGGATTTAATGTGCAAAACGTTGCTTATTACCACTTTGATATTATTTGAACTGTGTATATAAACTGTTGCGAAACCCTTTTTCTTTCTGAGTTTTTCGAAAATGGTGGATACGTTTGCGTAGCCCACTTTTTATAAAAATTATACCAAATAGAGAGAGGTTGGGCAAGCGACAAAGCTGGGTAGACTTTAGTGCTGCCGATACGTCGCCCCCTCCTTAGTCCCAATTGTCTGCTCGGGTACACACTCTAAGACACCGACCCAGGATTTGAACATAGAATAACGTGACTTCATGCCAGATCCTTATTAGGGTTATTTGCATCACGTTGCATTTGAGTTAGGGGACTCAACACAGGGGTTGGGTCCGTCTAGGGCTAGCAAACGGAAATGAAAAGACCATCAGTCACACCTTCTTTTACCCGCGCCCACCGAGGGCCCAGAAGGATTAAGGGAGTTTTTTCAATTAAAAAAAATCGAAATGGGATTTGTTTATTTATTTTAGAGTCGTCACTTGGGAGATTTAGGGTATCCCAAGTCACCGGTTGAATCCCGAATCGAGGAAAATATTGGCTCTGTATTACAGTCCGCGCACCAGAAATCCGGATAAGGAATTCTGTTAATCCGGGAGAAGGTGTTTGGCATTCCCGAGTTCCGTGGTTCTAGCACGGTCGCTCAACTGTCATATTTAGCTTATTTATCTAACTTTATACAATTATGTACTTATGTGAAAATTTTAACTTTTAACCACTTTTATTATTATTATTTTTAAAGACTTGCAATGTCGTGAAAACGGGTCTCGAACCACGTCACATCAATGCACCCGCAGTTTTTGACACGTTCCAACTTCGTTGAGATTTGGATTCGGGTCACATAAATGTGCACCCGAGTTTAGGGAGATAACATTATTAAATACGCGCCTAAAGATACTAACGCGTTATTATTTTGAGAAGGCCGTGAAATTCGCTAAACAGCATGTCCCGAAATCTAAGCATTTTTAATAACCATCTATTGAGCCCCCCCCCCCCCCCCCAAGCTTGTGCGTTTTATTTGGCGAGGCTCGTCTGACAACAAACTTAAAAATGCTTCAAAGAATAATAGGCACATGCTCTACATTTGTTTAAACTAAAGCTATAGCCAAAAACGAAAGTTAAAGATAAAGTTTAAAGGGAAAGCAAAAGTCAAAGTTAAAGCAAAAGCAAAAGTTAAAGTGAAAGAAAAAATTAAAATAAAAGTTAAAACAAAAAGGGTGTTATTATTTTAATAGCTTTTAACATTTCGGAAAAAATTCAAGGTTATTTAAAATATCTCAAGCCATGACACCCGTGGTTCACGATACGCTTTATTTAACTTTGTTCGAAATTGAAGCCAAATTACTCGAAATGCACTCCAAATTTAGAATTAGGCGTCCGTACCCATAATCACAATGATGTATTAATCGCCTATATGAAGGTCATATTTCCGAAGCCACTTCATTGAAACAGTTTCATCTACAATAATCTCAAATCAATAACAAATGGTAACTTATTCAAACTAAAAATACAACCAAACTAATATATCAATCACGCCATTGGAGCCTTCAACTAAAATCAATATAGATGACCAAAATGATTTAGGAAGTTTACATGCACTTGGTGATAATATCCAGATTTATGGTAAAAGTATCCCTAGGCAATTCTTTGATTTTTATTTTTTTGTTCAAGGTTCATCTTTTGCTTAAATGTGAGAAACTAACACATTAAATAGCATTTACATGTTATACCAAAACAATATTCTAATCGCTAGAAGTTAAGCATCTCACGTATACATATTACCAAAAGAAAATACAAAGGACATGGGCAGAGATGACCTACTTGTGATTAATGTCTAATGCGTTGGAACTGCGACGAAACCTCGAAGACAGATCTCATGCGACTCAACCTCCATCGGACTTCATTGAAAACCAAGTATCTTTGTGAGTTTACTGCTAGAGGTCGTCTGGTTGGAGAGGAGATGGGACGGCGCAGCAGGTCATTCGGTTTCCGGCGACAAGGCCGCTGGACGTGAAGGCTGTTCGACGTTGAAGAGGTCGCTGTTCAGCGACGTGGGTTGACGACACTGGACGATAACGGAGGGTTGTTGTTATCTCGTCGCTGTTGGTTTGGGAGGGGGCTGTTCGTGAAGGAGCTGGAGACGGGGTGAGGCTGGAGGTTGACGACGGGCTGGAATGGTGGACTGGTGGTTGGTCGTTGGCTGTTTGCTGGTGGTGTGACGATGGTTGTGGCGATCTGGCCATCGGAGGAGAAGGGTGGTCGACAGGACAGAAGGACGACGGAAGGGTGGGGTGGTTTTTGACGAAGTAGGCTGGAGCGTTTGGTCGTTTTGACAGGTCGAGATGGAGAGGTAACGATGGTGGAAGTCGACGGTGGAGATGGACTGGGGGAGACGACCAAAAGCTGGTTGTTTTCCGTCGTTGGGTTCTTAGGTGTTGAGATAATGAAGAAGAATAAGTCTTCTTCACAAATGAAGAAGCTTGAACAGTGGCCTCTTTTCGTTCCAAACAAAAGATCTCGAGCCTATCCGTATAAGTCCGTCCCTTGTCCCCCGCCTATCTCGTGTTACGTGTAAGAGGTGATTAGTTTGGATTGTTACGTGCTATGTTCTAATTTTGGGCCTAACGATGGGTCATTAGAACCTAAGTGTTATTTTTTTTCGCAACCGAATATAAGAATACGATCTTATTTTATTTAATTTTACGTAAATGAAATAACTATCAAAATAAGACTAAAAAGTAAAATAAAATTATATTTATTGTAATTTTTTTTTATAAAGATAACATATAAAGTACTATTTTTTTGTATTTTTCAAGTTTATGAAAAATACATAAACTATAATTTATTTATCCTTTTTTGTAATTTCTTCATTTTGTGACGAAATAAAATAAAAGAGTAAAAAATTTGTTGAAATAGCTATATTAGATCTAAACTAAATATTTATATGATAAAATATGAAAAATCTCGGGGAGGGTCAAAAATCACACGTCTACAGTTTGAGCCGGGAGAGGCTCGGTTATTGGGTACAGATTTAGTTCAGGAGGCCTTGGATAAGATCAATATCATTCAGGATAGGTTTCCTACAGCTTAGTCTAGGCAGAAGAGTTATACAGACCGGAAGGTACGAGATGTAGCTTTTATAGTTGGTGAGCGAGTATTGCTCCGAGTGTCGCCTATGAAGGGCGTGATGAGATTCAATAAGAAGGGAAAACTTAGCCCTAGGTTCATTGGTCCATTAGAGATTCTCGATCGTGTGGGAGAGGTGACTTATAGACTTGACTTGCCGCCTAACATGTCATTCGTGCATCCAGTTTTTCATCTGTCCATGCTTCGAAGGTATCACGTCGATCCATCCCATGTGTTAGATAGCACTGCCCAGTTGGACAAGGATCTGTCTTATGAGGAGGAGCCGGTGGCTATTTTAGACCGGCAGATTCGACAGTTGAGGTCGAAGAGTTTTTCTTCAGTGCGTGTTTAGTGGAGAGGTCACCCTCCTGAGGCATCGACCTGGGAGTCCGAGTCTGATATGTGGAGCCGTTATCCTCATTTGTTTCCCAACTCAGGTACTTCTTTCTTTTGTCCGTTCGAGGATGAACGATTGTTTTAGATGTAGAGAATGTGACGACCTAAAGGGTCATCACCTATTTTCTCATTCATTCCGCGCTTCAGAGGCTTTGAAAACCTCATATTTATTTGCTTCGATTTGCATGCGCAGTCCGAGCGCGTACTCAAAAAGCTTAAATATAAATTTTGTGTGAAAAATGATGAATTTCGATATTAATTTGATTAAGGTTGACTTTGGTCAATATTTTAGGTAAACGGACCCGGACGCGTGATTTGACGGTCCCGGAGGGTCTGTAGAAAAATATGGGACTCAGGCGTATGCCCGGAATCGAAATCCGAGGTCTCGAAACCGAGAAATGAATTTTTAAAAGAATTTATTTTTCTGAAATTATTAAGGAAATTTGAAATGAAAATAGATTAGAACGTTGTCGCTCCCAAATGCACATGCAAGTATACATGGTCGTACAAGTAATAAAATGATAAGTCGAGTGTCGAACCCACAGAAACTTATATTAACAACTCACTAATCCACCAATATTGTTATTCCGTCAAGCCAAGTTCGAGTTCAAGAGTTTAATTATGCCAATTATAATTTCAAATGAAAACTAAATTATCAAGTATCACGTTGATTGTTGTGTAATTAATAGATACAAATATTTCAGGGTTGTGATTAATTCACCAATTATATTGTGTTCTAATTAACTTGTCTTTTCATATAATTCACTCATGGTTGTTAATTAATCGATACATGCTCTCATAACCTTCTCCCGAAGTACTACTCACCTATTCTCAATAGATTAATGTCTATATTCCTATGAAATCAATCTATTAAGAATGCATTAAGATCACGATATTTAACTAAGCATGGTGATTAGGTATATTCCTGTCCTAACCACAAATCTGCTCCCCTTAAAGGATCATAGTTTCTTCAATTCTTCTCTAATCTAAACATGACTTTTCCAAGCATAGTATAGATAGTAAATAAAACTCAATTGATGGCCAAAAAATTAAGCCATTTAAACATAGAATTGAAGAAACAACCATAGTTGAATGAATTATAATCAAGATCTAGTTAATCTCAAATAATAATATTCATGTCTAAATCACAACCCAGAACAGTGGCTGTTTTAGCCACTCATGATCGTACAAAACTTAACAATAAAAGTCTTATACATATTATAAACAAGCAACTAGAAGAAGGTTAGAACGAACTCTTTTAATTCTTGCTCCAAGGTGGTATATTTATTCTCCTTTCTTGCTCAAAGATGAGTCTTCAATGGCTTCTTTCTTCAAAAATAAATAGTGTTTTTCCACTACTCCCGCAAAGTATGATGCTCTCCACTCAAAAATCTGATGTCCCCCTTCAATAATGGAGGTTTGTGCCTTTTTAAGATGTGTGTGTAGGAGCTTTTTGACAATTATAACCTTTTTGGTCCAAAATAAAACACTTCGCGATTCGAGCGTCTAGGGGAGCGTGGGGCACTGGCCCTGGCGCTCAAAATAATTAGCTACTGGAAATTGGGCCACAGCGAGCGCCCCACGCTGGATGTGGCCCTCAAAATTGGCTTTTTGCGTTTTTGCTCCGATTTCGCTCTAATTCGCGCCCTTTCATCCCAAATTGCATCCGAATGATTCCTACATGTAGAAATACCATAATTTAGCACAAATCATCATGTTAAACAACTCAAATCATCGAAACAAGAGCAAAAAATATGAATTGATATACATAAAAATATATATACTTTGAGCTAAACATCAACACCCCACACTTAGACTCTTGCTCGTCCTCGAGCAAATTTTACAATCTACTACCCCCAACTACGTAAAAAATTCATTCATAGAGGAGCACCTTTACTTTTAACCACAATTTATACACTTGACTACAATCAATACCGACACACAAGCATGAACACACAAAATTTTACATTCTTCCCGTTGAAGCATACCCAAGTAGAATATTTCAATTCAATAAATTCCAAAAACCTATTTGTCATCACCCAACCTCAACAATCGACTTGCAACCAATAAGCATCCTCAATTCATGAACTTACCCAACAAGAGAGTTTTCAATATTACCAATCATTCATGAGATCATGTGTCCTCACCATCAAACAAAAGAGTGAATATAAATTGATCCACACATCCAAATATAATTTTGAATATAGATTAAGGACAACAATAATTGAAAAAAATTCACTCACTCTCACAAAGAATTCATATGCATCCCTTGGTCGTACCATAAGCTTGCCCTTAATGTATATCTCTACCAATTTAAGCTAGCCAAATCTAGGATCAATTAGGACTTTTAGGTTGTAATGTAGGCTAAGGGACATGTAGGATACATTTAGGAATAGTGGCTCACCCTCCTAAGCACTTTAATACACTATATGTAACCATTCAAGCACATATTCTTCTCAACCACACTTGTCATATACAACATAGCCCTCTTTTCAGTTAAGCACTTCTCTATTTTTTTACTAGCACAAATCAATAAGAATTGGATGTATGTATTTTTCTACATTATATGAACTATCATATTTATTTTTGTTTTTTGTTTTCACACACTCCATACAATAAAGTTCATCGACTAGTGACCTTTAATTTCAACTTTAGTGCACCAACGAGCCCTTCTATGGTTCCACTCAAAAGTTACTCCCCAATCTCTAACCTTACTTCTTTTAGCAACTAAGTGTCTTAGGAGGTAAAGGTTCAATAATATCATATTAAGAATAAAATATGGGTATGGCTTGTAATATGGTTGCCAAAGAAGAGGTCTATAGGCTCAAAGAGGCTAGCAATGGAAAATTTTATTTTTATGTGACAAGCACATCCATGATCAAGAAGAAAAAATGACTACTTCATCCCTAGATTATCACAACTTACAACATCGCTTCAATTACTACACTGGGAAAGTTCTAAACTACACATGATAGCATAGAAACTCACAAATCCTCACACACACGTTGCATATGACTCAATCACAAGGATTTTGTTAACCTCTCAAGCCACACAAATACAATTAAATTAGAATTTTAAGCAACACTGCACTATGCGACATCCAAGTCAAACAACTGAGAGAAGGTGTCACAAAATAGGCTATTTAGTTACTTCGGCTTCACAATTCAAACCAATTATACAGGAAAACAGAGTGTATGTCATAGCCTAATGTGCCAGCATCAATCATGTCAATAAGCATCTCAGAACGACTCAGTTTCTTCTTAAACTACTCCTAAAAAAACTACCTACACCCGGTTCAAATAAAACCCTTGGAAAAGAACCGCGGCACAAAGAAAAACCAAGGGGGAATTACGACACTACCTACAAAGAAAATCTTTTTGTCCCTTTTCTAAAAAAAATATTCAATTAAACTAACACAACTAAAATAGCATAGAAAGTCACTCAGACAATATCCTCACCCCATACTTAAAATTGTGCAATGTCCTCAATGCACACTATAATTAATTAATAAGAGGGTAAAAAAGACTCCCTGGTAGGCCAAAGGCCGAAGAATTAGCAGTTGACTGGATATTCAGACTTCTCCATGTATGATCCTTTGTGCAGGTACCTCACACTCAATTTCAACCACCTGCTCACTTTTGCACTCGCCTATTGGCTTTGACTCTATGCTCTTACTCGTAAAAAATACAAAAACAACACTACAAATATACATAATAAAAAATAGAATTGGGTTGCCTCCCAACAAGCGCTTGATTTAACATCGTGGAACAACGTGGAGTTTCACTCACTCATTAGTGGGCACAATATTGGTCTTTTCACGATTAAAAATACCTCCCTAATAGTGCTTAACTTTATGACCATTCACAAGGAATTTCCTTTCGCCATTTAAAGCTCGCAACTCTATTGCACCATACGGAGTGACTCTCACTACCTTAAAAGGACCTGACCATCTCGACTTTAGCTTTCTTGGGAACAGCCGAAGTCTAGAATTGAATTGCAATACATGTTGCCCTGGCTTAAAGTGACGCGGCTCTATATGCTTGTCATGCCATCGTTTTGTTCTTTCTTTGTATAACTTGGCATTTTCATAAGAGTGCAGCATGAATTCATCTAGTTCATTCAACTGCAGCAGTCTTTTCTGACCTGCAGCTTCAAGGTCCATGTTGAGCTTCTTGATGGCCCAATACGCTTTATGTTCAAGGTCAACTGGTAGGTGGCATGCTTTCCCATAGACCATCTTGTAAGGGGATACTCCAATTGGCGTTTTATAAGCAACTTTGTACGCCCATAGAGCATCATCCAGCTTGGCAGCCCAATCTTTTCTATTCACTCTCACAGTTTTCTCTAGTATTTTAATTTCCCTGTTTGATACCTCTGCTTGCCACTTGTCGGCGGTTGGTATGCTGTGGAAACTCTATGGCAAACTCCATATATTAGCTAGAAGGTTATTTAACAATCGATTACAAAAATGAGTCCCTTTATCACTAATTAAGGCACGTGGAGTCCCAAATCTTGTTCTTTTTCACGAATGCAGCCACCACCATGGCATCATTTGTTGGCAAAGCAATTGCCTCCACCCATTTTGACACATACAACAGCTAGCAGAATGTATTTGCTCCCTCTGGATGGTGGAAATGGCCCCATAAAATCTACCCCCAAACATCGAAAAGCTCAACTTCCAGGATGTTATTTAAAGGCATCTCATGCCTTCTGGTGATTGTTCCTGTTCGCTGACATTGATCACACTTCTTTATGGATGCATGGGCGTCCTTGAATAAAGTCGGCCAAAAAAGACCAGATTGTAGCAATTTTTTTCAGTTGTTCTATCCCCTTCATGATGGCCCCCATAAGGTGATGAATGACAATCATACAACATCAATTCTACCTCCTTTTCAGCAATGCATCTGCTCATCAACTGATCAGCACATTGCTTGTATAAATAAGGTTCATCCCAATAGTATAAATTTACATCATGTAGAAACTTCTTTCTTGCTTCAGATTTCATTTCAGGGGAAAGGATCCCACTCACAAGGTAATTCACATAGTCTGAATACCATGGGGGAGGGTTTTGGGTTATAGTAAAGAGTTGCTCATCTGGAAACACCTCTTTAATTTGGCCACCCTCCTCCATGTGATTGTGATTTTTCAGCCTTGATAAGCGGTCAACTACTTGGTTTTCTGTCCTTTTACGATCTAGTATTTCCATATCAAATTCCTGCAGCAACAAAACCTAGCGCATCAACCTGGCCTTAGACTCCTTTTCTGTAAACAAATACCGGATTGTTGCATGATCGGTATGGACAATGACTTTCGTTCCCACCAAGTATGCTAGGAATTTCTCAAAATCCCACACCACAGCTAACAATTCCTTCTCAGTGGTGGTGTAATTCAGATGTGCATCATTAAGAGTTTTACTTGCATAGTATATGGAATAAAACACCTTGTTCTTCCTTCGGCCCAGTACTGCCCCAATCGCAAGATCACTCGCATCACACAAAAGTTCAAATGGTAAAGACCAATCAGGTGCTACAATAATGGGAGCAGTGATCAACTTCTTTTTAAGTTCTTCAAATGCTTTGAGGCAAGCATGATCAAATTTGGAACTCACATCTTTTTCCAGCAACCTGCACATAGGAGTGGCAATTTTTGAAAATCTTTTATAAAGCGTCGATAGAAGCCTGCATGTCCGAAGAAACTTTGGAAACCCTTTACTGAAATAGGTGGAAGTAATTTTTCAACCGTCTCTACCTTTGCTTTATCAACTTCAATGCCTCTCCTAGACACTCCGTAACCCAACACGTTGCCTTCTTGTACCATAAAATGACACTTTTCCCAATTAAGTATCAAATTTGTTTCTTCACAACGGGTGAGAACCTTGCTTAGATTCTTCAAGCAATCATCATAAGACGACCCAAAATCTTAAAAGTCATCTATAAACACTTCCACAAATTTTTCCACCATGTCGGTGAATATAACCATCATACATCTCTGGAAAGTGGTTGGTGCGTTACAAAGCGCAAATGGAATTCGCTTGAAAGAAAAAGTGCCATAATGACAAGTAAATGTAGTCTTCTCCTGATCCTCTGGGCATATGACAATTTGATTTTATCCTGAATAACCATCAATGAAGCAATGATATTCATGCCGGGCTAACATGTCTAGCATTTGATCGAGGAACGAAATTGGAAAGTGATCCTTGCGAGTCGCCTTATTTAGTCTTCTATAATCAATGCATAATCTCCATTCCATAATAGTGCGAGTATGGATCGGCTCATTCTTTTCATTCTCAATCAGAGTCATTCCTCCCTTTTGGGGGAACATTGAATCGGGCTCACCCAGCTGCTATCAGAAATGGGAAAAATGATACCTACATCGAGCAACTTGATCACTTCCTTTTTCACTACCTCCATCATGATGGGATTTAATCTCCTTTAATGCTCTATACTGGGGCGGTGTAGCTCTATGGAGCTTTTCGGGTAAAAAACTTGTTCGACGGTCCATCCTCTAGAAAAATTTTGTGCATGCAAAACGATGGACTAATACCCTTAATGTCAGCTATAGTCCACCCAATGGCCCTTTTATTCTCCCGGAGGACTCTGAGCAATTTTTCTTATTGAGTGCTAGTCAAGCCGGATGAAATAATTATAGGAAGAATGTTAGAGTTCCCCAAATAAGCATAGCGCAAATATGCTGGAAAGGGCTTGATTTCTACCTTCGGAGCTTCTTCAAAAGATGACTTGGGGACAGTGAGAGTTACAGGCCTGTCCAGCTCTTCAAAATTTCTAAACCCATGTACATAACTGCAGGACATATCTAACACTTGCTCTATCTCTCGTATTCTGTCATCTTCACTATCTTCTGCATCCCCAATCAGAACTCGTTCAATAGGATCTGAAGAGCTCATATAGGGTACTAAAGATGTAGCATCATTCTCCACCACAGATATCATGGATAACTCTTCATAATGGGTTGGCAACTTCAGTGCTCTATAATCATTGAATACCTCCACTTGGTCTCCCACTCTCATTGTCATCTTTCCTTCGCAAACATCTATAATAGCTCTGCCTGTGGCTAAGAATGGACGCCCCAAAATAAATGGGACTTCCTGATCAGGCTCGTAATCCAAGATTATGAAATCAGCAGGAAATATGAAAGAACCCACTTGAACTAGCACATATTAAATTACTCCCTCGGGATGAGCAAGGTAACGATCAACTAACTGCAAGATAACTGTTGTTGGGCGTGGTTCACCCAACCCCAACTGTCTGAACACAGATAGCGGCATCAAATTTATGCTCGCTCCAAGATCACATATAGCTCGCCCAACATCATATTTACCAATGGCAATGTGGATAGTGAAACTACCTGGATCCTTCAATTTCTGAGGTAACTTGCCTTGAATTCTTGAACTGCACTCCTCAGTGAGCGCCACAGTCTCAAACTCAGTCAACCTCCTTTTATTTGCGGCAATATCCTTGATGTACTTTGCATATTTGGGTACTTCTTGCAAGATGTCAACCAATGGAATATTAATTTGTACCTACTTCAAGATGTCAAGGAACTTTTTATATGCAAGATTATCCTTTACTTTCTGCAATCTTTGAGGGAATGGAGGTGGTGGCCTTGCAACCAATTGTGGTGATTTCTCAGCTACAACCTCTTCAGCTGGCTTCTCTAGCTTCTTGTCTTTCTCTAATGTTAATTCTATGGTAGCTGGCCTCTCCTTAAAAGTCACTTGTTTCCTCTTTTTAGGAGTAAATTCTTCGAGTTGTCTCCCAGTCCTCAACGATACGACATTGACTGGTGCCTTAGGATTTGCTTTAGTGTCACTTGGAAGAGCTCCAGCTGGTCTAGTGTTTTGAGCACTAGCAAGTTGCCCCATTTGCCGCTCCAAATTTCTCACTGTTGTGGTAAGGTTTGCTATTCAACCATCATTTTTTTAACATGTCTTCAAGGTGACTTGTAGAACTTGTTTTTTGTTCAGCTTGAGGTGGTCTATACTGTTGTTGAGGTGCTTGAGGCATGTATTGATTCTGAATGCCCTGATTTCCACCCCAAGAGAAATTTGGGTGGTTCCTCCAATTGGGATTGTAAGTGTTCCCACATTGATTTGGTTGGCCCCTATTCGAGTTACCCACGAAATAGACAGACTCAGGATTTGCAGGACATATGTCGCTCTTGTGCCCTTCGCCACATATTTCGCAAAAAGCTTGAACCTGTTGTACCGGTTGCTTGTTGATGCCCAAGTTCATTTGGTTGACTGACAGTAGAAATCGGTGTTGATAATGCCGAGATGACATCTAACTCAAGAACCCCCAGATTCTTGAACTGTGTGTCTGCTACTCTCTCCCTGCCAATCTGGATTGCTCTTGAAAAATTTGTTTAACAATGCATATATCTCATCAAACCTTTTCTCCAATACCTTACCTCCAGCTGCAACATCTACCACAATTTTTGTTTCAGAATGTAGCCTTCTATGAAATTGTGGGCTAACACCTCATTCGTCCGATTGTGATGAGGACAGTCTCTGGGTAGCCCCTTGAACCTTTCCCAAGCTGAATATAAAGATTCTCGTGCCTTATGTTTGAAGGCAACTATTTCACTTCGGATCTTTGCAGTTTTTCCGGAAGGAAAGAACCTTGCCAGAAATTTTATTGCCAAATCATTCCATGATGTAATGGAATTAGCTGGTTCTGACTTTAGTCATCGCTTAGCTTCTCCTAAAAGAGAAAATGGGAAGAGTGTGACCCTTACATAATCTGTGGTGACCCTATTAGTGATATAAGAATCACTAATTTCCAAGAAGTTCAGAATATACTGCTGTGGATCCTCGTATGGAAGACCCATGAATTGTCCATTTGCATGAAGCAGCTGAATCATGCTTTGTTTCAGTTCAAAGTGCCCAGTGATCCTGGGCTTCACTATCTTGGAGGTGACATTAGAAATGCTTGGCATCGCCACCTCCTGAACAGCCATGGGTTGCTCTTCTGCCATATCCACAGGAAGTTGAACAAGTGCCTGAATATTTTCGAATACCTTGCTTCCCTCAACCTCCTACAAAATGTTCTCTTAGGTTCCGGATCAAAGCCTTGAAGTCTGTCCTGACTTCGGACCCTACGCATTCAATCAAAGTTCCTGATATTTGAGCAACAATCAAGTAAAATTAGACTCGATGAAATAAACAATTAAAGCATAAACTAGCAAGTAGCTAATATTAAGTTCCCCTGCAACGGTGCCAAAAACTTGTAGCTCCCAAATGCACACGCAAGAATACGTGGTCGTACAAGTAATCAAATGATAAGTCGAGTGTTGAACCCATAGAAACTTATATTAACAACTCACTAATCCACCAATATTGTTATTCCGTCAAGCCAAGTTCGAGTTCAAGGGTTTAGTTATGCCAATTATAATTTTAAATGAAAACTAAATTATCAAGTATCACGTTGATTGTTGGGTAACTAATATATATTAATATTCCAGGGTTGTGATTAATTCACCAATTATATTGTGTTCTAATTAACTCGTCTTTTCATGTAATTCACTCATGGTTGTTAATTAATCGATAAATGCTCTCATAGCCTTCTCCCGAAGTACTACTCACTTATTATCAATAGATTAACGTCTATATTCCTATGATATCAATCTATTAAGAATGCATTAAGATCACAATATTTAATTAAGCATGATGATTAGGTATATTCCTATCCTAACCACAAATCTGCTCCGCTTAAGGGTTAAGATCATACTTTCTTCAAATCTTCTCTAATCTAAACATGGCTTTTCCAAGCATAGAATAGATAGTAAATAAAACTCAATTGATGGCCAAACAATTAAGCAATTAAAACATAGAATTGAAGAAACAACCATAGATTAATGAATTATAATCAAGACTAGTTAATCTCAAACAACAATAATCATGGCTAAATCACAACCCCATAACAATGGGTGTTTTAGCCACTTATGATCATAAAAAACTCAACAATAAAAGTCTTATACATATTATAAACAAGCAAATAGAAGAAGGTTAGAAAGAACTCTTTTATTTCTTGCTCCAAGGTGCTATATTTCTTCTCCTTTTTTTGCTCCAGGATGAGTCTTCAATGGCTTCTCTCTCCAATGAATTATGTTTTTCCACTACTCCTTCAAAGTATGATATTCTCCACTCAAATATCTGATGTCCCCCTTCAATAATGGAGGTTTGTGCCTTTTTAAGATGTGTGTGTAGGAGCTTTTTGACAATTATGCCCTTTTTGGTCCGAAATAGAACAATTAGCGATCCGAGCGTCTAGGGGATCGTGGGTTGCTGGACCTGTTTCTCAAAATAATTAGCTACTGGAAATTGGGCCACAGAGAGCGCCACATGCTGGCTGTGGCCCTCAAAATTGGCTTTTTGAGTTTTTGCTCCGATTTCGCTCTAATTCGCGCCCTTTCATCCCAAATTGCATCCGAATGATTCCTACATATATAAATAACATAATTTAGCACAAATCATCATGTTAAACATCTCAAATCATCTAAACAAAAGCAAAAAATATTAGGTGATATACATAAAAATATATATACTTTGAGCTAAACATCAAATGTGTTGGTATCGGGCCCATATTTTGCTTCCGGTACCCGGTACAGGTCTTATTTGTGGTTTATGCGCTTTATGTGGAGTTTGGTTGAATTCGGACGTCTTTTGACGTGTTTTGGACTCAAAGTTCTAAAGTAGAAAGTTTATGAAATTTGGAAGAAATCATGGATTTTAAGGCTCTATTCAGGATTTTGGACGTTATTTTGGCGATTTGATCGCACGGATAAGTTCGTACAATATCGTTGAGTTAGTGTGTGTGTGTTTGGTTAGGAGCCCTGAGGGCTCGAGAGTATTTTCGAAGGTGTTCGGGGTGGTTTGGAACATAGGAAAATTGCAGAAAATCTGCAATAGGTACACATTGATTTTCTTCTTTGCGTTCGCACTCTGCCTCTCGCGTTCGCGAAGCTTCAGCTTCGTCCTTCATCATGTTCTCATAGCTCTGAGTTCTCTCTCCTTCACGTTCGCGTGGCCCTTCACGTTTTCGCGTATAACAAACCTTGGACCCTAGTATTTTTTATTCTTCGCGTTCGCAACCCTCTCTCGCAAACGCGATGCTTGTCTGCCCCTATTCATCACGAACGCGTAGAGTGTTTTTCACGAAGCAATTTTTAATTTTCAAAAACAGAACAGTGATGGGATTTTAACAAAAATACATGAGCTCTCTTCTTCCCCAAGCACTTAGGATTCCATTGAAGCCTCCATTCTTCAAGACCACTTGGGTTAGTAAATTCTCACTTATTTTCTTCATTCCTTCATCAGTTATTGAATTCCTAAGCTTAAATCATGTAATCTAGGGTTGAAATTGGGGGAAATGGGTAGAGTTAAGGCTTTTTCATTTTCTTTGATCTAGACCTCGTTTTGGGGTTGAATTTAAAAACAAATTGTATATTCGGGCTCGTGGAGGAATGTGTGATATGAATTTAGTACGAACCTCGTGTTTCGATCAAGCAGGCCCGGGGTCGATTTTTGGAATTTTGGGAAGAAATATTAGAATAATATATTTAGGCATTGGGTTTGATTTGTTTAGCTTATATGGATGTTGTAAAATCGTTATTTCATAGATTTGATTGAGTTGGAGCCGAATTCGAGAGGGAAGGTGGTCATTGTGTATTGATTTAACCGTGCAAGTAGAGGTAAATATTTGGTCTAACTTTTCCTTGAGGGAATAGGAGTAGAGTCTTATTTGCTAATTGCTATTTGTTGAGTACGGTGTATAGGCTTGGTGATGAGTATCTATACACTGGTGTCTAGCATGACCGTGTGTCGTTATATCGTGTTACCTTGAATTTGTTGCAATTCTTCCATGCTTATTTGATGATTTCTATTCACAGTAAAAAGCATGAGAAAAAAATTATGATTACTAAACTCCGTGGAGCATTGGCTCGAGTTGTGTTATGGATTGAGAAGGTATATGATGAAAATAGTCTTTGGAGTGATGACTCGAATGATAGAGTGAATTATAAAGTGAGAAGTGTAAGAAAGAGGAAGAATTAATGGTTATTCCCTACACGGGATGTTTTATTGGTTTTGTGGATTTTTCTCCCTTGTCTGGATTTAGTTGTGTTGCTATATTCCCTTGCCGGGATTTCTTTCACTAGTTATTACTCCCTTACCCCTTATTTGTGGTTGTTGTCTGGGTGATGTTTTATTATATATATGGATCGGGTTGCACATGATATGGATCGGGTTGCACGACGCAACAACACAAATGATATGGATCGGGTTGCACACCGCAATAAATATAAGTGTGGACTGGGTTGCACACCGCAACAGTATTATTATATGATTGGATCAGGTTTCGCGCCATAACAAATTATAGATTATATGTGCTTATTCTGGATTTAAGTTTATGTTGGTTGTTCTATCCTTAAATTTAGACTTCTTGTTTATAACTATTGGCTCCCCACAACATGTTCCCCCTCCCTTTATAAACTGCATACTTCCTGTTTATTTTCTTCAATATATTTCATAATTGCACAGGTTTGTCTAGTAGTCTGGTCTATCCTCGTCACTATTTCGCTGATGTTAGGCTAGACACTTACCAGCACATGGGGTCGGTTGTGTTGATGCTACACTATGTGCATCTTCTTGCACATATCACGGTGCCGGGGCAGCTTTTGGACATTAGTAGCAGATTGGGAGTTGACCTTTAGTCCAGAGACACCGAGGTAGCCTTGATGACATCCACAGTCCTAGAGTCTCTTCTATCTTTATCCAGTTTGTTACCTTTGTATCGAAACAAACAGATTCATGTTTTATTTAGACAGTGTATTTAGTATTCTTTAGACATTCGTGAGTTTGTGACTCCAAATCTTGGGTAGGGTATTTTTTTAAACTTTACGCATTTTTCAGTTAATTATATTTGATACTTCCGCTTAAAAAATACATGCTTCGTTTTTATTAAATTGTTGATGTTCTCTAAAAGAGGTAAATAGCAACTGGCTTGCCAAGCTCTCAATGGTAGGCGCCATCACGACTCCTGAGGGTGGTAAATCCGGATCGTGACTCTAAGGTTAAGAGAGAGATCTTTAAGGGACACATTTTGCACAAAATTGGTAGAATTTAAACAGGTTTCTTGCCGGAAAAGAGTTACAATTGGAGTACGAAATAAACAAGAAAAACTATGTGGTCATATGTGGTAAGTTCTTTATAAAGTAGGTCTTTTATCTATTTATTTACTTACCAGTATCTATGAATGTGCGTTGCACGTTAATAATGGCACGTGATGATTTAAATATTTATTTATAAGAAGGAATAATATAATTTAATTAATGAGAGAAATTTTATGTATAATAATACAACAATCAGTATATTACGAAAAATATTATTATATTAGCATAATACATGAGTTTAAAATAAAAAGACATCATCAAAACTTACCAAATTATCAATTTTTTCATATTAGTTAGATAATTATGTATTATAGTTTAAAACTATTTATTGTGCTGGTAGCGTAACGGATACTTCTTTATGGACAATATTATTTTTTTCATATTTTCTCCTAATGCTTTCTTACTCTCCCTTAACCAAAACTCTTGTTGTAGATCTTGAAATCTCTCTTAAAGTGCAACATACAGTTGCTCATGCAAGAAAACATATTGCGGTAAATATAGTCCAATATTTGGGATCTTCTCCTTATGCTTTATTTATTATATTTGCAAAACATAAACATACTAAAAACTATTTTTACATAAATTAAATTAAATATTCCTTTGTTTCAAAAGATGAAAGTTGAATTCAGGAATGAGAAAATACTTAGTTTGACGACCCAAAGGGTCATCACCGTAATTCATCCTTTTGCTTGCCCTTTTGAGGCCTTGAAAACCTCTCATTGGGTTGCCTCGATTTGCATGCACAGTTCGGGCGCGAAACCGAAAATTTTTTATGTGAAAATATTTGAATTCTGTGTTAAAAACTATGAACTTTGATACTAATATTGCTATAGTTGACTTTGGTCAACGTTTTGGGTAAACGGACCCGGACTTGTAATGTGATGGTCTCGGAGGGTCCGTAAGGAAATTTGGGACCCGGGAGTATACCCGGAACCGAAATCCAAGGTCCTAGTCCCGGGTACGAAGCTTTTCTGTTAAATTGTTTTTGAATGTGCTTAAGGAAAATAAAACGGAAATTGATAAAAAATAATGGTATCGGGCTCGTATTTTGGTTTTGATGCCCTGTACTAGTCTTAAATAGGCGTTAAGCACTATATGTAAAGTTTGGTTGAAAACGAACGTCGTTTGACGTGTTTCAGACTAAAAGTAGAAAGATTGAAAGTTTTGAAGTTAGAAATAAAAATCATAAGTTTTTTGGGTTGATTCTTTGATTTTTGATGTTATTTTGGCGATTTGATCGCTCGAGCAAGTTAGTAGGATAATTTTGAGTTAGTGTGTATGTTTGGTGGGAGCCCCGAGGGCTCGGGGGTGATTTCGGGGGTGTTTTGAAACTTAGAAAAATACCCAATTTTCAACAGCTATTGCAGACCTATTTTCCCTTCGCGATCGCGTGCATCCAGTCGCGATCGCGTGCATCCAGTCGCGTTCGCGTAGGCCAAATCCTCTTACCCTTCGCAACCGCATCCAATGCCATGCATTCGCATAGCTTATCCTCACCCTTCAATGCGTTCGCAAGTCTGTTTCCGCGTTCGCGTAAGCCAAGTTCCAAGACCCCTGAATTTCATTCTTCGCGATCGCGTGATCCCAATCGTGATCGTGATGGCATCAGTTTTCCCCTCAACGCGAATGCATCCCCCATGTCACGATCGCGTAGACCAATTTCTTCAGTGAATTAATTTAAAAATAGAAGAGTTCCCTTCGCAAATTCCACACTTTTCTCACACGAACTCTCCTCCTACACTCTCCGTTGATGAACTTCAAGCTCCTATTTCACCATAACTCTATGGGTAAGTGATTCCAACTTCGTTCTTCCATTATTTCTTCATCCAATCATCAATTTTCTAGCCCTAAATAATAGAATCATGGTAGAATTTAGTGATTTTTGGGCATAGCTAGGGTTTTTAGAAAATTAAGCGATTAACCTCAATTTTGGGTCGAATCTTAAAACAAACCATATATTTGGACTCGTGGGGTTATGGGTAATTCGAATTTGGTCCGAGCCTCGAGTTTGGACCATGTGGGACCGGTGTCGGATTTTGGTATTTTTGGAAGAAAAATTAGAAATGAATTTCTAAGCTAGGAAATTGTATCCTTGTACTATTATTGATAATATTGAATCAATTTATGTTAGATATCGTTGGTTCATGGTCGAATTCTAGAGGAAAGGCGATTGTTGAGCTTTGAGTAGCTATTTTCGGATTCGAGGTAAGTGTTCGATCTAACCTTGGCTTTAGGGAATAGGATTAGGTTGTTATTTGTTATGTGCTATGTGGAGTCGGTGTATAGGTATGGTGACGGTTACCTATGCGCCCGAGTCAAGCATGACCGTGATGTCATATTTGCTATTAAAATTGTGAAGTGAACAATTGTGATAATTAGTTGTTACAAGAACTATGAAGTGAAAGTTGAGAACTAAATGAACTAAAGAGGAATTTATGGTACTGTTCCCTTGCCAGGACCTATCGTTGAGTTGTATTCCCTTGCCGGGACCTATTGTTGAATTATTCCCCCTTGCCGGGATATTTTGTCTTGATATATGTATATTTTCTTTTTCCCGTTTGGTTGTGACCACTGATTGGGGAGAGGAAGAGAGAGTAAAAGCACAAAGGGTGATGCCGTGCACTGTTTATTGAGAGTAAAACCACGAAGAGTAATGTCGTGCACTGTTTATCAAGAGTAAAAGCACGAAGGGTGATGTCGTACCTTGTATTTGATATTCTTGGTGAGAAATGAGAGTAAAAGCACGAAGGGTGATGCCGTGCATTATATTTGACCATTTTGGTGAGGAATGAGAGTCGAAGCACGAAGGGTGATGCCGTGCAGTTGTTGATTCATCAGCTTTCCTATTTGATTATTATTTATTCAGTTCCATCTCTTGATTTTAGAAGTTATAATTGAACTGATACCCCCCCCCCCCCATCATGTCCCCCTTCCCTTTTATTTGCTTAAATTCTTGCTCTCTTTCCGTTATTGCATATATCTGTACATGTTGGTTGTAGTAGGTCTAGTTTAGCCTCGTCACTACCTCGCCGAGGTTAGGCCGGGCACTTACCAGCACATGGGGTCGGTTGTGCTGATACTACGCTTATGTGACTTTTTGTGCATAGGTCAGGACACAGCCTACGGACCGCAGCTATAGTTCGGGAGTGATCCTTCAGTCCAGAGACTCCGAGGTAGTTCGATGGAGTTCGCGGGCCATGATTCTCCCTTATCTTATCTTCTCAGTTTGTTTAATTGTATCAAACAGATATATTATGTGCTTCTTTCAGACTGTGCTTGTAGTATTCATTTAGTCGTCTGTGAGTAGTGACACCAGATACTGGGTAGAGACATGTTGTTAATTTCCGCATTTTTAGTTTTCGCTATTTTTGTTAAAAGACTTCCGCATGTTTTAATTAATTATTTCAGTATTTAACTTGTTTCATATTTAAGTTGTGAAAGTGATTATAAAGGTTGGCTTGCCTAGATTCGACACAAGGCGCCATCACGACTCCCGATGGTGGGTAAATCCAGATCGTGACACTTAGAAACATATTGATCAATATCATGATAATTTTTGCATGTATGATGTTATTGTCAAAACTTCTATATACCACATGTGTGCTATTACATACGCTATTTGACGTATCTAAGTTTTTTAGTAGCACGACAGACATATTTTTCTACATAATCAGCCTATATTCAATGGAAAATTAATTTTAACTTAGTTTATAATATATATGGTGACACTACTACACGTAAGAAATAATAAACTTGACAACAAACATGTATGGTAGAAGGCCATTTGGTATAAAAGTATTTCAATATTCTTCTTGATAGTAATTATTGATATCATTTTCTGCTGAGTAAAAAACAGAAAAATATTTGTTTTTACAATAAAATTTTGCAATCAATATTTTATTTAGTTAATCAACATATACATTTCTGCTAGCTAGGATATCTTTTTTAATTCTATCATGTGATTTGCATAAATTGTGTTTAAATCTAATGATAGAAATATGTCTCTTATTAAATGACTACTATTACCATTGGGATTGATAACCAAGTGTTCAGGAAGAAACATATCCTCTTTTATTGGATGCTCTTCTTCGTTTTTAAAATGAAATAAGAAGACAGTGAATACTGGATCTTTTCTTACTTTATATTTCTTGTGAGTTGAACCTTCCTTTGAAACCAAAAGTATAACTTTGGCAAGTTAGCTTTTACCGTCTCTGCTTTTGTCAATTTTGGAACTCCTTGTAGTACTTTACATAAATTACCTCTCAAACCATTGATTTTCACCAAACGGTTCATTAATATTCAATATATCTCTAGAGGTCCGGGCAATTATTTCGATCGTTTGGCACTTAGCCATATGTGTTTCATCCTATATTATCAATTTTACTCTCCTTATAAATTTAGAACCGTTGCTCTGCTTTGATATATTTGTGATGATTATTTGATTTGTTTGAAGAGGTATATTGCCTCTTGATATGATATTTGCAAATAATGCATGACATAGAAATATTATTTCGATTTCACCGGTGCATCTACAAAGAATAATTTCGTTATAGCATAGTCAATTCTTTATAATATAGTCTTGAAAGCTTGTTCTTGGTTAGAATTTAGCTTTGATTGTGCTTCCTCATACACTTGTATAACATTTTGATTCTTAATGATACGTTAACCTTTTTACATTGTGTTCTCACGCTCTTTTTATGGAATAAATTTATGTACATTAAGATTTTTTTAACTTGAATACGAATTTTACTCATATGATGAATTTATAAAAAAGTAATTGAATTGGATTCTCTTGCTAAATAATTAATTAAAAGATTTAATTATTTAGTTTTAACATAAAAAAAATAATTTATTCTATGTTGATTTATATCTTAATATTAGTTCATCTCTTATTTTGAATATTTAATCTTAATTATATTTTTATCCACCATAAATATTATTTTCAAATAGTAAAATATTAGTATAACATTTTACTTTTAGATCTTTATGTCTGGAGAATTATTAGCAGTATTGACTCTTACCAACTATTTTTTTCTCTTTCACATACATTTATATTCTTAAATATTTTCTTAGTTGTTATTTTATAATTGAGAAGTTTTTAATATTACACAAAAAATTGATAAAAAATATTATTTGAGTAGGAAAATAGTTTAAATATAGTATACAAATATATTATCGTGGTTTATTTTTCTCTCAGTAACTCTTTATGTAGTCCATTTAATACTACTTTCATTTTTTTCCTGGTAGTGGACATTATAGAGTGGTAATGTATTTCTAATGCGGAGGATTCTTATGAAATTAATTTTATTAAATATTCCTACATGTTTTTAATAAGAATTTAATAGATTTTTGTTTTTTAAATTTTAAATGTTAAATATTAAAAGTAAGCATAGAAGGTATTGTAGTCAAAGAAATAGGTAACTGCAGTTATGTCCTTTTCCTATGAGTTCTTTCGTTTAATATTTTAGGTCTATTTTGGTACATTAATATTGTATTTATGCTTTTATAATAACATTGGCTCTCCCTTTTCTAAGTAGATTTGGACAATATAATACATTCTAAAATTAAATTAGTAATAGGACATTAAAATACGTTTTCAAATTAAATTAGTAATAGGAATTTTTAAGAAGTATATCCTAAAAGCAATTAGATTACATGACTAAAGATATTTACTTATTCAATTTTATATGAATTAGATAGCCCGAAAGTAATTATACTAATAGGAATCTTAGAGGTAATCATGTAGGATTCCTAACGTGTATGTCCTAAAACTAATAGGATTATAAGGCTAATATCTACAATTTTGGTTATGTCCTTTTATTATGAGCTATTATGCTTAATATTATAAGGTTATTTTGTAAACTGATATTATTCGTGCTTTTATAATAAAGCAATTCAGTGTCATAAAGCGAACCTGGAGGGAGAGCTCTGAAACTGTTCAAAAATTATAATTGTAACACCTGTAGAATTTCTTTACTTTCTTTTCCATGAGTAACTCTCATAATCGGAAATTAAGTGTAATTAGCATATAATTAACTTTTTTTTGGTTTCTTGCATTTTTTTATAATAAAAATTTGAAGCAGTCATAAATATGAGATATAATACGTAACGACCCGACCCGTCGACTCATGTATTTTCACCCTGTTTCACTTGTTTTATGCTTCTTCATGTTTCATTATATGCATTTGTTGAGTTTGAGTTGGTGCGGATTAAGTTTGGCAGGAAATGGGACATATAGTCTCCCTAAAAGGAAATGGTAGTTTGAAAAAGTCAACCGGAAGTTTACTTGTGAGTTAGAGGGATCGAAATTGATTTTTGATGATTCGGTTAGTTCCGGGGATGATTTTAGGCTTAGGAGCATGATTGGAAGTAATTTTGGAGGTTCGGCGTAGAAGTTAGCTTGTTTTAGCGAAGTTAACATTTTGTCGATATCGATTGGTAGGTGAGATTTTTATTTGAGGGTTATTATTGAATTCCGAGAGTTGCAATAGCCCCGTTAGGTGATTTGGGATGTGGGTACAAAATTTCAGTTGATTTGGAGGTGTTTTTGTCGGGTTTTTGATCGAATGTAAGTTTTGGAAGTTTTAGTTGAACTTAGGCTTGAATCCGTTGTGAATTAGTGATTTTCGTGTTGTTGAATGTGTTTTTATGATTGGAGTAAGTTTTTGAGATGTTTTCGGATGGGTTGGAACTTTTGGTTGAGGTACCGGGGGCCTCGGGGTATTCTCGAGTGGTCAATCGAACCAATCCTGGCCTTTGAGAGTTGTAGAAAATAGCTGAAGTATTGCAGAGATTTTTGCTCTATGCGATCGCATAGGGAGCATTGCGATCGCATAGAGGTTCTGTTAGGGGTTCTTATTTTACTCTATGTGATCGCGTAAGAGGGTGTGCAATCACATAGGTTGGGAAAAAATATTCAGTGCGATCGCGTTCGTGGGGTTGCGATCGCGTAGTGTAATTAGACCTGGGGTCCCTGGCAGAATTTTGTTCTATGCGAACGCGAAGCTTGGAATGCGATCGCATAGGTATGGAAGGCTGTGCTCTGCGATCGCAGGGGCAGTCATGCGATCACAAAAGAGGATAATTGGAGGCTGGATTTTTGTCCTATGCGACCGCAATAGAAGTGATGCGATCGCATAAGGTTATTTTACACCTGGGCAGAATGTTTTAAGGTCATTTCATCCGCAAACCAAGTTTATTTTCCACCATTGTTAAGCGACTTTGGGAGCTTTTGACGAGATTTCAAGAGGATTTTGACTGGGAATCAATTGAAGGTAAGTCCTATGGCCAAGAAACATCACCTAATTGTGATTTCAACACCTAAATTCATGAAATTTGATTAAAAGGGGAACAACTAGGGCTCTGGTTTTTGAATGAGAAATTGGGATTTGAGGGAGAATTTGGACTCCGAATTCGGTAAATTTTACATGTATAGACTCGTGGTGAGATAAGGAATATTTTGGTGTAAAAATTTGTGACTTTCGAGAAGTGGGTCCGGGGCTCGGATTTTGCAAATTTCATGATTTTTGATATTTTTCAAGTCTTTTCAGTTGGGTTTATGTTCCCTCGGCCTATTGTAATGTATTCGTTGTGGTTTTGGCCAGATTCGACGCACGAGGAGGCCGATTCGAGAGGAAAGGGCATTGCAAGCTAGTCTTTGGCCGGCTACAGGTGAGTAATAGATGTAAATGCTGCTATGAGGATTTGAAACCCCGTACTTTCACATCGTAGCACTATATTAAGGTGTGACATGCATTCTATGACAAGTTTGGGGTCGTTTACTGTTGGGGATTGTGACTTGGTCCAACAGGAGTGTTATATTAAATTATATTGGCGATTGAGATGCATACCTTATTACTGCGAATTGGCCTTATTACCGTGTTTGGGACCTTGTTCTGACCTGTAGAATCCTTAGGGGATCTTCATTTGTTTTCCTCACTTGTTTGCATAACTATACTTTCAGTCATGTTTTAAACTGTTAAAAATAAATAAGAGCTGTTTTTTTAACACTAATATTAAATGAAAAGGATATGAGGGTTGAGATACCTATAGTATATTATGCCCGAGTGACTGTGAACTTATTTGACGGAGATGGGTCGAGAACCTGATAAGTGCAGATGTTTTCTTTGATATGGATCGGGTTGCACGCCGCATCAATGATATATTAATATTGAGGACGAGAGTCTATTTGATGCCACGAGATGGCTGATATTGCGCTTGGGCTGTAGGAGTCCCTCCGGAGTTTGTACAGACCCCCAGTGAGCGTCTTTGATGTTAAATAAGTGGAGCGGGCTGCACTCCGCAGCGGGTACTAGAGTGAAGCGTTATATGAGTTGCATCTCATCATGCATTTTTTCCTTAAGCATATTATTTTCTTACATGTTTACACCGATATTGATCTTAAATGTTAGATATAGGGTACTTTGTGTATTTTCTGCGATTTCTTACTTTTAGACTGTATTTATGTTTATTACTCACTGGGTCGGAGTACTCACTTTACTCCCTGCACCTTGCGTGCAGATCCAGGTTCGTCTCAGGCTGAGTAGATCCAGTTTGATCGAGTAGAGTTAGATTTCGGGAGCATCGAGGTAGTTTCACGGCATTCGCAACCTTAGATTCCTCCCCTTTATCCCTATCATTTATTTTTGCATTATCAGCTTTTAGACAGAATTTGTAGTAGGATGATACTCTGTAGTTAGAGGCTCATGTTCGTGACACCGGGTCCATGGTGGGCTATATTCTGTATTTTTTTTAAACTTTTGTTTTTTATAAGAGTTTCCTGATCTTTGACTTAAATGGGCTAGTATTTTTCTGTGTTATTTATCTGAAATCTGTTTACGTATTGGGATTTGTTGTAGCAATAGTCGGGCTTGCCTAGTAGTGTTCTGGCGCTATCATGACCTGGTTGGGGTCATGACAAGTTGGTATCAGAGCCTAGGTTACTTTGTCTCGCGAGTCATGAGCCGGTTTATTAGAGTCTTGCGGATCGGTACGGAGACGTCTGTACTTATTTCAGGAGGCTGCTGAACCTTTAGGAAGCTTGATATTCTTGGAATTCTTATCGTGCGACTTTGTTGATCCGAGAACTAAATTCTGTTATTCTATTCTCTCGCAGATGGTGAGAACTCGTGCTACCGAACGTGGCAAACGACCACCTGTACCACTTACGTAGGCTACTGGAGGCCGTGGATGCAGTCGTGGTTGAGGCAGAGCCGAAGGGGTTGCACCTATTGACCCACCACTTGCGCCGCCTCAGGATCATGCTCCAGTTGTGGAGAATCTAGCAGCACCTGCTCAGGCACCAGCTGTTCCTATTGTGATTCCGGGTCTTCAGGAGTCCCTAACTCAGATTCTATCAGTTTGCACTGTCCTGGCTCTGGTAGTCTCTGCCACTACTGCAACAGATACTTCGGAGGCCGGGGGAGGTAATCAGACCCCCGCTGCTCGAACGCCTGAGCAAGTAGTGCAGGGTTCGCAGACACCAGATATGCCACCAGCTCAGCAGGCTGCACCAATTCACCCTGTTGCCCTGGTTCAGGATGATGTGGTTCCAGCTGTGCCAGACGGTAAGCAGCGTCGTCTTGAGAGGTTCAGTAGACTCTCACCTCCTATTTTTAGTGGTTTTCCGTGCGAGGATGCCCAAGGTTTTCTCGACAAGTGTCGATGTATGCTTCGGGCAACAGGGATCTTGGAGTCGATCAGGGTATCATTTACTACCTTTAAGTTCTCAGGAGCAGCCTTTACTTGGTGGGAGGCATATAAGCGGCGTAGGACGGTAAGTGCAGCGCCTTTGTCATGGCAGGAGTTCTACACTCTCTTTCTGGAAAAGTGGGTACCGCAGTTTCAGAGGGAGGAGCTGCATAGGCAGTTTGAATGGCTTCATCAGGGAGATATGACCGTGTCTCAGTATGAGGTGAGATTTTTTGAGTTGGCTCGTTATGCTCCATTGAGGTTCCCGACTGATCCCATCTGTATTTTGATGACTCGAGAGAGGATTTTGAGCTATACCTTCGAGGATACAGTTGATATTGCTCGTGATATTGAGACGGCTTGCCGTCAGGAGAGAGAGGCCAAGAGTCTTCGAGGATTGGGTAGCTTCAGTGGTGCTACGTTAGGCGCCATGTTTAGTAGAGCAGAGGTCATTCTTTCAAGCCTTACCAGTCGCCTCATCCCGAGTATCGTGGGGCATCTTCAGGTCATGGTCATCAGGGGTTCCAGCAGGGCCAGTCATCACTTTGTGCCCTCCCAGCTCAGAGCTCATCATATGCCGCTTCAGCTCAGGGTTCTTCTGCACAGAGCGCATCGGTTGGTCATGGAGGAGCAAGGGGTACCCTTCAGTCCCTTTCCCTAGCACTTGGTAGCTGCTATGAGTGTGGTGAGTTTGGCCATATGAGGAGGCAGTGTCCTCGACGTCGTGGTAGTTAGTCTCAACACAGGGATCCGCCCCCATCTTTTGCTCCAGTTTCTTAAACACTAGCCCAGTCAGAGAGGGTGGAGGCCAGGCAGCCAGGGGTTGCCCCAGAGGCGGAGGCCTATTAGGCGGTGGTAGCCAGGCTCGATTTTATGCTATCCTAGGTAAGACATATGCCCTTACATCAAAAACTGTTATCACAACTATCTACCACAGAGATGCCTCTCTCTTACTTGATCCTGGTTCTACCTATTCTTATGTGTCATCATATTTTGCTCATCATTTGGGTATGACCCGAGGGTTTCTTACTTTCCATGTACACGTATCTACCCCGATAGGCGATACTATTGTTATGGACCATGTGTATCGGTCCTGTCTTGCTACTATTGGGGGTCTGGAGACCTGTGTTTATTTATTGCTTTTGAGCATGGTATACTTCGATGTTATCCTGGGCATGGACTGGTTATCTCTTTGTCATGCTATTCTAGACTGTCATGCAAAGACAGTCACCTTGGCTATGTCGAGTGTTCCGAGGATCGAGTGGCGTGGTACCACTGACTATGTCCCTAGTAGGGTTATATCTTTCTTGAAAGCCCAGTGTATGATTGGGAAGGGTTGTCTATCATATTTGGATTTTGTACGTGATGTTGGAGCTGAGACGCCCATTATTGATTCTGCTCCGTGTTGATACCCAATTTTTCCCTATATACTTTTTAACCAAAATATTTTCAAAATAGTTTTTAAACGCATATATAAGCATCCACAAAAAGTTTGGTATGTTTCAATAATTTTTTCAAGCAATTTTTAAAACCAATATACAACTTACTTTGCACTATAAAATCCAATATTTGGCATCAAATCTTGTTATTTTAATAAATAAATTATTTTATTCTCTCATTTACATAAAAGTGTAATTTATGTAATTTTTACAGGATTTTACAAAGCCATTAGGTAATTTTAAATTAAAATTGCATTAAATTGTAATTTTAGCCGCAATTTAACGAGTATTTTAAGTATAAATCGTTCCTAGTATTTTTAATCAATTCCCAAATATATCTTTTTATTTATCTCAGTAATTTTATGGGATTTTTATAAAATTATTTACTATTTTTAATAAAATTAAATTTGGAAAATTGGCTATTTAAAATATAGCCCATATTCTTTCAATTCTAACCCCAATTTCACACCCAATCCCACCCTAATTTTAATACCCAATCCACCCGACCCAATTCAAAATATCCGACCCAAACCCAATCCAAACTAAACCCACCAGGTTCCCCACTTCTAATCTTGGTCGTTGATTTCATAAATCAACGCCCCGTATCAATACTTACCTAATTAAACAGCCAAACCCCCCTTAATCCTAATCGCTTTTCTCATTCCGCCGCCCTTGAATCCGTAATGCTCTTTGAACTCTCTCTAAACCCTAGTCATTTTCTGCTCTCTTCACCGGCATTAATGGCCATTCTAGGCCGGAAACTTCCATGCTCAGTCATTTATCACCATCCCTGGCCTTGGAGTTCTAAGATCGGAACGTTCTCGTAAGGGTAGCTGGACCAGAGGTCCTTTAATGGGGGTTTCACGGCATGTCAGGCTTTTCTCTGGCGAGTCTTTGAAGCCTTGGGTCCTCACCAAGATCCGATGAGCCGTTCAGGCTTTTCTCGCCATTTCTGATGCCTTTTATGAAAACCCTAATTGATTCGAGGTTCTTTTTCATGATTCTCTGTATTATTTCATGATCTTATCTGAGTTTTGTTTGTTTTCCATGATTTTTAAGTATCTCTCATCTTTTTCTTCGCCTAGTTGTGTTTTTAAAGACTGTTCGTCTTTTTTCAAAACCTAGGGTTTCTATGAAATGTTTGATTCTTTGATTTTGTCGTTTATTTCCTGCTACTATGTGTTCTTCTCCACAATTCTGAGTATTTTCTACTGTAGCTCTAAATTGTTTGCCTCACTGATTACCTATTCTAGGGTTTTCATTGAGTTTGTTCTATGTTTTCTTTGTGGTGTCCTGCTCTTGTTCGTCTTCATCTATGATAATCGCTGTGTTCTGACTAGTAGTGGAAACCCTAATATCTAAGGGTATTTTCTATTCATCTTTCTCTGTGAAATCCTAGTTGCCTAAATGCTTTCTCGTATATGTTTTGCTACATGTCTACTCTGCTATGCCTAGTTTTTGCATATTCAAACTTATGAATCTTTTATAGTACTGTTCTTCCCCTTTTTTCTGAAACCCTAATTGATTTTGGTATAATTGTGTGATTCTCTATTTTTTCCCTGTTCTCCGACTAAGTTCAAACGAATAAAATCTTGACTCCTTGATTTCATGGGTGATTACTTACCTTACATGTTCAACCGTGTGACTTTTAAATTTTCTTATGTGTATGTACCCTATATTTTGTGATCAATACTATATTTTCTTTCCAAAATTAGACTTAGATTTAGTTATTTTTCCATCCGGTTCCTTAGGGGTTTCCTTCTGCTAATTGATACTAATTGATTTTATGAATATTTTCCTTGCCTTACTGTTGCTTCTCTTTCAACTATAAATAGGTTCTCTCTTTTATCACTAAGGACATTCTCGAGTTCTCTCTACTCTTTACTCACAAAAGATTCGCTATTTCTCTCTTCTTTGCTACTTGCTCTCTCAGCTAATGGTTAGTCGGCTGAAAGCCAAGGTTAATTACAAAATTTCTCTTTACTTTTGCCATTCAAGTGCAACTGGTAGGTTCTAATCTCAATTACCAATCTTTCAACTACTTGTTTACTTTCACCCTGTCTTTGCCTGTTACACTTTCGGTATTCAGCATGTAATCTCTTTCCCTTTCCCCCTTGTTTGTTTATTTCAGTACTTCATTTGAGTTATGGCATACTTAACTCCCTCTCCCTTTCCCCCTGGCTGTTATGTTTCAGTTTAAGCAATAACATTTTTATTCCCTTTCCCTCATTCCCTCACTTGTTTTGTGCACTTAGTTTAAGTTCTAACCTGCTTAATCCCTCTCCCTCATTCCCTTGTGTGTTTCACTATTTCAGTATGTTCAACTCTTTTCCCTTGTCTCTTACCTGTTTGTGTTCCGGCATGCTAATCCTTTTCCTTTTCCCTTTGGTTGTTTGTATTCAGTACCTTAGCATGTTAAATTCCATTCTTCTGCTTGTGTATTGTTCATCACTATGCTTTATTTTCTCTTAGTCTTTCAATTTAATCTTGTATGAGTTCCCTTCCCCTTTTAATCCCTGTTTGCTTACGAGTTTGTTTTGGATGAGAATGTCATCTCATTATCACTTATAATCTAGAACCAAGGCTTAATTGCCTATACTCAGAATGATCCCACTCCCTTTTCCCTTTCTTATGTGTTTGAGATTTGACAAAGGCATGTTGGTGTCCTGATCACCTTCCAGGCCCTTGTCTGACTTGTTTACAAGTCTGCTCCAGTTTTCAACCTTTGTAAGGAGTCTGGGGTGTGCCGGTATCAATCAATAGGCTCGGTATGACCACTTCATACACCGGTTTCCCCTCTAATCTTCACTTTGCACTTAATCTTAGCCATTTAAGCTCCCACCCCCTTTGGTAATCCATGCTTAGGGACCTTAAGAGTCTCCTCTGAACTTAGATGCCTTAGGGCTGGTAATTCTACACTTGCACTATTCCAATTAGGGTGTAAGCAATTCCTGGGTCTCTTTTGAAGGCCTTTGGAACTTTGTAACACTCTAAAATGAGAAAAGCCTCGGATCTTGGGAGCTCGGATTTGGTAAAAGCAACATGTTGGACATTAAAGTTGCTTCGAGACTCCTCGGGCCTGTTATAGTTGCTGATGTACTTTTAAATTTTTTACTTCTTTTAATGTCTTTACTTTTCCGCCCAGTTTGTAATAATGTGTAATGTAAAAAACTCGGGGGTATAGTGAAAGGGGTGTGGGGGGGATTTACTTTCTCACATGCATTAGAAATCATGCCTATATGGTCACTTTACTTCATTGCATCATTTTTCTATATAGTTACCATGTCTATAATTTTACCGCTATTGCATCAATATCACGTTGAAAACCTGCCTATTGGAATTTATTTTATTTTTTATTTTTTGCATCAATATCATATAGAAATCATGACTATAGGCTCATTCATCTTTGCATCAGTAGAAATCATGTCTTAGGATCTTACTTTATCCATGTGTACTATTACCATGCCTACTTTCTACGTTGTTGCATCCATCATATAGATACCATGTCCATAGGCTCCTTGTATTGCATCAACTTCATATAGAAACCATGTCATTAGGTTTGCATCTTATAATCTCACCTAGAAAGCATGTCTATAGGGACTATATAAATGCTAGGCAAAACAGTAGGACGCCTAATTATGTAAAAGCTGTAATCAAAGAGTAATAAACAGTTTTAAGTCCACATCCGTTAATGTTTCCAACAACTCAGTTTTTCAACTTATCTTAAATCTATTTACTTTCAAAACGGGCCCAGGTCTGCCCCTTTTCGTAAAAATTCTGAGCCTATAAGTTGTCTTCTATAAGAACCTACAACTGTTTGCTTAAGTTCATGTGTTTCAAAGTATTTCAAAACTTCTTACAACCTTTTATTCAACTTATACAATTGATTTACAGCCCTTTTCTCTAAAACTTGTCTGCAGTTATAAATTTCTAACAGACCTGCAGTTGAAGCTCGTGTTTCTTTTTCTAAAACCTATCTGCAGCTCTAAATACTTTAAACAGACTCTTGTCTGCAACTGGCATCTTTTCTCTAAAGTCTTACTGATTTTCTAAAGTCTGTCAACTTCTAAAATGGGCCCGGGGAGCTCAAAGCAGATTTTCTATCCAACTCTTATGTGTTAAACTAATCTGCCCGCTCTCCTAACCTCTTTTAAAGACCAAATCAGTAATTGAAGTCATGCTAAACTACTTGTTGTATGTTATGGGGTTTATTTGAGCCTTTAAGTGGATATTTGCATCCCTCTTATTTGCTACTTGTTTTTGACTGTCGCTCTAGCATTTTTAACTTTGAATACTCCATATATATATATATATATATATATATATATATATATATATATATATATATATATATATATATATATATATATATATATATATATATATATATATATATATATATATATATATATATATGTCCTACTTCCTTCTCTCCCTTTCTTAGGATTAGAAGTCCTAATAACCCGGGACTAATAGGTTGGGGCAGGTATTAGCATGCAATAAGTAAACGATACTAACACGCTTTAATACCTTAACGGGGTGGGAGGGTAAAATATATAGATGATGACGATGCGATAATATCATAAAGCGATCCCTCTTTGGGAATATGTGTGGGATATTGTATCGAATGATCCATATTGTAGTTAAACCTAGAACCCTTCTTTCTTTTATGTAATTTATTTAAATGCTTTCTTAATGACTTTTAAACTAATCCTCTCTCTTATTTCAAACTTATGTCCTTCCCTTTCTTTAAAGCTTTCAAGTTGTGCGAATGCCTTATATGTGAACCTTATTTGTTTAATTGCTTCATCTCTTTATAAAGTCACAATTAGCACGGCTGGGAACTACATTTGTGGATCTTGAAGAGTGCCTAACACCTTCCCCTCGAGATAATTTCAAGCCCTTACCCAACTCTGGTTTTTCTCTCAAAAACACTCTTTTCATCTTACAGTGTCCTAATGCACTATAATCATTAGGTGGCGACTCTTCTAATTCCACAACCCAATTCCCAAACGGTAAATAGAATATTTTTGCCCATAATGTCATAAAACCCGATTTCACTTTTGAAAAAAGGGGCGTCGACATTCCCATCGTGAGGGATTTCCCATATGTATTTCCTGCAGACCTACCGGGTATGCCCCCGGATAAGGACATTGATTTTGGTATTGACCTGGTGCCGGGCACCAAGCCCATTTCCATTCTGTTGTATTGCATCGCACTAGTAGAGTTAAAGAAATTGAAAGATCAACTTCAAGAACTCCTAGAAAGGGGTTTATTCGGCCTAGTGTGTCACCGTGGGGGTGCGCCTGTTTTATTTGTGAAGAAGAAAGATGGCACAATGAGAATGTGCATTGACTACAGGCAGTTGAACAAAGTAACAGTGAAGAACAACTATCCTCTGCCTCGCATCAATGGTTTATTCGACCAGCTTCAAGAAACGAGGGTGTTTTCTAAGATTGATCTGCGTTCGGATTATCACCAGTTGAAGATCAAGGATTAGATATTCTTAAGATTGCCTTCAGGACTAGATATGATCACTATAAGTTTCCGGTTATGTCTTTTGGGCTGACCAATGCCCCAGCAGCGTTCATGCATCTGATTAACAGTGTATTTCGGCCATATCTAGATTTTTTTGTTATTGTATTCGTTGATGATGTTCTGGTATACTAGCATAGTCAGGAGGAGCACGCAGAGCACTTGTGAGTGGTATTGCAGAGATTGGGGGAGGGGAAGCTATATGCAAAGTTCTCCAAGTGTGATTTTTAGCTTAGTTCTGTGGCCTTCTTGGGACACGTGGCGTCCAGTGATGGTATTTAGGTCGATCCAAAAAAGATTGAGGTGGTTTAGATTTGGCCTAGGCCATCCATCGCCATAGAGATTTGTAGTTTCCTCGGTTTGGCAGATTATTATCATCGGTTTGTTCAGGATTTCTAATTTATTGCCTTGTCCTTGACCAAGTTGATGTAGAATGGTGCTCCGTTTGTATGGTCGGACAAGAACAAGTAGAGCTTTCAGAAGATCAAGACATCTTTGACCACAACTCCAATATTAGTCTTGCCATCAGCTTCGGGTTCTTACACCATTTATTATGATTCTTCGAGAGTTGGGATTGGCTGTGTATTGATGTAGGATGGTATAGTGATCACATATGCTTCTCGTCAGTTGAAGCCCCATGAGAAGAACTAACTACCATGTTCATGACTTAGAGTTAGCTGCTATAGTTCATGCTTTGAAGATTTGGAGACACTATTTATATGGAGTATCTTGTGAGGTTTTCACCAATCAACGTAGTCTTCAGCATTTGTTTATGGAGTAGGTTTTTGCACTCCCAGAAGGAGAAACAAGTCATGTAATCGGTAGTGAATCTATAGAAATATAAATATTTTATTTTTTGTTGTTTGTAATAGATAGTATGGTTATGTATTGTTGTGCATAAATAAAAGTTATGTTTTGATAATGATATTTACTATAATATATTTTATTTATGTCATTTTGAAGAATATGGATAATCCTCAAATTATATTTGGATCAAAGGCAAATCATGAAGATATTTGTGTCATTGATAGTGGAACAACTCATGCCATATTCAGGGATCAGAAATACTTTTCTTATTTGCATAAGGAAAAAGCAAATGTTTCAACAATTTCTGGTAATATAAGTTTGATTGAAGGCTCTGGAAGAGCCATTATCTTTTTGTCTAAGGGAACAAAACTTATTATCGAAAGTGCATTATTCTCCTCCAAGTCCCGAAGAAACTTGTTGAGTTTTATAGATATCCGCCGAAATGGGTATTATGTAGAGACAATAAATGAAATAAATGAGGAACATATTTGTATGACAAAGAATATTTCTGGCCAGAAATGTATTGTAGATAAGTTACCAACTTTATCTTCTGGCTCATACTATTCAAAAATTAGTAATGTTGAAGCACACTCTATTGTAAATCAGAAGTTTATGGATTCAAATACTTTTGTGCTTTGGCATGACCGTTTGGGCCATCCAGGATCAATAATGATGAGACGAATTACTGAAAATTCGTGTGGGCATCCACTAAAGAACCTGAAGATTCTTACAAATGACGAATTTTCTTGTGATGCTTGTTATCATGGAAAAATGATCACTAGACCATCACCAATGAAGGTTAGTATTGAATCCCCTGCCTTTTTAGAGTGTATACGTAGGGATATATGTGGACCTATTCACCCACCAAGTGGGTTGTTTAGATATTTTATCGTGCTAATCGATGCATCTTCAAGATGGTCTCATGTGTGCCTACTATCATCTCGCAACCTGCCGTTTGCAAAGCTGTTAGCCCAAATAATTCGATTAAGGGCACAATTCCCAGATTATCCTATTAAGGTTATTCACCTGAATAATGCTGGAGAATTCTCATCTAAAGTTTTTGATGATTATTGTTTATCAGTTGGGATAAAAGTTGAACATTCTGTAGCTTATGTTCTTACTCAAAATAGCCTTGCAGAGTCATTTATTAAACGTCTGCAATTGATAGCAAGACCACTACTTATGAAAACAAAATTGCCCACTACTGTTTGGGGACATGCATCTTTCATGCATCATCACTTATCCATCTCAGACCGACACATTATAATAAATATTCTCCGTCACAATTAGTTTTTGGTCATGAACCAAATATTGCCCATTTATGAATTTTTGGATGTGCTGTACATGTGCAAGTAGCACCACCACAGCGCAGTAAGATGGGACCACAGAGAAGGATAGGAATATATGTTGGGTTTGAATCACCCTCTATTATTCGCTATCTTGAACCATTGACAGGAGATTTATTTACTGCTTGATTTGCAGATTGTCGGTTTGATAAAATAAATTTTCCACAATTAGGGGGAGAGAAAAAGGAAATCAAAAGAGAATTGTGTGGAAAGTTTCATCATTTTCTCACTTTGATCCACGTACCCCTATATGTAATCAGGAGGTCCAGAAGATCATCCATTTACAGAATATAGCAAATCAAATACCAGACGCATTTACTGATTTGAAAAGAATAACTAAGTCACATATCCCAGCAGAGAATGTGCCTATCCAAATTGATGTCCCAGTAGGACCATCTACAAGCATGAGAGCTGGTGAACCTAAAACACGCCTGAAGCATGATAGGCCTTTGGGTTCTAAGGATCGAAATCCTCGAGAAAAAAAATCGACAAATGATCAAAGCGATACTATGAAGGGATCTCCTAAAGAGACCCAAGATTTGATTAGTAATAAGATTCCTGAAGAAATGAATGAACCCAAAGTTCATGCGAGTGAAGAACTTTTATAAAATTCGACCAGTGATGGGATTAATTTAAATCGATATGAAATAGTGGTGGATAATATTTTTGCATATAATGTTGCACTTAATATTATGCAAGATAGTGAGGATCTCGAACCACGATCTGTCGAAAAATGTCGACAAAGATCTGATTGGCCAAAATGGCAAGAGGCAATTCAATCGGAATTAAAGTCACTTGCTAAAAGAGAGGTCTTTGGACCAGTAGTCCAAACACCTGCTGGTATAAAACCAGTTGGTTATAAATGGGTTTTTTTTGCGAAAAAGGAATGACAAAAATGAAGTTGAAAGATACAAAGCTCGCCTTATTGCACAAGGATTCTTACAACGACCTGGAGTCGATTTTTGATGAAACATATTCACTGGTTATGGATGCTATAACATTTCGATATCTCATCAGTTTAGCACTACATGAAAAGCTTGAAATACATCTAATGGATGTAGTTGCAGCTTATCTGTACGGTTCACTTGATAATGAAATTTATATGAAAATCCCTGAAGGATTTAAAATGCCCGAAGCAAAATCTTTGGAAATGTATTCAATCAAATTACAAAGATCTTTGTACGGTTTAAAGCAATCCGGGCGCATGTGGTATAATCGCCTTAGTGAATATTTGCTAAAAGAAGGTTACATAAATGATGTTATTTGTCCATGTATTTTTATAAAGAAAATGACATCAGAATTTGTTATACTTTCTGTTTATGTTGATGACATAAATCTTGTTGGAACTCCAGAACCAAAAGGCAATTGAATATCTTAAGAAAGAATTTGAGATGAAAGATCTTGGAAAGACAAAACTTTGTCTTGGTCTGCAAATTGAACATTTACCAGACGAGATCTTTATCCATCAATCTGCCTATGCAGAAAGGGTCTTAAAACGCTTTTATATGGACAAAGCGCACCCATTGAGTACGCCAATGGTTGTTCAATCCCTTGAAGTGAACAAGGATTTGTTCTGACCTCCAGAAGAGGAAGAGGAACTCCTTGGTCCCGAAGTACCCTATCTTAGTGCAATTGGTGTACTAATGTATCTTGCTAATGCTACAAGGCCTGGCATAGCATTTTCTGTTAACTTACTAGCAAGATATAATTCTTCTCCTCTCGAAGACATTGGAACGAGATTAAACATGTATTGTGATATTTAAAGGGAACTTTTGATATGAGTTTGTTTTATGCTAACAAAGATAGTGCAGATCTTGTTGGCTATGCAGATGCATGTTATTTATCTGATCCCCATAAAACCCAATCAAACCGGATACGTATTTACATATGGAGGTACTGTCATATCATGGCGCTCCACAAAGCAATCTGTTGTTGCTACTTCTTCAAATCACGCAGAGATAATAGCTATTCATGAAGCAAGCAGGAAATGCGTATGGTTGAGATCAGTAATTTATTTTATTCGAGAAAAATGTGATTTGGAATGTGAGAAAAGACCCACAATTTTATACGAAGACAATGCTGCATGCATAGCCCATTTGAAGGGATGATTTATAAAAGGAGATAGAACGAAGCACATTTCATCAAAGTTATTCTACATACACGACCTCCAGAAAAATGGTGAAATTAATGTGTAAAAAATCCGTTCAAGTGATAATCCAACAGATTTATTCACTAAATCTTTTCCAACTTCAACTTTTAAGAATATGGTATACAAGATTGAATGCGGAGACTCAATTATTTGAAACAAGGTTTTCATCAGGGGGAGTAAAATACGCGATGCACTCTTTTCCCCTTATTAAGATTTTTTCCCATAGGGTGTTCCTTATAAGGTTTTTAATGAGGCTCCAAGAAATGCGTATTACTAAATATGTGTACTCTTTTTCCTTCACTAGGATTTTTCTCCCACGTGATTTTTCCTAGTAAGGTTTTAATGAGACACAATATCTTTTAATGAACATCCAAGGGGAAGTGTTATAAATATATTATATTATAGATGTTCATTTAGTACTCCGTTGTAAATAAGCTTCCTGAAAAATCTTATCCATATGGGACTCCGCCGTAAATATGTTTATCTATTTAGTACTCTATTGGAAATAAGCTTCCTAGAGAAGCTTATCACTTCGGTACCCGGTTATGGATAAACATTACCCCGGTAAAAGATTATCCATACCGGGTATAATAAGTTTATCCTTTCAGTATCCGGTTATGGATAAACATTATCCCCGGTAGAAGATTATCCATACCGCATATAATAAGCTTATCCTTTCAGTACTCAGTTATGGATAATCATTACCCCTAGTAGAAGATTATCTATATTGGGTATAATGAACTTATCCAATCAGTACTCTGTTATGGATAAACATTACTAACAGTAAAAGATTATACATATATGGTATTATAGCAGTTTACACAGCAACTTGCAGTAGCAGCTTACACAACAACTTCCTTTCTTCTATAAATAGAAGTGGTTTCAGTTTATTTTGTACATCAGTTTGAATTCGAATAATATATCAGTCTCTCTCTATACTTGTCTTTACTTTACAGTCTTTATTTTATAACATATTCCTTCTTCTTATTTTTTTTTCTTCCTAGAAAAGTATAAGTGCCTCACTTGGATATTTCATTTATCCAATTCACTAATCTTTTTTTTCCAAAAGTAGAATAAAAATACAAGTTGAAAGAACAAACTATCAGCAGGCATCCGTGAAAAAAATAGTAAAAATTTAGGAATATAAGAGTTTGGAAAGCAATGGAGAAGTGAATTTTTTTTAATAAACTTTCGTTTAAAATAATTTTCGCCACAGTAAGCACCAGCAGGATCCGTGGCGCAATGGTAGCGCGTCTGACTCCAGATCAGAAGGTTGCGTGTTCGATTCACGTCGGATTCAATCCCCCGATCCAAGATCGGATCCATTCTTTTTTTATACCCTTTTGTCCTCTTCGTATAAGCAATTTGTCATTCCTTCCGTGGACTATTTTGTCATTCCATACCATGACAGCCAGATACACAATCTTCTAGTTGGACTTAATTTGATAATCTATGTTAATTTGTTGTACACATTTTGTGACGCTGGTTCAGTAACTCTAAATCAAACATTTTCATGTCATATTTAAAATTACAAGTATTTTGATACATTATACACATCTTTAATTTAATATCACAAGATCTAAAAGTCTTCGGTATTTTCCAAAACTCTTACTATTCAAAACTTAGACACATCAAATGAAGTGAATACTATATGTTTTGGTGATTTGATGCTACATGCAATTCATATTAATTGAAGTTCATTATTCATTACTCCTTCTTTTTCAATTTATGTGAATTTATTTGATTAGACACGAAGTTTAAGAAAAAAATAAAGATTTTTGGAAGTTTTGATTCTAAATAAATCAAAAAGAAATCCAGAGTACTTGTGTGGTTATAAAAATCTCTTAGTAAAGATAGAACTGTAAGTATAAATTAAATTATTTTCAAATTAAAATATTCTTTTGGAACGTAAAAAAAGAAATAAGTTTATGTAATGAGTGGAAAAGCGAATCAGATGCCAATTACTCAGTGCCGGTCGATTCTAAGGAATATACCCCACTTAAACATGCTGAGGGGATAAGAACACCTTGATCTAAACCGAAGAAAAATTCATAGATCTTGGTTACTTACAGTTTGCCCTGGGAAACCATAGCATAAACACAGAACAAACTGCAGCTTAGCTTCTAAAGAGTGATAATGGCAACCTCCAAATTAGATAAAATTATGAGTGAAGAAGAATTTGCCACATTTGTAGATGGACTTCCGAGGGAGAAATACAGGAAACCTCTTAATTTTTTGTACCAGTGGGACGGCTACTGGTACCGTATAGATTTCTTAAAAGCAGCCATAGCAGCTCAATCTGGTTTCTTAGCTCGGGATGATGATGTTATTCTTGCTTCATCTATGAAAACAGGTAAGCTATCAATTACTTCGTTATTAAAGTTGCCATGATTTTTCATTAAGACACTTTAAGTAGGTTTTGTTTCGATTGAACACCTGTAGTAAGTCCAAAGTGTACAAATCAAACACTTTTCGCTGACATGGTTGATCGCATGAGTTGCACCATGTAGAATTATTGCTCTTTGGCTTGATGTTCCTGGCCGTAGTTTGCTAACAAAATGAATCATAGTTGGATTTTCTAAGTGAAAATAGAGCATTAAGAGATGAAAATGTGTATAAACATACATTTATGTCAAAAATACTCCAAGGATATCAATAGGATCGGGCTACTGTTTACCAAAAACAAAAGTATCTGCAAATTCGTAAGACCATGTTGTTTATTCTGTAACGGTACAGTTGAATTTATAACGTGTTTTATAGACAAACGAAATAATTTGATCCTAACCGAAGTTGTCCCCGTTCCACGTGCCGCTCTATTATTCGAGTATTTAATCTAAACCGATTTTATCCTATACACACAGGGGCGGACCTACATGTTAAATTTAGGTGCTCAAGCAACCATTGACCTTGACATAAACTATGTATAGCAATAAAAAAAATATACGGAATTGAGTATAATATTTTAGCGAGCACCCAATAGACAAAATGACTTATGGGTGCTGTGATTCTGATGGAGAGTTAAAGCCTTTATTGAGTGCGAACACCCGGGTTAGAATCCTTGTCACGGCAGTTCTTTATATTTTTACCTTTTTGTCTTTTGTGAAAAAGTTTTTAACTTTTCCTACTCCCTTTAGGATTGTTAGCCACTTTCTTTTTAGCTTTTTCTTGCTTTTTAGGAACGCAGAGAAGGAAAACATGAAGAACAAAGTAGACAAAATAATTAGCAAACTCTCCGGTCATTCGCAACAATCTCAAAATCAGAACATAGCACAAGCTAATAACTTTTTTTACTGTCGTATTGAAATAGTTGTGTACTGTAGTAACTTTATATCAAAAAAAAAAAGAGCACCCAGGAACCTAATATCCTAGGTCCGCCACAGTATGCACATGTATAGGGGCTGAACCTGCGCAAGGCCAGAAGGTCAAGGAAGTTGGTGACCTAATGACACTGGAGCCGATGATGGAAGTTCCCGTGAACGGCAGAGAGGACAATGTACACGAGCAATCGGATGTACTATATCACTGAAATGTGTCTGATTGATACAATTTGGATGTACTATAGGTGCTCAATCGGAGCAAGGCCTACGTTAGGTGTCTAAATGAAATATCATGGCAACTTTAAGTGTCTCTATATGTATCTATAATATATGTCAAATCCCCTAAAACTTTTTCCTGTATTTACTTTTTTATGTTTTGACTCTTATTATTGCAAAATCTGGCTCCACCATTGCCAGGTACTACTTGGCTCAAAGCTCTTATCCCTTGCATCATGGCCTATAACAGAGATGTTATTGATCATGAGGAGGATGACCCTTTACTAACAAACCATCCAAACCAACTCATGCCGTCTATTGAAATATCAATATTCAACCCAAAAAACCTAGATTCTGATGTCCTTAACGTTGATGAAATGCCTTCACCTCAACTCTTTCGGACTCACCTGCCTTATTCCAAGCTTCCAGAGTCGATCAAGAATGACATTTCCAGCTGCAAATTAGTGTACATTACCCGCGAACCTAAAGATGTTTTTGTGTCGTTATGGCACTTCATGAATTCTATATCCAATGCAGAGCCTTGTCCAAAGATGGATGAAGAATTCGATAGTTTCTGTAAAGGCATTCATCCTTTTGGCCCCTTTCACGACCATGTTTTAGAGTACTGGAGTGAAAGTTTGAAGAAACCCGAGAAGATACTTTTCTTGAGGTATGAAGAGATGAAAAGAGATCCGAAAGGGCAAGTGAAGAAGTTGGCTGAATTTCTTGGCAGACCTTTTGCGAACGAGGAGGAGCTTGATAATGTCCTTTGGAGATGCAGTTTGGAGAGGCTGAGGAATCTTCAGGTTAACAAGAATGGCTTGGAACCTTCTCTTGGCATTCCTAAAATTGCTTATTTCCGCAATGGTCTTGTTGGGGACGGGAAAATTTCCCTCACAAAGGAGATGCAAGAACGTCTTGATAAAATTACACGCGAAAAATTTGAAGGCACTGGCTTAGATCTTCAAGTTATTTAAGTCTCTTCTCTTATTGTTTCCAGGCAAAACACCATTTGAGATTTATCAGCCGACACTGTTGTAGGTGATGTATTTATATTGTTGTTTGCTCTTATTGTTTCCAAGCAAAACTTTGTGTAATCAAGCTAGTATATCATCAAGAATCATGTAGTCATTAGATATTTTGCCTCTTCTTTGGTACAAACAACTAGCTTAAGATAACATTACACCAGTAGATAAAAGTGAAGTAGAATTTTTTTTGCATCAGTCACTACTATAATATATTACAAACTGATATAATCTTTACAAATTCAATTTGAAAATAATAAGCAAATACACCTTAGAAATTTTTTGCAACGGTAAAGTTGTCTTCATGTGACCTATATAGGTCACAGGATCGAACCATGGAAGCAGGGTGCAGCCCTTCCTCATATCCTACATGAATAGGGAATGCTTTGTTCACCGAGCTGTCCTTTTTATACAACCAACATAGCAAGAAGTGATTTTCTGTATGTTGGATTCTATGTACAGAGAGTCTAAAATTTTGTCGGAGGATTTCAACGAACTGCTGAAAGAGGTCTGTGCTCATCGCTCTCAAGTAAGGTGTGTTGTTCTTCCGATGGAAAATTGCCTGTTTCATCAATCTGTTGCAACCGGGCACGATCCCTATCTTGTGGATATGTGCTATAGAGGAAGGAATATATGAAGGAACAAATGGCCGATGGAATGCCTATTGCAGTGTATAGTGCAGTTGATCTATTTCAGTTTCTTGTGAGTCTGTTGATCCCTTTGGAATTGGTTTATAACCAAAAACTTGTTGAGCTAAAATACCAACCATCAGAGGAGCAAAGGATGCTATTATTGTCTCAAAAGATCGGTCCAGAGCGTAAATGCTTGTCCGAGCTCTCTCAGGGACTATCTCAGCAAATATTGGACTACAAAAAACATGCCAAAAGAGTAAAACAAACAGAAAAAATCTTGGCAATCTGGTGCACTTAGTTCCCACTCTGCGCGGGGTCCGGGAAAAGGCCCACAAGGGTCTATTGCACGCAGCCTTACCCTGCATTTCTGTAAGAGGTTGTTTCAACAACTCGAACCCGTGACCTCCTGGTCACATGACAACAAATAATATATTGGATCTGAGGAGACATGCTTGTTTGTTGCTGAACCACACCATGATATATTAATCCCGTGATGATTAAGACTAAACCATGCAATAAAGGTGTTTTAGGATCATTAGGCAATAGCAACAGTAGAATTGCAGTTAAAGGAATTCCTGAGCCAGAGCTAATCTGAGCTAGAATAATTCTACCAGAATTAGGTTAGTGCTTGGCCAATACATCCCCTGTGCATCCCCAAACAATGCGCCAAGAGACAGAGAAACTTGAAACAAAGTCCAGAGTAGGGCTGTTGTCTTATGGGAGAAGCCAACGAGCTCTAACCACATAGTAACCCCTTGTGCAATAATTATTTTGAAAGAAGGTATTTTGATAACTGCTTTCGCTTCTTTCAG